>CM055977.1:30510000-32910000 GCA_029531755.1 Holothuria leucospilota | reverse complement strand
GCCGTGTATTTCTCGGTAAATTGCTTTTGCGGCTATTTTGGACTATTTCTAGAGAAAATTCTGCGCCCTCTAAATATAACTTAAATGCTAATATATTCTACCTTTTTCGGATTTTTAATTGTTATGGTTGTGACTGTGGTAGCAGCGCCGTGAGCGTCTTCTTGGTGTATACCGGCGCTTTATTAAATTGACATTATTAATAATACAATATTTTGGCTGAAGATGATTACAAGCTAGCTGCTGGCTTTTATTATACGTAGGCCTAGTTTGTAAAGAAACCGCTGGACCGCTACGGGCCCCACTGCAGCGTACGATCCAGGGTCCACCTTACTGGTAGGATCCAGACACCGTCCCTGTGTGGTCCAATAGCAGTCTCGGAACCTCTGGGGTATTTGCATAATTGTGACCATTAGAATGAAGCTTTCAATTGTCTATGCATGGCACTGGTAATGAATGGGCGCAAAGATCATAATTTATCACCTTTTAAATTAAGTAGTAAGACTAACGGTCGTCGGTTGAGTTGATGTTGGGATGGTAATGGTTAGGAGAGTGGATCAAGCCCGTAGCCAAGGGGGGGGGGGGAGGGATTTTCACCCATCTTGGAAATCAAAAATTGGCATTGCCTTAATACACTTTTAATAAAGTGTCTCGCCACCCTTGAGTACCTTGTCTGTATGGCTGCAGACCTGGAGTGGATAGCGGGCAAAGGTCGCCATAATTTTCGAAAAAAAAAAAACTTCACAAAAAGCTGTCTTAAAGGAAGTAATAACGAGACAGTTCCACTTAAGTTGTCGTACGGAAAGTGATAACAATGAGACACCTGATTATATTAATTGCAGGTGAAGCGCCCCGAAAAAATTTGAGTACAGTATTTGGATTGCATGTATGATTAGATTTCTGGATTTTGTACGCCAAGGACCACTGTATATTCCATAGCCATGGACACCATGCGTTGCACGAAATTTTAAATTGGTAAAAATCCGGAAGACGCTTAAAAGTTGGAGGCCTTATGAGGGGGTGGGGGCGGGGGGAAGGAAGCACTACACAACTGCAGCTCTATCCGGCCTTTCCTGTCTTGGTGAAACCTTGGACCCCATTAAATTGTGCACCCAAGATCATAAGGGATGATATGGGCCAGGCCATATGATATATGTGGGATAGTTCTGGGGCGCATATGAGCAACTGATATCTAGGGTAAAATGTGGGTAAAGTGTGGGATATCCCATATGGCGGTATGGGAATCTCAGAGGAAAACGTGAGCCCTTAAGGGCACCATATCAGCAAGCATATGGGCGCCATATGGGTGAGACCATATGGTCCTCATTAAATTTTGCACCTAAGATTCACAAGGGGCACACATAGGCCGGTCCATATTTCGCATATGCGACATTTCTTGGGCCCATCTGGGCTACTGCTACCTGACAAAATTTCTTGGGCTAGAAATGCATATGGCTCATCTCTGCACCAGTGCTGTTGAATATTCGGATTCAAGATAAACAATTTGTATTAGAGCATCCACCTTGTATTGTCAAAGCTTTTTTGGCTGAACATGCCGGAAGGTGAAAACCAAACGTTACCTGGTTACCGTCGAAGGGGCTCTGCTACCTAAAGGAGCCGCTACGTTTCCTAATGGGACACAATGCCTTAATATGTCCTCTTCTCAGCCGTCAGAAGCAGATTTAATAGCCATACTCAGCCCCAAGTACTTCCCAGCCTTGCAATGTCTTGTTCAAGAAGTCCCTTTGGATGGATGCCAAAGGGCGAAAACCAAACTTTGGCCCAAAAGGGGTTCTGGTAACCAGAGGAACTACATCCCCTAATGGGACAATGTACCTTAACGCTGACCGATCACGGTCTCAGCGGTCAGACTCTCACGGCATGCAAGGCACCGTTTTAGACCAGTAGACCGGTTGAAGAAAATAGTGCCTTGCATTAATGAGAGAGAGAACTGGCTGACATCACTTCAAATCATTAGCCATGTAATTAATTTTAAGGCCTTTTTCTACAAGTCCCTTCTGCTGGATGCCGTTGGGCGAAAATCAAATCATAGGCGTACGGAAAGACATTTACAGGAGGGGCGGAGGGTATTTGCCCTGAAAATTTCGCAAATTGCCCCGATTTTCAACAGTATGCATTGTGCAACTAATAGGCATTTTGCCCTGTTGGCAAACGACTCTGCCTGCCGCACTGCCCACTGCACTGCCCCCTTGCCCTGAAAATACATGTGTCAGTGCCCTAAAATAAGCATTTTCCCTGCTCTGGGAGGGCTGCAGCCCCCCACAGACCCGCGCCTCGTACGCCTATGGGTTTGCTCCCCAATGGAGATACGTCCCCTGATGGGACAAAATGCAAGCTCACACCATGCATGAAACCGTGCTAGACTGGCTGAAAACAATTACTAAGGGCAAGAACTTTCTAACATTCAATGTCCATGCAAAACTGTTTTTTTTCTAAACCATCAAAAGCAAAAATACATCTTCTAAAAGAAGTTTCTACAGCCCACAGTACACCCACATAATGTAGCCCAGGTCCTTCCCACATGGGGCCTATAAAGGCCAAGCCAGTAATACCCACATGCAGTGGACTCAGTTTTGCTTATATGATACCCATATCTGCCAGCCCAGTAAATGCCCACATACACGGTAACCCAGCTTCTCCCAGAATGGTACCTATTAGTTCTAGCCCTACATATGCAGTAGCCGAAATTTTGTCCATAAGGTACCCATATGGGCCAGCCCAGTCAATGCCCACAGGAAGTGGCCCAGCCTCATCCCATGTCCATATGGGTAAGCCCTCACGATACCCAAATGAAGTGGTCCAGGTGCTCTTCATGTGTTTTAATCTGATATCCAAATCAGCCAACCCTTGCGTACAGTTAGACATCGGCTAACCCAAATAGGCCTCAAATGGAATATTTACGAGATGGCCCAGATGCATACGACCCAGTCAAAACCCATATGCGGTCCGTAGAGGTGTGTTACCGTGGATCCGCCCTCCCCAAAAGACCCTGACTATGCCCCTACTAGCAGCCGCATCATGTAGCTTACATGGAGCATAAATCGGGTTTTGCGTGTATTTCTAAATGGAAAAGGGTAACCAGGTAACCTTTTCCGTAACTTTATATTTGATATTCTTATACTTATCGCATGACCCGGTTGAAAGACTGGAGACATAAGTACGCATCGAAAGCTACATCCGAAATGATGATAAAATGTACTAAAGAGTGAAATTACAAAGCCATCTTCTACGTGTCTTTGTAATCTACGTCAAACTTTGGAAAATACTGTTCGAGGAGCTTGGCATTTCAGAAGGCAGCTCCTCGATTTGAGTATTAGCGTACGGCTACCATCCCTTCCACATAGACAAATATGGAACAGGTTGACTTCTTGCAGCATTTCCGTGATCACATCCGGTTAGAATGTAACTATAGTGTGCAAGTAGAATCATTTCGCAATTGAAAACTGATGTCGTGAAAAAGCGCAAAGTTCCTCTACAAATGAACTTTGCCCACTTATATACTGGGCAGTTATTAGTAACTTCGCTAATATCGATCACAGGCTTGCAATGTGCAACCAGCACACTTCCTTCCTTAGATATCATGATCAACCGATGAATCGACAACATGAGAAATAAATTCTTTAAGCAAAAGTTATGGACATTAATATAAAGAAACTGCAGTTAAATAAAACTAAGGCAAGTCCACCATATTTCGTAATATCGACTTTTATTCTTGTTGTCGGGGTTTTGGTTACACACAAAGACATCTTGAGAAAGTATTGAGATCATGCATATAGCTTGTTTTCTCATACGTAAACGATGGCAAGGGATCTTTCAACCGAATCAAATGAAGGAAAACATACATTTTCAGAAAGTGTTACCTCAGTCTCAAGTACAGAAACCCCCTCTTTTCTGACAGATTTCTCCCCTTTACAATTTCCACTCTAATACCGGTTTCCTGTAGCGAGGTACAGGGGATTAACACCATCAGAGTCCATTATTACGTTATCAGTCTAGACGATAGCCTTTACTGCACCACCAAGAATGTTGATGTGGCATGACTTGTAAAGCAAGGCGTTTCTGCCCTTAAAGGGAAAATGCAGTCCCCCCAATTTGAATTAGTATACTCCGTCATCCTAATTCAGGAGTGGCTTCTATCAATCATGTGACAATATTTTTGTTACTTATTTGTTAAATTCATGCAGAATAACTCCTTTGTTTACTTTCAATGAAAGACACTTGTGAATAACGTCAGAGGTGATCTGTGAGATTTAGCATATTTTTGAAAATAAACTTGGGGCGACTGCCCTATAAAGCAGGGAGCTGTCACTTGAGACAACTCCCCGCTAAAAGGGAAATATTGCGTTTGTTGTACAGAAAATTTCCATTTTAAAACCAGTATTTATAGATACAGATAGAAAATTCACACTAAGCGAGCACAGTAGCTTTCTTTTCAAAAAATAGGCTTCTCCGGCACTGAGAGAAATTTTGTTATTTTTTGCTCAAGAAGAATTTTTTGGACCAAACTTTCAAAATTTCAGATGATGCAACATCCGTAAGTCTTGTAATGTATATTAGTTTGAGGAGATAATGGAGTTGTTTGGTGGGACGGAATGGTTTAATAATGATTAAAGCTATTTTCTTTGTAAGCCATGTTGGTGCATTTTAAAAGCAATATTTGCCCTTTTTAAAGTTGTTAAACAGTTCATCTGTTCCTTAGAAATCTGAGCAAGCGGATAAGGAGGGAATTTCCCGCTCAATTTTCTTGAGCTGGCATTTTTTTCGGTTCACCTCCGTTGATGTCAATACGACATAACATTTAGGATGCTAGTTAAGTGATCGAGAACTGAGGAGTAAAATCCTGAGTTCTGGTCCTCTTCAATTATTTTCTTGTGGCTGGTTGGGGTGGGCTGTACCAGAGATTTGCTAGGTATACGTACCTGGCAGGCGCCACCTAACACAACTCTCAAATATGATGAATATTATAAAGTCAGCCTTGCATGACGTCAAGATGCCTCATTAGCCTGCGGTTTGAATCACCTATCTCGTCAAAATTTGGAGACTTAAAATAAAGGGCAAAATCGATCGCAGCTCCTTTCGTCCCTTACTATTTCACATTTTTTTTAAAGAGAAACAAATTTCAAGGTGCACATCCTTCAAACTTTTTGGTTTTCATTTGTTCTTTGATGTAGGCGGCCTGCTCTTCCGATAGCCCAAGAGAAGGATACTCTTCATCGAAATCTTTTTCTTCACCAGGTCCAGCTATGTAGCAGAGAAGACGCGAAGGTCTGGAAGCATACATAAAATCCTCGTCAGAAATATCGAGATCTTCGACCAATTTTTTGTGCTGACGAAGGAAATATTTCTGATGATAACTGAAAGAAAAGGGTAAACAAAATGCATAGGAAGCGTCTTTAAACTGGGAGATTTTTAAAAGAACACATTTTGGAAGAGATGGCACAAGATCGTCTAACAAGCTTTACACCGTGGTTTGGGACAATGCAACCATAGATGAGGGGGTGAATTTAGTGATTCCCGGACAACTCTCCCGGGACAATCCCACCGAACACTCCCGGAAAATTCGCCCATGGAAATTCCCAACCCTGATAATTCTTACCCGAAAAATTTCCCTCCGGATAACTCCCACCCCGGTCAATTCCTATTTTTATGGTGGGGGATGTCGTCTGAGAGGCAAATGTCATGGGTGGGGATTGTCCAGGGGGATTGTCTGGTGAGAATTTTCCAAGGGGAAGTTGTCCAGGGAGAAATCATCCTGGTGGGAATTGTCTGGTCACGAATTTACTTGCCTACTTAGGTGAATTGTCAAAGGTTTACACAGTCGTTTTCCCTACAGTAACTTCACAATGGATGTAACTCAATTTAAAACCACAGTGCTATCGAGTATTCCCTTCCGATAAGGAATCACTGCTTTGTTTTTCTAAGGAGAATCTGCCAGGGGAAGACTTCACTGGCAAGTAGCAACCTTTGTCCACGAGGTTTTCACAGTTTGACTTCTGGTGACTTTAACAGTATATACGATTTTTGAAATCAATTAAATCAATACTGTAAGTTTTTGTACTCAGTATTCGACATCCACGTGTAAAACCAGAATGCAAAAATGCATTGAGGTTTCGATGATATATGTTCTATTCCAAATAATGCCATGATGTCCCATATCTTTCAGTCACTGGTCAAAATTTCCCAAGAATTCCCAAGATCATCATCTGGGGTTACGAGAGGTCAAAAAGCAAAATTTCCCAAGAATTCCCAAGATAGTCATCAGGGTCACCAAAGGACAAAATGCAAAATATCCTAAGTATTCCCAAGGCCTAACGTTACAGTATAGCCTAGAGGCTATGCTAAATACTTGGCAAGGCCCTAAGTAACATTAGCCTAGGTCTAGCCTAGGCCTAGCTATAAGTATAAACCTAGCCTAGGCCTATGCACAGCTGGTCACAGAAATCTCTCTGTAAATACTACAAACTTAGATGATGGGTACCAACATTTGACAGGCAATAACTGCTTTGACTAGCCCTAGCCTAGGCCATAGCTATTACAGTAACCTAGGCCTACCTCTAATAAGTTATATCAGCCCATACATACTGTACTACAATTAGGCTAGCCTGTACTGTGGCAGTTAGGCTAGGACTTAGTCACAGGACTAGGACTTTGTCTAGGCCTAGCCCATAAACCTGGAACTCTGCATTAGATTTATGTACTGAGTCTAACGTTATTGTGTGTGTAGGCTAATGTTTGTTGTTGGTTTGTAACAACACTTAGGCCTAGGCTAGGCCCTAACTGTTAGGCCTAGGCCTACGTTAAAACTTGATCTGCCTGGTAAATTTTCCACTAAAGTTACTCATACTACTCTGCTACTCTGAAGAGGAGCCATATTACAACATACGTACTGTGATATTCCTGCTGTAATTTTTATTATTCGATTTCTTGGTGCTAGTTTTCCAATTCAGTTACAGTCAAATCTAACATTAACGTTGGGCTACTCAGCCAGCTCAACAGACCTTGGCAGGAGTCTGTCACTGCACTCAGAAACTAGCTTTTAACACAGTTTTTGATTGGTTGAAAGTGGATCTATTTACAACTGATCAACCAATGATATGGTAGCTTATGGAATGTCATGGATCTGCTGCAAACTATCTACTGATTGGTTTAACATCAACTTGTTGACAAAAATTTAACCAATAACATAACAGCATAGATTACTGGGCTCAAATAAATACACTACAGTACTGTACAGAAAAGTGAAATACTGTAGTCTATTCTCAGTCTTTTGATATGTTGGCTAAAGAATAATAAAGTTCGTGAAAGGACCTATTTACTCATTCAAAATTTGGATTATCAAGGAAAAATCCGTATTCCCATATTTACAATGATTTTCCGTACTGAATATGGAAAGTCCGTGCTGGTTGGGAGCTCTGTCTCAGGGTTTGACCCCCCTGGTGACCCCAGATGACTTTTGACCCCCACCAAAAATGATAGAGTTCTTCCTCTTACTATAAGGCATCAAAATACAAGGTATGAAATTTATCCAAGCTTCCTACCTCGAGATATCGTGTTAACAAGGTTTTCAGAGTTTGACCCCCGGTGACCCCAGATGACCTTTGACCTCCAACAAAAATGATAGGGTTCTTCCTCTCACCATAACGCATCTACATAATAAGAATGAAATTCATCCAAGCTTCCTACCTCAAGATATTGTGTTAACAATGTTTTCAGGGTTTGACCCCCGGTGACCCCAGGTGACCTTTGACCTCCACCAAAACATTAGGGTTCTTCCTCTCAATATGGGGGATCCATGTACCACGTTTGAGAACTGTCAGAGCTTCCCTTCTTGAGATATCGTGTTAACAAAGATTTCAGAGTTTGACCCCCGGTGACCCCAGATGACCTTTGACCTCCACCAAAAGTGAAAGGGTTCTTCCTCTTACCATAACGCATCTACATACAAAGTATGAAATTCACCCAAGCTTCCTACCTCAAGATATTGTGTTAACAATGTTTTCAGGGTTTGACCCCCGGTGACCCCAGGTGACCTTTGACCTCCACCAAAAACAATAGGGTTCTTCCTCTCAGTATGGAGCATCCATGTACCACGTTTGAGAACTGTCAGAGCTTCCTTTCTTGAGATATCGTGTTAACAAAGTTTTCAGGCTTTGACCCCCTGTGACCCCAGATGACCTTTGACCTCCACCAAAAATGATAGGGTTCTTCCTCTTACCGTGACGCATCTACATACAAAGTATGAAACTCATCCAAGCTTCCTACCTCAAGATATTGTGTTAACAATGTTTTCAGGGTTTGACCCCAGGTGACCCCAGGTGACCTTTGACCTCCACCAAAAACAATAGGGTGCTTCCTCTCAATATGGGGCATCCATGTACTACATTTGAGAACTGTCAGAGCTTTCTTTCTTGAGATATCATGTTAACATGGTTTTCAGAGTTTGACCCCCGGTGACCCCAGGTGACCTTTGACCTCCACCAAAAGTGAAAGGGTTCTTCCTCTTAATATGGGGCATCTATGTACCGAGTTTGAGAACTGTAAGAGCTTTCCTTCTTGAGATATCGTGTTAACAAAGTTTTCAGGGTTTGACCCCCGGTGACCCCAGATGACCTTTGACCTCCAACAAAAATGATAGGGTTCTTCCTCTTACCATAACGCATCTACATACTAAGTATGAAATTCATCCAAGCTTCCTACCTCAAGATATTGTGTTAACAATGTTTTCAGGTTTTGACCCCTGGTGACCCCAGGTGACCTTTGACCTCCACCAAAAACAATAGGGTTCTTCCTCTCAATATGGGGCATCTATGTACTAAGTTTGAGAACTGTCAGAGGTTCCCTTCTTGAGATATCGTGTTAACGAAGTTTTTAGGGTTTGACCCCCGGTGACCCCAGATGACCTTTGACCTCCACCAAAAATGATAGGGTTCTTCCTCTTACCATAACGCATCTACATACTACGTATGAAATTCATCCAAGCTTCCTACCTCAAGATATTGTGTTAACAATGTTTTCAGGTTTTAACCCCTGGTGACCCCAGGTGACCTTTGACCTCCACCAAAAACAATAGGGTTCTTCCTCTTAATATGGGGCATCTATGTACTAAGTTTGAGAACTGTCAGAGGTTCCCTTCTTGAGATATCGTGTTAACGAAGTTTTTAGGGTTTGACCCCCGGTGACCCCAGATGACCTTTGACCTCCACCAAAAATGATAGGGTTCTTCCTCTTACCGTAACGCATCTACATACAAAGTATGAAATTCATCCAAGCTTCCTACCTCGAGATATTGTGTTAACAAGGTTTTCAGGTTTTGACCCCCGGTGACCCCAGGTGACCTTTGACCCCCACCAAAAACAATAGGGTTCTTCCTCTCAATATGGCGCATCTATGTACCAAGTTTGAAAACTGTCAGAGTTTCCCTTCTTGAGATATCGTGTTAACGAGCAAAGTGTCACAAACACACACACACACACACACACATACACACATACACACATACACACACACGCACATACACACATACATACACACGCCATCATGACCGCATAGGTTTCTCTTTTCATCGAAACCAAAAATGAGATCCCTCAATGTTACCCGTCTTCAGATATCATGTGGGCTAAGTTTTTCACAGTTTCACCTCTGGTGACCTCGAATGACCTTCGGTCGCCACTAAGGTTTACCTCATGTGACCTCCAATGACCTTGACCTCTATGAAACCAACACTCATATACACATACTCAAGCAAGCACATACATGTACACGCCATTATGACTTCGCGGATTTATTTCGCTTTTGGCAATCAACCAAAAAGTGTGTTTGGGCAATATATTTGTAATTCCAAAATTTCATTTGCGGCACATGGGGGCACATGGTTGCCACATTCTCCCAGGCCGCCTAGGCGACACCATTGATTTTGTGTCTGAATGTATCTCATCTTTATAACTAGCAAACAAATAGGATGACATGGGACTGTAAAGAATGCTAAATATTGTCTCAAAAGTAGAGGTATATCTTTTGTGTAAGTTTACTTGTCTTGATTAGCCTAGATGAAAAGCTACCAGGAAAGCCTGTGAATATGCCAGCTGTCGTAAATAAAAGCCGTGCATAAGCCACAGATTAGGTGGCTCGGTGTAACTGTATTAAGGCCACTTAAAATGTCGAGAAATTATACTTAATGCAAGATTTTGTTGGGTCTAGACACGATACCATGGCCATGCAAGCCTATAAATATAGTTTCAGCACACGAAATGACTTTTTTTTGCATGCAAATTGTTCGTGGACACCTCGTACTGTTACGATGGACTGCAGTACATATCGAAACTTCAGTAACTTCACCTTGGACAAAACAGGGGAAGACACCTGGAGCTAGCTTATCTAGATCTCAAAGACTGCTACTCTCTTAAATCCATAGACTGAAAATCATTTTGAAAGAGTGGGATGAGGGAAAATCTAAATTTGGACTGAAAATTTTAAAACTAATAAGACATGCTCTCAATCTATAAGACTGAATATTCCAATCAAAATTACCGATGGGTCCCTAATTTCAATCTTTTGAATCAAGAGAGTAAATATTTTTACAGAAAATAAGCATTCAATTCAAATTAATAGCATTGTAGCTCAGAGCAAATCTCTTGGTATATATAATAAGGAAAGATATACTAAAAATGATACATTTGAAACGGTGTCATAAAATCTGCTTAAAGGGGTAGCCCTGCTACTTCAAACTGTGTTCAAAGCAGTTTGTTAATTTACTGTATATTGCTGAAACCCTTACACTCTATACCAACTCGTACACCAAACAGGCTACTGTATGCACCGTGGCGGCAATCGAATCAGTATACCCACAACTTTCCAAACAACCTGCATGACATGGTTCAGGGAATGATCTGCCATCCACCCTTTTCCAAACAGCAATTACAAAGGATTACAGGAACTAAAATGTTATTGGCAAAACGAAGCATACCAAAACCCTATCCCATAATCTTTTGCAATCGCTATTTGGAAAAGGGTCAATTTGGCAAGATCTTTAGACTTGGCAAGAAGATCCTGCAGCTTGAGAAATACCAACTTGGGTATGTGATAATAGCTGTTACATTTAAGGATGATCTGCGTGGGTCAATTGAGAGATCACCAGGAGTAGCTTTCCTCTGAAAGAGATGGTGTAAGATTAAGATTCTGTATGAAATTACATAAATCAGGCCGTTTAAACTTAGTTTGATGTATTTTATGATACGACTGGAAAAATCTTTGCGGTAAAATTGAGAAAATTCTGACAGTCCTTTTTGCCTATTCTGGAGCGGTGTCGTATGCAAAAATTAAGATCTGTCACGAACGAAAGAGAAATGTTCCAAGACATGGTCAACAAATTCAAATGAAACGAGTGACACACAAAACTGAGTTGAAAATATTTAAAAAGACGGTCACTGCATGTTGGATTCCATACGTATCAGCTCACAATACACACAGTTGAGTGCGTAATACACAACAACCTTTTCAATTGGTGAATATTTATGTGTAATTATATTTCATATGAGTTTATATGTTTTGTACGGTACAAACTAATGGACATTTGCTCAGTTGATAAGCAAATGCATCAAACTTGCTCAGAATAAACCGGGAACAAGGATGTGGAGCATATATCTTTACAAAGAATAGCCACATTTGACTCGTAAGCTCTAGGGACTTGTCTACCCAGAGGAAACGTCCTGAAAAATGGCCCAACATAAGGGATCACAGACATGGCACATTTTTATATGCTGCAGTAACAAAGGCAACGTGAGAATATTATGACTTACTCTTCTGCTTTGTAAAATATTTTGGCGGGCAGTATTTTTGTAGCCACTTTTTCACCGTTTGCCTCTCGTTCAGCTTTGCCCTTCTCGGCAAGTTCTTTTTGTTCATCGTCATGGTAGAATATGGCAGACATGTACTGTGTTTTGTATTCAGCCGTATAGTCATGGTACTTCCAGAAAACTTTCAAAAGGTTTGAGAAGGTGGTTAACTGAGGATCGTACTGCACCTCTACTGTCTCTGTGTGGTCTCCTCTGAAAAATAAAATGTGACGCAAAACAAAAGCTTTGAATGAATCTGCTGTCTTTGGACGAAGAAAAGTCTTAACTTAATAGACACCCTGGCCTTCGTTAGAATACTTTCATTAGCTTTCGTCAGAGCATCCTAATATATGGGCTCTGGCCTTCGTTGAGTGAGAGCGCCCTTAACTTTTAGGAAAAGTCCTGCGGGCTATCCCACACCGCAGGTAGTGCGCCACTTATTTCGCGTTTTTGACTAACACTTTTAGTTTGGTCACCTTCGTGGCCTCTGGACCCTTGCAAACGCTTCCAACAGGTTCAAGATATACCTCATATGAAAGCTCCCGAGTTGGTCTGTCACACTGTTTTCCAAACAGGGTTTTTGAGCAGTTTTGAAGGTTTTCTCAATTTGACCTCTGTTGACCCCAAGTGACCTTTGACCTCAACAAAAGCAAGCAGTGTTCTTTTTCTTTAAATGGGACATCCACATGCCAAGTTTGAGATCCATCACGGTAACCCTTTCAGAGATATTGCGTTTACAAGGTATGGACCTTTCGACCTCAGGTGACCCCAAATGACCTTTACCTTCACCAAAACAAGAAAAATCTTCTACTTAATATGGACTATACCACTGCCAAGTATATTTGAAAAATATTTATGGTATTAGGAATAACGATGTTATGTCATTCTTCACGGTGTTTCAAGTCTGTAGCCAAAGGGGGGGGGGGCAAAAGGGGGAAGTCCCCTCCCTACAAAATTTTTGCCGCCCTAGAAAAATTTCAAGCTGCCATTCACTAAACACACATCGCCTCTCCGAAAAGTTTTTTCTCATGCCCACGATTCGTGTATCGTGACCTTGGAGATTTTGAACTACGAGAGCTTGTATAATAGAATGGTGGTTCCTAATGTCACACTTTGCTCAAAATGTCACAAAATATCACCTGTTCGGACCTATAAGGGGAAAAATGCAATCACCCCAAGTAAAATGAGTGTACCCCGGTATCCTAATTCCTGAATGGCTCTGTTTGATCATGTGACATTTTTGTTACGAAAATCATGTCCAATTCATGCAGAATAACTGCTCAGTTTACCTTCAGTATAATATATTTCTGCTTGGACACATCATGAAAGACATTGATAAAGGAAAGAAGACGAAATTTGTAAGATGTAAATGATGTTTTCAAATGAATTTGGGGTGACTGCTCATTCCCTTTAAACATAGTGGTGTTCATATGTGTGGGCAGGTCCACCTGACCAAAGGAGAAAATAAGCGGATCGCTCTACGATTTACTTAGGAATATCACTTGTTGAAAAGCTACTAAAATGTAAATTACTAACAATTGTCTTCTTCTTCTTTCGAAATATGGTGACACATCCAGAAGGACATTACTTCTCCACGCATGCGTCGAGAGGTATCAAGCCCTAATGTTGTTAGCAATAAACTGGGCAGGGTCCTTATGAACAAGGGAATTTGCAACTACAGAAGCAGGGAGACTATTCCAATCCTTAACCGTATTAGGGAGGAAACTATACTTGTAGCAGTTTGTCCTAGTAAAGAGGTGGCAAAAATGCAGATTATGCATCCAGCGTGTTCTACGAGTGGGATGCCGAAGTCTATCCACAGGAATTTGTGCTTTACCAAAAACACCCTTAGAGAACAGGATCAATCTGTTTTGTCTACGACGTTCCGCTAACGTAGGGAGATCAAGGTCTTTCAGTACAGAAGTCATAGACCCTGGCTCCCGGGAGAAGTTTGAGCTGATAAAGCGAGCCGATCTCCTTTGAATACTCTCAAGCTTATCCTGTAAATAAATCTGGTGTGGATCCCACACAGAACTTGCGTATTCCAAAACTGGTCTGAGAAGACCCTTATAAGCAGCTAGCTTTACATCACTAGAGCAAAACGATAGGTTCCTTTGAACATGGAGCTACTACTTGGACAGGAGAAGAAACTTCAAAATCCCTTTGAAGACGACGATCATGCCGCGAAGGTCAAACTCATAAAACTAGATAACACTATAATCCCTCTCCCTTTATACTCCATTAAAGATTCAATAAGCTTAAAATGTGTTAAGAACAGTTCACAATAGGTACATGTCGTCTGCTACATCTTGAAGAAGACATGCTTATCACTTCAGCATTGCCAGTCGCTTTAAATGAAAATTAAATTGCTCGTTTCGTCGCGTAGTGTCGCTTATACATAAGTGCTGCTTTGATTCCTTATTAAAAGCTGAATATGTTAAAAACCTTTTCAAAATGCGCAATAATGGAGAAATTGATTAAAATTTAACAGCAAAGTATAGACTCGTAACTAGTCGGCTCATTTGTATATGGCATTAACAGTACTCCTAGCACCAGCACCTATTGTTACGAAGCAATTACCAGTCGTTTTGAATTTTTACTCTGCATTTCTTATTTAGGTGTCGGCAAATTCCCCGGCATCAAATGATTGTACTGTTTAATCCATTTGTTAGGCTATCAGTAGAAATGAATGAGGTTGTCAACGATATGAAGTCTAAATTGTGAGTGCGAAACAAAAGAAATGAAAAGCAGTGAATCTCATCATCGATCATTTACAAGATAATCTCCTCACGTATGTCTGGGCCTAATTGGATTAGCATAAATTAAAGTCGAACTTTCTTCTCCTGTCCAAGTAGTAGCTCCATGCTTTGAAGTACCCCTAAGATTTTGTTACCTTTATTACAAATAAATTGGACATGCTTATCCCAACTAAGGTCGCTAGTGATAGAAACCCCTAAGTACTTAATTGAGTCAACCTTAAGTAACTTTTCACCATTCAAGACATAATCGAAACAAACAGGCTTCTTTTTCCTGGCAAAAGTGATGATATTACACTTTGAAGGCTGGAATCTCATACCCCACGTCTTAGCCCAGAGACCTAGATTATCAATGTCATCCTGGAGCCTACGACAGTCACTATCATCATCAATGATTCGATAGCAAACACAATCATCGGCGAAAAGCCTGACATTAGAACTGGCAACATTTACGATATCATTAATGTGCGCCAAAAAGAGAATGGGTCCTAAGACGGACCCTTGAGGGACTCCAGACACGACATCCTCAAAAGAAGACCGAGTACCATTCACTACAACAGCCTGTTTACGATCAGATAGGAAATCTTCAACCCACTGGAGGATCTGGTTCGATACACCTAGGCTAAAGAGCTTGGTTTTTAGTAGCTCATGAGGCACAGTGTCAAAAGCCTTTTCAAAATCCAGAATGAAAACATCCGTTTGTTTGTTCTTATCCAGGGATGAAGCCCAGTCTTCAATGACTGACACCAGTTGAGTATCACAGCTGTGTGATCTTCTAAAGGCATGCTGCTTTGATGAAAGGATATTCTTTGACTCAAAGAAGTCCATTAGATTTGAGCTTATAATGTGTTCTAATAATTTACAACAAATACAGGTAAGCGAGACCGGCCGATAATTACTTGGGAGAGCGCTGTCATTTTTTTTTATAAATAGGGCAAACATTTGCCCTCTTCCAGTCAACGGGTATTCTCCCGCTTGAGAGGGATTGTTGATAAAGGTGACTCAACATAGGGGCAAAGTCAGATGCAATTTCTCTTAGGACCCAAGGATGGATATTGTCTGGTCCAACAGCCTTATTTTTATTGAGACCTTTTAACATTTTTTCAACCCCATGTGTGGAGATAGAAATATCGGCCTTTCTGGTACCAGAAGGTCTACGAAATGGGATTATACTGAACACAGTCTTAGTGAAGACACTAGTAAACTGGGAATTGAAGGCAAGGGCCTTGTCCAGATCAGTGATAGCTAGTTTGCCATTCGTCTGGAGAGGGGGGATACTATGTTTATCCTTTTTTTGACCATTAATGTACTTCCAAAAGGGCTTAGTGTCATTTTTTATATCTCCAATCATACCATTGATGTAATTCGTATGGGAGATATAAACTTCTCTTTTAACTTTCTTACGCAATTCAGCTCATTTGTCATGGATATTGTTCTTACGAGTTTTTTTAAAAATAGCATGCAGCTTGTCCCGCCTTCTGATCAGCTTACGTATGCCGTCATTAACCCAGGGGAGGGATGTCCTAGTTCTAGTTAATTTGGTAGGAACATTTTTTTTAACAGTTCTTTCGAGGAAGGACTTTATAAATTGCCAGTTTTCATCAATTGAGCGATTATTTTGACCCCCGTTAAAGTAACCTAAAGCGAAAGTCCGGGTATCCCTCCTCATGGTACTATAATCACCCTTGGAAAACTGCCAGATAAGCCTACGGGGTTGTCTGATGTTTGGTAAGAGACACTTCAGTCTACAAAATAAAGCCTCATGGTCACTAAAAGGGTCCAAGGGAGAAACTTCAATGAACTGACTAGGCGAGTTGGTAATTAATAAATCAAGAGTGCTATCACCCCTAGTAGCGAAGTTTACTAGTTGATCAGCCGCAAAATCATTTAAGATATCTAGAAGCAGCTTACCGGAACTATTAGTCAGACACAACCCACTGTCCTTATTGAGCCTAGTAAGCCAATCAATTTTACTGAAATTGAAATCCCCCAAAATATGAAAGCAAGGTTGCTTTCTAGTTTTGTGATTTGCCATAATTTTGCTTAGTTGCTCTCGAAGTAAAGATGTGTGCTCAGATGGAGCGTCAGGATCCCTATACCAGGAGGCGACATAATGCATAGTTCCATTAATAGAGAACTTGGCCCAGATTGACTCAGAACCATCAGTGAGATTGCTGACCCTTGAAGGGGTAAGGTTATTTTTAACCAGGAGCATAGTGCCACCACCCCCAAATGTACGATCATTTCTGAAAATGGTATAGTCTAGGCAGGAAGGGAACAACTCACTCGTTGTAATAGAGTCATCAACTTTAGTTTCCTGGAGAGCCACAACATCAGGTTCAGTTACACTAAGAAAGGCTTGAAGATCAAGTTTTTTACCCCGAATACCATTAATATTTATTGAAACTAAGGAAATCGCCTTCTTATGAGCAGTTTTATTACCAGGGATATGCTTCGATCTTGAAGGTGTCTCAGCTAGAGTAACGGAAACATTTTGATCCCCATTATGATCCGAATCAAGAACTTCAAAACTATTACTTAAGCCTACATTGGGATTGCTATTTTGGGAAAACGGTGCTATAAAAGTGGTAGCAAGATTACTTTTGTTACAGGTTGGACATATCCAAACGCAATTTGTGGCCTGGATATGATGATAATGAATGTCGTCAACCTGAGAGCACCTATTATGTATCCAGTTTTTGCAGGAGTCGCATTCAATGGCTGGGTCAGTACCCAGAACCATTTGTGCGCAAATACCACAGGGAGATGAACAATTAGGACAATACCATTTATCGTCAGGGTTTGAGAGCTGTAACAGTTTATACTCAGCATTGTCAATGCTGGCACACCGCGTATGGACCCATTTAACACACCCGTCACATTCAACAGCTTTATCCCGCTTTTTAACCAGTTTGCTGCAGACCCCACAGTAAAATCCTGGGCCTGGGTTTACCTCAATGTCCCCACCTAAAATTAGAAGCAAGCACATAAGAGAGCGTGTGCAATTTTGGGAGTTTGACACATAAGGTTTAACACTGATACCCCTACTACTAGCACAACTAGACAAAGGCCTAGGCCTAATACTGCTGAAATAACTTGTTACCATAGAAAAATGCTGAAAAATACTGACCGACCTTGGAATAATCAAAAATGGTCTGTAATGAGACATCCAGGGGTGTGGTGCACAGTTAACACTTCCATGCCACCTGGTTGAGACTATGTGAAGATTAGTAAAGACAACGACAAGAAAAATGCACCACCTCATGATGCCGCTAACGTAGGCCTAGTCTGCTAGGAAGGCTATACTAAAAGAGGGCAATCAAATATAAAAAGCTTAAAGATCCCCGCAACAAGGCCTCCCAGACCAAGGGTGAGTCTTATGGAGCAAACACTACCAATTGACTCACCCCTAGCTGAGAGACAGAGTGCAAGGGGTCTAAAAAGCTAGCCTAGGTTACGTGACGTGGGTACAGTGATGTAGCGATCCTAATAAAACCAACAACACACATAAACGGTAAGAGAACAATCCATAAAAATCATCTAAAAGCAGCCTTAAAATAACGATAGTAGCTAAAAACATCAAAAACACCTAATAAAAACACTAAAACAACCTAAAAGAAATACAGATACAATACCAAGACGTCTAAAGGAGAGGATAAAAATAACAGAACGTAGAGAAACTTTAAAATACAACCGACCACCTCGACGCATGCGTCTTGAACGTTTCTCTAATGTGGCCATGTTGAGCCCTTTGAGTTTTTTTTTTTATTTTAGTCAACGAGAATCAGGGGTACTCTAAAATCGGCAAGATTTTATACTGCCTTCCAAAGAACTCTTTAATACCAGGGGCGGATCTAGGGTCTTTTCTGAGGGGGGGTCCAACATAAAAAGGGCACATTCATTTTTTTAAAATTTTGGTTCCCATAAACGTCAGTGATTATACAATTTACGGCATATTGACAAAGAAAGGATAAACCAAGAGACATGCAAAAACTGGAATCAAAACCTGGAATCTAAACGGTGAAAATGCAAGGCGCGCGAAGCGCGCGAAATTTTTTGGGGTAAGCCTACACTTATAAGAATTTGTACTAATTTAAAGCTTATACAGAACAATTGTCCAGACAGTTAGGCCCTATCGGGCATAACTTTATTGTACTTCCCTCCTCGAGTCACTAGCCGTACCGTACGACAGACACAAGTGAACGTTAACCAGGTTTAACGAAATGCGATACAATTTCCGACATTTACATAAATCCATGTATTTCTACTTGAAAAGGTGGAAAGGGTTTGTACTATATTTAGCTATAAGTATAACGGAACTGAGGAAGAGTGGACAAAGCGTACCGAAAATTTTGGGTTTTATCCCAGAAATTACCCTTATGAAAGCCAAAATAAGTAAATCGACCATGTGTGGCCGCAGAATTTCCCCAACAGGAGGCCGGGCCATGTCAGCAACCCCAATTAGTTCCGACATTCCCTATTTCGAGGGGATGATGAGAAGGGCAAATGGAGGAGCCTCATTATCCTATGCCATTGCAGGCATATTTTGCATCATATCACTTAATACTTCAAGATCCGAGTTGCGCACTGATAGTGTTCTTTGAATCTGGATCGTGAAATTGAAAAGCGCGCGAAGCGGGGGAATATGTTTGATAGGCTAACACCTAAAACATATGACGAAACGAAAAAAGAACTGTGGGCTTGTAGACCGTATCGGGTGTAACATACATTTGTATCGAAACCACCTGGACTACAAGATGAAATAGCCAAACTTTGCTCCGTAAGTCGCTCACCAACTGACTCTACCGCATGACAAACACACAAGAGAACACCAACTAGGCTTTGCGATATGGGATGAAAGTTACGAACTTTACATAAACTATGTACTCTGCCTATATGTTACTTGGTAAGGTGGACAGGACTTGTGCTATCCTGCTTTGCGGAATGGAACTATTGAAGAAAGTAGAGTGACTCTACAGCGCGCGTAGCGCGCCGAAAATTTTGGGTTCTTATTAGAGAAATTATCCTCTTGAGGGCAAAAAACAGGTAAGCCGTCGGGGCGACTAGTTGTCGTCGGGGACTGCATACTTTCGACTAGGACTCCCCGACAAACCTGTAAAACTTCCCCGATAGTTGGCCAGCCTTCCCCGACGGGGGCATGAACCTTTCCCCCACCTGGCGCCACCGTTATCTCGACTGGGGGAGGGGGTTAAAATACTGTATATTGTGTTCCCTATATAGTTGCGGCGCGACTGTCAAAAATACTCTGTCAGAACAGATGACTGAAGTCAAATGTTTGCTTTTTATTTGCGACAGCAGACCGGTCATCGGTCCAAAGACGTCAAAAAAATTGAACCGACTAACATTGCGTTATTTGACCTGGTGGTGATTTTATATAGTATTTTTAAAATGAAACAAAAGCCGATTCGTCCATTGCGACATCTGGTCAACTCTTGGCTGAGGACTTTTAACTAAGATTGGCATTTTATTCCCATCACTAGGGCAACACTAATAAATGAAGAGAGTAATTCCAGACCATGAATATCATATCGTGTTCATGAGAGGAGGAATACTAGCGGGTAGAGGGAAGGTTTCGTAGATGTAGCGTTTAGGGAGTGTGAACAGATCATTATTTTGTTAGACCAAAAGACTAGCAGTGACCTTTTGGAATCAATATTAAAACTCAGTAGTAATAGTTGCATAAAGCGCTAGCTAGTGAGTATGACGTAATATCTGCGCGTTTTACTGTATTACTTTGAAAGCCCAAGCAGTGGTTCAAAGCGAAAAGTGATTAGAATGCCTGACTGTCACGCAGGCAGTGAGAATTAGAGTTAGATGAGGTTTTACGGCTCAGTTTCTAACCAACTGGTTTAAGTCGGGCCGGCCGCGGCCATTTTTGCAGTTGTGGCTCACTGGCATGTTTTTCCCTACTCCATTGCAATCAGTAAGACATACTGTAGTCACATTCTCTGTAAAATGATTGCGCTGTTCGTGTTTCAGGGCGGGCAATATAGGCTACCATAGTCAAATATATAGCTGAAAGTTTCTGCAATACATAGCTAGACTTTTACGGGTGGATTGATCGATACTGGATGGGGGTAACCAAAAATCTCCTCGGAACTGGACAACTGTCATTACCTGTCAAACTGTCGTGGTTTTTTTTTATTTTTTTTTATTTTTTATTTTTTTAGGCTAGTGTGAAAAAAAAACAGTTTTGAAAAAGGGCAAATTGGGAAATTTGAGGGGGGGTCCGGACGTCGGCGACCCCTCCTCTGGATCCGCCACTGAATACTCCGTTCCATTCAGGACTGCATATTTATTAGTTGGCAGCGATCTAATATTTAACTAATATCGTCATGACAAATTTCTGCTACTTGAGTCAAGACGTGTTTTTAAGTTACGATTTACACTAATCAAGATGGTGAGTGTCAAGTGCAGCAAACGGGTCGAATTACATTTAATAAATGAGCATAGTCACACTCCCACGGGGTTAGGGGATATATCTCTCCATATTTTGGAGATGTTACCATTGATTTTCACATTTTACACATTAACTTGTACCTCAAAGGCCCATCACCAACCCCCCCCCCCCCAACACACACACACACACTTTTTTACACACATCACCGCTACTGTAAACGGGATGCAAGTCTAAAAAAGACTTTTTTCTCTACCTTATCGTAAGAAATGTTGCTAACTATCTTATATTGATATAACAAGTAAAAAAAAAAAAAACTCCATGAGGCAAACCAAAAATAACTGAAAGGTATGACTAGACAGGTTGGTGAACTCACAAGTCTTTGTACGTAGGATCGACTTTGTCTCCTCCCATATAACCAGCCCTAACTCTGACCACTCCCGGTTGACATCCAAACGTTGCTTCCACTCCCCAAAAGCAAGCCATTGCAAAATGAGCTTTTAGCGTCAAACCACTGGGCTCAACATACACTGTACGTTGGGAAGATTTCTAAGGACGGAATAAAAACAAGAAAATTGCCAGAATGGAGCTTTAAATAAGGAGGGGTGATATGCATTTCGCAAATTACTATGTTCTTAAACTGTTACTCCTTGCAACATGCAATGTAAACTCATGTCAAGATGTAGGCCTACATGTGGTGCAGGCCTGAAACATAAAGCAACAGAAAACCAGCGACAGTTTGCGGACAGTATCAAACCTACAGAAGAAACTATCATGTGCATTTAAAATCAGTCAACCTAATGATGCTAGAAAGGAATGCATTACTGAAAAGCATAAATGATTTCAATGCTGTATTTTGCACGAAAACTTAACATAACAAAACTTTCATAAATTACTAATCTTTAAAATAGATTGTACTTAATGCATCATGGTATTCTTCATAACATAAATGTATTACCGCCTTTAAACATGTAACATCTGACAATGTTTCAGTATATAATGAAACTTTAATATTTACTACAATCTTCCGATATGTTTCAATCCTTTAAATATTATGACTTTGATTAATACATTATTCACCCCTTTAATTTTAATGTAGCCCGCAACTACTACAATATTTAAAACAGAATCTCTTTTATTATATTATTATTTCTTATTTGCTGTCTTTATTCACTGACTTCATTGCAGAGAAATTTAGTACTGCATTGAAGGGCGAGACGAGTACCGGTGGTCGACCGGTCCGCGTGACAGGGTCTAGACGCTCTATAGAAGATAACGGTTTTAAATTGTATGAATTCTGAGCAATCTGGAGAGGTTAAAACTTTAGATATGAAACACTCAATACTGCTCCACATCTGATTTTGAACGGCAAATTTTGCTTTATAACTGCACAAGTATATGTAGATACATTAAAGTGACCATAATTATTTTGGGGGTTTAAATCAGGGACGCTACTAGACCAGGCACCATGTAAGGAAAATACACATCGTCAGTGTGCAATTGGCAATAGCAAATGTGTGTGATCCCAGTAGTAATAGGAAATCAGTGATGCTCTTGACTTTCGATCTCTGTGATTGTAGATACCTGTTATTTGTTGGCCTATGTACGTTGTACTTGGGCGCTACGATCATATATCTCAATGATGTTGATGTAATACTAGGCCTATAATACTAGCAAGCCGGCCGTTCAGTTCCCGTCCGAAAAGTACAAAATAGGCTACACAATCGACAAAATATTATTGTTTATTGTAATAATATCTTGGGGAAATTTCAAGTTCATTTGTTCAAATCGGAGACATTTTAGGGGACACGTGTTCATCGGGGACGGAATAATGAATTCGGGGACGTCTGGTCACCTTAACTGTACATGTACTACAGAATAAACCCAGCGTTTACGACTTGACAGTCTATAGATATATCGCAACCTTTCATGATATTTCAATCTTTCAATACTGTTAATACTGCAGGCGCGGATCCAAGGGGGTGGGGGGACTTTCCCGGCCTCAGCCCCCCCCTTTCGCCACATCAACAATAACAAATACGTTCAAACTAGCATAATGTTAATCTAGGAGAATGTTCATGGGGCTTTAAGCCCCCTCTCGAAATGTCTGGACCCGCGCCTGTACGGTAGATTACGGTCTATGGCTAAAAGTAACGTTGAAAGCATAATTTATGTTTTCGTAATAAATTCCCTTTGCTGTCAACCACTCAGATGGCCGTTTCTTCCCAGTTCATGCAAGAATGATCAATTCAACGGAGAGTCCACTTGTACATGGTTGCGAAAAAGTAATCTAAGCGATGTGCCACAAAAGGTTGCGCTTGGACAGTCTCTGCCTACAAATACAAACTACATCGCTGGAAATAGCCCTTCCCACTATAGCATAAAGTGCTGATAATGACCGCCGCTTGAGGATTTTGCTAATTGCGACTCAAATATGACACGATTAAAGCATGCTAGTTGCAAACAATGTACACAATAGTGAATTCGGTAAGAGCACAGTAAAACCCTGATAGGGCGTCGGTAAAAGATCTGCGTCTGTCGGGTGAGACCCCACCCCCTACTGACTATATAAAAGCTCTGCTACGGATGGGGTCGTCATCAATTTCCTTTTAATTTCTTACATTGTTTCCACGTGGCCCTGTTACGCTGTTATGTTGCCTTAGAAAAACCACTTCAAGCGAAATACTGAAACTTCACTCTTGTCAATACGATTAAATGAAGATACCAGGAGAAACCATTATAAACTGTGAGTACACGCTTGCCTCGTCCTCCTCAGAACACTACTCGAGGTGAGAAGATATCTCTTTGGCATTGATCAGCTTGAAACAGGGCTCACCAAGAATGAACCAGCACTAAAACTAAAATTCTACAGAGTATTTATGCTGCTCGGGGGTGGGGTGGGGGTGGGGTGGGGGTGGGGTGGGGGGCAGGTTTCGTGGGCGGTCAAAATTTGAACCCTGTCGATGGATCCGAGATGCACTTGTAGGGACACTTTTGGAGAGAAGGGGTAGTACATAATACCAAAGATATTATGAACGGAGCGGAGCGAAAATATCGGGGAGGAAGTGCTGATCACGTACTGTTCAGTCGTTTTGACAACAAACAAATTAAAGGGAAAATGCAGTCACCCCAAATAGAATTATAACTCGGTGAGTATTGTATTGTTTGTTGGGGTGGGAATGTGGACGTCACAGATAAAAAGCGTATTGACTCAATTATAAGACAAGCGGACCGTATATTAGGTGATGATCAGTTCACAATTTACTCGTCGTACCAACGTTACATTGTAGCTAAGCTCAATAATGTTCTTAATGATACTAGCCACCCCCTGTATGCCAGTCTTAATAGTGCCATCATCCCTCGAAGTGGTCGAATGAGACTACCTTACGCAGTTACAAATAGACACAAATCATCTTTTATCCCCCAGAGTATTAAACTTTGTAATGACCGTTTTAATCGCTTTTATTTTATTTTATTTTATTATTATTATTAATCATCTTCTTTTCGGCTTTTATGTCTTATTCTGTATTCTTATCTTACCATCTTTTCATCTTTTGTCTTATATCTTACACTCGTCTTAACCTCCTGTCTATTTTTGATTCGTGAACTCCAGGCCCGTAGTCAAGGGGGGGGGGGGCCAGGGGGGCGAAGCCCCCTGAAATTTCCCCCTAGAGAGTTTGAATCTTACCATTGACTTAATACATTTGTACACATTTGGCCCCCCTGAAAAAATTTTCGCCCCCCTGGAAAAATTCTGGCCCCCCTCCAGTAACTTGTCTGGCTACGGGCCTGGTAAACTCTTATGCATTTGAACTTTGATGTTCGAAATCATTGTCTATTTATATTTGTAACCTTTTGATATTTTTGTATTTTTATGTTTTCACTGCGAGCATTGAATTTCCCTCTTGGGACTTGAACTTGAACTTGTATACCCCGTATCCTAATTCATGGCTGGCTTTTTTGATCATGTGACAATATTTTTATTACTAAACTGTTAAATTCATAGAAAATAAGTCCTTGCATTACCTTTTGTTTGTAAATGTTATCTTCAGAAACATTTTTAGAGGTACCTGGAAGGCAAATAACAGGAGATTTGCAAGAGTTTGCTGAATTTTCATAGCAATATTGGGGCGACTGCCTTTTGCCTTTAATGTCTAATACACGTATTACTATTCTTAGTTCGGAACAATGTTACAACTAAGGAGGCATCACTTCTCAAAGTACCGTATTCCATTAGCGGGCCGGACTGGATCATCATACGTGACCCGCGGGTCTTGATTTCAGAATCCAGGAACAAAGCTCTGCCCCATCCTTGCCAGACTCAGGCGCGTAGCCAGGAATTTGCCGGGGGGGGGGGAGGGCGAAGCCTGTAGGCAAATTATCTAAGCGTAGCGCCACCATGAGTTGGCGCGAAGCGCCAAGAAAATTTACCCGAAAATACCTCCCAGATCGCTGGAAATGGCCCTTCCCAGATCTTGTTAGTTGTATCTAAACATTTTGAGTTACTAGCAATATCATAAAAAAGTCATTAAAAAATACAGAAAATATGCTCATGGGGGGCGGGGGCTGCCCCCTTCGTCCCCCCTTGGCTACGCGCCTGTCCAGACTTGGGAGTGCTTCAGCTCCATCTTGACTCTAGCATACCATATATCGTTGTTGTCTTTTGTAAGCTTTATGATTCCATCTTTCGAGTTGTTTATGATCATGGAAGTTGCTTACGGTGCTACGCCGTCATGAGCGATATGGGAGGGCAAGTCAGGATGATTGTACCATTGCATGGTTTTCAAATTAAGTTGTTGAGGCATCGCTCCCCCACACCCCGAGGGCATAGAGTTCAAAGCAGCGTCCCGTAGTACCGGGGCGAAGCGCCGGAAGCTCTGGAGTATTAGCACACTTGCAGGCTTTAGAATGAAGCATTCAATATCTTAAAATGGCCTGAAGTAAACAGTTCAAAATGGCACAATTTCATGCCATTTTTTAAAAAAAAAATTATATAATAGTCTTAACTCGGACTTAGAGGGCAGTAACAATTCCCCTTCGAAGTTTACTTCTAGCCCCTCCTACGCTTTGAAAAAAAACACCTGTCTGGTGCAACCAGTGGCGAGCCAATAGATATCTTTTGCTGCGAGAGCAAGGACCAAACTTTTCTGAAAGTTTACCAATATTGAAGAAATTTGACGCTCATTTTGTTGTTACAGGGACGTGAACATTACTTTGAAATTGTTTGAGGAGGTTGGCTTAAAACTTAAGTGATGTCCAGCTAGGGGCAGGGATCTTACGAGAGGGCAACGCCTCCACTTTGTCACTGTGAAGAATGTAGTTTCGATTATGTAAGTTAGGGTATACTTTTCTAAGGATATTCGAGGTTGAGGTATAAGCTACTTTCCTGAATCAATGAAATGATGTGATTATGTCTGGGTCATACATACAGAAGCAAGACCACGATGTCTATCGAAAAGAAAAAGTGCCAGGGGCAAACGACTGTAAAGCAAAGTTATATCCAGATGTGGCCATCAAAGCCTTTTACCTCGAATGCCGAAGGCGCGAAATGAGAACGTCAAAGCCTATTCACAGGCCAAGTGGCTCTTTCCAACTCATTGTGGGACTTTAAGAAAAACTTCACCGGGGCAGTGATTCAAAAGTATTCCGCCGAAGAAGTGATAAAAAATAAAGCTCCTTCTCACGCACTTCTTTTCTTTTACCCCAGTTTGTCCCTTCCTCTTTAAAATCATTTGCCTCTGTCTTCCTTTGCTGATCATTCCTTCCCGACTGCGCACCTTTTAATGCGGCCGTCCCCTTTTCTCCCTCCCCCATCCTTTACGCCTCTCCTTGCATAATCAGCCTAGATCCACCCCTAATGCTAGGTTTATACTTCTCCGCCGAACTCACTTGCCGCACACACCCGATGAAGTAGGCGCACAGTTCGCCAATCGTTCATTCTTACCTGCTTTGCGCGTCCTTGTCCCCGAGTGTAAAACGGGCCGCACTTTTCACACCTGCGTTTCAATTCATACTTTGCGACCCACTCGCGTAAACCTGTTCTGCAAGAATAGATACAAGATGGGTCCGATGACGACGTTTCTATCCTACGTTTGGATGAATTGCGGGAGGAAGAGAAAAGGGACAAGGTGATGGTACGTAATGCCACTAAATATTTTCCAGGACGTACACGGAGGCGAATTTTACTTTACCATGGCTGATACGCCTAGGCGTCATAATGACTCAATTCACTTCAGATATAGTTTCAAATGAGCCCAACCGGATTTGACCACTTTTACCAACATCTCTCCATTGGTCATTCATCAAAGTACACCGGTTGCCAGGGGTGGCGCCAGGATTTGCCCGACAGGGGGCCGAAAATTTCCCCTACGGGGGGGGGGGGCGGAGTGGGTGCACAAGTGACCTATGGCAAGCCACGACTATTCCCGCCATTTGGCGTCTCTATTATCAAACTACAATTGTGTATACAAAATCGTGTAGGCTAGTCTCTCATTTCTTCGATCAATTATTGCTCATCCGCCTGTGAGGAAATGTCTTCATATTGGCAGAAGCAATTGCCTCTTGAACAAATGTATTGGCTACTGTAGTATGTTGTTTAAATTGCAATGTAGAAACACTTCTCTCCATCCTTCCCTTCCTTTACAAATAATATCTTTTTTTATTCTCTCATTTTCTTTTCCTTTTCTTTAATTCTTTCCTTTTATTTCTTCCTTACTTTGCTTTATTGTTTCTTGCTTCTCTCCCTTTCTTTTTCCTCTTCTTTCATACTCTCTTTTCCTCCTTTTCCTCACTTTATTCGTTAGTCCACTGTCCCATTTTTTCTCCGATTATTCTCCCATCTCGCTATGCTACTAATCGTGGACGGACAACTCCTTCGAACATTTTAACTGAACTCGGACAATTTTCACCCGGTCAAATTGCAGCCATAGCCTATAGTTTTCCCTGAACAATTCCCAACGATGACAGTTACCCCTAAGACTACCCGCAACCCCCACCAGATAATTTTGAATTATCCTGTGTAAGAATTGTCTGAATGGGAAATCGTCCGCCCAGAGGCGTACCCAGGATTTCTCTTACGGGGGGGGGGGGGGGGTGCAGTATGTTGTGTGATTGCCGGCCTGGGGAGGGGTCTAAGGGGAGGGGGTACCCCCTTTGACAATTTTTGAAAAATTAGGTGTCCTTACATGCAAACTGGTGCTACATATATAACCTTTCTTGGAAAAAAAATGTGTTAAAAAATTTACGTATTTTTTTTAACTAAAAAAAAATAGGCATCAGCGACGGGGGGGGGGGGGGGCATGGCCCAATGGCCTCCCCCCTGTGTACGCCACTGCGTCCGCAGGTCCGAGCAGGAAATTGTCCGGCTGAGACTTGTCCCGGGGGAGCTGCTGGGGGAGTAAGCGCATAACCATTTCCAGTGAAGGTACTAATGTAAGCAGACGCGGATCCAAGGTGGGGGGGGGGCTTTCCCGGGCTCAGCCTCCCCCTTTTCGCCACATCAACAATAACAAATACGAGAAAATTAGCATAATGGAGAATAATCATGGGGGCTTTCAGTCCCCCCCCCTTTTCGAAATTTCTGGATCCGCGCCTGGTAAGCAGGGAGTTGTCAGCGGAGGGAACTCCCTGATGTAATCAGTGGCGTAGGAACCGGGGGACCAAGGGGGCCATGGCCTCCCAATATGTTTTGAGGGGGGCCAAATGTCATTTTGGCCCCCCTCCCCAATAATTGAGACAGTTTACAGTTTCGTTTTACCTTTTTTTGCTCTTAAGAGGACAATTTCTCTAATAAAAACCTAAAATTTTCGGCGCGCTACGCGCGCAGGAGAAATATTCTGGTTTCTTCAATAGTTTCATTCTACATCACAAGATAGCGCAAGTCCTTTCCCCCTTACCATAACACGTAGGAAAAGTACACAGTTTATGTAGAGGTCGTAAATTTCATCCCATATTGCAAAACCTAGCTACTGTTCTTTTGTGTGTCATGCGGTACGGACAGTTGGTGAAGGACTCACCGAGCAATATTTGGCTGTTTCATCGGATAGTCAAGGTAGTTTCGATACAATGCATATTATCTCCTATACGGTCTAGAATCCCTACAGCTTTTCTTTCTTATTGTTTTTAATAATTACATAGGCGTATGTTTTTTGTGAAAAATGACCCGAAAAATTTTCGCGCGCTTTACTTTTACAGTTTAGATTCCGGAAAAAACATTTAATCAACTCGGAACTGGGCTTCTCTAGTATATACAAATTTTATGCAATATATGACCCGAATGAAATGGAGGCTAGTACACAGGCTTTCTTCAAATCCCACCTCACCAATACTCGACGGCATTGGGGCTATCGGAGTTTCGGGTCGTTGGTCGTTCGCCGGGCAAATCGTGGGGCTACCTCTACTCAACTTAATAATAAGTTAACAGACTCTGGCTGTAGAAAATCTCAGTTCCAACTAATCCACTGAAATCCATGGGGGATAACTCAACGCTGAACAATTTTGAATGAAGTCGGACAGATTGTAACAGACTTAAAGTGTTAAATTCAAATCAAACTTTACAAAATTTGCACAAGGACACATCTTGATGGCTTCAAAAGTCCTGGCAAGCGCCACTTCCGGTGATTTAGGATGTATTAAAATCTCAGATTTTCTCGGTACGCTCCGTCCACGCAAACCTATGGTGGCCCTTTGCTTATAGATAGTAAATGGGGTTCAAACTTCCAATCCTCGGACATCAGGTCCAGTCCAGCTCAACTAATCTGTCCTCACAGAAATGTGTTTTAGAAAAAAAAAATCAAATCAAGCTTTACATTTTTCACAAAAATTGCACATCTTGATGGCTGCTATCAAGCCTGCCAAGTGCCATTTCCGGCGATCTGGGACGTATTCAAATCTGAAATTTTCTTGGTACGCTCCGCGCCAACCTATGGTGACGCTCCACTTAGATAGTAAACGGGAGTCACCCCCACAAAATCTCCAGTCCTCCAGAGCCTCCTAAACCAAAAATCACTCCTGTATGGTGTTGCTTTTGTTTCCTTTTGCTTTGAATATTTTTCTTTTGCTCAAATTAAAATCGGAAGAATCACATTGAGCAAATGTGTTTTAGTGCGGGAAGGGGATTCAAGGTCAAGCCACATCTGGTCTGCCCCCCCCCCCCAATATCAAACATCTTCCTACGCCGCTGGTAATTAGGTACGTAGGCATATTGTTAGAAATCGATTAGGGTTCAATTAGGGGTCGGTTTCGCAACCTCGAGGTCCGTCGGTCTAGGAAGCGGGGCCTCGACTCGGAAGGGGAAGTTTCATCAGTCTCCGGAGGAAGTTCTCGGTCTTGACTTAGGCCTACCAACTTTCGGTGCAGGTGTCGATTGTCGAATATATACCATTTTTGAACCACGGAGATGCTATTTGACAAATTGCTCCCTGTACGTTTGGACGCACCAGGTACACATTGACATTACAATTGAAGTCAAGGAACACACAGTGCAGGAGTATTGACCGTATTAGGGGATGCCCGCTAGACTGCGAAGTTTCTCTAGATCCATGGTTCACTACACCGAAGATCCGCTTGTAATATTCTAGAGTATTAAGGAGGTAACCCTGTACGAAAGTGTAGTGTACGTCACAGGTAGGTTCTGGTTTGCATAATCTAGCCTAAATACACTAATATAGAGTACCGTAGCATACCCTCCCATATTCCGACTGTCACGCTATGGTGCATTTGGCGACAAGTGGTGGACATCATGCAGTTACTTACCATTGAGTTAACAACCACACTCTCTGTTTCGCCGTTTGCCCCGCAATCTTCCCCATCGGCACAAAAACCTTCTTCATCAGTCCCCCATGCTGCATTAGCAAGTAGGAACAAAGTTATTACTAGGATCCGGCAATCCATCTGGTCGTATCGTTGAATCAGTGCACACGGTGCTATGTTGTTGTGCTTTCTCCGAATACAGCAGTACCGCATGCAGACAGACATGTATTTGCCTACACGAGATATGCAGCGTGACAATGCATGCAGTGGTACTAGGGCCTACATGAAACGTAAACTGCTAATCACCTGTTGTGCACTTTTCCATTGATAGCCTTTACAATTACGCGACGGTAAATATAATAACGATTTTTATCTTAGCAGGTTATCAAAAAGTAAGTAAACTTAGCTTGCTCAATTGGCATCAGTCATATGCTACTATTCTGCCACGTAAGCAGGCCTACGTCGTACACAGCACGAGCGTATATGCCCTGCAGTTATAGAGCTGCAGTTTACATGGTGGTTGCGGTAAGCCTGGGGCTAAGCAGTGGCGTGTGCAGGATTTCGAAGGTGGGGGGCACAACCTGTGATTCCCCCGACTGACATGGAGGGGTGTGACAAGTGCACCGAAGGTGCACCACGAGCGCGAAGCGCGAGTTTACACGCGTGGGGTCCAGAGGACCGCGCCAGGGCCCCTGGCGGAGTCCAGGGGCAGAGCCCCGGTGGGGTACGGGGCGGAAGCTCCTGCAACGTAAGGTAATGAGACCGCCCTAAATTGTTTCTAGAGGCCTTATTGATCAGATTTCGTTTGTTTCAGATTTTGTAAAATTCGATGTCAGTGACGGAGAGTTCAGGTTATGCGTTGAAAGCTGCAGTGTGCTACAGTATGTGTCACATACATTGACAGGACTACATTAAAGATGACGAGGCCAGTCAAGAAGGCCGCTTGAGATGATCGCAAAAGTTAACAGCACTGTTTCATCCTTAAACCTATATAGTTTACCATTACAGATGGCTAAAGTGACTAGCGCAAAGTGCGGCGAAGGGCGGCGAAGGGCGAAGGGAACTTAGGGCCTAATGATAGTAGGCCTACCTGCACCATATGAGACAGATATTGATATTGATAGCATCCTGTCTGATTATTCACTGGATGACAACTGGAAGAGCTCTATCCTTTGGCAAACGACCAAAAAATGAAAAAAATTCTCATCTTATATCATTCTGTAAGCTACTTCTAAGTTTTGAGTGCCAGGGATGGCGCCAGGATTTGCCCGACAGGTGGCCAGACGGTCGGAGGCAGCGACCTGAAGCCCCGACAGCCCCGATGCCGTCAAGGGGATGGTGAGGAGGGATCTGAAGAAAATCTGTGTACTAAACCATGCCATTGCGGGACATATATTTCATAAAATGGGTGTGTATACTAGAGGAACGTAGTTTCGGGGCTGATTAATGTTTTCCCCAGAATCTAAAGTGTGAAATTGCAAAGGTCTTCAACCTACAGTTTTCTTTCTTTCTTTTTGCTTTTATTGATTAAATATGTTTTTTGTGGAAGTCTACCAAAAATTTTCGCGCGCTTTGCAGTATCACGATTCAGATTCAAAAGAACCGTCGATATCAGTGGGCAACTTGGATGTTGAAGTATTAAGTGATATTATGCAAAATATGTCCTGCAGTGGCATGGGATAGTTAGGCTCCTTCAAATCCCCTTCTCACCATGTACCCCCTCGACGTAGTGACTTGGGGTCGCCGGCAGGGCCCAGCCCCCGTTTGGGAAAATTCTGTCGCCACCCATGTTCGATTTACTTATTTTGGCTTTCAAAAGGATCATTTCTGAGATAAAACTTACAATTTTCGGTACGATTTGCCCACTCTTCCTCAGTTCCATTACTTATAGCTAAATATATAGTCCAATGTCATCTCATTTCCGTAAACCTAGTTAATGTTCTCATATGTCTGTCGTGAGGTACGGTTAGTGATCCGAGGAGTTAAGCCTAAAATGTGTGTTATGTCTGATAGGGCCCACCTGCCCGAACAATTGACCTATATAAGTGTTAAATAAGTACAGATTCTCTTTAGTGTAGGCTTACCCAAAAAATTTTCCCGCGCTTCGCGCGCCTTGCAATTTCACAGATTCCGGATAAAAACGGTAAATCTATAATCCTCTTGTACAGGGGTCCCCAAACTTTTTTGCTTGGTGGCCCTAATTTCCTACTCTGAAATCTTGGTGGCCCTCAAATTGACGGGTCGGTAAGAGGGGTTTGATCTGACTTGGTATATGCAGTGTTAATAAAGCAGAGCGCTGGTTCTTAGTTTAGAATCACTCCCATTGCTTATTTCTAATGGGAAATTTGGCAATTATTTTTCGCTCCGGAATCCTTTTCGCGACCCTCGAAAGGGTCGCGACCCCTAGTTTGCCGACCCCTGCGGCCTAGTATACACAAATTTATGTAACATATACCCCGCCGAGCAATGGCATGGTATAGTTCACAAGTTTTCTTCAAATCCTCCCTCACCCACCCCTCGACGGCATCGGAGCTGTTGGGGATTCGCCGGGTCGCTGTCCTCCCCGTAGAGGAGTCTGGCCCCCTTCGGGCAAATCCTGGCGCCACCCCTGCGCCCCTCTAAAAGCCCCTGTGGATAACACTGGGATCTAGTATAAAAAGAATCACCAGTTTACATCTAAGCCCTTCGAGACAGCAAAAAATTTCCCCTCCCCCAAGACTGCGGTCAAGAATTGGGACGATGAGTCGACTTTGCCCCCTCACACCAAAAACCTGTCTACGCCACTGCATTCAAGTAGGCAAAATAAGTCAGTTCCACCACCTTCCCCTTACTAGCTACAGTCCTTGTATGGGGGATCAAACCCCCATGAGTCTAGTGCGAAATTATAATGCCAAAAAATTACCTTTCGTGGGCTTCTCCTCGGGTCCTCTTTCCCAGGAGAGACTCACTATTAGGTATGGGCAGGCAGGCTACGGCCGGCCGGCCCGGCCCGGGATCCACGCCCATGTATTGTAGCCCGACCTTTGTGGTTTAGAGAACAGGTGTCCTTGGCGTCATTGGATTACATGGCCTGATAACTTATCTGGGACAACACTGTTCCACACAGGCTACGTTTTCACCAATACGGAAGCCGAGAACATCGCGGTGGTGTGAAATCTGACATGCTTGTTTTCCCACCCCTTTCTTCGGTAAACATGGGAAGGAGAAATCAAGATACGATTTCTCCTGACCACTATCCACCGATAATGTGGAGTGGAGAAAACCAAAGTTAATGTAGGGGTACTTCAAGAAAGGACAATTACACAGTGTCTATTTATTCTGCAATGAAAACTTGAGGGAGGCCTAGCCTTCCTCCATAAAGGGCGCTGGCGAAAACGCACTCCGCGTGGCCGCCCAGGCAGGACTAAAAAAACTCGTGCGTCACTGGTCTTAGCTATACTTAGAGAGCTTTCTGTGAGCCCGTTTGCTTTCAAGTTGACCCTTCCGCTCTCTCTGGCATGTGTCCGCAATGTATACTCTCCAGGAGCGCATAGTCTACACGTAGGCCTACACCATTTTCACGGCACAGATGATGAACAGATTTTAAGAACAAATGAGTTCTGGGGACCAACTTACACCGTCCACTTTTTGCAGCCGCAGGGGCCAAAACGTGGGCAGTCAAAAATTAGCATAGCAAGTTCTTTTTTTTTGTATAATGAGTCATAGTCCCTAAAGACTTAGGAGGCGGGGTGAAAGCTAGCTCAGGTAGGGCTGCATCACCCTCCCCCCGTTCGAACAGAAAATGTGCCTTTTTTTAACTTAAGCAAAAAGTGTGCTATTTGGGGGAAAAGATGAGCTTAATTTTTGGGCAATAGTACTGCAGCACCCCAGTCAGAATGTCGAGTACGCTTATGATGACAGCTTTCCTAGAGTACTTTGTTCAAGAACTTCGCTAGCAAGGGCATCATTCCCAATCAAAACGCCTGGGAGAAAAAGACTGAACAATTGCGAAACGTGCTGCACCGAGAGTGTGTGTGAATCCATGTAAGGTCGGCGATCATGGGGAGTCAAACACAAACATGTAATTAACGAGTATAATATTTGCTTATATTGTTTAGGGTGAGGCATATTCCCCTCCAATAATTTGGTCGAGAGATGCGGAATACCTTTATTATCTTCGCAAAACTACAATATTTGCCGATGTATGTGTGAATATTACAGTATTCAGTGGCGTCACCAAGGGGGGGGGCAGGGGGAACGTGCCCCCTGGAAAACCTTGTGCCCCCCAACTGAGATTTGAGATTTTGAAAAAAATATAGATCTCCTGTAAGTTCTGTAGTCAGAATATTTGACTACCATGTTTCATATGATTTGATTCTTCTTAGGACAAGAAAAGGCATGTATTTTTTTTAATAAAAAAATTGCCCATCTCATAAAACACATGGTGTTCTCTGTGTCGGAGGCTGAGCATCGGTCTTGGTAATCTATCCATATTCCTTGCCCCCTCAACAGGTGTGAATATACGTCTTGATAAAGTGTAGCGGAAATGCCTGCCTCGCGGACTCATTGACCAAAACAGTGAATGGTGTTGTTTCGTACGTGTCATGGAACTTGCCTGCCACTTGCATTGCGAATTGTAATGCAAGCTAAGCATTTCAATGAGACTTTTCTGCATTTTCTTCTTCGAAAAATTAATTCCAATAAATTTTGAAAGGGAAATACATGATGCAAAATTCTATGATCCCTTTAATCCCGTTGAGACTCCAATCACTCAGTTTGTGGATCATGAAAATTTCACGTTAATTGAAAAGTCCACAATTGAACGAATATTTGATCGGTGATTTGGCAATTACGCATGCACGTTTTTTCACTTTCATGAGAATTTCTCAATCCATGTATAATTTTTTTTTAGTTCCTAAAAATTCGTTTTTTTGACACAAATTTTACTTCAAAAAGGTAGCGTATGTGGCACCAGATTGCATCAAAGTACACCTAATTTTTCAAAAATTTTCAGAGGGCATGGGGACACCCCTCCCCTTAGACCCCTCCCCCAGGCCGGCATTCACATAACATACTGCATACGCCACTATCTATTTGTGCCCCCTCATCGAACTGTTGTGCCCCCCCCCCGAATGAAAAGTGGTGACGCCACTGACAGTATTATGGGGCTTCCTAAATTACGTATGGTCATGGAAAACGATTTTTCGGCGCGCTTGGTGCGCACCCTTGTCCACGTACACGTTTGATGATTACCAAGACATTCGTACAATTACATATACTATACATGAGGGCGGCGATCATATGGAGGAGGAAGGGGGAATTAGTGCAGTACCCCTTTAGTTTAATTTGGTTGCGGATGGAATACCTTTTGTTCACACCACTAACTGGAAAACCACTGTTAAGTTTGCGGATATTTTTGAGTATAAGACATGGTCTCCCATTACTTTGGTCGAGGGGGACGGAATATCCCCCCCCCCCCCACACACACATGTAGGTCAAATTACAAAGACATTCGTGACGAGACGCACAAAAGCAAATATTGTATACGAATACAGAACCCTCAAGTGAACTCCATGCAGCCCTGCGTATCACTAAAATGTGTGGATATTGCTATAGTAAGGCACCTTTTCATGAGTGCACTACCTCGTTTATAATCCTCTCCTATTTCTTCAACTTTATTTTACGAGGTTTTGTTTTTGATTCCTTGCCGAAGGCAGGCAAGGAATATATGAGATGGTGATGTCGTGTGCGTGTGTTTGTGTGTGTATCTGTGCGTATGTATGTTTTGTGACGCTTGTTGTAGGCCTAATCGCGATATCTCAAGATAGGAATGACCAACAGTTTTCAGATTTGGTATTTAGATTTTTCATGTTGAGAGGAAGAACCCTATTGTTTTTGGTGGAGGTCAAAAGTCATTTTAGGTCACTAGAGGTTAAACTGCGAAAACTTTGTAAACACGATATCTCAAGATAGCTATGACTGACACTTCATATTTGGTATATAGATTTGTCATGGTGAGAGGAAGAATCGTATTGTTTTTGGTGGAGATCAAAGGTCATTTCAGGTCACCAGAGGTCAAAAACTGAAAACCTTATTAACATGGTATGTGAAGATGGGAATGACAGACGCTTTTCATACTTTGTATACAGATTTGTCATAGTGAGGGGAGGAACGCTCTTGTTTTTGGTAGAGGTCACAAAAGTCATTTAAGGTCACAGAGGACAAAAAGTGAAATTTTGTAAACATGACATTACAAGGGAGGAAGCACAGACACTTGTTTAATTTTTTAAGTCAATTTTTGGTGGGGTTTAAAGATCATGTGAGGTCAGCAGAGGCCAAATTGTTACAACACTGTAAAATAATATAGTCAAGAAGTAAAAATTTGACAGATGAGCCTCAGTGTAAAAATACACCCCTTTTTGACAAGGAATCACTAAGCCTTTTGGCTTTCTGGTTATAGACGCACTCGTAGGCAGCTGTAATCAGTGGTGTCTGAAGGGGAGTCAGTCACATAAAATGGTTGTAAAGTTACGGAAAAGAGGAACGGTTACAGTGACGAAACTCATCAGATTGTCCGTTTTCCATTGTCTTCAAGTTGCAGCGCTGCTTATAGGCTAATACGTAGCAGTGTGAGCGCACAGTTAGGTTAAGTATAAGTCTGAGAACAAAGGCATGAATATTCATCTAAACAGAAAACGACGGGGAAACACAGTATAATTTGATAGTATTGCACTAGGGTAAATGTCTTACTGCACACGTATGTATTTACAAGTATGGTACCTTCTCTGATTACGGGCCCGAGTGTGTGCAGTTTTCCTCATGTGTGCCATTCCGTCCCCTATCCCCCTACCCCACCACCCCTATGACCTTCTCAGGAGGGATGATCTACAGTGCACTGTTATACCTCCAGTTGGGTTGATTGTCCCCCATATCCTAAGGAATAAATTTGCAGTGGCCAAGTGGTTAGAGCATCTGACTTGCAGCCGGAAGTTCTAGGGTTCAAATCCTGGCCGGGTAATACCAAAGACTTTAAAAATGGAACCTACTGCCTTTGTGCTTGGTGCTCAGCATAAGCAATGGAGTAGGAAAAACAAGCCAGTGAGCCACTACTGGAAAAAAGGCCGTGGTCGTCTCGACTTGAACCAATTGGTTGGAAACTGGGACGTTAAACCTCATCTAACTAACTAACCTAAGGAATAAATTATATCCTAGACTTAAAATGTGATCCGTAAGTAAATCATTTCTCCCGTAATTTATGCCCCGGTGAAGAATGAAACTTAACTTCCAAACCTTTACGAAAGATTTGTGGAAACTATTACATGGGCATTTCCGTCACTTCATTTCACATGTTACTATTACTTGAATACCATCTTTGAATTTTTCCTCTTGGGATATGGGCTAAAATATTTGCGTAAAAGGCGGGTCCCGTGTTAATTCTTTTCTCGCATTCACGTCGGAAGTAGCACCTTGCTCAGATTTGTAGGGACAAAACTTATGATTGCCGGAAAACTGACCACCTGCATGGGGTGGAATATAAGCGTTTGTCACTTGGATCACAGCTGTGACAGAATGAGGGGCTTAATAAATGTTAGGCCTTCAAGAGTCCTTCGTGCCTGTTTTAAGATATGGGGGCAGCAAAATATTTTGATTTATTTCCGTCGAAACTGTAAACTTAAACTCAGGGACGTGTTCTTGTCATTACCATTTGCTTGTTGAGAACGGTACACTTACAATAGCTTAAGCCACCCGTCTGATGATTTACCCCTGAGTAGATAATCCTGGGGACTGCACTCCTTGAGTGGATGGTCGGGGGACGACAAGTTACTTAAAGGGACAGATAAAACTGCTAGATGGGCTATGTCCTATGACCACAGAACCACCTCATGTGCGCTTTTGAAACGACCGCACAATACTACCTGTTTGAGACGGTTAAAAGTTGTATTAGTGTTGTTGGAGATTTAATTAAGTTCGCTCGACGCCAGGTATAAGGTGGGCATAGACCGCCCAAAACCGAAACCACCCGAAACCGAGTCGGTTTTGGGCGGTCTTGATGATCTCGGACCGACGGTTGGGTGGTCTAACCTGTCATGAAACCGACATCATTTCGGTCTCGGGTGGTCTGTCTGTTTTTGACCCAGTAAAAGGAAAACCGAAAAAACCGACGATTCAGTTTAAGTAATTTGAATGTCTCCTTTCCAAGGCGCAATTACCATACCCAACTGAACAAAAATGCTCAAACCGTATAGGTTATGTTGTCTATTTATCAGACTGCATTTTAAGTCCATGCATGTAAAGCCCCGGCTATTTCTCAGTATGTTTTGTAGGCCTACTTTATTAATTTGCATACTCCACAGAAAGATCTTATCAACTACCCATAGGCTTTTACACTTTTTCCATGATGAAAGCTTGCTTCGTGTTTTTCGGTCTGGATCCGGGTGGTCTTAGAGCCCCGTCGGTCTGGGCAGTTTGGCTAACCCCTAAACCGATGCCGGTTTGGTCTCGGGTGGTCTGAGTATGATGCTTCGTCGGTTTCGGTTGTGTCCAAACCGTGTATTGCGGTTTGGACCAAAAACCAGACCGACGCACACCTTTAGACAACAATGCCGGGATTATTGGTGTGCAATGACTTTTCATTATTCAAGCAAAGCATGTAAAGTAATATTTTCTCAACTCAGCCTGAAAATTGTATACGGTTGAGAAACAACTCCAGAGCATGGCATAGTCAGGGTTTTGAGATGGGCTCGGGGATGGTAGGACATGGTTTTGTCATGCCAGCATTTTGAGATTTGTTTATTTCACAACGAACGTATCTTAAAATAATTTGTCGTCTCTGGATATGGCCAAGTGCCATTAGTTTTTGCAAAATATATCCTGTTCTTTTTCTTAAATGGAACAGAGCCCGGTTATCTTCCTTGAGAAAACAAGTTTCAAATTAATTGGTTCCCGATTTAACAAATTTTATTATAAACTTGACTTTTTGTGTAAAGAGAGCGCAAATCTCGGTTCAGAATTTTCTCACTAATTTAAAATTCGTCATTTCTCCCGTAAGGGACTTGTTTAATTTTAAGGAAAAAAGCACTTTCGACACACCTTGTAAATATACTAACAAAGTAATGAAGGAAGGTAACTTTGTGGATATTGAGTGAACATTCTGCGTTTTTTTATTGCGCACTAAAGTATGAGCTCAGTGAACACCTTGCAATAGGAACATAACTAACATTAGATGAAATTAAATCTTGGGTTCTGTTGGGTCGTTTTTTGCTGCCCAATAGAAATGAAACACATAAAACGCCTCCTTTATTTAATTAATTTCAAATATATCTATTGGGTCAACAAAGGTTGACCGGATATAGAAGAATAACCTGGACTACTCAAAGTACTCAAACGCCTGTTTGGTCAACAAAAAATGACCGCATGGAGGCATTCAAAAGTACAATTGTCAGTACAATTGTGGCATCAATAGGTGATTACTAATCCAATTTCTATTTTTAAGGGAAAAAATAATTGGTTAATCTTTTACCGTTTTTACCGTTTAATTTGAAATCTTGTTTTGCCAGCCGCGTTTGTGTACGTTTTATTCAGGAAAACTAAATCTGATGTGTTAAATTGATCTTTTTTCAATAAAGTTTACATTTTTTTATTTTCCAGAAATGACAAAGTATTTCCAGATGCGTTAACTGAAGGGAAAGGCATAAGGCAAGGGGTTTGGAATTATCGACAATTAAGTCTGAGTAGACGTTGAATGGTGCTATCGAAATATAATGTTGCTGGACTGAAAGTAATCTTTAAAATGTTCCATTTTTGTAATTCTCCCAAATGGCGCCTCGGGAGTGTGGAACGCTCTTAAAGAGATCATGTGGATCAGAGACCCGGTGTAGGTCTGGTTAGTGTTATTTCCATCAATGCTGGAGACATTTCCTGAAATGTTTTCGCGCTACGCGCTAACTGGTGGTGGCACTCAAGTTAGTTTCAAAGTATCAATCTGAAGGCTCTCTGAGTTTCGACCTGATAAAAAATCCTCCATATAGGCCCCTGGATTTAACTTATCATAAAGTTAGTAGATACTTAATACCATACATAGCTAAATGGTGTCATAACATACAGTAGTTAATGTATTGACAAAAAATGCACATTACTGACGTAACCAATTTATGTTTTCCTCTGTATCAATGCGGAAATGTGCGTAGGATTCCCGAGATGTAGAGGCAGACACATGCAGTGAATGCCCCGATCTATGCGACGGAGATCGTTGGGGGGTTAGAAGAACGATTTCTCTTTTCTTTTGAATTTGAAGAGAAACTAGCTTATAGACGAAATGGCATTTTCAAACATCAAGACGGTGAAATTGCTAAGATTTTTCCCTCTTTTTTTTTTTTTGTTATAGATACGGTTACCAAATCCAGGAGTGAACCGCTTGATGACAACGACGTATTTGCTCATTTTTAGCATTGAAACAAGAAATAATGTAGGCTATGTATTAGACACTTGGAGAAGGATAGGGGTGTCGTCAGTTCGAGATACCGTTTAAACACAGAAGCGCACTGAGCGGTGTTCCAATGGAAATAAAAAGCCGTAAGGTTCTTCCCATTTTGAGAACAAAATAATTAAAATTGGCCTCACAGTATGGTACAGATGATAGGGTACGATGTAGATTGCTTATATCTAGTGGCGCCGGCATGGGGGCATGGGGAGGGCGTGCATGCCCTCCCCCAATCGATTTCAGAACATTTTTTTTTTTTTAAATTTTAAAATGGTCCCAAAAGGCGTTTAAGCTATAGATTTCTGTAACTCCATGCACTCAGGTATTTTTGCGTAAAAACTCTCCCCGAATAGAATTCAGTAAAGTAGCCCAAAGGGCGCTTCAGGAGGTTTGTTGACAACGTACACTTCTCTTAGACAATATGCTCTCCTCTTTCACCTGACCAAAAATTAGAATTCACCAAATTACGGCCATTTTATATACGATCAGGCCCAAAAATATCCCAAAGATAGCACCATTTTGCATTTAAGCAAGCTTATTAACACAAATTCCTCCCCTCGGCACCTTTATGAAGTGACAAAGAAAGGATCCCCTACTGCTGTATACAATCACAGGGCGCATAAAAAAGTAAAATTTATGTAGACATTGGGGGAACTGAGGTCGTATTACGACGTCATCTGTGGTGCCCCCAATCACCAAACCTGGCGGCGCCACTGGTCGCTGATATGGCCCGGCACCCTTTCGGGAAAATTCTGTCGCCACCCATGGGCATGGTCGGTTTACTATGTTGGTTTTCAAAAGGGTCACTTCTGCGATCAAACCCGAAATTTTCCGCGGTACGCTTTGCCCACTCTTCCTCAGTTCCGTTACTTAGCCTATAGCTAAAAATAACACAAACCCTAGTTTCCACCTTTTCAAGTAACTTAATAAGTAGAATACATAGATTTATGTAAATGTCGGGAATTTCATCTGATTTTGCTAAATCTGTTCTCCTGTGTCTGTCGTGCTGTACGGCTAGCTTATTTTTTCCCCACGATGTTATGGGCAAATCCGTTTTTCATGAATTTTGAAAATTGTTTCCATATAGTGGTGAGGGTTAAACTTAAGGTTGGGGTTACACCTTTTTAGAATATTTGACATATTCTTTCATAATTTGGCGTCAGAATTATCAAAAAAAAAATGTTTAGAAACTGTCTTTTCGGGAGTAAGGGGCGTGGCCAATTTTCAAGAAGTTGACTGGTCCATTGACATCATTTGCCCATAACCTCGTGGGAAAAAAATTGCGCGTACGACGAGTGACTCGAGTAGGGAAGTAACCTACAATGTAAGTTATGCCCGATAGGGCCCAACTGCCCGGACGCCCAATTTTTTTCCCACGAGGTTAAGAGCAAATCGAATTTTCATGAATTTTGAAAATTGCTTCAAAATAGTGGTTAGGATTACAGTCTAGGTTAGGGTTATTCCTGTTGAGGATATTTACCATGTTCTTTCATAATCCGGCGTCAGAATTACCAAAAAATGTAGAGAAACTTTCATTTCGGGAGTAAGGGGCGTGGCCAATTTCCAAGAAGTTGATTGGTCCATTGACATCATTTGCCCATAACCTCTTGGGAAAAAATTGCGCTGACAATTGACCTATTTAAGCTTTACATAAGGACAGATTCTTTTTAGTGTAGAATCAGGGAGCTGCTCCGTGGCAGCTCCCTGGTAGAATTACCCAAAACATTTTGCAGTTTCACAGTTTAGATTTCTGGAAAAACATTAAATCCGCGCGGAACTATGTTCCTCTAGTATATAGCCTACGAATTTTATGCAATATATGTCCCGCAACGGCATGGTATAGTACGCAGGTTCTTCAAATGTCCCCTCACTAACCCCTCGACAGTATCGAGGCTGTAGGGTCGCTGCCCCCCTCCGTCAGGAAAATCCTGGCGCCACTCGCAGGGCCGTAGCTAGGGTCATATGTTTGGGGTGGGGCGTGAAGGTCCCAAATTCCGACTGGATGGATATTTTATCCACCTGAATGGTGGCGCGTAAATTGCACCATTTTTTATGCGCCCTGCGTTTACATACAGCAGTGGGGATCCTTCCTTTGTCACTACATAAAGGTGCCGTCGTGGGAGAGGGGTCTAAGGGAGGGGTTGACCCCTCCCCTTTGAGAAGTTTTTGTTAATTTAAGGTTCCTTAGATGCAAAATGGAGCTATTTTTGGGATATTTTTGGAGCTGATCATATATGGCTAGAAAATGTCCATAATTAAATGAATTCTTATTTTTCCGACTCGTTTGATTCTTTTTCCAAATGAGTGACGGCCGGTAAATTGCATTTTCGTTTTTATGGGCGTTACTTTTGTATGATACAGCAGTGGGGATCCTTCCTTTGTCACTTCATAAAGGTGCCGTCCTGGGGGAGGGGATACTTTTGGAACTGATCATATATGGCTGGAAAATGTCCATAATTTAGTGAATATAAAGATTTGGCTAGGTTAAAGTAGAAAGTATGTTGTCTAAGAGAAGAATACGTTGTCAACAAACCTCCTGAAGCCCCCCCCCCCCTTTGACTACTTTAATGCCTTCTATTCTGGCATCTAATGCTAGCATATACCTGTGTAGGCCTCCTGAAAGCTCTGGATCAATTATATAAAATAAGGCAATGACATAATGCTTATTACCTGGCATCTAAATAACAATATAGAGTATGACGCCAAGCACTTTATATCTATCGTACTTTTACTAATTTTGAACGAAAGTCCAGACGAACAGCTTCCAGCAATGGGGAATGGGCGGGAGGGAGATGGGCGGCGAGGGCGAGTATAGGTGCAGAAAAATGATACTAGACCTTCCAGACAGATATAGCAAAAGGGGTTTAGGACTAACAAGCGCGTTTCCAGAATGTACACCTAGTTTATGCTATAAAAGTTCACTGGTACGTTGTGCTTATAATGTTCATACTAAGTGATACAACGTGGATCGTGAGGATTGCGCGGGAAGCGCGCCGAAATTTGGGGGTATACTGCAATGCCAAAATGAAAAACCTGCACGCAGGCTCAGCCAGGGGTGGTGCTTTGATTTGGCGACATGCCGGGGGAAGCGCCCTGACTGGAGGCCAGCTACTCTAAGTCCCGACAGATGCAATGTATTGCCGAACTTAATTTGGGGTTATATTGAATTTTCATTAAGGAAAGTTGAAAAAGTTTGGGCTTTTATTGAAGAATCTGGACAAAACCAAGAAATTTGTTCGGGTGACTGCATGGTCGTCGTCGGGGATTACATTCTTCATCTTACCCATTAAGGATCTCCTACGAAACTGAAAGATCTTTTTCTTACAAAATATGTTTGCCACGATGGCGAGGCTGAAGAAAGAATCTTCCAAAAGTTAGGGAAAAGAGGAAAGAACTTCGCAACGATGCATTTTCGTGTTTCTCTAGAATCACGCCTACACGGAAGAACAACATTTGTGGAAACGTTGAAATCCAATATGTTTGAAACGGGGGCGTTACCACTAGATAGAACTATAGATGAAAGCGTGCGTAGCGCGCGAATTTTTTTTTAAGTTACAGAAATAATCATTACAGAACTTACTGGCTACGGGCTTGATAAATAGACGTTTGGAATATTTTCCAATATTAGTCTATATAAAATTTTGCGCAATTTTGTGGGGCTCGGAAAAATTTGGGGAGTGGGGCTAAAGCGCCCTAGCTCCCATAGAACTGTGTCTGGTATAATAACCTTAAAGGAGCTGAGTAGTGACGTTCTTCCAAAATAAATACATCATACGAAACGAGATGATTACCCTCTGTGCGGGGCTAATTTTAAAAGTATTAATCCTAATGCGTTTTATATTCTCACTTAAAATAATCTTGCAAAGTAATTTTGCAATAAAGTTCCTATACTATTTCTTGGGTTATTTGATTTTACACTTGCAAGATATTTTACAATTTGTTTTTTGAATTTCTAGTTCGTTACTTTTTCTTCTGGCACCGGCAATTTTGAATCGTTTCCACATGTATCGGTTCTGATCGATGCATCTACCCAAGCATGTAGCACACACAACTTACAACGTACGTACGTATGTAGTATACTAGCGTTACCAGTGGCAAGGCACAAGCCTATTTCGCGCATCATCTGCAGGAGGTTCATGAACAACACTGTGGATTTTGCAGGTATTGAAACTGTTTTTTCGATCAATGAGTTTGTTTTTCGTGGTAGACCTAGGCCCTAACGTTAGCCTAAGTTAGCCTAACGTTAGCAATGTTAAGTGTACTGTTACTCCAGACACACTGCATGCATGGCTTTTGATGAGTATCGGTATCGGATCGAATCGATAAACCAAGAAGCATAACCGGATGTGACGTAACGAAGTCGACGGGTCCGAGAATTTATTCTACTTTGGCGGCTACTCAGCTCCTTTAATAATGTTCATGAGATTGTAAATCGTGACGCATGCGCGCGAAGCGCGCCCAGATTTTCATTAAATAAAATTTCCGTTCCAGCGTATAAAACCAGCGTTCAGAATCTGCATCGAGATACTTTCAATTGCCCAACAAACCAACATGCCCACTCAAAAAGCCAGTCTTTTACCTGGTAATTTGTAAACAGCTTTCAACTTCTGCTGTTGTGCTTCTCCGAAAGTTGCTATCGGAAGATATTGATAATAAGAACAACACTGAGGTAAGGTTTGAAGCGCGCGGAGCGCGTAAAAATTTTGAGAGTTTGAGAAGAATTTGCGAAAGAAGGACAGCTTTGATTTGATTTTACGTGAGGAAAATAACGTTTGGTATTATTCTCACTTGGTCTAGTTAGAAAATATATATACAAACTTGACATAGGCTCAGTCGGAAAAATGTGCTAGACTGAGATATCAGAAATTCCAACTGGCATTTCAGATTTTCTGACTATCGTCGCTCTGACGAACTTTGGGGGGTGAGACACCCCCACACCCCCCGATCGCAACGGCCCTGGCCACTCGTGCTTCGGAATAGCGACCAATCCCAAATCGATACAGTGCTACGAACAGCTCCTAGCAGTGTAGTGCGTACACTGCAAGTGTACTGCATGCGCATGTCATGTAAGCGTAGGCTACGTGATATCTTGTACTGCACTAGCAGGTGAATGAATGGTTGGCTATCGTACGAATGCGACTTGTAACATGTCGACAACGTACTGTATAGCTTGCAAGCTGACGTGACTGTCGTGCAAGCTAGTTTTTGCAAGTTGCAACGACTGACGTTACCTTACTAATTTACTGCATGCTATACTGCACGTACATGTGCATACATTAACCAGACGGTCATATGCATCGATGATCGCGTATTTGGCATTTGGTGTCCGTAGGCCCAACGTTAGATCTGGAATTCGAAGCTACTCGTAAGTCGTATATTTGCCGAAGATTCCAATTCGTGAATAGAATGTAGTTTTCGATGTAAGGCCTTGGCCTAACATTAGGTCCGTAGAATTTTAGAAACAATGTGGGCCTTGTATATACGTGTGCCTAGCCTAGGGCCTAGGCCCAAAAGTCGTTACAGTTAAAGAATTGAATGGACCAGCCTAACGTCTCTTCTCAGTACAGATCGAACACTGCAGTCCTAGCGTTATATTGCAAATATAGGCTAAGGCCTATATACTGGGCGTACCATGAGTCGATCTGAAGGAACACTGTGACCATAAAATTGTTGAAAACATTTACAAAAATCAATAAAACTTTGCTGTAACATTTTGTTATATGTCTTCCTGATTGTTCTATATTTTGGTGTTGTTCAGATTGCATAATCCGTAGAAAATGAATTTTGAAATGTAGGCTAGGTGTCAGTACATGCAACAATGCTAATGAAGGAACCTTGAGTCAATCGCTAAAAAAAACAAGCAAATAAAATGCTACAAATTAACACATTTAAGAACAACTATACAAATAATCATTGAGAGTAATGTCTTATCTATCAAATTTTTTAGTCAGAGCTTCATCAAAGACACTTTGGTCACCATTTTTTGTAATTTTTGCAAATTTCTTGTTCATACTTAGGCCTAGGCTATGCCGAAACTTGAAAATTTGGCCCCGAGTAACATTTTTGCTTTGGACATCAAAAATAGTAAGGCAGATCATTGTTTTTTATGTTGTTTGAAGAAAATGCAATGCAGGTCATCCTTACATTGCAATCACATCACGCCTTCACGCTGTACTGGCGTTTAGAATGCAGTGATCGACTCCATGATACTGATCGACTCATGATTACTTTCTAGGCTATAAATATATAGGCCAAGGCCTACATAGGCAAGGCCTAGGCTGTGTTTACCATATAACTCTAGGACTGCCAGTACGTTCAATATGTTAGCCTAATCATATAGGCCTAACGCTAGGATTGCAGGCCTGTGACTACTAAGGCAAGCAAGACCTAAGCCTAAGTAACTGAGGAACTTACCCTTAGGCCTAAGTTAGTCTATAGGCCTAAGTTAGGCCTAGCCAGAGGCAGGAAGCGCCTCAACTGTTTGTAAGCCAAATTTTGGACTTTTTTACCGTTTTTGGTTGACTGATAAAATGACATGAAAAAGACAATTGTATTTCATGTCGCTGCCACATAGTTAACAAACATTCATTTAAGGCTCAAAATATGATAAGGTGTTATATTTACAGTTGTCTGTAGCACCTCCTTGCAGTTTGCTGTTAAACTTATGAAACTGGAACTTTTTCCAATTTAGGGATAAGTCCTATTGATAAAGAGATAGCATGCACAAGCTAAGGACATTTCCATTTGTCTTCATCATGAAAAAGGAAAAACAGTGGTCAGAACTACTAACTTTAAAGCCCAATTTTGTAACATGCAATGCATGTAATTTTGAAATAACTTTGTTTGCCCCAAATAAATCCCAATAGACCTCCATTGATATGTGGGCCAGAAGTACTGAGAAAAAGGTTTGTAAAAATCTACCCAACATGTGAATGTAGGACTAGGTGTATTTAAACTGGTCACTTAAACTTGACCCTTGCGTGCGTTAGGTTGTCCGTCAAACATTTTTTTTGGAGAGAAAAGGCCATCTAAGTTATTCTGAATGATGAGTATTAGGCAAACCACAATGTCAACCTATGAAAATGTAAGTTTTCTGTGTGAACTGTATTCAGTATACATGAAAACACAGTTTTTATGGAAATATAGTCATTCTAAAATGTTGTTCCCTTGTGTCCGTCAAATAATAACGCACGCAAGATCCCCTTCTAATCATTGCTAAGTATAGGTTATCTAGTATTTTGTGTAATCTGATACAATGTTATTGATACCTGGTCACTGCTTTGACCATTATTTTTCAAGTTTAACGCATCATGGCATCGTAAAGTTTCATAGAGTGACGTCCGTCAAAGGCACCTAACGCACGTCAGAAAATGTAAACGTGGTCCTTAGAATATTGTAAATGAAAGGATAATAAATGTTAACACCCTGGTTTTCAGCCAAGAGTCAAGTATAAATTGCTTAAACAAGGATAGACATTCCATTGGGCTTTGCCATTCCCTACATTGTTGCCAAACAGATGATTGTAATTTCGTGCGTTAGGTTTGACAGACTTTCTTTGTTGTGCGTTAGAGTTGACGGACATAATGCTTTATTCAGTGTGTTTAGTTTTATTACATTACCAAAAGCATTTCAAGTTTTGTCCACACCTTACCTAGATTTTGCATTATATACTTATTATTATTTTGTATTTTTAAGTTAAACCTCAATTGCTGCTGTATAGAGTCATTTTTTACTTACTTTTTCAATCAAGTGTCTGTCAAACTAACGCACATGAAAAATGTGTCCGTCAAACTACCACACCTAAAGCACTTCAGGGAAATTGCCATAATTTCTACCATGGCACGCCACCTTAAACTTAACCTCTGTAAACATGGTATTAAAACCTCTTTTAACAAGAGCATCCAAATTCTTTGATATCCAATGGCTGTACCAAGGTTAAATCTTAGTTTGTTTCTTGACCATTACATTGTTACCAATGGTGGATCAATTTTTAAGCGCCTTTTGCTAATCTTTCTGCATTTAGTTGAAATCACTCTGCTGTACACTGTTAAGCTCATATGTCATTCACCTAAACAAGTCCATAAAAGGGAATATTCATAAGAAATAGATCTCAAATTGTAAAAAATTGTATCAAATTTGTCCGTCAAAACTAACGCACGCAATGGCTGAAATGGTATACTGAAACTTAAATTTACAAAGTTTAAGTTGAGGGACTTATATTTTGCTTTGTATATTATAGTGCACGTCTTTGAACTTTAATTTGAGGGGAGCTTTAGAGGAAAATAACTGTTTCTTAAACTTGGCCCCTTTGTTACGATTTTGTAACACCTTAGCTTATTTTTAGCCTTTAAAAATTCTTGTGCTTAGCCTTTCCAGTGATTTTTTTTGTACTTTTGTTCCGATGATGAATGATAGTCAATAGGCCTACCATTGCCTTAGTAGTTGCCACTTTGTAAGGAAATTTTATGACATAGCAAAAAGTGGGGGGGGGCCTGATCGAGGCCGGGAAAGCCCCCCTTGGATCCACGCACCTGACAACAGAAAGAAATCTAGACAGAAAAGGCTGTGCTTTTGGTCCAACTTAGATTTATACATGACATGAAAGTCCTTTTAGTCCAAATTCTTCTAGAAGCTGACCACAGTTAATCAGGCTTGCATCCTGACAAGGTAACAGAACTCCAACTCTATCAGCACAATGTGCGCTCAAGCGAATAATGACTTGTGGTGCACAATAAGTAGTTCCAGTGGCTACTAGGGCTTGGCCGGATCATATGTCCGGATTGAGCATGGCTGTGAAGATACAACTCGCTGGACTAAAACCGCAGAATGTGAAAGTCACTGACCATCACTAATAAGACTTTCCCGGGCTGTGGGGGACTACTCGGGATTGTAGGCTTATGGGCATTTTCATGGCATGTATATAATACATTCAATACAGTGGCTTGCCTAACAGTGATGAAAGACAATACATTAATTAGCAAAGGTACCTAGGCCTATAACCTTTTAGACTTACAGAAGGTGGCCAACCAACTCCAAAAAAGTTACTACAATCTTTGTAGGCTCTCTAATCTCACCCCGGACAGTAAAAGTTCTCCTTACTAAGTTTACTTCTAGCCCCTCCTCTAGTTTAAACCAAACCAACTGTTCCGTACACATCTAAGACAGAGCCACAGAAGTCTGCACTGAGTTTAAATTGCTCGAGGCAGTATTGCCAAACAAGTGTGCGAGAGCTTAATTTGGAATCCAAATACTTTAAAAATGGAGCAATTACTTCAAACTAAAAGTAAGAAAAAACTAGTGAAGTTGAGTCTATTTTGCGAAAAGTTAAGAATAGCTTTTAAGTCTTAGGTTGGGGCCGGAATTAATTTGTACTTTTTTTCTTTTTTTTTTCTTTCTGTTTTCATTTTATTTTTTCTTTTTCTTTTCATTTTTCTCTCTTTATGAAGTTCTTTGTAAATTGAAAACAATTTTGTTAATGTTATATTTATTGGCTCTTATACCTCTTCGGAGGATGAAAAGAGAATAAACTGAAACTGAAACTGAACACAACTGACTGTACAAGTCATTGCTCTTCAACCATAGTGAAGCTGTATTGTTTGAATTAATGTCAATGAAAGTGCAGTTATCAACTATATTTAAAACTCTAGGGCTATTCCTAAAAATGTTTGGGCAGAGAGTTGCCAGCAGCTTCTGGTTTTGGGGGGATGCCATATCCCCTTTAATTACTTGAAAAAAAAGCCACAACACTTGGCAAAACCAAACAGCAAGTGAGCCAAACCCCAAACCCATTCTCTTCACCCAAACAAAACAGACACCTCTGGAATGAAACACAGATCTTTAACATATTATGTGGCTTCAAAAGAAAGAATGCACAGAATTAAAGACAAGCAGTCATCACCCCATAGTACATTTTTGGTGTGGGGGTATCAAGATTCTCAGTTGGTTCCTGCACCTTGATTGACATAAAAGTTTGAAAATTCAAATGATCAGAGTAACTCACATTCCACACAAAGCAGAGAGAGTGTTTGGATTACACCTTATATAAACCTTGTATGCTCACCAGGACAAGGCCAGAAGCAATAAAATAGATTTGTGTCTGCACAGGGAGGAGATTTATGCAGTTATGGGAGGGGCTACTAGTTGTTTAGTTGGGAGAATTGGAACTGTCTGGGATGATGAGAATTGCCCTTTAAACAACAATACAACCCCAACACAATTTTAAGCAGACCTAAGAGTGCTTCAGTATGGTGATGAAATCCAACTTGGAATATTGCTGTAGGCACCTAGGCTAAATCCCTTCCTTCATGTGGATTGCACAAACATTTTTGCATTGATACACATGTTTGGAGTGACATTTTTCTCTCCTTTTTACAAAACTTCACCCCATTTAACCTGTTTCAGTCAATACTTAAGGAATGTTACTTGAAAAAGGTATTACATTTTCTTCCAAACTGATTCTTTTTAACCTGTGATCGGTATTGAAAACCATGCATGATTTCAATGTGAATATATTTTAGTTGATCTTGTTATAATATACCACATTCTACAGTCTCTGTGGTTGGCACAACAAAAGTTCGCCCCTTACCGACACTCATCATAATTCTTTATTATAGCACATAATTTGAGGAGCCTAGGGTCACATCATTTGTTCCCAGACTTGAGGTATTACTGGACAGTCTTGACCAGCAACTGACTTGAATCGTCTGAAAGTGGTTTTACTAACCACGCAGATATTTAGGTGTTTGTATAAATTACATACAGTTTGGTGTTTATCATGAGGATGGATACCTTATATTATGAAAAAATTGAACCTAGCATAGCTGTAGATGCCAAATTGAGATAGGTGCTGTGCAGAGAACAAAAAGAAAAAAAAAGTAGCCACTGGCTCTTAATGTTAAACTGAAAACTTTAGGTTCCAGCATCAAATTGTCAACTTGTCTTTGTCCTTTCAAGAGAATCGTTGGGAAGAATGCATGTTGTGTAAATGATATGTCACTGTTTATGTTAATAGCTGGGCTTCTCCATTGACATATAACCATGTGCAATTGAAATCACCTAGTGTCCTATTAGTAGGGCCATCATGGTCAAAGTTGTTACTTGAAAAGGCTTGCTTCAGTAGATGTAATTCAAATTAACAAACTATCAAACAATGATAACAGTTGCACCTGCTGTATACTATTACATACCTCCAGTATGGTAGAAGTGCTTGTGTAGATTGTACCTACCAGTATTGATGGTTTATAGTTCAGTAGTCACTTTATCACATTTGCAAAATATTTGATACATTTGCCAATCATTTGGTCATATTGCAGAGCGTGGAATGAAGTGATTAGAAATTTACTTTTCTAAGTATTCTGGATCACTACAATTTCATAAAAATGTTAGTATGTACCAGGCAGTGCTGTTCACTGTCATGCAATGTGCTGTAGTAGCACAGTGCAAATCACACACCTAAGTTACAATAATGTAACTAGGATTGTGAATGGCTGAAACATTCAATTTTCTGCTTTAATAGCAAGATGGCAAAGCTAGTAATTAAGCCCTCAGAATCTTGATCAAAATGTTACCTTTATAAATTTGAAAAAACTTTAAAAAATAACAGACCCAGTTGATATTCTAGATCTGTCAAAGTAACTTTTGGCATTCTGTGATTATGCACACAAAGTCTGACTTTTGAAAAAAAGATTACAATTGAAGAACCACAAACTTAATGTATTCAAACCCCTGGCTCTTGTGAAAATCCTTTCTGTATGGTTCACATAAAATCATGTGTAATGATTTCTGGCCTTTCCAAAAAGGCATACTAAGTAGTGAAGCAATGAAGTAGGGAAAACAAGCCAGTGAGCCACAACTGGGAAAAAGGCCAGCCCGACTTCAAACTGAGCTGTAAAACCTCATCTAAGCCTAACCCTCCAAAAAGGCAAGGTTCACTGACAACTTGTAATGTCAGAGGAGTGTACAGCTACCCTTTCTCAGTGAGACTACATGCACCATCCACTGCCTGTCTAAATTATCAAGCTCTGGCCATATAATGAGACGATAGTGTGACCATGGATGCTTATGCACACATGGTTTTTGTAGACAACTTTATTGTGGTGTAGAATGTGGACTCAGTTTGAGAATAAACCCTATAAATTAAGCAGCTATGACACTGAGAGGCAGACTGCTGATAATAGAACTTGCTGTCATCTAACTCTTTGCTTCTTTCTTCAGAGGACATAGTATGTGCCTCACTATTGTACTGTATAATACTTTGTTTTGAAACCAGTCAGTAGAAACATTGCAATAATTTCTTCTGTCAGCTTGCTTCGTATGTCTAAATTTCCAGCCAGCTCATGTAAAGACAAACAAATTTCGTAAATATCTTGCCTGTATAGCCTTATATCTGGTAGTAACCAGAATTTACATTACAATGCAGTGATTTAATTGTGTTGAATTCTTTTGTTGTTACAGTACAAAATCATATTAGTTTTGTTCATCTCTAATAATCTCAACATGCATTTATACATGTATTCGTTTTGATACTGCAGCTCCTATCTGGACACCTTTCCTTGCAACTAATCCAGGAGGTTTTAACTTACCTTCAACTTCTAACAATCCATACACATATACTAGAGATGAAGCGTGTCTGGCAGTTTATGCATTTTTTGTTCCTTGTGTGTCAGATCCTTTTGACCATGTCAGGTCAGGGTCTCTCTACACCATGCCACTGGATGGGGCAAATAACGTCACAGTTATCATCATCCCAAAGAAGCATCCTTAGTAATATAGATACGCAAATACCAATAAATGAGGACTTGAGAAGACTAAAAGTTTTCAATATGATGTCATCTGAGTCAGTAAGTACATGTACAAGTAAGTTCATACTATGTGCAGTGCTTTCACTGACAACTTTATGCACTGAATAAGTACCTAGGGCTGCAGTCACCTTCACTCAGAATATGTTGAGAATTGAGTTTTGTAAGTGTAAGTCACACAGTAATTCTATAAAGTGTCTCTTTAGGGTCATCTTTGAATCAGAGATCAGTTGAACAGTTGAGAGTAGAATAAGTAATATTTTTATGCCTTCATATAAAAAAAAAAACTTTAAAGGGGATACATGGCATCCCCCCAAGCCAGGAAGTTTCTAACAACTCCCTGCCCAAACATATTTAGGAATAGCCCTAGAGTTCTTAATACACTTGATAACTGCACTTTGATTGACATACATTCAAACAATGGTTTCATTCTGGTTGGTCAACAATGACTTTTACAGTCAGTTGTGTTCCCACTTAAGCTCACACGCACTTCTGTGAAAATATTGCCTGAGCAATTTAAACTCAGTGCAAGCTACTGTGGCTCTGTCTTGAAGGTGTACTAGACAGGTGGTTTGGTTTAAATTGGAGGCGGGGCTAGAAGTAAACTTAGTTGGGAGAATTGCTACTGTCTGGGGTGAGATTAGAGAGCCTTTAAGGTGACATTTGAGTGTTTGAGCTCATTGAAGTACCTAAATGTGTCCATGGATGCTTGAAATAATATTTTCAGATACAAAAGTCAAATCAGGATGGTTTCAGTTTTCTTCATCTCTTTTTTGTATACATGTAAAAGTGAACCTCTTCACAGAGTATAATTTTTGGAAGGGCATATGTTTATTGAATACAAAATTATTAGTATGTTTGTTTTTGCATAAAAGAGTGAGATTGTATCCAATTTTGGTATGTCTTTTTTCACCTCTTTCAATTTCTTTCACAGGAAAATATTTCTGCATATAAATTCTACATTTTGGCAAAAGTTATTTGTAGTGCCAGTGAGGATCCCAACTCAGTTGGCAAGGCTCTTTTAAGAATTGGAGGAGGAGCTACAATAACCATTTCTTATTCCAGCCAGGGCGTTAATGGAAAGTATCTCATGCAGAGAGAGTTCTCATTGGATGGTGCTGCTGTTGAGATGGAGCAATCATGCTCTTCCATTGTGTGTAGTCCCGCATGGATGGTCCCCCTTCCTGTCAGCAAAGACCACCATATTGCAACCGTGAAGGTGTCAACAAGAGGTGGCTGGCATGGTATTCATTCTTCTAAGTAAGTTTTGAAATTAATTGGTCAATCCTCATTACATATTTTGAACTTGAAATTCATCTTGCTGTGGTCATACATTTACTTCAGATAGCTGCCCAGATCCTTGTTTCATTGATTGAATTACCTCCTCCACTATAAATGTACCTTGTAGGTTTCTTCCAGTTATGAGAAGAATCACACATAATTATGATTTTTTTTATCCAGTGATTCCAGTGAATCTTGAAGAGATACATTAATTTTGTACCTTGTTTTATAGTGGTTTTGATTCCTTGTCAAAGGCCAACTGAAAGGAATCTGTGCAGTTCTGATGGGATGTACAAGTATTTAGGATAGTAATTCCAAGATAGGAATATTGGGTACTTTGTACTTGGTATAAATTGGAAGCACCTTGTTGTTTTTGGCAGCAGTTAAATGTTGTCTAAGTTTACCACAGATCAAACTGAAAACTTCATAAGTAACTTTCACCAATATTTTTAGAGGTGTATAAGACTCCTCCCTCCCCATTTAGTTCCCTTCTCCCCTCTAGTGTTTTGTCTAGCTACGGCCTGAATCTTGCAACCCCTTCTTGTTATTGTGTATGATAATTAAACATCACTCTCCTTACAGTGAAGTAAATTATTAAACAAAAGTCATGTGAGGTCACCAGAGGACAAACAAAGCGTGTAAACACAATCTCAAAAAGGTAAACTATTATTGGTTTCGATGATAAGAGAAACCTATGCATTCATGATGGCGTGTATGTATGTGTGTATGTGCGTGTGTGTATGTGTGTGTGTGTGTGTTTGTGACACTTCTTGTTAACACGATATCTCCAGAAGGGAAAGTCAGGCAGTTCTCAAACTTGGTACATAGATGCCCCATGTTGAGAGGCAGAACCCTATTGTTTTTGGAGGCGGTCAAAGGTCACCTGGGGTCACTGGGGGTCAAACTCTGAAAACCTTGTTAACACAATATCTCGAGGTAGGAAGCTTGGATGAATTTCATACTTTGTATGTAGGTGCGTTATGGTAAGGGGAAGAACCCTATTATTTTTGGTGGAGGTGGAAGGTCATCTGGGGTCACCGGGGGTCAGACCCTGAAAACTTCGTTAACACGATATCTCAAGAAGGGAAGCTCTGACAGTTCTCAAACTTGGTACATAGATGCCCCATATTGAGAGGAAGAACCCTATTGTTTTTGATAGGGGTCAAAGCTCACCTGGGGTCACCGGGGGTCAAACTCTGAAAACCTTGTTTACACAATATCTCAAGGTAGGAAGCTTGGATGAATTTCATACTTTGTATGTAGATGTGTCATGGTAAGAGAAAGAAATTTATCATTTTTGGTGGAGGTGAAAGGTCATCTGGGGTCACCGGGGGTCAGACCCTGAATACCTTGTTAACACGATGCCTCGATGTAGAAAGCTTGGATAAATTTCATACTTTGTATGTAGATGCCTCATAGTAAGAGGAAGAATCCTATCATTTTTGGTGGGGTTCAAAGGTCATCTGGGGTCACTGGGGTTCAAACCCTCAAAACCTTGTTAACACAATATCTCGATGTAGGAAGCTTGGATAAATTTGATACTTTGTATGTAGATGCCTTATAGTAAGAGGAAGAATCTCATCATTTTTGGTGGAGGTCAAAGGTCATTGGGGTCACTGGGGGTTAAGCTCTGAAAATCTTGTTAACACTGTATCTCCATGTACGAAGCTTGGATAGATTTCATACATGGGCGATTCTCCCAATTATGACCCAGAGGGTCAAAATTTAAAGTGGAAAATTTGTAACAACTGGTATTGTTTTCAAATAGTATATAATACAGGGTTTACAGAAAACATGAAGTTACACTGTTTCTACAGTGTTTATGATATTTAAACACTGCTAGTAATTCAACACACATTTTGCCTTTTTTTCAGAGCATATTTGCAATCTAATATGTTTGCTGAGTGTACTCAAGCAAAAAAGGAGATATCACCCCCAAAGCCACAGATAGCAGTTAAGCAGCATCCATATAATCAATAAATCAAGTAACAAAACAACTTGCATTACTACTGGAAATATTGCAGATTCAAATTAAAAATAGTATACCCTGCTTTGTCACACACGTAACAAAATTTTATATATTTTTCTATAGTGTCATTTTGAAAGATTTTGGAAACACTACAACTGGGATTATAAATTAACATATGTGTACCTTCCTCACTACCATTATCATAATTGGCTCCCTGTATTTCTTCCTTGGTTATATGAGGTAATATGTGTGTCACACACGTAACAAAACCGTTACGTGTGTGACGGTACGTGTGTGACAATACCAGATTAGGTCATTTGAACAAAATCCTTGTTTGGCTGAGAAGTCATTTATTACTAAAATATTGTTTTTAAATTTATAGTTTTAACAAGTTTATTTTTAGCTTTCAGTGCCCAGTGAAAATTTGACAATAGTGAGACCTGCACCCACATTGTGCAATTTAGACACCAGATATATTGATGTGAAAAACCAGAGTGACAACCAGGATCAAAACCCACAATGGTGTTGTACAGTAGTAAACTGTAGCAAGCATAGGTTGCAAGTATTGTCAGTGCTTCCAGTTTCAAGAAAACTTCTATTTCTGGGATTTTTCTTTATATGTGGGATGATTTTAGGTTCAAGGTTGTTGGGCTTTAGTTTTCAAGAAAACTGCAAAAATGAGAGCTTGGCATCTACTTTTAACAACTTTACATTGAAGAGACTGTGTTTGTGAAGTTTTGATGACTTGTCCAGAGGTTGCTGGAAGGAATTCTTAATAGTGCTCCAAGCACTGACTTCACTGCATGATAGGTTGATTGCCTTGGATAGTGATAATGATAATGATAATAACACAGTTTAGAATAGTGAACCAAAATGAGGTCTTTTGCTCTTTTCAAACAAATGGGAAATGTGACTATGATCAGCTTGTAATATGAGTTATAAGTTAATGCAAGGAGGAGCTGATAGATTTTTTGAAAATAATTTTCCTTCAAATGGGAGCACGTTAAAGTAAAATCTGAGTCCAGGAAAAATGTTCATACTTCAAGTGGACTTTGCTATTTGTACTCATGCAGGTCAGTATCCTTTGGCACTCTCCAACAGCTGTTACAGTCGCATGTTTGTGGGAGAACACAAAATCGACCTGACATGTTCAGATTTTCATGATAAAATGAAGGGTGCTGTAATTATCTCAAAGAACTATTTGAATATTTTTACTTGGAGAGTTTAATGTATGATGATGCAACAGTTAGTTTGACACATGGAGAAACATTTGACTTTCAAAATAAAAATGCTATGAATCTTTTCTACAGTTTTGGTGGGAAACAGATAAGTAATTTTGTATTTCTTATACCTTGCCATCAGTTGTTGAGCACTGTATTAGTGGCAGACTGAACATCTTTTTCAAAAACAAAAACCACTGTAAAAGTGGAAAGCAATTTGTACAAAGTTTAGGATTTCTTTGAGGTATAGTAGTTCAGACAGTCAATATCTCCAACAAGTTGCAGTAACAGTAGAGAGGGAATGCAATTTAAAAATACAAGTAGAGAATCCATGGGCTTACGTATATTCCTTCCAAAGCTGGTAGCAGGCAGGTGCATGCATGAGCCATTAAACATGATTGTAGCAAAGGGCATAATTAAGGTTCCTGTTATATCAGTGGTCAAAGTCAACAGAACTTGGTGCAGCCAGCAGTGGTGAATGTATAGTAACTTCATGAGTTTATGGTGGTCCCAGCAAAGACTAGGCCTATATGTGGTACAGTTGTGATAGGGATTAGTTTCATGGGGAGGCCCTGAGAATGGTAGGTGCAGTAGTAGGTAGGAGTGTAGAGTGTCAGTAATAGGACTACTGCAGTATGAAGGATGTTTTCTTTACAAGCCTACTGTAAACAAGTTTCAAAGGAGATTGCACCATGTAAGTTGACCACATCAATGCGATCATTGTGACCATTTCATGCAGCTTCTTGATTGACGGTTGGTGCCATCCTTTTTGCCATAAAAACCACCATAATAGTAGGTTGAAATACCGAACCATAATATAAAGCCCATGTGAGGTGAACAACACTTATACTGTAAGTACAGTATATAATGGACAGGTCTATGACACAATGAGCACTACTCTAAAGCTTTCAACAAAGCTTACTTTGCTTACGTGTTTCAGAAGTTGTGCTAACAGGATGAAAAAGCTTGTTTTATATGATCTGCATGTCCCCTGTCTGTGTTTTTTTAGAGTGTCACACACGTAACAAATTTGTGTCACACACGTAACGGTCACTTAAAGACATTTTTCATGCATGCCTGTGATAGTAGAAATTTAAATCCATTTATTTGTTAGGCCTCAGGGTCTGTTTAATACAACCAATACAGTTGCTAGTCTTTTTATTTTCAAAACTCACAGGGATTTGCAATTGAAAATTTGAAGTCAAACTTTCAATTTTCTCTGCGTCACACACGTAACACTGACAGAATCGCCTCCAGAACTTTGTGACCGATGCATTCCGAATTTTTTCTTTGTGCTTCTAGTTCCTACCCAGGTTTACTTTCATAAAATATAAAGACAGTCTTACTGTTAGAACAATGCAAGCATATCTAGCTCAAAATCTGTCTGAATGTCACACACGTAACGGGAGAATCGCCCACATGGTAAATTGATGTGTTATAGTGAGAAGCTGTACCCCACTGTTTTTGGTGGAGTTCAAAGGTCATCTAGGGTGGCTGAGGGTCAAACACTGAAAACCTTGTTAACACAATATCTGAAGGGAGAAAGCTTGGATAGATTTTATACGTAGTATGTGGATGCATTGTGGTGAGAATATGAACGCAATCATTTTTGGTGGAGGTCAAAGGTCATCGTGGGCCAAACACTGAAAAGCTTGGTAACATGTATCTCCAGGTAGGAAGCTTGGATAGATTTCATACTTACAGTACTATGTGGATGTGTTATGTTGAAAAGATGGACCCTATTGTTTTTGGTGGAGGTCAAAGGTCATCTGGGTCACCAGAGGTAAAAAAGCAAAATTTCCCAAGAATTCCCAAGAGTTTTATATGGGTTCAGCAGAGGTCAAAGAGCAAAATTTTCCAAGAATTCCCAAAATTAAATAGGAACACAAAACTGTATTTTTCCAACATTTTAAGATAGCATTTGACCATTGACTGAAAGATATGGGACATCATGGCATTATTTGGAATAGAACATATATCATCGAAACCTCAATGCATTTTTGCATTCTGGTTAATTTAATACAGTGTAGTTTTACCTGAAAAGAAGCCTTAGCGTAGCTTATTTGGCTTACTGGTTTTTATTTAATTTTTTATGTTTTTTTTTTTTATAAATTAAACCAAATTGGAAATGCATTATTCAAAGGACAAGAGATCACTTGTTTTATTTTTTGCATGGTTGTATCAGGTACACAGTACAGTTTGACGGATACTTCAATGGAAACTTCACTGAAGAAACCGTCTTCCTTACAGTCAATGAAGAAATCTCTGAAGAAAGTAGCCAAGACGTTATGTCCTCCCTAGAACCAACAGCTTTGTACCACATGCCTCCTCTCATATTACCAATGTTTCTGCTTGGCCAAGATGAGATGCTCATCTACTCCACAAACCTTTTTGCTGATTTCACTATTTTACAGGTATTTAGTGAGATACGTACCTTGCATGGTACATTTTGTGCAATTAAATTATGCTGTGGCACTTTTCTGATGTAGCTCTTTGTGTAGTTAACTTACTACCAGACATGGTTGTAGTTAGGCCAAGTTTAGTGTGGGATAAGAGAATGTCAGTTTTGCATGTCTGTATCTGGTTTTCTTGTTCCATTTTGTTCTGGTCAGCAAACTTCAAATTCCCACGGATTCAGTGAAGATATCTCTGAAGAAAGTACCCAAGACGTTATGTTCTCCCTAGAACCAACAGCTTTGTACCACATGTCTTCTCTCATATTACCCATGCTCCTGCTTGGCCGTTGTAATGTGAGTTCCATAGGCTACTCCCAACTGGTGCCAACTGGCATAGCTTGAACCCTGCTAGCAGTTCATGATGAGGAAAAGTATTAATCAATAGCTGTATAAAATTTGGACAAATGAAGTTACCATGTAGCAATATCTTGCTTGGTCAGCTAGCAGAACTGTCAAGCAGGCCCATAGCCAGAAAACCAATTGGGAGGCACATCGATGCTGGCATTTTGCCGGCCTGGGGGAGGGGTCTAAGGGGAGAAATTTTTGCCTATTTCAAGGACTCTAGGTGCAAAATGGTGCAGGGTTTTCCATTTTTTCTTCTTATATTTGTATTCCAAAAATGCTGGCCAATAAATTTTTTCTCCTTCAGTGCAAGACCTTTTACTGAAAAATTTGGGGGGGGGGAGGGGACATGGCATGGCATGGCCCCCTCACTGCTTCAGTGCAAGACCTTTTATTGAAAAATTTCAATAAATTCTCCCTTGGAGTCTGAAAATTTGGTTTGAAGTTGCAGCTTTGAGCAAGTGCTTACAAAGAAAAGTAGGTGAATATTGTGAATAAGTATTGATACAGCCTGTGACTGGTACAACCCAGTCTTGGTAGGACCACATAGATGTGGATAACAATGATATGAATGACTTTGACTTTTATAACATAGACCATGATCCTTCTCATGAGCACCAAGCTGTTCATGCCATGAAAATGTCCATTAGCCTACAATCCTGAGTAGTCCCGCACAGCCCTGGAAAGTCTTATTAGTGATGGTCAGTAACTTTCACATTCTGCGGTTTTAGTCCAGCGAGTTGTATCTTCACAACCGTGCTCAATCAGGACATATGATGCGGCCAAGCCCTAGTGGCCACTGGAACTAATATTAAGCACCACAAGTCATTATTCACTCGAGCGCACATTGTGCTGATAGAGCTGGAGTTCTGTTACCTTGTTTTGATGCAAGCCTGATTAACTGTGGTCAGCTTCTACAAGAATTTAGGCTAAAAGGACTTTCATGTCATGTTTTTGTTGCCTACTGTAGTATTCATATCTCTTCAAAATGGTGCTCTGATGTCCCCTTTCTTGTTCATTTCCTTTAGGTTCAAACTGTCCATTTGTCAAGATTTTGTGATAATGGAGTTAGTTTAGTGATCACACTTCCTGATAGAATCCTGTATCTACATTCAGGGGCTTTGCTTGAACTCCCTGGAAACTTTGCAGCAGTCTCATCACTTGGTAATGAAGGTTTCATCCCAGTAGATCTGGGGATTTGCATCACAAGAGTGGTCATTCCACCACATTCCCATCTTGCTGAATGGTTTGTCTACTTGATTGGTCATCAAGGAACAACTGTGAAGATATTTCAAGCTTTGTATCAAACAGGTGTGGTCTATTATGATAACAGATCCCCATGCCCATCGATTGTAAACTAGTGTCCATTTATTAACATTACAAACAGCAGCTAGCTAAGCCTTTTAGGTGAAATACAAATTTATAGTACATATTCCATGGAATGCTGAGCTGTTAACCAGGAAGTACACTGTATCCTTACTGTGACTGTGAGTAGTGGAAATGTGTTTTCTAGGTTACCCTTACCTCACATAGGTATTTAGAGTTTTGAAGTGGATGCTATAAACAGCAATGATTAATCAACATGGCTGCAAGACCACTCCATGAAATGAATATGGTAGTCACCACCAGGGTGGAAACATTGAAAGCTATAAGACCTGTAGTGTCCACTCAAAGTGATCCAAGTTTCATTATAGACACACTGGATTTCATGATGGGCTTTATTTAGCATGTACCAAAAAAAATTATTATGAATGCATGAACCAGGCTATGCAAGCAGCAGGAAGATCAATGTGAAAATTTTTGGGGGTTTCTTAGTCTATGATAGCTAACTAAATTTGAAATATGATATGCAGTGCTTACCTTGCATACATTTTTCTCCTCCCATGCAGGTCGTGCACTCACATTTTCTGATGTGAAAGAAGCTACTTCCTCTGATGCTTGTGACTTTTTGTCTGATAGCTACACAGGTAGATCTTTGATGTTGACTGAAATAAATGGTTAAGATTATGAAAAAAGTCTTAAGGTCAGTAGAAGACTATTTTATGTGAAAACGTTTATTTTTATGGCATTTGGTGCATGATTAGAAAACCAAATTTGAGTCCATGATGTGATAAAAGAAAGGAAAGATTGTGCTTGTTTTGTTGCTCAGTGAGCAAAGTATTACCTTTCTTCTTTGATAAGCATTATGACTTTGTCGACCCATCTTAAAACATTGCTGTAAAAGCTGAAGACTATAAACCTGCTACCTACTCGATTCACAACATACAATGCTACACTTACACTGCTTGTGAGTTAGTTTATGGGAAGGAAGGATTAATTAATCTGTTTTTAGCATAAACATGAGATGCACATACAGTTGAAATCACTTCAAGTTACATCAACATTAGTTCAAACCACCATTAAAAGGGGGATATAATGGCATCCCCTCCCCCAATTGCCTAGCCACTCCCTGGTTTAAACCAGGGAGTGGCTAGCAGCCCCTGCCCAAATATATTTAGGAATAGCCCTAGAGTTCTAAATATAGTAGATGACTACACTTTGACATTCATTCAAACAATATAGCTCCACTCTGGTTGGTCAATAGTGACTTGTACATTCAGTCCTGGTCCCGAGTAAGCTCAAGCACACTTCTGTGACAATATTGCCTCCAGTAATTTAAGCTCAGTGCAGGCTACTGTGGCTCTTTCTTGATGGTGTACTAGACAGGTGTTTTTGTTTAAACTGGAGGAGGAGCAAGTAGTAAACTTAGTAAGGAGAAATGTTATTGTCTGGGGAGACATTAGATTTTTTAATTTATTTAAATCAAAAGTGAGCTACAAAATATGTCACTCCAGGTTTGAAAGATTACCCATACTACCAGCTAGGAGAGATGTGACGTTGGACTTGGCCACACTTTGTTGTTGCCATATATGTGAGGATATGATTGAGGTATATAAAATGGTCAGTGGTAAGTATGAAGCAGTTTTCTGAGTTTCTCCAAATAGTAAAGGGTTCTTTATAAAATCTATAAGAAATACAAAGTCTGTCAAGGGAGGTCACAAAAGTATAACATCAAACACATAGTCATTAATACTTGGACCAGTCTGCAACATGACATTGTCAATGTCACATCTGTCGAAAATTTAGAGGTATTGACCTATTTGATGTAGAAGAAGAGCTGATGTTAAAGGCACATACTGTGCCTGCCTGCAGATGCCATCGATGTATCTATGTATGATGTTTTACAGATGTTTCTCAGTGTTCAGTGTTGGATGGAACTGTTAGTTCTGCCTCCTCGAGAGATGCTTTTTTTCTGGTGAAGACTACCACAGATGAAGATGATAGTGTTTACAGCATTATTAAACTCCCTGGTGAGCCACATGTTCTAGATAGTATTGAGTAAAACCTCTAGAAAATTACAACTTACTTTGTAATATGAAATATTATAATAGTACTGAATCTCAAGTCATGTAGATATTACATCTTTCAGTAAATATAACAAGCACAATATCATCAGTTGGTTTACACACATAGTTCCAGTCAATATGATGTAAGTCATCTAAAAAGCAAGAAGTATTAAAATTTAGACAGATATCACAAAGATAATGCTAAAAATTCACCCGTTAGTGTGAAGTGGCAACTTAGAAAGAATGTGCCAAATGGTCATTTCAACAGGTTTCTGCTTTGCTTTGTCAAGGCTGGGTAATTGATTCATCAGTAATTAGAGGCAACCTGCTGCCACCTCAAAAGCAATTTAAGTCACATCACTATTCACTGGTGCTCTTTCCACGCACAAGTTTCAGTATGAGAATTTGTGCAAGCTCTGAAAATCAGTCGCTTTTTTACAATTTTAAGTGGTAGAAGGCTTTTGAACAACTAATGCAATGACTCAGTATGTTGTGATGCATTTTGTTTGAGAAACTTGATTGAAATGAAAAACCAGTATGGAGACAGGCTGATAATACCTGGTTGTGGTGAGTTCTTTTTAGTTGCTGATATTATTGTATACATTTTAACTTCTTATTGGTCATGACAGATAAGAGATAAGTTCCTAGGATGTAAGTACTGATAGCAAGAGAAATTTATATTACTTGCAATAGGATGTGTCTGACTGTATCACCCCAGCAACAGGGCATTCACTCACATCTGCTTTATTTTTATACTTTACTTACATGTGACTGTGATAAAGATGTTTTTGAAACCTCAGCGGCTTTCGTCTGTTCTCCTGGGGTTTTTTCACATTACCAGCCCCATGCATAGAAGCATTTTATATACCACTATTGGTAGTCAGCTAGTCTTTGCCACTCAGGCTGCAAACAATAACACTGTGAATTAGACAGGAAGTTCAGCAGTCTACCTGACTGTTTACTCCTTATCTAGTTTTTACTTTCTTGCTTTCTAATTAATGTTTGCATTATTCAGTACAATGGATACAACCAAACTGAAATGCTGGCTGCCAGGACAATTTCATGTGTTGTAATATTGCAAGATGATGGAAGCTCAAGGCATTTTGATTTTGGTAGCAGTTTATGTCTTTGAATTGCTTATAAGAACCTTCACTGTATACCATGTTTGACTTTATAACTGTCTGTCCCAAGCCATTTTTGTTATGGAGAAGGCAAGTAGAAGTACTGACAAGTTTAATAGAAGTCAGTTGTCTATGAATGTCAAACTGAAACATACCATAGTACTTAATAGGATATAGTGGATGAACCCTTTTAAGTAGATATAACTTTAAATTTTGAAGGGCATGTAAGTCATAATCCAACAAAACATAAGTTAATTTGCACTTTCAACCTTGCACAGAATGCTCCATCCTGTCAGCATTAAGTTTGCTTTGTTGCAGGCACTCTAGAGGTACGTACCTGGGCATTGCTGAGTTCATTATCATGCAGCTCACCAGCATGTAAGTATAGTAACATAAATACATGTCACAAGCCTGTTGTAGGCAAACATCTTCCTCATTTTCTTCAGATATTACACATAAAGTCGTATGTGTTCTTGTAAATTGTGTAAACGGTGCAGTTCAGGGCACTGTTGGTAGATTCTACTACTATATAGTGCACTTCAATTGCTCATTGTAAGAAAAGTTTAGTGTTTGTTCCAAAGTGTAATATATGAACAATGCTGAGTACTGGAATATACTGTAATGGTTGCTGTGAATTAATTATGTTTAGACTCATGACTCTGTAATAGCTGCAGTAGGGAGTAAGAATTGACAGGCATGGCATCAGTAGGTATAGTGTGTTGAAGTGTTACACAAAGAGACATGTCTGGCATAGATAGGGTCAGGCTAGTTTAATTGATTCAGAGACTGCTAAAACGACAGATTTACTCCAGCTCTCAAGATCCGGCTCGTCCATCAGTGTATCAAATTAGCTGAAATGTTGTATTTCTTGTTGCATTCGATACAAATTTCAAGTTTTTACTATTATCAAGATTCGATCAAAATCCTGTGTAACTACAGCCCAGCTTACTGCAGAACTGATGTGGGGATGAATTACCTGGTTTATTTCTGGGTTGGGTCTGTTCCACTTTCATTTTTCTCCTAGAGTGGTGTGAAAGCAATTTTATTTTATCAAAAGCTAAATACCTGTTGTTCTATATTTTATTTTTCCCCTAGATTCTGATCTCTGTTCCTGGAATTACACTATCTCCCTGAAGAGGATCACTACAACAGCCATGATTTCAAGGGTTGTTTTTCTCTGGGACAATGAAGTGTTTGCCAGGTATAGTAGTGAAACTTTGATAAATGCATACTTTGCTGTTGCATGTGCACTTTTAAATTTTGTAAAGGTTTGTAGAGAGTGGGCAGAATGACCCATTCTTGGAGGTGAGTGTGAAAACTAAAACTACAATTAAATGCATCTCATTCCCCACTGCTTATTTTGTCAAAATACCATACTCATCTAGATCGAAGCTTCTTAAGATGGTTTGAAATGAAGATAAAATTGAAAGTCCAAATATTTGCGCTACTTGATTTCTTGATCAAATAAATACTGAGTGCGGTACAAAAAGGGGCAAACCATTTAATTAATGGTAACCGTACTACCTGAACCGGAGTAAGACCCAAATTTTTAAAAGTGAATTTTGAGGTACCTTACATGAATACCTTGTAGCTAGCTGTACCATTTTGTACTCCTACAAAACATGTAAGTGTCAAAAGTGAAACAGTGCAAAACTGCATCTGTAGTTTCATCACAAATGTAATTTGATCATGTCACAATTAATTTTGTAATGTATTCACTTTTGATTCCTTGCCAAAGGCAAAGGAATCTATGCATTCATGATGGTGTGTATGTGTGTTTGTGACACTTTGCTCGTTAACACAATATCTCAAGAAGCGAAACTCTGAAAGTCATCAAACTTGGTACATAGGTGCCCCATATTAAGAGAAAGAACCCTATCGTTTTTGGTGGGGGTCGAAGGTCATCTGGGGTCACCAGGGGTCAAACTCTTAAAACCTTGTTAAAACAATAACTCAAGTTAGAAAGCTTGGATGAATTTCATACTTAGTATGTAGATGCATTATAGTGAGAGGAAGAACCCTATTGTTTTGGTGGAGGTCAAAGGTCATGTGGGGTCACCAGGGGTCAAACTCTGAAAACCTTGTTAACACGATAACTCAAGTTAAAAAGCTTGGATGAATTTCATACTTAGTATGTAGATGCCTTATAGTGAGAGGAAGAATCCTATTGTTTTGGGTGGAGGTTAAAGGTCATCTGGGGTCACTGGGGTCAAACTCTGAAAACCTTGTTAACACAATAACTCAAGTTAGAAAGCTTGGCTGAATTTCATACGTAGTATATAGATGTGTTATGGTAAGAGGATGAATCCTGTTGTTTTTGGTGGAGGTTAAAGGTCATCTGGGGTCACTAGGGGTCAAAGTCTGAAAACCTTGTTAACACGATATCTCAAGGTAGAAAGCTTGGATGAATTTCATACTTAGTATGTAGATGTGTTATGGTAAGAGGAGCAACCCTATTGTTTTTGGTGGAGGTGAATGGTTATCTGGGGTCACCAGGGGTCAAACTCTGAAAACCTTGTTAACGCTATATCTCAAGGTAGGAAGCTTGGATAATTTTCATACGTAGTATGTAGATGCCTTATGGTAAGAGGAAAATCTCTATTGTTTTTAGTGGGGGTCAGAGGTCATTTGGGGTCACCAGGGGTCAAAATCTAAAACCTTGTAAATGTGATATCTCAAGGTACAAAGCTTGGATGAATTTCATACTTAGTATGTAGATGTGTTATGGGAGGAGGAAGAACAGTAATTTTTTGGTGAAGGTCAAAGGTGAATTGGGGTCATGGGGGTCAAACACTTGAAAACTTGTTAACACGATATGTCAAGGTAGGAAGCTTGGATAAATGACGATTCTCATAATTTGTATGTAAATTTGCCATGTTGAGAGTAGAAACCCTGTTGTTTTTGGTGGAGGTCACAAGTCATTTGTGGTCACCAGAGGTCAAAAACTGAAACTTTAGAAACATGACATTGCAAGGGAGAAAGCACAAACAAATCCTTTCTAAGACATGTTTGTCCCAAAAGTTTTTCAAGTTTTGGGGTTCAAAGGTCATGTGAAGTCAGCAGTGGTCCAATTGTGAACACATCGTAAAAAATGATGTAGTATACAAGTATAAATATGAGGGATGAACGCTGGTGTAACAAAGCACCCTCCCTTTCGGCAAGGAATCACTAAGCCTTTGGGCTTTCTGGTTTTTTCAGCTTTGATGATGGATTGACGTGGCACTTTGTTCAAGATTACAATTCCTCCCCTATTGTTATATTGACCACTAGCACCAACGGTCAGTTTGCAATTCTTAATGAAGATCAGGAGGTAAGACTTGAATGCCATTGCAAACATATGAAGGGCAAGCAGTTGCCCCAACCTGACTTTGAAATATCAGTGAAAGAGCCTGTGAAGCCCTTATATCCTTCACAAGTCAGTAGGTGGGGGTTGGGAGGGGGACTTGCATACCAGCCTGCATATAATATAAAAGGGCATATGCAGTTACCCTAATGTGCCTTTGAAATATTAGTGGAAGAACCAGTAAAGTCCTTTTATTCTTCACAAGTGTGGGGGGGAGGGGGTTTGGGAGTTGTGAGGGAGACTAAAATGCCAGTGCTTATTTTGTAAAAGGGCATAGGTAGCTATACCCCAATCCCAGGTAAGGGATACCTTTAAACTATTTTAGCTGGGAATGTGAAAACAGTTCTTGATGATTGCTGCCAGCTTTTATCAGTTTTTCCAAAGATAGCAACTAACATTTAACCCAATTTGAATTTCCTTTCTTTCAGATCTGGTATGGATTGATAGGATCCACAGTTTCTCTGATGAGGGTAAAACCATCTTTTGGTTGGCATCTACATGAAGCTATGGAGTCAGAACCATCTGCCCTGAGGAATGAAACGATTAGTCTTTTCTTTGATGAACACAATCTCATGAGAGAAGTAAGTCTGTTCTGAATGCCTGTTAACATGTCCATCAAACTCAAACTGTCTGCAAAATGCCCAAGATATTGTAAGATCAGATTTATTTTAGTAGTTACATTAATTTTGATTTTGATTAGATCGGACTTGTTGTATCAAAATGATTTACCATAGCAGTGATGACAGAAAAGTGTACTCTTTAATTTAAAGACTGGGGTAATCTAACTTTGTAACAGACTGTGAGTACAAGTTTGTAATGTGACTGAATTTTGTTTTGAATCAGTTTTATCTGGTTTTTGCAGATTTTAAGGCTTGAAAAATAAACAATCACCTGAATGGAATTAAATTTATGTTGATAACAAGATGTAAGAAATTCAGTGTGATGTTATCAGTTATCATAACATTTTGTTTTTCCTAGGTCATAAAACAGAGAGACTCAAGTGGTATTCTATCCATTTCTTCAACCATCATACCTGTTGCCAAAATCTTACAACTGGAGAGACAGTCAACACTGATAAAATCAAAAGGATCTGACAAGATGCTCTGTCCCTTCAAACAGATTTTGCCAATAACGAAATACTCTGAAATACCAAGAAGACAAGAGTATTACGAAATCAGTCCTCCAGCCACAACAAGAAGTGAAGTACATAATGAAGATTCTTTGCTTGTGTACCAAGGAATTGTCAGTCTCATCATAAAAATGAGGGAAGTTGAAAGTGTCCCAGTAAGTTCATTGAATACATAATTAAATGATCAACTGACATTTTTTGTAATTTTTCAAATGAATGACTGCATGGGACTGCTACCACTCCAATTTAGTCCTACAGGAGAGAAAAATGTCGTATTTGAAATAAACCTTGTATTTTTTTTTTTTTTTGTTAAATTTGGCTATGTATTCATATAAGAATAAGAACTATATCATCATACTCATTTCGTCTCCCGCCTCCCTTCATCTAGTTCCTTTCATAACATTTGTTTGTTCATATTGTTGAAATTAGTGTATTTCAAAGGGTCAATGCATTTGGTCCAAGTTACATATCATTTAATCACATACTAAGCTACTTGAAGAAAGATACTTAGGTCAGCTATCTGAAATAAAATATACTTAATATTATGAAAATAAGTTTTAAAATTTTACTTCCATTAATGAAGCAATTTATCCTCTTCTTGTAGTCATATGCAGGAGATTTGTATAATCCCATGGAACAGTGGCTAGGTAGCAGATTTCCCCTGGAGGCATTTCATGACTATCTGTACAGAAATCATCTTCTGAAGGAAGGCATTGGAATCCATGTATCCCTGGAACCATTTATGAATAATGGCATTCAGGTAAATGTCATGGTTACACCCTTTGTATGTCAAATTTGATTTTGTATGAGACTGAGCTTTTTTTGTGACTGATATATAAAACCTATGTTCTGGTGACGTTTGGGCCATTTGTGGTTCACTACGTGCATATAAATGGCCCACTCGGTAATCGAACAGCCAAAAATTTGAAACAGAAATCAAGCTTTGGCCGATTGTGCTCTGGCTAAAACAGTTGCTATAAAGTAAAAATTCAAGTAAAAGTGCTCCACAGTCCAGAACACCTGAGAACCCCTAATCTGTAATGCAAGATGCAACATTTCATAATGAGTATCCAGAGTTCTAGAGCTGGTACACAGCTGAAATCAGAACAGTTACAGGGTATTAGCTGTAACAAAGGTGAATAGAAACTTTGGCTCCCTTTGCCTGACCATGTGTAGGGGTGGATCCAGGTTTTACTGTAAGGGGGGGGGGGTTTGATGATGACTTTTGAAAGAGCAATGGCCGTACTGGGTAGAAAATTATACAAAAATATGCAAAAATAGGCTATTTTAAAAACTCAAGTGAGGAGTTTGAACCCCTAAACCCCCCTTCCCTTGGATCCACCACTGATGTGACTGTTCTTAATCATAACACAACAGGCAAAATCATTTACATTCTGTATAGTCCAGGTTTTCAGGTGGTGGCCCACAACATTAAACTGGCCACTAGAAGATTTGAGGAGCTCAAAAGTAAGATAAGACAAAACACTCGATAAAGTTCTGGTTACTATGATTGCCGTTAAGTATAAAAACCTCAGGTAAAAGTGGCTCTCTGCCTAAATCACTCAAAAACTCTATCTGTATAGGCTAATGTGCCATGAACAGTAGATGGTTAAGTCAGGAAATGGGAGTAGTGATTTCATTGGCTGGGTGTACATATCTGCAAAAGTCATATGCAGTATTACCTGTAACGATGTGTGTGGTAACTGATTAGACTTGATGGCAGCAATACCATGTATAAGAGTAATGCTTAATTGGTTCCTTGCGTTAGCAAAAGGAACCTATGTAGTCAGCTTGGCGTGTGTGTGTGTGTGTGGCTTTGTCTTTAGGTAAAACTGAGGACCTAAACAATGGATTTCCAGGTCCTCGGTTGTGAATTCAATAGATTTCTCAAGTCCTCGGTAGAATAACAATAGAGAGTCTATTGTTAAGGTTAGGGTTAAGGAAGAAAACACAATGGAGAAAACAATGAGGTCCTCAGTAGTGTGTAAAAACACGACTGCGTGTGCGTGTGTGTGTGTGTGTGTGACACTTGCTTCGGTACGCTGTAACTCAACAAGGGAAAGTTGGACTAAACTGAAACTTGGTATATGGATCTGTCATAGTGAGAAGGTGTGCCCTATTGTTTTTGGTGGAGGTCAAAGGTCATGTGGGGTCACCAGGGGTCAAAGACCAAAAACCTTGTTTGCACGATATCTCAAGGTAGGAAGCTTGGATAAATTTCATACTTGGTATGTAGATGCATTATGGAGAGAAGATGAATGCTGTAGCTTTTGGTGGAGGTCAAAGGTCATCTGGGGTCACCAGCAGTCAAACACTGAAAACTTGTTGTTAAAACAATATCTCAAGGTAGGAAGCTTGGATAGATTTCATACTTGGTATGTGGACGACTTATGGTGAGAAGATGAATCCTGTCATTTTTGGTGGAGATCAAAGGTCATTTGGGGTCACTGAGAGTCAAATACTGAAAACCTTGTTAACGCAATATCTCAAGGAAAAAATCTTGGATAGATTTCATACTTGGTATATAGATCCACCATAGTGAGAAGCTGTGCCATACAGTTTTGGGTGGAGGTCAAAGGTCATCTGGGGTCACCAAGGGTCAAAACCCTTGTTGTTAGCACAATATCTCAAGGTAGGAAGCTTGGATAAATTTCATACTTAGTGGATGCCTTATGGTGGGGAAAAAATTTTGGTGGAGACCAAAGGTCATCTGGGGTCACTGGAGGTCAAACTCTGCAAACCTTTCAACTCTATATCTCAGTGTAGGAGGCTTGAATAGATTTTTGCTTTGAGGTGTTGCATTAAATCTAGCAGAAAACCCATATGAGATTTGTTGGATGTCAGAGTTGAAATCACCAGATGCCAAAAAGCAAATTCCCAAGAATTCCTAAAGTCAAAAAATACAAGCACAAAACTGTATCATTGACTGAAAGATGTGGGACATCTTTCAGAGATGCCAAGTATATATAGTATTATGATTTTAATCCATAATCCTGCCATTATGAAAACGTGCATCAAGTACTACTTTTTAATATTGCAGAAGATTCTCTGCCCACAAAGCAGAGGACTGTTGTGAAAGTTCACTAGACAGACAACATTTGTCCTTAGATTAGGACATGTGAGCTTGCAGGAATTGGAAACTAGAATTGATTAATTAAATGCTACTATGGGTTGTTAGTTTTATAAAGAGAACCAAGTTACTGATCATTTGGATCAGATACCATTGAGCGTGCGTGAATTGTGATTGCTTTAATTGAATAAAACAAATTGTAACTGTATACTGTCTGTGTTGATATCCCCTGAAGTGCCTGTAGGCTGTATTTCTTCAGAACAATTTATTTATGCTTGAATGTGTTAACACAAGATGTGCATTGTCTACAGAGCAGATTTTGTGAATCAACAGAAATACTGGTTCATTCAGTAGTTGGCTCAGTTTCATTACATTCAGCAAGGAACCACAGTGCCCATTGGGCTCTTGTTTTTGTTCATTTTCAGGTGAAGTCTGGGACAGTCTTTAATGTCCCTTCAGAGATTTTCCTAGATAAACATGATACCTACACATTTAAAGTTCAAATAAGAGGGTGGTCACCATCAGAGTATGACGATGATGGTAAGTACTTTTACAGGTTTTTATGGTGATGGTGATAGGCATTGCAGATGGTTATCTCTAAGATAAATAGCACTATAAACAGAATATTGGTTATCAGTAAATATATATATTTACTGATGTCTTGTGGAGAATTAATTTTACAGAGGACGTTGAAGAAACACAAGACTTTGATTGCACTGGTTGGGGGGAGGGGGATAGGGTGTGGGGGTGGGGGCAGGCAGGAAATGGCAGATATGCATATAGGGTAATGCACATGGTCCCTTTTATATAATTAATCTAGTGTGACTAATAGGTACAACAGTTTGTATCAGCCCTCTTCTGTATGCCATACTTAAGATGAGTATAGTGAGGTGTACTATAACGTAAGAGAATTTTGTGACTGATGCCATTGTCAGCAATGAAATCATGGCACCAGTCATCCATTGTAAATGGAATGGTAAATTAGACAAGAAGCAGAACAGTTTCAAATCATGCAAGGACTGCTCAAGTAGTTACACAGGATTTAAAAAAAAGTCACCAGAGAATACCTCCTAGATGGATGGAAAAGACAGTTCCCAGGCCTTGTCATGTCCTACAAAACATTCATTCCCCTAAAGTCTGTTGAAAACTATAGCTGAAATGCATTGTGTAATTTTGTTTAAAGTTTCACTGACTACCCTTTGTTGTTGTTGTTGGAGGGGGAGGGTATGAGCACCCTTCCTACCTCCCCTTGATGTCACTAGTCAATTTGCTTGATAAAGAGACCGCACTGAACTAAAAGAACCCCTAATGGAAGATACTGCAGTGATTGAAACCGTCCAGTAATGGCATATTTGACGAAAGCATGTAACTCGGTGGTCTGTATTTTCATTGGTTGTTCACCATTTTATTATTTTACCATGTCTCAAGATATTGCCAGGTACCTTGGAATAGACAACCTACTTCTTCTGGTGGAAGTCACTCACCTAGACCTGCTTCATGTAGATTTAACAAGACATATTGGGTACATCAGTGATAGTGTAGAATATGATGTAAGTACTATTCTACTTATTTATTTTGACATAATTCATCGGGTGTACAATTATTGTTGAAAACACTGGTGTTAATTGTTCCTGTACCATTGTAGTATTAAAATAGTACTGTTATGCAATCAGTGCTCTTCCAGAAATGCTGGACTGCTAGATGCTGTTGGTCCTGTGAAAGCATCATCTAAACATTGCGGCCATTCTTTGGTATGGTCCATTATGGGGGGTTTGGGCCCCTTACCCTAGTGAAGGGGTTTAAGTTAATTGTTTCTTGTTACATTCTTGCTTCCATCTTACATGCGTTTAACCCTTTAGAACTAAAGTTTACTGCTTCATGCTTCAGTAAGTTTTGTCAATGTTGAAAACACTTTCAAAAAACATATTCAAGCTGAAGTAGAGTAACATGCAGGTCTGTTGTAGTTTGGGAATTTTATAGTTATCACCAGTAGTTAGTTGTAGGGTTTGGATATTTAACAGTTTTACTCTGCCTCTTAGACTTGGTAGCATACCTATGTTTTCTTTTTAAATTGAATGATGAACATTTTTCTTTGATTGGATGTTAAACAGGTACATGTGGAGGATTTGGCTGGATTTGACCATCAGGCTCTTCCTGGCCAACATTTGGAGACAACATCTGTGACAATTGAAGCTTGGAACTCAGCCTTTAACTGTTTTGAAGAAAAGGATGGTGAAACAAAGATGAAGGTATTTTGGTCTTTTAAGATCTATTATATGTAAGCACTAAATGTCTTGATTGGAAATTGTCTTGGGCGAGTCCTTAATTGTTGGCCATATTTCAACTCAGAGACAGTATAATCTATTGCTGTGCTTTGTGTTTCCTTTGTTAAAGACAGACTGTCATCGCCCCAAAGTATATTTTTAGTGTATGTATATCAAAATTCTCAGTTGGTGACTGCTGTTTGATTGACATCAAAGTTTGAAAATTTGAAAGATGCAGAGTAGCTCACATTCCACACAAGGCAGAGAGAGTACTTTTATTACATTTTATAGCCTTGTGTGCTCACCAGGACATGGCCTTAAGCAATAAAACAGGTTTATTCTTGCACAAGGAAGAGCCTCATACAGTTATGGGAGGAGCTAGAAGATGCATAGTTGGGAGAATTGGAACTGTCTGGGATCATGAAAATTCCCCTTTAAGTTAAAATTACATTTGTGAATCATCCTAGGACATTACTTAAATGTGAAATGTGTAAAGTTAAATGGGATTTAACGACACCAACACGAATGTGTTATATAGTGCCAGCTAGGCAAAAAGGTACAGTTCAAGTATGGTTCAATTTCAAGTTCGGTTTCAAATACAGTTCAAATATGGTTCAAGTCCTTCCATTTAGTCACCTCTTATGACAGGCGGGGAATACTGTGGGCATATTCTACAACCCCCAACACACAGGGGGCATGAAATGTGTCACATGTTTTGTGCATTTTAAATTCTGCTGTGAAATGATTTGGAATATGGAATTTTGTTTGGTTTCACATGAGAACTAAGACCCAAACTGGAGGCAACAGTTCATGTATTTAAGTTAGAACACAGCTACCATTATATGGTTTTCTGGCTGACACATTTTCCTTTTTCTTTTCAATACTAGGGTCTCTTGACAATGAATGTGTACCATGGCTGCCCTCCTGGTAGAGTTCTTCAGTATGATATCAATGGAACTATCTTCTATAATGGAGCCAGCAGTGTCTATGACTGTCCTCAGGTTAATCCCGAATTGCCATGCTCCTACTTTGAACAGGGTGAGTACTGTTTAATTGTAATTACAGGAGCAATATGGTGGACTGGCCAGATGGGAATCTAAAACTGAGTTAATTTTTGTTTCATCATGTGAAGTCTAGGTTATCCCTTTAAAGGTGGATTCTCATCACCCTAATAGATTCTGCCAGCAAGGTTTAAAGGGAATAAACAGTTGCCCCAAACTTGATTTAAACATCCACAAAATCAAGGGTGTGGATCCATCTCCAAAGGTGGGGGGGGGGGGGGGCTGTTCCCCATTTGCAAATTGCTGTCCTGGGGGAGGGGTCTAAGGGTAGGGTACCCCCTCCCCTTTGAAAAAAAAGGAATTGGAAGGTGTGTATATGGCAAATGGTGCCATATTTGGACACAATTTAGCTTTTAAAATGACGGTAGTGTCAATTCGTAATCTATGTTATATTATAGAAAAAGTGGGGGGACTTAATGGAGATGCCCCCCTTCCAAAAAGTGAGGGAGAAGCTTCCCCCGTTTTCCCCCCCCCTCCATGATCCATGTCTATGCACAAAATGTTGCAGATCTCCCTTTATTTCCCTCACAAGTATCATTCATGATATTGTAGAACACACATGACATACTCAAGTTTAACTAAGGAGTCATTCTGCATGAATTTATCAGTTCAGTTTTAAAAATGTTGTCACATGGTTAAAAGAGCCATTTCTGAATTTTGGGGGTAACTGCATTTTCCCTTTAATTCTAGTCCTGCTCCAATGTCATCAACTGCCCTACAATCTAGCCCTAGACAGTAAAAGTTCTTACTAAGTTTACTTTCAGCCCTTCCCTCCAATTTGAACAAAAACACCTCTTTTAATGCACCTCCCAGAAATAGCTACAGTAGCTTGCACTGAGTGCAGATTTGCCCAAGGCCATGTCTACACTCTACTGTGTTGGAGCAATTGGGAACACAACTGACTGCAGAAGTAATCCATGACCAAGCAGAGAAAAGCTATTGTTTGAATAAATGTCAATCATAGTGCAGTACAAATTGCATTTAGAGATATGTTCATATTCCTAAATATGTCTGGAGTGATATTATAGGGCCTTTAAATATCTTTAGCACCTTCCACAATGTAGCTGCATTGCTAGAGTTCAATTCTCTACTTTTTGAGACACAACATTAGCTTGCCTGCCCATTCCAAACAATCTACTGTATAGACTTAAAATTTGAAAATTTGAATGTGTTGCCTTTGTGAAGATTCAGCCAAGCTGATGTGCAATGTAAAGTACATCACTGATTTGCACATGTCATTGCCAATCAGAGTGAGTTATTTGTATTTTAGGCATAGTTTGTATTTGCCCTCTTATTGTGCCACAGTCACGGCATTTGTTGTCAATGACAGATTTGTAGGGCTTCAACATGACATACAACAAAAGTAGCTGTAATCATAATTAGAACATTCATTCTCAATAATAAACTCAAGCAACAGCATTATCTCCCCAATTATAATGCATTAATAGAGCTACAGATGTTGCATGATTTAAAAGTTCTGGGGCCAACAAATCATTCAACAAATTATTCTTGTTCTACAAATACCTAAATTACTTCTGTGAGAACCTTAATTCTTGAAAATTATGCTACCATGCTGTCTTATTGTGAAAAAGCTCTTATGCTGTATCTAGAAACCATGGTTCTTAAAGAAATGAAAATTTTCTGTACAAAAAATGCAATGTATCCCTTTAAAGGGGAAAATCTTCTCATCCCAGACAGTTCCAGTTCTCCCAACGAAGTTAGTTCTAGTCCCAACCATGGGGGGATATATTTCCTCAACATTTGACTTGGGGGATGGCCCATGTAATCATCCCCCCACCCCCCAATGTTACAGTCTACAGATATGTGTATGCTGGAAAGCACATTTTATTCTTCACTTTAACATGATGAATAATGTTTCTTGAAGAACCAATATATAGCCTCATAGCAGTAAATAGCACATTTTATATTAACCCTAATTATCATATAGCCTGTGCCCGACGGCATACAGTTGGCCTTAAAACAGTGAATCGCACAAAGTTAGTGACTTTTGTGACCATCGGTGGTGCCAGTTCCTAGATTTGTCATAATTCACCCCATTCCCCCGAAGCTGGAAAAGAAATCTATGCCTGTGTGTAATATGAGCTGCTCCGCATCTTTTGAATTTTGTAACTCTAATTTCAGTCAAAGAGCAGTCACTTTTGCTTACCCCTATGTAAAAGTCATACTTGTGGTGATGCAAATCTGTCTTTAAAGGATAATAAGTAGAAAGGTTTTCATGGTAGGAATCCAGTAAGCTATTATTCAGTGGTATAGTTGAAACTTTATCAGGTAATAGATTTTTTCATCAGTGCATTTAGGGTTGAGCCTTTAAAAGGCAACTATCTTTAGATATTACAATAGCAATTATTTTTGTATATTTTTGTTTAAATTGCAGTAAATGTTTGGTGTTCAATATGGGCAGAATTTTATTTGTAATTCTTTTTTCATTCTATGTCTGACTACAGGTATATGATCTCAGGACATCTTGTGAAAATATGGTAAACATTAAAACTAGGCTGACTATTGTACATATACCTTTAGTATAATCAGTCATATATATGGCAGTAGAAGCAAGAAAATTCTAACAAATTAACAGCATGCTGTCCTCTCTCACATCTCTCTTTACTGACATCACTGGCTATGTTTACATGTCATTTCATGATTGAAATAAAATCAAAAGTGTGTTTATTAGTTTGCGTGAGCCTGTGAGGTAATCACAAAAGTCATCCATATTCAGCATTGAATTGACATGCGTAACTAAGACCATGTAATCAAACACTTCACTAATCTGTATGGTGTATGGAGAGATTTCAGTCACGTGACTTTAACCAACTAGACGCAATTTTGAAGGGCAAGATCGTGCGTCTTTTAAATTTTGGCGGGCACGCGTTCATTGTGTCACAGTAGTATCTATGGTTATGCCGTGCGCGTGTGTTGTAAATACGCTTTCTGCGTGTGTGTTTTGCCCTTCAGTGCCTGGGAATCCATTGCGCGTGACGTCACATGAAATCCCTCTATTTGCCAATTTTGTACATGTAATGCATACGATAGCAGAGTGTGGGAGGATTTATGAAGCAAACACATGATCAGATCATGAGAAGGTTGCATTCCTTCATGATCTGAAACAAGCTTGTGATTTGATCATACCATTCATCAACATTAAAATTATGATGGGATTATATGGTGATGACCAAGGCTGGAAGAACTGTTTATGTCCAGGGAAGGGAGTCAAATTTTCCACAGTCCCTTCCATATTTTCATGTACAAAAAGGTTAATTTTCCCTCCAATTGCCAAACCTTCCCTCCAAGTATCTGAATTTCCCAGGAAGCTAGGAGCCTCCCGGCTTTCCAATTTTTTTTCCACCCAGGGTGATGACTGAAAGTTTTGCCCATGAACTATCACATGCTCATCAGATCAAGGTCATACCACAGACATGCAATTGCTTGTGAACACAGAGATTATTTCAATAATGTAGCATGGTGTGATGGTTTAACATAACACAATGCAGCAATTAATTGGGTCTTTACTGATTTTCTTATTTATACTTTTTAATAACCACATTCACATCTCTGAACAGCTGATGACAACGAAATTTCTACTACAGTACGATAGTATTAGGGGTGCTTGTACTAGCTATAATGAGGAAAACCATTTAGCACTGTATGGAAAGATTCTAGATCAATATGTTTAACACATGCATGAAAAAACAAAGCCATGTGTGATCTTGCATAAATTATGCCATAAACTTAATTTATATATAATTGCACTTGTTAAGCTAGAAACTTTAAACATCTTCACTGAGTGTTAGCTTCATTTATTGGTTACATTTGGTGGTGCATGTGTCATGTCTGTGTTCTCTTAACAGCATCAAAACATCATCCTCCTTTTTTCTTTTTTTTTTATTAGTACTTATGCATTTATTTTTTTTTTCCCCTCTCACTTTCGCAGGTGGCTCATCTTTCTTCTTGTCATAGGTGGTAGTTTTATTAAAAATATTTGTACTTACTCAACTATGGTATTAAGGAGTTCAAGCCCACATTCCATTTTTGCAATTTTCTTACTTTGTGAAACTCAAATATTGACATATTATGTACATTTTGCATTCATTATGCAAGTTTCTATGTCTTTGTCAAACCTGCCTCAAACACTTCAAGCCTGTAGTTTTAACACCTGCTATTCCAACAATCAGGCCTCGATTTTAAGAAAATTTTATGGTCGTCCATTGAATAACCTGTCTGCCTTCTATGGTTGCCCAAAAGAAAATTTAGTAGCCCACCAAAAATTTTGCAGTAGTCATAGAAACAGTATGTTTACTTGTTGCATGAACTTTGGTTGTCCGATGCACAACCAACCCACCAGTTTTTGGTTGTCCGTAACAAATTTAGGCCGTCACAGGCAACCGGACGACTGTTAAAATCAAGCCCTGCCTACAATGATAGATGCTGGTAAACCACTTTACTTAAAGTGTCAGTACTCTGCAAAAGATGCATAAGGCATCATGTCAAAACCTCAGGCTGCGACTGCCTCAGCTAAGCTGCAGCCATACTTTGTTTCTACACACATTACAATAGCAAGATCAATTTAAAATTGCCATTGAAATGGGCATTGAAACAAAAACATGGCTGCAGCTGCTGCAGCTTGGCTTAGGCAGATACAGCTGAACTATTTTGACACATGGTGCCTAAGTGTGAAGTAAGCTCACTATGTAAGGGGTATGGTAAGTGCTGATGCCTAGAAGAACAGGCTGGTGGATGTTGGTAGTATCAAGATTTTGTATCACCTTGTAAAGTAAGTTGCCCATGCTGGAGCACTATCTTTCAATGTCATTCTTAAATTTTGGACTGCTTCTTCAGCTAGCTGAATGTTGGCTGGAGGAATAAGTACATAGGTGACCACAGCCAGCACATGGTAGTTGAGGCTTGATGAGGATATCTGTGACTGATATAGACAGTAGTTCAGGGAATAATTTTGTAGCAATTTTGTATTCAAATTTGCATGGCAGTTTTGAGAACCATTTCCTTCTGTAGTGTAAATCACTGAAAACCGTATGGTTATGCATACAAAAAAGTGCAACACATTTTTGCATTTGTGTAGCAATTTGGCTAGCTTGTGTAGCAAATTGGGATGCAATACAGGATAAATTATTCCCTGTAGTTGTGTGAAATGCAGTAAAACACATCTCCACAGTCTAGTGCCCATAGTCTGTACATGAACTGAAAATTTGTTGTTGCTAAATTTGATGAAGTATTCAAGTCAGCCAGAAGTTGGGATAGCAGAATGGATGCGAAACCGCATTCTGTTATTTGTTCCAAAATGCCATGCTACTTATTAAGATACCTGCTTAAGTGTGGCTCATGCAAACTCCTGTCTGATGTTTTAATGCCTGCTAATCTTTGGAAATAGTCTGGTACACTAAACATGCTCTTTAACACTTGAATTGCATGCTGTATAGCTTCGTCAAGTACTCACATGATTTCTCCTATTACCTTGTTTGTTATAATTTTGTATCATACTATTAATGACTCTTCAAAGATCTTTCAGTCTGAGATTTGTCCATATCTGCTTAACTTTTCTTTCTTAATTTGCTTCAAAGAATTCCACCCTCTATTTGAATTACTGGACTTGACAACTGGGGAGTCAGAGCCATTCACAGGGAAGTATACCTTAAAAGTGATTGGTGGACAAGGTATGAATGAAGCAGAAATGAAGTATTTTACTGAAGAAGAAATTACTCGATACAACTGGCTTGGAAGGTTTGTAGCTTTGAGTTTTGTTACCCATCTGCAGTTGAAGGGAAAATGCAGTCCCCCAATTTGAATTAGTGAACCCCATCATCTTAATTCAGGAATGGCTCCTATCAATCATGTGACAATATTCATGTTACTTATTTGTTTAATTCAAGCAGAATAATTCCTTGGTTTACCTTCAGTATTCAATTTTTTTTTCATACAGAAACATTATGAAAGATGCTTGTGAGCAAAATGAGAGAAGAATTGTAAGATTTAGCAAAATTTTTGAAACTGTACTTGGGGTGACTGCTTTCTCCCTTTTACCATGGTAGGGTATCCTTAGAGGTGATGTTTGTGTTACTTTCTATAAGAACCAGAAAGCCAAAAGGCTTAGTGATTCCTTGCCATATGGGTATATTGTAACAAACATGAATCACCCACATGACAAGCATGAAATCCTTCACAGTTATCCAACTTGAGATATCATGTTAATAAGGTCAAAAGCTTTGGAAATCTTGTAACCCAAAATGACCTACATGCTAAATATGAACAATCCACAGGCCAAGTATGTGATCCCTCACAGTAATCCTCCTTAAAATATCATGTTAACTAAGGTTTTGACCTTTTATGACCTCAAGTGACCATTGACCTGCACAAAAATTGTAGGGATCATCTACTCAATTATGAAAAATTTACATGTCAAGTTTGAGATCCCTCACAGTTATCCTTCTTGAGATATCGTGTTTCCAAAGTTTTGACCTTTTGACCCCAAATGACCTTTGACCTCCACCCAAAAACAATACAGATGGTCTACTCAATATGGGCAATCCACATGCTAAGTATGAGATCCCTCACAGTTACCCTTCTTGAGATATACTGTTTACAATGTTTTGACCTTTTGACCTCTTGTGACCCCAAATGACCTTTGACCTCCACCAAAAATAATAGGGATCATCTACTTAATATGGGCAATGAACATGCTAAGCATGAGATCCTTCACAATTACCCTTGTTGAGCTAATGTGTTTACAAGGTTTTGACCTTTTGACCACTGGTGACCCCAAATGACCTTTGACCTCCACCAAAAATAATAGGGATCATAAACTCAATATGGACAATCCACATGGTAAGTATGAATTCCCTCACAGTTACCCTTCTTGAGATATACTGTTTACAATGTTTTGACCTTTCGACTGCTGGTGACCCCAAATGACCTTTGACCTCCACCAAGAATAAGAGGAATCATCTACTCAATATGGGCAATTGGCAAGCTAAGTATGAGATCCCTCACTGTTACCCTTCTGGAGATATAGTGTTTACAAGGTTTTGACCTTTTGACTGCTGGTGACCCCAAATGACCTTTGACCTCCACCAAAAACAATAGGGTTCATCTACTGAATATGGACAATCCACACAATAAGTATAAGATCCCTCACATTTATCCTTCTTGAGATATCGTGTTTACAAGGTTTTGACGTTTTGACCTCTGATGACCCCAAATGACCTTTGACCTCCACCAAGAATAAGTGAAATCATCTACTGAATATGGGCAATTAACAAACTAAGTATGAGATCCCTCACAGTTACCCTTCTTGAGATACAGTGTTTTACAAGGTTTTGACATTTTGACCTCTGGTGCCCCCAAATGACCTTTGACCTCCACCAAAAACAATAGGGATCATCTACTCAATATGGGCAATGTACATGGTAAGTATGACATCCCTCGCATTTATCCTTCTGGAGATATCGTGTTTACAAGCAATTTCCAGGGTATTTAACATTTGACTTCTTGTGACCCCAAATGACCTTTGACCTCCACCAAAAAGAACAGGGATCATCTACTTAATATGAGCAATCTACCTGCCAAGTATGAGATCCCTCGGAGTTACCCTTCTTGAGATATCGTCTTTACAAGGTTTTGACCTTTTGACCTCCTGTGACCCCAAATGACCTTTGACCTCCACCAAAAACAATAGGGATCATCTACTCAATATGGGCAATCTACATGCCAAGTATGAGATCCTTCGGAGTTACCCTTCTTGAGATATCGTGTTTAAAAGCAAAAGTGTCACATACACACACACACACACACACACATACACACACACACACGACATCACCATCGCATAGATTCCTTCGGCCTTCAGCAAGGAATCAAAAAGGTATTACTTTCTATAAAAGAACTGATGTGAGAAAATTCTGGGGGGAAGTTTCCTCAAATGACATACCTAAGAAAAATAGCTGGAAAAGACTTGACTGTAAATGGTAATTGCAGTTCCTCTTTAAATTGAAGGAACATTACAGAAAGAAAAAAAATAAAAGAAAAAATTTGTGGACATTGTATCCAGTGATTGTTTGAAAGAGTTGTAAATTTTTTTTTTAATAAATCTTGCCTTGAGGTAACTCAGGTCTAAATGGACTGTGGTACCTAACTACAATTATCAAGCTGTGCTTGTCTGCAGCTTTGAAAATACTTGAATTCCAACAGGCCATTTTGAAGATATTGAAAGGTACTTGATTTTTTTTGAAAATTTCATTGGTGTAAATTAAATTTATACATTATGTATGAATGAAGAAACAATTGTTCTGATCGTTATTGTTTGGTGATGTAATTACTTTAAATGCAGTCAAAATAGGGAAAGTTTGAGATTCTTGAAAAATACTTGAAAATTACTAAATTGGATATTTGGAAAAGTGTATGAACCCTGGGGATGGATTTTTCTTGTCTTTCTATTTGCTAATAAACCAGAATTGAAAGAAATCTTCAGTTAGAAGATTAGTGGAAGATGAGACTGACTTCTTTAATCCTTCCCTTATCAAAATTTAGTACTTCTCACAACCAAACCAATAGAAAATAGTTAGCGATGTAAAAATACTGTGGTAGTTTCCTCTGTTATTAATAGAGATTTTGTATTGAAATTCAGTTTTTTTTTGCTGTATTTCTACATCATTTTTCATTTAATTGTCAATATGCACGGTAAGAAAATGATGTAGAGCTCTTCTATGTGACGTCCTTGTGTGGCACTGAACAGCAAAAAAGCATGCATACATATATCAGTATATATGTTTATGAGCTCGAGTACTTGTGCACATGATGCATTTTGGTGTATACACATATTGATTAAAGCCATCCAATGTTGATGTTAATTGAAGGCCTCTGTGGTCATGTACATGTGACAAAAATATGTTTAGTCAGAAACATCTAGTTAACATGTGTCAGTACCAGGAATTTAAAGACAGACAGTCATCACCCCAAAGTATATTTTTAGTGTATGTATATCATAATTCTCAGTTGGTGACTGATCTTTGATTGACATCAAAGTTTGAAAATTTGAAAGATGCAGAGTAGCTCACATTCCACACAAGGCAGAGAGAGTACTTTTATTACATTTTATAGCCTTGTATGCTCACCAGGACATAGCCTTAAGCAATAAAACAGCTTTATTCCTGCACAAGGAGTAGCTTCATACAGTTATGGGAGGAGCTAGAAGATGCATAGTTGGGAGAATTGGAACTGTCTGGGATCATGAAAATTCCCCTTTAAAGTAATCTTATCACTTGCAAATTAACCAGGAGGTATTACTCCTGCAGCAAAATCTACAGTACACATCTTTTCAAAACTCTTTGGTTGTCAGGTCTTCTTTATCACAGTGTGAATAGTTTCACCACCCCACCCACCCCACCCCCCCCCCCCCCAATAAAAAAAAATTTAACTTACTTTGCAAGGGCAAGAAGAGAGCAGTTTAAAATTGAAGCAGAAATGTCTTAAAGGAGCTATGGCGTCCCCCAAATATATTTAGACATATCCCCATATAGTTCTAAATCCAGTTGGTGACTGTACTTTGATTGAAACAATATCACCTCTCTGGTTGGTAGTGATGACTTGGACAGTCAGTTGTGTTCCTAATTAGGCTCACAGTCACACACAGTTTGTTTTTCAATATTGCCTTGAGCAATTGAAACTCTGCAGTGCAGGCCACTGTGGCTCTGTCTTGGAAGTGTTCAACTACTAGACAGTTGATTGTGTTTAAGCTGGAGGTGGGACTAGAAGTTAGGTTAGTTGGGAGAATTGCTACTGTCTGGGGTGAGCTTAGAGGGCCCTTAAACTTTATGACAAAACTGTAGTGGTCAGAAATGTGGATCAAAACTGACCATGCTGGTAATGAAATGCAGTGTTTTCATTCAACAGAAATACTTTAATATGGACACCCCTCACAACACAGGCCAGGTATCAGAATATGCCAGTGTTTGAAAGAGAAAAGAATGGTCTCGTTTGGCGCTGCCAACAGTTTTCTCCATGTGCTGATAGGCCACTCAGCTTTCCGTGGACACCAGAATTTACTTTTTTGATAGAAGTTTCGAACAAGTAAGAATGAGAAAGTTATTGGCTGTTATTAAAGTCTGTTCTTGCATGTCTTGTAACATTCAAGCTTATAATATTGATGTACTGTACAGACATGTGCTATGTAGCTTGCACAGTTTTCTGTTGATGCTGTGAATTTCATCCTTAATCAGATAGTTGTGTAAAGTTCTTAGAAAATTACTGCCAGTTTCTCAAAGTATCCCAGCAACACACTGCGTCTGACCAGCAGTGTAGTTTGAGATGAGAGAAAAAGTAGGGAAAATGGGGAGATGAGTCAGTAGACTGAAACTACTTCTTCACTGATGATGGGATTTAACTGGTGGTCCATTTTTGGTTTCGATGATAAGAGAAACCAATGCATTCGTGATGGCGTATGTGTGTATGTACGTGTGTATGTGCGTGTGTGTGTGGGTGTGTGCGTGTGTGTATGTGTGTTTGTGACACTGCTCGTTAACACGATATCTCAAGAAGGGAAACTCTGACAGTTCTCAAACTTGGTACATAGATGCCCCATATTGAGAGGAAGAACCCTATTATTTTTGGTGGGGGTCAAAGTTCATCTGGGGTCACCGGGGGTCAAATTCCGAAAACCTTGTTAACACGATATCTCGAGATAGGAAGCTTGGATAAATTTCATACTTAGTATGTAGATGCGTTATGGTAAGAGGAAGAACCCTATCGTTTTTGATGGAGGTCAAAGGTCATCTGGGGTCACCGGGGGTCGAATGCTGAAAACCTTGTTAACACGTTATCTCAAGTCAGGAAGCTTGGATAAATTTCATACTTAGTATGTAGATGCATTATGGTAAGAGGAAGAACCCTATTGTTTGTGGTGGAGGTCAAAGGTCATCTGGGGTCACCGGAGGTCAAACTCTGAAAACCTTGTTAACATGATATCTCAAGGTAGGAAGCTTGGATACATTTCATACTTAGTTTGTAGATGTGTTATGGTAAGAGGAAGAACCCTATCATTTTTGGTGGAGGTCAAAGGTCATCTGGGGTCAGTGGAGGTCGAATGCTGAAAACCTTGTTAACACGATATCTCAAGTTAAGAAGCTTGGATAAACTTCATACGTAGTATGTAGATGCGTTATGGTAAGAGGAAGAACCCTATCATTTGTGGTGGAGGTCAAAGGTCATCTGGGGTCACCGGAGGTCAAACTCTGAAAACCTTGTTGACACGATATCTCAAGATAGGAAGCTTGGATAAATTTCATACTTAGTATGTAGATGCGTTATGGTAAGAGAAAGAACCCTATCGCTTTTGGTGTAGGTCAAAGGTCATCTGGGGTCACCGGGGGTCGAATGCTGAAAACCTTATTAACATGATATCTCAAGTTAGGAAGCTTGGATAGATTTCATAGGTAGTATGTAGATGTGTTATGGTAAGAGGAAGAACCCTATCATTTTTGGTGGAGGTCAAAGGTCATCTGGGTTCACCGGGGGTTGAATGCTGAAAACCTTGTTAACACGTTATCTCAAGTCAGGAAGCTTGGATAAATTTCATACTTAGTATGTAGATGCATTATGGTAAGAGGAAGAACCCTATTGTTTGTGGTGGAGGTCAAAGGTCATCTGGGGTCACCGGAGGTCAAACTCTGAAAACCTTGTTAACACGATATCTCAAGGTAGGAAGCTTGGATACATTTCATACTTAGTATGTAGATGTGTTATGGTAAGAGGAAGAACCCTATCATTTTTGGTGGAGGTCAAAGGTCATCTGGGGTCAGTGGAGGTCGAATGCTGAAAACCTTGTTAACACGATATCTCAAGTTAAGAAGCTTGGATAAACTTCATACTTAGTATGTAGATGCGTTATGGTAAGAGGAAGAACCCTATCGTTTGTGGTGGAGGTCAAAGGTCATCTGGGGTCACCGGAGGTCAAACTCTGAAAACCTTGTTAACACGATATCTCAAGATAGGAAGCTTGGATAAATTTCATACTTAGTATGTAGATGCGTTATGGTAAGAGAAAGAACCCTATCATTTTTGGTGGAGGTCAAAGGTCATCTGGGGTCACCGGGGGTCGAATGCTGAAAACCTTATTAACATGATATCTCAAGTTAGGAAGCTTGGATAGATTTCATAGGTAGTATGTAGATGTGTTATGGTAAGAGGAAGAACCCTATCATTTTTGGTGGAGGTCAAAGGTCATCTGGGTTCACCGGGGGTTGAATGCTGAAAACCTTGTTAACATGATATCTCAAGTTAGGAAGCTTGGATAAATTTCATACTTAGTATGTAGATGTGTTATGGTAAGAGGAAGAACTCTATTGTTTTTGGTGGAGGTCAAAGGTCATCTGGGGTCACCGGGGGTCAAAACCTGAAAACCTTGTGTGCACGATATCTCAAGATAGGAAGCTTGGATAAATTTCATACTTAGTATGTAGATGCATTATGGTAAGAGGAAGAGCCTTATTGTTTTGGGTGGAGGTCAAAGGTCATCTGGGGTCACCAGGGGTCGAATGCTGAAAACCTTGTTAACACGATATCTCAAGTTAGGAAGCTTGGATAAATTTCATACTTAGAATGTAGATGTGTTATGGTAAGAGGAAGAACCCAATCATTTTTGGTGGCGGTCAAAGGTCATCTGGGGTCAGCGGAGGTGAAACTCTGAAATCCATGTTGACACAATATCTCAAGATAGGAAGCTTGGATAGATTTCATAGGTAGTATGTGGATGTGTTATGGTGGGAAGATGAATGCTATCATGTTTGGTGGAGGTCAAAGGTCATGTAGGGTCACCGGGGGTCAAACACTGAAAATGTTTTTAACATGATATCTCAAGATAGGAAGCTTGAATAAATTTCATACTTAGTATGTACATGCATTATGGTAAGAGGAAGAACCCTATCGTTTTTGATGGAGGTCAAAGGTCATCTGGGGTCAAAAAGCAAAATTTTAAGAATTTCCAAGATCGTCTCATGAGTTCACCAGAAGGCAAAAAGCAAATTTTCCCAAGAATTCCCAAGTCATCAGATGTCATCATGTCAAAAATGCAAAATTTCCCAGGAATTCCCAAGATCAAATATGAACCTAAAATTATTTTTCCAACATGTTAAGATAGCACTTGACCAGTGACTGAAAGACATGGGACATCATGGCATTATTTGGAATAGAACATATATCATCGAAACCTCAATGCATTTCTGCATTCTGGTTTTTTTGGTTTTGTTTTTACAGCCATGCATATGATACTAATGTGTGGGTAAAGGTTAGAAGTTTCATACATGCTTCCTCCAGGAAGATAAGAAACCTACAATTTCCTTTGGAAAATCTTCATTTAGTAACATTTTTCAACACACTCCTGGAAAGGGGGGTGGGGGTGAATGGAGAATGCATGAAGCAGGTGGTGGGGGTGGGTGGGTGGGGACTGCATGGAGCATTGTGATGTCAATGCTACACCTGATTCTAAGGATGAGGCTATGGTTCATATACTTATAGAAACTGATAGGATTCACAATGCAAAAGATAAAAACCTGAGTATTTCAGTTTGCATTATAATCTATTTTACAAGTGGTGTCAGCATTTCCCAGAGGGGAAGGGAAGCATCCCTGTTGGGAGTGGGGGAAGGAGTGTGGGAAGGGGTGGGGCACCTTAATATATTATAACCAAATTCAACAAAAAAAAAATTCTGAAGGGAAGTACTCCAAAAGTACTCCAAAAGCCCAATGGATTGTCTAAGGAGTTCTTAAGCATTTTCAATCTGTGGGCCACTTCTTCCTAAGTTTTCCGTACTTGCTTGTAGCGAGAACTCAGTCAAATAGTTGATTTCCTATAATTTAAAGTTCATCTTGTATTCTGCATGTGAGTTATGTGCATGTTGTACGCCACCACTTGAAAATCTTTGGTTTATGTTCCAGGGTACATGCTCGATTAAGAAATAAGCAGATTCTGAATGGTGTTTGTGTAAGCATGCTAAAGTTGTGGAGTCAACACTTTCTGTTGACTATGATCAACAGACCTCTCATTTCTTCTCTGTACTTGGAATCTGCCTTGTTTGTATTTTACATGGAATACTATTGTATTCATCGAATATGTAATTTCATTTGTTTTACATTTAGAGATGTTGACTCAGCATCAACGTACTGTGAATACTCAGTGCAGTTTCTGGTAAAAATTCATGGAATACCTATTAGTCCCCTCAGATCAGTTCGAATTGTTGTGGTAAGTACAGATGGTTGCATAGTTGTGCTCATGGTCTTACAATATAAGGGCACCTGCAGTCCTTAAGCACTTTCTGTGTATGGCTCTTTTTGTTTTGACAGTTTAGCTTGTTACTGAATTGTAAAATTCATGTAAAATAACACCAGTTTTACCTTAAACCTGTAATGTTTGTGTTTTGCAATATGATGAAAGATACTTTCGACTTTGACAAAAGAGAAACCTGTGCAGCTGTGATGGTGTGTGTGTGTTTGAGGCACTCTACTTGTTTACACAATATATCAAGAGGGTAAAAGTGAAAGTTTGCATGCTTGGTGTATGTAATTACTGTAAGATATTAAAGGACAGCTTGATGACAGACGTCTTAATTTGTCAACCTGGCTAACATTATACCTTACTAGATATGAAGCATAGCTTTTTTACTTAACTTTGCATGTGAATGCACTACAATAAATGTAAAAGCCTTCTCCTTTTTGTGGATTTCAAAGGTCATTTGAGGTCACCAGGTGTCAAACACTGAAAGCCTTGTCAACATGATATCTGATGACAGGGACCATAGTCCTTGTTATGTGGGTGTACTGATGCATTATATTGATCAAAATTGTGTTATAGACAGACATACAGACAGACAGACAGACAGACAGACAGACACAGATAATTGTGAGCTATTTTTAGTGAAAAAAAGCTAAAATCTATTGCAAAATGTCAATGTTGGCCATTTGATTTTCATTGTCTTAACAAGAATACAAAACATGCTCTTTCTTTGGACCTTCTCCTCTCTAGCTCCAAGAGCATACTTTGAAAAATGTGACTTAAGATTTAAATTTTTTGTTTACCTGCTGTTATGACTCCTACACCCTCTCCTCCCCCTTCCCCATATGTTTTATACTCTTGTGAAAAAAGAAAAAAAAATTTAAAATCTCTTTACAGCAGGTAAATGTGGATAGGCTAAGTTTTAAATTTACTTAATTCTAAGAGTCTAAGATTACAAAGTAGAGGTTGTCTTACTGCCAGTTTCAACAGTGAACTTTCATAAGAAAAGAAATGAACAAGGAACAATTTTACATTATTAACAATATAACACCATCACTGGACTCAGATAATCTCCTTACTTTGTAATATATACTGATAAAAACTTACAGAAGATGTTTAGGTTCGTGAAGCTAGAGTAGCACTATCTTTTTGTGAGATTATTCTGGCCAAAATTTCAGAAAAATCCAGCTGGATCTCTTCAAAGGTGTCAGGAACCAGATATTTTCACAATCCAGCAGAATAGTCTGGCTAAATAGTTATGCCAGACTTCATATCTGGTGCCTCCCTGTCCATAGGTATTGGTACTAATTATAGCTTTTACGTATATGGATTTGGTGTAAAATTTAATAGTTGTAATCATCAAACTTCATGTGATGTATGGAGTGATGTATGGAGCTAGCTGTGTATTTTCATTTGTGCTTTTATAGGATATAAGTACTCTAACTCAGACTTAGACTTTACCTTCCACATGGCTTGTGATTTAGCTTTGGACCTTGTACATGTGACTCAAGGCTTGGATGTTAGCTTGAGGGTAGGTGTCTCCGTGACATCTATTAAACAGTAGGCATAATGGGATGGTTTGACGTTGTTGTAATTGTTATCCTAATTAAAGGAAAAATGCAGTCAGATCAGTGAGAATTAGTATACCTTGGTATCCTAATTCATGACTGGCTCTTTTTAATCATGTGACACTTTTTTTCTGAAGTTTTAAATTAATGGAGTTAATTCATTCACCTTGCTTTTTCTTTCTTGTAATATTAAGTGTAGAAACATCTTCAGAGGCCCTTGTAAAGGCAAATAAGAGATTTGCAAGAGTTTACTGATTTTTGGAAAGTACTTTTGGGCCACTGCTTATTAAAGTTAGGATTTAATATCTTTTCACAGTGGTGTCTAGTAATCTCATTTGGTGTGATTGGTGTTTTCCTGGCCTGTGATTGGAATGACAAAAGGATCTGGAAGAGTGCCAAACTACGCATTCGTCAAGGATTCAGAGTCCATCCTAAAGAGGGCTCTCAGGAGTGGAGCATTCAGAGATCGGAGTCAGGCTCAGGTTTGTGAAACTTGAAGAGGGTGGGACTGAGTCTGTTCAGTAGCATTAAAAAATTATTTTGTTGTTTCCAAGATAGCATCACACACATCAGTGATATTACATGCTGCTAGAATTGAATAGGACATTTTAGCCAATATTACCAGAGAAAAAGGCTTTTTCCCGGGTGAAGCTTATCTCTATAATTGCAACAGTTATTCCCTTTTACAAACAAACTTGCTCTATTGACCAAACAGGCTTTAAAGGGGTTCAAACTCTTTAACTTTATTGATCTCAAGATACCTGAACAGGAAGTACTCTGATAGATTCTGGATTAAGAGTGGTCAACTAGATATGGCTAAAACTTACTATTCGTTTCTAGCATCATGACTCAGCAAGCCATATAGTATATTGTGGTGTGACTATGGAGAGCATGAACATTAGACACAGTAACACTGTTTAAGAATTCATGGTGATTGGAGCATGTCCTTGTATCATCTTTTATATGAGGGCATAAGTCTGTAATTTTGTACAATGAAAATTCAGCCTTACAAAATTTTTTTCAGATATGTTTCATTTTTGTTAACTTTATGTTTTCTAAAAAATGGTAAAATATAGTCATTATCTGCATTTAAGATTGTTGTTGCAATATTAATGAATGTGATGTAGGGAGGGTGACAAATTGTATTTTGAGTCTTCTTATTCCAGTCGATTATTTCTTAATATTTTCATTATTAACTCCATACTGTGAGATTCAAATGTTTCCATGTCATTGTCATAATGTTTAAAATACCATTCTTACCTTGTGGTATTTTTCTGTTCTCTGTATCACTGCAAACTTGTACCATTATCTTCACAACATCCAGTTGTATTCAGTCAGTGTTACTAGGCTTGCAATAGTCACTATAATTTGATCAAATTCACACTACATCAGTTTAAGCAAGCTCATATACTGTAGCAGAATTTTGAACTGTGCACATTAAAAATTCATCTATGAGGCTGCAATTTTAGTGTAATGATTTCAGTGATTTCTATTTATTTTGATAGTATTACTTGTAAATGTGTGTACCTCTTCCCTGCACATCCTTTTAGGAAATATTTCCTTTCATGTATTTTATTCTGCATTTTAATAAACTTTGGACTTGAAGCATGTTACTTATTGGGTGTTCGTATAATTCTTTTGCAGAAACTTCTCAAGTTGGAAGTTCTTGTGGGGAGGAAGTAAGATTTTCCAGGGGTACTGCTCCAGGTAGAATAAGCACCAAAAGTAAGTCTGTGTGATAGTATATATTTCTGATTTCTTACTGACGGCAGGGGGAATCAGTGTGATGTCAATGTTGTGTGTATTTATGAAAGGACAGACGAATGGAGGTGAAGACACTTGCTCATAAAAATTACATTCCAAGTAACTTTGATCGATCTCATACTTGACATATGAATGCCCCATATTGAGTCAATGATCCCAGTTGCTTGTAGTGCCATATCTCAAGAGGGGAAGTTGATGAGTCTGATATTTGGCATGTAAATGTTGTATTATGGAAGAACCCTTTTGTTATTAATGGTCAAAGGTTATTTGAGGTCACCAGAGGTTGGACTGAAAAGCCTTGTGAACACAATATTTTGTGAATGCCTCGTATTCAAAAGAACCCAACTGTCTTTTGAATGAAGGTAAAGGTCCTTCAGAGTTACCAGAAGTCAAACTGTGAAATCCTTGAACTCTAGAGAGAAGATTGTACTAGATGCATTCTGAGGTTAATTTTAGGTAAAAAGTTCAGGCTGCGATGGACCAGGGATGACGCTGGCCCTCCTGGGGAATGGAGGCATTACACAATGCAGGACTATTTCTTTTTTTCATTTTTATAGCAAAATCAGATCAATTCTACAAACACATTGTGCCTGATTTTTATTCAGATTGTGCCAAAATTTTGGTTTTTCTAGAATTTTTTTTTTTTGGGGGGGGTCTCTTCTTGCATACCCTCCCCCCCCCCCCGGCATCTTATGCTCCTTTGTATTAAGTGTGAAGCTGTTCCCACTACAAAGACTTACTTAACCATAGTATATACATTACACACTGTTGGCAAAGGAGAAAGCCTGCCTCTTTTTCAAGGGCAATCTACACTCACCCAGGCTCATATATCCTCTGAACATTTGTAATACAGTCGGTAGGTCAATGAAAATCTCTCTCAGGGAGTGGGTACTGCTGCTTCTGATTGAGCTCTGATAGATTTTAAACTGAAGCATCGTTACTTGGTCTGTAGCCTTTGATCATGTTTTCTCTGGGATCAACTTTTCATGATTGATGCATATTTGAAATGAATGTGCCCCATAAATAGTAAATAAATATTCCATTGCCTGAAGTGAAAAAGGTAGCTGAAGCTGTCTAAAGCAGAAGAAAAAACCTAAAGACCACATAGCTATATGCTGGACTACCCCCCTCCTGAGCCCATTTCCAATTGACACCACTCAGCAAATTAAAAGAACAGAAGGAATGTTGTTCGTAGTAACAAGGAGTTACTAAACCAAGTAGCTGTCTTATTAATGGTGTGTGGTGGATTTGTAGTACCCAGAATATAAACCTTTAACCCTTCCCTTTGAAGTGTGGTCAAAGTGGGTTTTGACCTCTGGTGATCAGGGTTACCAGAGGTCAACTCTAAACACCTTTGTTGTGTTTTATGAAGTCTTCTGTACCTCTCAACATGTTCGCATCCAGGTATTTTACAAATGTTGGAAGCTCTTTTTGGGTTCAATTTCTGTTTTCAGGGATTGGCTAAAATTAATTGACTGCAGTTTCTGCATTTTCGCAAATGAGGAACAAAACTCCTCTTCAGGTTTAATTTTCTCTCTCTCTTGACTGTGTGCATGTTCACAGAGCCAGAAATATCATGGAACCTATCAGGAGATTGGAAAGAAACAACAATTGGACACTCAGAGTTTGACAGTAGCCTTGACCAGTTCAAAGAGGAAGACACACATTCAAGCCAAGTCATCCTGTGAAAATGTGCATAACGTTTGGCTGGGATAGCTGAATAACTCACCCTGACGTAAGGCTAGCAAAGATTAGCGGAATCATACGTACAATTTCTTTTATCTTATATTTGTTTAGGCCCTCAGTGGACTTCATTGTTTCGTGTTGTGAATTATCTTACAAGGTGCTTGATTAAGACTAGTTGGATATTTGGTGCTATATATATGTATTCTTTGATCCATGGGAACTGATGTCTCTCAATTGCAAGGATCCACTTCAGCAATTTTAAAACATGTTGATAAAGTGACAATGTGTAATCTTTATAGATATGCTATGCTCTGTGTTATGTTACATTGTGTGGTTATATTGACGTGCAGTATTTGATTAAACCTTTTGTGTAAAGCAGAATCTAGAAGAATGAGATACATTTTGTAGAGTGACTTAAATAGAGTGCTGTGGCCGAGTGGATAAAGGCGGTGGCATTTGAAGCAATGAAGCTTAGCAACCGGGAGGTTCAGGGTGTGATCCCTGGCCGGGTCAAAGTAAGGTGGGTTTTTCATCCAAGAGAAATCTACGGTTTTCCCATCTGAACTGGCCTTTGAAAAGAAACTAAATTGATATAAATTTTCAGTTTGAAATGACTGCCACCAGATGTGAAGTTGTAATTCATGAGCCATAGGCTTCCTCCACAGTCGTGGTCGTTGAACATCGTAAAACAACTTACCCCTTCAAGGCCTGAATTATAAGAGTGTCATCTAGCTGTGTGATAAAGTATATCATTATAGGAAAAAAAACGTTGAATTTGTGAAGAATTGTATAATTTTCATGTGTTAACTTCAGACACAAGTCAAGTGATGGTCCTTTTCCTCTGTGACAAGGGGAACAAATTTTCAAATGATGTGTAGAGAGGAAATGTACCTGAAGTATGTTAGAATTAATAACTGCACAAAATATGTTAGAATTGTTGCCAAGTGGACCATCACAATTGTTTGGAACATTTTAAATCAATACCATAAATTTTGTGTAAATCTATAATATTTGTGGTTCAATAAAAGGTCACAAGGTATGCAATGTAGTAAATGTGAACAATGTCCAAGTAAATGAGAGCCTTGCTTTAATGTCATTAGAGAGTTGCTTGTTGTAAGCAAATGCAAATTCACAGTTGGAATTACATTATACAGGTTTGTTTTAAGCACTTCAAAGAATCATAGAATACGATCTTATCAACGATTTGTGTGATATCTTACTTCTTGCAAGTGGTTTTGAAATCGGCAAAATTGTGAGAAATCTACCACCTCTTTTACTTTAACAGTCTTGTCTTTGTTATTACAATCATTACAATTCAACCAATACAGGTATCAAAACTCAAAATGTTCTTATTGTTAAAATATTGCTTTTGAAGTTTCTGCAACATCTCACATTTCCATAGTAATGTACTTCCTATTGTGGGTGCTGTCTGCCTGTAAGCAATGTGTATATGACTTGTAAATGGAAAACAATACTTTGTGATTTGATGGAAGGGTTATGGTGAAATGAAGTTCAATACATTATAATTTGACAAAAGAATCACAGCCAATTCATTCTTTTTACAGCAGATATTATGAAGTAGTAAATCGGACTTTATTCTGGCATTTTACTACATAGCCATTGCTATAGCTTCCAGAAATGGGAAACAAATCATTGGGACATCTTTGGGAAATTGAGGGATGGAAAAATTTAGGGACACCAAGCCTTTGCCAATGTATTTTTCCTCCAGTGATTTCATTGGAGAATCATTGCATTTTATTTGATGGGGGAATGGATGAAGGGTGCCATAACTGGTATTTTCTTCTTGGTTATGCAAACCAACAAATTGAAATATCTTGTCTGGAAAAGAAATTAGCTCATGTAGGACTTAAATGCATTTAGTTAATGTATATATATAAAGTATTGCTCCATTTGTGGAGGAACTTTGTCTGCTTTTGTTACAATGGGTTAGACCAGGGAGTTGTTAGGAAGGAGATACAATGACCGAATCAGTCAGATAATATGTTCTTGAAAATAATTTATTTCTTTTCAGACACTGTCATTTGATTGACAGGTCTCTTTGTTCCTATTGTGAAGTCTCTGTTGACAAAACCCTTTTAATGATGATCTCCTTTCTTTTCCAAGTAATCTCAAGACAAAGGCTATTGTCTATACATGCTTTGAAGTAAGGTTTGGTCCCATCAATTAACAAACTTTAAACAGGATTTTCAGTAAAACTACCGGCAAAAAGCTTTAAATTATGTACTTCAGTTGTGCCCCCTGATGATTTTAATACGTCATCTGCTCAATACATTGTTCAAGCCTATACATTTCTCTTAGTTTTTATAGGAAATTTTCCCATCATAAGAAATATAATCTTAAAGTAAGTTGTAAAGAAATTCTTAGCTGACTTCAAATGAAATGATATTTAGTGTGACGAATAATGACGAAAGGTTAAAATTTCAAATATCTGCATGACGGCTGGCAACAAAAAGTTAACGAGTTCAATGTAAGAGGTGTGTCTTCTCATTGTTATTTTGACAGTGCATCACTGATCCTAGTTGATGCAGGCATTGAGATAAGAATTTTGAGAAGAAAGGCAAGATTACTGTTGGAAACAAGCATTGCTTCAAAGGGTCTATAGAACATTGTATCTTCTTCCTAACACCTCCCTGGTTAGAGCACTGCTACCTTTCTATGAGCCTGTTCACTTCTGAAGCCATGTCACTTTGGAAGATCTATGGAGATGTGGCAATGTGTCACATAGTTTGGAGGTCAGGGGTTAAAATACCATAAACTATTCACCTATTTCCAGCCATCATGGTATATTTTTCTATTATGCTGCAAATTGACAGTCCAGACCCTCACACACTTCAAAGAATAGGGAGGAAGTAGGTTATTTGTTAAGCATTTCCTTGAATATTCGTAGTAGTATCACTGGCACTATTTCTGATAGTGCACGGGAATTTCATTTCAATTTTGATTCCTTGCCAAAGGCTCAAGGAACCTATGCGATGGTGATCTTGTGTGTGTATTTGTGACGCTTTGCACGCTTAAACACGATATCTCAAGAAGGGTAACTCGGAGGGATCTCATCTCGTACCATAATTTCATGTGATTAAAAAAAGCGTCATTCAGAAATTAGCATACCAGGGTATAAAAATTTAGATTTGGGTGACTGTTTATTCCCTGTAGACAAGTAACTTTAAAACAAGTAAATTGTGATTTGCATATTGTTGAGGGGCATAATTTCCCTGGAACAAGTAGCTGAGATCAGTGTGAAAAGTAGGGGTGGGGTGGGGGGAGTAATGGCCCCTTGAGGCAAAGGTGTGTTAAAAAGTGAAAGTCAATGGGTGCATCTCCAAAAAGTGGGGTATATATCCCCTCCATCCTCCCGGGATTTCCACCTATGCCACCTTGGCGTCATAAAGGCTTGCAGGCCCCTAAGCACATGCCATCTCTGGGTACACCCTTTCTGTATCCACTGTTTCTCTAGGAACTACCACAGTAAGTGTATTCCAGTGGTGTAGCTAGAGGGGGGGCAGGGGGGCAGTGGCCCCCCCACAAAGCCTCCAAAGGCCTCTGTCGGAAATTTCTAGTCTCCCTCGGAAATAAATAAAAACAATCCACTTGAAACACTTTCAACACTTCTTACGTTTTTGAGCAGAAGTACACATCGATATGTCAACGTGAAAATCAAAAGTCGGTCCCAAATTGCCCGGAAAGCAAAGAAGAAAAAAAAAAAAAAGAAAAAAAAGGTCTTCAGAATTTCGAATCGTAAAACTGCCAGATGATGGTACCGTTACTTCAAGGTAATAGTCTGTCGGAAATTTTTTGCTTTTGCCCCCCGACAAAAAATGACTAGCTACGCCACTGGTGTATTCTGTATGGAAACAGCTTTGATAACCCTCTCACCCTTAGAGAGAACTGGCTCTGCCACAGAGTAGCTAGGCCTTACATTAAGGGTACTGTGTCAGGGCCATGGCCTTTAGGGGGCAGCAGAAATTTCAAAATTGTAAATGAAAGATGGCCTACTTAAGAAAAAAATATTGAAATGCCAAAATTTCACTGTCCAAATCATGATTTCCAGGCTCAAAAAACCTGGGAAATTGCATATAAGTTCCTTTTTCTTCCCCCAGTTGCACACAAATGGCCGGAGGTCCATGAACCGTGCCATGGACGCATTCTCATGCAGCTTTCTCTTCCTGATGAATGAGCCATCATACTCCAACAATTCAGCATTTTCAGCTACCATACGTAGTGAAAAGATAAAGTGGAGAAGTTAATAGGTGGACACTGGGGCAGCCATCTGTTAAAATTATTGAGGGGGACACTTGCTTGGGTGAACACTTTGGGCCTCCGGCCAGGGGGTACGTGGCAGTGAAGTAGCCAGGATTTCTCTCATGGGGAGCATGCAGTATGTTGTGTGATCACCATTCTGGGGGAGGGGTCTAAGTGGAGGGGAAAATTTTTGAAAAATTAGGTGTGCCTACATCCACATATGCTACGTTTAAAAAGTAAAATTTGTGTTAAAAAATTTACGTATTTTTAAAAACCTAAAACAAAAAAATTGGCATCAGTGATGAGGGCCATGGCCCAATGGGGTTGTTGCCTTACCTTTGAAAATGTTTTGAAAAATTAGGTGTCCTTACATGCAATCTGGTGCCACATATGCTACCTTTTGATGTAAAATTTGTGTTAAAAACTTTGCATATTATCAAAAAATTGGCATAAATAAGTGATGGGGGACCATGGTCCAATGGGGCTTTTGAAAATTTTTGAAAAATTAGGTGTCCTTACATGCAACCTGTTGCCCGTTACACTACCTTTCGAAGTAAAATTTGTATTAAAAATTTATGTATTTTTAGGAACTAAAAAAAATTGGCATCAGTGAAGGGAGCCATGGCCAAAAGGCCTACATATGCCACTGGTACAGGGGACCCACCATAGGTCCCCTGTTGGGGTCCAGGGGCAAAGCCCCTGGGAGCCAAGCAATTTGGTGCATTCTAGAGGATCACATATTTCTGATTTGAATTTCACCCCAGCTGCAATGAACCACAATTATTCACATCAAAAATGTGTGTTACAACATTTATTTTTTCTGTATACCTCTAAATATTGGGGGGACATTTGATATTATGTCCCCCCACTAAAAATTTTTGGGGAACATGTACCCCCTGTCTCCCCCTCCCCCATGATCACCGCCCATGGGTGGACAAGTTAATAGGTGACATGGGCGTCCGCAGAAAAAAATTCAAGGGGGGCAAAATTTTTTAGGGGCCCAACTTTTTGCATGGGAAATATTTTACTCCCAGAAAAGAGTTTAGATGCTACTTTTTACACAGTGTTGACAAAGGCATAGCCAGGAATTTGTCAAGGCGTGAAGGGGGGGGGGGGCAAAGCGCATAGACAGACTCTCAGCCAGGCGCGGTTTTACGGGGGGGCTTTGGGGACTCAAGCCCCCCCAAAAAATTTCTGAGGTTCAGTGTTATCTTCATGCTTTATTTGCGTGTATTGAGAAAAACAAAATTGTCCGATACATTTGTGCACATCTTAGTCCAGTGGATTTAGTTTCTCAAATATGTCATGCAAGATAGGTATGTGATCACGTTTCTTGTATCCACGTCCACGTACGTACACCGTTGTTTTGACTGCATGTAGTACGACAGCCACGCTTCGCCTTAGTACTGTATTACGACGGTAGGCACAGTGCGGGCGCCTACTAGCTTACCCAGCTGCATTCTTACGTTCGACGCCAGTCCCAGGGGCATAAATACAGGCAGAGATGAAGTAAAAGTGAAAAGATTGCCCTAATTTTCTACTGAGTTCCCGAATTTTTGATCGAATGCCCGAAAAATGTGCAAAAGTTTTTGCGCGCTTCGCGCGCCTATAGTGGTTTAGTGGTCTATTTCATGCACCTGAACTGCAACGGAATTCTGGCAACTTTTTGAGAAGTTCGGGCAAAAAATTTTCTGGACCCCAAACTGTAAGAGTGCCATACGCCTATGATTATTACTATCAGTGGCGTATGCAGGGGGGCCATGCCCCCTCCCTGATGCCAATTTTTTTTAGTTCCTAAAATATGTAAATTTTTTTAACACAAATTCTGCTTCAAAATGTAGCGTATGTGGCACCAAATTGCATGTAAGTACATCTAATTTTTCAAAAATTTTCAAAGGGGAGGGACGCCCCCTCCCCTTAGACCCTTCCCCCAGGCCGGCGATCACACAACATACTGCATGCCCCCCCCCCCCCCGTGAGAGAAATCCTGGGTACGCCACTGATGGAGTCCTCCTTAGCATCATTCCCCAATGTCGGTATTGATAATGACAAAAAATTTTATTCTTCCGTTTCAAGCCCCCTAAGCCCCCCAAAAATCTTGGTCTAGAACCCCGCCTGCTCTCAGCGCTCCGTGCCACCATGGGTTGGCACGGAGTCGGAGTGCAAGAAAATTTTGGCCCAAAGTGCTTCCCAGATTGCTGGAAATGGCACTTCCAAGGCCTTTTTACTGCATATAAAAAGGGGAAACATAAGCAATATCGTAAATATAAACTTTAAAAAATACCAAAATATGCTCGGGGGACTCAGCTGGGCCTGAGTGTTGATTTTTTTATTTAATTCCTGTTTTGAGAGTAGAAATTCACACTCATTGAACTGTTAAGAAATGTTAATGTTATATTTTCTTTGTTCTTTTCTTTATTTTTTCTTCGTTTTTTCAAGTTTTTGATTTTCCGGGGGGGGGAAGTGCCCCCCCTTTCCCCCCCTTCCGGACGCCCATGGTAGGTGAATAAATTTCTAATGTAGTAGGAAACTGTGGCGATGAGTGATTAAATTGTAAATATTTTTAACAGTATTAAGGCAGTGCAGATTTGTCATAAATATTTTTGGATTACCTCCAAAATTGCCAGGCTGCAGAGAACAGTTGCTGTATTGTTTATACCTTCTGTTGGCTGTCAGATATTTACAGACATACATACAAATACTATGAAAGTAACCGTTTTGTTTGCAATTCTTTTGTGTAAATTTTTTTTACAAGAGCCTTCATTTACCTTCAATTTATGAGAATTATTTATAAACTTGTAATTATCCATGCAAGCATGTGACATCTCAACAGTGTTTATAAACAGGAGACATAATTTTGACTAAAAGCCAGAACCATTTTCATATATACACTGACATGTTGGCAATGGGCACAGGGAAATTTAAATCATTAACCATTAAAAGGACGCTCTAAGTCATGACAATTACAATGATGAAAGTAGCGATCCACCTTGCAAATGCTTTGTAAAATTGAACTTTCTATGGAAGGCAGCTAGCTAGCCTGGTCGTATTTTCCGTGAATTTATGGAAATAAGTGTCAACAAACCTACATATACATGTCACATACAAATTTTGCCCTTTATTGTTGTCATGGTGGCATGTACTGTTACACCCTTAGTGTGTTCATCTCACTTACCACTATACAGAAAACCTCAGCCAGAGTTAAGTACAGGGATTCGAGGGTTACAAGTTACAACTTGTCAAACTTCGGTTATTGCTCATAGCACCAAATTACATTCTGGCCAACCTTATCTGCAAAAATCAGCCAGTTTTTTGTTATCTAAATTGCAAATATATCAAAAAATTCAGTACACAAGTATATTTTCACACTGTTTTTAAAAAATCTTTAATGCCCTGCATTTCATTTGCATATATCAATGAGTTTGTATAAATTCAGTGTTTCAGAATCAATGTAAATTCAATCACATCACCAACACTGGAGCCATACATAAATATATGATAGTGGGTTGTACATGTAACCTAGCTCACTCCAACCCTGATTAATTCAAATTTGAACTAAATTAAGTATTGATTTGCCCATGTCAGAGAATTGTGGTGGTAAACTCAAGTTAGCACTATAGTCATGCACTACAGATGAAAATGCCAAGAGTCAGTTTTGCTTCAAAACTTAAAGTGAAACTTCCAAAAAAATTACAAGAAGAACCTATATATATGCCTGTTTCCACATTTACCGAAAATTCCCCCAGTCTCAGTGTCTCCACTCCAGGGTTCCCCAGAGTGGTACTGCTTCAAACTATCTCCCAGGCTAATGACATATTGTCCCTATGTTACACTGGTCCCTTTGATCAAACTGAGGTTGATATAGCCTTGAACAGGCTTCAAAGTGGTCCATCACAGAAATATAGGAGGTTTTATAGGAAGGATATACTGATGAATATATAGAGTTTTATAGGATTTTTCAAGGAAACTATGGAGTAGCCTAAATATAGGAATGTAATTACACACTAGTGGTTCTAATTATCTTCAAAATTCCTCACAGTTGTGGATGGGGAAAACACAGTTCCTCAGGAAACTAATAAACTATAATACTGTTTAATGATACAAATGTGACTAAAAGTATCACAAGTGCAAGCCATGTGGCAGAACAGTGTGGTTCTACCATCAGCATGGAATTAAGAAAACCACCTACATATTTTGGTGGAAGGGAAAGGGCAAATCCCCTGACGGTGGCGTATTTGCATATTTTGACCCTGGAATAAAGTATCCATAAATGTTATTATTTGTGCTTATCAAAAAGGAACCAAACTTTGCAATATTTGAAGTTGAGAACACAGAATGTGACCATGATAGTGCTTTGAATAGATGGGTAGTTAATGTGGACAATGAACTGTTGCTAATGCCCTAAAGTAGTACACAGACGGCGTATTTGCATATTTTGACCCTGGAATAAAGTATCCATAAATGTTATTATTTGTGCATATCAAAAAGGAACCAAACTTTGCAATATTTGAAGTTGAGAACACAGAATGTGACCATGATAGTGCTTTGAATAGATGGGTAGTTAATGTGGACAATGAACTGTTGCTAATGCCCTAAAGTACACAGACAGAATTCACCTCAGCTCCAATAACAATGGATTGAGGTGAGGAAATTCTTGAATTTTTTGCTCCTTAAATACTGTAACAGGAAATGGTCTCTTAATACAACCAGGGAGTTGCAACTCCCTGTTACAACTTTTTGCTATAAACTACACTGTATTGCTAGTCAATCTTGACAAGTGATGTGGGTGATGACAGTAAGATCACAGGCCTGTGACAACTGTATGGTTGCCATGAAAACCTTCAAACTCACATCCAAGTGGCATAGCCAGAACTGTCTGAAGGGGGCCATGCAGGTTATTCTGTGATTGCCAGCATGGGGGAGGGGGTGATGACAATTTTTTGAATGATTGGGTGACCTACATGCAATCTGGTACTACATATGTTATCTTTTTGAAGTACAATTTATTTTCAAAAAATTTACATATTTCAGGTTACGAAATTAAAGAAAAAATTAGCATCATTGAAGGAGAGAGGGTATGGTCCAATGGTCCCTTCCTGTAAAAATGCCACTGCTCACTTTGAATCTGTACAACTTAATTGGCAGAACAGTGTAGGCACCATAAGTCAAGATGCCTATAGTGTGCAAAACTGCCTGTGCATTATCATACTTAACATTTAAAATCTCTCTTGAGGAAGTTACATGACAAAATTAGGGAAAGGACAACTTGGCAAGTGCCCCCACTTGCACCAGTGATGGGCACCGCAGCAACAGATCCCATACATGGATTGGATTTCCACTTTGGTCTGTTGGATAAATTGATGTGGCATCCAGAGACCTGCCATAGAGCTTCTTGTGGAGTTTACAGTAGGGAAAACCTCCTTAGAGATTTGCACATTATAAACTTGTAACCACTACAGAGAGACTCTTAATTTTCTCAAAGCACTAAGTTCTTTTTCTTTGGGGGAATTGTAATTGTGCAACACTTTGAACAATCAACTGATTTAATGGGTAGCTCAGTTTAAGGAAAGATGGTAGATGACACAGAAAATACTGGGATTTCAAACCAAATTGTACTACAATATTTTGAATTAAAGAATTAGTTATATCACAGACCAGCTACCTGCATGTGCATGCAAACCATGGGTAAGGGTTTTAATATGTGGAGGTCTGCATGACTACAGGGGATGCCAGGCAAAGGGCTCTAATCCACCCCTTTGACAATACCACTACAATTCCTTTAAAGAGATGAAATCATAGAGACTTAAAATCACAGGTGTGAGAGTGGAACATTTATGGGTGATGAAATAAGTGTTTATTAGTGCCCAATGCTGTTTCATATGAGAATATTTCTGAATCCTATGATAGGTCTTTGAGTACTTGCATCTAATTAAGATACTTGGCATCTATACACTGCTAACTGTCTGACTAATTAAGCCACTCTGAGTCTAAGACACTCTGTGTCTACAGCAGCATAATCTTGGAAAAAGAATACATCTGAAAATTTCACCCCAAAACACCACACAAAAGAAAAATTTTTTTTGCCAAGATAAGAAAAATATAGGAGAATATAGGAAAACAAGCCCAAAATCATACAAATATAGGAAATATAGGATTTTTGGGAATTTATAGGAAATATAGGATCACTTTGAAGTCTGCTTGAACTAGACACTATTAGGTAGTAATTAATTGTAATACATGTTAAAATTCAATACATCCCAGTAAATTAAAATATCCCAAATTTCTATGTTTCCTAGGAATCTCCCAAAAGTAATAAATTTCTGCACTGCAAGCATCAATGTTCGCTTCTGCAGATGACAAACTCTGAATAATATAAATCTCTGCATGGAGTGAGTGACTCAGTGCAAAGGTCTTTATCAGGTGATCCTTGATGGTAAGGTAATTGAGTTGATAAACACAGAAATTAAGAATAGAAATTTACATTCTGAGTGCCCTTTCCTCTCAGTAGGGTATTCCAGGTAAGATGCAGTTTGTGTTCCATTGGCATTAAAGGGATCATCATTTTTTTTTTTTATCATTTTCAAAAACTACTAAAAGTATGTTAGGGTGTGTCAAAGACCCATGTGCAGAAGTCAAACTATGACAAATGATGCTGCAAATAAAATATGATGACTTTTTATCTATCCTATCTTTTTTCCATTTCTTTTAAAAATAGATGTAGGGGAGAGAAGAAGGGTAGGAAAAAAGAAAGCATTTAATACTCTTATAAAACTAAATTTAAAAGTGAAGCCCACTTTAAAATGGTACTCTCAATTTTCATAAGTATTTCACAAAAGGAACTTCCCTTTACCAACTTTGTATCCTTGCAGCTATATGCACAGGATACTGTTTTCAACTAGAGAGGGGGGGGGGGAGGGGGCAAAAATTTTGGACTGCCATCCTAGGAGAGGGGTCCAAGGAGGGCGAGATTCTTGAATACGAGCATCCTTAGATGCAATATTGTGTGACATAATGCAGGGACGGATTTAGGGGGGCCCAGGGGGCCCGGGCCCCCCCCCTTCCAAAAAATTTGAAGTTTTTTCAACTTCATAAAACAAAGGACAAGGCCCTATTCCAATGAAATAGGCCTATGAGATGTGTCAGAGTGAAACTCAAATTTGTTCATTATTTTCTACCTCAGAAAATAAGTGTTATGCTAATAACTCTGCTACTGACTTTCAGCTGATAACATTTTGGCTTATATTGGCCTCAGTAACTTTCTCTGGGCATTGCAAGGAGTTACTCATGAGCGCTCTATTAATGGATTGCTAACTTCAGTCTATTACTGGCCAGGCCCACAGCATTGGGAGCACTGCTTCTACTTTCAAGGGAATTTCAGAATTCTTTAATATTTAGAGGAATATTTTCGACAACATTAGACTTTTACTGTAACTTGCTGCAATATTACCCTGTAATGTCTTATTTAAGCCTTGTAATTTATTTTAATGGAATGTACTGTGAATTTAGGATAAAATTAAAAATTCACTAAATTATGAACATTTTCCAGCGATATATGATCAGTTCAAAAAATATACCACAGACATCACCATTTTGCATCTGAGCAACCTTAAATTAAAAAAAATTTCTCAAAGGGGAGGGGACACCCCTCCCCTTAGACCCCTCCCCAGAAAAGCATCTTTCTCCCATTCAAAAATTAAAATTCACTGAATTATGAATGCTTTCCAGCCATATATGATCAGTTCGAAAAATTTACCACAGACATCACCGTTTTGCATCTGCGCAACCTTAAATTAAAAAAAATTTCTCAAAGGCGAGGGGACACCCCTCCCCAGAAAAACATCTTTCACCCAACCAGAAATTCAAATTCACTGAAATATGGATGCTTTCCAGCCATATATAATCAGTTCAAAAAATACACCACAGACATCACCATTTTGCATCTGAGCAACCTTAAATTAACAAAAATTTCTCAAAGGGGAGGGGACACCCCTCCCCAGGACGGTGATTACTCATCACATGATTTTCCCCTATCAAAATACCCTTCCACTGCCCCCCGAGACACCCCCTCTCCTTAGACCCCTCCCCCAGATCGGATCTTTATACAAACCACTATGACCTGAGCCCCCCCCCCCGTGCCAAATCCTGGATCCGCCACTGTAATGTGTAAATTTTAAGGAAAATTACTGGAAATTTTTGACATTTTTTTTTACGGATGGAACAAAGGGATTTTGTCCTTGAATTGTGGGAGTGGGGTAGGGAGGGTGGGTGGGTGGGGAAGCATGTATCTGTTTAAGCATTGTGGGGGGGGGCTGCAATCCTCTCATCCTGAAGTCTTACATTTTCTAGAACAAAGCTAAGCATTAATTTGCAATCATTCCATGCAATGTATGTGGAGTGTGAAGACAATTACACAAATGAAATTAATATACAAAATGTACTTCATTAAAAAATAAAATCATTGATAGGGATCTGATATTGTTTGAATTTACACCATATTTAAACAAATCCAAATGGACACAGCTACTCAATACAGACTGTAATTACTGTTTTTTGTCTTTTCATATATAATGCTGGAAGTGTGCACTGAGTAGCCATATTGGTAAATTAATTTGCATGTACAGTACGTACTATGGCCATGTGGTGTATTTGTTGCACTCAGCTGTAAAACTACAAAATGTCTGTCCACCTACAACCATGCTTCACCAGTCAGTGGACATGCTTGCATAATGTCAGAAAGGCAGTCATGCCACTATAATGCCCCCCTCCTTACAGTTTTGAATCAACTGCTGGCCCCCTTTTCAGGTTTTTACTGTGTTTTGTCAATTTGCTATTATTGACAATATTGTTTTCCAATAAATTATTGCATTGATTTGATTGTGAGAAGAGTCATCACCAGCATACCCAGAGCCTATTTTGAGCTAACAAAGTACAAAAATGCTATACACTAACCTTTGGGGGATCTTCTCCTTGATCAGCCTCATCTTTGTTCAGGTCCATCCCCCATGGGATTGAAAATTTTTTCGATAAGCAGAAAAGGTAGGGCAGGGGTCCTTGGAGTATGGCTTTAATGAATCTGGTAATGGAATCCAATGATCTCAAATGAGCAGGAAAAACTATTATGGCTGTTAAGCCAAAGGGGGCTGGGGGTCAGTGGGCTTTCCCCACTAGAAAAATGTCCCCCACCCCTGAAAATCCAAACTTACCATTGCCTTCATTTTGGTATGTCCCCCCCCCCCCCCCAAGAAAATATATGGCTGCCCTGGAAGCTATCTTTAATATCCTCCTTTCAGTACCTTATCTGGCTACATGCAGGCCTGTTATTAATACATACCATACCATACACTCTAAGTCAACTTGATCTTATCCAGGGTCAAACATTATTAACCTTTTCATTAGTTCTCCATAGAGTAACAAAGCCATTCCAGCTCCATTCATCCTTTCATGCCACTGTACTGGAACTCCCTTTGAGGTTTCATCTATTGAGAGCATATTGTTTTAGCACCTGGACAGCAATGCAGCAATTTGTCTTTTGTTTCTGGTATAGGGATCAGTTCTTTACCTGTAATTTTAATCAGAGCTGTCCTGGTTGCCAAGGTGTAAGGGTTGTTGCTGCTGGTGTTGAGATGAATTTTGTTGTCTTTACAAACATTTTTATGTTAAAAGTAAGTTGTACATTTTTATCCCAGACTGACCCTTCCTGAAGATCTGCAGTACTTCTCTAACTTTTTTCTTTGGCCCAGTATAGTACAAAATATTGCAAACTGATATTTTCAAGGCAGCCTCCTTTCTCTCCATTTTGTTTTATGCTGTGGACTTATATTTAGGGAACCCTGTTAGAAGGGTGGGCATGGAGGGGACAAGTAAATCTTGGAAATTTTCACCAGCACATGGTGCAATCTTGACTCAGACTTGGTAGCAGAGATTTGTGGGAAACATGAGAGGGATAGTGGACCCTTGAGGTAAAAGTTACAGTATGAAAAGTGAAAGTCAAAGGGTGCATTTCTGGAATGTGGGGGGATAAATTCCCCTCCCCAGGGTTTCCACCCATGCTCAGGCTAAAAGCCATGCAGAAAAGGTAACGAAAGGGGTTGAGATAACTTGCTTGGGGAACATTTACTAGGCGTGTTCCAGATATATACTAAAATGCAGTTAGCTAGGCAATGGTATATTTTTTTCTGCAGAGGCAAAACTTTTCTAAGGGGCACTTACTTTACTGACAAAAAAGAACTCTTACTTGTTTACTTTCTCAACTATATGTGATAAATTCCTGACAAGCAGAAAACTTTCTCAATACAGTGAAATCTAGGAATGTTGAGGTACTCTGGTTACATGTGTAAGTACAAAGCAGTGTTTTCACCCAATTCCAATTCAAAGTAAAATGTAACTGTAGTCATAAAATTTTCCAACGTTTTTGTAGCCCAAAATTAAACCTTTTTTCCTGACAAAGTAAATTGCCAAAGAATTTAGTGGCATTTTTTTTTTACTTCACAGAGGAGTGCAGCACTTTGAAAATTTCTAGTGGATGTAGGACACCCCACACCCTCCCGGTTGTGATGACCCTGTGTGTGTGAAGTGTGTGTGTCTTTACATGTGAGCCGCAGTGAGCATGTCCTAGAATGTAATTATGGAGGTCTGCGTGTACATGTCTCTGTGTGTGTGTGTCATCTACAATGGGAATTAGTTTCATGTTTTGCTTTAATTTTGTAAATGTATGTAACATGTGATAGTTTTTTAGTATATAACTACCACATTCCAGGCCTTAAATGCCAATTTCTCAATAAAGCTTTCATAAATAATTAAGCTAATCAATCAATAAATAAATGATACATACTTCAAAAACTTGATTTCCAAGCATAAACAGAAAAAATCTTCGAGATGCCAGGGAGGGGACACCAACCTCCCAGAACCCCCCCCCGCTCAATCAGGTAGAATATTCACTAACTTCTGGCAGCTCATATTCTAGTTTTGAGGCATATGTGCTTTCTTCCTCTTGAGCAAAAGTGTGGTGCTGGCCTCCAGGGTCCACTCACAGTTGTGTACGTTACATAACGTATATAAACTCAAGTTATACTTGGACGGCCAGCATGACCCCTTTAATACAGACTTGCCAACTCTTACAGTTTCACCCCCAGTCTCATGGTTTCGGGCATAATGTCTCATGCTAAAAATGCCAGATGACATGTTGAAAATCATTTTGAGACAATGCCAGGTAAGTGTCCTTATTTAGACCAGATCAGTGCTTTCCATTGCTCAGTTGCAAGTTATTATTGAATCGCAGATCTATCCTTGTAGAAAAGTGATTAATTTAGCAAAACCTTCCCTATGAAAGATACTATATATTCAGGCTATTTTCTCACATTTGTTAGTTTCTTCTAGCTTTATATTGACATTCCAAATCTGGTAGGAAACACTTTTCATAATAACGCATCAGACTTGTTTGAAATCTCCAGGTTTTCTTGCGAGAACCTCAAGGTTTACCGGTTGGCAAGTCTGTTAATACCCTTAAAAAATTTAAGTGATTGAAGAAAAGTCCCTATACATTAGATCAAACGTGGATGTTGGTTTGCATTTTAAATATTGAAGTAGGGTGTCTTAATTCACAAGGAAAAGAAATACATTCAAATAATGCCCTACCATTGTAATTATATGCATTAGAGTGTGCAGAAATGAAAAAAAAAAGGTTCTCGGAATGTGCATTTATGAAAATCAAATTATTCATGACTGTATGCCTGGACTGCTCACTATAAAGTCCTTTAGGGGTTTAACACTCAATTACCTGTAAATAAAGGTACCTGTTCCTGATAATGATAAAAAATTCCCTGATAATGGCAATTTATAATGTGCCCAAATCCTCAAGAAATGCTCATATGGCTCGATCCTGCAGGGCTCAAATGAAAACAAAGCATTAGGTACAAATTTACCAAAACAGTGTAACAGTAAAGTTAAAGTCTTAATGTTCCAAATGGTTTGCAAAGATTGAAAATATAACCAGTACATGCATGCATCTGACCTTAAGTTCCATTTTTGGAGGATCTGTACATCCTGGCCAAGCCCATATATGCAGAGGCAGGAGGAAGGACCCAGAAATATTTTTGCCCCTCATTATGAATATTAAAATTATCATTGCCTTAATGCATTCCCCCTCCCCCCTTGAAAAAATATTTTGTCCCCTGGAAGTTACAGTATTTTGATTTGTCCTTTCAGTTAGCTGACCTTATGGGCCTGATCCTTTCTGAGCTTGATACATTTGTTAGGTGATAAAATATTAAGTTGTGATGTAACTCTTGTAGGCCTATAACTCAGACTGTCAGACTGTATATAGGTCTTGACTCACTTTGCATTTTTCCTTAAGCCATAATGTGATTCTTTGAAGAAAGAGGTGAAAGTGAAGGGTACTGATCGAGAAAAGTGTGGGCTTTATGCAGCCTTGTGCCCATACAGCCTAGCTCCTATAATCTCCAAGTTTCAAGGCCCTAGCTTAAATGCAGTGGGGGGCAAATGCTGAAAGGAAAAAAGGCTATGGTGACTTTTGATTTTCTAGGGGAAATTTTTTTCCTTAGGGTGCGCTGAAGTCGGGGAATAATATGGCGCATGAACATTGCACATTTAGTACAGGGGCATACTTCTGTAAATGTCATTCGATGTTCATGGACAAATGTACGTTCATGTTACACATCCCTTTAATAGGGTAACTGTAGTTACAAACATGCTGCTTCAACTTGAAACTCTAGTATGACAAATCAATGTCATAGTGTCCCCGTGTTACTCTGGCCCCATAGAGCTGTGAACTGCATGTCAAAGTGCTGATCTGAGGCAAGCTGATTTTGCCATTGTGATGATCAAATTATCTGGTGAGAAATGTTGTCTGCAGGGGTGGTGCCAGAGGAAGGGGTGTCCTGCCATCCGTCAGAGATGGCAATTATACCCCTCCTGACAACGGTCAGTTGCCCTGACAGTCTGCTTGATTTGGCTCTTAGGAAAGGGCAAATTCTTCAATAAAAACTCCAAATCTTTCATATTTTCTTCAATAAAAATTCAGATTTTTAAAAATTTCTTCAATAAAATTCTACACAGAGGAAATTTTCCAGGGCAAGAATTTTCCAAGTGGAAATTGTTGAGGTAGGAGTTGTATCTGCTGAGTGAGGGACAGAAATTGTCTGGGGGACCAGGTTAGGTGGGGAATGTAACAAAGCCTTGAATTAAAGGATTATACTGTTTGTGGTAAAGATTTTTTCATAATTTTAAAAATCATGCTTTTCAGTTATTATAAGAATGGTTGGCAGCTCACTAAGGTAAGAGTACTAAGTATAAACTTTGACTTCAAAAATTAAGGCTCTCACAGAAAGAAATCCACAGCTTTATAGCTCATGAATGATTCTGTTGGCAAAAACTTTTAAAGTTTCAAATGATTCAGCATTGACTTTGGAAAATCTGTAAAACAATATTGGGAAGAACTAAGGGCTATGGACAGAGTGTATCAATTGGTAATTTACTGAATGATAATGATAAAGCCATGCTCTGCATTAGAGAATTTGCTCCCTTTAGAGGGAGATGGCAGCTAGCCACCCCAAGTTTATTTTGAAAATCTGCTAAATTTTACAAATCTCTTATTTCACTCACAAAGTACTTTTTTATGTTTCTGTACAAAAACACTGAATATTGAAGGTAAACCAAGGAGTTATTCTGTACGAATTTAGCAATTTAGTCATCAGAGGTGAAACTATAAAAACATTTTAAACTAAATAGGTGGGTAGTACCTCCAAGTTGCATCCAGCGTTTCATGACTAAAACGAAAAGTTAGGCCTGAATTTTCTACCATTCCAAAGATAAAGTTATAGACAACAACAATTATTTTTTCACAAGCACTCCAGTTCTGTTACAGTTATAATACTAGGTCAAAATACCTAATTATGAACATGTGAAAGGAATGCTGTGACTACAAAATAATTAGAAATACCTTATGTTTTAAGGAGTTCTTTGATGGTGCAGTGCAGACTTTTCAAGTAGCCGGCCTCCCAAGATGTCCAAAACATACACTGCCATACAGTTACACATAGAAAAACTTTATATTTTCGTTTTTTCCTACACCCCTCGGGGTTGACTTCGGATCAGTCTGCGGTCTACCAGTAGACCACGAAAACACTTTTTTTCATTTTGTTATTTGATCACTTTTTCGTGGAGTTCAAAGGTCATATGGTCAGCAGAGGTCAAGTTGTGAAAACATCGTAAAAAATGATGTTGTCAAGAAGTATAAATTCGCAGGATGAACTCAGTGCAACAAATCATGCCCACTCTCAGCAAGGAATCACTTAGCGGTTGGGCTTTCTGGTTTAAGTATATGTTTGCAAATAGTAAAACATATATAACCAGTGCTGTCCAGCAGAACTTTGCAATGATTCCAGAGCTGACAAAACATGGTAATTACTTATTTGTGATGGAACTCTTTAGGCCCACTTAAGTTGAACACTTGTTTCTTTTTTTTCCTTAGAAAAATCAAATCTGTGACTCTTTGAAGGAAGTTTATGGACTGCCCAATTCATGGGTTCAACCCTCTGAGTGCCAGTATGTGCTCCATGGTTGATCTGGACAGCATTTATGCAACCTCATGAGCTACCATGCCCATACAGCTGGCTGAGGTACTTACTATAAAAGCTCAATATTTTCACAGCCCAGTTGGCTCTCATGGTTAAGAAGCAGATTTCAAAGCCTTTTTTTTGTTTAATGTTTTGAAACAGCAAAGTACATTTGTAAATAGAGAGCTGTTCCATTATGTACCATAAAGTTATTATATTGCCTATTGTCCAATAAGTCATTCAATTCAGGTCTGCAGCCTCCATGCTGACTTAAACCCTGAAACAGTGGCGTAGCTACAGGGGGGGGGGCAGAGGGGGCGGTCGCCCCCCTGGCTCAGAAATTTAGAAAATTCAGAAATTTTCAAATATCCCAAACATAGCTAAACATAAAATTTCTGACAAAGGGTAAAAATTTCTGAATGTAGCAAAATGTAGTGAAATATATCAAATTTTTCTTTGCCTCGTTGCGCTCAGCATCTAATAAACTTTATATATTTAGGAAACTATAGCAAAATGTAATGAATTTATCAATTTTTTCTAAGCTTTGCTATGCTCGGCATCTAATAGAACTTATACATATGGCAAAATATTGGAAAATGTAATGAAATCATCATCTTTTTTCTTTGCCTCGCTACAGTATGCTCAGCATCTAATAATTCTTATATATGGCAAAAGATAGTAAAATGTAGTGAAATGTATCAAATTTTTCTTTGCCTCACCTATGCTCGGCATGTAATAAAACTTAATTGTTCAATAGAATTTATTTCTATAAGACCTAATAATATGGTTATTATTTACAAATATCGTTTTCTTTTCCTACTCCATGAAGATAATGGGTGGATACAATTTTTAAGATTTTGGTCACTGTATTAGGCCTAAATAATTTATACTATGACCTGCACTTGACGGATCACAATAAATTGTCAAGAAGTCCTTGATACTAGACTTGACAAATAGCTTTAATTATTGACTTGGAAAACACTTTAAAGATAATTATCCTCCCGACATAAAAAATAAGAAAAAATACTACACAATTGGGCAAATAAATTGATGGATTTGGAGGCTTCAATTTCAAATAGAAGGTGGAAAAAAAAAATTCGCGCCTTGCTTCGCTCCGCGATTATTACAAACTTTTACGTCCCTACAAAGCCCTAGTAAGTAATAAGTAAGTAATAAAGTAATAAAAGTAAGTAATAAAATGAGCTTAGGCCTACATCCACAACTGTATGTGAACTATGTATCGCATAAATGCATATCCATATGTATAATACTGTGAAGGTGTAATATGCTTTGGGAAATGTAAACCATTCAACTTGAGTTGTAGTACAGAAGAAGAAAAATTTGGATATTTTCAGATGAAAATTTGGAAATTTTTAGATCTTGCCCCCCACCCCCCCCCCACCTGTAAAACATCCTAGCTACGCCACTGCCCTGAAAGTTATTGTCCTTTCCAGTCATTTTGTGCCTATTCCAGGGTCCTGTTTTATAAAAAAATTAAGAAGGGTCTTTAAGTTTGATCTATACCCAATGCCTATTGAAATCAAACTTTAAAGGGAAAATGCAGTCTTCCCCAATTTGAATATTAGTGTACCCAATCATCCTAATTCAGGAACAGCTCCTATCAATCATGTGACAACATTTTTGTTACATATTTGTTTAATTACACTTTACCTCCTTGGTTAATACTTTCAATTTTCAATGTTTTTACACTGAGACACAATAAAAGAAACTTGTAAGCAAAATAAGAGGAGATCTGTAAGATTTAGCAGATTTTTGAAATGAACTTGGGGCGACTGCTTTCTCCCTTTTAAGACTGAGTGTGTGTATTAGAAGTCCTGTTTTCAGGCCTGTAGACTTACAAGGTACTGTGGAAAAAATAATTTTTTTAGGGGGGGAGGGGGCGTTGTAGGGTTGTGAGACATACTAAAATGCATTAATAGGCACTGATAATTTTTGATTCCTTGCTGAAGGCAGGCAAGGAATCTATGCGATGGTGATGTCGTGTGTGTGTGTGTGTATGTGAACTTGTCTTCCTATCAGACTGAGGACCTGAACAATGGATTTTAGGTCCTCTGAAGGAAATTCAATAGATTTGTCAAGTCCTCGAAAGTTTGAACAATAGAGAGTCTTTTGTCAAGGTTAGGGTTAAGGAAGTAAACACAAAGGAAATAACAATGAGGTCCTCGGATTGTTTGTAAAATCGACTTGGGTGTATATTTGTGTGTGTATGTGATGCCTAGCTTGTAAACACGATATCTCAAGATAGCAATGACCGACACTTTTCATATTTTATCATGTTGAGAGGAAGAAGCCTATTGTTTTTGGTGGAGGTCAAAGGTCATTTGAGGTCACCAGAGGTCAAAAACCGAAAACTTTGTAAACATGATATCTCAAGTTAGCAATGACCGACACTTTTCATATTTGGTATACAGATTTGTCATGTCAAGAGAAAGAACCCTATTGTTTTTGGTAGAGGTCAAAGGTCACCCGAGGTCACCTGAGGTTAAACTGCGAAAACCTTCTAAACGGCTTGTAAACACGATATCTCAAGATAGCAATGACCAACCCTTTTCATATTTGGTATATAGATTCCTCATGTTGAGAGGAAGAACCCTATTGTTTTTGGTGAAGGTCAAAGGTCATTTGAGGTCACCAGAGGTAAAAAGCTGAAAAGCTCGTAATCACGATATCTCAAGATAGGAATGATCAACACTTTTCATATTTGTTGATCTAGATTTGTCATGTTCAGAGAAAGAACCCTATTGTATTTGGTGGAGGTCAAAGGTCATTTGAGGTCACCAGAGGCCAAAGACCCAAATCCTTGAAATCGCGATATGTCAAGATAGGAATGACTGATATAGATTTGTCATGTTGAGAGGAAGAATGCTATTGTTTTTGGTAGAGGTCAAAGGTCATCTGAGGTCACCAGAGGTTAAACTGCAAAAATCTTGTAAATGGCTTGTAATCACTATATATCAAGATAGCAATGACAGACACTTTCCACATTTGGTATATAGATTTGTCATATTAAGAGGACAAACCCCATTGTTGTTGGTGAAGGTCAAAGGTCATTTAGGGTAGCAGGAGCTAAAGAACCGAAGAGCTTGTAATACAATTTCTCAAGATAGGAATGAAGGACACTTTTGATATTTAGTGTATAGATTTTTCGTGATGTAAGGAAGAACCCTATTGTTTTCGGTGGAGGTCAAAGGTCATCTGGGGTTACCAGAGGTCAAAAAGCAAAATTTCCCAACAATTCCCAAGATTTTTATATGGGGTCACCAGAGGTCAAAAAGCAAATTTCCCAAGAATTCCCAAGATCGTAATCTGGGGTCACCAGAGGTCAAAAGGCAAAATTTCCCAAGTATTCCCAAGTTCGTCATCTGGGGTCACCAGAGGTCAAAAAGCAAAATTTACCTAGAATTTTCAAGATCCATGAGCCACTGGAGTTGAATCCCTTTCAAGACACGTCTGTTTTTCCTTTTTTGTTATGTTTGGTGGGGTTCAGAGGTCATGTGAGGTCAGCAGAGGTCAAATTGTTAAAACATAAAATGATGTAATCAAGAAAGATAAATTTGAGGGGTAAAGCTCAGTGCAACAAAGCATCCCCATTCGGCAAGGAATCACTAAGCCTTTGGGCTTTCTGGTTAATCTTATAGGAGGGCAAAAATCCCCCCCCCCCCCCGGCTACTGGCTTGCCTGCTTTAGCTATATACGTCAATTGAGTTACAAAGTAAAGTTGCTACCTTTTAACATTGGGTATCTCTGCACGTAACTAGCTAAGAAGGTGGAAGCAAGTGTATATACACATGATTTTCCTATTCCAGCATTCATGTAAAAGGGTTTTAGATTTTAAGTCTTTTTGGCCATTTCATGGTGCTATATGTTTATGATGACACTCAATAGTTGTTATTTGTACAAATAGTACACAGTGCTTGTATAAATTGTACAAGAGTAGTTGGTAGATCTTCTGAACTCTGAACTCAGAACAAAAATGAGATTAAGAAAGCTGCTTTTGCAGGAGTGCTATAGAATTTATAAGGATTGGCTTATTTGTCGTGAGGCCCAAAGCTTGAACATAATAACAATACCTATGCAGTATAGTGAGGGTTTCAGCATCCTTCACCATTATTCATGTGGCTTCAGCCAGATTACTGCCATGCTTTTAGGAGCTTTGCACCCCTGTCAGGGAAATTTTTGGTGCTACTCCTTTGTCTATTCCCCCACCTGTTGGTGGGGCCTGCCTACCTCCAGCTCCTCTCCCTCCTGGTCATGCTGATACCCTGACTGAACCATTGACAATTTTTGAGAATCAAGAAACTTGAATGATGAGGTACTTGAATTAATTGGGTAACTTTTGCATTTGAAATGAAATTTTATGAGGAACAAAATAGTGCTGCAGATGCAAAGTCTCATTGTTACATTGTAAAATGATAGCAGATTATAATTTATGAATTTCAGGAATATTTAAGTTAGAAATCCTCTCCTCATAATATGGGTCTTACACCCTTCATAATATTCTCAAAGGAAAGGGGAAATTTCCTGTTACACAAGGAACCCCTCTCTTTACCCACCAACTGAAAGTCCCCTGCATGTCAGCACCAATATGACCAGTCAACAGAAAATGGCAAGTGGGGAAGTTCCACAGGGCCATACTTAATTCAGGGTCCCTACTTCAAATGCAAAGCAGCATATACTGTAACCATGGAACCAGCTTACAGTCTCCACCCAAGCAAATGTGTTTTTTTAAAGGCAGTAGGCAGTCACCCTAAACAGAGTGAGTGTATCCTGTCACTCTAGTTCATGAATGGCCTATTTTGATCATGTGACAATATTTTTGTTAGTGAATTGTGGAATTCAAAGAGAATTTTGCCTTGCTTTACCTATCGTTTGTAATAGTTATGTTCAAAACGTCTTCAGAGGTGCTTGTAATGCAATATGAGGAGATTTGCAAGATGAGTTTGCTGATTTTTCAAAGAAAATTTTGGGGCGACTGCCTATTGCCTTTAAGCTCTATGGTATTCAGTGTTTGATGAGACAATTATAATGACTGTGATATGACCAGTGATTCACAACTCTGTACAGGCAAAGCAAGTACCAGGTACCCTTTTTTCAAGGGATGATTCTTTGTTAGTGACAATTGTACTCCCTGAATTGGGTATATTGAGAAGTTGAGCTAATGGCTTCATAAAAGCTAGCTATCCATGCTTTGTAGGCCCTAATAATTCATTGAGGAATTAAGTACCTGACCTGTTGCTAGTTAATGCATTTAGTACACATTGTTGCCATTGTTCAAGCTCTTAGCCTAATTACTATTATTGCCAGCTATTTGTAGCATTTACTTCTGTAATCTACACAGTGAAGTTATTTCCACTGTAGCAATTCTTACTGCATTCTCTCAGTGCAGGGAACAAGAGTTACAAACCACATGCAATAGGTAAAAGTAGCAATTTCATTGGCCTACAATGTTTACACATACAGCACAGCCATAAATAGGCATACAATAAGCAATGCACCATCAATAGCAACTCAAAAACAAAATTTTAAAACTATGTCACACCTGCAAACAGGCAGGCTTTACCAGAATTCACAGTCAAGGAGGCATCTTGAATGGGATGGGGAGACAATAACAACCCTAAGCCTGGGCAGAAGCAATTACAATTTAACATTGCTTACAGAAATTTTGGGGGAGGGGAAAAATATTTTTCAGGGGGCCTCACCCCTTACAATATCCCAGCCACTTGATTACAGCCCTTTCCACATCAAAAACTTCCCTGCAAAAGACCCTGGCAGGGTTGCATGGTTCACTGGGCAGTTTCTACTTATTCAGTTGCAGCTGGAAATATGAAATATTCAAACTTCAAACAACAAACAAAACTAGTTTTTCGTTATATCTTGACAGAAATGGACTGCAGTGAGTGCAGGGTCCTGTTTTCAAAAGGTACATCTAAAAGCTAGGTCAGCACTTTTACAGTTTGATTAACAGACATATTCATATGGTAACAAGATTTACAGACCTGATTGAACTATGTACATTGAAAAGACCATTGGTACCAAGAAAAGAGTGAACATTAGCTAAACCATCCACGGATATTGCATACACTCTGGTCATAAACTCCACTGGCTCTGAGGTGCTTTATATGACTAAAAAGAACTTTGTGTGGTAAAAATTTGGTTATTTTATCTAAATTCAAAATTTGAATACTGATGAAATAAAGAAGAAAACTGATGCAGGTGGAAAAAGGAATTTAGGAAAGATTGTGAATATTAAACTCACTTAGTCTTTTCACTTGGCCTAATTTTAAAATTGAAAACTTGTTCTACTCACATTGTATTTTGGGGGGGATAAGGCTGGGAGGGAGATTTTATGTTAATTCATTTACAGCCAAATTTAACTGTTCTCATATGTACAGCAATATGCTGTACGAAAAGCTACGAAAGAAGTTGTATGGAGACAATTCTGAAGGACATTTTATAGGAAGGCAGAAAAAGTGTTCTAGGCCTACTAGTAAACAAATTAAGCTGGTAATATGCATGAAAACAAAACAAGAAGAACCAAGATGCAATCACAAAATAGGAAGGATACACACAATAAGCTATAATTTACATGGTGTGGACAATGGAGAAAAAGAGGACAAAAATAGGTAGAAAAAGAGGAAGGGCAAAATGAGAGAAAAAAAGAAGGGCCTCAGATGGCAGGGAAAATATGACTGAGGAAGGATTTAAAAATTAGAATAATTAGATAACCTTGGAAAATGAACCTTTTTTGGCATTCTTATTTTGTTAATGCTAAGGTGATAGTCAATATATTCTTCTGAGCCAGACGGGCATGAAGGGGTACGCTCATCCCCCTCCCACCCAACCCAACCTCAAATAATTTACAATTTGAAAATTTTCTTCTAAAGTTAATATTGTCTGGGTGTAAGAGTGGCCAAATTTACCCCAGATAATGTCAACAATCTAGGGGCTGATGGGTCCTGAGCCTCCTCATTGTAAGACACCTAACCGCTGATTCTATGCTGCCATAGACCTGACCATGGCACATGTGAAAGGCACAACACAGTCTTACCATCATACATAGCAGGTGTCGAATGTCGAATATAGACTCCTCTATTGATGTACATACTCTAACACCTGCGAACCTCAATGACAGAGATCATCCAATTTCGCTATATTCATGAGCCCAATTTGATAATTACCCCTTGACTGTTGATTGGTGTCAAACCATGAATACAGTATTCATATTGCATGATGAAGCTTCAGCTCTTAATGTTCACTTTTTCATAGTGTGTCAATGGGACTTCATTGTGTCGATCAGCTTTAAGTGGGGGAAATTGCACACTAAAACCTCATTGATGGTGGGCGTCTGAAACAGCATACAATCAGACTTGCTTTAGTCCACTAGTTTTCTGTGAATATAATTGTGCTTGTTGTGATTGGAATACAGTTAAAAAGCACTTTCATGAAGAATTCTTGTGAAAGTTTGCGGATGTTGGTATTAAGAGTGCAGCCAGTATAGGTGGGGGAGTAATACACGTCCGCTGCCAAGCGTGCAACACAACACCCAACTAGGCCTGACCATGGGTGCACAGGCATATAGGAAGCTGTTCATGACTGGGGGAGTCTGTTTCAGACTGCTGCCCTGGGGGAGGGGTCTAAGGGCAGAGAACATTCCTGGGTGTTCCCTACCCTTTGGGAAATTTTCCAGTATTTGAGGGTCCTTAGATGCAATTTGGTGTAACATATGTGGGGCAAATTTTATGGAAAATTATTGCAAATTTTTGACATTTTTTACACAGGAAACAAATAAACAAATAAGGGGTTGGATTGAGGTTAACATACTTCTGCCACACCACACTTTTGACTGGAAGCAAAGCTCCCCCCACCCCCTCCCCCCCCCCGGGCTGGCACTCCCTACACCTATGCTGTGACATGCAGTGTTCGCACTAAGGAATTGAAACTGTGCGGGAATTCCCTCTCTAAAAATTTTTTTGTGCGGGATTTTCAAAATCAAGGCGGGACCTTATCCCTCCCATAAATTCTTCTTGAGCGGGATTTCCGTCGCCATCGCAAAACTACTCCCCACGCAAGAGGTACTACTTGCTGTTAACGGCAGTTAATGCGTGTCACTAACGCTAGTGCTTCTCTCCAAGTTCAAAGCCTCCTCCGATACAGCTCCAATTCGTCACTGGGTGTTTTCCTTCTGAACAATGAGTGAGTATAAATCCGTGAACTTGAAGTTGAAGTGGAAAATATGAGTGAACTTCATTGGAGATACACATACGATCAGAAATTAACGAGAGCAATGTACGACGTAAAATGAAGAAAGTACATACTGTACATATTCAATACAATTACACATGTAAGACTCCACAGTGCACTACAGCTCTACAGGTGTGTAACCAAACGTACTGTACACGATGCAACGTTGCGTTTGCAACCCTGGGACTGTGATTGAATTTCAATCCAATCAGATTCGCTGTTATTTATACAACCAGCAGCTAGCATATAAGAGCTGCACTGTGAATGGCTAGATTACGATGATATTTGTTGCTACCATAATCAGTGTTCAGCTTGGGAGTTGCGATCCGCTTGCTTGGGAACGATTCTATATTGCAATTTATTGTGCGTATTATCATTGCAATTTCTCTGTACAATCACAGCTGCGGAGAAGTGCGCAGGAATTTTGGCTGGATTCAGAACATCAGCTGCCCACTTATGATTTATTTATGTGCGGGAGCCGAGAAGGTGTGCGGGATTTTCCCGCATTAGATATAACTATGTGCGGGATTTGAAAGACAAAAGCGGGATTCCCGCAATCCCGCGCCTTAGTGCGAACACTGGTGACATGTAACAAGCACAACATCCAACTAGACAGGCCGTGGCATACATGTAACAGGCACAACAATGCTGCTGTTGGGCAAAAGCATATGGGGCCATTTGGATTCGAGGGGGGGGGCCAATTCCTTTAATTGACACAAATCTCTAAGCCATTTAAAGGTAGGAGAATTCTGTCCAAATTTCTTCAGATTTTCCCAGAGGTTTAGGTTGTCCAGACATTCCCCCCCCCCCAATGTTGAGGATTGAATTATGCAGAGTCATGCAACAAACCTAGATTGATTTGCTCCTTTGTAATGATTTGTTTAATAATGGTAGTAATTTCTCAGTGGCACATCTTAACCCAGAACAAAAACTGATGCATATGAAAATGACAAATTGCCATACAGAAACATTGCTTTGTAGCCATATTATATGCCCTACTAAACTCAAATGCTCATGGTATTGTGACTTTTTTCAGTAAGATGCAAGTAAAACAAGGTATACTGAGGAAGTGGCCCTTAATTCCACTCAGGTGCGTAGCCAGGATTTTGTCATGGAGGGTGTTTGGACTGGCCGAAAGACTAAGTGGAGCACCACCATCAGTTAGCGCAGAGCGTTCAGAAAATTTTGAAAAATCGCGACTATTCAGACAGCCGGAAATGGCATTTCCCAGGCTTGTATAAGTACAATCTTAAGCAGTCGTAATTTTGGGCTTTCGTTTCCAATAAAATTTTCATTTCAAGTAAAAAAAAATGAGTAAATTGCAAAATTATATTGTCCGATATCATACTTTGGCATGTTTTCGTTTACACTTAATGCTGATCAGCTGGCCCGGCAGAGGAGCCGAGTCTTTCCGGTTGGCTTCCAACGCATTAGAAGCTTCCTCATCAGGAGGTTTTTCTGCTTTCTGTTCTGTCGTAAAGATTAGTAGGAATGGAGGGTAATCTTTTGTCGCTTTTTGTTACTCAAGTTGCCAATACACGGACTGTCATATCTAACGCTAACGTTACATGCATAGCAGGGAGCTGCTATGAGTGTACCCTGTACACTGCCTACTGCTCATAAAGGATAGCCGACTGTGTATACAGTACTGCACACAAGTGTAGTTCGTCTACTCTTGCTACATACTAAAGGGACGTGTGAGGTTTTAAATTTTGGCCTATATTGCCTGTGACAATACGGCATCCATTCCAACTCCGTAACAGAGGCCACTAAACTGATATCGTTCACTCCGCACTCTATCAACTTCAAACCAAGTGCACAGGAGGATTGAAATGGACTAGGGAAAATCGTGTCAGCATAATTTTCCCAAGACACTGGTGGTTTTTGTCATTATTTTTTTTTCAAGCTTGGGTTATGGGGGGGTTCAACCCCAGAACCTTCCCCTTGGCTACATCAATGATTCCACTCTAATCAATGGAAATTTATTTAACATTTTAACATGTTTTGTTTTGTTTGAGACACCCTTTAATACAGGGGTGGAGAATCTTTTCTCCTATTTAGGGCAATTTTGATCTTCACTATCCACTCGCAGGCCATCTGACCTGCAGATGGCAAGGGTACATGAAGTTTTCCCCATAAGGTCCTGGGGACCCATGAGGGCCTTGCTTGGGTGCAGGATAAGACCCCTTAAGCTGTGGAGGACTTAGGCAAATTGGCTGCGAAGAAGTTCTGGAGTAGGCTATGTGCAAATTTGTGGGCATTAGAATGAAGTATTGATCCCCTATCTTTAAATGGCATATTGGATGGGAAAGGTTATAAACTGACTAGCAGTATCAAAATTTAACTATTGGACATTAATGAAGTGTAGTAGTGAATGCATCACCTAACAAAAGGGCATGCAAAGCATTTGTGAAGGAATGTAACTATGTAAGTCATAACACTGCACTGCATCGGAGGATCTGGAGTTCTGACTCGCACAATCATCCACAGGAATTAACAAAAGTTCCCACGAAAATATTCCTCACTGAGTTTGGTATTATATATGGCAGGTATACATGTGACAGTGTGCTTCTGTCTAATGCCATCCACATAATCTTTCATGCAAAGCAGCAACATTATTTTTGCATTTCCAATGTATAAAGTGCTAACTCCAAAGATTCAAGTGCACACTGAGAAACAACAAGAAAAACAAAAATACAACAAATGAGAATTATTACAGAGTGCTTTTTATAAAAGGGCTAGCTGTGATGGTTTTTTGTGGGAGTGACTGTTCCACAGAACAGCTATGGGGCCTTACTATAGGGTTTTACTAGGTTAACTGAAAAATGAACTGCAAGCAACCCAGCTACCAGGGGAGTGAGGACTGAAAAACAGACAATGTCAAATTTATCCCTATGAGGACAATGACATAGCGTCCCTATGTTACACTGGCCCCTTTGCTTGAACAAGATGTGCTCTATATAAAGTGTTGGACTGAGCTACCTACAATCCTGGACAAAATTATCTGGGACAAATCCCCACGCCCACCTCAATGTTGGTCTACTTCATGACACAACCACGCTCACCTATCGCCTATGTCTATTGATACTCAATTGTTGAAACCTATACTGCTCTTCTCTTATACTGCTCTTCTCTTGTAACTGTCTGCTTGTTACGCTATAGATCATAAATATATTTATCAGTATAGTTGTTTTGAGGCACAAATACATTCAACTGATAGCCTCTGTACACCTTTCTCCCCTGAAGTTCTCGAGCCTGACTGACTACTTACTTTTACTCCTAAATAGTACCGTTCTTTTATGTAATAAATAACCACTGTCCTCTTGTACTGCATTATTAACATTCAAGTTATTCTTCCTGAAGTAGAAATTCAGCAATGTTCTCATGAAACAATCCAAAAGACCTCACATCACTTTTTTCCCAATACCAGTAAACTTAACCAGCTACCAGATTTGTCACTTGCTGTTGCAATTTCTCCTATATTCAACATGAGACTTCTATACCTTTGTACAGGCGGTCAGACAATCCTGGACAAAATTATCTGGGACATTTAATCCCCGCGCCCCACCTCAATGTTGGTTTTGAAGGTGAATTAAAGTTGAGCACTGCTAAGAGCGCGCTTTTCATCTCTTTTCAACATTAAATGAGGGGTGGAGGGGAAGGTCCAGAAATGTCCCAATAATTTTGTCAGGATTGTGGACTGGAAGCCTATATTGTCCAATTTAACTAACTGGATTCTACACTGATCTTCCAGTGAAAGCCTCCTGCATTGATCAACATCAGTTTAACTCTAATAGCAATATAGAAACCTTTATGATTTATTCAGTGCATCATGTTTGTATTCGTGCAGGCTTGTATGCAGCTTTTGCAATGGAGAGGTTGATTCCATGAAAAGTATTTGGACCAAAAACATGAAACAGTAATTAGTTGAACACTACCATCAGTTGGTGCATAGGGTATCCAAAGAAAATTTTTGCTAAAAACATTGCACCCTAGTTTGCCAGAAACACCATTTTTTGTCCCCCAAAAGATCAAAAGTGACCAGTGACTAAATGCATTAATATTAGTTTGTTTTACCCCTCCCCATCCCCCTGAAGCTTTTGTGGTTCTGCATCTTTTGAATTTTTGAACATGCTGTCAACCAAAGAATATCAACTGAGAAATTTGATACCCCCACAATAAAACTAGAAATTTGAATTTGCATGGCAAATCCAACATAGCCAGAGTCTCCAAGAGAGATGTGGGAGTTGTTTTTCGATCGGAAGAAAGGAGATGGAACACCTTTGAATTTTTATAAGCAAGCTTAATTATGACAGTAGAGTTCATGAACTAGTTGTTTTACGTAAAAATTATCCTGAAAGTGCAGGTATAAGCACAGGTGCGTAGCCAAGGGGGGGGGGCAAAAGGGTGGCCACCCCTGAGCAAAATTTTGGTATTTTTTATGTCTTTTTTTACAATATTACTAGTGTTTCCCCTATTTATATGCAGTAAATAGACCTGGGAAGTGCCATTTCCAGCGATCTTGGAGGCATTTTGGACCAAAATTTTCTCACGCTCCATGCCAACCCATTGGTTGGCACGGGGCGCTAACAGCATACTTGCTAACTCTACCGATAGTCTGTTAAGGGGACAAATTGTAGGCCTACCATATATCAGGAACACTGTTGGTATCTAGTGGTAGGCCTATGTACAAAAGCAACACCTTACACTATGTTTGAAGCTTTTATGCATAGTTGTAGATCAATGATAAATTATTTGCCAGCAATATGTGTGTATTTGATTTCTATATGGTCATCCCTACAAAATATTTCATAAAATACATAATAATATATGTCTCGATCCTTATGCATACAAAATAACATATGCACCAAATCACATATTTTCACATTAAAAAACACAAAAACTTCTCACCGAGGGAGGGACTACACTTGGCCCCCCTCCCACACCCACCCCCCTTGCACGAAGCACGCTCAGGCTAGGTTGCTCCACTCCTTTGCAAAATCTACCGCACTTCCCCCCCCCCCCCTTTGACAAATTTCAGGCTACACGTCTGTATAAAAACAGTGAGTACCGAGGACTAAAAGATTATTGTCAATTACTTTTCAAGTGAATTGAATTTACTTTTATCAGTTGCTTCGTGGGCCAGATGAATTGGTGGTCTCGTGGGCTGGAGGCTATACGACCCACGTGCCGGAGGTTCCCCACCCCTGCTGTAAATTAGCCACTCTACATACCCTAATGATCTGACTTAGTGCACAGTATACCTTACCCACACCGCTTTGTTGTTTTAACGATGGACGTGAATTCATTCATTTTACATAATGACGGCAGCAGGAGGGTCCCCAATCTTCCCTCCAAAACTCAAAAGTCATAATTTTTGGTAATTAATACATGTCAGCATGCCGATTTATCTTTTCAAAAATAAGCAATATAGCCTAGTATGCTTCAAGTTTCCCAACAAAAACCGCCCGCATTCTAAATACCTCAAAATCAAACAGGCTTTCCCCTGCCAGGCTCTTCCCGGCCGGATACCACCTGCTCCTGCTGGAATTAGTGCTACTCGACTTGCCTTCTGCAACTCCAGCTGTCCAGTGACAATGATAGCTGGTGTTACCTTTCTCAAAGTGCTGAAAAAAATTTTGTTAGTATTCGGAGAATCACTTCTTCATGACTGGTCATCATTTAAAATTCCCACTTGAGATTGGGTCAATTTAAAAATATTCAGACTATCCCGCATGCGCGGAGCTACAAATCGAATATTTTTTTCAATATATCAGACAGTCTCGATGCATTATTTTGATATCGTAATTTATTCTTATAGATTCCCACCGTTCGTACGTTTCAAGAAGTCATTCAAGCATTAAAATCCTTCAATTTAAGTTGCGGGGCAAAAGTGAGAATACAAAAACTTTACATTCGAAAATAAAGGATTTATGGACAACCAAAATTCAAGAATGAACAACTTCTCTCGATCTAGATCCATACATTGTGCGTGCATGTTGGGCACTGAACACCATTAGTCTTGCATATAAAGCCGCAGTAACAACTAACCGTATCCAAAATGCGGGTACCGCTCTCATAACCATCTAGCCATAGCCATCACAGATAATTCATGGTCTACACAAGTCATGATGAACAAAAGTGCATTTGTCCAGTGTGTGTAGCATTAAATCGATGTCACTGGTGTACTATACTGTATGTGACGGTAGATCTACGGAAGTACAATCTTGAGAGTGAGTGAACCCTACATCTTAAAATGCCATTTTGTAAGTCTAGTTGTCCAGCACATGTGGAGTACGTCCTCCCTCCCAACAAACCACGTTCTACGTCTAATTATAAAGATTATTTTGTGAAACATATAATCTTTATTATAATATATAATAAAGATTCTAGATTGCTGAGTTCCTCCATTATGCTGTAAATTTCTAAAATGTCTTCGAGCTATATTCTGTTCGCACCTGAACATTTGGATGCTGTGTGATCATAACAAAACATCATCAATGGAGACCAAACGGAATACAATGTCCTTCCGCTTTGAATTCGTACCTCAATAGAACTTGCACAGTGAAAAAGTTTACTTTCTTTCACACAATTGTAAACAAATGTCTAACTGGGCGTAATTCGCCTTCTTAAAGGATGCGCAATTTGAAATATGATTCTGTAGACGTAAGCCACAGAGGCTATACGTAAATATACTTTGGGGTGATGAGTTTATGTCTTTTAACTTCCCAAAAAGGGTGAATGAAGAAATATTTATTTGGTAAAATTACTGAAGCCTTAACCAAAGATGATCACCAAAGTCACTTGTTAGACTTTGAAAGTCATAGTGAGGTGAGAGTACTGTGAGGATTACTGTAAAATGTGAGAACTTTGAATTCAAAGGTCAGTATCGGTGTCGGATCAAACATGATTTGGCTATAAAAGTTCTGGAGGCATACCTATAATCAGTGTTCAATTTAATATAGCAGAGCAATGTGTAGGAGAATTCAGAGGGGCAAAAGCAGTGTTTTGCAAGACTTTTTAAATGGAGTTGAGAGAATGTTTTAAACCAGAGGTGGGAAAAATCTGGCCTGTCACGAGACCATTTGGTCTGGCCAGGAGGGCAAGTTCATGAACATAATTTCAGTGACACTTGAAATTCAATTTACAACAACTTATCTACCATTATCCAGCATAGGCTAAATACCCTTCGTGATGCGGCTTCTCAGGTGTAGTACTACAACTCACAGGTTGCACAATTTCAGTATAGTATGTTGTAAAGCATATCTTTACACATGAACCAAGCTCATCTACCCATTGGGTGTGAAATTTATTTCGTTCTCACCATATCAGCGCCAGTGGATTACATAGGTAAAACCCACCTCCTCCCTCCAGTGCATTTGAAACTAAAGCAGTGAATAACTTGCAATGTTATGTGATTACTACACATTACTGAAGTGCCTTCAAGGCTTGAATAGTTTTTTGGGTGCACTTGACCTGCACATTTTCTCAGTTGCTTGACTGCCATTATAATACTCCATACATCATGAATGGGCCTGCAGTGAGTGCAAGCTAATTGATATTTTAAGCAAATAATCATTTGTGATATTTGCAATCTGATCATCTTCACGCAATTCATGGCCCCTCCTGCAGATCGCTTGGACATCCCACTTCCCCCCACTCAAAAGTCTGGTGATGCCACTGTACTCTGCCCTTGTGAAGATGCCATTGGTTGTTATGGTTGTATTTGTTTTTAAGTATAGCACAATTAATGAATGAATGCCTGAGATCGTTTCTAAAGAACACTATATGGGCATCTCTGTAATACATAAGGCTAATTGCGATACTCCCTGTACTACATGTGCAGGTCACTGATTGCCCAGGGGGTCACCAAAAACTGCCAGATTACAGACTTGATTTCCCTTCCCCCAACATGATTTCTTAGAGCTGCACATGCTTACTAGACCTCCCCCAGGCATGCGGTCTGAAACAATTAACGTTATGTACTCAGTTGAGAACTGCCTCCTACACCTATTTCAAATGTACAGTGGGTAGAATACGATTGGGCTAGGCCCATACTATATTACTACGTAAGTAGATATACTATCGTTCCTAGTAACCTTTGCCCTCTAATATTTGGCTGCAACCTATATGGCTTAAGGTGTCCTTCAACACTAACCTTAAAGTGACTTCCAATAATGTGGACGTAACTGTTCCCTTTGCGATGACTTTCTTTTTCTTTAAAAAAAAAGCTCTCGGGATGGGTCATCCACAAATAATCACACCTTGTGCAATGACGTTATTGTAATAAATGGATCGACAATTGAGTCGTAACTCGCAAGGTAACTGACGAACGGCGGTATGATATTCACGAGCATGCGTTCTTTGGATGTAGTGACGTAAGTTTCCTGTTTGTTGGTCCAAAATTCATAAAAACAGAAATGATAACATTCATTGGCGGGAAATTTAAAAATAAGACATTCAAATGTATTTCAAAACTCAGTTCACTAGTGCTGGGAGGAAAAATTAACTTTCTGCGTAATAACAGTGGTTGTAATTTCAGCTGAAAACGTTCACTATATGCATAAGGTAGTTGAGAGTGTCCTATTATATAAGGAATACTGATATCTCCACTTAACCAGATTCGGACGGTAGTGTTCACACATGGTCCTATCCTGATTGCACTGGGGGGCGGATAGGTTCCTCCCCAATGTATCGCCGACCTCCAGAGGTGTGAGGGGGGAGTGTTGTCACCTACAAAGCACGCTGAGCATCACTGTAGGTAGAAGGGAGCTATATGGATGCCTGATTGACGGTGCCTGCATGAGTGGGGTAACAACACCGGCCAGAATTCCTGAATACCCGGCTTCATTCTCTTGCTAATTTTTACAATAATTGTGAAAAGAAATAGCGCCCTCTTTTAAAAACTTGCTCATGTTCCTTAAGAGACCACGAGCGCCACCAATTTTTGTGTGCTGAACTTTATGTACTAGTGTAACAGTAATAACGTTTGTTGCACAATGGCGTACTTTTGTCACTGCATACACGAATGTGCCTAACCAAATGTTCAAGTTTTAGTATATAGGTTACAATGGACGGCTTCGGGAAGCAAGAATGATTGCCCCCAAGAATGAGTTTTATTTCTTCCTTCAGTTTGGTTTCTAGATGGAAATTAGCTACATATATGCCTAACAACTGTTCGTATGAATTTGTCTTTGAGGTAAGAACTAAGAAAATAAAAACTGTTTTGGTTCCGCAGGATCAAGAAATCACTCGGGCTCATGTAGGATCCAGTGCCAGATTCATTTTTGTTCATGCAGGAGCTTCTTTCTTGTCATATATAACTCTAGAATAATTTTATGAAGAAATTGTCTTTGTTTCGATACCAGTGGCCTTCCTTACATTCAGGTAATATTTTACCAATAGAGAGAACAGTCATCCCTAAATCAGCCTATTTCACTCACAAATATCATTCATTATGTTTCAGTATAAAATTATTGAAGGTAAATTAAAGGGCTATTCTGCCTCAATGTGAATTAAAAATATCGTCACATGACTAAATACAGTCAGTCAGTGACTGCACTTTCATTGGAATAACTTGAAACGGTAGCAACACTGCTTGGTTGATTGGTATATAGGCTGGATGTCATGTGGGCATGGCTGTATAACACAGGATTTTTCTAGGGGTGTGGGGCAGAAGGACTGCAATATTTTCAGCCCCCCAACTAACATCATGTTTCAGTTGAAAATGGAGTGTTCCATACAAAGACATCATGTCTGACCTTGCATGTAGTCCGAACTACAAATATTAACCTGCCTGCATTGGACCAAAAACAGATGGCAGCCTGAAGACTGGTGAATTTGGGGCTTAAAACATAAAGTTTTTTCAAGAAAGTAAAAAATAATGAAAGACATCAGATCACAGAACCTATAAAGTCTTATGTCTATTCTTTCAAGTGAGAGGATCAGGATGAACAACACATTTCAGGTAAACTGAAAATTGCATAAATAAAATTGTCCCTCTCTCTCATTCTGTTTACTGATAACTGAATACCTCTTCATTGTTATGGTAACTTAAAAAAGTTCAAACAAGTGAATCAGATGATACGCAAATAAAAAAATGTTTCATCTTAAGAACATTTCTGATAGGGTCATTACCTTTTCAGGAATGATAAGAGAAGAGGGAAATGTTGAAAATTGTAGTCATGACTATCTCGTAATGTACGTTTACTGAGAAATTCTTAAAAATATTCTGAAGGCCAATAGCTAATTGAAGGTAGGCGTACACTAGTGTAGCAACTGCACAAGGGGTGAAACAACCCATCAATGTTTAATTTAGTGGTGATGATGGGCACTGATCCATGCAACAATTAACCTCATTTATAACTACTTGCCAGAGGATAAAATAAGTGGAATCACATGATAGTTTCTGAGACAATTACAATTGCCACAAACAACATTTGTACCACACAAACCCACTTTACAGACACACACGATTAGCCAGCACAGCTAATTGGCCATTTCATTACCTTGGAATTCTAGTCCTCCCCCCCCCCACTCTTATGTGCAGAGGTGTTTGTGGTAGGGTATTGGCAGTTAAAAGGCTTGGGTGGGTCACCTGACTCTACCTCACAGTCATGACTGATTAGGCCCAATTAGCCCAATGAGTATTGTGTATATAAAAATGCTTCCAGGCCTCATGTTGGCATTTTGATTTGAAAACTTGTATTCCCCACACCCTTGCTCCTAGGGCAAGCACTACCACTGCCATGTGGGCATGTTTAAAAGCAATAAAATTTCAACAGCCTATAAACTGCATGGACCCTATTCTTTGATACTTTCTTAATTAAATATGAAAATGAATTATATAATAATATTTACAAAATCCTTATCAAAACCATGCAAACAAACTCTTTCATAATTTAACGCACTAATGGAATGACTCACTCCAGTGGCCTGGGGTATGGTCAGTTAATTACTGACAATACCACTGAGGGAGTCTGAGTTGCCAGTGACATGTAATTCTAACTGTGAGTGACTATTGATTGGCAAATAATTGTCAGACAGGCAGCTTAATTCTTAATTTGAATAAATGGGATCACCTTAGAGCCACAGCTGTGGTGAAGCAGGGGGTTTAGGGGTCTTGAGCCCCCCCCCCAGAAGTCTCTCCCCCAGACCCTCCACTGGAAGGTAATACTGAAAAAGGTATACAAGTATATGGATGTGATTCCACATTTGGAACCCCCATGAAATGGTGGAGCCCCCCCCCCAAGCTCTCCACAATTCTCTCTGGCCTCCCTACTGGCCTATAATATTAACATGTAGTCTGAAAACTTTTAATTGACACGTACACATTGACTGATGATATTGTGCAACAGAAAAACAAATACTTTACTGAATGCATATAGATGTTGCTATAGAATTAATAATTCCATGTGAAAAACATGCATTTAATTAATATATCATTTGTCAAAGTTTAACTCATAAGTTTCTGCTTTAAGCAAGTGGTTTAAGGACCCTAAATTCACACTTTGTTTATGAATCCATGGAGTTGTATTTATAGGCCTTTGATGTGTATTCATAAAGGGTTCAAACTTCACTTAATCTTGATGTTTATTTCAATAAAGACGTAGAAAGCCACTGTTTTTTGGCTCAATGACAAACCTTCAAACAAATGCCGTATTTTTCCTTAAAATTTGTCGATTATAATATATATATGTTGCACCAACTTGAAACTGCATCTATGGACCTATAAATATTCAAAAATTTTCCAAAGGGGAGAGAAACATTAGAGCCTTAACCCAGGATGGCTATTTAATTGAAACAATTTCCAGCCCGACAGTCAAGAATAGCTTCCAATGCAGGCTATGAGGCAGTGTAAAAATTGGTATGTGTAAGAATTCTGCTAATGTAAATTTAGATGGAAATACATTTTCCACAAACTGTGAAATATGGATAGTGGTTTAGGTGAGGTAAATGAGGAAGACAGAGGGGGTTGGATGGGTCCCCTTACCCTCCCCCCCACTCAAAAATTGAGTTCTCAAGACACTCTCGAACATGATCACTAGTTGAGTTGTACCCTATCAAAGTTACCCCCAGTGGGCCAACTCATTTGCCTCGATCCTTAACAAAGTCGTCCCATACAAACTCCTCCCCTAGCTAACAAAGTTGCCCACTAAAATGAAGGGTTATGTTGCCTGACATTCATATTCATCTAAAGAGCAGGCCTGTAGCCAGACAATTAGGTACTGAAGGGGAGCAAAATGGCTTCTGGGGGGCAAAAGTTTTTTAGGGAGTGGGATATGCTAATTAAAATACATTAAGGCAATGGTAATTTTTAAATTTTCCAGAGAGGCTAAAATTTTTCTAGCCCCCCCTCCCCTTCTTGGCTATACGGCCTTGCTACAGAGGCCAAGGTTCTTCAAGGACCCTCATATATTGTGAAAACTAACATAAATACATATCAATGTCACCTTCCATGTAGTGGACAAAAGAGAAACTGAAAAGTGGAAATAAACAACTTACATGCTAGTCACACACATGGGTGCATCATTCCATAAATAAGGGGGTCAACTTGTCATTTTGGTAAAATTTCCACCTCCAGAATTTTAAAAGTTTTTAGGCCTAACAACAAGGACAGTTTTTCAGATTATGTGTGGGTACTAGATATATATGCAAATGATGTCAAAAGTAAAAAGTAAAACATAGAATTATATGTAGAAATTAGAGTTTTGTGTCTCCCATGTACAGTACCGCCGGGAGTAAACGAGAGCAAAACATCGTCTTACTTGGCGTTTAATCCGCTTAGACAAGTAAACTCGTTTGCAACGTCTTATCTTTTGTTGGTTTTGAATAGATCCATGGCAACAAGTCAATCATTGCTGCCCATTGTTGTGAACGTTGTAAACTCGTTTACACATTGTCAGTACGTCTAATCCCCCTTTTATGCGTCCCGTAAGCACCTCTTTTGTTCGGCAGGACTTGTTTACAATCAGTTAGGTTGGATAAAAGTACAGAGCTACTGTACAATGTAACGAAGTTCAAATACGCACATGGGAAATAAACCTGTTAGTAATTTGCATGGAAGTACCTCCAAGGCAGTACTTCCATGATAAAAGTGGGTCATCAAACACTTCAGAGCGACTTATGTAACTACCCAGTACAGACGAAAAAAAGTGAGAAAATATGTGAGAGACATGAGCCCAAAAGTGCGGTGGGAATGAGACTTATTGGCAAAATTCCGTCACCGTAGTACACGAAAACCTTGCGAGTTTGAATCACGGTTATAATTAATGGCAGGGCAAAAATTTGGAACTCCCTCCGAAAAGTCAGCACACCTTCTTTTAGCAATTCAAACCGAGCAAACTGCTTAAGTTAACACAAGGGAATGCTATTTATTCCGACATTCTTACATCTCCATAACAGTTCCTACAACTGTCCGTTCGATTAGGGTTGTGTTATAATTAGGGTTACATTTGGGTCAAACGTATGGAGACATCGCGACCTCAGAACATAAACGTGGAACCACTCATCTATCGTGTTGGTAACTTGGTAATCAGCAACTCGATCACGATCGCTCAGGATTGTCTGTGTACGATACAGGATATCACACTTCGAAAAAATTATTTTATTTGAAATTTACGTAAAGCTAGTAAGCCTATACGGTTTTTTTTTTTTTTTTATTATCGCCGAGTAGCGTTGGATAATCCCAACGATAAAGCATGATGTTGGCACGACAGAAAGGCTGCACTGAATAGTTCAGTCTAATGTTCCATCAAAATGTTAATGTGTGACAGTATAAACATATGGATGAAAAGCACTCGAAAAATAACGAAAGTTTATATGCATAAAGTATGAAAGCTTTGACGTGATTGCCGATCGTATGGTGGGACTAATTTGTACACTCTTGCGGTGATCGAAAATTCACAGCGCAACTGCACATTTAACCGGGAACAGAACGTTACAAACATGCTATCATATTTGACATTAAAAAAGTACCGATGTTCCATTCCTATGCAAAAAACCAAGATCGGCACTCATGGTTTTTGGCTGTGAATGACTATAAATTTCAATGCCCGATTGACCAAGTCAGTCGCTTAATTATGTAGAGCGGCATACCTACTTATATCATGTATAACGGCAAAGCGAAAGTCAAATAGACGTATTCATATAAAAAGAGAGCTTGCGTTCCTGCTTTTTAGCACATGCCCTTGCAACTCTATAGTTACGAACTTACAGTATTGTCGAATTAAAAAAAAAAAACCGTGGATGATAATCTACCATAATTGAACTATAAAATACGCGCTACTTTTCACATGAAAAGTTACGTTTGTGTTCATTTTGTTTTCAGTGCATCAGTTAAGTCGACTCTTATTTTTACTTGTTTCTGACTAGTTGTGACTTTGAGATATACGTCTTTTAGTGGTAATTCGAAAGGATAGTTACATACATCAATGAATTTTGATGAAGAAAATACTATCGTTCTGTGCAGAATTCAGATTTCAAGTTTTAAAATTTGCCGGCCCAGCGGGCTACGGTATGCTAGCAGTACACCTGCCGAAAAATTTCTTTATTGCATCAGGTTGTGCAACCGAACTTGTTATGATTTTTTTCATTTTCAGTTCCTTTTTGTCCATTTTAAATGGTTTTCACAAGAAGGACATGAAAGCATGAAAACTTTTGAGAGATGAAGTTAGATGAGGTTTTATGGCTTATAACCAAATTGGTTTAAGTCGGGCTGGCCACAGCCTTTTTTCCAGTTGTGGCCCACTGGTTTGTTTTCCCTACTCCATTGCTCCAAAACTTAAGAGAGAAAAGGGAAAACAAACTCAACAAAACTGGTAACAGGTGCAATCGATGAAACCTTTGGACTTCCACAAAATATTCCATAACATCTGTTCCTTCTAGTGTTTTATAAAATCTCACACAACATACAAACGCTCTGCGTTTTTTTTTCAAAGTAACAAAATAGAAAAAAAAAATGTCTGGGAGCCGGAGATATTGACTTAAAGAAGAACATTCGTCGTGACAACTACAGAGCATTGCGACGGACAAGATCTGGCAGACTAAGTGCAAGGAAGTTCATATTTCACCCCACTTCACGTTAATATGACACTCCTATGCAGACAAGAACGTTTAGCGATGATCACCAATACCAATACAATTTATCACTGAACATTGAACTCATCGCCAATTTTCCATGAAACTTGAGGGAACAATTGTGTGTGGAATAGGAAGGTGTTATGTAGTCCACAACTACGGCCTAGAATATACTGAACTACACGCCGTAGACTAAAAAATGGTTAACTCATACCGACCCTCTCCCACTGATTCCGGACTAAAAATTTTGTAGATTAACTAATTTATAATTTATCTGCTTAGTACTGGGCCTCTATTAACGACAAGGTCAGATTCCCAGTGACGAAGAGACAGTTTCGGATAGACAGCAACGACATCGCAAAACAGCTTAATAGTTCGCCACTAAATTACACATGGTAAATCTTTGAAAATTTCAAAATTCAAATCTCAGATTATTGTGGGCACATGCTGAAAAATTTCGTGCCCAAAGACAACACTTTTCACCTTAGGCAGCCCCCCCCCCCATTCTCTCTATGTTCAATAATGCTATATTTTCTCACTAAATTAACAAGATTGACATTTCTTAGTTTGATGTCTGCGAGTAGTATAGGAAGATATCCCCAATGGATGAGAGCCGGGTTCTCAAGATCGAAAGTTCCCTAGACCGAAAATCTTAACTCAAAACGTAATCTTAACCCTCACCTTACCCCTAATCCAAACTCTATAATCCTACTTGAGGCTAATCCTTATCCTCAACCTGATTCTGTTTCTTACTAGAATCCATTCCCTACTGCTAACCCGAAGTAGATTTTTGGTCAAGCGGATCTTTCGTCTAGTGAACCATCGGTTTAGTGAGCATTCCCCATTGAGAGTCATGAATGATATAATACCAATCAAGTACAGATGAGGTACGGTATCGTAAATAAAATATGAATCTTACCCATTGTATGAAATAGGATATCTTTGGTCCAAAGGAAATAATAATCCAATTAAATTCCACTTAGAGTAGAAAATCTCACGAAGAGAGACCGAGGAAAGCGCTGAAGCGGCAACCTGTTTCAGAACCAAGTGGTGGAATCTTCCTATACCCACACGTTGTTTTAGTATAAACCCTCTCCTTTCCAAATTTCACCACCCCACCCCCATCCCCACCTTGTCTGCACCTAAATGCCCCAGCCTCGTACAACCGTCTGCTTTATAATCAGAACGTACGAAGCTTCGGCCCTTGCGCATTCTTCAAGCCATGGATTTGCCAACCCTTTGCCTATCTTGTTTATAAAATAATAAACACTTGCAAAGTATGCATGCCCTGTTTTTGTCGGTACTATTGGATTTTTTTTTCTTTAAAGGGCGAACTATTCCGCCTTTGCCTGGATTACCAGTAATGATAAGAGCACGGAGAATGTTTACTGAGACACCACTTATTGCTGCGGTAAAACCCTATCGCAATTTAAGTAAGAACTGCGCTGTTTGAAAGTCCAACATCTGAACTTCACAGACGGTCCCTTTGGACCAGACACTGCAGTGTGTTCGTTATGTTTGGCGCAGTGAGCTTACATACAGTACGGTACATAGAAAAACATGTTCCTACAGGTTGGAGCCCAGTCATACCTGAAGTACTGTACAGCTCGTGTTTGTAAAACATTCCTTTGCGTTTATCCATCCAATGACCATGGTTTAAAGGTCGTACCACTGCATACAGCCAATCAAAATTCAGGATTTCGGAGCGTAGGCGGGAATTTCCAATTACGTCACACTTGTTCATCGCTGAGTGCAGTTTGTCGGCCCACATGCACGGCCCGCAACTCCGCAAGCGGAAAATTGTTATGGACATTCTTTATGAAGAAAGGGTGCATACTGCATTGTACATAGGCAGTAGGAGTTTGATTACCAAAAATAAGAATATGAAAATTGTGTGGAAGTAAATTTCAAGAAAAAGAAAAATGATGTAGGCCTACCGAAGCTGTGGCCGCTGAAAGCGCCGCCGCAGCAGTTAAAAATGCACAGACCAAAATGCTGTAGTGAAACGTTTCTTCTTGTTACGAACATGGCGGTTGCAAGTACCACGCACTTGAATGTTGTATGCAGATTAGGTGCAGGGACCAGCTTCGGCACATCGGTATGCTTTTCAGCATGGGCGACAAGGTGATTGAATTCATAATTTGTACGGAGCGGGCCGGGAAGATAATGTAGAATGCGGCAGCTCGGCGGAGATTGTGGGCCACGAGTAGGTCTATACAACCAAGCCCAACGATTGTTTAAGGGTGCAATATATATATAGCCTAAAGTCGCTTCATTGCTTCGGTTATTTTTCAATATTTGACAAAAAAAGCTTATTTTATTACAAAAAAAAATCTATACTCCAGAAGGAGGCGCCATTCGTTTCGATTTGTAAACAAGGAAATAATTTCAATACAATCCAGGGATGTTGGTTTTGTGGATTGCAGAATTGCTCTGCTTTCCAAACGGTATGCAGATTTTCAGCCCCAAATAACTGACGCTCGCTGCAAACCATAGACTCTTGGAACTTACTAACAGGTGGTTCAAAGTATGGGTCCAGCATCATTTATTCAGTAAAAAATAATGTGCCAAGCCAATTGGCTACTCAAACGGTTTCGACCTTAACCGTCGGATCCCGATATGATGTATGTATAAACACGAAATCTTCAGAGCAAATGCATTTTAAAATTAGCCACTGCGAATATGTTTGTTAAACTGATGAGTAAGACTTTCATGAACAGACTGGTCGGCCAGGGGTCAGGAGCGTGTTATGGGTGCTGCCCGAGTCGATTTTGCCAAATTTCTGCTCACAGTTGAGGCACAGATACAAAAAATGGTGGATCATTTCCATTCCTCAAAATTTTTGATTGCTTCCCCCCGCCTTTTTCACTGGGGGACAAATAGGCCTACCGTTCATCTTCAGAGATTGTCCATCAAATAGTTTGGGTGTGTTACTATGCGGGTTGGTCGTAGTAGGACTGGAGGGGACGGGGAAGAACTTAAAACAAGATAGGAAGCCGTATCCATAGGTTGTCAAGAGGCAAAAGGGGGCTGCGTTTAGAATGTACAAATTGACACCGAAAGGGATCAATTCTCTTGAAACTGGGTGTTTAATAGGGAAAATGAACTTGAAAATCTAGCGTAACAACCGACTTCAATCCGCACCTCAAAAGAATAACTTTTGCCGTAAAGAAGTTACGGAGAAGTTACGCTGCAGCAACGATCCTGAAGGCCGATCGATATTAGGCCGAGTCAATATATAACAGAGAGGTAGAATGACTGAATTTAAATCGGCCGTGTTATTTTGAAAGAATTACTGAGATGCTTTGCAGATTGTGGCGGGGATTGAACAATTTTGAATTATTGATGCACCCTATTTCAAAGGTTGCTGCACGAATAAAGGTGACCACCCCTCCTTCCCCTACCAAATGAGATATCGGCGCCGGCGACAAGTAAGCAGGCCGGGACGATGAACTGTTGCAAACTAAATATTCTTTATTTGGCCTAATACAGTAAGTGGACGCGGGGCCAGAATTTACAGTACTTTTCTGCACTTGTTTTTAAGTAGTGTAAAACCGTCTACAGCCGGCAGAACATGGTAATACTTTCGCAAAACAGAAAACGGAAATTCACGATTTTTACACACACAAGAAAAATGGAAATGCAAATTACTGAAGAAATTTACACTTCATCACCGGCGACCTTAAAAATGTTTGGTATCAGTTGCAGCGTGGGTCTAGTTGATTGTACTGTGAAGAAGTCCAGGTCTAGCTGGATTATTAGTCCCGTACCATATCCATATAGCCTGACCAGTTGCTTGTGTATTGAGTTTAGAAGGACGGAACTTAACATATTGTTTGCATCTATAACATCGCTAGACGGTCCACACACAGGCGTTTTCAGCATTATAATATCGCATTTGTATTGCTCAGAAAACCTGTGGTCTACGCTACGCTTGTGACACCTTTGTTTTCTGATCGATTTCCTAGTGTTAAGTTTAAGTTCACCTCATTCTCAGTCTTATTCAACTGCTTGTTTAGTTTCCTATTTTACTGTTCTGGCTTAAGTCATGTAACACAGGGCAACAGCCATTTCCGTGTAATCGGATTTGAAGATTACTGGGCGGCCTATTGTTGAACAACTCTCCTCCTTTACGCTACTTGAACCGTTCCATTTTTGCCCTGAGTTTTCTGCTCATGTAGTCCCTGAACTAGTAAGCTGTTTATTTTCTTTAACCAGTTCTCTGCTGTAACAAAGTCAGCAAGAATTAACGAAACAAAATTTCTTAAAGACAAACGTTCATTTCGGACCATGTATCAAAATAACGCCAAACTCAAAATGGGCCAAGCTGAAGGCAGTAACGTTCGATTGATCCCTATTTGTGAAAAGCACTGTCGGAAAAAAAAAACCACACACACACACACATTGCCACGTGTTTCAATATAAACTTGAGTTAAGAACAAAATAGAGTGAAACTTTCCAGTCTTTCGGATCATGTGTCGTATAAAGGCAAGAAAAAATAGTCTACAGTGGGATATGCTCAACAGTGGAGCTCCGTATGGTGGGCCGCAAAGTCTGGAAAAAGTCTTCGGAAAGTTTGCTTTTACCGTTATCCTCTACTGAAGTTTATCTCAACAGACACGGAAGGAACTTTAGTATATATTCGTTACACAGTGCTGAAACTTGTCTCATATGGTTTAAGTTAAAATAAATACAAGTGGAACTTCAGTTTGTATATTCAATCCCATCGTATGCACGTACAGTAATAGGGGTCCTCGGGAAATTCAACAATCAAAAGTGGACCTTGTGTTTCAAGAGATTCAGACATCCTGTTGTACAGTATACTGTACCTTGCACAGTGCTTGGATAATTTAATGTCCAGAGCGATTCTCAAATAGGCCTATGAACTTTTTTCTCAAGTTTTGCATAACTTGCCTACCTATCCAACCTACCGACCTTATCGTTTTTGTACCATTAAATTCGTAGAGGATAGACTTTTGGGGGATTCAAGCGCCCCCATTTTTTTGCAAGAATTTCACATTTCTTATCCAAACTAAGCTGAAATCTGTTAGTTCTTAAGCTGCGGTAGAGCCAGTGGGCCGCGGCAGACAACTCTCCACGGGGTCATCCCACGAGACCGAAGGTCCACGAGACCGAAGGTCCGCGAGACCGAAAATCAAAAACAAAAAGGGTCCACGAGACCGAAAATGGAAAAAGGTTCGCAGGACCGAAAATGAGAAAGGGTCCGCGAGACCGAAAATGAGAAAGGGTCCACGAGACCGAAAATGAGAAAAGGTTCGCGAGACCGAAAGTAAGAAAAGGTCCGCGAGACCGAAAATGAGAAAAGGTCCGCTAGACCGAAAATGAGAAAGGGTCCGCGAGACCGAAAGTGAGAAAAGGTCTGCGAGACCGAAAACGAGAAAAGGTCCGCGAGACCGAAAATAAGAAAAGGTCCACGATACCGAAAATGAGAAAGGGTCCGCGAGACCGACAGAAGTGTCAGTCCGCCGTACTGCTCCGCTCCGCTTTAAGTTAATGCTGGCACCCTGTAGTATTTACATTTTGCAAACTAGTGCGTTGCCCTTGCAACACCACCCTTCTGGCATGAACGTTCCGGTCTCGCGAGCGGATTTTTAATTTCGGTCTCGTGAACCCTATTTCATTTTCGGTCTCGCGGACCCTACTTCATTTTCGGTCTCGCGGACCCTATTTCATTTTCGGTCTCGCGGACCCTATTTTATTTTCGGTCTCGCGGACCTTATTTTATTTTCGGTCTGGCGGACCTTCGGTCTCGTGAACCTTATTTCATTTTCGGTCTCGCGGACCTTCGGTCTCGTGAACCCTATTTCATTTTCGGTCTCGCGGACCTTCGGTCTCGTGAACCCTATTTCATTTTCGGTCTCGCGGACCTTCGGTCTCGTGGACCCTGTTTCATTTTCGGTCTCGCGGACCTTCGGTCTCGTGAACCTTCGGTCTCGTGGGCTGTAACCCTCTCCACAGGGGCGCCTCAGTGTCCGTGATCTTTTATTTTTATAGTCAGATCTACACAAAAATTTCCAAGCAAATTCGTCATTTGGCGAGCAGCATCAAAATCGCATGTAATGTAACGAAGATTTTGGTGATTAAAATGTTACTCGTCGACTGATGGGAGTCGGCGAGTGGTTTTGTCGGGGACTGGTCACATTTAGGCCCAACATCATTTCGGTGGGCATACGTTACCGATTGAGCTTGAAAATTTAGGACAAGGTCTAAGCCAGGTCATATATACGGCGCCACAATGGCTAGACAGTTACACATCCCGTCTTACTCGCGGTGGATGATCAAAGATACCGCCGTGAGAAAAATATGGTCATTGACCCAGCTGTGCGAAGTGTTCACGTATGATTGACAGATTCTAAGAAATTCTTGAACCCTGGGAGAACGGGGATTGTATTTATATTTTGAAAACAACAGATTACAACGTTTTACACCAGACACCGCGCTTAGTCTGCGTTGTGCTGTATAAGCAGTTAGTGCCAGGGTAACAGCTTCTTGTCGATTAAATTCTTAACATTGTAGGCTATCGAGTTTAGTCAACGTGTTATAACATCCGTCCATATTGACGAGGCTTGATTGATTTAATCGGATTTAAGTTGGACCATACAAGTTTTTTTGTGTGGAATATATAATCTTTACCTAAGGTAAGACATTTTTAACAATAGTTTCAGCCCCAGATTTCCTTAGGCCTACGGGGAAGAACGTGCTGATTCCGCTTAGAGCAGGGGTCTCCAAACTTTTTTGCTTGGTGGCCCCAACTTTCTACTCCGGAATCTTGGTGGCCCTCAAATTGACGGGTCGGTGAGAGGAGCTTGATTTAACTTGGTTATGTAGTGTTAATAAAGCAGGGCACTGGTTCTTAGATTAGAATCAATCCCATTGCTTATTTTTAATGAGAAATTTGGCAATTATTTTTCGCTCCGGAATCCTTTTCGCGACCCTCCGAAATATTTTCGTGGCCCTCAAAAGGGTCGCGACCCCTAGTTTGCCGACCCCTGGATTAGAGTACACATTACTAAAAACAACTGGCGTACCCCCCTCCCCACCATTCCCATCAATCATTTAAGCAGCTGGGGGTGGTTACCGTATAACCTTCACGAACCGATCATTATAGACATGTAGCTTATAGTTTATATAGTCAAGGGCAGCTACGGGCCGAATGTAGGCGTTCGAGATGCTAGCAGGTCTAGCATTTCGGTGATTTTATAATTTTTGCCCAAAATTTGATTGATCCATGCTGCAAGTGTTGACTTTATTTCTGACCTTTGTTTAATAGGCGTTTAAGATGGCATTGGCAAGTAAAAGCGTGAAAGTTGTAATTAGCATTGTAGTGCAAGAACATTTAAAACAAAATGTCCGCCATAGAGACTGTGATTATTAAAATCGGGACTGTTTGGAATTTATACAAATCTCCACAGAAAGGGGCCATCGCTCTCAAAATTGCGGGTTTTATCAAGGGAAGATAAATTAGCGTCACCGAAAACAAATTGCAGTCCACCTTCACAAAAAGGATATCTTACAAGGCTGCAGTCGGTTTGTTTTGTAGATTTCGTCAATGGAATTTTTTCCATGATTATGCAATGCGTACAGGTGTTTATTGTATGTAAAAGACGAAACAAAAAGGTTTGTGTTTTAAACGCCAGCGCAGTGTTACCCGATGAACTTTTAGTTTAAGTACACACGAGGAAAAAAATATACTTCACTAGACATACTGTTATCTTAAAAATCAAATATAAAAGCCGCAAAGAGTCAAACGACAATATTTTGAAAAGCAGAAAACAGGAATTTGCGATAATTCTAAAACAGAACAAAACAGATAGGGTTACGTTAATTTATAGACAAACCTAAAACACATGATAAACGGCTAAAGCGGGGATCGTGCGTGAATTTTAGCTCAAAAAATTTGCGTCAGAAAAAATTCCTACCCATACCGAGCGAGTCTAATGATATAGTAACGATCACGCTGCTATTACTGGTGGTACAGCTAGAATCGTTAACTGCAGTAAACTTCTCTTTTCCTACGTTCCAGAACTTTTTTCTTTCCAAAACTTACGAAATTTACTAATAATTGTAAAGAAAAATTCGACAGTGAATGATGGCCCTCTATTTTTCTTTCTATGTACAAAACAGACTCATGACGTTTCAGGCTAACTGATGTAATATTTCAAAGGTCATGCAATCGTGAATTTCGTTCTGGAAAGGATTTTGCAAACGTGCAAGAATATTTCCGAACGAACGGAAATATTTTTGACGGAAGGAACGAACGCTTTTGGAACGTTCTCGATTTTATTTTTCTCCTAAACTTTCAAATTTATTTATAACTGTAAAGTGATTTTCGAAAGTAAATGGCGGCCCTTTTCTTCCTTTAATGTCCAGAACGATTTCCAACAAACGTTTACTCCAGTTTTGCTCAAGTTGCCTACTTATCCAACCCTACCACCATATCGTTTTTGTACCATGAAATTCATAGAGACAAGAGTTTTGGGGGATTTCTGATGCTTTCTCTTGCAAGGAGGTATTCGCCGACCGAGAAGGGTGTTTTATTAGTTGATAACTGTATTCACGAGGCCCCGCTAGATCGAAGATTCTCTGCACCCGGGATCACCAACAGTAGGTTGTGCCAACCTTCGATGTAGAAAACCCGCCTGTATACTTAAACCTATCATTTTCGTTTTCCATTGTAAACGGGACCTTTATTCAAATGGCACTGAAATTCTAAGCTAGCATTAGAGGATAATTATTAATTTTTCGGTCCATTCGTTGGACAGTTGGATCATGACTTGTGGCCATGTTTACGATTTTTATACGCGTACAATCTCCGAGTTTTCGGGAAAGTGTTGTGCGTGATTTCGATCTTTACAAATTACGTCCGGTTTTGGTACGAACTTTAACGGTGCAAACGAGCAAACGGGAAGTTATAAAAAGATCGAAGTATCGTATAGCGAATGTTTTAAAAGAATGATCTAGCTCTGCGACAGAAAATCGAACTGAAAGTAGTAACATACTTTGGGTATTCAATGAAACAGCCTCGAGTTAAACCTTGCAGTTTGCAATGTAACATCTGCCTGTAAAGATTCCCGGCGGCAATCTCAGGGGTCCCAGTGGGTCAGTATCAGTACAGAACAGTGCAGTATGTGGCCCGATGTGTGCATACGCTGTAGTGGTTGTACACACTAACGTTTGTCGGCACACAGTCAACTTCCATGGCGTAATCTTGTTTATCTTTACTGATTGACGATCATCCTATTCACAGTTTCCTGTGCATTATACCCTTTGTTACAACTGAAAAGAACTCATCGTTTGATGGACAATAGTAGGAACCTGAATAGAAATTTCAAACTCGTTTGGGCAGCGTTTCAGACGATATTTTCAATAGGGTAAACGAGTTTGTAAACGTGTTTCACGTTTAAATTAAACTCGTTTTTCTCGTTTACTCCCGGCGGTACTGTAAGGGGGACCCAAACACGATCTTCCGTAAAATGTTTAAAGCATTACTAACTTCCCTGAAAAAAGTGGTATATGTTTTAGATGGTAGAGCAGGGTGATCTTCTATGGAAATGCAGTTCATTGAGGAGATTGGGTTATAACTGGAAAATATTCTTCTTAATCATTAGCTGCCATGGGACACATAAATGTTACACCTAGTGTCAAACAGGGAATCTCTTCCTTCTTCTGTGCTTTTCCATGTATGTTGCCCAAACAAGTAAGTGGAACTGAAGTATTTCTGAAGTACTAAACAATTTCCTCCTAAACATGCATCTTGCCACGAATTTAAGATTTGGGTGATTCATACAGTTTATTCAAAATGAAAATGGCTTGTCTGCATTTAGAAATGTTATGCTCTTGGTGTCCAAGTTACATGAGTGAAAACAATGCATGTGCATAATATCATAAAGATGACTTATTGATATATGTTTTGAGTATGTAAGGCATCACTAAAGCTTATGACTGAAACCATATCCCCCTACCTGAAAACTCTCATGCAATTTGATAGTGAAATATATCACACTGTAATATATTTGACACCAAATCTACTTGTTCTTTTATTTATGGAATCACTCATATGTATTAAGGAAGGCATATACATACAGCTACACTGTACTCCTGCATGTGATGTTTAGAAGTAGTCAGTTTGCCCTTTTGCTGATAAATTTAACATAGAGGCATACATTTGTGTCAAAAAAGTTATTAGAAGAAAGGGAAAAATGCAAAAGTGTTTTATTCGTTTCATAAAAGTAGTAGCTAGGATATCTGTTGTGCCATAGGCTTGCAAATAACTTAATTCTAGGAAATGTGCTCATCGCCATGTATGTTGCACGTCATAGGCAGGTATTAAAATCACATCAGATTCTCTTCTTTTAATTGTGACCACCACAGTCCTTCAACAGTCTAGAAAAGTTAAATTCACTTAGTGTCATATGTTTGTAATTCCTTCAAAAAGTGTCACTGGTATTTCTTCCAGTTGATTATATTACTTAGGGGTTGATTTTGTTGAATTGAGAGTGCGACTGTTGGGGGGAGAGAGTGAGTTTGTCAAGGGACAACTTTGTTTGTTCAGGGAGAGACTTTGTGTGGGGGTAACTTTGTATGTGCATGGCAACTTTGCTAGTTAGGGAGTGTCTTGACTTCATGATCCCTCTTGGAAGTAATTAGTTTAGTTCAAATACTGGAAGGTGCTGCACACAATATAGTGAATAGCACCCTTGACTATTTAAGAAGTTCAAAATGAAAAGCCTTGTGGGAAACATACATGCATTTTTACCTCCAGGATGGCATTCACATTCATGAACTTGTTCAAATTCTAACCCGAAATAAATAAATTACAACCCTCTCACTTCAATAGACAACTAATTGGTTCATGGTTGTAGGCCTGGGCACTAAGAAGGTTTTGGGTGATCGACTATGGCAAAGTATTGGCTGCATAGTTGGGACAGTTAGCACAGCTAGCAAAGATAGTATGTGTATATGATGCACATGCACAGCATCGAATCATAATTTTACAAAGTTCTGTATTATTATCTGGCACTTGCAGATAATTAAGTGTTTTACCCTGGTCTCCTCTTCCTTACAATAAATAAAAAACACAATGGAACAGATTAATTTTCTATCCTAAACCAAGTTGGACTTTAGTCAACTTGTTCTCAGACCAACTCAGTTTTAAGCTAACCCAGTCACAGGCTAATTACTCAGTCCCAAGCTCAATGTCAAATAAGACAAATATTACAATTAGCCATATAAGAGAGTTTGCTCCAGATTAAATGTTAAAAAAAGAGTAAAAAAATTAAAAATTAGGAATGAGGAAACTGTTGGACAAGTTCAAAACAGCTAGACTCACAATAAATTAAACAGCCATGCAGTGATGTGCAGTGTATTAAAGGGCCAACCAGTTGGTGGCTACTACGTGTGGCTAAAATCATTGTGAGTTGGTATTTTGTAGCATTGTCATATTATGCATGAGCAACTCGATCCCAAGACAATACAATAGAAAACACAAGGTGGTGGAAGGGGGTGAGGTAGTAACTGCCCCAAATATATTGAGCTATAAACTTTGTTTAAAAAAAATCTGAGATAACAGACATTAGTCCTGGCCAGTTTACTTAAAATGAGATGACCACAGATCAAGTTGGAATTCATTTTGGGACCAAGTTAGTTTGTTCGACTGGATTGCATGCTTTTAAACCAGTTTGATTTGGAATAACTTACTGACTTAACTTCAGAGTTGCAGCTCCTGACAAGGAATCAAGTAAGGACTCAACTTTCCTCTAAATCGCAACTCCCAGGGATATTTTCAAGATTGTCAAAAATACGCACAAAATCATATTTTGTAGTCTCTATGTTTGTGTTGTTTTGCAGGTTTTGATGAAGTTTTGAAACACAACTTAGCTTTTGGGGTCTCTTTCTTTTTTTATATCATGAGTTTTGAGGCCACAGTGATTCTCCAACTTTAGTGATCCAGTGTCTTTGACATTGAAAAACCAATAGTGTAAATTGGCCTACTGGTATAAATAATATACTCATTTGAAGGCTGTAATTGTTTCTCCTTAGCTGCTGAGATATATGTGTATGGAATTACCCCACTGGAATTACCCCACTGCTCCCTGCCCCCTGTTTTCGATGGCTCTGCTTAACAGCTAGGTTGCATGATCCGACAATTAAGAGTTTCCACATTATTGCTGAGACATTATAGAAACTACAAATTATTTTTGAGAATATTTGCCCTGTACATGATGAAATGTACTGAACAAATATAATTTATTTGTAGAAGTGGGAGGGACTCTTTGATATTTTCATGTACAGAACTATTTCCCTGTAAATATACAAGGGAAGGGGCAGGCGGGAGCGATTTGATAGGCAACTTTCTCCCAAGAAATATTCCAAAGAATTATCTTATCTTGGACAAGGGGGGATTATACTGGAGAGAAATCTAATAGCCATTAGCTCTCAGGAAGCACAATATTCTTCAATGAAAACCCCACCTTTCATTTTTTCTTTATTAAAATTTCTAAATTTTTTCAGTTTTCGTCAATAAAAAATTCAAAGTTTTTAAATTTATATCAATAAAAACCCAAAATTTTCAAGAAGTTTTAAGTAAAAGCCAAAAACAAAAAAGCCACCATCCCCTTTGTAGACTTTAGGTTGCTGGGACCCCATGTCAGGGAGCTTAGACCCCCATTCCAGCAACCCCTGGTTGTCTGAGGCATAGGCATGGGTCATGTTTGGATCTGTCAGGGCTGCCTGGGGGTATGTCTAGCATGGAAATTTTCCAAGTGGAAATTGTTTGGGTAGGAGTTGTCTCTGGGGCAGGAATTGTCTGGGGATCGACCCAGGTTGGGTGGGGATATTGTGAACAAAGCCTTAAATTAAAGGATAATACTGTGTTTTTATTACAGATTTTTACTTAAAGGATTTACTGTGTTTATGGTAGGCAGCTCAAATTGTAATATAACATAATGCTGTCTATGAACTTTGACATCAAGAACCAAGGCTCTCACAGAAAGAAATCCACTGCTCTAGAGCCCATAAAAAATTTTGTTGGCAAAAACTTTCAAATTTTCATATGATTCAGCATTTCACTCTTGAAAATGTGTACGTATTATTGGGAATAATTAAGGGTCATTGGCAGAGTGTACGTAGCAAGTGGTAAATTGACTGGGTAATAATGATAAAAGCCATGCTCTGCACTTCAGAATTTGCTCCCTTGAATATTGGACAAGCTCGCTCCTGCATTATACAAGCTCCTGCATTTAGGACAAGTAGTCTTGTCCTTCATTCTAAGAAAGCGAAGTCTTAGAGCAAAATATTTACTGTTAACATTCTTACAGTGAACTTCTATTCTCATAATTTTCAACAGTTAAATCTCACATATACAATACAATTAGATACATTTCAACTCTGTAGATATTAAACATCTTTGAAACAGTAAAATCGGTTGAGGATGGTAGAAAATGATAATGATACTTCTACAGTAAAAAGTTGTCAGGCAGCAATGGGCAGTTTCAAAACAACAAATGAAGTCATTCAAATTCATGTGGTTTTGTGATGTTAAAGAGGGATTTGCATCACCCTAAGTATGATTTTACTTGGTTGTAAGCCCCGCCCATAATTGTTGTTACTGCTTCTTGTGCAGACACAAACATAGTTCACTACTCAAGGTCACATCCTGGTGAGCATAAAAGACCCCATGTGTAATCAAAACACATTCTGTGTGTGTTGTGTAATATAAGCTGCTCTGCATCTTTTGAATTTTGTAACTCTGATGTCAATCAAAGAGTAGTCACCAACTGAGACTTTTACTTACCCCTATGTAAAAGCCATACTTGGGGTGATGCAAGTCTGTCTTTAAAGTATTGCCTGCTTTAAGCTGTCTTGGTCCACCAAATGTACAGTGCAGGGCCTCAAGGGAAGAAACTCTTTCATGTATGACCTGTTCCATTTTGGCCTGGGACCATAGTATTGCGTTTATGCAGGCAACAGGAGATTTTGACCCTATGATGGTCCCCAACATTTAGTGCCTGATTTGTTTCAAAGGTACATAAATTACAGACTGAAAATTACAGCCAAAACTGAATTTTAAATAGTGAGGGTTTATTATTTGCAAGATGATCAATATTTCAGGTATGGCATTTGAATAAAATTGCCGTTCTTCACATTATGTCAGAACTTTTGTTGAATCATATCAACTATGTAAACAAACAGACAAGCAGTGACATGTTACTGATATGCTACAGTACATGTATGATTGAAAGCTTTCACAATGTCAATCTTTGCCATTTTTAACAGTTTTTCTACAGACACTGCTGCAGGCAGGGTCTACCAGATATTCATAAAGTTTTTTATTCGTAAGGTTCTTTAGTCATAAGGTTCATTATTCATAAAGGTCGTTATTCATAATCGTAAAAAAGGTTTGTTGTTCATAAGGTTCGTTAGGAATTACGAACCTTATTCTCGATTATGAACAACAAACTTTTTTTCCAATTATGGATAGCGAACCCTTTTTCAATTATGAATAATGAACCCTTTTTTGAATTATGAACAATGAACCTTTTTTACGATTATGATCAACAAACCATATTCTTGAATATAAATAGCGAACCTTATGAACAATGAACCTTATTTTTGCCAGTCATCATGTTATGAATAATGACCCTTATGAACAATGAACCTTATGAATATCGGGCTGTCCCCCTGCACGGTGGCAGGCTAGGGCCTCTTTCACCTGGGTCTAACTGTAAATAGAAACCTTATTGAAGTATGTTTATATTTGTGACAGAACCTCCTAGGCACACTAAAATTTGTGTTGTTTTAATTTTTTCCTTAAAAAATCAGATCTGTTACTCTTTGAAGAAAGTTTATGGTCTGCCGAATTCATGGGTTGAACTCTTTGAGTGTGGGTACTACTCCATGGTTTAATGGGGCTGCATTTATGCAGTGTCTTTTGTGCCCATTTCAGGGCCCTGTTTTATACAACAAATAAGAATATAAATCTTTGAGTTCGATCTGTAACCCACCGCCTGTTGAAATCAAACTTAAGATTGAGCGTGATCAGGGCCGGATTAGCGTTGTGTGGGGCCCCCGGCACTTTCTATTGCGGGGCCCCTTCCACAAATTTAACCTCCTTCCCCCTCGCCCACCCGCTTACACAAAATTAATAGCACTCAACAGATTAAATTTTAGCTTTTATCCGCTAGTAACTAATAGTTGCTTTTACACATTATACAGTGATACATGACAGTTATTATACATTATATGCCAGAAGCAGGGGGCCCCAAAAGCGCAGGGCCCCGGCATATGCCGGTTCTGCCATGGGGTTAATCCGGCACTGAGCGTGATGTCCTAGCTGTTTCCGGGGGGGGGTGACCCTGCAATGTATGTAGTACTTAAGTTTTTTATTTGTTCCTTCTTGGCAGGTTGTAACACTGACATAAAGCACAGAATAGCTGCATGCCTGTCAGCATTCTGTTTCTTTTGTTTTAAATGAGGTTTTCAATGGGAGCATGCGGCATTGCATGGCTCAAAAAATCACTCCCTGATTGATATTGGTTTTGCTATCCTGTGCTCAGTGTGCGTTCTTTCCCTAAGCGTTAACAGGGGATAATGTCTATCATAAGTCCCCCGTCTCATTAGTCCCCCATGTCATTGGTCCCCCGTCTCATTGGTCCCCGTCTCATTGGTCCCCCGTCTCATTGGTCCCCCGTGTCATTGGTTCCCCGTCTCACTTCCGAGTTTTACCAAAACTCGAAAGTCGGGAGCTTGTAATGAGGTAAATTGTAAATGTTTGGATTTACATGGGGAAAATTGAAAAATTAATGGTTTTGATGAAGAACGTGCCTTTTCTGTGAGCAAACTCCAGAGGATCGTGGGGCGGGCGGCAGAAGCTAATCGGGGCTCCATCTTTTATCGTGATTAAGGCCCCTGAAGACATTGACTTGTTAAACCGAAGGGGCAGCCATCGCCAGCGAGGGGTTATGGCCTCCCTACCCTTCAACCCTGTAGACGCCATATCCTTATTGTTCGACTGCGTATAAGTAATTAACTGGCGCATGTATAGCCAATGGAAACATATAATCAACAAGTTCGCACCATCCCGAAAGGCTTGTTTCAATTGTTCTATTAATCTGTTTCAACTTCATTTTCACTATCATGAAAAGATCACATTCGTAAAGCTTAAATTTTCCAATTATCCTTCCCTCCCCCTTCCACTCCGCCCATAAATTTCCTATACCTCCGTCCTCTCGCTGTTTTATTTTTTTATTTTGTGCTCTTCTTGGATTTTTCATCATCGCCCGCCCATCCCATCCCCAAACTCAGGATGGGGGACCAATAGGACAGGGGACCAATGAGACGGGGCCGGGACCAATGAGACGGGGGACCAATGAGACAGGGAACCAATGAGACGAAATGATAACGTGGGGGACTAATGAGACGGGGAACTAATGAGACGGAATAATGAAATGGGGGACTAATGACACGGGGGACCAGTGATATGTATTAAGCTAATTGGGGGACCAATATGAGACGGGGTACCAATGAGACGGGGGACCAATGAGACGGGGGACTATAGAGCGGACCCTACCTTGGGAATCCCCAGTTGCCAGAGTATAGAGCCATTGCTTGATCAGCCTGGGGTTTATCCTTCCTACTTTAGGGTGCTATAATATTAAAGGCTCTCTAAGCTCACCCCAGACAGTACCAGTTCTCCCTACTAAGTAAACTTCTGAAGCCCCTCCTCCAATTTAAACCTATCCTCCTGTCTACAGTACATCTCAAAAAGTCCAAGACTGAGCATGGAGCTACTAGGAACAGAGCCACAGAGCCTGCACTGAATTTAAATTGCTTGAGGCAATACTGTCAAGCACAGTATGTGTGAGCTTTTTGGGACACTGCAACAGACTGTAGTCATTGTTGACCAACCCAAGTGAAACTGTACTGTTTGAATGAATGTCAATCAAAATGCAGTTGTCAACTATGTTTAGAACTCTGAGATATTCCTAAATATGTTTGCATGGACAGAGAGTTGCTAGCAACTCCCTGGTTTACTAAAGGCATGCCATATCCCCTAAAATGTATGAACAATTGCAATTGGTTATCCTAATTTAGAAGTATTAAATTGTAGGAGAGACAGTGAGCTATACCCAATTGAGTTACAAAGTATTTTGGTGCATTTTAACATTTGGTATGTAATCTATAAAGGTTGAAGCAAGTGTAGTGATTTCCCTATTCCAGCATTTCTGGTGTATATTTTTTGAATTTGAGTCTTTTTGGCCCTTTCCTCAGTTGTTGCTAAGCCCATATGTTCATGAGACTTGGTGATAGTTGCAAGTTGCACAAAGAGTACACAGTATGTGTTTGTATTAAGGTACTTTACAAGAGTAGTTGGTAGATCTTCTGAACTCTCGACAATAAAGAGATAAAGAAAGCTGCAATCACAGGAGCACTTGCCAAGACATATGGACTGGCTATTGTAGTGAGGCCTAAGCTTGAACTTAATCGTAATTAACAATATGATGCAGTATTATGAGGGTTACTTATTGCTGCACAACAATGGGGTTTGAGTGCCTACATAGCCTGACTAACAATGGAGTTTGAGCGCCTATACAAGGCATGACCAGTGAGCTTTTTGAAGCAGTTTAGCTTCATATACCGCGGAGGGAGTCAGATGCCAGTGACAATGTCAGTAATTGTCATTGACAATGGAACAGCTTGCTCAAAGAGAAAGTTATTTTCCCAGTGCATAGGCAGCTAGGAACATTAATTGGCAAATACTGTAAGATACATGCAGCTCTTTCTGAATTTGGATCACCCATGCAGAGCCGAAAATATTAACATAGTAGCACAGGGCTGAAAATTTGACACATTGAAGATTTTGACCAATTATATATTACTAAAGAAAAACATCAATTAATAACTGAATCTAGTTTTGGTTCCTTGCCAAAGGCAGGCAAGTAATATACGGAATGGTAATGTCATGTATGCCTGTGTAGGGGTGTTCCTGCATGTGTGTATGTGATCCGCGCGCTTCAAACCTTACCTCTGTGTTCTTATTATCAGTATCTTCTGATAGCAACTCCCGGAGAAGCACAGCAGCAAAAGTTGAAAGCTGTTCACGAATTAACAGGTAAAAGACTGGCTTATTGAGTGGCATGTAGGTTTGATGGGCAATTGAAAGTGTCTCGATGCAGATTCTGAATGCAGGTTTTGTCATGGAAATCTCATTTAATGAAAAATTTCGCGCTTTGCGCGCATGCTTTACGGTTTGCACTCCATCTTATGACCATTATTAACATAATAATACATGGAACTATAATCACAACATCTGTAGGGGCCTATAGCATCAACATGCGATCTTTCAATCTAAGTTGTTGAAGCATGATTTGGAAAGTTGAAATTATGCCGTTATATATTTTCCAGAAAATTTTACTGAGCGCTTTGCGCGCAGCCATTATAGGTATAGATGGCAGACACGTAGCCAAGGGGGTGGAGGGGGCATCCGCCCCCTTGAGCATATTTTGGGTTTTTTTTTTTTAATGTTTTTTTTTTTTCAATATTGCTAGTGTTTCTCCTATTTATATGCTGTAAAATAGGCTTGGGAAGTGCCATTTCCAGCGATCTGGGAGGCACTTTGGGCCAAAATTTTCTTGCACTTTGCGCCAACTCATGGTGGCGCAAAGCGCTGAGAATCTTTCTGTGGGCTTCGACCCCCTTGACAAATTCCTGGTTACTCCCTTGATAGATGATGATTTTTAATACACTTACGACAAAAACGCCTTCTTAGTCCTTCACCCCTTTATACCTATCAGGGCCGCCCGTTCTCCATTGCTGGAAGCTGTTCATCTGGATTTTCGTTCAAAATTAGTAAAAATACGATAGTTGTAAAGTGCTCTACTCTATATTATCATTTGGATGTCACGTAATAAGCATTATGTCGTTGCTCCATTTTATGTACTTTGTCTAGAGCTTCCGGAAGGCCCTATACAGGTATCTGCCAGCCTTAGATGCCTTTTTATAATGCACAATGAAAGGGAGGAAAAATTTCGTTATATTCCAACAATATTTCTGTGGACTCTGTGGACAACATGCTCTCCTTTTTCACCTAACCAAAAATTAGAATTCACTAGATTATGGACATTTTCCAGCTATATATCATCAGCTCCAAAAATATTCCAAAAGATAGCACCATTTTGCATGTAAGAAACCTTAAATAAGCAAAAATTTCTCAAAGGGGAGGGGGACACCCCCTCCCCTTCCCTTAGACCCCTCCCCCAGGACGGCACTTTTATGTAGTGACAAAGGAAAGATCCTCACTGCTGTACTCAAAGCGCAGGCGCATAAAAAAACGAATATTTAAGCGTCGCCACTCAGTTGGATAAAAACATCCAGCCAGTCGGAAAAATTAGAATTCACTAAACTATGGACATTTTCCAGCCATACAGGTATGTGATCAGCTCCAAAAATATCATAAAGATAGCACCATTTTGCATCTAAGCAACTTTAAATAAACAAAAATTTCTCAAAGGGGAGGGGGACACCCCCTCCCCTTCCCTTAGACCCCTCCCCCAGGACGGCACTTTTATGTAGTGACAAAGGAAAGATCCTCACTGCTGTTCTCAAAGCGCAGGCGCATAAAAAAACGAATATTTAAGCGTCGCCACTCAGTTGGATAAAAACATCCAGCCAGTCGGAAAAATTAGAATTCACTAAACTATGGACATTTTCCAGCCATACAGGTATGTGATCAGCTCCAAAAATATCATAAAGATAGCACCATTTTGCATCTAAGCAACTTTAAATAAACAAAAATTTCTCAAAGGGGAGGGGGTGTCCCCCTCCCCTTAGACCCCTCCCCCAGGACGGCACCTAGCCTAGTGCAGTGACACCTGACAAAGGAAGGATCCCCCACTGTGTATACGAACGTAGGGAGCACACGGGAAAAAACGCATTTTGTGCAGACTTGGGAGGTTAACTGAAGTGCCATTACGACATCACCTGTTGTGCCCCCCCAATCACCAAAGCCTGGCGGCGCCACTGGACACTTAAGCTTGTAAACACGATATCTCAAGATAGCAATGACGGACACTTCCACATTTGGTGTATAGATTTATGATGTTGACAGGATTGAAGGACCCTATTCTTTCTGGTGGAGGTCAAAGGTCATTTGAGGTCACCAGAGGTCAAAAACTGAAGACCTTGTAAACACGATATCGCAAGATAGCTGCAGTAATGGATACTGTCCATATTTGGTATATAGGTTTATCATGTTGAAAGAATTCTATTGTTTCTGGTGGTAGACAGAAGTCATTTGAGGTCACCAAAGGTCATAACCAGGGTTAAACATAATATCTCAAGACTGCAAGGACAGACACGTTTCATATTTGGTATACAGAGTTTTCATGATAAAAGAAGGCCTTATTGTTTTTTGGTGGAGGTCAAAGGTCATTTGAGGTCACCAGAGGTCGAAAACCGAAAACCATGTAAACACAATGTTTCAAGGAAAATACCTGTGAGGGATCTCATACTAAGCATGTGGATTGCCCATATTAAGCTGATGATCCTTTTTTGGTGGAGGTCAAAGGTCATTTGAGGTCACCAGAGGTCGAAGAGTTAAAACTTTGTAAACACTATATCTCAAGAAGGGTAACTGAGGGGATCTCATATTTAGCATGTCGATTACTCCTATGTTGTGTGGATGATCTCTATTTGTTTTTGGTGGATATGAGCAGTCATTTGGGGCCACAAGAGGAGCATGTGGAGATTGATCCCCATTGTTTTTGGAGGTCAAAGATATCTCCAGAAGAATAACTGTTAGGGATATCATATTTAGCATGTTGATTACTGCTATATTGTGTGGATGATCTCTGTTTGATTTTTGGTGGATATCAGCGGGCATTTGGGGTCACAAGAGGTCAAAAAGATAAAACTTTGTAAACACAATATCTCAAGAAGGATAACTCTGAAAGATCTCATACTTATTCTGCTCGTGGATTGCTAATTAATATTGAGTAGATGATACCTAGATTTGTCGTGGAGGTCAAATGTCATTTTGGGTCACAAAAGGTCAAAACCTTGCAACATGATATTTTAAGATAACTGCGAGGGCCGGACCTCATACTTGGCCTGTGTGTTGTTCATATATTGTTCATATTTAGCATGTAGAAGGCTATATAGGGTAGGTGACCCACCCCTATTGTCTGAGTGCAGTTGAAAGTTCATTTTGGGTCACAAGATTTTAAAAGGTCGAAACCTTATTAACATGATATCTCAAGTAGGATAACTGTGAGGGCTTTCATGCTTGTCATGTGGGTGATTCATGTCTGTTACAATATACCCATATAGCAAGAAATCCCTAAAGCCTTTTAGCTTCCTGGTTTGTTTATTGACAATTATTCAATCCATTAAATTATATTAGACAGGGTGTACACAGTGTTTAAAGTTAAGATACTGGGGGCCGCAGAAACTCATGGAAAGCAAAAACTGCTTGTAATTGCATCCTTAACAGAAGAGAGAAAACATTTACACAACCATTTAGATGAAAAACTAGAATAAAAAATACAGAATGACAAAACCCGTTAAAATAAGCTAGGTGACCATATTGTGAGGGATAAAATCAGGGACGCCGCTTCTAGACCAGGCACCGTCGGTGTAAGGAAACTATACATCGTTAATATGTGTGCAATTGGTTACAGTAAATCTCTAAATCGATCTGTATGATTTTAGATACCTGTTATTTGTTAGCCTACGTACGTTGTACTTGGGCACTACGATATATTTTTCAACGATGATGATGTAATACTAGGCCAATAATACATGCTAGACAGACGTTTAACCCCCCTCCCCCCCGGGAAAGGTACACAGAAGGCTAAACAATCGACAAAATATTTTTTACAACATTAATTAATATCTTGAAAACTTTCAATTTCAAGGACATTTGTTAAAATCGGGGACATTTTCGGGGACACTTGTTCATCGGGGACAGAACACTGGATTCGGGGACTGTCCCCGAAAATCGGGGCAGGGGTGGCACCAGAATTTCCCCGACAGGGGGGCTAAGCTCCCCGACGGGGGGCAGCAACCCAAAGTCTCAACGAAGGAAATAAAGTGCCGAAACGATGTTTGAAGGAAAATTTTGGCGCGCGAAGCGCGCCGAAAATTTTGGGCTCTTTTTGGAGAAACTTGAAAAAACTGCCGGCATTTTCCATGGAAAATTTGAAAAAAATGGGGCTTGGCTTTGAAGAAGAAACTTGGAAAAATTGGGGTTTTTGTTGAAGAATTTGCCCTAATTTAGACCAAAATTAAGTAAATCGTCGGGGCGACTGGGCGTTGTCGGGGACTACATATTTTATCGTATACATAAGAACTCCCCGACGAAACCGAAACATTTCCCCGACTGGTGCTACCCTTGACTCGGGGACGCCTGGTCACCATAAGTTAAAACCAGTTGAAAATTCCATCCAGTCAAGAAGCAGGTATTTGGTGTGGGGTTTTAACAGGTCCTGAAAAAACCAGTTAAAAGCAATTAACACCCAACAAAACTCGACTCACAAATTACCCGTAGACTGGAATTTTCGGCTGGGCAAAGAAACAAACAAAACAATGACTTGTAAATGGAAAGTAAATCATAACAAAGGGTGCTTTATCAGACATTCCAACCTTTGGACCCTTCAGACTGGGACAGTTCCAAAACTTCGTTCATTCCTGGACATCCATGTATTGCATAATGTACCAGTTCATAATTGGCTAGGAAATATTTTATGTAGGCCTAGACAAGAGAAGATCATCCCAGCAACAAACAATAACAAATGCTAAATTTTTCAGCACTCGGAGATTCACTTGAAAATTTCGATTTTTAATTGAAAACTCTAGGTTTTTAATGAGAAAAATCTGAAATTTCAGTTGAGTTGCTGTTGGCAAAATTTTAAAAATTGGGTCCTTTTTTGTACGGTAACAATTGATAATTGAGGTTTTTATTGAAAGATATCTGCCTTCCCTATCTTGAAAACAAATTCGGGCAAATCGTTGAGGCGACTGTGTGAAGTAGGGGATTACGTATGCTTGATCGTAGTAGCCTTACCCCTTAATACTCCCTGACGAAAGTGGAAAATTTCCCCGAAGAGGCCATGGACTCCATTGCCTCCACCTGGCGCTACCCTTGATAATGACATCTAGCGCCAACCTATCTTATACTACACTGCCATATGGGACAGTTTGGTAGTTCTATCTTGGCGCTCACCTAAGATTAATTGCTTATTGGTATGTTTCCCGTTCTGATAGCAAGATCAGCTTGAAGCTCGCATCCAGGATCAACTCCCTTGGCAAAAGGCCCCATATTCTGTAGGATACTCTCCTAGCTATTCCACTGTCTCTCATATAGTTGTACAACATTTTTCTTAAAACCGGGGCAATTAATAGGCGAACCGGGACACCGGGACGGCATAGTCCAAACCGGGACAGTCCCGGTAAAACCGGGACGGTTGGAATCTTTGCTTTATTGTCATTTGAAGACATAAAGTCAACTTTCCTATGTCTTCAAGTATGTAGAATAGACACCATTATCAAATGCATGCATCCCAGGGGCTTTGGGAACTCCACATCACAACCTCATGACGTAATCCTTGCATGCTCAACAGTCAACACAATAAATGTCAATCTATGGTGAGGCATTGATCAATTTGAACCAGGGGTTTTTTTTATCCGAATAACAACTCCTGCTTGAAGGAATCCAGTCTCTGATTACTTTGTGTGGAGGAACAACTAGGAAATCTGTCAAGTCACTGTGGCAGCTAGGGCATGCAAACCAAGCATCATGTTTCCTCTTGACCTCTTCAGGCGCAGATACAGAGGGGGGGGGCGGGGGTTTCTGGCTCCAGCCCCTCCTTTTTCAGCACTACTTAATTTTTAGACGATTCCTAAGCTGCACTAAGTATTTTATGACGGTACACTTGTTTTAATTGCTAGACGGAAGGAAATACCATTAAACAGTGTTTAATTTCAACTTTTTCCTCATAGCTAGCCCCCCACCCCCACCCCATTGAGCCGTCGTACAATTGAAACTCGTACGGTTCGAACTTTGCCCTCATGAAGTTCTCCCCCTCCCCTTGTAATATCCTGAGTCTGCCCATGCTCTTAACCACTTCTGTACATACTACACTGCTCGTCACTACGACGCCTCCAGAGGCCCTCAGTCCTTCATTTTGGTGTGCCCCCGGCGGAACGCTTGTCCCCCCCCCCCTTTTCGAAGTCTGTCGACGCCACTGATTTTCAGTATAGTGAATCTTCCATGTAGTGAAATTCGCCCTCGCACCTTAGGCCTTACCGTACACCTCATAATTATTGCCACCCTCCATGCAACACTGTATGTCTGGAAATATACAGGGCGATGAATGCCCAGTTCGCCTCAGCAGTTTTCAGAAGGTGATTTGCTCAGGAAGTCCAAAATCGTCATGGAAAAGTGCAAACACAATTCTTATAAAGAAGTGTTTTAAACTTGAATTTGATTTCGACATCTCAGAGGGTACTTACTACTTAATCTGACCATTCTGGTGTGAGCTAATTACATCATCCCATTCAGTGACACCGGCACAGGGGTGCATGGGGGCGTGCCCCCCCCCCAATCGATTTCAGATTTTTTTTTTTTTTTGAAATTTTTAAAATGATTCCAAAAGGCGTTCATGCTATAGATTTCTGTAGGGGGTAGGGTGAGGTGTATTTTCGACCGAGTGATGGATCTACTGTAACCATTTTCTATCACAAATGATTCTCAAACTATCAGATTTATCGCAAATCCTTCGCAAACTATGAAAACTTTCGCGTGCTGCGCGCGCTTCAAACCTTACCTTAATATTATCCTTATTATCCTTATTATCAATAATTTCCGGTAGCAACTCCCGCAGAAGCACAGCAACAAAAGTTGAAAGCAGTTTACGAATTCTCAGGTAAAAGACTGGCTATGTGATTGGCAAATAGGTTTGTTGGGGAACTGAAAGTGTCTCGATGCAGAGCATGAATGCAGGTTTTGTCATGGTTATCTTATTTAACGAAAATTTTCGGCTCACTTCGCGCGCATTCAGTCACGGTTTTCACTCCATCTCATGACCCTTAGGCCTATTAAGGTTATGATGCATGCAACGATTCTGATCACAACACTTTTTCGAAAAACAGAAGTACATCTTCAACCTCTGTAGGCATGGGCGGCGATCACGGGGGGCGGGACATGCCCCCAATACTTTAAGTGGGGGACAATATCAAATGTCCCCCCAATATTTAGAGGTATGCAGAAAAATAAATGTTGTCACACATATTTTCGATATGAATAATTACGATATTAGCCTACAGTATTAATGGCAGCTGGGGAGAACTTCAGATCAGAAATATGTGATCTGTGTCCTCTATAATGCACCAAATTGCTTGTCTTCCAGGGGCTTCACCCAAACAGGGGACCTATGATCAGGCCCGTAGCTCAGAGAGTGTTCTGATTACATGTGATATTACGGCTTCGCATGTACGCCTACGATATGACCTTAGGTAATGAACTATAGGTTTGTTTCTGCACAAGGAGGAGCTCAAAACAGACTGGGATTGGTTAGGACTCGAGTAACTTAGTTGGGAAAATTGGAGCTTTCTGGGACAAGGAGGAACAGATTCTTCCATAAAAACTCAAATTTTTAAAATTTTCGTAGCAAGAACCAAATATTTTCAATTTTTCTCTAACAGAATCCCAGTTTTTCGGCGCGCTTCGCGCGCACAAGCGTTTCGTTTGGCTTCCTTTTGGCACCCGTCGCTTCTGGCAGGCCTAAGGTCGCTTGTTCCCCAAGTCGGGCATACCCTTTCACCCTTTCAGCTGAGTCTGCCAGCAGGTTTTACCATGCATGGCAAATAATTTTCCTGCAAAAATTTCGGCGCTCCTCGCGTGCAGTTCTCACGAGTTTTATAACCTATGAACACTACTAGCACAAAAATTCCCAGTGAACCATTCTAGCCAAATATAGGTGAAGGCTCAAAGTTACATGCCGGGCAAAAGAGGTCTCCATGTAGCAACCGACCTAATACCTTGAGTAACATGCGTAACGTGATGTCTATGAACTAAAAATTACTCATATCACAATTTATTCAAAATTTACCATTGATTTAACTTCATGCAAAATTTCAACCAAAAATACTGTAATCATTATCTGAATTGTGAGCTGTGAAGAGCTTGGTGTGCTCTCTTTGTCATTCATAGTCCTGCTTAAAGCCCCATGCTAGTGTTCCCATTTTGTTAATTCCTCTGACATTCGGGGAATTTTCCTTTGGATGCTGACAAAATCATACTGGATCACACCAAGCCTGCCTAATGGCAGTCCCTGGTCACCTCGCCGTTCGCAAAGTAATTAACTCTTCACCTGCGTTTGTGGAGCTGAAGAATCACCATCGTGATCATAGCATTGTTTTCTTCACTTCTGGAGACTTTCCAGTGTAATGCAAAAGCAGGGAAACATTCCCACCAGAAGAGTGAAATTTTCGCGCGCTTCGCGAGCATGTGCACACACACCACAGATAAGTTAAAGCTGTCTGTGATACGCTTGAGATACATCCTGTGGTTCACTCAAAGTGCCACTACTGACTACAAACATAGTCTTCTTCAGGCGCGGATCCAGGGGGCCTGGGGGGCCGCCCCCCCCCCCCCCGCCCCGGAAAAAAATTCAGGGGGGGGCAAAAAAAAAGAAAAGACCATGCCTGCGGACGCCCATGCCCCCCCCCCTCGCCACGAAAAAAAAAAACGAAAGGAGAAAAAGGAAGAAAAAGAAAAAAAGAAAAGGAGAAAGAAAAATTAAGAGCAAAAAATGGATAAAAGTGTCTAAGAACGTATTCAAAGCATATATTTCTGTAGGGGTTGGGTGAAGCTATAGCTGGATTCTCTCTTTAGATATCTTTCGAAGTGGTTGGCGACGAAAGGAGAGCTATAATGTTCGAAAACAGGTGAATAGCTGAGTAATGATCCCTGACTAAAGATCTAAATAAGTAAACGTCGTGACATATGCAGTATGGGCCCGGCTAGCTGCACTGACATTTAGTAACAATTTTGTGTTAAAGAGTGAAATTTTTTGTAATCTAGAGGGATTGAGAGGCAAAGTTTTCGCCATACAGACCTTGCAGAATACATACAGAAGACTAGCTGTCAGGTGACGTGCTGTTGTGCACAGTGGCATCAGCTGTTGCAGGCAAAGTAGCGGAGTGCATACTCTATTCGATTTCGTAACTGTCTGAAAAGTTTAAAAATGAACTCAAAAGGCTTTTGAGTAACAGACAGTGGCGTCGGCACAGTGGGCAATGGGTGACGTGTACCCCCTCCCCCATTCATTCTTGAAATTTTTTAAAATGGTCCCAAAAATCGTTTAAGCTACAGATTTCTGTGGAGGGTGAGGGTGAGATGTGTTTTTGATGATTGGTTTATTTGTTCTAAACATTTTCTTGCACAAAACTGTTCTCAAAATATCATAAGGTTTGGAAATTCTCGACAAATTCCAAATTTTGGCACGTTACGCTAGCTTCAAGCCTTGTGTCAGAGTTGTCCTTATTATCAATAGCTTTCGGTAACTCACGGGCAGGGGCGGCGCCACAGGGGGGGCAGGGCAGGCATTTGCCCCCCCCCCCTATGGTTTTTGACCTAAAAAATAAAATCGTCTAAATAACGTTTTAAGACACATAATTTTGTAGGGGGTAGGGTGAGGTGTAACAGTATCATGGAATAAAGTATTGTGATACATTGTCCGTCGCATATAGGACATTTTCGGTGTAAATCCTCGAAAATTTTGCGCGCTTCGCGCGCGTTGTCTTCTCTGTCTAACTCATTGTACATCCGCCCGTTACTGCATCCACCGCAGAGCTTACACTTAGGCCCCTTCTACATCCCAGAAGACCCATGATTGAATTTCTGTCTGAGTTTTTTTTTTATTGTCGTTTAAGGGTTAATACCTAGTAGCGTAAACATTAGGGGGGCCAAAAATACAGTAATGTATATCCCCTAGCGAGATTCTGTGAAAATTGCTGTCTATTTGAAAACAAGCAAAACATAGTATTCAACACTGAACTGACTGATTTGAGTGATTAAAAGTTAATTCAAATCCGTATTTGACCGACGTATTTATCAATATTCTGTAAATTCTCGGACTACGCGCGAATGTGGTATCTATTTTGTATTCCATGGCTACCTTCACGACCGTGGCTCACGGAGAAGTAGGCCTACATCATATTTTAGTGTGTAAATCCAGTACGCATGGACCTACCAGCTCTAGTTGTACACTTGCCCTACACATGCAGTGACATGTCTGTAGTGCAGTATCGTATCCAATCAGTGGAGGAGGGGGGGGGGTAGGATTTTCACTTCCGTGTACGTTGTTCAATCATGTCACAACAATCACAAAATGGTTAAATTGGTACGCAGGGAAGGTTATACCAGAGGAAGCAGTTCCGTGAGAGTGGGAAAATATATATGAGGCGTTTAACATATCTAGATGTCTTCAGTGCAATTTGAAAGATCTGGGAAGGGCCATTTCTTGCGATCTGGGAGCTGTTTTGGCAAAAATTTTATCGGCGCAGTGCCACATATCAAGATGGCTTCAGTGCAATTTGAAAGGATTTAATTGCGATATAGAAGCCATTTTGGCAACATTTTAAAAACGTTAGTGGAGCTCCGCTTCTATACCAACGCAACCAAACCCGTTCACACGCTCATGCCTGTCAGTCGTCACTTATCAATTATCGTACGGTTCAAAACTGCCTCCAAGATCCCGAGAAGTGCCATTTCATGCAGTCTGGGGGGGGGGGGGCGTCTGTAGGACGAAAATTCTCTTGAACGCTTCGCACAAAACTATGATGGCTCCGCTTCGATGGCAACTTCCATTCTGCGCCCCTCCCCCAATAGCCAACACAAATCGCCGCCCTTGCCCGTTTGTTATGTAATCGTCGACAATAAGTGCAACAAAGTTGGAAAACTGTAGTCGGCCAAAAGTAAAGAACGTTGGATTACTTACCTATAAACTACATTTCTCGAGAAAAAATATGACTTCAAAAGATGCAAACTATTGTACCAGATTGCGTCTAAGGCTTCCCGGTAGTCGAAAAATCTTTCACACCCCCTCCCCTTAACCCCTCCCTCAGAACCGCGATCACTCATCTCATACCTGGGGCTGATGCAGGGGGAAGGAATCAGTCGCACGCAAAAAATTCAAGAAAAAACGGCAAAAACGTTTGTTAAGCTATAGTATGAGGAGGGGACAGGATGTAAGTACGCTGCATCTTCGGTCTATGTCCGTCCCCTATGCGTTTCTTTTCCTGTGTTTTTTAGTTTCTTCAGTTAAACGTACGTTACCTATCCGTTCATTGTCAGTTCTATTCCTTTACGCTTCCGTTACTTATGCGTTAGTATCCGTCGAACATTCGGTACAGGTACTGTACTTTTACGTTACATCCGTTTGTTGTCCGGTAATGATTCGGTGAGCAATAGCAATCACTGGAGACGAACGGATACTAACGGAGAAGTCCGGTATGAGAAACGCACGAGAAAATGATAAAACGGAAGCTTAGCGGATGAGTAACGAATTCGTAAGGGGGACCTTTTTCGGTCGACGTCTGGTCCAAGTTTTGTGCATGTTCAAAATCTCTCGCCGTTCATACCGGACGTTCCCGGTCATGAAACGAAGTCGGCGGAGGAGAACAGGAGACTAAACGGATACTAACGTACATCAACGGAGTGACATTTTGGGTCTTCGTTTCCTCTCCGTTATTGCAATCCGGTGAGGTGTGACAGGCGCTTAAAGACTGACGTGTGTTATGGTACGGTATCTCCCTCCGTCCTTCCTCTCCCTCCCTGGTGACGCCATCCCAACCAATTATTTATACCTCTGCCTGTCAATTCATTCTTAAGATTCAAGTCGAAATTTTACATAAATAATAGAAAAAAAATTAGTAAAACAAATTGCAATCAGTTTTGTCTCTTATCCCATACATGCACGTTTCATTTTAGGAGTTTAAAGTGGACCTAAAGTGTAGAATTATAAGAATACATATTTTAGACGTTGGAAACGAATTTTACTCATCCAACTCTCATTTTCATAGCTCACCCTGTTGCTGAGATATGAAAAGTTAAAATTTATTCATTTTATTTGAAATAGTCGATTGCGCAATAATTTGTGATTATCTTCTTGTAAAACTCACGTTACTTGCTTTTGTTTCCTTTTGAAATTGAAATGTTTATATAACCTTGCAAATTACTGTTGTATCGAGAGGTTTTGTATAGTCAAGTCACCCTATAACAGTGAGAAAGTGATCACATTTTGGCACAAGGTGCACAAGGTGCAGAGGCTTTCGAAAAAAAAAAAAGAAAACAAAGAATGTAATTTGAGTAGTACAAGAATGACATTACATATTATTGCGCCATCTACCATTTTAAATTGAATAAGCACCAACATTTTATATATCTCAGCTCAGGAATTCCTATAAAGATGGCAGTTAGACCATTTGGATTCATTTTTCAAGCTTTGTAACATATGTTTTTGAATTTTTAGCCTTTAGGTACACTTTAAATTTAGCTAAAATTTGGCAGTTCTTCGTGGACCACAAAAATGCATTTTCTTTGTGCGTTTCTTTCAACATAAAAAGTTGATTTAACTGTATTTTCAAAGCAAAGTGAACTCAAAGTAAGCTGGAGCGATTTCACATTCTCACATTGATGAGCAGTTCTCCCTTTTCTGTGCCTTTCAATCGTTTTGGCTTACAGACCCTTAAGGGTGCAACTTGCAAAATTTCAATATCTCCTATGCATATTACGTAATGATACCATATGATTATGAAGGACACTAAATCGGATTTAAATTTAACGATACACATAATTCAGTCTATTAACGTGAGAAAATGACGTCACTCCTGTTTGCGTAAAGTTTACTTTAGCTTGCAAATTTGGTTACATCATTGGTTCAAAAACTCGAAAAACTATAGGTAAAAATTTAATGTTATCTCATAAGAGTTATGATTCCTCTCCCTTTTATAAAATTCAATTTTGCGTATAACCCTTCCTCAGTGATTCGGCTTTTCTATAAGCAAGAAAACAATCACATGATGAGGATTAATTTTTTCTCATTAATTAAGAAATTGCAGACATGAGATCCATATTTCAAGGATGAATACATACAGTTTAGACCACTCGGGAAGTGCCGTTTCCGGCCATCTGAAGGATTTGCAAAGTCAAAAATTTTCTTGAACGCTCCGCGCCAACGCATGGTGGCGCTCCGCTTAGAAATGTGTATTACCATTTTTCATAGATTTATTTTTTTCTCCTTAATTGAGAAATTGCAGACATATGATCCATATTTCAAGGCTGGGTACATGCAGCTTAGAACACTCGGGAAGTGCCATTTCCGGCCATCTGGAGGGTTTATAAAGACCAAAATTTTCTTGTACGCTCCGCGCCAACTGATGGTGGCGCTCCGCTTAGATAGTCTTGCTGCACTCAGCCCCCCAATATTTTTTCGTTCCGCCGCACCTGCTGCATAGTTGAAGCGTCTCATTCAGTGAGGGGCCGATTTTCACTGGCAGACAAACAACCCTTCTCACAGTTCGTATTTATTTCAGACAAAAAAGTTTTTTTTAGAGAAAAATAAAGTCCAAGAAAATGAAAACGCCAAAACGCAGGTTCTGACACGGGGAGGGGGGTAGGGTGAGGCTCGGAAGTCTTCAATGCCTGCACCCCCCAAACAATAAAGCTGGGTCCGACCCAGCATGCTTTGCCTCCCCTATCGAAAAACCCTGGCGCCGCCCCTGCTCACGGGGAACAAAGGAACAAAAGTGCCTTTTAAGAATTCTCTCTCAGAAGATTCGTTTCTGAATAGCATAGGTTGGTGGGAGTGGCAGTGTCAGATGCAGGTTCTGAATGCAGGTTTTGTCATGAACTAATATTTATTCAAAATTTCGACTCGCTTTGCGCGCATAAGACAGGGTTTAAACCCGATTTCATATACCATTGACAAAGCTATGACGCAAGAAATTATTCCAATGCAAACATTTTTCTAAAAAGTACATCTCGTTCTCTGTAGGGTTCTCATCATTATGGGATCTTTGACTAATCTAGTCTAGCACATGACTTCAAAGATTGAAAGTACGTAATTGCCGTTGCTTTTTTTCCAAACATTTTACCGAGGCGTTCAATAACGACGAAAATCTTTTCTGAAACGAATTTTGCCGGTCCACCATCCCTCTTGCTATACCTAAAAAGAAGGTGTTATATGTATCATATCTCCTCCCATATGGATGTCGGGTAGTGAGAATCCCGTTGGTCCCTCTTTTGTACACTGTAACTAATTCAGAGCTCCCGGAAGGCTCTATACTGTTCTCTGTCAACCTTGGATATCCTTTTAAAATGTAAGGAAAAAAATTATTATAGTCCAAGAATGTTTCTGTGGACTCCACGCAGGTATAATTGCGTGTACAATTTTCCCATGGCCGTAGATCATGGGGGACGCGTACCCCTCACTTTTTCGGATGGGGGGACATGATCAAAAAGTCCCCCTCACTTTTTCAAAAATGGTGGAACAGAGTGCAATTGTGCCTAGGAAAACGAAATTTTTAGAAGAAAAATAACCTAAAAATCCTACACTTTTGTTGCACCAAATCGCATCTGAGGGCATTCAGTTTTAGAAAAATTCCCTTAGACCCCTCCCCTATGCCGACGATCACAAAACTTATTGCCTCCCCGTGACGCGAATCCTGGCTACCACCACTGCTTCTTCCACCAGGACGGCGATTAATGTGAAAAAGTCCCCCCCCCCCCCCAAACACACACACACACACACTTTTGGAGATGGATACACGCCCATGATTTTTCCTGGGACTTAAGGAGGTTTGAAGACAATATATTAACCGTCTCTTACTCCCCTTTTTCACCCGAACAAAAGTTAGAATTCACTAAATTGTGGACATTTTTTAAACATACAATCACTTTAGAATGACCCAAAGATACCACCATTTTGCATATAGGCCCCCTGAAATTAACAAAAATTTCTCAAAGGGGAGGGAAAACCCCTTCCTGGGATTGCACCCTCATGTACTAACAAGAAAAGGCTCTCCCACTCTTGTATATAGCGTATACAAAATCCCACTGCCTAAAAAGGCATGGTTTAGCATGCGTATTCGCATTACTCATCGGTGGGGTTCCACCATAAGCCAATTATTCGTGTGCACAAACGTGATTTCAGAGGAGCCAACATTGTAAGGATGTAAAGCAACTGATATTCATTTTTCACCCTCCTCTTCTTATGAGAACTGAAAACATAGCACCGAACCCACCTTCTAATTGACAGACACATATAAAGGAATTTGACACCGTTAGTCATCGCAATGGTTTTAAATGTAAATTCACATTTTCGGCGCGCTTCGCGAGCAATTGTTTCATCTGTAAGTCCTATACCCGAATACCGTATAACGAAAATATAACACTCATTATGGCAAAAATAATTTCAAGTTACCTAAACGGGCTCATAATGTTGGCGTGTAAGTTTTAAGATAACTTAGATTCTCCGGAACTCTGCAGGTACATATAGTAACTTATACTGAGTCATATACACATCAAATTCCATGCAACATGAAAAGGTATAAAATCTCACTGACATAAGAACTGGAGCCGATTCCTGTGCTCTTAAAATGCAATATTGCGAGAGTTTCCGGGGGCTTGGCCCCCTGGACTCCCACCGGGGCTCCGCCCCTGGACCCCGCCAGGGGCCCTAACGCGGGCCCCTGGACCCCACGCGTAGGAACTCGCGCTTCGCTCTCGTGGTGCACCTTCGGTGCACTTGAGATTTACCATCTTGGCCCCCCCCTCGAAATTTCTGGATCCGCGCATGGTCTTCTTCAGTGCCCCTATGAGGTGCCGGGCCCCCTATATTTAACTTCCTGCATTGCTACGGGTCTGCCTATGATGGTACCCCGTACCCCTGCTGGAGTTGTAAAAGTGTTCACTCAAGCAAGTGTCCCCCCAATAATTTGAACAGATCGCCGCCCCTGTCTGTAGGTTAGTTAGATAATATTTAACGACACACCAACACGAATGTGTTATATAGTGTCATCTAGATAAATTCATTTCAAGTCCTCCCCTTTAGTCGCCTCTTACGACAGGCGGGTCTATGGGATCTTTCAATCTAGTCTAATTTGTAGCATGATGTGGAAGGTTGAAAGTACGTATTTGCCGTTATACATTTTTCAAAAATTATTACCGAGCGCTTCGCGCGCAGCCATTGCCAATATAGATGGTGATCGTTAATACACTTAGGCCTAAGACGAAAAAATATTCTGATAGTCCTAAACCCCTTTTGCTTTACCCATCAGGGAGGTCTAATATCACCTCCCTGCACCTATACTCTCCCTCCCTTCCCCATTGCTGGAAGCTGTTCGTCTGGATTTTCGTTCAAACATAGTAAAATACGATAGTTGTAAAGTGCTCGGCATCATAGTCTATAGTATCATTTGGATTTCAGGAAGTAATCATCCGTCATATCAGTGCCCCATTTTATACGATTAATGGAATTTAATGCAGAGCTTCCAGGAGGCACTGTACCAGTGTCTCCCGCCTTAGATACCCTTTTATAATGCACAACGAAGCAAAGGAAAATTTTCGAAACAGTCCAAGAATGTTTCTGTGGACTCCAAGCACGTATTTTTACATACAAATCTTTCCCCGAATAGAAGGCATTAAAGTAGCCAATGGGGGAGGGGACTTCAGGAGGTTTGTTGACATCATACCCTTCTCTAAGACAACATATACTCTCCTCTTCACCTAACCAAAACTTAGAATTCACTCAATTAAGGATATATTCCAGCCATATATGATCAGTTCCGAAAATATCGCAATCATAGCACCATTTTGCATCTAAGCAAACTTAAATTAACAAACTTTCTCAAAGGGGAGGGGCACACCCCCTTCCCTTATACCCCTCCCCCAGAACGGCACATTTATGTCGTGACAAAGGAAGGATTCCCCACTGCTGTATACAATCGCAGGAACGCACACTCTCCTCTTTCACTTAACAAAAAATTAGAATTCACTAAATAAGGATATTTTTCCGGGTACAACCTTAAATTAAGAAAAATTTCTTAAATCCCTCCCCCAGGATGGCATCTTTATGTAGTGACAAAAAGGATTCCACGCTGCTGTTTACAATCGCAGGGACGCACAGAAAAGGGTACAATTTACGCAGACTGGCATTACGACGTCATCTGTTCTGCCCCCCCCCCCCCGCAATCACCAACCCCTGGCGGTGCCACTGATCCCATTCCTATTTGTTGTTTTTGAAATGACAGCAGTTAAAGTTAGACCTATCGCAACACCAAAGTGAACTTGAAAAAAACTGTTGTAAACTTTATGACAAATGAGTCCTCCATAATCTCATATATGCTTACATAATATTGGTCAAATAGGCAAAAAATTTCCGACAGATTATTATCTTGAAGTAATGATGTACTATCTAGGCGTAGCGCCACCATCTCTGGCGTGTAGCGCGAAAAAAATAGATTAAAATATCTCCGAGATTGCCTTAAAATGACACTTTCAGGCCTTGTCAGTAACAATTTCGATGTGTAATTCTACTTAAAAACATAAGAAGTGTTGTAAGTGTTTCAAATGAATTGTTTTTATTTATTTCCGACAGAGACTAGAAATTTCCGACAGAGGCCTTCGGAGGCTTTGTGAGGGGGGACGCCCCTGCCCCCCCCCTCCAACCACGCCACTGATGTAAATGCTGCAATGTATGAAGACGAATAACTCTGCTGTTTTTCTTGGAGGCAAAAGTCAGGTGAGATCAGCGGAGCACTGACACTTTTCATATACTTAGCATTTAGAGCAGGGGTGGGGAACCGTTTTCTCTGACGGGCCGTTTTGAAGGTCATAATTCACTCTCGGAGGCTCGGCCCGTACACAGAGAGGTTGCAATAAGCTTTCCCATAGGGCACATGCCAAGGGGCCCCAAACAGGCAGTGGTGGAGTCTAGGGGAAAGTCTAGGCAAGAACTGGGTTCGAAGCCCCCGGAAGCTCTGGAATTTGTACTAATTTGTAGGCAAAGAATATTCATCCACTAGACTGTGCAAGGCTATACGGAAAGGAAGCATCACAATATATGGCCATTTGTCTTTATTTATGTATGAAGTAATAATGAATGAGCGCAAATGAAAAGTGCGCGTCGAAAAAACTGCGTATTTTTAAACCAACTTCATTTTTCCTCATTTTTAATTGCAAAATGGTCCACTTTCTAACGATTGATTCACTCTTTGAAGGGACAGTACTACACCCCCTACCCCTGGGGTGTAGCTAAGATGAAATTTTTAGGGGGCCTAGGTATCAAATGGGGGCCACGGCATTGGTCGCCGTCCTTAATTCTTACACATTTTATTAGGACACAAAAAATGGGTGGGGGCTAGCGGACATCTGGGGGCCAGCTCCCCAAGGCCCCCGTAGCTACACGCCTGCCCTACCCCCTCAGGGCCGTTGCTAGAGGGGTGTGTGTTGGTGACACCCACCAATCACCGACGCAGTCGGCAAAATCCTGCACTAGTCAGCAAAATGAAGGAAATCTGGAAGTGCAAACGAAGGAAAGTTAGAGGAAGAAGCAAGAGAAAAAAAAAAAGAGAAAAAAGGGGAAAGAGAAGAGGGAGAGAGAGAGACCGAGCGAAGAGAGAAAAGAACAGGGGAGGGTGGGGCAAAGCAGGGCAAGAGAAAGGGGTTGGTGCAGACGGAAGACAGGAGATTTGAATGCATTTGTAGACAACGTTTATCACAGTATTATCAAATCCCGTAAGCAACACTTTTTGAAACTTAAAATATGTTCTGTCCGCAAAAAAGCTAGCCTACATAGGGCTTTTCAGTATCATTGTATACTAAAGGAGTTCATCGTTCAGGTTGTATTCTGGCGTTGAGTCGGTAAATTCTGCACCAGTCGGCAAAATGAAGGAAACATGAGGAGAAGAAAGAGGAAAAGAAGTGAAAGAAAAAAGACAATTTCTGTAATCAGAACCCAAAATTTTCGACCGTTACGCGCGCTGTAATGTCACTCCAGTTTCTTCAATATTTCCATTCCACATAGCTAGATAGCATGAGTCCTGTCAACCTTACCAAGTAACTGGAAGGTAGGGTACACAAGTTATGTAGTGGTCGTAAATTTCATCCCATATCGCAAAGCCGAGTTGCTGTTCTCTAGAGTGTGTCATGCGGTACGGTCAGTTGGTGAGCGACTCAGGAAGCAAAGTTTGGCTATTTCATCGGGTAGTTCAGTCCAGCTGGTTTCGACACAATGTATGTTGTCCCTGATACAGTCTACAACCCCTACAGTTTTAATGTTTTTCTTTTTGTTCTTAATGATAACATGTTTTTGTGTCAGCCTACCCTAAACTTTTCGCGCCCTTTGCAATTTCACGATTCATACTCAAAACATATCAGTGGGCAACTCGGTTCTTTAAGTATGAGTGATATAATGCAAAATATACTCTGCAATGGCATGGGATAGTTAGGCTCCTTCATATTTCCTTCTCACCACCCGCCACCCCCCCCCCCGACATCTGAAGCTGTCGGAACTTGGGGTCGCTGGCATGGCCCAGCCCCCTGTCGGGAAAATTCTATCTCACCCCCAAAGTTTGTCAGAGCGACGATAGTCGGAAAATCTGAAATTACACCTCTTGGAATTTCTGATATCTCAGTCTATGTCAACTTTGTATAGCCTGCATTTTCCAACTAGATCAATTGAGAATAATACCAAACGTAATTTTCCTCACGTAAAATCGAATAAAACTGTCCTTTGTCACGGAATATTTGTGTATGTATGTGATGGATCTATTGTAATCATTTTCTATCACAAATGTTTCTCAAACTATCAGAATTTTCGCAAATTCTTCTCAAACTATCAAAATTTTCGCGCGCTCCGCGCGCTTCAAACCTTACCTCAGTGTTGTTCTTATTATCAATATCTTCCGATAGCAACTTTCGGAGAAGCACAGCAGCAGAAGTTGAAAGCTGTTTACGAATTACCAGGTAAAAGACTGGCTTCTGAGAGGCGTGTTGGTTTGTTGGGCAATTAAAAGTGTCTCGATGCAGTTTATGAATGGAGGTTTTGTCATGGAAATCTTATTTAATGTAAAATTCGGCGCGCTTGGCGCGCATGCGTCACGATTTGCACTCCACCTTATGACCATTATTAAGGTAATTATACCAGACGGGGTTCTACGGCGGCTAGGGGAGCTTTAGTCCCTTCCTAGCCCCCAAAAATTGCTCAAAATTTTATATAGACTATTATTGGTGAAGACATATGCTCAGAAAATATTCCAAATGGCTATTTATCAGGCCCGTAGCAAGTAGCCTAAGTGCTGTAACGATTCTTTCTATTACTTCAAAAAAATTTCTCACGCTACGCGCTTTCATCTACAGTATAGTTCTACATAGGCGTAGGAGCCCAAGTTGATTTGGGGGGGGGGGGGCAGGGCCTTTTTTAACATACATACTGGGTGGGCCATGGCCCACCCAGTCCCCTACTCAGCCCACCCACTCAGTCCATTTGCCCCCCCCCCCCCCACATATAAAACACATAATGATGATTATAAATGATCAATATCTGACATTAAAGAATGGTAGCCCCATGAAGGCATGAATCTGCCGTTGTCTACTTTTCCACCTTTTATTCCCCCCTCTTATTTCCACCCTCTTCCCTTCTTTCTTTAGGTCGCTACGGCGGCTACAAGTTATACGAACTGTGACCATACAATACAATGCTGCAATGACAGAAGTTTGAAAATATTCCATTTCCAGCGTGCTGATTAGTTATTATCAACAATGAGCAATATTGAGGCGCACACTGCAGACCTGGACACAGTGTCACGGCTGCGCGATGCGAGTTGCTTAAAGTTCAGTACACGAGTTTAATCAAACAATTATAAGTAGGTCTATAATGCATGGGCTTAGGAAACTGAAAAGGATTTGGGTACTTCGCCCAGTCAAAAAATGTGTTGGGAATCATTGAGGATGTTTCTTAGAATGAAAACATGCAGAGCATAATATCTCAATTTTAGGATGGTTCGATAGAGCCTCGAAATTCTCGGGAAGTGCCATTTCCTGCGATCTGGGGTGTCTGTCGATCCCCCCCCCAAAAAAATCAATACGCTACGCGCCAACCAATGGTGGCGCTCCACTTAGTAACTTCGTGTCAGATGGTCCCATTTGTGAAATAGCCCCCCCCCCGTGCGAATTTGTTAAAAAAGGCCCGGGGGGGGGGCTAGAACGACTTGCCCTAAAAATACAACCAAAAATTTGTGTTAAAAAATTTACGTATTTTAGGTAGAAAAAAATCAGCATCAGTGAGGGTGGGGCATGACGATATGACCCCTCAAATACACCACTGATAATCATAATTTAAGTTTAACCATTAAAAAAACACACTGATGAATTAATACGGAATATATAGGTGCTGATGCAATTCAAATCAGAACTTTATATTAATTACCAAGGAAGTTTCTAAATTATTAATACCCTTTAGCTACATTATTGCATAATTTTTCTTTCAGTAGGTGCCCGAAAAATTCTCAGCATTTTGCCCGAATTTTCACAGAAATTTTTAGTTGGGGGCTGCAGCCCCGCCTCCTACGCCTATGTAGTTCTATCCAGTGGTAACGCCCGCCGTTTCAAACATACTGGATTTATTCAACTTTTCCACAAATATTTTTCTTCCGTGTAGGCCTGATCTAGAGAAAATGCATCGTTGCGAAGTTCTATTCTCTTTTTCCTAACTTTTGGAAGATTCTTTCTTCAGCCTCGCCATCGTGGCAGACATATTTTGTAAGAAAAAAGATTTTTCAGTTTCGTAGGGGCAGGGAGTTGCTATTCCTGGTAGGGGAGCCTTAATGGTTAAGATAAAGAATGTAATCCCCGACGACGACCATGCAGTCGTCCCAAAAAAATTTAATGGTTTTACTCTTAGGGTAGATTCTTCAATTAAAACCCAAACTTTTTCAACTTTCCTTAATGACAACAAAAATATGAAATCTTTTTCAATATAACCCCAAAATTTTCGGCGCGCTTCGCGCGCCTTATATTCAGGGTTGGGAAGTAACGAGTTACAAGTAACGCCGTTACTGTAACGAGTTACATTTTGTGTAACGGAACCCTGTAACGAGTTACATTTGCATTTCAGTAACAGAGCAAGTACGGTAACTAGTTATAATCCTGTGTAAAAGTAACTGTAACAACGTTACATTTGGGTCCCGTTACTTTCCCGTTAGAAATAGTCAAAATGACCACAAATTGTATTTTACTCGAAGTAGTAACAGAAAATTTTCAAATTGATGACACTTTGGTAGTAAAATTATTTTTGATATATTTGTCATTCGTCTCTATTATCGACGTCACCCTCACCAACATCAAATTTTATTCATGATTAGAATCAGAATCAAATGGCGTTAAATGTATCCTAACAAACCAATTGAAAGAGGAGAGAAGTGTCCGACTTAAAGCTTCACCTATTTATTGTAAAGGGAAAGTGAATTATGGGCACATGGTCTGCATGTGTAAACTACATAGTCTCACTATTTCTGTGTATTGTATTATATATCGACACAACGTGAAACTTGAAATTAATGCGGAAATATCACTTAGCCCAACCTTAGCTGTGAGGTTTCAAAATTTTAACGTTAACAAATATAGAGCACCGTATTAACAGTTTATGCCCTTGAGGGGTGAAGACTTTAATTACTGCTAAAACAACGCTCTCCCCCTTTAATAATCGCTAACCTCCCTAAATTGTGATGGGAGTATAAAGATTTCCACCCTTAAAGAAGTACTGTCGTAATTGGAAAAGTTTTGGTTACAACCATATTCGTATAACAAATAGTTTGCGTAAGCTCCGACACAGTATCATGATTCGCAATTCATGATGAGCGTTAGGAGACTCTGCCTGAATCCTCAGTGAAGATCAGCTGGCATCATTGACTTTCTTTGGGGAACACCTAAGGATAACCGGTTTGATAACCGGTTATCAAGGATAACCTGTACAAGGATAACCGGCACAAATGGTTCGGTCCTAGGCTCATGTGCCCCCTTCTTACCATCTAATTATGCCCCTGGCTTCCATTTCAGGTACCGAGGTACCGTATATTCACCCTGAGGTAACTACTTACTTTTGAAATGTAGCTAGTTACTTTTCAGTCAAAAGTAACTGTAACTACTTTTACAAAACTGTAACTAGTAACTGTGACGAGTTACAATTTTATGGAATTAACTATAACGAGTTACTTTCAGAGTGTAACGGGAACAAGGCTGCTTATATTTCGAGTTCGGGAACCCCATTGCAACTGTCGGGGCTTAGAGTAGCTGGCCCCCAGTTAGGGCGCTTGTCCGCCATGTCGCCAAATCAAAGCACTTCCCCTGGCTGAGCCTTCATGCAGGTTTTTCATTTGGCATTGAAGTACACCCCCAATTTTCGGCGCGCTTTACGCGCAATCCTCGCAATCCACGTTGTATCACTTATGAACATTACAAGCACAAACGTACCAGGGAACTTTTCTAGCATAAATAGGTGCAGGCTACATTCTGAAACGCGCTTGTTAGACCTTCACCCCTTTTGCTATACCTATCAGAGAGATAAACGTCCTTCACCTATACTCTCCTTCCCGCCCATTTCCTATTCGGCTGGAAGCTGTTCGTCTTGATTTTTGTTCAGAACTAATAAAAATACAATAGATGTAAAATGCTTGGCGTCATACTCTATATTATCATTTGGATGTCAGGTAATAAGCATTATGTCATTGCCCCCATTTTATATAATTGATCCAGAGCTTCCAGGAGCCCAATGCAGGTATCTGCCAGCCTGAGATGCCCTTTTGTAATACAAAATGAAGGAAAGGAAAATTTTCGTAATAGTCCAAAAAGTTTCTGTTGACTGCATGCACGGATTTTTGTAACAGGTTTGCCTGAATAGAAGGCAGTAAAGTAGCCAAAGGAGGGGGGGGGGGCTTCAAGAGGTTTGTTGACAACATGTTCTTCTCTTAGACAACATACTCTCTACTTTCACCTAACCAAAAATTAGAATTCACTAAATTTTGGGTTTTTTTCCAGCCATATATGATTAGTTCCAAAAATATCCCAAAGATAGCACCATATATATTTTGCATCTAAGCAACCTTAACAAAAATTTCTCAGTGGGGATTCGCCTTAGACCCCTCCCCCAGGAGGACACCTATATGTAGTGACAAAGGCAGGATCCCCATGCTGTATACAAACGCAGGGCACAAAAAGGTACAATTTTCCTCTCCGCAACTCACTTGGCAAAAATATCCAGCCAGTACGGGAAATTAGAATTCAATTATGGGCATTTTCTAGCCATATATTATGATAAGCTCAAAAAATATCCCAAAAAGATAGCACCATTTTGCTTCTAAGCAACCTTAAGTTAACAAATATTTCTCAAAGGGGTGGGACACCCCCTCCCCCTTAGACCCCTCTCCAAGCACGGCACCTTTATTTATTGACAGAGGAAGGATCCTCACTGCTGAATATAAAAGACAGGGCGAATGAAAATGGTACAATTTACGCGCCGCCGTTCAGTTGAAAGAAAAACATCCATCCAGTCGGAATTTTGGACCTTCACACCCCCCTCTCCCAACATATGACCCTAGGTATGCCCCTGGAATTACGTATATGATTATTGCTGGCACAATTGTGTTTTCAACGTGAACCATGCATGGAAGTACTTCCAAGATCCAGGATCTTATATTTTTTATCTCAAATTCTCGATTGCTTCGCGGACCGGACTGGATCACCCCGCGGGTCGGATTTAGCCCACGGACAGCAATATAGGAACCCAAGCTATAGACTACCATCAACAAAATCACTTGAGTACTGGAACTGAAACAGCTTCAATATCATTGATAGTAAAATTACGAAAAGAATTGGGCCCATAACAGAACCGGGAAACTCCACTTAGTGACCGCGACGTCCGACCAAGACGAGAAATTACCGTTAACCCGGGGTGGCGCCAGGATTTCCCCGACAGGGGGACCAAGCTCCCCGACGGGGGGACCAGCAACCCAAAGTCTCAACGAGGGAAATAAAGTGCCGAAACGATGTTTGAAGCAAAATTTTGGCGCGCGGATCGCGCCGAAAATTTTGGGCTCTTTTTGGAGAAAATTTGAAAAATTGCCGGCATTTTCCATGGAAAATTTGAAAAAAATGGGGCTTTGAAGAAGAAAATTGGAAAATCTGGGGTTTTTATTGAAGAATTTGCCCTAATTTAGACCAAAATTAAGTAAATCGTCTGGGCGACTGGGCATTGTCGGGGAATACATATTTTATCGTATACATAGCGGCTCCCCGACGAAACCGAAAAATTTCCCCGGGGGGGGGGGGGCATGCCCCCATGGCCCCCGCTGGCGCCACCCTTGCGTTAACCACAACTCCCTGTAACCTATCATGAAGCCCAGAGTTTATCCATTCAGATCATGCATTTGCTTACCTAACAGGCTTTACGGCATATTCCTTGTTGAGAGGCTCGGCAAACACAGTCGTACCCAGGATCTGCGCGGAAATAGATACCCCCAAACCTGTGAGTTGCTAGCACGGCCGTACGGGACTGTTTTTCTCAGGGAGGGCGGCAGGCCCGTAGCCAGACAAGGTGCTGAAGGGGGGCGAAAAAGCTTCTAGGGGCGAAAAATTTTCCAGAGGGGGCGAAACATACTAAAATGCATTACAGCAATGGGAATTTTTGATCTTCTAGGGGGCGAAAAATTTTCCAAGGGGGGCTTCGCCCCCTTGGCCCCCTTGACTACGGGCCTGGCAGGGCGGTGATTTTTGCCCGACTCCATACCTGATTTAACTGACCAATTTTCCGCTCGACTGAGACAAGATATCTGCCCGATGTAGTCAGGTTTCTAACATTTGGGGGGGGGGCGGCCGTCCCCCAGCACCCCGGCTCGTACGGCCATTGTTGCTAGTAACTCTCTGCTCAAACATGTTTAGGAATATCCCCAGAGTTCTACATACGGTTGATAACTGCACTTTGACATTGATTCAAACAATACAGTTTCACTTTGATTGGTCAACAAGGACTTATTGTACAGTCTGTTGTGTTCCCATTTAAGCCAGGGAGATATTATTTGACGTTGCTATTTGACAAATAGCAAATCCCTGGATAAAGGGAGAATGCAATCACCCCAATAAAAAATTGTATACTAGACTATCCTGTTTCCTGAATGGATCTTGAGAATTATGTTACAGTGTTTCTCTCACCCAATTGTAAAATTTACAAGGAGAAACTGCTTGGTTTACCTTGAATATGCAATATTTATGTCCAAAAATATTATGAAAGATACTTGGAAGAGAAATAAGGAGAAATTTGTGACATTTAGCTATTGTTTCAAAATAAGTTTGGGGCGACTGCCTTTGACCTTTAAGGTCACACTGTGCTTGACAAAATTGCCTCGAGCAATTTAAACTCAGTGCAGGCTACTGCTGCTCGGTCTTTAATAGAGGTGCACTAGACAGGAAGCTTGGTTTAAATTAGAGGAGCCTTAATCCGTATGATAAAATATGAAGTCCCAACGACCTTCAGTCGCCCCGACGATCTGCTTGATTTTGCTCATAGGAAGGGCAGTTTCTTCAATAAAGACCAAATTTTCCAATCTTCCTCACAGAAAACCCAAATTTTTCAATTTTCTTCCATAAAATTACAAATTTTTCAAATTTTCTTCAATAAAACTCCCAAATTTTCAATTTTTTGTAGAAAAGGCCAAACAATTTTTGGCGCGCTATCCACGCAAAAGCTATAGCGTTTTAAGTCCTTTTGGCCTTTGTCGGGCTGCTGCCCCCCGTCGGGGAGCTTTCCCCCCTCCCGTTGGGCAAATCCTGGCGCCACCCCTGCTATAGGGAGAATTGTCACTGTCTGGGGTAACCAGAGCCTTTTAGTTGATACCTAACCTATATCAGTTTACGTAATGGTAATTTATCGAACATTTTTTTTTTGTCAAAATCATGGTTTATGACAGCACTGTGACAAGAATCAAGAGTGAAAGACTTTATTCCCAAGTCCCCACCCTTTCCCTTCTCCCCTTCTCCCCTTTCCCTTCTCCCCTTTCCCTTTTCCCCTTTCCCTTCTCCCCTTTCCCATTGGTGCCACCTGGTCAAAGCAAGGCAGCTTTTTTTAGTGCAGGCACACGGCAGGATGCAATTCAGTGTGCAGGACCGAAGTGACGTCATAGCAAAGAGGGGATTTTAAATTCAGCAGTGATTACGTTTCAACGGAACAGGCACCAACATACGTTGTACGTACGTCGTATATGCATGCACCAAACCACGCATTTAGTGTTGCTGACACGGTCACTGTATAGCGGAATATAGCACTGTATATATGGTATACATGGGAAGATCGCAATTTGAAGTGCTATATTTGGTGTACACGAGTCACGACTAGCCTGTAACCTTCTATGCCTGTAACTTACTTAGGCTGCGGAGGCCACTAGCTACCAAAACCACGAAGTAGTCAGCGAACATTTTGGCCACGAAATGGAGCTTAAATTTTGCAAAGAACATCGTAAGTGACTGAAGGTTGTCAAAAGACCTTCACGGAGATTATGTATCTTATCGGAATCTAACGTTAGGCTAGAGCTGATAGGCTACTGTACAACTTGGCAATTTGACTAACAGTAACTGTTAGGCCTAACTGTTAGGCCTATCCTTATAGCCAAGAAGGTAACGTTCGGCTAGGCCCAGTTACAATGTCAGTGCTTTTTTCCAGAGAATGGTGACAAGTCAGTTTTTGCAAGTCAAGTCACAAGTCAATATTGGCAAGTCCAAGTAAGTCACAAGTGATTTGCCTCAGCTCCAAGTCAAGCAGTAGCAAGTCATTTGGACTTGAGCACAAGTCACAGTCACCATAAATATTGACTAGCAGGATCTCACTGAATGGACTGTTCGAGAGCTATTGTCTTCTTTGTCATCATATTCTATTCCAAAGCGAGCTAAAAGTTTGGGGCACACTTTACATGATACTGCAATCGATGATGAAACTGAAGTAGCCTAGGCGTAGCCCACAGGCGCCCCTTACATTGTATAGTAGGCCTATGAGTCGATCACTTAACGAACATTGTGACCATAAAAATACAAAAACATTTACAAAAACCAATAAAACTTTGCAGTAGTGTTTTGTTATATGTCTTCCTCATTGTGCTATATTTTGGTGTTGTTCAGATCGCGTAATCCGTAGAAAGTGAATTTTGAAATGTACGTGGCAGTACATACATGTAATGATGCTTATGAAGGAATCTTGAGTCAATCGCTACAAAAAACAAGCAAATAAATCCTATGAATTACCACATTCAAGAACAGTTACGCAAATAATCTCAGAGAAAAATGTCTTTTCTATCAACATTTTTAATGAGAGCTTCATCAAGGACACTTTGGTCACCATTTTTGGTAATTTTTGCAGACTTCTATTTCATACTTGTGCCAAAACTTGAAAATTTGGCCCTGAGAAACATTTTTGCTTTGAACATCAAAATAATAAGGCAAATAACTCTTTTTGATACTGTTTGGAGAAAATGCATTGCAGGTCATCCATGTATTGCAATCACATCGCGCCTGCATGTTGTACTGGCGTTTTAGAATGCAGTGATCGACTCATGATACTGTTCGACTCATGATTACTTACTATACTATATAATACATTGTATATGGTGTACTATACAACGTAAGGGGCGCCTGTGGCCCTGCCTACGTGAATTAGGCTACAGCAAGCTGAGTCAATCATGGGAAGGATACAGCACACTGAAACCTAAACTTGAAACCAAAATTAACCAACCATTTACATCACCCTCGATTATGAAATCTAGTTGCAGTGTTTGCGCTAGGTTTCAGAATCTGGGGGGGGGGGGCACAGGCGCCCCTTACGTTGTATAGTACACCATATACAATGTATTATATAGACGGAAAGGTATGTCACAAATCTCCTAGCTCGAACACAAACAGCTTAAGTTTCTGGCATAATTACTGCACTTTCTCCCCAAATTTGCCAGTGTTAAGACTTCAAGTCATAACGTACATCAAAGCAGTTCATTTTCCTGAATAATTTCACATGGCGTTGTCTCAAGGAGGAAATTTCGTTTGAGTAACAGTTTGAGGATGGTAACTGCTGATGATATCACATTCAGCACTTCCACACTATAATTAAATACTCCTGAAATATTGTCTAAAGTACTCTTACAGTAACTTTCAAGGTTACTTCCTAAATTTGTCAATAATAGTTTTCTTTTTTTTTAATACAAATCTTGCAGATACATACTAGCATTAATATGAACAATTTTTGAACATTGCATTTCATAAATTTTGAAAACTTTTTGAAAAGTGGAAGTGCTAGCATTTTCTATGAGCATTTGTGGCAGTTGAACAGCTACAGTAGGAGACTGAATAGTGTTTGTCCGCAGCACATTTTTTATTTCCTCAAGGTTAGTCGTTATTTTTACGAAAATTTCAAGACTGTTGCTGGAATTCGCACAACAGGCCTTATTTTTTCTCCCTTACTATTCATATGGGCCACTCAAATGAATGACTAAAATTTTAAACTCGATTTTTTAATGTATTTTCCTTTTTGCAAACTCACAGCATCACTTTAAGCCTTGCCTCAATATTATCATTATTATCAACAATTTCTGGTAGCAACTCCTGCAGAAGCACAGCAACAAAAGTTAGCTGTTTACAAATTCTCTTGCAGGTTTTGTCAGGGTTATCTTATTCAATGAAATATTTAAGTGCTCTTCGCATGCATTCGTCACGGTTTTCATTCCATTTCATGACCATTATTAAGGTTATAATAATAACTATTCTGATCACAACACTTTTCCAAAAAACAGTACATCTCCAACCTCTGTAGGGGCCTATGGGATCTTTCCATCTAATTTGTAGTATGATGTGGAAGGTTGAAAGAACCTATTTGCCTACATATTTTAAAATTTTTACCAAGCGCTTCGCGCACAGCCATTACCGGTATGGAGAATGTTAATACACTTGAGATGTAAAATCATTTTGAAACCCACTTTGTAGTCCTTAAGCCCTTTTGCTTTACCTGTCAGGGAGGTCTAATATCACCTCCCTGCACCTATACTCTCCATCCCATTCCCATTGCTGGAAACTGTTCGTCTGGACTTTCATTCAAACTTAGTAAAAATATAATACAGTAGTTGTAAAGTGCTGGGCATCATACTCTACTGTATCATGTGGATGTCAGGCAGTGTTTACACTAGAGCACGGGATTGTGGGATTCCCGCAAGAAAATTGAGACTCCCCCTGAAAAATTATTCACTGTGGGGAAATTCCTGCAATGTGTTTCATAAAATGAAATGAAAAAATGTAAAGCAGCACTTGAAACATTTGAATTAAAACCAGAAATATTGCAAACGTTTTAAGGAAAACAAAAATAATATCATAACAACACATGAAAGGACATGTAAACTTCTGAAATATTTCAACATTTTAACTGTCTCCCGTGTATTTTTTAAAATCCCCACCAAAAAATTAAGCAAGGGGGGAAAATTCCCCTCAGATATTCGGTGATAGTGTAAACACTGATGTCAGGTACAGTAATAAGCATCATGCCAGTGCCCTATTTTACTAATTAATTCAGAGCTTCCAGGAGGCCCTATACCTGTGTCTGCCAGCCTTAGATACCCTTTTCAAGTAATGCACAGTGAAGCAAAGGAAAATTTTAGTAATTGTCCGACAATGTTTCTGTGGCCACCATGCACATATTTTTGCTTAAAAACTTTCCCCAAATAGATGGCAGGAAAGTAGCCAAAAGGGGGCTTCAGGAGGTTTGTTGACAAAATACCCTTCTCTAAGACAACATATACTCTCCTCTTGCACCAGATAGTGCTCACCATTTTCATCTAGGCAACCTTAAATTAACAAAAATTTCTCAAAGGGGAGGGGGTTTATCCCCTCACTTTTGACTCCTTCCCCAGCATGGCACTTTTAAGTAGTGGCAATAAGGGTTCCACACTACTGTACACAATCACAGGGGCCCACAAAAAGGTACAATTTACGCAGACTTGGGGGGACTGAGGTGATATTACGATGTCAACTGTTCTGCCGCCCCCTCCCCATCACCAAATCCTGGTGGTGCCGCTGCTTATGTTTCAGCACCGCATAGAAATATCACTGAATGGTAACTGTGACAGGATAGGATACAGTACACACCTGCCTCTTAATCCTCTTGCCAATATCCATCTATGATCACACAAAATAATGTTTACTGAAGAGTCAGCACTCTGTCCCTATTCAGTGGCACCGCCAGGGTTTGGTGATTGGGGGGCAGAACAGATGACATCGTAATGCCACCTCAGTTCCCCCCCCCACGAGTCAACGTAAATTGTACCTTTTCTGTGCGCACCCCTGCAATTGTATACAGCAGTGTGGAATCCTTTTTGTCACTTCATAAAGGTGCCGTCCTGGTGGAGGGGTCTAAGGGGAGGACACCCCCTCCCCTGTGAGAAATTTTTGTTAATTTAAGGTTGCCTAGATGCAAAATGGTGCTGTCTTTGGGGTGCCGTTCTGCCATTCTGGGAGAGGGGTCTAAGGGGAGGACACCCCCTCCTCTTTGAGAAATTTTTGTTAATTTAAGGTTGCTTAGATGCAAAATGGTGCTATCTTTGGGATATTTTTGGAAATGATCATATATGGCTGGAAAATATCCATAATATAGTCAATTCTAATTTTTGGTTACGTGAAGGAGGAGAGTATGTTGTCTTGGAGATGGTTGTTATCAACAAACCTCCTGAGCCCCCCTTTTGGCTACTTCAATGTCCCCTTCTATTTGGGGAATAATAGAGTCCCCTTCTATTTGGGGAAAATTTTTACGTAAAAATACGTGCATGGAGGCCCAAGAAACATTCTTGGACTATTACGAAAATTTCCCTTTGCTTCATTGTGTATTATAAAAGGGTATCTAAGGCTGGCAGACACCAGTATAGTGCCTCCTGGTAGCTCTGTATTAATTGTATAAAATGGGGCACTGATATGATTATTACCTGACATCCAAATGATACTATAGAGTATGATGCCCAGCACTTTACAACTATCATATTTTTTACTATTAAGTTTGAACGAAAATCCAGACGAACAGCTTCCAACAGTGGGGAATGAGAGGGAGAGTATAGGTGCAGGGAGGTGATATTAGACCTCCCTGATAGGTAACTTGGCAAAAGGGTTAAGGACTAAAAAGGGGGTTTCAGAATGTGCTTTCATCATAAGTGTATTAACAGTCACCATCTATACAGGTAATGGCGATCAGTAAAAATTTTTGGAAAATGTTTAACAGCAAATACGTAGTTTCAGCCCTTCCACATCATGCTACAAATTAGACTGAAAGATCCCATAGGCCTACAGAGGTTGGAGATGTACTTCTGTTTTTTGGAAAAGTGTTGTGAGCAGAATAGTTGCATGAATTACTGTATAACCTTAATAATGGTCATGAGATGGAGTGAAAACCGCGACGAATATGCGCGAAACGCACCGAAATTTTTCATTAAATAAGATAATCATGACAAAACCTGCATTCATGCTCTGCATCGAGACACTTTCAATGCCCCAACAAATCTATTTGCCAATCACAAAGCCAGCCTTTTATCTGAGAATTCGTAAACAGCTTTCAACTTTTTGTTGTTGTGCTTCTGCAGGAGTTGCTACTGGAAATTATTGATGATAAGGACAATATTGAGGTAAAGTTTGAACCCCACAGAGTGTGCGAAAATTTTGATAGTCAGAGAAGGGTTTGAGATAATCCTGATAGTTTGAGAACCACTTGGTAATACAAATGGTTACAATAGATTCATCACTCGGTCAAAAACAAACCTCACCCTAGCCCCTACAGAAATCTATACCTTAAACACCTTTTGGGATCATTTTAAACTTTTCGAAAAGTTTTTCTGAAATCGATTGGGGAGCACGCGCCCCCCCATGCCGGCGCCACTGTCCTTATTTGGCTTCCTGAATACCTAGAAGAATCCACACAACAACATTCTTTGAAACTTGTGCACATCACAGGTCACAACACACAAAGTCGCAAAGATGAATAAAGAAACAGATTCAGTCAAAGATATTTATTATAATTATATAGGCTACACTAGAGTTATGATATATAATGTAAATTGCTAGTAGTGTTGCGTGCAGGAAAAGATATTATCACTGGTTGCAATGATGCATAACTGGCTTGTTTGTGTTATGGTACAATGTAAGTACTGTGTAGTGGTTTGTGTAGGTACAGTAAATGTCGCGTACACTTTTGCGGTCTGGGCATGCCGTGGCAGCACGAGGAGGGGAAATCGGTAGCGAGTTACTTAAATCAAAATTGGCAATCTGAATAGTGCTTCTGACTTGCGTTGGCGACTAGTCATTTGTTGCAAGTCCAAGTCAAGTCACAAGTAAATCAGTGCAAGTCGAAGTCAAGTCACAAGTCAATACGAAAATCGCAAGTCAAGTTACAAGTCACAAAAATAGTGACTCGAGTCAAACTAAGTTCAAGTCAACAACCCTGCTTTTTTTGATTCCTTGCCGAAGGCAGGCAAGGAATCTGTGCGATGGTGATGTCGTGTGTGTGTGTGTGTATGTGACGGCTTTGCTTGTTAACACGATATCTCAAGAAGGGAAAGTTGGACAGTTCTCAAACTTGGTACATAGATGGCCCATATTGAGAGGAAGAACCCTATTGTTTTGGTGGAGGTCAAAGGTCATCTGGGGTCACCGGGGGTCAAAACCTGAAAACCTTGTTTACACGATATCTCAAGTTAGAAAGCTTGGATAGATTTCATGCTTGGTATGTAGATGCGTTGTGGTGAGAGGAAGAACCCTATTGTTTTTGGTGGAGGTCAAAGGTCATCTGGTTTCACCGGGGGTCAAAATCTGAAAACCTTGTTTACACGATATCTCAAGTTAGAAAGCTTGGAAAGATTTCATGCTTGGTATGTAGATGCGTTGTGGTAAGAGGAAGAACCCTATTGTTTTTGGTGGAGGTCAAAGGTCATGTGGGGTCACCAGGGGTCAAAATCTGAAAACCTTGTTTACACAATATCTCAAGGTGGGAAGCTTGGATAGTTTCCATACTAAGTTTGTGGATGTGTTATGGTGAGAGGAAGAACCCTATCATTTTTGGTGGAGGTCAGAGGTCATCTGGGGTCACCGGGGGCAAAAGTCTGAAAACCTTGTGTGCACGATATCTCAAGGTAGGAAGCTTTGGTAGATCTCATGCTTAGTATGTGGATGTGTTATGGTTAGAGAAAGATACCTATTGTTTTTGTTGGAGGTCAAAGGTTATCTGGGGTCACCAGGGGTCAAACCCTGAAAACCTTATACGATATCTCAAGGTAGGTATCTTGGATAGATTTCATACTAAGTATGTTCATGTGTTATGGTGCGAGGAAAAACCCTATTGTTTTTCATGGAGGTCACAAGCCATTTGAGGTCGTCAGAGGTCAAAATTGAAACTTTGTAAATATGTCATTACAAGGGAGGAAGCACAGACAAATCCCTTCTTTTTTTTTTTCATTTTTTTGGTTATTCAAGTTTTAGTTCAAAGGTCATGTGACATGAGCTGACATGAGAAGAGGTCAAATTGTGACCACATCATAAAAAATGATGTAGTAGAGAAGTATAAATTTGATGGATGAACCTCAGTGTAGCAAAGCACCCTCCTTTCGGCAAGGAATCACTAAGCCTTTTGGCTTTCTGGTCTGCTATAATAATACTAAGTATAGTCAGGGCTCAAAATAACGGGGGCCCTTGGGCCCAGTGCTCCTAGAAATTTGCTCGGGCCCGTAGCTTCTACAGGGAAAGGGGCCCGGTTGGCTCCTAAATATTTCAAGTCTAATTGTACTGTCTGCACATGAACCTTTCCATCCACAAGTCAACGATCTTATATCTCGCACAGCCTGTATTTTGTATACCGACAGTCCATAAAAACCTACGAAACATGCATTATTACTGATATCACTAATTCACATTTCTTATAAATAGTCTGCTTTCACTACATGGAAGATCACTCACGCAGGTAGTACACTGATGTCAGTCATGAGTAATGTAGGCAGAGCTGCACAAGATTAACTGACAACAATCTCCTTTTCAACCTCCGTACCTACAGCATGGCATTTGCACCACTTAATTTACACTGTATATACTGTAATGCGTAGACCAACACTGGAAACAGTACGAGTATGCCATTGCTATATAGTGCACATGCTATGCAATACATGCAAGAGACTATGCAATGGTGGGAAGTACATTCTTCGATGATCAACGTAGGAAGGAAAGGGTGGAATTAAACTCTTGGTGCACATGCACAGATCTTTTTTACTTACAGCACACCGTATAATATCACACTCAAGTTCGAAGCCTTTCGATTCTTGGAAGAATGTGAACAAGCTATTCACGGGACGTTTACTGTAACTATTGCAAAACTCGGCGAACGTACACTGTAGTAAAACTGTTTGTACAGTGAAAGCCACATAGGTACAGTATACAAAGTCGAAAATCTTCCACACGTAATGCAGTAGGGTACAGTTCTAATAAAGCAAGATAGTTTCTGCCTAGTCAACTGACCTAAATTATACCGGCCCATACTACATGTACATTTCCAAGCACTTAAAAAGCACCCATACACTTTAACAGTCCTTTTTTATTTGTTAGCTTTGGGCCCCTTAATTTCTCATTTGGCTCCTGGATTCCATGAGCTAGGAGCCCGGCTGGCCCCCAAAGTTTGGGCTTATTTCAACCCCTGATAGCATTGCCTAGGCTATTATATTATACAAGCATGAACGGGACATGATCATAATGGAATCATATGGATCATGTTAGTCTGCAGACCTAGTAATGGTCGCTCTAGGGCTTCCCATACTAGGGCCTACAGTAGGTCAGCAATATACCAATTGGGAAAATTGGGCTACTGCACCTTCAAAAATTTCGACTTGATCTCGATCTTTCTCATGTTCACATATACACGTACTCCTAGATAATTGACCTCAACAATTCATTTACATGTTTAAGACCCATCATTCTAAGGATACTGGCACTTTAGTCTCCAAAACGAGACCAAAAATTTTGATTTATACAAACGATCCTGTTTTTTTTAAGCATTCTATTAAGCTGCTAAATCTTGTTACTAGAAAGTTCACACTGTTGTATGCAAAATAGCATGCACTACTGTTCAATTGTGACATAGACCATAGCCATAGCTTGGACGGAATAACCTCCGGCCAACAACGTCTTTTCAATGGTGATGATGTTACGTTCATACACGCTCATACGTGTATGTAGTAACAATCATTGCAGAAATGCATGTAGACTATGTTACTCTCCGTAGTAACACACGGAAAAAACTGTACAGCAATAGCCAAGGCCTAGTTCAGGGAACAAAGTGTACGTGAGGAGTAGGCCTAGGTACCCTAGGCTAAGATAGTGTCCCAGTGAGTGCAATAGTATGAATAACTTCATGATTTGAAAGGTTGAACTTTACATTCTGCTGGTCTTGGGAAATTTAGAGCCGAGTCACGAGTCTGGACTGTAGGAGACCGAGTCCGAGTCACGAGTCTGAGTCCTTAAAATCATGACTCGAGACCTTCTCGAGTACTGCAGCACCTGTGCATGTTGTATTAATTTCTCTAATCCATTTTGTTGTTGACCTGCCTCTCAGCATATCTGTTGTCTAGGATCTAAAACATGGAATAATTTAGCTGAAAAAATTTGTATCTCTGGTAGTGTTAAACCTTCAGAAAACTCTAAAAGATCATGTAATGCAAATTAAAAGAGAACCAAGGGAGCCTTCATGACAGGTATCTTCCATTACCTACTCTAACCCTATCTGCCAGTGGCAAGTCGGGGAAGTAATATTAGACCTCCTTATTGATTTGTTTGCTTTGTGGTTTCCTCCTCACAACTGTTGGGGAAGCTCTCCCATTCAGGCCCAGCACAGCTATTCAGTGTGTCATGCATGAGAGACTTTCAACAATACAAGTTCTCAGGAGTCAAGATGAGGTTCATGCCTGCCAGGAAGTTGAGCTGCACAGTTTATTTGCTAAGATGATTAGTTGTGGTTAGAGTTTTTCTCAATCCTGGCTAATGGACATTCCCCCTAATGTTGTGTTTTACTTTCCATTTAAGTGTCATTGTTTTGTTTGTTTGTTTTTTCTTTATCTTTTCTTAATCCTCTAAGTTTGTGTTCTAAGTAGTTGTGTACATGTTTCCCATTTTGTTAAGGATGACTTGTTCCCACAAGCAGCTTTTGCTTTTTGTGAGTTTTCCGCAGCCTGTTAGGTGTTAGGATATAATTTATGCTCTTATCAATTGAATGATGCACCCCACTACCCCCTGGCAAGAAACTGAAAGGGCATGTGAAAAACGAAATGTTTAATGTATTAACTAGTAACATTGGAATTAATATTGAACAACACTTAAAACAAAAAGACAGGTTTGCCAAACTTGTAACATACTGTAATATTAAAAATGTTACTAGAAACAAAGGAAAGGAACATTAAAATTTCCCTAGAAAGAGCTCCTACTCTGTGTGGGTCATCTAGATGGAAAAAGTTGGGAGGCTCCTTCATGGGAAATTTGTGTACTTGGAGGGAAATTTTGACAATTGGAGGAAAATTTACCTTTTTTGTACATGAAAACATGGAAAGAATTGTGGACAGTTTGACTCCCTTCCCAGGAAATAAACATTTTTCCAGCCCTGGTCAAGGTTATTAAGTATTCTGCAATTAGTCAATGTCTTATGTGAACTTTCAATCTGAATTTATTATAAGACTTTGAGAGCATCCTATGAAATTTGGAAAGAGAAATTTCATGTCTTTTAACTTTTAGCTTCATATCATTCTGTCATCAATGCATTTTTAACCTCATTTGAAAATTATTAAAAGGGTATGCTGATAGCAAAAAAGAGGGGAAAACTGGTGCCAGGTGGACACCCTTGGGGGGAGGGGGAGGAACTGCTACTATGGATCTTGTTACCTGTTCTTTACACTCCCCCAAAATGGTGATTTCTTCACCCTCATTTTTGAGAAGCAGGAATTAAGGAATTTAGATACACTGCTCTCGAACAGGAATGTGCATTTTGTCCTATGACCAAAGCACATTACACTCCACTTAGCATGCCAAGTCAGCTGTCAAAGGCAGTCCTAAAGACCTAGATAGTACATACTCATTGGCCATATAGAAGGGGTAACTTGAGTCTATCAGTGATGTGTTCTAAATGCCAGTATAACATGTGAGTCTTCCTCTTTTCCTCAACTGTACTTGACTGGAATAAGCTAAATGACAAAGAAGTTAACTTGCAGACACTGGACATTTTCAGGCATCATCTGGCATCTTGCTAGAAGCTCCCTCGCTCTCACTCCATTGCGCTTATGCTCCACAGGATTCTGCAACTACAGTACCAACGATGATGATGGTTATGTCCGCTGCGATTCTAAGTCAAACACCATTTGCATGGCATGTGTACTCTTCAGACAACATGAAAAACATGCATTTGCTCAAGTTGTCTTCCTTTCAAAACCAAATTTTGACAATACAATCAAGTATTTACAGTAAGTTTGGCATTCAGGTTAACTAGAATTTTTGTAATTTCAACAAAAACTGAGGGGATAATGTCTTGGGCAGAACTTTCTTTCAAAAGTTTGATAGAAAAGACAATACTTCCTTTGTTTTTAATGTAAGAAATCTCGGTTTCAAGCTGCTCTTTACTCCAACAGGATAGACTCTAGGTTGATTTAGAAACATTGTGATGTGTACTGCTGTGTTAAAGTGATGCTGTGCATTTTAAAAGAAGGAAAAGCATAAGATCTTGTGATTCTGTATTTGTCAACACACTAACTGTACAGTTTTGATCATGGATAGGAAGTGTCATTTAAGGACTGTAAAATTACAACAGCAACAGTTGTTTATCTGAAGAAGTAATATTGGCAAAATTTTAGAAAGCACTTTTGAAGAAACAAATCTTTGGTGTTTATTTTTTGTGGATGGTGATTGAGATGGGGAACATGTTGGGCTGGGAAAAGGTATGTTGTGGGAAGCAAGAAACAGAGCTATTTTGCTTACTCTGGTATCTGAAATCAACCCAGGCCATGGAAAGACACTTAATCACTTTCTGTTTTGACACCTCTCACTTACTTGAGAGGACCTTTGTTTTTCTATTTAATTCAGGGCACCCTTGTTACTTGAAGACAGGGACAAAAGATGGTCCAAACAAAGGAAAAAGCTATTACATTTGTGGCAGAGGAGCTGGTAAACAGTGTAGTTACATTGAGCCAGTGAAGTAAGTCTACAGTAGTTCTTGGGCACAGAAGTAGTCCACAGTAATGGCCATTTTCTGGAAGAAACGTTCTCTCCTTTTAAGTGTCAGGTAAAATGGATGGTCAATCTCCTCAAAGTTTTAATCTGGTGCATGACTTTGAATCTGTATTACAACAAGCTTCTGGGAAACCAACATGGCCTATATAAAGGGCTAGTGCCAAGGTTAAACAATTGTAAAGAGGAGGATACAAGTAGGGAGGGGGTGATTGTAAAACTGTGATGATTGGTCATGACTTTTTATATTGTTTTAATATTATTTTTGATGAATCAAATTATCTCTTTTTTCTGAATGGAATCGTTTAAACTTGAGTGCCATATGTGGCTGGACTGTATCTATACAGTTATTGTATGTCACATGTAAAATTGTATCATCCATCTTGCTCTGTAAGATAAATTACATTCATGAATGCACTGAATTCCAAAGCTTGCTGATCATAGAGCATTGGGATCAACTGATATCTCAGGGTGAGAGGTAGCAAGCTACAAGTAAAGCCATTACCATAATGAGTGACATTTTGTGCTATGGAAACGTGATGTAACAAGTTGCATTCATGTTCCTGTAATGGCGCCAGTACGTAGCTAACATTAAATCTAATTAAAACGAATTGTTACAACATTTTTGTTGGATTATGGTGTGGTCCCATATAGCTTCTCTGGCCTTCTAACACAACATTGTCTATGGCCAGGAAGCAGAGAATTTTATGTTTGATGACACTGTTAGTTTATCTTTTTTGTAAAACATTATTTTATCACTATGGTTGTCGTAGCCATCATCAAAGTAAGTATGTTCATGTATACGCTATGATCAGTGTTAACATTTATGTGTGCCTGGTCATTAGTAAATCAAGATACAGTATAACTGAGCCAAGCAACTGGCAGCAGTCTGCTCAGCCTTTCTTTACATGACCAACCCACATGTTTTCTCTGACAGGATTTTAAAGGTTCTAAGATTGTTCAATTTTAAAGACCACTGAGGACAACCAAAGCTCAATTAAGAATGAACGAAATTTTTACCCCCAACATCTTCCAACACAATTTGTCTTTTCAAACATTCCAACCTGTGACTCCAAACAACAGGGCATCTTCTTTTCTAGATGATTCTAACTCTGCTGATGTTAGTTGCATGCCTAGGAGGTAAGGGAGTATGTACCCCTTGCAGCCTCTGACCATAATCGTACAGGACCACTTTCACTTGAAGCTGGTTATTTGGCTTCAAGTCTATATAGGGTAGTACATTAGAATCATTACAAAGAGGTATGATTAACATCCTAATGTTGAACTTAAGGAAAATGATGAATTAAGTCCTCATTTTTCTGTGATTGTAAACAATTCTCGAACTTCAAAACAGTAGGAAAGAGAATTGGATCAGATGTCACCCATTTTACCCCCCCCCCCACCCAAATGGAACATCAGACTGGTCAGCCAGTGGCAGGATACAATAGCTTACTAAACCTGATGGGAAGTAAGCCTCTGTTGAGTGATTACATTACAGTACATGTGCAAAGACAATATACTTTTTCAGAATGGTCTGCTACACTTTCAGTTCTGTGTTGCAGATATTATATTAATGCACCCATCAGGGGTTGTTACACTATTCCTAACATAGCAACTGCAGTAGGGTATTTGTGGAGTAATACTATTAGAAGAAGTGAAATGCTACCCTAGTATTTTTAATACATCGTGAAATTAATGGGTGCAACATAATACTAATAACACCACCACACATGTACAAATTAAACTCCAGATGAACTTGAAAGATTCAGAAAAATCAAATTGTGTGTTATTTATTGTATTTTTAAATACTCATCCACAATATATTTTTCTTCAGTATCCCACCGTCATATTGTTTGGTCCACCCAGGAATCCTTGTAGAGTTACAAGCTAAGTCAACAAAAATCTCATCATCTGGAGAAACAAGGTCAGTACACTAGTAGACCTTTTGTCTTCATTTTAAGAACATCATTGCAACTCTATGTGATCTACATACATGTAATCATTATTTCTAACTTGCTCACACTAGTCGTGTACATTTGTGTTTCTCTGGTGAATTCAAGTCAAACTTGGCAGTGAAATTTTGACCCCTTACAGTGTCTTGATCAACTTCTTATTTCTTTCATCAACACCAGTGTTGTGCAGTGAGTTTTTTTGCAATGAGGCATGAGCACTTAAGTCAGCAGTTGGGCAAGTGTGCAATTTTGAAGACTAAAAATGCACTACAGTTTAGGAAAAAATGCAAAAAAAGGGAATGGTAATTCAAAATAAAAAATGCCCAATCAAAACATAGCAGCTGAACCTTTCATATGATTGAGGAACACTTCTGCTCATGTATAGTTTCAGTACTAATACGCAGTACTGGTACTCTACATTTGTCATATTGAGTGGAAAAACCACGTTGTCTGTGGCTGGAAGGCAAAGATCTTCTGAGGTCACCAGAAGTGAAGCTGTAAACCTTGCAGACTGCTTGAAAGCACATATCATACTTACAGTAGGATGTGGATGCCCCATATTGAGTAGGAGAACCCTAATGTTTGCAGTGGAGGTTAGAGGTCATATGTGGTCACCAGAGGTCAACAGTGAAACTTTGTAAACATGGTAGCTCATGAAGGGTAACTTTGATAGATCACATCATAGTTAGCATGAGTATGCTTCACATTGAGCCTACAGTATTGCTTTTTGGTTGAGGCCAAAGGTCACTTAGGGTCACCAAAGCTCCAAATGCAAAAATCAAAATATTCAATATCCTAAGGAAGAAAATTGGATGGATGCTTGGCATACTTGACATGAAGGTACCCCTTGTTGATAAGTAAATATGCCATCACTTAAAAAAAATACCCAACTTGTCTGAGAACAGAAAAAAGCAAAATATTGCTCCTAACAAAAATAGATCGAGCCAAATACATCCTAAAGCAAAAATGAATCGGTCTAAAATAAAAGGGCAGGGAAGAGCAGTTGTGCACAGGTGCACAGCAGCAAACAGAAAATGGTATGAGTTGCTTAAAAAAATAACTCACTTTGAGATGTTCTAATGGGAAAAGTGATCTAATACCCCAACTAACAGAAAATGGTATGACTAGTCATAAAAATAGTTTGCTTTGTGATGTTGTGATGTTTGAAATTGACCTAATACTTACCGGATGTTTGAAATTGACCTAATACTTACCCTTATCAATATGGATCATTCTTAAATGGGCTAGAGCTTAAAAGTGCTGTGGTAGTAAATAGGGTAGAGTTTACAAGTAGTTATCCTGGTTCAAATATTCATTATTACAACTGTTTGAGAGTTGCTGCTCATACTTGTGATCCAATTCTGAAGTGAAGTGAACAAAGTATCATTAGAATTGACAAAGAAGACATCATAGCACTGTTTCAGTTCAATTAGCATTTTACCCATATACCAAGAGTGGATTCTGTCAAAAGAAAAGACAAGCAGAGCTTTAAAAATAGATAAACTCAAAAGTACACAAAACTCTGGTCCTGAGAATTATTGTTCCAGAAAATTTTATCGTGTTGGAAATCTCGGAATCTTTCAGTCTCATCATCATTCACCTGACCATAGTGATTGATTGATCTTACTCCAGTCTAGAATAATATTGCTGACAATATATTCATACCTGAAATGAAACTTTTATTCATTCTTTCATCAGGCAATATTATAGGTGTCACAAGACCCGAACAGAAGGTGGCAGTGGATGGTGTGGTTACACAATTGGAAATGTCACACAAGTAAGATCATAATGTGATTAAATTTTGTAAAATCATTTTGACACTTTGCGAGTGAAAGCTAAACATCAAAGAACAGATTCAGTTGAACTTTAGTACATTGAATTCTTTTGTGGTGGATTCACAAACATTTGTCCACAGAGAAAATAGAATTTATGTTCTTATTTGGAAACAAGGTTTTATTTTAAATTCATTTACAGGATTTAACAGGTCAAAAACCCCTCTCATCTCTTAATGGCAGTCAAGAGTATACTGTCCAGAGTAAAGATAAACAAAACCCTTTTGCAACTTCCAATAACCCCCATTCTGACAATTTGCTTGCTGAAAAAGAAAGGAAAGATCCATTAACCAGTGATGAAAAGGGTGTAAAAGAAGAAGAACAAGCCAGTAGCACACAGAGAATGGAGCCAGTGACATCATCTACTCACACTGCCCCAAAGACTCTTGAGGCTGCAAGACACAATGTGAGTGAAAGCACAATAGACAAAGATACACCTGCAGCAGTGGCAGACAAGTTAAATGATGACATGGAAAAAATTCGGTCAAAGCGGAGCCAACAGAAGCTATCAGATGACAAAGAAATGATGTCACAAAAGGTAGAGAATCCTCTGTCCCTGTTGTCTGTCAAAGAAAAGGGTGATGTGAGAAGTGAAAAAGATGAAATCAAGGCTGTGTCATCCATTGGTGATACAAAACAGTGTCATTCAGCAGAGGGACAGAATCAACTGAGTAATCTTGACCAGCAGAAAGGAGACACTGGTGTCATCATGACAACTGAATATGCAAGCCAAAGAAAGTTGGGGCAGATGGAGATGAAAGCAAGGAGTGGTCTGCATCAGTACCACCAACCATACTCTCAGTACCAACAACCAAAGGACAACCACAGGTTTCCTCCAGAAGTGGGGACAGCTAAGCCTCAAATGGGTGATATTGATGTCAGTCAGCATCAAGCTGTTTCTCAGCCACGAAGTCTAAGTGCTGTCACCATCCAGCTTCAGCAACAGGGCCATCTAAATCTAGCACAAACAGAAACAGCTGGTATTTCACAACAGCCAGACCTCACCTATCTCACCAGAATGAAATCAGATCTAAAAAGGCAACTTGCATTACACCAGGTTTGTGTGCAGCAGGTTTTAAGGAAATTGACAATAAAAAAATCAAATTACATCCTACACTATCATTTGGACTAACTAAGAATCATTCTCCACTTTCCTGTTCAATTAATTCCAAATTTGGTTGAAGTTTGATTTCATTTTGTAAAAATTGGTGTTACTTTCTTGGTCTGAAAAGTGATTTTCCCAGCCAAACTTGGTTTATTGTATTCAAAACATTCAAGAGCACAAGTATTGTGAAAGTGGCTTTTAAGTAGTCAAACTTCGTCTCTTGGGGAAACCACTCTGCTTAAATGAACTCTCAGGAGTGAAAACAGATCCAAATTTGTTCCATTTTGACCTCTAGAAGAATTGTTAACAGTAGCAGATTATCATAATATATTGAGTTGCCATTCTGTAGTCACTAGCAAGTCCCTGTTTGAAGGGACCAAAAAGCAACTTAAAAGCACCACCTCTTTAAGCTGGCAGCCTCAACTTACTTTACTCTCACTTTGCAGACTGCTTAGAGAAGTTTAATTTAGAAAGGGGATGAAATGTTTTGGTACCTTTGTTACATGTCTTGACTAGTACTGGACTTATACTTTGTGTTTCATATTACATTTATTACTTTTATCCTCAATCGCAGCAAACCTTGAGAAGTGTACCCCTTTCACTACTTCCTGACAAAGGACGGAAGCTGCAAAATAAAGTGATGGAATTGGAAACAGCTTTGATGTCTGTAAACAGACAAATGTCAGCCTTGAGTGGTTTGTATTTAAAGATTCTCATTTCAGTTCACTGAGGTATCAGTAAGTACAGCATTATTTTAGAAGGAAAGAGCATTGCCCACCGGAAGGACATGTATTACTCAGGACTGCAGCTATATTGGATGCATGTATAATAATATGTCTGTGACTCTTTGTCCTGCAAAGAGATTGCATCCTATTGAAATTGAGATAAATGAACTCCAACAAAGAACAAATTATACACATTTAACAAAAATTGACGAGGGTAAGTCTACTTACCATACACTTCATGCAGCAAAGTCTGTGGTGACTTCCATTGCTTGCAGCTAATGCAATAAAGAAGTCCTATTGTCTAAATATGTAATTTTGAAAAGTAAAAAGGTTGTAGCACAATGCTACAGTTTAAGCTCCACCTTGCATTATGTCTTTTCATTCATAACCAATCAAGAGTCAAGAAGTAACTTCAAATATGACTCATGAATTTAGTGAAGTTTGATGAGCACTGACTGTCACTGTGTGCAAGTACTAGCATATAGGTACAAATAGGTACGTAGTCACACCTACTGCAAAAGTTAGAATGGGCACCCAAATTGCTTGATTGCAGTATTTGTAGGGCTGTGACCGTGTAGCGATTAATCGCTAAACGATCGCATGTGGAATAAACGTGTAGTACAAAGCTACTAGCGATTAATCACAAAACCCATTTTATGTCCGTTTTTATCCACATGAATACTCGTTTTGAAAAAATTACAAATGGTACACATAGCACTGTAAGACATCAAAGTAAAGCAAAGTAAAGCCTTTACAGAAACCGTGCTTCACGGATATTACTTCCTCCAGCATTACCAATTCATTTTGAATACTTATTGCGTAAATCAGCACACACCGAGTCTTTCTGTTGTGATAAGGTAATTGCGATTAATCGCTAAACGATCGCAAATTTTTGCGATTAAACGTTTAATTACTTTGCTACACGTTCACAGCCCTAAGAATTTGGTAGTGGAAGATTTGTTTAGAGTAAGTATGATGTTATGGGACATAAAAGAAACTTCCTCTGGAAAAATTTTAACAGATTGTTTCTACTGGGTTCTTGGAAAGTTTTAATTATGGAAAAGGGGATTTTAAATACTTCTTCCAGTCATAGCTAAGCAGGGTTTCAATGCATATGTGGGTGGAAAGCACAAGAAAGGGCATCAGGCCAAATTTGGCATAAATGCTGTATTTTGCCCACCTATGATAAGGTGCTGACAATGGTTGGCAAGTAGGACTGTTGTTATTCATTACAGAAGTTTGATTTTGAAGCCTTTATTTACTTTTTTGGGGAAAACATTTTTAAATTACTGTGCTTACAGTATGTTGATACTGAGAACCTTCTTTGTAGTGGATATTATTTGAGATTGGTAAATAAGAACCAACTTGCTCTATTGCAGTTTCTGGCAGCTACTTACCGCAGGGAGGAAAACCAATGTTGTCACTTAAAGAACAGTTGATGAAGGCAATGCAGACCTCTAACCATCCTGACCTTATGGCTTACCAGTATGCTGGTGAGTACTCATTCTTTCTTGTTTATGACTTCCTGCTGTTGTAGCCATAGGCAGAAATCCAGAGAAGGACAAGGAAGATACGTCCCTCCCCCCCTCCCAACACACACACTTTTTGGAGATGTTCCCATTGAGTTTCACTTTTTCACACACTTAATTTTTCTTGAAGAGCCCTTCATCCCCTTCACTTTTTTTCACAAATCTTCGCTTCTTGTAGCTTAGATGTTAAGTACATTCATAAGTCCTCTGTTTTGGGTTTGTGCAACGTATTATTTTGTGTCATATAGAGTGTAATAAGTTGTTCTGGTGTGTACGTGTTCATAGGCAGAAATCCCAGGAGAATGTGGGCGGGGGATACCTCACTTTTTGGAAATATTCCCACTGACTTTCACTTTTTCACACTTTACAGTAACTTTTGCATCAGGTGCCCAGTATCCTCCCCCCTCCCCCACTTTTTCACACAAATCTCTTCCTCTGTATTTGTCACATGTATTTTCCAAAACATGTTTTGTACATTTCCTTAAGTTCTACATTTTGGGTTTTATTCCACTAGCAAGTCTGACATAGTGATTGTACTTGAAATATCAGCACAGGATTCATGAACTCGTCCAGAATAAGTTCAGTTGATTAGAAAAGTTAGAAGAAATATGAGGAAAAGATTTCAGAGTCACATCAACAGACATTATTAATCATCTATCAAAGTTTTCATAATTATTTTGTTGTTGGTGTTGTGGTGTTTTACAGGACTTTTTTCAAACAGGTGTGGGGGGGGGGTATGTGGTTTCCCTTGCACCCGTGAAATACCTGTGTCCTTTAATATACGATGTGTGATATACTGTAGCAGTAAATTTAATTGAACATATTTCTAAGCTAGATTTGCTTGTTGACTAACTTTGATATTACTCATTGCCCAACAAGTCTTTACCAGAAATGACATACTTTAGCTTTAAGAGAAATAGATAAAATGAAGGGACTTGCATTGTTGTAATTTCTTGTCAGTATTTTGAATGGGTATGAAGAATTTATTGTACAGGGAATCAGTAGTTGCACATGTATCACATGAAATGTGAGCAAATTCTTTTTCTTTGGTAGGAGAAGAAATCTTTGTTTTTAAAGTGAAGCTAGGTACAACTACTTTATTTACTTTAGTGTGGTATGACTGAATAAAGTATATGCTTTCTGTATAGGAGTATTTTAGGGAACTTGAATATTTTGAGTTAGCATGTTGTAATACTGCATCAGTGTGCTCCGAATTTAGTTGCTCTCCTCGATTTGTTGCTTAGCTAACCCACAGATGCAAACCTTGTATGGTGGTAGGATGACAACAGCCAGGCTCAGAGAAGTTGGTTCTGTAACTAATGATGCCATCAAGAAGCTCCATGAGTGAGTACCGTGTATAAAATTATGTGGGCTGTTGATATGGGCAGTGGGCCAATTAAGTATGCCTCCACATAAATTTGTGTATACTATCTGGTTTCAATGATAAGAGAAACCTATGCATCTGTATTTGGGAGTGTTTTTGAGATGAATAGCTCATTTACATGACATCTCTGGATTTCAAGGAGTGAAGCTGACTTGAGTTGCTTTTTTTTTGCACATTACACTTGTAAAAGACAGTGCAATCACTTACAACCCTACAAAAAAACGTGTGACTATTTGTTCCAAACCCTCGTGTTTTCACATGTGTCTGCCATGTCACAAACAACAACAACACACACAAACAACAGACATAATGCAAAGCACAAAGAATCAAGGAGTTGGCCAGAAACTTTTTAGAATAATGATCAAGGCATATGCCCTTTCTTTACAGCAATTTTAATCTACAATTTAGCATGTTTTTTGGGAAGTGTTGTCATACTTGGTATGTGGATGCTACACATTAACTAACTTAATTAAACTTACTGGAACTGGGGCACTAGAATGAGGCAATAGCCTTGTTGTGCCCCACCGTTAACCATCCATGGTGAAACAAGTTGTAGCAAAGAAGAACCCTCTTGTTCTTTGGTATCAGAATGATCAAAATGGTAGCTAGTGAAGCTGAAGTTTTAAGTGAAATGGATTCAATGAAACCTCATTGCTTTTCAGCAGTCTGGTTTTCTGTCCATGACAGGTTGTAACAACTGAAATTTAGTATGGTTTTTAAGATTTTTCATGAAGCTTGTCCTGAGTACTTGAAATCAGATTTTACCAGGTTGAGATACATCCCTTGGCACAGTACCAAAGGTAGCACACTAACATTTGTGTTGCCAAGGGCTTGATGATCCTGCCTCTCATTATCACAAGTATTGAACACTAAAATGTACTTCCCATGTCCAGAGAATACTTCCTGTTTCAAAATGATTGTCCAGAAATATCTTGCCAAACAATTAGCAGAACAAAAAGTAACATTATCAATTACCATTTGGCTGCCCATGTCTTTCATTGATAGTGCAATGTTTAACTTGATATTTTGTTTGCCATTGTTTCCTATTCTGCATTCAAAGATTATTTGAGGTCATAATAGGTCAAATCGTGAAAAGCCCTTTAACTAGATATCTTAAAATTTGTCTGTGCTGAAAAAACAGGCCACCACCCTGCACCTTGTGGCACTGGGTAGAATGAAAGAACTTGCCCGATATTGTGGACAAGAATTCCACTGCTTTGCCCAGGAGGACAAAGGTCATTTAAGTTTGTGAAACTTGTAGCAGGGAGGGAAAGTGTGATGAGTACATCTGTACCATTTGCCAATTTTATGATACAACTTAATGTTTTGGGAGTTTTGTCATATTTAAATGTGTACATAGCTTTTGTCTAAATATGACTATTGCTTATATTCCTACAGCTCATTGCAGAGTTGTCCTTCTCCTGATGAAGCAACTCCTGATCCAGATGGGTTGAAAGTCACCCTAATGCAGCACCAAAAGCAAGCACTTACCTGGTTATTATGGAGGGAGAGCCAACACCCATGTGGTGGCATTTTAGGTGAGGTGTTCTTGCTTTCAGTAAAATTTCATTATTGAAATTTCATATCTGGCCAGGAGGCAATTCTCAAGCTCAACATTTTCAGTTAGGTACTTTTCAGAATGAATTGACACCCCATGAATATCATACCGTAGTGCCAATAATACTTGCCAAGGTTTCCTCACAGTACATTTTCAATTTGCTTCACATTCTGTGGGATTTATTTGTTCTACAAACAAGATTTATATCCTTATTTATCATGAAAGAACAGTGTATATCATGTCTTAAAATACAACTGCCTGGAGAGGTCTTCAGAAGGGTATAGAGCCGCGATTCCCCACATTTCTCAGCTCTTTCCCCCTTATATTCAATGGCTTTAGGCAAATGCTTCTCACCTGTCTGTAAAATATGAATTAAAAAGAAGAACACAGGTTCAGGTAAAGACTACAGTGGATACAAATACTCTGTTTGGCCCAGATTCTCTGTAATGCAAAAGTGATGGGATGGAAGGGGGGAGGGGGCCATTGCTTTATGATGGTGAAGCTTGAACCAGCAAACAAACCGGGTTTGAAGCCTCGATGTGGGTTGGTGGTCCTTCACAGGAAACTTTGAAAATTAAAACTGTTAGATTTAATTTCCTGACACCTGACAATCAAAACAAGTACACACAGAAACGGTTTCACAGAATTGCATGTTACTATGCAGAGTGTCACTTTGCAGTTTAGGAATGGGGTAGCCAGTAATGGTTTCTCATCTGTAAATGACCAAAACAGGAGGTTATGAGTAAGGCAGGCCAGCTTGTTTGAGACAGCTAAATTATGCAGGGAAGCTTCTGATATTACCAAAAAATTGTTATTGCATAGCCTTCTAGATTGAGGATAAATCTGATGTTCAGCTTAGACATGAATTCAAAACTCTTCGATATTATAAACCAAATTTATCCCACTAAGTATACATTAGTATGAACACTTTTCATTGGAGGAATCATGCCAACAACTCTTTTTCAAAACATCAAAACCCTACTTGTGGTACCAGTGTGCCAGTGAGATGCCCATTTTCTGCATCATGGTTAGGACCTGGTTAATAGGATCAGCCTCGGAAAGATAATGGAAGTTAGACAGTCTGTTAGATACAAATTTCTTACATCTTGCAATTAAGATAATTCACAATCTTTGTCATGTGCATTAGGAGATATTAAAGTAAAATTAGTGAATGGCTTCATTTTACTTTGATTTTATGAGTACAAACTAGAGAGCTTAGTGGAAACAATTTAGTATCAATTAACCATGGTTTAACTTTACTTTGTCATGTTTGTAAAATTTCCACCCCTTGCTGTCCCTTATGCTTTCATCACCCCCTTGAGGTGCAAAATTGAACCCTTGGGGCAAAGCATTGCCCCTGTAGGAAATCACTGATAAAGAGGTAGCAGAACACATCCTTATTCCTTCCCTCCTTAAAAAATGAAAACATGTATGTTAAAGGTTGTGTGACATGAAAATAACATAGTTGGATATTCAATATAAAAAGCATTCAGTATCTAGAAAATAGCTGCAGTTTCCATTAAAATCCATCAAATATTGACCATTTTACAGGGAAATTTCTATTTCACACTTGTATCATGAATAAACATGAGCTAAATATGCAAGTATGTGACATCGAAAGAGGGGCATACCATATATGGCACATGTTAGCCTTTATATTTTCAACCTTAATTGCAAGGACACTGGTAGCATTGTTATTCCCTGAGGGGTTTATTATAAAAGTTAAAATTTTTTCCTTAAAAAATATTGGTTTCACTCACCAAACTGTAATCTATATGATTGGTAATTAAGAGATAATTTGTATAGGGTTAACAAAAGAAATCATGACACTGTGCAACACTCCACATCATTATTTTTGCATAGGCAGTTAGTTTCTTCAGAAACCATCAAACTTTGAAGACGTATATTTTGAGAACGGTAAAAGATATTGAAATAATTCCAACGGATCTTTAATTGGAGGACGTAATTCTTTAACTGACAAGTGAAACAGCTCTTTTGGTGGCATGTCACACGACCTTTAAAGCAGATAAAAAGAAAAAGAATCATGTACCATTTTTTTTTCATCAGCTGATGACATGGGACTGGGTAAGACACTTACGATGATTGCTTTGGTGATGAAACAGAAAGAGATGTCAGTCAAAGAAGATTCAACAACTACTGAAGACACTGATGGTAATGTGTCTTTATGTTTCAGTTTTAGTCAAAACAAATGCAGCCACCAGAGTGTGTGTATGGGTGTGTGTTTAGGGGGTGTGTTTGTGGGTGTGTGTGTGTGTGTGTGTTTAACACCTAGCTTGTTAACGTCTAGCACAAGATAGGAAGTGGGATAACTAAATCGTACTTGTGCGTATGGGTCATTCCTAGGGAGATGACCCTATAGATAAGAGTTTGTCAAGTGTCCCGGGCTGTAGGCCACTTTCACTTAAGGTTTTGACTTGAATTTATTGTATTAGCCATGGCTTTGTTCAGCTCATTTTCTTATTAAAAGTTTGGGCTCCTAGAATCTTCCGCTGGCCATGTTAGTGCACGTTGTGGGCCGCAAATGGTCGGCAGGGCATCACTTGAGCATGGAGGCAATAAATTTGGTTGGAGGTTAAAGGTTATCTGAGATCACCAGAGAATATAGTCTGAGAACCTTGTACACACAACATCTCACGATAGAAAGAGTGATGCTTCTTATATTAGCAGTGTGAAGGCATACAGTTTACATGGAAGTTAAAAATTATTTAGGGTTCTCACCTAGAGTCATACTAAAACTATTATATGTAGAATAACTTAAAATAGCAAGCATGGACACTTCGTATGATATGTGGATAGATCACATTCCAAGAGTGGAAGGATACTGTTAACATGATTTTGGAACTAAGATTGGTGTTTGAATTGTGACCACTGATAGAAATTCCACTTAAAGAAGCCTGATAATTTTATTTGTTTATTACCTTATCCTCATATCATTAGTATGTGTGTTGGTCCTGTTTTGTGTGTATTGAAGCAACATAAAATATCACTTCTTTAATACTTTAATACAGTAGATGCCTGAATCTTTGTCCCTTGAAAAAACATGAACACACAGTTTTGGACAATTACATTGTTGCCTTTCCAGCTCCAAAAGATTTCATCAAGTCAAAAACAACTCTCATTGTATGCCCAGCATCTCTCATGGATCACTGGGAAAAGGAGGTTGAAAGGCGATGCCATCGAGGCAAACTCAAGGTCTATAAATACCATGGTCCCACCCGCACAAAGAGGGCAAAGGATCTTATACGATATGACATAGTTGTGACAACATACCAGATCATTTCCCGAGAATTGGAAGAGACCATAAAAGAAGGGGAAGGTGATGAGGCTGTCTCTGTGAGTTATTTTCTTTTTTTGCCCAGCATGTTGTTTGCCTGTAAGACTTAAAGGAAAGGTTAAGCAAAATGCTTTTTTTTTTGATATGTGAAAAAGTAACTAAATGTAAGCATTGTGGTAAAATTTTCATTCAGCTCTGATGCGTAGTTCTCATGATATCAGTAAATGAGGTTAATACATTTGTGACCTAAAGCGAACTTTAAGCAAGCAGGGATTACATCATCTCCTCCTCACAGTGATGAGCAATCTTTGACTTCTGTGTTTTCCATTGTGTTGTTTTGACTGTGAAGTTGATAGTGATATGAGCATGCCATAGGGAATTTGAAATTTGTAAGATTTCCTTTCCTCTCATGCATTCACATTCTGATAATATGAGATTATGGAGAAGAAGACTGGTTGCATAGTTTAAAGAAAAACAAAGGCTAGCTCATTCATGTTTGGTTATGATGTCACATGTATTTGCTTCAAGTCCACTTTGGTTGAAAATGTGATAACTTCATTTGCTAGTATCTTGAGAACCACACATGGGATTTCAATGTAAATTTCACCTGAAGACTTAGATTAAGTACCCCTTTAACATATCAAAACTTCGTTTAAAGTGTACCTAAAGTCTAAAATTTCAAAAATATATGTTACAAAGCTTGAAAAAAAGGTCCAACTCACATCTCCACAAGACATTCCTGAGCTAAGATATAAAATGTTGAAGCTTATTTACTCAATTTAAGATGGTGGATTGCACAATAATTTGTGAGGTCATTCTTGTACTACTCAAATTACAGTCTTTGTTGTCCTTTCTTTTTTCCAAAGCCACTGCACTTTGTGCCAAAATGTGATCACTGTCTTACTGTTATAGGGTGACTTGGCTATATAAGTCTTCTCCTTACAACATACCATGCAATTGAATTGTAATTGTTTCAAGGTCATATAAACATCTTAATTCCAAAGGGAAACAAAAGCAGTTCATGTGAGTTGTACAAGAAGGACTTCACAAATTATTGTGCAATCGACTATTTCAAATTAGGTGAATAAATTTCAATATTTTATATCTCAGCAATGGAATAAGCTATGAAAACGGGAGTTGGATGAATGAAATTCATTTTCCAAACTCTAAAATATATATTCTTGTAATTCTAGACTTAAGGTCCACTTTAAGCGTAAACTCTTCTTTGAAAGTGCTGTTGTGTTTGTGTACTGTACAGTCTTGCATTGTTATCATTGCCAAGTAAAACCAACACTATTAAATCCTTAGCCTGAGCTAATGGTTTGTGCTAATCAAAACCCAAAATTTAAAAGGGGTGTCATTTTCCTTTGGTAGAAGGAGTGTAAAAATCAGTCAGTTGTTTTGTGCTATAGGTGCAAAGAGATGCTTTGTAAAGGCAGACCAGAGAATCACCATTACTAAAGTGGGGGTGACCTCAGTAGTAAGTGCTGTCACATTGGCTCGTCTGAGAAGAGTTTTCTTCAATTTGATCCATCTGAAGTTTGATTTCTGTATCAGGAGACCAAAGATGTGAAACTTACAGATCAACCAGTACCCCTCCAGATTGGCTGGGAAAGAATTATCTTAGATGAGGCCCACAACATCAAGAATCCAAAAAGCAAGTCAGCTGTGGCCATCTGCAAGTTGAGAGCAAGGGCCCGGTGGGCCATTACTGGTACCCCAATCCAAAACAACCTTTTGGATATGTATGCCCTTCTGAGGTAATTATAATTTACTTCAAATATTGTCAATGTGAATTTATTGATTCCCTGTCGAAGGCGGCAGGAATCTATGCCATCACATTTGCATGTGTTTGTACTGTATGTATGTGTTTATGGCACTTAGCTTTTAAACAGGATATCTCAAGATGAGCATGATGTATATTTTCCATATGTGTCATATGAATTTGTCATATTGAGAGGAAGAACTCTGTAGATTAATGCATAGGAAAGTGGGGGGAACCACCCCCTACATGAGGATATTTTCTTATTTTTTCTGTTACTCATATTGCTATAAAGTGTAAAAATAATGAGATTTTTTCCACATGCTTCATGTGCACCCATTCCATTCGTTGTCATCTCTACTGGTTACTGCACTAATGAAAATTTTGTTCCCAATAATATTGCTCAGGACTCGAAAATAAGCTTTTCCTCTCTGGAGCTAAAAACAGCTTCTGATGGCCTTCATTTTGAAGCTTTTTTGGAGCTGTTTTCCTATTGTCTGGAGCCGTTTTCAATTTTCAAAGAAACCACTGTTTCCTGCATGTAACATTCTCTCTGATCATCTCCCAAATGTTACTTGTGCATTTAGTAAAAGAAATTCAAAATAACAGAGACAGAGACATTTAATAAGACAAAGAGCATTTTTTGGTGTAACACCAGGAAGTACTAAGTATGGTGTGGTCACTCCATCTCTGAAAAACGTCGGAGGGGCTGGGTGCATGTATAGCTAGTTACGGCAGGTTTAGATTGACCTCAATGGCACCTTGAATGTGGAGGTAGGGGTGGGCACAGGAGTTCATAAGTTCTATTGCCTCATGCATCTGGCGCTATTTTTAGTGCCGGACAAACACCCACTGTTCCGTTTTTCTGGCGCAGTTGTTGCGGTCTCTGGTGCTTTTGCGCCAGAGGTCCAGTCTATTTTCGAGCCCTGTTGCTAACTGAGTATGCCTTATATGCCCTCACAGAACTGCTTACTGCAATGCAAGGTGCAGAATTACATTGCAAATAGCCTGCACAGTTACTTCTGTCAAATTATAGATTACTTTTTACTGAAAGCGAAGTTTTGGGGTCTCATTGCTGACAACTTACGATACGTTGAAATTAAGTACAAAATACAGTCAGAAAGATCAAAACAGATAATACACTGTTACATGAGTCATTCTTTAAAAATGTTAGACAGTACAATGACAAATTCTGAAGCATTACCTTTGCTTGGTATGTGTTTCAGAGATTCTGACACCATTTATTGATGCAACCATAAAAATGGAGGGCCAGAGTTAGATATTCTCAAAAGTGTAGGTGTAAAGTACTTACTTCTCAGTCCATGTTTCCATGAGGGGGGGTTGAAGGTCATACATGGTAATTTTTGCAAACTTTTCGCACAACTCAAGTGGAAGGAGATTTTTTAAAGTCTTCAGATTGTGTTGAGTGAGTACGTGAAACAAAAATGGCACTATTTCAAAAACTGAAGGATTATCAGACTGAGTGATAAGCTCAATTTGGAACAGGAAAAATGATCAAAGGTAAACCAACAATACAGGAATGGCACTAGGGATGTTGTGTTTGAAATAATAATAAAACATGTATAACATGTTCAATAATGGAACAGTGCATTAAGAATAATAGACATATGCACTAAAACAAAGGTGCACTGGGGTGGCAAATTTGAAAGAATTGAGTTTTAGAGCCATTTCTGGGATCTTTAAAATAAAGGACTGGCAAAATCTGAGTTAGTGGATTGGAAGGGATAGAGGTACAATGTAAGTGCCAAGTGGTCATATCCTTTTTCAACTTTTACCACAAAAGGGGACTATCAACAAAGGGGTCTAAACCATCAAGGAACTTTGAAAGTTTTATAAATTGTCCAAAATTATGAGAGAGAATACTTCCACAAAAGTATAAAATGTCAGTTTAGCTGACCTTAACAGAGTTACTGTTTTTGTTTTAATGTTAATGTTGTATTTCATTGCAGGTTTTTGAGGTTTTCACCTTTTGATGAATATAAAGTTTGGAAAAAACAGGTGGACAACAATAAAAGTAAGATTCAGAAAGTTTATGTTAGAATGTAGTGATATTTAGGGGCCTAGAGAGTAACATAAGTAGTGTGGCAGTAATATGAAATTATTTGACATGCCTGATGGTTGTCAGTGGTTTTAAAAACATGAAGTTATTTACAGAGGCAAGTTTGTATGGGGAATGCTTTCCGTTCCGGTATCTCTTTGCTCTGATGTCTCTGTATTCCAACACTGAGTCTACATCAGGGTTAGTATTAGACATCAAGGTTAGTATTAGGATAAGGGTTAGGTTAGGTTTGTGTGAGAGTGTAAGAGTTTCAATTGTTGTAACATAGAGGTGTAACCAGGGTTATAGCTATGCTGGTCGGGCGAACCGGTACTAAAGCTTACCGACCGCCACTCAAAGTAATTTGTCAGCTTACCCACTGGCACCCAATTTCCTAAAATAATGGTATATCGATATAAAATGCATCGTTCCTTTGTCACGTTAGTATATTCTGACTACAGAGGACAATATCCGTGGCCTAAATCCAATGTTGCATCAGTTTAACATGCCAACAAAGTTTCAACAACAAACATTTTCTGCTAATATTAGCACCAATTGCATGTTCGAGGCCTATTGACAAATCCCATTTCAGCACAGATTTTGTAAGGCTAGGCTAAGCACTTGTAGTGTGTTGCCTAACGTTCATTATCCTTCACATAACATGGTTTGTGAAAGTTACAGAGGCGATTTTACCCGACACTCAAATTGGGCTAGCTATAACCCTGGGTATAACCATTTCATACTCCACAAACTAGAAGCTATAAATTCCAAAGAAACTATGCACATATTCTGTACAAAAGAGTGTTTATCAGAGAAGCTGTGTAACATACTCTGTGAAGTAGCTATGTTACATGCAGCTGTGTAACAAGAACATATGGTGTTGTTTTACTGCTGTTAGTATTTTTTGGACAGTGGCTGGTTACCTCATGATGGGGTGTCACCTGTTTGAAGTGTACCACAAGATATTTAAAATATGTTCATTAGCATGTCAACGTGGTGATTTTTCATTGCTTCTGTAGCAGTTTTGTGTTACATATGTTTCATTATTTGTGTAGGAAGTGGCAATAAGTGGCTGGCTACCTTAATGAAAGCTCTGCTTCTGAGAAGAACCAAAGACCAAGTGGACAGTGAAGGCAAGCCACTGGTAAGTCTTAAATTAATTCATATGTGCATGCTCTGGTTGAATTCTGTATCTTTTTTGGTAATTAGATTTCCAGGGGAAGGGTATGATGGAATCACAGTTGGATAAAAAGCAATTTTGAGTTTTGAATATTTGCCTATAGTAAAAGGTATCTTCACAATGGGGATGCGTTTGTGTATGTGTATGTGGTGCATGTAAGCATGATATCACAGAAGATTAACTTTCAGGGATGTAATTCTTGGCATGTGGCTGGCTCATATTAAGTGGATGATCCCTGGGATTATTGGTGGAGGTTAAAGGTCAGTAGAGGTCAATAGAAATGTTCAAAACCTTATAAACATGGTAGAAGGGTAACCTTGATGATCTCATACTTGGCATGTGAATGCCTCACATTGGGTTCAAAGTCTATTGTTTTTTGTGGCAGTCACAGATCATTTGGGGTCAACATAGGTCAAACAATGAATACCTTGAAAACTGTCAAGAATGATATCCATGAGGGATCTTGTACTTGTCATGTAGCTGCCCTATATCAAGTAGATTATCCCAGTTGTGTTTGATTGCAGTCAAAGGTAATGTCAGGTCATTGGAGGTCAAACTGAAAACTCTGTAAACAAAATATCTCATACTTAGAATGATGCCTGCCACACAGTGAGGATATGATCTCTGATCGATTAACTAGACCTTAAAGTCACAGTAGGTCAAACTGTGAAAAGCTTTTAAACATGATATCACAAAAAAGAAAACCTACACGAATGTGATACTACCCACATGGGTACCCCCTAATGAGTGCATAATCTCTTTTATTTTGGTGGCAGTTCACCAAGGTCAAACTGTGAAAACCTTTAAAGTTGTTATTTATCATGCATGCCATCAGAAACATACTTAGGTCTTATATCTGGCATGCAATGCCCTATTAAAAGTGACTAGTTGATTTTCAACCCCATTATTACATGATATTAATATGATTGATCAATGCCCATGGATCTCTTTACAACCTGCACCCAAATGTAAACACAGTGTCTATCAACTTCACAATGAAACTCCGTCAATTTGAAACCACAGTTCTAAAATTATATTACAGTGGTAAGAGACCACTAAGTCTTTTGGATTTCTGGGTGATTCCTTGCAGGAGCTAAAGGAATCTATGTGATTACAGTGGTGTGTGTTTTGTGACATTTACCTTGTAAACACTATATCTCAAGATAGGAATGATGGATAATTTGGTACTTTGTATATATTTAATGATATGTCATGTTCAGAGGAAGAACCCTGTCATTTGTGATACAGGTCAAAGTTCTTTTGTCACTAGAGGATGAAAACTGTATGTTTAACTGTTGTAAAACCATAGTTTCTCAAGTTAGGTAGCATGGATACTTTCATTCTTGGCAAGTAGATGCATTATAGTCAGGAAGAGAACTCTTTTACTTGTGGTAGGGGTTAGAAGCCATCTAAGGTCACCAGAGGTGAAACTATGAAAACCCTGTTAACAGCTTGTGCACAGGAAAAATAACACTGAGGGATTTTGTACTTTTTTTTTTGGTGGAGGTAGTCAAATTGTGAAAAGCTTGTAAATATGATATCTCAAGAAGAGTTATTTTGAGAAATCTCATACTTTGCATGTAGATGCTCCATAATAAGTTCATTGGGTCTTTTGGTTTTGGTGGAGGTCAAAGATCATTTGAGGTCAATACATAGCAAATTTTGAAAACTTTGGAAACAGGGTATCTCAAGGAGGGAAAACACCTGACATGTGGGCATATTTGCCCCTATGTAAGTGGAAGAACTCTTTGAAGTTTTTTGTGGAGAACAAAGGTCATTTGAGGTCACTTATCAGTCATGATATCTCCGCAGTAAAATTTCTGACTCATGGCATATGCATATGCATGGCTAACAGATATGTTCCCCACTGCTCATGGATTTAAAAACATTCTACACCTCAGTGCAAACACATTAACTTCACATGGACTCATATCAAGTTAAAGCCACAGTACTCAAAATGATTTTGTTTTCACAAGAAATCATGGAATGTAAGTTCTGGTTAAAGAAGGGTTTATGGCTTGCATTCCAAATTAAAACTAGTGCACCAATGGTGCAGTAGCTCAAACCTCGGCAAAGTTTGGGGTCTGCTCTTCTCCCCCCCCCCCCCCCCCCCCGCAAAACCCTGTGTACATCACTACATGGTGTGATTGCAGGAAACACATAATCAAAACATGTACATGTATGTCTTTCCCAACATTAGTAAAGTGCAAATAAAAAATCGAGACCTTACCCCCCCCCCCCCCCCCCCACCATCATTCTCAAAAGCAAGGTAAGGCAATTCCCCCTTTGTCAGTGAAAATAATAGAACTAACCTATTTTAAGTTCAGGCATTACCATACCAATTATCTATGAAGAAAGATGTTATTCAGTATCACAGTGAGTTACAGTAATCAAGACACTATAACAGAACAGTTTTGACATAAAGCAATATTGATGTACTCACATATGCATTACCACAGTTCCAAAAATTCATATTTAGAATCTGAGAAGTGTGAATGTTAAGGCAGTGGATAAAATCTCAAAGTCCTAGTTGACAAGTAGAAGAGGACAGACCTCTTTTGTATCAACTTAAGTCTTGTTTACTGTCTGACCTTAGCAGTGCAATCCTTGCATTTCAACTGCTAGATTGCACCATCTAAAAGCCCAGTAGCTTCTGGTTTTTGGTTTCGATGATAAGAGAAACCTATGCATTCATGATGGCGTGTATGTATGTGTGTATGTATGTGTGTGTGTGTGTGTTTGTGACACTTCTTGTTAACACGATATCTCCAGAAGAGAAAGTCGGGCAGTTCTCAAACTTGGTACAAAGATGCCCCATATTGAGAGGAAGAACCCTATTGTTTTTGGAGGGGGTCAAAGGTCACCTGGGGTCACCAAGGGTCAAACTCTGAAAACCTTGTTAACACAATATCTCGAGGTAGGAAGCTTGGATGAATTTCATACTTTGTATGTAGATGCGCTATGGTAAGGGGAAGAACCATATTGTTTTTGGTGGAGGTCAAAGGTCATCTGGGGTCACCGGGGGTCAAACTCTGAAAACCTCGTTAACACAATATCTCAAGAAGGGAAGCTCTGACAGTTCTCAAATATGGTACATGGATGCCCCATGTTGAGAGGAAGAACCCTATTGTTTTTGGTGGGGGTCAAAGGTCACCTGGGGTCACTGGGGTCAAACCCTGAAAACCTTGTTAACACAATATCTTTAGGTAGGAAGCTTGGATGAATTTCTTACGTAGTATGTAGACGCGTTATGGTAAGACGAAGAACCATATAATTTTTGGTGGAGGTCAAAGGTCATCTGGGGTCACCAGGGGTCAAAGTCTGAAAACTTTGTTAACACGATATCTCAAGGTAGGAAGCTTGGATAGATTTCATACTAAGTATGTGGATGTGTTATAGTAAGAGGAAGAAGCCTATTGTTTTTGGTGGAGGTCAAAGGTCATCTGGGGTCAGCAGGGGTCAAAGTCTGAAAACCTTGTTAACACAATATCTCGAGGTAGGAAGCTTGGATGAATTTCATACTTTGTATGTAGATGCGTTATGGTAAGGGGAAGAACCATATTGTTTTTGGTGGAGGTCAAAGGTCATCTGGGGTCACCGGGGGTCAAACCCTGAAAACCTTGTTAACACGATATCTCAAAAAGACAAGCTCTGACAGTTCTCAAACGTGGTACATGGATGCCCCATATTGAGAGAAAGAACCTTATTGTATTTGGTGGGGGTCAAAGGTCACCTGGGGTCACCAGGGGTCAAACCTTGAAAACCTTGTTAACACGATATCTCGAGATAGGAAGCTTGGATGAATTTCTTACGTAGTATGTAGACGCGTTATGGTAAGACGAAGAACCATATAATTTTTGGTGGAGGTCAAAGGTCATCTGGGGTCACCAGGGGTCAAAGTCTGAAAACTTTGTTAACACGATATCTCAAGGTAGGAAGCTTGGATAGATTTCATACTAAGTATGTGGATGTGTTATAGTAAGAGGAAGAAGCCTATTGTTTTTGGTGGAGGTCAAAGGTCATCTGGGGTCAGCAGGGGTCAAAGTCTGAAAACCTTGTTTACATGATATCTCAAGGTAGGAAGCTTGGATAGATTTCATACTTAGTATGTGGATGTGTTATAGCAAGAGGAAGAAGCCTATTGTTTTAGTGGAGGTCAAAGGTCACCTGGGGTCACCAGGGGTCAAAGTCTTGAAACCTTGTTTACACGATATTTCAAAGTAGGAAGTTTCAAAGTAGGAAGCGTGGATAGATTTCATACTAAGTATGTGGATGTGGTATGATGAGAGGATAAAGGCAATTGTTTTTCGTGGAGGTCACAAGCCATTTGAGGCCACTAGAGGTCAAAAACTGAAACTTTGAAAACATGAAAACATGTCATTACAAAGGAGGAAGCACAGACAAATCCCTTCTAATGCGTTTTTTTTTTTTTTCATTTTCTTAGTTATTCAAGTTTTGGTTCAAATTTGATGGATGAACCTCAGTGTAACAAATCACCCCCTTTTCGGCAAGGAATTACTAAGCCTTTTGGCCTTCTGGTTCCAACATCTTAAGATAGCATTTGACCAGTGACTGAAAGATATGGGACATCATGGCATCTTTTGGAATAGAACGTATATCATCGAAACCTCAATGCATTTTTGCATTCTGGTTACACACACATTGTTATAAAGTTACAGTTTGTAAACAATCTGGTATTAGCTCTCTGCTGCCACAAGGAACTTAGTATATACAGTTACCAGGAGAACAGGTAACTTTGCAAGGAAGAGGTACTGTCAATTACAACTCATGCACGATGATGAATTATGATGCCAACCAGGGAGCTGAGCCAACAGACCTTCTACATCGCCACACACAATACAGAAATTGTTCATATACTGCTCAGAAGCTAAGGAGCCCCCTGTAAACTAACCTTTACAACCTCACAGGACTGACCTCTTGAAGACAGACAGTTTTAAAGAGAGTGCAGTATACAGAAAAGTAGGTAGTAAAGTGTTTTTGTGAGACTGGTAAAAATAGAGGGGTGGCATAAAATTGGTTCAAAAGGTATCAAAAGTATCCTTCATTCCAAATTGGAGAAGTAATTTGTAATCTGCACATGCCAGTCGTCCTTCTGAGCAATTTTGAAGATAACTTTGTAATGCATCAAGGAGAAAATAGCATTTCAAAATATTCACAACTATGGCCTCAAATGACCCTTGGAGGACCTTTGACCTACATTTTTACACCCCGCTGGAAGCCCTTCAAAAGTCGATTAACTAAAAGTATGTTTGGTAAATATCAGACTCACAGGCACAAAGCAATACCACATCAAAGATATTTCCACCTTTTGACCTCTAATGACTTCGTATGACCTTGGATCAAAAATCTGTGTACAACCCTAAAGAACCACTATGTAAGAAATATTGCAATCAAATGTCAAGAACATACAGTGCTATTTGTGGGAGGAGATACATTTTGAAGATATTCACATAATGGCCTTTACTGACCCCTAAGTGACCTTTGACCTCAACTTCTTGAACATGACAGGTAGCCTAATGTTCAACGATCAATGTATCTGAGTTTCGTTAAAATCTGTCCACAAGTGTGCACCTGAGAGCATTAAAGGCAATTGTGGACAGAGCGTGATAGACAGAGCGTGATAGATAGAGCGTGATGGAGTGGGATGGAGTGGGGATGGAGCGTGATAGAGTGGGGCTGGAGCGTGATAGAGTGACGGTGGCGGATCACAATAGCTCAAACATCTCTTTGAGCTGGTTTGAGCTAAAAAAAAAACAAATCACATTCAATTATTTCATGGTAACCTTTGTTTTAGAACATGCAGAAACATCTAGTGGACTTGAATTTTTAAATACTTCACATACCAGCAGATGGGAAGCTCCCAATGAATTTTTCAGTTTGCAGCAGTTAAATGTAGCATTGATGAAAAAAAGAATTTCAACTTCAAGTGAGAATTCTTAATGTGTTTTGTATTGGTAGGTCAGTCTGCCAGACAAATGTATCACCACACATGAAATACAGCTATCAGAGCAAGAAAAGAAGGTTTATGACCAACTCTTCAAAATTTCCAGGTGAGTCCCCCACCTCACACATGTGTAACCTTACATTAAAATCATAATGTGTGTCACCTAATAGCACAGTATTCCTCTTGAAATCCAGGATGTGCATGGGTAGCTATTGGTTTTTCAGTTGTACAGTAGACACAATTAATTTTTGGCTTGTTCCTTGACCTTATAAATCTTTGTAGACGTTCCAACTGGGACTTTCCATCTAACACTCCTATACAGTAAAACCCCGTTTATCCGAACCCCGTTTATCCGAAACCCCGTTTATCCGAACTAGCCGTCAGATTTAACAACAATAATAGTCAAAACAATAACAGCAGTATACACCAAGTTTTAAGTGCTTTACAAGGCAAAATTCCACGTAAATTTTTGCAGAAATGCACTAGTTTTTCTCGGGACTTTTAAAGTAATGAAAAGATGTCACGATGGCTAAAACAGCCGACATGTGGACATAGAAAACAATCTGTTGTCTCTTTGTCAAATTTGGAAGAAATATCGTACGTATTTGCCTTGAAGTTCTTGTTAGGAACCATGAGTCGGTATAGGCTCAATATCCTCTCATACAAAAATACGTTAGGCTAGCGTAAGTCTTAGTTTCACTAAATCTGAAAAGTTAATAACGTAGTGAGCTTCATACCTAAAAATAATGAAAGAAGATCTTACAAAAACATTGCGAACTGCTGTTTGAGAGTCTCCTACACATGTGTCTCTAACATTTTTTGAAATTTTTGCAGAATTTATACTCTAGATACCTCTCCAGATCGTTACAGCTTTTCTTCAGCACACACATTCATTTAGTGTGTAGAAAGCATTGGTCATTCAGTCGAGCGAAGGCTCAAATTTTTGGAATAAAATCTCTCTGTTTTAGACCTCTAAAAATTTATTTGTCATATCATCGGTCACGAAAAATAGTAACGAAATATTTTGGGGGGTGTTGCTTGCAATTTTAAGCCTTTTCGGAATTATTTTCGAAATGTGTTGACACACTGTCTTATATGGACCAAGTGTACCGTACTTAAGGCAAAAACTTGGAACCTCGTTTATCCGAACTTTTTCGTTATCCGAACAACCTTCGGTCCCGATGTGTTCGGATAAACGGGGTTTTACTGTACAATGTAATTTGAATATGTTGTCTCCCAGTGTGTACTAAATGTGTATTCAAGTTTAGTTGCTAGGCAGTGAGATTGAAATCTCTTTGATCTGAAAACAGGGGAAAAGTCCAGGAATACATCAATTATCAGGAAGACAAAAAAGAAGGCTACATCTATGGAAACCATAGCACTGCCTTTTCTAATGCATTTATGAACCATGGAGCAAGCTCTTCAACTGCTGCTGTGAGTTCAGCAGGAAGTGAGAAGTCTCAGAATGAGCAGAGTGCCCCCAGTGGTAGAATGAATGCCAGTCAGATATTGGTTATGCTGCTGAGACTGCGACAATGCTGCACACATCTGAGTCTTCTGAAAGAGGTAATTCAACTAAGTAACAATTCCAACATAATTTATTTTGGGAGTTGAACACATCAGAGCTAGCCGGAAAGGTTTGTTGACATACAACCCAGAAGAGCTATTGTAATCAGCAGATACAGAATTTAATAATCCCCTAATGAAAAATCTGGTGGGATTCCTTGGACATGTCTTATCATTCTTAGGGTACATCTCTTCAAAGGACAGTAGGACAGTTTTTCTAAAGTAACTCAGTACCTATCCGAAAATGTGATGAAGAGTGTTGCAGTTAATGTTTCTTTTATAACCCTTAATTGCCAGATAGTGTACAGTGACATGGATAAAATTGATATTTTGCAACTTTTCATATTACAACTTAGCGTTCAACCTTAGTGGTGGTCTGCTGGCCAAACACCATTTGAAATGCTGCCAGATCAGTTGAAAGCCTCCTCAGTGGGCCCAACTAGCTAGGTGAAATTAATTTACCAAGTTGAAAAATCACAGCTGTAAGAAAACTGCTGCCACTTAATCAAGATATCAAACTCATTCAGAAAATTACATTATGGACAGTGATCTCTTAATACTCAGAGTGGGCTCTATCTAAGCATACCCTTTATGGAATTCCTAGTTGACTTTATAAAGTTTGGTTGGTTTGTATGGATCTTGTGTTGCTTTGTTTTGTGTCTAGCAGTAATATTATCTTGACATATTTATAATAATAAAAGAAGGCAAAAGGGTGTAATGTGAGCATAGCAAGAATAGTATCACTAATTGATTCTCAAATCTACTGTTGTAAATCCAGTGAATATTAAAGCTTGAAAATGTGAAATCTTCACTATAAAATAAGGTATGAAAAGAGAGTTGTACCAATGATTTTCATATTTCAACCTCTGTGGTATGTATGTGTGTTCCCCTTTATTTGTGAGAAACATAAGAGGATGATGGGTTGGTTGGAGAGAATGATTGATTCAGTGAACGTATATTTCAAAGAAAGATTGCAGGTGGTTGCACATTTTCTTTCAGGTAGCAACCATTGGACCAGTTACACGAGATTGGTCACTTTCAAGAGGCAGACAAGTAAAATTTTGCATCAAACATTCTGTAGTTTATTCCCTGTTGTGCCAGCACTTCTCATCAAATATTATCATCCCATTTCTGGTGTACGGACAAATTGCAAATTGGAATAGTGATGAATCTGCATATGTGGTCATTTTGGCATAGTGACAAAGACAATTTTCGCCCGAATCTGTATATCTTTGCATTAAAAATTGAAATGACATTGTAATGTATTTTATTTTCTACAATTTAAAACATATCAACAATTAATTAAGCAGAAAACCTCCAACTGAGATAACATTCGTCACTATGTGAAATGGAACCATACATTCGTAATCTTGCAGCGTTACACCAAGCTCAACCTTTGCACTGACTGAACTACATCTGGGCTCTCTATACCCATTTCACAGTATGCCTGCCATCTGCAGGTTTTTTGGTTCTTGCAAATAGAAACAGTTAACTGAGAAAAAAATATTGCTGAGATTCTGACTATGGTACAGTTCAAGATGGTGGAACTGGGTGGTAGTCTGAAAAAGTTTGAGAACCACTGATCTAGATAATGAGATAATGAAAATATCCCCTTGAAATGAAATTACTCCGTAGATCCCAGAGGAAGATGTCTTAAAGGAGGATGGAATCGAGCTGTCTCTCATTGGCAAGATGAAGGACCTGGGCCTATCAGATGGGAGCCTCACAGAGAATGATTCAGAGGCAAAGAATCATGACATTGGTAGTCCTCATAATTCCAGCTCAAAGGTCATAATTGCCATTCTACTTTGAGATATGTCTTAGCTTCTTTCTTGAATTTTGCAATGTGCTGAAATATCAGTACTTACAGTGTATCTAAGGGGGTTGGATTAGCCATTAGAAAATTTATTGCAATTTGTGTCATGGAATGTCTTATATGTTAAAGAAAAATTATTATTATTAATTAAAATTATAATTGAAATTATTGAAATAAAAGGACAGATTATCATGTCAACCTGTCTTGATGGGGTACCTACTGTTGGAATATTAACTGCATGTTGTACACTACACCCTGGATGTGATGCATAAAATATCACAGGATGAGAGATACAGATTTACAAATGTATAAGGAATCTACCCAACAAGAAATAAAGGGATATGCTGTTGTACATGCTAGATAACTATGCATTGAAGTGGTAGAAGTTTAAAATGCGGTGACCAACACCTGGTAGTGAAACTATCTGACTCTGCTTAAAAGAAAAATGCAGTCACCCCAATCAGAATTAGTATGCCCCGTCATCCTAATTCATGAATGGCTTGTTTTGATCATGTGACAATATTTTTGTTACTGAATTGTTAAATTCATGGAGAATTACTCCTCTCTTTGTGTTTTGTTTGTAATAGTTACCTTAAAACACCTTTAGAGGTTCTTGTATTAAAGAAAAATAAGAGAAGATTTGCAAGCATCTGCTGATTTTTCAAAGCAATTTTGGGGCAACTGCCTATTGCCTTTAAATGACCAGTACTGTGGGGATACAACAGTGATAGTTGCATCAGAATATCTAAAATATTCTCTGCAGAATAAAGTTAAAGAAAATAGTTTTAGAAAGAGTAATTATGTACTTTCAGTCTGTGTCCCAGATACTTTGACATTCTTTCATGAAATTTACCTAGAAGGCATTGGTATCTTTGTTTGCAGTTCAGAAGCTAATTTTGAGGACAGTTTATAAGTTTCAAGTGAGCAAAAGCAGCAAGCAAAGGTATGAAGCATAATATGATGAAATGTAATAGAAGTAAATAATAACAGTGAGTTTTGACTTGGGCATTCAGTGCTGCAGAGGTATGTTTTTCATTAATTTGTGCAAGTTGTCTGTAATATTTTAATTTCAGATAAGAGTCGTTTTGGATGCTATCCAAGAAATCAGGGCAAAGAATAGTTCTGTGGGTGAACGCTGTAAGTGTGTCGTTGTTTCTCAGTGGACACAGATGCTGGAAGTTGTAGACCTTCACCTCAAACAGGCAAATATAAAATCTTTAATTATAAGTGGAACAGTCTCTCAGAAGAAGAGAAGTGAAGCTGTTGAGGACTTCAACAACAATCCAAAGGGGCCACAAGTTATGCTGCTGTCTCTCAAGGCTGGTGGTGTTGGTCTCAATCTGATTGGTGGAAACCACTTGTTTATGATGGACATGCATTGGTAAGGGAATGTTTCTGTTGCAGAGAGGATGGTCACCCAATCATTCTGATGTAACTGTATGCAGATAGATATGTATGGGGTTTAATTGTATTGGCACCATTCTTGTCTTCACAACCTAGTTTTAAAGAAAAGAAGTAAAACTTTATCAGTCCACTGAAGATAATTGAAGTATACTGGAACAAAAAAATGTAGAAATGTAAAACGTCATAACAGTACATACAAACCAAAATACCAGGCATTAAGATGCATACTATTTAAAGTAAAGAGATAGATTCAACATAAGACAGCACCATCCTTACAACTTAGTCTCATTGTAAAGTGTTTGTGCATGAGGGATAAACAAGTTTTGGTGATGGGTAAATTTCAGCTTTATATACAAACAAAAATACCAGCGATTAAGACCATGACTACAAAGTAAAAAGACAGATCCTAACAAACATGACTGCACTAGTGTTGTACCGATATTGCAAGTAGTTGATATTACTCACACCGATATTTCGATTCTAAATGTCGGCCGATACCGATCAGTTACCAATATTTGGGAGATGACCATTCTACATACTAAAACATAGGCTACCAGGGCACCACCACTTTAATAGTGTCATTTTATTTTGATGAGGTAAACTATGGGAACTTCTATTAAAAAAACTCCAATAATGGATCATTTTCATGACAATAAATATCAGTAAGCTAATATCATCATTTGAGGTAAATTTTACCGATACCGATACAGAACGAAAATGGGAATATTGGCTGATACCGATGTTGTATACTGATAATCGGTCCTACACTAGACAGCACAATACTTATGACTCAGTCTTTCTTTACTTGAGGGGGACCTCTGGTGATTGTGAGATGATAGCCGTGGATGTCATAGTCTGACAATGCCTCTCTTGATCAGATTTTCATGGAATTGATGGGAAGGATGCCAACAGTCACTCCAACTTGGTTTGAAATAGAAACTGATATACCCAGCTAACAGCAGACTGAGAGATCCCAGTAACCTTTTCATCTTTCTAAGTAATTTCATAAATGTGATCCATTTCTTTTATGATAATACAGTACCACCCCCATGATCAAACCAGGCACTACCTCCATACTCCACAGTTTGTAGCCTTATAAGACTCACCAAAAATTATGGAGGAAACATTGAAATTTGCCATTTTCTTGAGACAACACAATCTATTCTTCACCTTTGTTTTAAGTATGTCCAGGGAGTCCCCTGCCCACTCATGTCAGGACATTGTTCAAAACCATGCCCAGATATTGTGAGTTTTACTATGTTTCACTTGCTCCCTTAAAGGCATTTTCCAGTGGCTTTTCTCAAGGGTCCCATGTGAAAGAGAAAAGAATTGCAGTTCATACCCTCTAAACCCCGCAGCAATACCTTTTCCTAACTCGAGATGTCTAACATTAAAGACTACTTATTTTTGTCAAAAAATACCTCCAGTTCTCATCAAGTTCACCGAATGTCATGTAAAGCAGGCACATTGCTTCAGATTTCTTTTGTTTTCCTTTATAATTGAATGTCCTGTTGTCCTTGAAATTTGATGCTGTTGGAATGTTTGAATAGTCTTTCCATGTAGGTTTAGCATAAATCTACACTATATGTACAGCATAAAAAAGTTGCTAAATATTCCCTACAACAGTGTCAGTATAAAGAAATTCAATGCTTTGTCAAATTAATGTGCCACGGTGACATCACGGATTTCCCATAATTTCCCATAATGCACTTTACCTTAAGAAAAAATTGCATTCTTTGAAAATAAGTATCTTCCATATGCTACAACCTATTGAGATGCGATTTTCACTCCTAGAAGAGAAAAATTTCCTGCATTTTTTGAAGACACTGATTTTTGTCACTGGCAAATCCCTTTAATAATGACAGGCAGTAGTGAAATGACATTTTATCATTGTGTTTGTTTTAGAGTTATTTAATTGCAAAAGTTAGGATCACTGTAGTTTGGAAATGATTGCAGCTTTTGAAAATAAGCTTTGTCTTCATCCTTATGAATAAGACCAGTTATGGCTGTGTCATTAGCATACTGTGTTAAAGGGCCCACCTCCACTAGGGATCTATGACCAAACGTATAAAGTGTATAACAAAAAGGTGCTAGAACTTTACCATAATGGGCCCTTTGTCAGATGAAATGAGTTCTGAATGACAAGTGGGACCAACATTGACTGTATTCTCTCTGCAAGACATTTTAGGACCCATAATGTAAGCCCAAGTTGGACAACCTTTCCTTTGAGTTTAGTGACTGGATTATTTGGCTGAACTGAACTAGAGACAGATGAAAATCCCAAAACAAGGCATATGTAGAGTTGTTTTATTGCTCTTGAGATGAAATATAACCATTGAATGGGTATGAACATAGCATCTTCACACCATGACCAGACTTGTCTTCAAATTGTAAAGGGTCTAAAAAGGAGAGACGAGTGACTTGAAATGTTCTAAGAGGAGGGGCTCACATACTTTTGTTGCCAGCCACTGTAGGAGTAACAGAGTGTACATCAGTCATGCAAGATATAACTGATTTGGGGGAAAAGGTATTATGCAATATTCCTTACACAGGGAAGGATCATCACAATTCTAAAAGACATCATAACTGAAACAACATTCAGCAGAAACAGAAACTAACCTTACAGAAACAGAGATGACACCCTTTACCTTCTTCCTTCTTCCTCTGAATCATGATGACCTGTATTAAGACTGTCTCACTTGAATTAAAAGATTACTTTACCTTATTCATTATGAAAGGTTTGTGCAATTTAGAATTTATAATACATTTCATCAGAGAAGGTGATTAGCCAACCTTTGTTATTTGATCATCAACTTGAAAATCATTTAATATTACAACAAAATACAGCAATGTAAAAGAAATCTTTAAATGGCCTCATTTTGATAGGAACCCAGCCCTGGAAGACCAAGCATGTGACAGAGTATACAGAGTTGGCCAAAGAAAAAATGTCAAGATACACAAATTTATTTGTAAGGACACTATTGAGGAAAGGATATTGACGCTACAAAAGAAGAAGACGCAACTTGCCAAAGATGTCCTGTCTGGGTGAGTCTAGGAGATATGATCATGTTTTTGGATGCGGTGTTATATAGGGTCATGTTGCTGTTAGGTTGAAGGGTGACTGCAGGATTATCACAGCAGAGAGTTGACACAGGACTCGCTGGTCAGATTGACTGAAGACAAGCCTCCCTTAGGGAACTTAATGGCTGGCTGTAAGTACATGCAAAGATGCCTATTGGCAGTTGGTTTTGCACCTTTGTCGTTAGTTGGTGCGGAGAACTGTGGTCCGTCAGACTGGCTGTAGCCTGGCTAAACAGGAATCTAGTAACAGTCCTAATGGCTGCAGGTACAACATTATTCAACTGGCATCTCAAGTTGTGTCCACATCCAGATAGTCTCAATGTAATTCTTTTAGGAGCATGCGCAAATTTTCTCAGGTTCAATTAGATGTATGTCCTTCGAAGAGGAAGATGTTTTTGTTGTAAAATGCAGACAATAATTCCCCTTGCAGCCTTTTTTTTTTTTCAACTGGTTGATGAAAAGTCATTTTTGGAACAAGTCACCTGGTTTTCAAGCTGTCAGACCTTTGTCAAATTTTATCAAGATTATTGGTGACATTCATGATTGTACTGCATAGTATTACATTATCAATCTTTTAAGGTGATGATTACAGAATTTCTATCTACTTGTGAATTACTGGACTCCACCACATAATCGCGGGGTACCAACAATTTCTTACCACACTGGTATTTGTGATGTCTGGAGGTGGTCCACGTAGTTTTGTTTTTGAACAAGCTATATCTGTGATAATAAACACTTCTCACATCATTATGTAGTGGAACAATAAAGAAGTGGAAAGTACTCAGTTTTGAGTTAATTATTGAAAAGAAACACAAAATTCAAACTTCATGAAGTAAATGTTATCTTCACATGTGTGGTTATTAAAATGTTAACATCCTTGCCTCATAAGAGAGCTGCCAGTTTCAAAGACACTGAATATACCAAGTCTGTTATGATCAAATAGTCTCACTTCATTTTAACAGAAAATGCTACTATAGTCTTCATTTTGATGTACAATTGATTGTTAAAAATGATTTCAAAATTCATATTAAGAGGACAGTGTTATTTAAAACTGATGGTGAAAAATAAATGTGAAACCATCTAGAAAGTAAGGAATATCTCGGCCTTGAAGAGACCATGATATGGTGGCGTTTCTTCTCTAACTCTATTGTACAAATGCATACATATACCTCAAAAATTAAGGAAGATGATTTGCTGTCTTTGTTATCTGATCAACTGTTGTTGCTTTCTCTCATAAAAATGAGGCATTTGATAGGTCTTCCTTTAGTGTAAACATTTACTTTTGAGATTCATTTCTTTCTGAGATTAGGTTTGAAGTCAGAAAAGAACCTAACAAACAGTTTTGAGAGCACAAACTTATGTATCTTCTTTCCAGATCCAAGGAACGAAGAGGGAAGTTGACCATCGATGACCTGAAGCTTCTGTTTCAAATAAGGTAGATGGGAATGGATGCAAGAATGTAACAAGACTGCAGCTGCTCTGTCAGGATCCATCAACAGACAGATTTACTTGTTGGAGCCAAACACTAAATAAGGCATACTTTAATTTGAAGAAAATTAATTCAGGCCTCGAAGGGCAGTTTTTTTTACGACGCTAAGCGACCACAGATGTGGGAGAAGCCTATGTGGCTTATGAATTACAACTTCATGTTGGGTGGCTCACCAACTCAACAATTAAGATCAAATTTGGTATCTTTGGAAAGGCCAGTTCAGACAGGAAATCCACAGATTGCTCTTGGATGAAAAACGTAGGCTACCTAACTTTGACCCGGCCAGGGATTGAACCTCGAACCTCCCGGTTGCTCAGCTTCAGTGCTTCAAATGCCACTGCCTTTATCCACTTGGCCACAGCACTTAATTCCCATACTTTATTAATTTTGTTGTATTTTTTGAGGGGGATTTTACTTCATTCATTTATGAACCCAGATAACCAAGTTGACTTCAAATTTATAAGTGTTATTTGGTGGCACCCACATCAAATGTCTATTAAAACCAGCCAAGATGTGCTAATTTAGTGGAAAGTGGAGAAATTTTTTTTTAGACTTTTTGAAGTCTACTGTATCCTACTGGAAAGAAAGCCCTGCTTTGGAGAAGGGGCTGACTTGGGGTTTAAGGAAAAGCCCCTGGCTATCATGTCTTCGGAGACCTCTCCATTCATAGAAGGGAAGGGAAGATGATGAATTAATAGGGAAGGGAAGGTGACGAATTACTGTTTACAAAAGCGATATCACTTTCAGTTAACAGTTTTGTATTTAACACCATGTGACAAATTTTTTGCCCCAGTTTATCTGATAAAGCAGTTCAGTTATTAAAATCATGCTAGCATGTTTAATTTGGTGCTATGTGTAGACTGTAATGAAGTTTTTACAGCCAAAAATATTGTTAAATTTTAGTCACACGGCATGCATACGTATGTTGTAAATGTCTGTGTGTGTTGCAATTCTTATCTTGTAAACATGATACCTTAAGATAGAAGTGACAGATATTTTTCATACTTAGTTAATAGTATGTGGATTTCTCATATTGTAGGAAGACCCGTATTGGTTTTAGTAGAGTTCAGAGGTCATATAAGGTCACCAGAGGTCTTAAACCTTATAAAACAGAATGTCTCAAGGTAAGAGCATGGATACTTTTCATACATGGTATGTGGATAGGTTGCAGCTAGTAGATGAATCTCAAGTAGAGGTCAAAGATTGAGTCTAATAGAAGTCAAGTGGTGGAAACACTGTTAACTGCTTGTAAACATGATATCTCAAGAAGGGTAACATTGATACAGAATGATACCCCATATTGAGTACAAGAGCCCTATTGTTTTTGGTGGTCACAGGTCTTTTGGGGTCACCAGAGGGCAAATGCAGAATTCTTTGTAAATGTGATATCTTGCTGATTCTCATAAGTGGCAGTGAATTCCCCATATCAAGTTCAATGGGCCCATTGTTAACATTGATAAAGCACCAAATTTTCACCTATGGCAGTGGTAGTCCATAATCATCCAAAACAAGAATGAGGTACCGTTAAAGTCAGGGGGATAAAAGTTATGTAAAGCTAGATGAAAATGGTATGCTTTGCTCTGAAAAAAAATTTGCTTATAGGAGAACATCAATGGACTTTATTACTTACCCCATGTAACAGAAAGTGGTATGATTTGTCTTTGAAAAAATGATATATGCTTTCAACAATGGATCAGTTTAAACTGAAAGGATGGAGCTTAAAAATAGTTAGCGATGATAATAAAAAGTGCAGGGTATGAAAGTAGTTACCCTTTTTCAAATATTCCTGTCCATAGTTTTTTCAGATTCTACTCGCAGTGAGAGATAGCCCACAGGACTTTTGTTAAAAAGCAGCTTTCCCACCTATCAGGGCATCCATCAAAATCGATTACACTACTTGCGAGGTTGGTCGCACTCAGGTTTAAAGCACCCTTCAATGGAAAAGTTTTTAGCTTTAGTTGAGGCTGCTCAATCCAGTTCAGTTCTTGCTGGAACTATTGTAAGCCTCTCTGGTGGCTTTTTGGTACTACCTTTTGTCAATTCAGGGTTGTAACTCCTTTTGGGAGTAGTTTTCAGGTTTATGCCTGAAGGGGGAGATAGCCTGCAGGACTTTTGTGAAGGACTTCATTATCAAACTGTATCAACTAAAACTTAGGAAAGAAGAAGATCTAATAATACATTTCAGAGGCATGGAATCACTAAGTCATTGGGCTTTCTGGTTTGGTTTCCAAATGAGGAGCAGAAATATTTTAATTGCTGCAAAGTTGTATTTATGCAGTCATGAAAAGCCAGACTTAAGTTGAATAATAATTCTTCTATTTGTTGTCAACTTCACAACTTGATTAAGAACAGTCTGTATAATTGCTACACATAGTAATACTTGTGGTACATTGATTAATAGTAATCATGTTAATTACCTGTTCCAAAAATGTGTGAGACCTAACTTAAAGTAACTTATAATATACCTCTAAGAAATTATGAGTACACCAGGTGGTGTAGCAGTAGCACTCTCTGTCTACAGATTCCATGGGTTTAAATGCCACAGTGTGTGTGTGGCATTAAGTTTGCTTTTTTTTTTCACTTTTTCTTTTTTCTTTAGTTGCATATTTTCTCATTTTATATCATGAAAATTCATATGAAGGCGAGCATGAAGGGATCCTATGGCTCCTACAATGCAGTCGTGTACTCAGTCCCCAAATAAAATTTTGGTTATGAAAAAGTACTGCGTAAACCCAGTTTTCATTTAGATGATGACATGTGGAATGACTGCCACTTGCAGGTTAAATTTCCTCATCCTAGACAGTCGAAATTCTTCCAATTTATATTTCTAGCATCTCCTCCAATTTGCAATGTAAAAAGACAAGAAGAAGCCTGAAAAAGGTCTACTGCACACCACAGACAAAGCTAGCCTTCACTGAGTTCAATTGCCCAAAACCATGTTCTACTGAGTACACTGCTGTGTCTGATGTTAATCGTACTCTGTCATAAGACCTGGCCCAACAAGTCACCATTGACCAATCGGAGTGGCTGGTTGACACAGCCGCAAGAGTGGAAAGAACTTTTGTGACACTGTAGTGCAGAGAATGTCTGTCCCTGTATTACAAAGCCTGTTTGTTATTTAATTGATAGCAGTTTTTTTTTTATTTAATTTCCAGTGGTTCCATATGGGACAGCAAAAGAGTTCCCAGCTATTAGGGTCATTATGGTGAAGTTTCTGTAATTTTTTTTTGAAGTTTCCAATATTTTTAGTTTTCACCCCATTGATAACATTGTTATTCTGTGGAATTGGTGAGCTGTTCATAAACTTATCTGGAAGAAGTATCACAGTTAGACCATTTATGGTTACCTCACTGTAGGCACAGGTTGACATAGAGCATGCAAAAGAACACATGTTAGGTTTTGTGCATATAAACACTGGCACAATTGTATTCAGAAAGTAGATGTAGAGTCTGCCTTTCATTGTGACAACAGTGTAAGCAGGTCTTATCAACTCTTTTGCCAACCAGCCTTGATGTCATTTGTTTGTTAACATGAATGTTCGATTACAATACTGTGGCTATTGCTATTCAGGTCTGTCATGCATAGTTCTTTCATAGGGACAAGTTGCATGGAAAACTTTTTTTGCACAGCATGTTGGAGGTCATTTATCTCTGTGCATCAGCTCCATGCACTGTGATTTTGCTTTTGGTGTTACATTTAAGCACTACTAATTGTTACACATTATGTACTATTTGCTTTCAATAGAGATACAGTATATAAGGAAAGTAAGAAGTGTGTTGGTTTGGGAGAGAGACACTCTCAGGACTTAAATGTTGCCAGTTTTGAGGAATATATGTGACAATCCTTATTCTACCACCTTTTTGGGCAAGGGTGTAGGGAGCGGGGAGCCGGGGAGGGGGGGGGGGCTTAAGGCCCCTAGTCAAAAATGTGGTGGGCAGAAATATGCTTCTGCCTCCCCATAATTATAGGACGAAAACCCCTTATTTGTTCCTTTTGAAAAAGTGTCAAAACTTTGCCATAATTTTCTTTAAAATTTGCTTAGATATCGCATCAAATTACATCTAAGGACCCTCAAATATTCAAAAATTTTCCAAAGGGGAGGGGGCTCCCAATCTCCTTAAACCCCTCCCCCAGCATGGTGATCCAAAACAATGATCACCCCCACCCCCACAGTCAAGAACAGCTTCCTACCCCAATGCTTTTGGGAAACATTCCTATTTCCACTACACTTTGTTCAACAATGTGATCCCTGTCTCAGTGTTATACAGAGTCACTTGAATCCTGACAACATGCTACATGCTGACAAAAGTAGTTTCAGTTTTGATGACAAGAGAAATCTATGCAACCATGATGATGTGTGTATGTATGTTTGTATGCATGTGTGTGTGTGTGTCTGTGACACAGTTTGTTAACATGATATCTCAAGAAGGGAAACTGACAGTTCTCACACTTGGTACATGGTTGTACCCTATTGTTTTAAGTGGAGGGATAAGGTCCTTTGTTGTCACTAAGATATCTGGAATCAGTAAATTATCCTGTGCTTCATGGACTGTGTTGTTTTAAAGGGGCTGTTGCATCTCCCTGGACATATTTAGAAATATCCCTATATGTGTTTTAACAATTGGTGACTGCAATTTATAATTATTGAAGCAGTATCATCACTCTGATTTGTCAATGATGACTTGTACAAATTGCTTAGTAGTGTACCCAATGCATAGCAGACAGCTCGCATTCAGAAGTGTGTACATATGGCCATGAGCAATTTAAACACAATACAGTCTACTGTGGGCTTACCTGGGAGGTTGTTTTTTAATTGGTAGATGGGTTAAAATTAAACTTTGTACCAATAATTTTTGCTGTCTGGGGCAAGATTGCCCTATAAAATAAATGAATAAAATTGTGAAACTGCAATATGAACCAAACTCTTTCTCCCATTTCTAGCCTTTTTTTTAAATTGTGACCACTTTACTAGTGTACTCTCCCACTGGGACTGTACCTGATGAATTGTATGAATTCTTTCTCCTAATCATAACTGAAAAATTATCAGTACTCTACATAAGCAAAAAAATGTATGGGTTGCTACAGTACGTTTTCTAGAATGACACTTGAATTTTTAACTTAGCAGTTGACAAATCGTGGGGAGTTGAGGTGTGCACATACCACAGTAGACCTGGACCAAGTCGTGGATCTTGGACCTACTGTTGCTTGATCCCCCTCCCCTCCCCCAACAGAATCTGGTCTTATTCAAGGTATGTAGAGGTGCTTATCATTTGTATTAGAGGCAACCTGCAGTGCAATGTAATTAGATTCTGTAATTGCCAAAAAAGCCATTTTGGGAGAGGGGTGGGGCTAGGGGCACCCATTGCATCATGCACCATAATCAGGCTTCTTCACTAAAGAGCTGCCTTGGTTACTACAACTATTCTAGAGCAACCCCAAACCAACCTTCCTAGCTGAACTTTCTTTGGTTCGTAAAATCTGCCCGCCCTTCGAGCAAGTCCGCCTCCTGTAAGCTTCATGTTTGTTGGTGGTATGGTGAGTACACATCAAAAATTATTGCAGATATTTGAAACACTCTCTTTATATGTTCATTCTAATGCCCATTATTTGTCTTGGACAATCAGGTTTTGAAACTTTGTTCATCATGAAGATAAATAATTATAATTTTCCCTCCATGAAACCATGCATCAGTTTTATTCAGGTTGGCTTCGGATCGTCAGACCTGGAAGCTTTGTTGTTTGGGTTTTTTGGACTGCTGCAAGAGCAATACCGATTTGGTATCAATGTGAGATTAGTCTTTAGCGGCCTCTAAACCCAAACCAATAGTTGAGTGGGTCTGGATATCAAAAACCGAACAACAAAAACAAGGTCGGCTAGTCAACTGGTCTGCCAAGGGCACTTCAGTCCGGGGCGCAACCGCTGGGCGACCGATTTTGATGGCAAGCCAACTGCCAAAGTGGGAGGAAAGCCGGAGTACCGGAGAAAAACCCACGTACATCGAGCGGGATTTGAACCCACGCACATGTGAAACACATTTGTGGACAGCAGCTGGAATAGATCACTCTGCCACTCGAAGACCTACAAAAGACCCAGGCCATTGCACGCATTCTTATCTAGAATGTTCTCGGCGATACCACATCAAAAAATTTACAGTACGAACCCATTAGGCCTAAAAGGGGCAGTTGCGTCGCCAGGATTTGGTGATTGGGGGCACACAGATGACGTCGTAATGTCACCTCAGTTACCCTCCCCCCCCCCCCCCAAATCTGCGTATATTGCACTTTTTTATATGCCCTGCAATTATGTACAGCAGTGGGGGATCCTTCCTTTGTCACTACATAAAGGTGCCGTCCTGGGGGAGGGGCCTAAGGGGAGGTTCCCCCTCCCCTTTGAGAAATTTTTGTCAATTTTTGTTAATTTAAGCTTGCTTAGATGCAAAATGGTGCTATCTTTGGGATATTTTTGGAACTGATCATATATGGCTGGAAAATGCTCATAATTAAATGAATTTTAATTTTTGGTTTGGTGAAAGAGGAGAGTATGTTGTCTAAGAGAAGGGCATGTTGTCAACGAACTTCCTGAAGCCCCCGCACCCTTTTTGGCTATTTTACTGCCTTTTATGCGGGGAAAGTTTTTACACAAAAATACGCGCGTGGAGTCCAAGGAAACATCTTTGCTCTATTATGAAAATTTTCCTTTGCCTCATTGTGCATTATGAAAGAGTACTTAAGGCTGGCCGACACCGGTATAGGGCCTTCGGGAAGCTCTGAATTAATATAAAATGGGGCACTGCCATGATGCTCATTACCTGACATCCAAATAATACTGAAGAGTATGACGCCGAGCATTTTACAACTATCGTATTTTTATTAAGTTTGAAGGAAATTCCAGACAAACAGCTTCCAGCAATGGGGAATGGGATGGAGAGTGTAGGTGCAGAGAGGTGATATTACAGGTATAGCAAAAAGGGTGAAGGTTTAACAAGCGTGTTTCAGAATGCCTTTTCTTCGCAAGTGTTTTAACAGTCACCATCTATACCGATAATGGCTGCGCGCAAAGCGGTCCTTGAAAATTTTTGAAAGATGTATAACGGTAAATACGTACTTTCAACCTTCCACATCATGCTACAAATTAGATTGAAATATCCTATATTGATGCGAGACCCGTAAAGATGTTGGAGATGTACCTCTTTTTTTCGAAAAAGTGTTGTGATCAGAATAGTTGCATATATTATTACCTTAATAATGGTCATGAAATGGAGTGCAAACCGTGGCAAATGCTCCAAAAATTTTTATTAAATAAGATTTTCATGACAAAACCTGCATTCAGGCTCTGCATCGAGATACTTTCAATTCCAATTCGCCAACAAACCTATTTGCCAATCACACAGCCAGACTTATACCTGAGAGTTCGGTAAATGCTATCAACTTTTACTGCTGTGCTTCTCCGGGAGGTGCTACCGGAAGATATCGATAGTAAGAACAATACTGAGGTAAGATTTGAAGCGTGCGTAGCGCACAAAAGTTTTTGATGGTTTGCAAAGGATTTGCGACAATTCTGATAGTTTGAGAACCATTTGTGATAGAAAATGATTACAATAGATGCATCACTCGGTCGAACACACACCTCACCCTACCCCTATAGAAATCTATAGCTTAAAAGCCTTTGGGGATCATTTTAAAATCTTCAATGAAAAAATTCTGAAATCGATTGGGAGCACGCGCCCCCATGCTACCCCCGTGCCGGCGCCGCTGATCGAGTAGCAAAGGTGGCGCCAGCAAAGGGGGGGGACCATGCCCTCGTCGGGGAAGGCTGCCCCCGCCCCTTCGGGGAAATTTTCCAGTTTCGTCGGGAAGCCTTAATCCGTACGATAAAATGAAGTCCCAACTACCTTCAGTCGCACCGACGATCTGCTTGATTTTGCTCATAGGAAGAGCAGTTTCTTCAATATAGACCCCAAATTTTCCAATTTTTCCTTACAAAAAACCCCAGTTTTTCAATTTTCTCCATAAAACCCAAATTTTCAAATTTTCTTCAATAAAACTCCCAAATTTTCAATTTTTTGTAAAAAAAGCCAAACATTTTCGGCTTTTTTTGCGTTTTTAGTCCTTTTGGCCTTTGTCGGGGCTTCGGGCTGCTGGCCCCTGTCGGGCAAGTCCTGGCGCCACCCCTGTCGAGTAGGGGGCTGCTCCCTTTTTCGACGCGACGTTTCTATATTCCGACAAAGTCTATGGTGAGGTCAGTTATAGGATAAGAGTTAGATTCATGAAGAATGACGTTTGGCGATTTGGACTGAAGCCATTGATTTGGCTCTCTGTATGGCACCAAAGCAACAGCGCACACTAATACAAACATCACGTCGTTGCTTTTGTTTAGGCATCATGACTTATCCCAGTTGTGAAAGATAGTCCTAATCTGTCGAAAAATCGGATAAAATAACAAATCACATTTAACTTGAACTTCTGAAGCTGAATGAAAACTGTACCTACGGGACAGCCCAAATCAATCAAAAAAGGCAGGCCTACTCTTTCTTTCTGACCAGTTCCCAGAGCATAAGTTAGAAAGCTATAATTTTCAGCCAAAATTGGCTATTGCTTGCACTTTTAAAAGGCTTTCATTTGACACCCATTCCCCCTCCTTCAATATACAGTTTTAAAGACCCGTGTACACGATCATACATTTGTTTATGAACATCGTCATACAAATGTTAGAAAATTTGTTGGGAACCTGAAAAATGCAGCTTAAAGTTTGAACACCTTCAAACACATGTTGGACGTTGTTTAAATTTGTTGGGAAAGCCAGTGGTGGCGCCAGGTGGGGGCAGGGGGCCATACCCCCTCATCGGGGGCTGCCCCCCCCGGCCGTCGGGGAATTTTTACAGTTTCGTCGGAGAGTCTTAGTCGATACGATAATGTTCCCGACCGCGGCTAGTCGCCCCGACAGTTTACCTGTTTTTTGCTCTCAAGAGGACAATTTCTATAATAAAACCCCAAAATTTTCGGCGCGCTACGCGCGCTGTAGAGTCACTCCAGTTTCTTCAATAGTTCCATTCCACATAGCTAGATAGCATAAGTCCTGTCCACCTTACCAAGTAACATGTGGGCAGATTCCACAGTTTATGTAGAGGTCGTAAATTTCATCACATATTGCAAAGCCTAGTCGCTGCTCTCTTGGGTGTGTCATGCGGTAAGGTCAGTTGGTGAGCGACTCACGGTACAAAGTTTGGCTATTTCATCGGGTAGTCCAGGTGGTTTCGATGCAATATATGTTATCCCCGATACAGAATACATTCCCCACAGTTTTCCTTTTTTTTTGTCCTTTTTTTTCTTCATGATTACATGTTTTTTTTTTTTCGTGTAAGCCTGCCAAAAATTTTGGCTTTCAAAAGGGTCATTTATGCGATAAAACCCAAAATTTTAGGTACGCTTTGCCCACTCTCCCTCAGTTCCGTTATTCACAGCTAAATATAGTACAAGCCCTTTCCAGCTTTTCAAGTAGCTAAATAAGTAGAATACGTGGATTTATGTCAATGTCGGGAATTTCATTTCATTTCGTTAAACCTAGTCAAATGTTCTCTTGTGTGTGTGGTGCGGTACGGCTAGTTACTGGAGGGAGGGAAGTACAATGTAAGTAATGCCCGATAGGGCCCAACTGCCTGGACAATTAACCTATACAAGTTTTAAATAACACTAGCGTAACTGAAGGGGGCAGGGGGCGGTCGCCGCCCCCCCTTCCACTTGGCTTCCTGGAATGATTTGTCGGTACATTTGCTGATCTTGTCGGTACATCCGCACGGTGTGAACGACGACTAGTCCCCCGGACGGTTTACCAGTCTTTGCTCTCAAGAGGACAATTTCTCTAATAAGAACCCCATATATAGCGCGCTATAGGATCACTCCAGTTTCTTCAATAGATCCTTTCCACATAGCTAAATAGCATAAGTCCTGTACCCTTACCAAGTAACATGTAGGCAGAGCACACAGGTTATGTAGAGGTCGTAAATTCCATCCCATATCGCAAAGCTATTTGCTGTTCTCTCGTGTGTGTCGTACGGTAGGGTTAGTTGGTGAGCGGCTAAGGGAGCAAATTAAGTTTGGCTTTTTCATCGGGTGTATAGGTTCACCCAAAATGATTTCGCGTGCTTCGCGCGCTTTTTCACAGCTTAGTGTCCGGCAAAAACATTAAATCGGCTCGGAATTATTTTCCTCTAGTAAATACATATCTTATGCAAAATATGCCCCCGAATAACATGGTATAGTACACAGGTTTTCTTCAAATTCTCCCTCACCAACCTCTCGACGGGATCGGAGCTGTCCGAGGCTTCGGGTCTCTGGCCCTCCCGTCGGAGAGTCTGTCCCCCAGTCGGGCAAATCCTGGCGCCACCCCTGGGTGGATGGGGGGTCACGGGTGCGGGGGTGACTTGTTAAGTGATAACCCTTTGACACTAAGTGTTGGTACATTGACTATATGCTGTCGGTAAATTTACCTTATTTTCATCCCTGCTCCCCCCCCCCCACTTTAAGCACCCCAGTTACGCTACTGGTACACCCCCCCCCCCATCACCAAATCCTGGCGGCGGAAGAGCTTGGGATAGTTGGTGAAAGGGGTTTATCAACAGTGCTGTAGTGCTCGAGACCGGTCTCAAGTCACGATTTTAAGGACTCGGACTCGTGACTCGGACGGCAAGGACTCGTACAGTCCGTACAGTCCGGACTCGTGACTCGTCTCTAAATTTTCCGAGACCGGGCTCGAGACCGGTAAAATTTGGGAATCACTTTTATGCGATTAATTCGTCCTCACATAGCTTCACCTTGTCTTCTATAAAACGCACGGTATTTACGTCTTTGCATTATGCGCTGTATAGTGTAGATGGTATTGTAAAAAGTCCTACCACAAAAACGTACATGGGGGCCCTTAATTATTCCGCTGGTGGCTCACTATTTTAATCGGGAAGATCTCACGGGCCACGGTCAGACGCGTTTCCTTGATTTTGCATTTTGAAATGGTTAGCGTTCCACCTGAATGTGTGGTATAGGCTAGGGTCCGTCGAAAGGATCGGGGTTCAGAGAAGCACCGAATGGAATAAGAAGGGCGTAGCCTCGGAAGCTCTGAGGGTAATTTCAAAGTAGTGGATATAAACCTGAACAATTATCTACGCTATCTGTAAATGACATTGAATGTGTACTCAATTTATGATCACAAGTAACACAATTGACCATTAGGCCCAATCCCAGCCTGGCAGAGCGGGTAGCAAATAAAGTAATGTCAGATTAAGTGGCCCATATCTTTTTTAAAAGTGAATGGCTGCAGGAGAAGATGGTTTGGCGTGACTTTATCTGAGCGGAGCGTCACTATCTGTTGGCTCGTATAGCGTAACAAGAATAGTTTTTGCCAAAGAAGCCTCCTAGATTGCCGTGAGTGGCAAGTTACCAGGCTGCAAAAGTTGTACCTCGATACCATACGTATTCTTTATTCTGAAATATCATTATTTAGAAATGCACAGTCCAAACAAGAAAAGGCAAATAAGAGGAAAGACAATAATATTTGTCCTATATATATTTCTATCAAGGGGCACATGGTCTCCTAAGATTTCGTAAGTTCATTTCAACTGAACTACCAGATCCCCCCTCCCTTACCACCACTGGATTACATACGCCAAACTGTATGGCCCGTTGATTTGACTGCAGCCTGAGTGAGCATGTGAGTGAGTGGGTGGGTAGATGGGGGATTATTGGATTATGGTAAGGTTTGCACACAGGGATTTAGCAAAGGGATTAGTGATGGTATGTAGGAACTGAAATTCAAGGTGGGTTTGAAGCCAGAGAATTCCAACTGTCGTACTCCATACAGGTCAATCAATAGACTTTAATTTAACCAAGATGTAGCAACACACCTCACTTTTAGATCACCCACTTTTTTCCCAAAACTGATGTGTTTATCGGGTGTTGTTTTGTTGGCAAATTGTTATCCCAAATGCGCCATCTTCACAAGCGTTCGTTACTTAGGAGTGCAAAACGGTTGTAGAAATGAGGAACCTTAGAAAAGAAGACGCTCTCACGTAAAGAGTAGGCTACCAAAGGTACATCTGCTGTTGCAGGGCCCATTGTGTCCAGAACATTTACAAAAAAGTGTCGATATATTCCGATTTCAAAATTTTATGAGCAGAGCAATGAACGCAAGAAAATTTTTGACAGTTTGCAACAATTTTTAATAGAAAATATGAAAAGATCGATTGTTTAAAAATGACAGCCACCCTACCTCCAGTCACAGCTTTCCCGCCGACACCGACTTACAACAGACCTATTCTTCAATTCCTACTTTTTCCGCCAATACAAAGTAAGAAAGGAAACAAAAGCAGTGCCATGTTCGGCATACATACAGTAACACCACATGACCAATAAAAGAAGGACAATCGCGCACTGCCATGCAGACCCAGGGCCTATATCCTATATCATAACACACAGGGGCGGGATTCGGTGTGTGAAAGTGGGGGGTGGGGCAAATCCGGACGGAATACCAAACAGGGCCGAAGGAGCCGCGGGAGCGCGAAGCGCTCCTTTGAAGGCGTGGGGCTCCGGTTGGGCCCTGGTGGGACGACACACTGGTGGTGGTCCAGGCGCACCTCCTTGGAAGCCCTGAGGTATTAAAAGACTTAAAACCATTACAATGAAGCATTTGGCCATGTCGAAACTTATAGGATATGCACTATAAACAGATCAGAAGAATCACATTTTTACCTCTTTAAGAATAGCCTCAATCAGAATTACAGGTCATTTTGAAGGGGGTCTGGCTTGTGGGTGGTTACTATGATGATAGAAGAATTTGTATGAATATGGAACATGCAAGATGTTCTATAGGAAGCAATCACGAACCAATATTTGAAACAGGTGCGCGCAAAGTAGGCCAAAGAAAACCGCATTGTATAGCATTCTATTGTTTTTGTTTATATTTTGAATGCGATATTATCCATTACATTAAAGACTCTCTTACTTTCCCAAGCCAGTGGCGGATCCGGGGGGGGGGTCGCCGACGTCCGGACCCCCCCCCTCAAATTTCCTAGTTTGCCCTTTTTCAAAATTCGGTTTTTCCACACTAGCCTTAAAAAAAAAAAAAAAAACGAGACAGTTTCACAGGTAATGACAGTTGTCCAATTCCGAGGAGATTTTGGTTACCCCCCATCCAGTATCGATCAATCCATCTGTAAAAGTCTAGCAGAAACTTTCGGCAATATGTGACTTTGGTAGCCTATATTGCCCGCCCGAAACACGAACAGTGCAATCGTTTTTACAGAGAACGTGACTACAATATGTCTTACTGCCTGCGTGACAGTCAGGCATTCTAATCACTTTTCGCTTGGAACCACGTGTGGCGTGCTTGGGCATTCAAAGTAATACAAAACACGCAGGTACTAGCTAGCGCTTTATTCAACGTATTACTATCTGGGTTTAATATTGATTCCAAAAGGTCACTGCTAGTTTTTTGGTCTTACAACATAATGACACTCCTAAACGCTACATCTACGAAACCTTCCCAACAACCGCTAGTATCCCTCCTTTCATGAACAAGAGAGAGTAGGTAAATACGTTTCGCTATTCAGGGTCTGGAATTAATCTCTTCTTTTATTGTGTTGCCCTAATGATGGGAATAAAAAGCCAATCTTAGGTTAAAGTTCACAGTCAAGAGTTGACCAGAAGTCACAATGGACGAATCGGTGTTTGTTTCATTTTAAAGTTACTATATAAAATCACCACCAGGTCAAATAAAACAATGTCAGTCGGTTCAATTTTTTGACGTCTTTGGACCGATGAACGGTCTGCTGTCGCAAATAAAAAGCAAACTTTCGACTTCAGTCATCTGCTCTGACAGAGTATTTTGCCAGTCACGCCACAATTATATAGGAAACACAACATACAGCCTTTTAACCCCCCTCCCCTAGTCGAAATAGCGGTGGCGCCAGGTGGGGGAAGGGTTCATGCCCCCGTCGGGGAAGGCTGGCCCCCTATCGGGGAAGTTTTACAGTTTCGTCGGGGAGTCTTAGTCGAAAGTATGCAGTCCCCGACGACAACTAGTCGCCCCGACGGTTTACCTGATTTTTGCTCTCAATCGGATAATGTTTCTACTAAGAACCCAAAATTTTCAGCGCGCTACGCGCGCTGTAAAGTCACTCTGTTTTCTTCAATAAGTCCATTCCACATAGCAGGATAGCACAAGTAGGGAGCTGTTATCGGATAACAGCTCCCTGGCACAAGTCCTGTTCACCTTACCAAGTAACATATAGGCAGAGTACATAGTTTATGCAGGGAGCTGTTATCCGAATACAGCTCCCTGGTTTATGTAAAGGTCGTAACTGTCATCCAATATCGCAAAGCCTAGTTGGTGTTCTCTTGTGTGTGTCATGCGGTAGCAGCGGTACAGTCAGTTGGTGAGCGACTTACGGAGCAAAGTTTGGCTATTTCATCGTGTAGTCCAGGTGGTTTCGATACAATACATGTTACACCCGATATGGCCTACAGACCTTACAATTTTTTTTTCTTTTCGTCATATGTTTTATGTGTAAGCCTACCAAAAATTTTCGCCCGCTTCGCGCACTGTTCAACTTCACGATCCAGATTCAAAGAACACTATCAGTGCGCAACTCGGATCTTGAAGTATTTAAGCAATATAATGCAAACTATGCCTGCAATGGCATGGGATAATGAGGCTCCTCCATTTGCCCTTCTCATCATCCCTTCGAAATAGGGAATGTCGGAACTTGGGGCAGCTGACATGGCCCGTCCCCCCGTTGGGAAAATTCTGCCGCCACTCATGATTGCTTTTCTTATTTTGGCTTTCGTAAGGTTAATTTCTGGGATAAAGACCAAAATTTTCGGTAGGCTTTGTCCACTCTTCCTCAGTTCCGTTATACATATAGATAAATAATACAAACCCTTTCCACCTTTTCAAGTTAATAAGTAGAATACATGGATTTATGTAAATGTCGGGAACTGAATCGCATTTCGCTAAACCTGGTTAAAGTTCACTCGTGTCTGTCGTATGGTACGGCTAGTGACTCGAGGAGGGAAGTACAACAAAGTTAAGCCCGATAGGGCCCAACTGCCCAATTGTTCTATTTAAGCTTTAAATTGGTACAAATTCTTATAAGTGTAGGCTGACCCCAAAATTTTCGCTCGCTTCGCGCGCTTTGCAAATTCCCCGTTTAGATTCCAGGTTTTGACTCCACTTTTTGCATGTTTCTTAGTTTATCCTTTCTTTGTCAATATGCGGTAAATTGTATAATCGCTGACGTTTATGGGAACCAAAATTAAAAAAAAAAAAAAACGAATGTGCCTTTTTAATGTTGGACCCCACCTCAGAGAAGACCCTGGATCCGCCCCTGCAAGCCAGGCTATTCCATTTTTTTTTTTTGTTTTGTTTCAAATTTGTCCATGGTGTGGGACAAGGGACCCCTCAAGTTTTTTTATTACTTGTGAAAAATAACAGATTAAAGCGTAAATTTGTAAGGACGATGAAAGGTTGAGGGTGATGGTGTATGATACTTTACAAAACGAATGAAATGCAATGGGTACTACTCTTACAGAGACACAATAAAGATGCCAGAGAAGCAAATTTTATAGGAGCCTGCACCTTCGTAAGGTGTGTCCAGCGAAGCGTTTAACTGGGAGTGCCGAAGGCGAGAAGCCGGAGGGTGGGGCTTCTCTCGAGGATTCTTTTTTTTTTAAATTTGATGGCTTTTGCGGCCATTCTGAACCCGAGTCCCCAGACCCCAGATATAATTTGAAATGCTAACAGAATACTTTTCTTATCGTGGTTGCCAATTTCAGACGATACACCTACTTCAATTGACCTCACGCCAAGCATGCCGAAAAATCTATTGAGAATCACGATTCTTTTACAGGGGTAGGTTTCTGAATTGTGCATGCAAGAACCACGCATGGTGGGTGTAATGACGTACATTTAGTACTCTGAGTAACCCTTATTTCAGGGATTCATGTCATAAAGTGTGGCTGTGAGCCAACGACCATGCTTTGGAATTAAGGTACCTAATCAACCTTTCAATAACAATTGCACCTTGCCTCTCCACCTTTGAGCTCCGCCACTGTATTAGGGAGTGCCCATTGCGGGTGCGCGCGAAGCGCCTCCAGGAAGAAATTCTGGCATTGTTTGATATTTGAAATTAATGTTTTTCTTTATTTTACAGTGCAAAATTGACCATAATGTTAAAAATTCCCTCATAATTTCTCTGGTCCAGATTTCTTTCGTTCATCTTTTAATTATTTTTATTCATTTTTAAGGTCTAGGAAAAAGTGGGGCAAGTGCCCCTGTTTGCCCCCCTCGTCATCCCACCTATGATAACACACAACACACAACATTGTATAAAATGCAGTGTAAAAAATTGATCATTTGTAAATTCCTGTTTCTAAGTGTACACCTTTCCATAGGGAGACTCGGACCCGGACTAGGAGCTTGTGACTCAGACTCGGTATCGGACTCGAATACCAGTGACTCGGTCTCAGACTCGGACTCGGAAGGTGGGGACTCGACTACAGCACTGTTTATCAATCCGTGGAAGCAATGATGACACTTTCTATTTATTTGTGAACTATACTGTAGGGGGAAAAAGTCTCAGCAATAGGTGAGACAGTCGATCATGTTTTCCATGGGAAGAGACATCGGGACAGGTTTGGCAAGTTTCCTATACCACATTTCTCATTTTCACTTGTTTGATGACGGCTTTGAGACCCAAGGGCCCCTTAGTATAAACTATTTTTTCACGAAAAGCTGTCACAAGACACTGTTACGTTATCTTGAGCAATTACTTATTTGTCGCCTTCTTTTGTCATGGACACATCTCAGCATTTTTTGTGCAAATGACAGATAAATCATGTGGGTTATTTCATTGCGAGGGTGTCAGGTGGGAGGATGCCAACTAGCCGGCGAATATTGCTCCTGTATTGCTCCTTTGGCTGCTCTCGTTAGAATATTTACTTACAAAAGAAGTACATTTCAACACCTGCAGCCAAAGTTAAGTGGGGGGCAGAAGATCGATCCGTCCTGTCATGGAAGACTGCTCCCGTCGAGGATATTTTGTTCAATTTAAACGAAATGAATAAGTTTCTCTGCATGAATTTACCCATTTAGAGACAAACTTATTGTCCAATGTATATAAAGAACCACTCGCGAATAAGTGTAGGGGGATATACTACTTCAAATTGAAGTGGCTGCATTTTCCCTTTAATAAGACACCCACCCACCCCCCCCCCCACCCCCCAATTTTACGAGTCAGATTTTCCGAAAAACACCACATCAACACTAAGCTCGGCACGTCAAGTATAAATGTATATTTTGCAAAATACGATTTGTCATGGAATGGTAACGTATGCTTCCAACAATCAGTCGCCCCCGGAAGGGGTTCGGATGCTGCCGCTTTCGGAGAGCTTGTCCCCTCTCTGGCAAATCCACTCTTAAAGTGGGTTGTCGGCGACATTTGTATATGATATGAAGTCGTTCACTTCGTGAAACTCGTTAGAAACACTTCAGCAGACCAAACACACAGTTAGGATTTTCAGAAAATGTTTAAAAAGTATGGCTCGGAAAAGGTAACCATCGACTCTAAAACAAGGGCTTACGGTATGTAAAATTTTATTATATATATATATATATATATATATAACGCTAATTCCTACTGTACGGGGAAATCGATATATCGCGGTTTCGTTAAGGGGAAGAAAAAAACAATAAAATACATTAAAAAATATTTCCCCTTTTGGAAACCAGATATACAACAACGCTTTTTCAATGGCCCACCATCCGTACGTGTTAAAAGATACGGGTACGTAACTTGGTCAACATTGAAGTAATAGCATGTAAATTATGTGGTGAAACGGACGTTACCATCCGTTTACGTATTCCTATATACAAAGCGTGTGATTTCGCAAAGTCGACCTGATTTTTTCCCCTTTTAGACGATTTCTCCTTTTAGGCACGTTTTTTTCATACAATATTTCCCCCTAATCCCAACTGAGCAAAATATATATATATATATATATATATAATATATATATATATATATATAATATATATATATATATATATATATATATATATATATATATATATATATATATACACATATATATATACACATATATATAATGTGTATATATATATATATATATACACACATATATATATATATATATATATATATATATATATATATATATATATATATATATATATATGCGATGATAAATAGTGTAGTACACAGGGATGACATAAAAAGAGCAGGATACATATATGTATATAGATATATAGGTGTATATTTGAGACACGCCTGTGCCCTTCTTCGGCAAAAATAATGAAGTGAAGTGGCTATATACTGTGACAAGCGGGTTTTGTCAAAATACCAACTTGCGGGTTCAAGTACTACTTGTCAATTTGGATACGCCCAAAAAACAACAAAGTCGATTTTTTTTTTTTTGCAAAAAAAAATGTATATTAAGAGACTTAAATATCAAAATTATCTTACGAAATTGAATGGTCTTTCTTGATTGACCAAAACTTATTCAATATGCAATAACTTCCAAAACTAAACAGTTGAAAACTCCCCGTTCGCAACAATCCTATATATACATTGATTAAATAAAGAAAGAAAGCCGGCCGGTTAAATTATTCGTTCACTTAACAGACACATATCACATTCTCCGCTTCTTCATATGTAGTCAGTAAATAAAAAAAAGGATTGGTAATTCGTACCGAGACAACTAGGGGGTTAACACGGTGTCCTCTGAACCGTAAATTTAAACTCGCATACAAAACACATCAGCCAAGTAAACCTCACTTTTAACTTTCCTTTTCCCAGTTTGGTAAAACTGTCCTTACTTGGACTACTATGCAACAGAGTTCAAAAATGCATTAAATGATACAAAACATAATGTCAGTGTCTTCACTCCACGTGGTTCGTCATCCCTCTCTAGCGTCTTTCAAGTCATATGGACGGAACACGGGCGTGAAAGTTTCCATTGCAATCCCCCAACTCAGGTACAACGTAAAAATGGTACACTGTATGTAAGAAATCACATAGAAATAGTCCCAGTATATTGTGTACTAAAAATACTTGAATGATTGGAGCACCACGCCCTTTCGCTTCACTTCCCTCATACCTGGGTATTGATAAACCGTGCCACAAGGCCACGCCCAAGACATACTACACCTCAATTCTTGACTTTCATTGAAAATGGCAACCAGCACTTTGACACACAGTAATTTGAAATGCAGTAAATTTGGATTTTTGTGCTTAACAAGCAGTTTTCCTATACCGTATGACGTAATTACACATGATAGTTCAACTTACATCACCCCACCAAAGCATTATCGTAACAACTTTCGATATACAGTTAAACAGGCGTTACCCAAGAACACTCTAAATAGAAACCTTATTTTTCATAAATATAGAATTCCAATCTGTGACAAACAACATTTCTCTTGCAATTTCGTCACATTCCCGATTGCAAACTAAATAAAATTAACAAAACCACCCACAAGGATCTTTTCAACGTTCTAAAAACATTCCCCACTAAAATCTCGTAACGAAGAACGACAATTTTGGTTTACTGGCGGGGGGGGGGGGGGGGTCTTCTGAAATTCCCTCCTACGCCAAAATGCACATAATTTCTACGAGAGATAGAACTAATGACCCCCAGCTAATTTCGGGACCCCTCCTGGTGTAGTACAAATACGATAAAAGAGCAATACCTTACGTGAAATTAAATGACTGACTGCCCGCTACCGGCGTTGCCCGAAGGACTCCTTTCTCTCTCGCACCATAACATCGGAGCACCTCTCAAACGATGTACAAACTGAAATTCAGCTGCGAAGAGAACCCAACGTAACACCCTGCCTCCACAGATACTTGGTAGCCTCGGTTATCTAGTCATTATAACCCTTACCAGATCTCCCGACAGCGGTGTTGACTTGTCAACGACCTGGGCAGCAGTGAGCAAGCCAGTCCACACCCAGCGAAGAACAGCGCATCCCTGGAACGCATTCCTCAAATATGCTCCCTGTTCATATGCAAACTTGCATCGCTGCCATAATTGCTCTTACATAATACGCATTCCCTGTATACACACAGAAAGTCGAGCCACATCCAGCCAATAAACAGATTACGCCCTCAGCTAGACACTTGCTCCCAAAATTACATGGTTTCCTAAGCAACCTAACCGTCACATATACAATGAAAAAGTATACATATAGTACAGTGCACTTAAAGTAAAAGCCCAGACTGTCACGCTTCTCCACGAATACGTGGATCCGTGGATACCTGTTACAATATGTGTGTGTGTGTGTATATATATATATATATATATATATATATATATATATATATATATATATATATATAAATTCTGGCCAGCAACCCGAAGCCCCGACAAAGGATGCGGAACGCAAAATTTTGGGTCCGAAAAGCCCGCCGAAAATGTTTTGGCTCTTTTTACCAAAAATCGAAAATTTGGAAGTTTTATTGGAGAAAATTTTCAAAGGAAAATTGGTAAATATGGGGTCTTTATTGAAGAATTTACCTTTCCTATGAGCCAAATCAAGCAGATCGTCGGGGCGACTGAAGGTCGTTGGAATTACCTATTTCATGGTACGGATTAAGGCTCCCGACGAAATTGGAAAATTTCCCTGTCGGGGGGCAGCCTTTCCCAATGGGGGCCATGCCCCGTTTCCCCGCTTTCGCCATCCTTGTCATGGATTTTATGTAGGTCAATTTGTACGCAGCGTGGAGGCAACTTGCTCCTCAAATGTAATTTGTCTACCTGCTTTTGAGTTTTGGTAACCTGTGAATCTGTAAGGCTATAGTTTTGCAATGTGTCAAATAGTCAAAAGGGCCCTAGCCTGCAAAGTTTTATTGTCGTGAGCATGTTTTTAAGGCCTTTTAACCCTAGGGAATCTCATGTAAGGGTTCAGTTTTCCCCAAATTTTCCTGTGGAGGTCCCCTTCGTAGGTATGCTGTTGTGGGAAATTTGCCCTGACGAAAGAACCCATTTCCTTCTACTTGGTACAAGAAACACACCTGAATCCTGTACTCTGAAGATTTTTGTATTGATTGCTTCTGACTCCAAACCACAGCATAGATTTATGGAACAGCCTATGATTTCTTAATCCATGCTTAAATCAGTGAGCTTGTAAACTAACTTAAGGTCATATATTTCCTATACAGTGATCTACTGAACAACTTTTTCAAATTTTCCTTTCATTTCCATGAAATCTCAAAACAAAGAATGCTGAGAAGCAACTTTCACGGCCTAAAGTGTGTCATTTCCACCAATCTGAGAGACATTCAATTGACAAATATACTCTTAGTAGGCATTGCTATGTGCCAACCGATGGAGGCTCTCCCGGTGGAGTTTTGAAAGGGGGCAGAGCACACCAGATACCACCTTGGGGGAGTCTCAGGCCACAGCTGGAAGAAATCACTTAATAACGACAACTTCATAAAACCTACAACCAGTTCACAGCTTTGCCAAACAAAGCATCATTTTGCATCTCCCCAACTTTAGAAAAACATTGAAATTTTAAGGGGGAAGGGTGTATCCCCTCCCCTTAAACAACACCCTTTCAACACACCCAGGGCAGAAGTTAACTCACTGAATGGTGAGAATTTTTAAGCATATAAGCTTTACCAAGGGTAGCACCATTTTGCTTATAAGTCACTTTTTCAAAGGTTTTTCAAAGATAATTGATGTCACTGCTTCCCCTTAGACAAAACCATTCCCTTACAATCCCAAACAAATCACTGCATAATGAGCATTTACAAACATATAATCAGCAGTGGCGCCGGCTAAAAGGGGATGGCGGGGCTTGTGCCCCCTTCATCAATTTTTGATTTTTTAAATGAATCCAAAAGGCATTCAAACTATAGATTAATGTAGGGGAATTAAGGGTGAGATGTGTTTTTGACTGAGTAATGGATCTACTTTAGTCATTTTCTATCACAAATCGTTTGCAAACTGTCAAAATTTTCTTAAATCCTTCGCAAACTATCAAAATTTTCGCTAAAACTTACTATTTTTAAACCATCCCAAGCGTATTTGTTAAAAGGTACGGTTACGGATTTTATAGTAATGCTAAAACAAAATTTTGGAACTCTTCCCCCGCAATTGTCAAGATTTAAACTCCATGCCTGGTGACCATTATTAGGAAGATAATGCACGGAATGATTCTGATAAGAACTGCTCAAGAAAACTAGAGTGTAAGTCCAAGCTCAGGCTTGCATCAAGAGTGGTTTTGTGGTAATCGTATATTATGCGCAGTCATTTAGGGTAATGAGCATGACATGGAGTATATTACTCATTACACAAGCTTATTTAAGCGTCATTACAAGAACTTACAGAGATTAAGCATGATGAAAATGCTTATTAATCATTTACACATTTTGTTACGCCTCCCTTCTCCTCGCGGTTATTCTCCTTAGGAAGCTTTTTATTCGGATTCTCTTTCAAAATTAGTAAAACACCATAAGGGTAGGAGTCGGGGGGGACTGGGGGTAAGCCCCCAGTCAAAAATGTGGTGGGCGGAAATATGCTTTCTCCCCTCCCCTCAATCCATGTTACAAAGTTCCCACACAGTATCAATTTCAGCTTTGTTTACCAAAGTATAAGTGAGACAATGGGACGGTTATCCCATGTATTAAAAGTAAAATCATTTTGAAATATCTAAAAGGACCATATCATCAATGACTGATTGGGTGGGGTCCACCAATATTGGTGGACCCCACCCAATCAGTCATTGATGTGTTTGACGTGGCTATGCTTCCTATATACGTCTTACAGATCTGTGGTCAACTTTATCAGTCCAAATATGAGGGCATGAGGACACTTGAAAAAGGACCCAGGTGTTTTTGAAGGCCGATAGTTTTAAAAATACAATAGTTACTGCAGTATGATGACAGATTGAACTTATTTGGTTAGGTTTTACTTTTCATACAGTTTCTCAGCATTGTATCTTGGTCAGATACAAAGCTATCAGATTGCAAAACCAGCCTGAGTAATATCGGTACTATGCACTGGATCTGTCTTAAGCCCTGTTTGGCCATTTGATCGCCTCTTAAGCTGTAATGCCAGGAGCCGTCCCTGTCTTAGGTTATATTGTTGTGACAGAAAATGTTAGAGAATATTGTGACATGGATTCCAGCTTTGTCCTCCAAAGTTTAGGTGAGACAATGGAAAGACTTTTTCAGTATGAAGTATCTCAAATGACCGTTTTTGGACCCCAGACAATTAATGATTGAAAAAATTACGTGGCCCTGCTATCCATTTCACTTTCAAAGGCCTTCTGATGCTTTATAATAGGGCCCACCTGGGCCCAGAGTTTGAAAATCTTCTTTATTAAAGTGAAAAAAACAACGTTTTTCAGTTGGTGACCCATATCTTCAAAAATACTTCAGTTTTGACGACAGATTGTGTTTAATCGGCTGTCAGTTACTCTGCATTGTCAGGTTTCCATTGTATTCCTATGGGAAGGTAGTGGCCTGCCAAAACAGTAGAAATGGCCATTGGGCCTACTTTGGGCCCTTTTTAAGCTGAAATACCAGGGACCATTTTTCTTTAGTCATGATTTTGGGACTTCCGATCTAAGGGTATGTCATGGTATAATTACAGCTACAATTTGCCCGCTCCGAAGACGTGTATTACTCCTGCACCTACTTTGGCTGCACTTGTTAGAATGTGTACGTCCAAAATAGGTACATATTCGACACCTGTTGTGAAGCTTTATGATACAACAGCGTCGTTGGCTTCAACCAAAGGAAAACGATGTACGGAGCAGTGTCGACTTATGATCTGTGCTAATAGTAGTTGCTAACTTCGTGATCAGCGTGATAGTCATTTCCGACTTTGCCATCCGCGGCCCCCTCAAGAACCAAAATGTCTTGATAGGGATTGCCTTTCTTGGACCAGGGAGTGTTATTAGCTAATAATACCTCCTTGCTTGGACAACCATGTGTGGATCTCCTTATAATCTGGACATTGTCAGTGCGTTTATTAAAAAACACCCGAACAATAGGCCTGATAGGCCTAAACAATACCGCATTGCATTGCAACAGAGACTGAACCGAGACAAGCTTTGTTACTCAATTGGAAGCTGTCAACAGATACGAAAGCAACCTTTGACTTTGTTTACATTTTATAAGGACCGACATTTGTTGAAATGCAGTACTGCAATGCTAGTACAAGTTGAGTTTGGAGTATATAGCATTTAAGGGCGTGTAGCCAGGATTTTGTCATGGGAGGAGGATGTCAGATCACACCAACCAGAGACTCCAGAGGCGCAATAGTATTGCAAAGCCCTGTTTATGGGCGTATATAGCCCAAGGACCCTCCACAGGGTGCTTGGTTAGTTCCGTCTCCAGGAACAAGGTGGAAAGGTGGTTCATCCCCTAAACCGTGCCCATGGCTATGTACCTGCGGTTCATCACTCAGTGTAGATGTTTATATCACCAAACGAAAAGTCGAGTACGTTACGTAAGTGATGATTTCACAAGTGCATTGCACTTTATTGCTTTTACAAGAAAAGTCTCCACTGCAGGCTAAAACATGAAACCATGTCCAAACAGAGTTACAACCCCGGAGGTATACGCCACTTAACAAAAAGCCTCGTGTCCTGAACTTGCATGGTCCGGTAAGAACTGTCATGAACACCTTAAAGCTTTAGTTTTATTTGATGTTTCTGACAAGCTCCATTGAAAGGGATTACGGATTTCACGGCTATTGCTTTTTTTTTTTCAAAAGTCCCCTGACTCTCTGGCGAAGAGCCAGGGGCGAAAACCAAACAATACTCCCGAAGGAGTTCTGCTCCCCGAAGGAGTAACAACGTCCCCAAGGGACAAACTTTGACTTAACTGACACCACCTGACAGTGGTCCCGTTCTAGACTGGCTGAATAGAACAGGTCCCACCCTGGGAGCTCCGCCGTCGTGATCAGGGATCACGGCTATTGCTACAACATCAACAAAAGGACCCAAAGGATTATTACTCCGTTTGACACACTTGATTGACAACTTATACAAAAAGGTTACGCACTGACGAAAAAGCTAGATGTTGTAAACAATAGTACACCAACAACAAAACAAACAAAACAGACAAGTAAACTGATTGGTCAGCACTTGATAAAATGGTATGACGTATCGTTTTTACTCTAATATCAACTATATTAGTTGCCGAAAATGTAGGAAATTACATTAAACATCATTTATTTGGTAAAATTCTCTAGAAACACAACCGAGGGAAGTCACAAAGTTTGTTTCACAAATAAAGACGATATTTTCAGGCACCTAATCCTTTCTCGTGGCATAGAATTTTGACCGAAAAACTCAAATAATAACGTTAAATGGCACTGTGGGTGACCCTATATAATCAATCCGCATCCTTAAATCTCACAGTGAGTCAGTAGCATACGCCATCACTCGGCCTCTGTGCAAGGTTTGGCACATCAACCGTGGTCCAGGGGCCGTGTCACTTCCTCCCTCCCTGCAGGCTTGCTAAGGATCAGAGTCGTTCACGATGACGACAGGCTCGTTCATCTATTTACAGGGAACGTCCTTTCAGATGTGGGCAGAAGCGAACTAAATAGCCTGCGCGCATTGGGCTTACTCAGACACTTGACTCAGTGGGGTATGTTTCTCGATGACCAGCGTCTATGAAAGCGTGACTCTAATCTTTTGGCCAATTTTCGTTTCCCCCATTCCAAAATTGAGGGCGCTCTCTCGCTTTTTAAAATTGACACTGTTCAAGGTGATAAGGGGTAGCTGCTCTTAAAAGAAAATAGCGCCAACTTTCACTTTGGTTTCTCGCTGATGTCTCAAGAAGAAATTTGAACAGTTGAATGCAATGTTCTTTGCAAGACACAATCTTTTACTGCTTCAAACAGGAAAAACGTTTTTGAGAAAGATAATTGGTACTATTCGTTCTAAGCTTTGTTTGCATTTAAGTCTGATAAGCGTATGGGAGCGTGACATAACATTCCGACACATCACAATTTAAATTGGTGATAACCTTCGCAACCATCCCTACCCTCCCATTTTCCCAAACTGCACCCGGACCACATGATTTCTTGCAGAAAAGTGCGTACGTACATGTATTTGTAATGTTACAATGTGTCAAAATGTATTAGTAGACGTACGCATCACCTTCATAGCAGGTGTCGATATGTACTCCTTTGACGTAGGCTACTTGCTATTACGAGTGCACCCAACATACGTGCAGGTAATACACGTCGACACACTAGGACAAACCTACGCATCGCACACACAAACGTGCGCATTGTTTTTTAAGTCCCTTCAGCTGGATGCCAGGGAGACTAAGCCAAACTAAGGTTACCCCTCGTGGGTTCTACTCTCCAAAGGAAAGAAGCTATGTTACAGCTCCTGATGGGACACTATGACTTAATGTAGCCTCCTCTCAGCCGTCAGACTTTTACAAAGTGGAAAAGATAAATGCAAGACCTGACCACAAGTAAACTGATTGGCCAGCACTTGATAAAATGGTATGATGTATCGTGTTACAAATGCATAGGTTGATCTACAGAAAACACCATAATACCCGTTACAGAACCGACAATTTCACATGGTCTACAGAGCTATACATTTCGGACGATACTGTCCGTTTTTACGATGGAAGAACACCTCCCTGGTACTACTGAAAACAGTGAATAACACAAAACACGGATACTTAGACAACTGTCACCTTTAGCAGTAGTTGAAGACTGGAAAAAAGAGCTTTGTTCGTACACAGTAATACCATCAATTCAACCTCCCTAAGCTCCCCTAAGTATTCTTTTTACAAGGGATTGGAATTAGTTGCCTTCTGTTACAGAGAATGTAAGGTTGAAAAGATTGTAAACGTGGAATTAAACTGTAACTGGAAAGCTGGCTCATTTAAATTAGGAGTATAATACTCCAGGCTGTGGTTGTTAAAGCGTGGACGGAATTGCTTTCCACTTTTCAATGAAGAAAAAAACAGAGGAACGACTTGGAAGATAACATGTTGAGAAAAAGCTTACGTGTTGTCTGCAAGTAGGCCTAAAGGAAGAGTTTTTTTTTTTTGTCTTTAGTGAAAAGAGAAGCTTGCTCCTATTCATGAAACTCGTACCTCAAGGAGTACCGTGATGATGTAAATTGACAGCTTGGGATGAATATTTTGTTTCTTACAAGTAGGCTACATTACGTTAATTTTGCAGATTGACCTGTAGCTATAACCACCGGGGGCATTGGTAACTTGGGGTCATCGCATGATCATCTTGCCTCTGCGATTTTTCTGGGACCTTAAGTAAACACCGGACCCTCATTTCTAGGGCTTTGCGGTTCACTTTTCAACTTGGTAGCAATGCGGGTCAAGCTCATCCCTACCCCGGGCCACTTTCTTGGGTTATTGTCGGATCATGGAGCTAATACTTGGAGTAGTAGCTACATGATCTGATTTCCGTACTATGTTTCAGTAGACGTTTGACGTTTTCTTCATTATTCATGAGCATGACTGATAAAGAAAAATGTGCCCTACATACCTCCCAAATGACACTGGGAAATGCCCCTCTCGGGCCTAGGCTGCGTCCAAACATTCCGGATTTGCAAACATTTATGCTTCCAGAAAGAAAAAAGATCACTTCTGAAGGTTACTCTGAAAATTCATGTAAAATTGGTATAACTCATTTAAAAACAGAGAGATGTTTTGAGAGAGATGTTTTGACACCATGACAGGTGTGAATCTGGGGAGGTGGGAGGGGAGGGGGTGTCCCTAACCTATTTTAAGAATTTTTAAATTCTGATGATGCGTTCATGCCAAATGCGCATGGCGGTATTTCATAGTAATTTGACCCAAACAATTGATATACTTTTCAGAATTTTCAACTCACTCAGGAAGATACGGCAACCTTTTGCCAAATAGTTTATTAAATTGTCCATAACACAAATTTGTTATTTAGGAAAAGGAAATTCAATTAATAATGATTTCATTTCATTGCTTAATGAAAATTCAAGGTCTCCGCTCAGATAAACCCATAGGCGTAGGAGCCCAAGTTGACTTGGGGGCTGGAACGACTTGCCCGAAAAATATAACCCCAAATTTCCGCGCCCTCCTCGCGCGTTCGACATGTTAATGTACATATCATATAGGCATGCATCGTTTATCACACCGCATGCCCATTACATACAATAATTTGCCGTGTTACTACTTTCTCTATTGGTTTTAATTTTGGCCGAAGTCGGTGACCGCCGGCGGCCTGGGGGAGGGGTTTCTCCCTCTCCCTTGAAAATTTTTGAAATATTAGGTGTCCTTACATGCAATCTGGTGCCACATATGCTACCTGTAAAGTAAAATTTGTCTTAAAAAAAATTTACGTATTTTAGGTAGAAAGAATAAGCATCACTGAGGGTGTGGTATGGCCCAATGGCCCTTCAAATACACCACCGATAATCATAATATAAGTTCAGCCATTAAAAAGCACACGTCACTGATGAATAAATACGGAATATATAGGTGCTGGTGCAGTTGAAATCAGAACTTTATATTAATTACCAAGGAAGTTTTTTAAACTATTAATACCCTTCAGCTACATCATTGCATTATTTTTCTTTCAGTAGGTGCCCGAAAAATTCTCAGCATTTTGCCGGAATTTTCAAAAAAATTTTTGGTTGGCCCAGGGCTGCAATGCCTCCAGCCCCCCGCCTCCTACGCCTATGGATAAACCTATAGAAGTTGGAGTAACTGGCACATATGTGGACGGTACCTATACAGTACTTTGCCCTCGGGGGTCGTTTGTCAACCGGCCTCGTACAGCTAGGTGCCATGGGGGGTCTAAGGGGAAGGGGTTTCGGCCTCCCCTTTGAGAATATTTTGTTCTTTTAAGTTGGCATGGATGCAAAATGGGTTCTATCTTTGACAAAGTTTCGAATTTCTTGTAATTTAGTGAAATGATCTCATTCTGGATCTAGTGCGAGAGGTGTTGTCCAAGAAGAGTGGTGAGAACTCGTCCTTTTGAGAGAAGTTTGTTTATATAGGATTGTTTAATACGAAAATAGTGCTATCTTTGGCAATTCTTTTGAACTGATTACATTCTTAGTAATGCTCATTATTTTGTAATATTTTGGCTGTGGCATAAGGCATTGGAATTGAGTGGCACTTTTTTTTGACTTACGACGTGGCTAAAAGCAAAATGGTTTGGCGACATTTTCATGACAAAGTTTGTTGTTATTTCTCGTCAGCCAGTATGCAATTGGCTGTGTGATCAGGAAGGTGACTAACCTGCTGAGGCGCGCTCTCTTAGACTTCGGCTAGGCTACCTGTTTTTGGTAACATTCAATGAGATGGAGGAAAAACTCCGTCCGCTGCGGGGGTTAGGATGTGAAATTTTGCCTCTACAAAATTTTAAGGCCTTCTGCCAACTTAAAATAAATTTCTCGTGAAATAGAGTTGTAACAACAATCTTTGAAATTAATGTTGAAGAACGTGTTGACAACGTAAAATTACAGATTTGCTTAATTACTAGCGAATGTTTATTCATGATGTTTATGCTTGTGTGCGATCCCCTTCCCCTCCCCCGCCCTTCACGGGGTGTCAGTTAAAATTTTAAAATACTTCAAAAAAAAATACTTCAAACGAGGAATGTAAGTTTGCCAAACGTGACTTGCACATAGTATCTGCTTTCTGCTATACTTAACTGACTGATCTAACTGCAAGGGCGTAGCCATCAATTTGTCAAGGGGGGGGGGGGGAGCAAAGCCCATAGACAGACTCTCAGCACTTCGCGCCACCATGAGTTAGCGGAAAGCGCAAGAAAATTTTGGCCCAAAATGTCTCCCAGATCGCTGGAAATGGCACTTCCCAGGCCTAGTTCCCGCATATAAATAGGGAAAACACTAGCAATATTGTAAAAATAAACATTAAAAAATACCAAAAATATGCTCAAGGGGGCGGCTGCCCCTTCGGCCTACCCCCTTGGCTACGGGCCTGCCTTACTGCACGCAATAACTACCTACGGTACTACAAGAATCGATCGTGTTGTCTTTATATCCTTTGTGATCCTATGTGGTTATGAAAGCAACTCCGAGTTCGTATGATATTAACTGGACCACTGCAAGGACCCCAATCTAATTCAAACTAAGGTTAGCTTTGTGAGAAACCATACTTATCATTTTAAAATTAACGTCAAATAATAATCCATGGTACCTTTGATAGATGTCATGCCTTTAGCGGAATTCCCAGCTTAGAACAGTGGAAGGGCCCATTACACAAGTGGGGGATTGTGCTGTAAGATTAACGTAAAGTTTCACCAGGGCGCTTACAGCTCCCTGGTTTCACAGACAATATTACTTTCTGCATCCTTATAGCCTTAATAATATGCAACGGAAAATACTTTGGCTCTACGTACACATACACCCATACGGTGTAACCCTAACCTTATCTCTATGCGTATCACATATATAACCCTATCCCTATCCGTATGCATGCCCCGTACCCTAACCTTATTTCTACGCATACCATGGGCGTCAATCCTGGGGGGGACGGGGGGACACGTCCCCCCCCCCACATTTCGATGGGTGGGGGACACAATATCAAATGTCCCCCACACACACACACATTTGCGTGAAAGAGTAGTGTCGTGGCTCTATTTGACTGGCTTTTTGAATGACATGTAGGGTTGTTGGGCAATTGTTAAGTGCCTCGATGAGGATTCTGAATGTAGATTTCGTCAGGGAAATCTTATTTAATGGCAAAATTTCGGCGCGCTTCGCGCGCATGCGTCACGGTTTGCACTCCTTCTCATGACCATTAAAAAGGTAATTATACATTCTGATCACAACACTTTCCGAAAACAGACATACATCCCCAAACATCTGTAGGGGCCTCGCATCAATATGGGATCATTCAATTAGTGGGGAGGGCCATTCGACCATGCCCACCCTCACTGATTCCATTTTTTTTAAGTTTCTAAAAATACGTATAATTTTTTAACACAAATTTACTTCAAAAGGTGGCATATTTGGCGCCAGATTGCATGTAAGGACACCGAATTTTTCAAAATTTTCAAAAGGGATGGGGACACCCCATTGGGCCACGCCCCCCTCACTGATGCCTATTTTTTTAGTTCCTAAAAATACGTAAATTTTTTAACACAAATTTTACTTCAAAAGGTAACATATGTAGCACCAGATTACATGTAAGGACACCTAATTTTTCAAAAAATTTCAAAGGGGAGGGGTGCCCCTCCCCTTTGAAATTTTTTGAGGCCAGCGGTCACACAACATACTGCATGCCCCCCTTGTGAAAGGTTGAAAGTACGTTGTTGCCATTAAACATTTTTCAAAAAAATTTACCGAGCGCTTCGCCGAAGCCATTATCGGTATAGATGGTGCAGGCGCGAATCCAGGGGGGACCTGGGGGCCCGTCCCCTCGCCACGGAAAAAAAAACGAAAGGAGAAAAAAGGAAGAAAAAGAAAAAAAAGAAAAGGAGAAATAAAAATTAAGAGCAAAAAATTAATAAAAGTGTCTATAAGAACGTAGGGGTTGGGTGGAGCTATAGCTGGATTATCTCTTTAGATATCTTTCACAGTGGTTGGCAACGAAAGGAGAGCTACCAGGCTACAATGTTCGAAAACAGGTGAATAGCTGAGTAATGATCCTTGACTTAAGATCTACATAAGTAAACATCGTGACATATGCAGTATGGGCCCTGCTAGCTGCACTGAAATTAGTGTCAATTTTGTGTTAAAGAGTGAAAGTTTTTGTTATCTAGAGGGATTGAGAGGCAAATATTTCGCCAAAGAACTTGCAGAGTGAATACAAAAGACAAGCTGTCAGGTGACGTGCTGTTGTGCACAGTAGCACCAGCTGTTGCAGGCAAAGTAGCGGCGTGCATACCCTATTCGATTTCGAAACTGTCTGAAAAGTTTTAAAATGAACTCAAAGGCTTTTAAGCTACAGACAGTGGCGTCGGTACAGTGGGCAATGGGTGACGTGTGTCCCCCTCCCCCTCCCCCTCCCCCCATCGAATCTTGAAAATTTTTAAAATGGTCCCAAAGTCGTTTTATAAGCTACAGATTTCTGTGGAGGGTGGAGGGTGAGATGTAGTTTTGATGATTGGTTTATTTGTTCTTACCATTTTCTTTCACATACTGTTCTCAAACTATCATAAGTTTTGGAAATTCTTGACAAATTCCAAAGTTTTGCACGCTCCGCTAGCGTCAAGCCTTGTGTCAGAGTTGTCCTTATTATCAATAGCTTTCGGTAACTATGCAAACATATTTTTAAAACGTACGTTCTCCTTCTCTTTATGGCTCTCATCATTATGGGATCTTTGACTAATCTAGTCTAGCACATGGTCTTAAAGACTGAAATTACGTAATTGCCGTTGCTTATTTTCCAAACATTTTACCGCGACGTTCAATAACGACGAAAATCTTTTCTGAAACGAATTTTGCCTGTCCACTATCCTTCTTGCTATACCTAAAAAGACAAGGTGATATATCATCTCTCCTCCGATATGGATGTCAGGTTGTGAGAGTCCTGTTGGTCCCCCTTTTCAGGGTACAATTAATGCAGATCTCCCGGGAGGCTCTATACCGAAAATTTGCGGCGCGCTTCGCGCGCAATTGTTTACGCTTACTGAGAGAGGTACCTTTTTATTGAGTGATGGATTTATTTTTATCCCTTTTTACCAAAAATCATTTGAAATCTTTCACGATTTTTGCAAAGTCTTCTCAATATTTCTTGATTTTCGCTTGATCTGCGCAGTTTTAACCTTGAATTGCTCCTTTTACTATCAATAAGGACCAAAAAGTATTCGCATTACTCATCGGTGGGGTTCTACCTTAAGCCAATTATTTGTGTGCATAAACGTGATTTCAGAGTTTCAGAGTATAATAAGGATGTAAAGCAACTGATATTCATTTCTTCACCCTCCTCTTCTTATGAGAACTGAAAACTTAGCATCGAAGCCACCTTCTAATTGATAGACACACATAAAGGGAATTGACACCGTTTGTAATAGCAATGGTTTTAAATGTAAATTCAAATTTTTACGGGCAATTGTTTCATCTGACGTCCTATACCTGAATACCGTATAACGAAAATAAAACACTCATTATGACAAAATCATTTCAAGTTACCTGCATGGGTTCATAATGTTGGCGTGTAAGTTTTAAGATAACTTAGGTTCTTCGGAACTTCTGCAGGTACATATAGTAACTTATACTGAGCCATATGAAAAGGTATGAAATCTCACTGACATAAGAACTGGAGCCGATTTCTGTGCTCTTAAAATAAAATACTGCGAGAGCTTCCGGGGGCTTCGCCCCCTGGACCCCGCAGGGGCCCTATCGCGGGCCCCTGGACACCACGCATAGGAACTCGTGCTTTGCGCTCGTGGTGCACCTTCGGTGCACATGAGATTTTCCATCTTGGCCCCCCTCAAAATTTCTGGATCCGCGCCTGCAGGTGGTGATTGTTAATACACTTACGACTACAAAGTATTCTGAAAACGCCCTTGCTAATCCTTCACACCTTTGCTATACTACGATCAGCTCCAAAAATATCCCAAAGATACCCATTTGCATCTAAGCAACCTTAAATTAACAAAAATTTCTCAAAGGGGAGGGCTACGCCCCCTTCCCTTAGACCCCTCCCCCAGGATGACACCTTTATATAGTGACAAAGGAAGGATCCCCACTGCTGTATACAAACACAGGGTGAATAAAAGGTGCAATTTACACGCCGCCACTGCAGTTAGTGAAAACATCCAGCCAGTCGGAAAATTAGAATTCACTATATTATGGACATTTTCCAGCCATGTACGATCAGCTCCAAAAATATCTCAAAGAAAGCGCCGCCCTTGCTAATCCTTCACACTTTTGCTATACTACGATCAGCTCCAAAAATATCCCAAAGATATCCATTTGCATCTAAGCAACCTTAAATTAACAAAAAATTCTCAAAGGGGAGGGCTACGCCCCCTTCCCTTAGACCCATCCCCCAGGATGACACCTTTATATAGTGACAAAGGAAGGATCCCCACTGCTGTATACAAACACAGGGTGAATAAAAAGGTGCAATTTACACGCCGCCCTGCAGTTAGTAAAAACATCCAGCCAGTCGGAAAATTAGAATTCACTACATTATGGACATTTTCCAGCCATGTACGATCAGCTCCAAAATATCTCAAAGATAGCACCGTTTTGCACCTAAGCAGCCTTAAATTAACAAAAAATTTTCAAAGGGGATGGGGATTCCCCCTCCCCTTAGATCCCTCCCCCAGGACGACTCATTTATGTAGTGACAAAGGAAGGATCCCCACTGCTGTATACAAAACGCAGAGCGCATAACAAAGTGCAATTTAAACGCCTCCACTCAGTTGGAATATACATCCAGCCGGTCGGAAATTGGGACCTTCACACCCCCAAATATATCACCCTAGCAACGGGCCTGGTCGGGTCCATGGTCTCCGACAATGATCCACGCTGCGAAGCGTTGTTTTAGATATTTTGGGACATGGTGAAAATAACATCTTGATGTAATCCTGTGGACTCCGTGTATTTCACATGGCAGATCATCTATGATGGTTATGTTAACTTTGAAATGATAATTCTTATTAGAATAGGACAACGTCAGCCATCATAAGGCGGGGGGGGGGAGGGGGGAGGAAAGGGCCTATAGGAAGACGCCCCCTCTTCAAAACCAAAGGGATTGGTTTGTGCTAGGCCATGTATGTCCCCCGTCCCCCCCACATCTGAATACGGATTCAGTGACGCCCCTGACGCATACCACGTGTATAACCCTATCCCTATCCGTATGCCCACCACGTATATAACCCTATCCCTATGCGTACCAGGTTACAGTACGTCACTTCCGGGCACTGATTCTAAATTAGAGCATACTTTAAATTTAAAGAAAACTTACGATATTGCATAGTGTAAAGGCGCGAACTGGCTTAACTTATCAGGAAACGCAGGAATACGAAAAGAAGACTAAAAGAGTCCGGTGCGTCTCAGTCGAAGTGCAGACCGTTTGTTTATTCAGCTAACTGTGCTTTTACCTCAACTCATGATATGCAACTTAACAGGTGTGTGACATAACGAAGTGTACATAAATTTAAATAACAAGGTGAAAGTGATTCTTACATACCTTCCTCCTTTTAAAAGGAAATTGTCGTCAATTTTAGCCCTTACCAGAGTTTTATCATGTGACACAAAATACACAAAATGTAATCCTGACAAACTAATGAGCTATCAATTAAGTCAGGGGTCGGCAAACTAGGGGTCGCGACCCTTTCGAGGGTCGCGAAAATATTTCGGAGGGTCGCGAAAAGGATTCCGGAGCGAAAAATAATTGCCAAATTTCCCATTAAAAATAAGCAATGGGAGTGATTCTAATCTAAGAAACAGCGCTCTGCTTTATTAACACTGCATAACCAAGTCGATCCTCTTACCGACCCGTCAATGTGAGGGCCACCAAGATTCCGGAGTAGGAAATTGGGGCCACCAAGCAAAAAGTTTTGGGACCCCTGAATTAAGTGACACATAAATATAACGTACAAAGATACATAGACATTCATAACTTTACGACATAAACCTTGAACCAACTTAAAGTTATGTCTAAACCTTCCTTCTTGTTTATATACTGTTGAAGGGAATGGTTTAAAATACTACAAAAATATACTTAAGGGTACTTCATTCTGGTAATACTTACCTGGCGCAGGAGTATCCGTGATCACGACGGCAGAGCTTCCCAGTCTTTTGGAGGGTGGGATCCAGTAGCGTGTTCAAAGGGGGGCCGGGGGCACAGCCCCCCCCCCACTTCCGAAGTCAGTCGGGGGAAAATCCCTTAGTCCGGGGATTTAAGGGTTAGGGGAAGAGAAAAAGATTGAAGAAACACACTGAGCACTCAACAGGGATGGCACCAGGTGGGTGCAGGAGGGCCCGCATTGGGGAGTCTTAATCGATACGATAGAGTATGCAGTCCCCGACGGCGCCTGAGAGAGGACAATATCTCTAATAAGAACCCAAAATTTTCGACGCGCTACGCGCGCTGTACAGTCACTCCAGGAACTTCAGCAGTTCCATTCCACATTGCTAGATAGCACAGGTCCTGCCAACCTTACCACGAAACATGTAGGCAGAGCACACTGTTTATGTGGAAGTCGAAAGTTCCATCCCATGTCGCTAAGCCTAGTTCCTGTTCTCTTGTGTGTGTCATGCCGTACGGTCAGTCTGCGAGCGACTCACGGACCAAAGTTTGGCTATTTCATAGGGTGCACTCCAGGTGCTTCGTTAAAATGTATGTTATCCTCGATATGGTCTAGAATCCCTACAGTTTTTCTTTTTTTTTTTTTTTTTTGCCTTTGTGTTCTTAATGATCACATATCTTTTTGTGTAAGCCAACCAAAAATTATCGCCCCTTTGCAAATTCAAGTTTCAGATTCTAACGAACACTATATATAAAGTGCACAATTCGACTCATGAAGAATTAAGTGACATTATGCAAAATATACCCTGAAATGGCATGGGATAGTAAGCCATACCCCCTTGTCACCACCTCTTCGACAGAGGGGCTGTCAAAGCTTGGGGTCACTGGCATGGCCCAGCCCTCTGTCGTGAAATTCTGTCGCCATTTATGATCGGTTTAGGCCTACTTATTGTGGCTTTCAAAGGGTCGTTACTGCAATGAAACCCAGCTGAGATTTTCGGTACGCTTTGCCCACTCTTCCTCAGTTCTGTTACTTATAGCTAAGTATAGTTCAAACCATTTCCACCTTTTCAAGGAACTGAAGAAGTTGAATATATGAATTTAGGTAAATGTTGGAAATTTCACCTCATATCACCTCATTCAGTCAATGTTCTCTTGGGTCTGTAGTGCGGTACGGCTATAGGACACGAGGAGAAAAGTACAATGTAAATTGTGCCCGATAGGGACCAACTGCCAGGGCAATTGACCTTAATTTGCTTTTAATAAGTACCTATTCTTTTTAGTGTAGGATAACCCAAAAAATTTTCGCTCGCTTCTCGCGCTTTGCAATTTCACACTTTACATTCTGGGCCGAAAACATTAATTCAGCGCCGAAACTACGTTCCTCTAGTGTATACACATTCTATGAAATGTATGCCCCACAATGGCATGGTTTAGTACACAGATTTTCTTCAGATCTCCTCACCATCCCCTTGACGGCAACGGGGCTGTCAGGGGGGTTTCGGGTCGCTGCCTCCGCCCGTCTAGCCACCTGTCGGGCAAAATCCTGGCGCAATCCCTGGCACTCAAACCTTAGAAGTAGCCTACAGAATGAAATTAGGAGAGAATTTTTTCATTATATGGTCGTTTACCAAAGGATAGAGCTCTTCCAATCGCCCTTCAGTGAATAATCCGACAGGATGCTATCAATATCAATATCTGGCCCAAGGTGCAGGTAGGCCTACTATCATTAAGTTTCCTTCGCGCTTCGGGCTAAAACTGTATAGGTTTAAGGATGAAACAGTGCTGTTAATTTTTGCGATCATCTCAAGCAGCCTTCTTGACTGGCCTCCTGATCTAACAGTCCACGTGATCTTACAGTCCTGTCAATGTAGGCTATGTGACACATACTGTAGCACACTGCAGCTTACAACGCATAGAGGATAACTTGAACTCTCCGTCATTGACATCGAATTTCACAAAATCTTAAACAAACGAAACCTAATCAATAAGGCCTCTAGAACCAATTTACGGCGGTCTTATTACCTTATATTGCAGGAGCTTCCGGGGGCTTCGCCTCCTGGACCCCCACCGGGGATCTGCCCCTGGACCCCGCCAGGGGCCCTAGCGCAGGCCCCTGGACCCCACGCGTGCAAACTCGCGCTTCGCGCTCGTGGTGCACCTTCGGTGCACTTGTGACACCCCTCCATGTCAGTCGGGGGAATCACAGGTTGTGCCCTCCCACCTCCGAAATCCTGCACACGCCACTGGTGGGATCTGTTCTATTCGGCCAGTCTAGAACGGGACCACTGTCGGGTTGGTCTGTTTAGTCAAAGTTGTCCCTTGGGCACGTTGCTCCTTCAGGGAGCAGAACTCCTTCGGGAGCATTAGTTGGTTTCGCCCCTTGGCTCTTCGCCAGAGAGTCGAGGGGACTTTTGAAAAAGCATTTCTGGTAATAGGCCTAATACAATCCCATTTCAAACTTTTTTGAAGATACTTCTTAACTGTTTAAACCGATTTATCGCAATACTTGTATGTCATTGTAGTTATGCATTTAACTGACACCACTTATAAAATATAAGAATATTTATGCAGATTATTGGTTCGTATTAACATGAAATTTGGATTAATCGACAAGATGCTCAATAACTGTACATTCCCTCGTGATTTATCCTTGCCTCTTTAAAAAATATGAAATCAGTAAGGAATTAAAGATGAAAAAACTTGGTACGATATGATTAATAATACCCATTCACCATAACGGTCTGAACTTTTCACCACGCGTCCCGACCTTGACCTAATTTGTGTACTCTCTGCATCACTGCTCTGTTCTTCATTAATTGGGAATACCTGTTTGTATTTCCTTAGGGGACGGAGAACCTGGATTTTTCCCACTTAGTGGTGATGGCAATGGCGCCGTGAGAACGAAAAACTTGTAAACGAAATATTTTAAGATCAGAATGCAGGATACTTTAAATACTATGTATAAAGCTTTGTCATTTTAAGAAGAACCGATTTCTTGGCAGAGGTCGAAATTCATCTGGTTTCATCAGGGATGAAACTAGGAAAACCCGGTAAACTGCTTTTTAACAAGATCTCTCAGAAAGTAGACCTATAACAATTAAGGATCTCATACATGGCATGTGGATGCCTTATATTGATTACAAGAGCCCTATTTTGTGATGGTCAGAGGTCATATAGGGTCACCAGAGGTCAAACGGCAAAAGCCTTGTTAACACGATGTCTAATGAACTTTAATCTTGATGGATCTCGCAGTTACCATATGGATGTTTCAGATTAAAGTAAGAAAAGCCTCTTGTTTTTCATGAAGGTCAAAGGTTATTTCACCGGAAGTGAAATTGTTAAAAACTTATAAACACGATATTTCAAGAAAGGGTAACTTTCATGAATCTCATGAGTATCTAGATACCCTAAAATCAATTACAGATATCTATTGCTTTTGGTGGGGATAAAAGGCCATTTAAGGTTATCATAAATCAAACCAGGTGTCAAATTGCAAAACCTTAAAAACATGATAACTAAAGAAGGATAACTTTGAGGGTTCTCATAGTTTGCATGCAGATGCTCAACACTGAATTAAAGAATTCTACATTGTGGAGGTCAAAGGTCATTTCAAGTTACCAGAGGTCAACTTTGAAAATCTTTTAAGTGTAGTAGGCCTATGTTTCATGTATTATTAATAGTACATGTCAAGCACAGTCAAGGTATTTCATCCTGCCAACACCCAGCACACCGAGCAACGCCCGGTAAGGCCTAGCTTGCGTAGCGCCTCTGTGGCTGCAGCCCCTCCCTTAGTTTTTGCGTAGCGATGAGCTGAACGGAAAAAACTTCCTCCGGTCCGCGGGGTAGGTAAGGCCCGGTGTAACAGTTTCAATTCTCCGGGCAATTAGAATGTCGGACTGGTCACCCAGACTGAAAGATCTTGACATGTACTATTTTCTTTCGGCAAGGAATCATGGAGCGGCCTTTTTGGTCTTTAATGAGATGAGTTGACCTGCAGAAAGAGAAAAGACCGGCTTGTAACGACCGACGACTAAATTCGATAAAGAAATGCAATCAACTGGGATTACCACGATTACCGAGATAGGGTGCACAAAACAAAATAACTGGTTTGTGTACTGGGTTCCAATATTTTCGTGTGTCCCCTATTTTCGTGCAGTACGCACCTACATGATTAAGCCTTCATCTGTCTGAGGCTAGCCTTACTGCACGAAAGTAGGGGTCTCCAGCCTAGTATGCCAACATGCTGTTAACCTGGATTATGGCGATCAGATGGCGCTGCCTCTCTAAAGATAAACATATTTCTTACGAGTGAGTGACTCCGAGAGGTCGCAGTTGGGTTGGTGCAGTGTGCGCCGGCCTCTGGTATTAATTTTTCTTGATCATCTACCTGTGATGTTCAGAACCGGGAAATATTGCCACTCTCACTTTTGACTGTATTGTAAAAGAACACCGAGTCCCTTCGAAAATGTTTGCGTCACCGCCACACGATAAACCGCCTACGTAGCAGGCTACACGACATAATCCTTGTTCAGTCAAATTTGGGAAGCACTCTCACTTTTGACTGTATTGTAAAAGAGCAAACAGAGTCTGCCCTTCGGGTTATAGGATAAACAGTTTTAGTAGTGAGGACCAGATAATAAGTAGTTAGATACTTTCCAGGGATGAGTGAGGCGCTTAACGGTGTGGGATACACGATACACCTACCCCGTTTGGTGTAGGCCTACTCCAAATTAAAATGTTAACTGTAAATTAAAAAGTTAAAGATTTCTGAATAACCGAACATTAAAAAATTTTTTAAACATACCATGAGTGTGCGTTAGTAACAGTCATTGTAAATATTGTGCCTGACTTAAAGGGAAATATTGCATTTAAAATGCACCAACATGCCATACAAAGGAAATACCTTAAATCATTATGAAACCATTCAGTCTCACCAATAACCTCTAGTGATAGCTTTATCTTCTCAAAATATAATACATTACAAGAGTAACAGATGTTGCATGATTTTAATTTTTGAAAGTTTGGGTGAACAAATTACTTTTGTGCAACAAATAACCGAATTACTTCCTGTGAGAGCCTTATTTCTTGAAAAGAAAGTTACCGTACTGCCTTATTTTGAATTATCTATCATTCTGTATCTATTGATATTGGTTTAAAAAATATGAAAATATTCTGTGAAACAAACGTAGTATTTACCTTTAATAATGTGAGCGTCAACATACGGGAGACAGGGGTACATGTCCTTTTGACATATCGTTTTGTTTCTCATTTTTGGGAAAATACCGGTAATGAAAATGCAATATTTACCTAATGAAATTTAAATTTAAATAAATGAAACAATGTCATCTAATTGGCCTACATGAAATCTAATTTAAAACCAATTTTCTCCTCTATGATATTATGTGTTGGAAATGTGAACGGGGAAGGTGTATGTGAATTTGCCAAATAATTCCCCTCTTAGAAACTCACATCTGAATCCATTTCAAGGTCAAGAATATAGATTGAAAACAATAAAACAATGCATGCCCATTTATGTGAGGAGATAACTTCAAGTTCACCTTACGTTAAGTAACAAGTGAATAATTTTGTATTAATACATTTTCAGTAAGGACTGCACAATTTTGACACGAAAAGTGAATCAAAGAGATTTTCGCCATAAAGGCAACGATTTAGTGCAGCCATTTTACGGTATAATGATTTAGAATACCGTGTGAAACTTCTCTGTAAATTTATTGTTGTTATAAGTTGTTTCAACCAGGACAGATCTATGGAGAAGTAGGCTAGTAACCCGTGACTAGGCTACAGTATTGGATTCCAAGTAAAGGTAACAACATTATCAAAGTGTCACAGATCTGTAGAAAATCTTTAAAAATACAGGTGTTTAATCATCTCCTAACATCCTACTTTAAATTACTAGAGGTTAAGAAATATTTGAGGGCTTTATTGATAGGGGAGACTGTAGTGTTTGCACCGGGTACCCGGGTACCCGACCGACGATGTCAGACCCGATTCTGAAATTGCTACCCGGATCCATAGTTTCACTAACATAGATTGCACGTGTGACAGAACCGCTACACCTAACATGTTACTTTTTCCTAGCAAAATTTATCACGCACACGCCTAAGAACACTTGTCATGCCCATACGTAAGATACGTTGGTGTTATGTTATATCAACGTGCAAAGCAAAATTTCTTATTATGACTTTACAACAAACTTGTAGCCTAACAGAAGTTATATTTTCGGAACCGGGTACCCGACCGACCATCGACTTCGGGTACCCGGTTCCGAATAGTGGACCCGGTGTAAACACTAGCGGAGAGTATACGGTCTCATGATGTTGCTGGTAATGCCTTTCTCATTTTCACCCCTCTCAATCAGTATATTTGAACATTGTACATATTTGAACATATTCTTTTATTTCTTATTTTCTTCGTTCTTTACTCCCTAAATTTCTCCCTTTCTGGCAGACATGTTCTATATAGCCCTTGCTTCAGTTTATCCATAACTTGACTTTCATTACATGATAAATGAAGTAACTTGCAAAATGAAACGAATCAAGGGGGAATGATGTATCTCTGCTTTCCATCACCCATGCATTTTTGTCAAAATCATGCCATCACATGGCCCTCAGAGCATAATGTACTCTGCCCTGAAAAACGTAGTGCAGTAGGATTATGCCTAATTGCCAGTGAGCATTTCTTTGCAATAATATAGTAGGGCCATATATGCTTTACTAGCAAATGCTCACCGTCATCACTCGTTGGCAAAAGAACGCCCAGCCTGATTCAAAATGATCAGACATTACACGCTTTACTGTCGTAACAATATGAGTGGAAGAAGCTTTTTCGTTCAGCTCATCGCTACGAAAAACCAGGACAACAGCCTAAGGGGGCGGCAGCCACAGAGGCGCTAAGCAGGCTACATTCGTCTATACCTGTGCACAACGGTGCCACTGAGCGTTTAGCACGCTTCGTATACTTTGGGCGCACACATGCTTATCACCGCATGGGTTTTGTCAACCGTGATGTTATCATGTATTCTCCTGTTAGGATATCCTATTTTAAATAAAATAATTTTTGAAAATTATATATCGCTCCAGATTACGGCATGTGGCGTTTAACGACGAGTTTTTGCATTGACGGTTGGTGCAATTGTAGGCCGCATATATATATATATATATATATATATATATATATATATATATATATATATATATACTGACATTAAAATTCTAAAGGTACGTCGCTCTCATAGCGTCTCTCCATTGAGCTTGTAGGTGGCTAGGCGTTTTACGAGTAGTTGCTGTGAGCGGAGTGGTTCCCCTTTTTAGACGCACTTGTTATATCCAGTCCTACGTGTACATCATTAATACCCACGGCTGGGATAATTAGACCCTTTACTTTTTCAAGGTTTTCGTTCGTGAGTAGTATAGAGATGGCACGGGCGTACCCCCCCAGGGGCGGCCCCCGCCCCGTTTTTCAGGGCGGCCTAAGGGCGGCCCCGTTTGTCGAGACGCCCAAAGTGAGGGCGCTATGTGTGTATTGAGCCATAGGTTTTTTAATTGTGTCAGGATGTATTTTTAGATATGACCAAACATGTCTTAACATGTTAAAGTGGCGTATTATTTTTCTTTCTATTTATTTGCTGTATGCCATGATTTTTGTGTATTATCATTGGCGTTTCACGATGGGTGAAGTAGGGAAAATTGCACGGGAACTTGGAAGGGATTTTATAAATGGTACATTAAACCCCCAGCCATCACCTTACACCAAAACCCTTTACCGTGTGGGGAAAGAAATTGACGAGAAGTTCGAAACGACACTAAATGAAATGATAAAGCATTTTGAGCAATGTGACAAAGAAACCATCAAAGCTACATTGGACGCAATATGATGTTTGAAGACGGATTATTCAGTTGGGGTAGAATCACAATGGCCTACATATTTGTCAGAAAATGCGCCCAACAATGTCTCGAACAAGGAAAGGATAAAGATACAATTGAACAACTCGCACAGTTTGTTGGAGAATTCGTTGAAGACCGTTCTACACAGTGGATCAAACAACAAGGAGGTTGGGTAAGCGTATTACCATAATAACATAGGCTAAGTCTGCATTTAGGAAAACGCGCTTAACTTGTTTCTTTTGTTGTCGCGTTTAACAGGATGACTTTTGTCAAACATTTACGAAGAACACACACAATAGCAGAGCAACTGCGTTCAAGTTGATAATGTTAGCCGTCGTGACCATGACTCTTGCTTACAAATGGATACATTTGCCGTAACACGAAAAACATAGGTGAGTGTGTATGTGTGGTGAAGGCCTCCGAGATCAGTCAAAGTGGTGCAATGCGGGTAGGTTTTTTTTTTGTTTGTTTGTTTGTTTTTTGTTTTTTTTTGTTTTTTGTTTTTTTGTTTTTTGTTTTTTGTTTTTGTTTTTTTGTTTTTTTTTTCAATCTAAGCGATATTCCAAGAGAGTAAATGCTACACAAATACAGCCTAAACAATTTACTTCATAAGTATGTTAGTTCCACACAAAACAACACTGAAGGAATATGCACTCACTGAAGCCACAGTATAATCTTTTACCTGGCATACGAGCATCTTCATTACGTAACCGATCTAGGTTTTATGACAAGCAATAACCAGCAAAAGTTCAATTATTAGGAGACGGATTAAATCGAACCAGAGAAACAGCAAGTAAGTGTGTACAGACATAACATACCAGGAACAAAACAACACGTTTTGTATTAAGTTTTACCTTTGCCGTTGTGGGCTTAGACATCTTTTACTGTGTAGTATACTGGTGAGGTGTTTGAAAGCTATCTTACTCTCATAAGCTCGTTGGTCATTCCCTCTGCGTCATGTATGTGTGTCGAGAAGAGCTCACCCGTAGGTCTGGGTTGGAAAAAACTATTGGCAAAGCCTAAGCGAAAGATTTGACTGAGACAACGCATAAAGCTAAATATCATCAGAACATAGAAAGAAAGAGCGGGCTCTTGCTGATTAAATACTACCATGCAGGGTCAAATGTGTTCTGCCTTAACGTGAAGAGTCTAAACTGCCAAGCTTATGGGTCGCACAAACGATACACCGACGTAAGCTCCTCTGCTCCGTGCGTTGCTCCTCTACTCCGAGCATACCACTAGGTATGCTCCTCTGCTCCCATTGCCCCATGTGTGCATGCTTATCGGCCCTACGTGCCTCACAGCATCTGTCCCCTTCCCCCAGTGTTATCACACGTACTCCCCGTGCTTCATCTGCTTCACATACATATGCTCTTCTGGTCCGTAGGCTGCACTGCGTATGCTCCTCTGCTCCGGAGCACACCACTAGGTATGCTCCTCTGCTCCCATTGCCCCATATGTGCATGCTTATCGACCCTATATTCCTCAACTGCATCTGCCCTCTTCCCCCAGTGTTATCACGCGTGCTCCCCGTGCTTCATGTGCTCCACTGCGCATACTCTTCTGTTCGCGGCTGCTCCCCTGCTGCTCCCCTGCTGCTCCCCTGCTGTTCCCCTGCTGTTCCCCTGCTTCATATGCTCGACTGCGCATGCTAAACAGTTTCAAAGTAGTCAGGGCAAAACAGGGGGGTATAAGTGATATCGTGACAATGGTGTGCGAGCCAGTAAATGTATGGTTATACATCGAGACACTAGAAGCAATTGCTCCGTTTCTCAAGACTTTTGATCTGATACAGGGCTGACCAATGTATCTCTACCGCATTCTGAAGTTGGTAGTACTTACGCTCGACCTTTATGGACGGCGGCACCTAATGAGAGATATGAATTTCGCGGATTTTATTATACAGCTATCATGTGGCAACATTATGTTGTATGGCAGCCCTGGCTTGAACGTTTTCAAGACGAAGAACTGCCTTCCGCGGTGACCGTGGTTCTGACCCTAGCAGTAGTCGGTATTAGATATTGGGATCGTGTCATCCGTCCGTAACATTAGCCAACATTAGCTTACCCTTGTTAAAAAGTGAGTCATCTCACAATTGCAAAAGTCATTCATGAAATATGATAAGAGTGCCTATCATTGGAGGTTGTAAAGGATTGGCGCTATAACGATGACGTCATGCTACGTGAAGAGTTATCGACTAACATTGTGATTGTGACATCATTTGGAATCATGTCCAGATATGTTTTTGCTCTGCTCAGAGAGTAGTATAAAGCCTCCAGTTTATTGGAAATGCTCCTCATTCCGTCACATGATAGAATATCGGAACTGCCACACAGATACGAATTATTGAACGACATTGTAGAGGTGAGTTTAATTTCTTTAGTCGTGTCACTATTGTAAATGTAGACTTATTCAATGTGAACAATGTCAGCGCTAAAGTGTAACAACCACGAGTTAAATTTTCTTCTCTTCTTTCCTATTTTACAGATGGCTTTCATGTGTCGGTTGTGCCCCACAGAATTCAAATCGAATTATCAACTGCAAAGGCATCTGAATAATGTACACTGTAAGAAGCGAGAACATGTCTGTGAGACGTGTTTGAAGATGTTTGGCTAGCCGAACTAACCTCATGCGACATCAGCAGACACACAAAGAGGGTGAACGGGTTTACGGTTGCGTTTTGTGTGATAAGGTGTTTCTATACAAAGATGGGCTCATTCAACACGCTTTTTCCCATGATAATGACAAACCACTACAAGTGGTGCCGGAGAAAGTGAAGGAAGTCGTGGCCTATGTATTAGCGACGATGGTGGAGTGGGTTGCATACGAAAGCCTGACGCAACTCTGTGATGACTACCACTATGGTTTAAACTGCTATGGAGAAAACTGCTGTTTTGATCTCGCTATGGTGAAAGAGGTAAGCAACTTGTTCTTTGACCATATGCTTCCAGCTGTAGACGACAAGTGGGTTATCGATGCCGCTGGTGAGTACTTCCATTACATGATCGGCATTCCTACGTTAGAAAGTTTGGTGAAAAAATTGAAAAGGACTTGGTTCCAGTCACCACATTTGGCGCGATTTACATTAGAGAAGACAACGTTGAGTAGAGTTGATCGCAAGGAACTCAAAGAGGATATCATACCGCGGTGGATAGACAAGAACGATTACTCATCCATCTCTCACGCAATTCGTACTGGTGATGTCTCGGAATTTACAAAAGAAAACTACTGTGACATTCACCCAAACGGGTATGGGATGCACTAAAGGAAAACAATATTGAAGAGACTATTTGCACTCGTCTAGAAGAGACATGTATACTGCGGTTGATGGGAAAAGTCAATTATCACGCTATCGAGTAGCATTATGGTGTATAACATGGTCACTTCAGTATATAGAAATGTCGATTGAATAAAGCAAATGAAAAGAGACACGATAATTATCTTTGTTTATGTTTTTATTTCCACTGTTTTATGGATTCATGAACCAATACCTTCACCATCCCAAATCCCCAATTCGTAGCCATGCACCCCTGTCAGTATTTTGCTGTCACGACTGTCGAGTCTCAGCATTGAAGGACACCTCTCATCGATTGAACACGAACGACTGTTTCCGGTAAAAGATCTTCGACTCCGGGATTTGGAACAAGTACACTCCATCCCTAGTTTTACGATGCAGAGTCTGTTGCTTTCTTAAATTCCCGTTTTAAAATGATTGTCATGGCTTTATTCATATGAGCTAGGGCTTCCCAAGTGTCAATCGGGCAACACACATTTTCACTACCATCGTCCTCCTCGCCATCATTATCGGTCACAGTGTCGTCTTCTGAGGACTCACCTTCGCTGCTGTCGGCTCCCTCGGTATCGCTATCGGCGTCACTGTCGTCAGTTTCACTGCTATCAGTCATGTCGTCTTCCTCCAGAGGCTCTGATGCACTATCGTTAGTGTCGCTCTGTGAGATATCATCGTATGAACCCTCGTCTGAAGAGTCGTGCTGTCGCTTCCCTTCGCCCTTCTTAGAGCCCCCACCGTACATCTCGAGGTCTCCATGACGGTGTTTGTGGACCCGCTCTATATGCCGACGGAGATTGTAGCCTCGCGTAAAAGGCAACTGACAGATATGACAAAGATGAGACATGCTGAAAGTGCTGCAATCACGAAGGTCTGCTATAAAATGTGAGAAACACGAGTATCCATCGACTTAAATGCACCCCCACTCGCTCGGAGCACATGAGCATGGACAATGGTGCACGCGGAGCAGAAGAGCATGCGCAGTGGAGCACATGAAGCACGGGGAGCACGCGTGATAACACTGGGGGAAGAGGGCAGATGCAGTTGAGGAATATAGGGTCGATAAGCGTGCACATATGGGGCAATGGGAGCAGAGGAGCATACCTAGTGGTGTGCTCCGGAGCAGAGGAGCATACGAAGTGCAGCCTACGGACCAGAAGAGCATATGTATGTGAAGCAGATGAAGCACGGGGAGTACGTGTGATAACACTGGGGGAAGGGGACAGATGCTGTGAGGCACGTAGGGCCGATGAGCATGCACACATGGGGCAATGGGAGCAGAGGAGCATACCTAGTGGTATGCTCGGAGTAGAGGAGCAACGCACGGAGCAGAGGAGCTTACGTCGGTGTATCGTTTGTGCGACCCATAAGCTTGGCAGTTTAGACTCTTCACGTTAAGGCAGAACACATTTGACCCTGCATGGTAATATTTAATCAGCAAGAGCCCGCTCTTTCTTTCTATGTTCTGATGATATTTAGCTTTATGCGTTGTCTCAGTCAAATCTTTCGCTTAGGCTTTGCCAATAGTTTTTCCAACCCAGACCTACGGGTGAGCTCTTCTCGACACACATACATGACGCAGAGGGAATGACCAACGAGCTTATGAGAGTAAGATAGCTTTCAAACACCTCACCAGTATACTACACAGTAAAAGATGTCTAAGCCCACAACGGCAAAGGTAAAACTTAATACAAAACGTGTTGTTTTGTTCCTGGTATGTTATGTCTGTACACACTTACTTGCTGTTTCTCTGGTTCGATTTAATCCGTCTCCTAATAATTGAACTTTTGCTGGTTATTGCTTGTCATAAAACCTAGATCGGTTACGTAATGAAGATGCTCGTATGCCAGGTAAAAGATTATACTGTGGCTTCAGTGAGTGCATATTCCTTCAGTGTTGTTTTGTGTGGAACTAACATACTTATGAAGTAAATTGTTTAGGCTGTATTTGTGTAGCATTTACTCTCTTGGAATATCGCTTAGATTGAAAAAAAAACAAAAAAACAAAAACAAAAAACAAAAAACCAAAAAAAAAAAACCAAAAAAAAAAACAAAAAACAAAAAACAAAAAACAAACAAACAAACAAACAAAAAAAAAAACCTACCCGCATTGCACCACTTTGACTGATCTCGGAGGCCTTCACCACACATACACACTCACCTATGTTTTTCGTGTTACGGCAAATGTATCCATTTGTAAGCAAGAGTCATGGTCACGACGGCTAACATTATCAACTTGAACGCAGTTGCTCTGCTATTGTGTGTGTTCTTCGTAAATGTTTGACAAAAGTCATCCTGTTAAAGGCGACAACAAAAGAAACAAGTTAAGCGCGTTTTCCTAAATGCAGACTTAGCCTATGTTATTATGGTAATACGCTTACCCAACCTCCTTGTTGTTTGATCCACTGTGTAGAACGGTCTTCAACGAATTCTCCAACAAACTGTGCGAGTTGTTCAATTGTATCTTTATCCTTTCCTTGTTCGAGACATTGTTGGGCGCATTTTCTGACAAATATGTAGGCCATTGTGATTCTACCCCAACTGAATAATCCGTCTTCAAACATCATATTGCGTCCAATGTAGCTTTGATGGTTTCTTTGTCACATTGCTCAAAATGCTTTATCATTTCATTTAGTGTCGTTTCGAACTTCTCGTCAATTTCTTTCCCCACACGGTAAAGGGTTTTGGTGTAAGGTGATGGCTGGGGGTTTAATTTACCATTTATAAAATCCCTTCCAAGTTCCCGTGCAATTTTCCCTACTTCACCCATCGTGAAACGCCAATGATAATACACAAAAATCATGGCATACAGCAAATAAATAGAAAGAAAAATAATACGCCACTTTAACATGTTAAGACATGTTTGGTCATATCTAAAAATACATCCTGACACAATTAAAAAACCTATGGCTCACTACACACATAGCGCCCTCACTTTGGGACGTTCGACAAACGGGGCCGCCCTTAGGCCGCCCTGAAAAACGGGGCGGGGGCCGCCCCTGGGGGGGGGGTACGCCCGTGCCATCTCTACACTACTTTCGTGCAAATAGTGACAGCGCTTGTCTGTATTATAAATACATTGTCCTGCCCCATGAAAATAGATAACAAATAACGAAAGTGATGTGGGTGTTTATTATTTTTAATAATATTTACTAAATCAAAGCATTCTTGTGGAATTTTTATTCACTTCCTAGTTTTGGTTAAAGAAACGCTTTGCTCATAACACACAGAAATATATGCTTCTGTGGTAGGCCTATATATTTTCAGTGATTCCCTCCCTCAGGCTCATGCAGTGTAGTTTATGATCTACCCAGCAGTTGTGTAGCCTACCAATTAACTGATAACGTTTCATGGTCTATCTTATGTTTGCAATTCCTAATAAAAGTTCAAAGTTCAAAGCTCATATTTTCTCATTAGTTTCCTATTTACACTTCGCTGTTATATATGATGTAAAACAAATAATAGTAATAATTTTATGATAGATCCGCTATTTATAACTCCCAAATGCTACTTCTTATCTATACTTTGACATGATGTTGACAACTGTGCACCTGTATGGCAACCTTAAACCCCTTCTGGGGTAACGTTTGGTTATCGCCCTTTGGCAGAAAGCCAAAGGGTCTTTTGGAAAAAGCCGCTGTATGGCTAGTCTTGGTCAAGACCCTAGTACCAGTTCGTACAGTAGTACAGCATTTGAGAATCTCATGAGTACGCCCTCTATTCAGTCAGAAATTCTTGGCTCTGTACTGTTATTACTGAAGCAAATCTCCCTGTAAAATGTGAAGTTTAAAGCGCGCCCTCGATTTTGCTTTGTAACAGGCAGAGCCGTATTATTAGGGAAAAGTGTAATTTCTTGACCAAGACCACTGTATGACAAGCAAACATGTTTAGGTGTTATGTGGATCCGCCTGACGGAGATGATGTGTAGTAGTATGTTTTTCCAACAGGTCTAAAGCGGGGATATTCGTGACAGACTTGTCGTAGAGGTGAGAATGTTGAGAAGTTGGTTACATTCAGTTTGATGTCACCTCAATTGGGGACATAGCTCCCCCTAACTTCTGTACCTGAGCCATGGTAGATACATTAGTACCGTAATACTCGTCCGTCGAGCGAGCAAAAGCTCCACCAGGGGACAACTCCTTCCGGGGGTTTCGTTCATCGGCCTAGCTTGGCTTTGGGACTTGAAATGTAAACGTCTGTGCCGCTTTAGAATTCTCGACCAAGATCGGGTATCAAGGCTGTCAACTCTAACAAGCACGTCAGTGCCAAATTCCTGCCACACAAAAGTGCCAAATAGCACCTTTCACTACTAGTTTGAAGAAAATGTCACGAAAAAACTGATGTATCCAGAGTAAAGGTCTTAAAACAATGATTCATATTTAAACGTCGTTATTAGTGTGCACTTTTCGATTCTAGTCTCGATTCATTTCCATATGAAGAAATTATCATACCAAACGAGAAAATTCCAGTGAGTAACGATGTCTGGAGTGGTAGTCACTGAGAGGCCTATTAATTTCATTCCTACCTAATGCTAAAGTTCCTGTTTGTGGCAGCTGATATAATACACAAGATACGACCTTTTAAAGGGGAATTTTCATCATCCCAGACAGTTCCGATTCTCCCAACTATGCAACTTCTAGCTCCTCCCACAACTGCATGAAGTTCCACTTTGTGCAGGAATAAACCTGTTTTATTGCTTAAGGCCATGTCGTGGTGAGCATACAAGGCTATAAAATGTAATAAAAGCTCTCTCTCTGCCTTGTGTGGAATGTGAGCTACTCTGCATCTTTCAAATTTTCAAACTTTAATGTCAATCAAAGAGCAGTCACCAACTGAGAATTTTGATACCCCCACACTAAAAATATACTTTGGGGTGATGACTCTGTCTTTAAATTCCTGACCAATGTAAGACTGGCAGCTTAAATAGCCTCCCCCATTTTTAGGATGTTTCCTCCGCCCTCGGTCCACTTGGCTTGCTGCAGGATGTTCAGTTGTGTCTGAAGATGCGTCCCTGACCAACTACGGTATTCCAAGTCTGAGGGTGATCGATAAAAACCCAAATAAAAACCCTGCTTATTAGCCTTCTCGGGTTTTTCTGCTTTTCTTGTACTCAGGCAAGCGTAGCAGCTGCTAGGTTTAATTAAGAGGAAGCCAAATACAGGTGCTTTCATTTTTGTGCTTTTTGTAAGTTTCTCTTTTTCCTACCAGCGGATAATTCAGGATGCATGCACTATGCTTATAAACAGCAAACGAGTCATAAGAATAGAAACTCAGTGACTGTATTAAACCAAATGAAATAAATAAAATATAGTTGACACGTCTATTTGGTGGTTTGGACAGCCTTAATGTGATTACTCTTGAAATGTCAAAAACAGATGCTTAAAGTCGATACTGGCTGTATGTATCGAGACACTGGCCATATAAGAGCAAGTGGGGGGGGGGGGGGCATTGCTCCTCACAATAATATGATGTAAAGCTCTGCCAGGACGGTACTCTCGACCGAGCAAGAAAATGTCGATCAGGCTCAGGGCACAAAATGTCGATATTAAGTCACAGTAAGTTGGCACTAGGTCCCAGAATTTTTTTTGGGGGGGGGGGATATTCCCCTCCAAAATATTTTGGGGGGATTTTAGTTCAGAGAGGGTGGATCTTGATAAGTTTCTCTTAGAAAAAGTCAACTTTTTCCCAACCGATTTTCCCAGCAGGTGCAAGATATTCCAGCATGCGGATTTAAAACTTGCTGGATTATTGAGAAAAGTGCGGGAATCGCGCGATCCCGGTGCCTAGTGCGAACGCTGGGGCACAGACACTTTATTTTCATGATAAAAATCATATGATGATGGAGTTCGCCAACCACAGGGAAGAGCCGACAGCTTACGCCCTTCCCTCCCTTCTCCTTCCCTCCCTTCCCTCCCTTCCCTCCCTTCTCTCCCTCCCCTCCCTCCCCTCCCCTCCCTCCCCTCCCTTCTCTCCCTTCCCTTCCCTTCCCTCCCCTTCCCTTTTCATGGAATGGCATTATGCCTTGGGCCAATTTCAATCTGTCAAATCAAGTTCCCACATGAAGGCAATTTTTGAACCCATTCAGGGACGCAGAGCACTATCGGGATGCATACACCTAAACCACTCGGATAGTGCAATTCCGAAGGAGACCAAGAACGCTGGCGAAAGCGCAAAGTCGTAGCCTCCTCATGTTATCAAAATGCAACTGATTGACTCACACATTACATACTTGGTGTGCTTGTTACAGCCGGTTTGGCGCACTGAGTCTTGTAAACGAAACACTTTCCCTTTTCAGCAAAATTTGGTCGGCTCGTCGACGGACCGCTGTCGTCCACTTCTGCGGTCCACCAGCCAAATGTCCAGTGGTTCGCTGGCGGTCCCCCGATGGGGGTCACGCTGATTGGTTAAAAAGTTTTACCCATCATGCATTGTTGTGTCCAGCCAGCGGACCTCCGATGGCCCTCCGTTGGTCCTCTAAAGACTAGCCGCGTATTCATGTCCGATCGTGAGCCGTCAATGGCCGCCGGTGGACCGCCGGATATTGCTGACTGGGACTTGTACTTTCCATGAAGGATTAACAAGTCCCTTCAGTCCCAGTTTGCAAATAAAAATGTCCCTGTCAGTCTTTTCCTTTTGGAAGTGACACAGCCCCAGCCCTTTAACCCCATTCTTTCCCGACCCCACGCACCACCTCCATCACCACACACTGACACTGGCCCCCTGTTCTACCTGGAGATAGAAGACATACCGCATCACGGTACTTATTTCGGCACTGAGAAGCTTCGAACACCTTTGATATACCGTTTCCCTTACTGGAGGTTGCCTTTTCTAAAGTATTTTCTTGGTTATTCCAGGGAAATAGCAACTCCCTGGTTATTCCATGGAACTATTACGCACCTCGTGGTTTACTTGAAGGGAAATCCCTGATTTGAGCAATCTGAGGTTTCTAAGGGTACCATGATGTAGCAAGCTTGTCCTAGGTTTTCTACTTGCCTGTCAAAACAAAGACGCCGACGTGATACACGTGATACATTGTATACAAAGTAGCGTCATAACAAAGAGGGTCAAAGGTGTGTGATTGCAACATACGCAGCAGTCAGCTGGCTTCTATTGTAATTAAGTATAACTGTTGAAATCGCAAGACCAAGGTTGTACTGTAGTGAAGAGGTACCAATTTTGCTGTCGTTTCCGTACGTGTTGCAGTCTCTGCATTATATCCTTCGAATGCTCATTTTTACAGCTCTTTTGCTGCCAAATTAAAAGGAATCAGTCGCGACTAAGCGAAGTGATAGCACTTGCTTATTTGCAATATTGACAATTGACTCGGTTTGACATCCGAAGAAATTTGACTGAACGTCATTAGCTTTGAAGTCTCAGTGTGTACAGTAGTGATCAAACAAAATGCATACGACATCGGAAGTGGCTTGCGATATCCGTAAAAGGTGAGTTACTATAAAAACAAATAAACAAACAAACAAACAAACGAAAAAGTTAAGATGCATCTCTAATTTGTTTTTCATTACTATTATAGGTGGACCAGTCGATTCGGTATGTATGTTGTTTAGATAGTCGCTGAGACATTGTTGCATGTTGAAGCTGTGCTGTATAAGTTGTGTACGGTTACTGAGGAGGGCTGTTGTGGAACCTACTTCATACTGACTGCCATAAAACCAGGGCTACCTCATTCCTAAAGTGACATTCAAAATTTTATCAGGTTCAGGAAGTGCGAATTCTCCGCCATTACTCCTAGGCAAAGGAACAACTAGAATACAGACTGAACAACTTCACCTATAGCCCCTTCAATGGAAACGGAAAACAAATGTACTCAACAAATCATAAATTTACGCTCCCTGCCTGTATCTTTTTGAAGTCTTCCCATGTTGATCTCACAGTTGTAGTATTCATTTCATTTTCATTACGATATTGCCCAAATAAAAAATTTTCATGTCATTCACGGTACATGTAACTCCATTGGCACCGGGATAAAGAATTGAAACTGTGGACCAGTTAACTTCATTAATTTGCCATAGCTCATACAATTTATTTGATTTGATAGAGTACTTAATCGATTTTAATACATGTAAAGTTGCGAATGTAAATTTACAATATCAGCGTTGAATTGCAAGCTAAGACTACGTCTTTAGGAGTACTGTGCTCTAGTTATGTTGATTACCTGGTGTAATACCACAGAAGTTTGTCAAGTTCTACTGCAAATTCTGCAGCTATCGACTTCTCTTCTGAGTGATGTCGATAACAATATCATGCGCACATATTCATAATCAGACCGCGTGTTTTCAGGGTTTTTTTTCACAGGGGACTATCTTGGAGTGTACATGCAAGCCTGAAGCAAAGGGGGAGGGCGAAGTCTCCTAGAATTTACTTTCGCTCCCTAGAAATTTTAAGTTACCATTGCCTTAATACATTTTTACACATCTCGCCCCTTGAAAAAAACATCTCCCCTGAAAGCTGTCTCGCCCCCTTCAGTAGCATGTCTGGCCTCGGACCGCGGGGGTGGGGGTGGGGGACACCTCCTGTGCGAAACTTTTGTTATTGTAAGGTGGCATACATCTCAATAGGTTTTATCTTTGGCAAAGTTTTAAACTCTAAAAACAAAAGTATAGACAATTTAAAACTCTAGGCCTACTCTTATGGAAAATTTCAACGTGGTTAATTTACCAGTCTTGGCAGAGAAGGCTACCCCTGGGTGGCCAGTGAATATGAAACCCATTATAAAGCTTGGGTCAAATAATGCCAGGGAGTTGCTATTTGACAAATAGCAACTCCCTGAATAATGCGTAATTGTGAAATGGGGGATTGTGAAATGGGGGATTGTGGCGTTGTAAAACGGGGACATGCATTTTCAGAATAGCTTATGTAATGATGGGTTCCTGTCAACATTCCACGGAATTCTCTGCTGTCCAGATGCTCGCCGCTAGATCTTATAAAAGATCAAATGTGTAGGCTACCATTATCATAAAATGTTTGGCCGCGCCTTTTACATAAGATTTGAAGTGGTTTTTTTGTACACTTGACTATTGCCTGCTCTTTGTCGACGTAGGTTGAACCATGGAAGTACCTCGGAGGTTGTACCTTGCGTGCACTGTACTTGGTATTGTGTGCTGTACTTACATGGTATGTGGTGACATTTCCTGGTATTCCAAAGGTCACTGTCGTACACTGTTCACATGAAGCCACAAATCAAGGATACGTGCTCATACACATGCAAGTATTCATCGCAAGCAGTAGCCTATTTCGATGTTGCCGTGGTTACATAGTGTGTGCTGTATATATCATGTCGTACTGTCCAATAGTAAGAGTGGAAATCTGCAGGAGCACGGCCGTCGGATCTGGAGGACACTGACCCAATAATTTTTAGTGTGGAGGCTGGGTAACCAACCTTTCGGCAGACCAATTAATCAACAATTAGTGGGCAAACTAAAACGATTTTCAGTATTTTTGCGTACGTGCCTAGTTATGATGAATTTTTTACCCAACTTTTTAAGAGTGCAGTGTTGAAACAAGTTGTACTAAGTTCCAAACGGTTGAAATCGCGTAACAGTTGAACCGAAGTTAGGGAGTCGTGTATCATCGGACCATGGGCGGCTCTAAGAAATTTTGTTTGGGGGGGCAAACTCAAGTCCGTATTCAGGGAGGTTCGGAAGACCCCCCCCAGGCAATATTAATGGTCAGCTCCGGATAGTAATATAGCCTCAACAGGAGTATGCATAGGCGTAGGGGCCCAAGTTGATTGGGGGGGGGGAGCTGTAACGATCTGCCCGAAAAATAGAAACAAAAATTTCCACGCGCTCCGCGCGCGTCCAAAATGTTCATATACATATCATACAGATAGTTCTCAAGTGACGTCATAGGAGCTTTTCACGTGTATTATTTCAGCCATGTCTGAGGGCAACCCCGGTATGTGTGTACAGGCTTGCCCTCGGACATGGCGGTTGCTAACCCCTAGCTGTGACGTCACTGAGAACTATATATAGGCATGCATCCGTCATCACACCGCATGCCAATTACATACAATAATTTGTCACGTTACTAGCTATTCCATTTTTGATGTAATTCTGGGGAAGTCGTTACAAAAATGCTGCTAATAATCAGTGGTGTAGCCAGGATTTCTCTCATGGGGGTGGGCAGGCACTATGTTGTGTGATCGCCGGCCTGGGGGAGGGGTCTAAGGGGAGGGGTCTAAGGGGAGGGGGTGTCCCCCTCCCCTTTGAAAATTTTTTGAAAAATTAGGTCTCCATACATGCAATCTGGTGCCACATATGCTACCTTTGAAGTTAAATTTTGTGTTTTAGTTTAGGTACAAAAAAAATCGGGGTCAGTAACGGGGGCATGGCCTAATGGCTCCTCAAATACACCACTGATAATCATAATATATAAGTTTAACCATTAAAAACACACTGGTGAATTAATACTGAATATATAGGTACTGGTGCAATCCAAATCAGAACTATGTTTTAATTACCAAGGAAGTTTTTTTAAAGTATCGACTTCCGTTTAGCTACATTATTGCATTATTTTTCTTTCAGTAGGTGCCCGAAAAATTCTCAGAATATTGCCCGAATTTTCACAAAAATATTTTGTTGGGGGAGCTGCAGCCCCCAGCCCCCTGGATCCTACGCCTATGGGAGTATGGTTATTATTATGTATTACAGCGATGCCCCATGTAGTTTTCAAAAGCTCTTCAAAAACCATTTCAGGCAGTTAGTCATGAGAAGACTACTTTAAAAATAAATACAACCATATGAACCGATCGCTACCGTACTACCATAGGGGTGGAGTAAGAGCCAGGTGAAATGGGCAAAGCGGCTTGATCCATTTGTATAGAATGAGCCCCACCTTTAAATATTTTATTGTTTCTTTCATTGTGCCACAATATGTTTCAGCTTTGCCAAGAAGCCATAAAATGTTGGTTTTCTGGACTGTTTTCATAAACTAACGAAAATTTCGAGCATGAAGACACTTGAAAACGATGAAATGATAGCACTAGTATTTTGGATCTCAGTACCGTTCCGAAACGAATTTTTTTACAGGGGGAGGGGAATTCCCCTAACTCAGAACGACGTGTCATCCTATATACAAATAGCTAGGCCACTAGTCAAAAGTCTCATCACACTCAGCTTAGATTGACTGTTTGGTGTGTTTATTTTAAATCAATTGAAACGGTATATACTTTAGCACAGAGGTGGAGAACCTTTTGCTTATAACAGGCTATTTGATAGTCATAAGACCGCTCGTGGGCCAACGGTGCTGTCAGTTTGGACAAGGGAAGGGAAACCTCTCCTTCTATGGGAAACACAATACTTTTAGACTACATACCTGCTACAACTTTTTGTAGACGGACACCTATGCTCATCTGGCCAGGTGACACCCTGGCAAAACTGCTTTTAGTCGTGGATGATAATCAACACGGCTAATGGGTTGTGTATCTAATGACCCTGAAAGCTCTGAAGTGTCTGCAAAACTATGGCATTTAACTCCAGCATTACCGTTATACTCTGTAAATGACATTATGATGCCTACGCTAATCAGATTACAAATATCATAAGGTGATCATTTGTTTTGATTACCTTAGCTCGCACTAACGGCAGGTCCATTTGTGATGTCTGAAGTATATATACGGTAGTAGCAAACAAGCAACTGAGAAAACGCGCGCGAAGCGCGCCGAAAAAATGGCATTTTGAAAGCACTTTTGTTTAACCTTCGCATTGCATTGGAAATTTATTCACTCCTTTAATTTTAAGCCCACTCAAGGAAAAGGGAGGGCCTAACCCATCTCGAATTACATGTTTTTTTTTTATTTATTATTTTTTTTTTGAAAGTTGAAGACCATGCTTTGCAAACTTTTGGGGGGGCAAATGCCCCCCGTGCCCCTATGGCGAGCCGCTAATGCATCGGACCATAAACTTTCATACCCGCCATGAACTTTCAACTTCTTTGACAAACGAATTTAAAATTTCAATATTTATTGCAATCGCATAACGCCCAATAAACTTTATAACGTTACACTGCATGCAGTGTGGAACACCTGTATTGCTCATCAGTTGCGTAGCCAGGACTTTTTTAGCAGGGGACACTGTGGGATCACGAACCTTTCCTAGGGGATACAATTTCTGAATTCTCTCCCTCTCTATAGGGCTTATATACAGAACTGTGCATTCCAAAATTTTCCACGAGGGGGCACCTGGGGTGCCACGGCTTTGTCTTGGGGGGGGGGCACGTGCCCCTCATACCCCACCCCAGTAGCTACGCCACTGTTGCTCATGGTGAGAGCACCACATTTTGAGAAATTGTAAGACTCGCAAAGAGGATCAAGGTGCACAGTGCAACGCAACCGAGGGAATAAAACATGACTGCAATTACGTGACTATCAGCTAGTTTTCACTCATATAACAGGAAAAGCAGTGCTAGGTCTAAATTCCTTATATACAGGATATAAGCTGGAACAGCAATGTAATACTGTAATATCTGGGGATATTAGTAAGGTTGTGTGGGTAAAACACAAATTATGAGAAAACTCTAAAGATAGGTTTGCTTTTTATATTATATTTCAATTGACAGACTTCGAAATTAGCGCTCGCACGCTGGCCATTTGCGACTGGAAACATTCTCGCGGGCGAGTGAAAACCCTCCTCCTGGTAGTCCGGTTGGCGAGTTAAAAATCTGGCTACCTCCTATCCACATTTAAAAATATTTATTACAATGCACAATCAGACCTATTTATCACTAGAAAAATGGTCTCAGTTCCAGCTCAAATATATACCAGCTGGCAGCTGCCACGATTAGTAGTTCGTTATTTATTACTCATTTTTCCATTGAGGGATACTGCCAGTCTTTACACACCGATGTGACGGACTATAAATATGAAATCGTTCTCAACATACCTTATACGTTTCTACATTTCCGAATACTATAACTTGTTAATTGTGTTACAAATCGTCTAAGCAATTTTTACTTTTTTGTCATCTCACATAAATAAAAGTACCTTCGTTTAGAAGACAAGTACATGTACTGTGTATTTACTTTATTCAAAGTTAGAATTTACTAGGAATAGAAGCCACCAGGTGATTGCCTCAAGTTGAATGAAATCAATGAACACACATCAGGCATCTTGATAAGGAAGTATTGAAATGTTAATAAAAAATTCAGTGGCTTAGCCTTTTTTAATATGAAAATAGGCGGGCTATTGGAAATAGCTTGCGGACTACCCAGAATATTGGATAACTAGTCCGGCTGGCGAGTGAAAAAAACAAGTTAAGGGAAACCCCTGAACTGAATTCTACAAGAGCAGATTAGGAACCGAGACAGAGAACAAAGGTACATTATAGCAAGCATAAAATCAGTCTGAAGACTTCCCTCTACAGTCTGAAGACTGCCCTCTACAGTCTGAAGACTTCCCTCTACAGTCTGAAGACTGCCTTCTACAGTCTGAAGACTGCCCTCTACAGTCTGAAGACTGCCCTCTACAGTCTGAAGACTGCCCTCTACAGTCTGAAGACTGCCCTCTACAGGAGTGTCCTAGATAGCAGTGAACTTGTCGTGAACTTCCACTACTGGCCAAGGACAGCATGAACACCAAACTCATTTACTGTATATTACAAATACTAGTAAGATATACCATATAGGTTTTCCGGACACCCCTTCCCCCGACAATAGCCCACACAATGCCCTTAACAATCCCCACCCGGACAATTTCTCCTTGGCAATTCCCAAGACTAATTTCAAATGGATTGGATGAAGGTGTCTGAGTGGTAATTGTCATGGGTGAGAATTGTCCGGGTGGGCATTTTCCCAGGGGTAAGTCGTCCCGGTGGGACATGTTCAGGGGACTGAAATCATCAGTCCCAGTGGGATTGTCCGGTCACAATTGTACAACATCGCTCTGTCGGCTACATGGCTGAGTAGATATATGTAGGTGATCTCGCAAGGAAGCAACTCTTTTGCACGGGACCAATATTTCTGGCCCCCTATAAGGGAAATTGATCCGGAATTCTGAGCCTCCATTTACTTCATTCGTCATCCTTTTGAGTCCATTATGGCATTCAGACAAGCCATAAATTGAACTTTCCAACCATAAGCTCCCAACATACTACCGTACCGCTTTTTTACATTATAGTTCAACAAAAATAGGCCTGGTTTAAATCTTCACTACTCGAAATAAGTCGATCAGAAACATTTTTCCATGGAGCAGTATTAATATGCGGTTCAATCCGTGTCTTCAAAGGAATTCTAAAACAGACCTAACCGTCATCGTAGGGAGTTTCCCGCAACTTACCTGCCCTCAGGTAAACTATTCACCCGTGCAATTGACCCTTTGTATATTGGCGTAACCATCTACTTGGCAATCGATTCCGACGTCATGTTAGAGGACAAACAAATAATGTTATGTATACTAACTGTAGGTAGCTACGGCTCACCAACCGCTTTTATTTCCATGGTCCTGTGACATACGGCAGCACTAATGCAATACATGCAATAAAAAGAGAATGGGTTCTAGTAGGCTTAGAGTAAGAGAGCCCCTGGGGGACACCAGGCAACAACTTGTCCTTGCCGCTCTCTCTTTACCCTCTCATAGCAAGCCAGCCAAGCGGACGGTTTTCGTTCAGCTCGTAGCTACGACAAATAGAGGGGTGGTAGCCCAGTGTGGTGGAAGTCAAACAGAGCCACTACGCAGCCCACCTTATTGGTTGTAGCCGACCCGTGCTCAAAAAAAAAAAACGCGCAGTTGGTATTTAACCTCAGTGCAAACCAGCCGAAGTCGGCTACGCTCTGGACCGAGTGCCGTCGGGGAGACATTTGGAAGAAACAAGAGATTCGGCACAAGCTAGAGTTTGAAATTCCCCTAGAAATGTTAAAATAGACAAAACGAACTGCATTTTAGTACCCAGAAGGAGGGATAACAATATTCCAAACCCAATGCAAAAATTCGCATCTATACCTTGTTTGGCCTTACAAATATCGCCATTCTTTGTGTGTTAAGGGACGCTGTCGTACATGATCCAATTCCAAACTGACTGGATGGTTTCAAGTCTGTTTTGACTTTGCAGCAGACCCATAACCAGAAAAGGTACTGAATGGGGCAAGATAGCTTCCAAATAGGGGCGAGATATACTTTAAAGCATTAAGGCAATAGTAACTTTGATTTTGCGGAGACGAAAGTTTCTCTTGGGAAGGCCAACTCCTCTCTGCCTTCCCCCATGTGGCTACGGGCTTGCTTTGCAGGCTTACTTTGTAACTGAGATTTCTTTCCCATCCTGTGTATTTCGTTTCACCCCCCTCACGATTAATAGCACACTATGTTGTTTGCATAGGGGGTCGGAATTGCCAACTGCGTGACCCCATGAAGGGCCTCCTTAGGTTGACGTGTAGCGTCAGTGGCGTAGCTAGTTGGGGGCAGGGGGGCCGTCGCCCCCCCCCAAAGCCTCCGAAGGCCTCTGTCGGAAATAAATAAAAACAATTCATTTGAAACACTTACAACACTTCTTATGTTTTTAAGCAGAATTACACATCGAAATGGTTACTGACAAGGCCTGGAAGTATCATTTAAGGCAATCTCGGAGATATTTTAATCTATTTTTTCAGCGCGCTACGCGCCAGATGATGGTGGCGTTACGCTTAGATAGTACATCATTACTTCAAGATAATAATCTGTCGGAATTTTTTGCTTTTGCCCCCCCCCCCCCAAAAAAAAATATCTAGCTACGCCACTGTGTAGCGGGCAAAGGATATTTCACCCAAAACTGTCTTCTGGATGGACGAAAATTACATATCCAGTAGCTTAGCGAGAGGAGGGACCAGAGGATATACCACCCTCCTTTTTGAAAGAATTGGGACTTAGAATAACGGAAAAACAGAAGAAAGAAAAGAGGATGGACTGTTCATGTTTGTTATATTTTAGTTAACACACACCATCCCCCACCCTTGCAGAAAAACTATGAGCTTAAACGCTCTTTTAGCAATTTACAAAAGTTAACTGAATGAATGACAACCCTGGCGGTCCTGAAATACTCCCATGGCAAAACAAGGTCTGGGGTTCGACTCCTGGCCGGGTCATACCGCAGACTTTAAAAATGGAACCTACTGCCATTGTGCTTAGTGCTGAGCATAATCAATGGAGTAGGGGAAACAACCCAGTGAGCCACAACTGGAAAAAAGGCCGTGGCCGGCCCGACTTAAACCAATTGGTTAGAAACTTATCCGTAAAATCTCATCTAACTCTAACCAAATGACAAAACCCGGAGGGGTGGGCTTTATCTCATCCTCACCCGCCATCCCCACCCTCGGGTGCATCACTGCTCACGATTTCCGTTCTTATGACTGTTTTAAAAATCCTGAAGCAACATTCGTCCCCCCATGAAAGTTTAGAGATGTTCTTGAGTTATATTGATGTCATTTGAAATGTAAACAAGAAAGTTAGTTAAATAAAACACCCAGTAGAACTTTTATCCCATTTTGTTCTTCACTGCAGGAAAATGGAAGATGACGGTACGCTGAAAGCTCCTCCTGCAAAGCAAATTCAAAAGGCTGACGGCAGCAAATGCCCGGAGAAAAATTCGGAAGTTAAATCAAACAGCCCGAAGAATCCTTGGGGCCCGATTTTCAAGAGTAGGGAACATTTTGTGGATATGCACATTATCTGAACTGTATCGAACAAAGCAGGGTTTACCTCATGATGGCCAGTGGAACTTGTCGGCAACTGTGAGAGTAGACGCTATTTAAGGCTATGATGTCCTAATCAGGGCGGGCCACAGTCTGCACTCTCAACCTGCCTCTAAATTGACTGCACAGCGGGCTCAGTTTTTTGCATATGCATACCCTCCATGATAGAGTGTGATAGCAGGTGCCTCTCCAGGCAGGCAGTGCCCTCGTTAGACAATATGATATGCGGTTTTCATTTTTGGTGGGATTCTGATTCTTCTGTTCTCTGCGTCCAGGTTTTGTCACCGTCTGCTTCTGGGGATTTTTTTTCTGCAGGCCTGCTGCTGTACTTTTTTGGCGGTAATCCCTGCTTAGTAAGCTGGAAGCCTTTAAACTTAATTACCAGCGCTTTAACTAAGAGCGTATATACCCGTCTCTATCTTAAGAGGTACTCTCGTTCACTAGCCAGTGTGGGACGTCTTTATGAGATTACACAGTGGATGCACTGCGTGCCAGTGAAGGAGACATGCTATTCACGAGACACAGCCGTCATGATTTGACCAGGGAGATGCTATTGTGACTGCATTTTTACCACAACGAGACACTTGGACACTGTGTGACTATCAAAGCAAGTGTGTTAACAAGATCACCAAATGCCTCACAGTGCAGGAGAAATATTCCCGTTCAATTAACCACGGGGGAAGGAAGCTCTTCTTTACTGGGGGACGGGGGGGGGGGTGAACGTTGTTGCTGAGCGCCGTCCAGGTGGAGAGGTCTAAGGGAAATGCTATTATGAATATTTGAGGGTCCTAAAATGCAGTTTGGTGCATTATTTGGGCAAATTTTAAGGGAAAATTACTGCAAATTTTTGAGATTTTTACAGAAGTAAGAAATAATGGGTTTTCGTCCTTGAATTGAGGGGGCAGAAGCATACTTCCAATACTTCTGCCCCACCACATTTTTGACTGGTATGACTGGAGTTTTTTAGCCTCCTAGCCCCCCTTCCAGCCACCCCCCCCCCCGCTTTCTACGCCCTTGCAATTAACTTCATATTGAAGGAGTAAACCTTTTTCTCGTCTTTACCCCTCACAGGACCTATGCTTTATATACACTTGTTTGGACAATTCATTTTGAGATACAATAAGGACAGTTGTATGCTCAAGGCCGATGTAATGGCATATGTAAATTTTTTGAACGAATTCCAGAGATTCAGATATTATCCTCTTTGTAAGTATTGTTCTTTTCTTAATGTAAAGCTTGCATAATTCTTATTTAATATAATATTCACAGTACTCATGGCGACCAAAGTTAACATATGCCTTGTTGCACTATACAGACAAGCAAAAATTATTCTCTGGCAGGTATTTATTTCCAAGTTTGAATATTAATGTCTTCAGGGAGTTAAAGACATGACTTTTCGCCCTCAGTATAGAGCATGTACAGCAAGACGACTAAGGCAGTCATTCAAGAAAGATAAAAAAGAAATCCAAAAAATGTTTATCCGAAAGTTCAAAGATTTAATATGTAGAAAGTTTAATGGTCATGATCTTACTTTGATATATGATTTAAACCAGTATACCCTTAAAGTTTACGAGATTTTCGAGTGACATAGGCGTCTTTTCGATTGATGCTGGTTGCCAAACACAGCTCATGAGAAGCCGTTGTACTGCCACACGCCCAACATTTTACGAACGATGCTTTCACATGGGATAATATATGCGCGTTATCAGATACCCAACTTTGTCATCAGACGTCAGGCCGTTATGAAAAACTCCATGTAAATGCACTCGCCATCAGGATGCGCTGCTTGGATTAAAGGGAAATACTGCGTTTAAAAAAGACCAATATGGCATTCAAAGAAAATACCTTAACTCATTATTAAACCATTCAGTCTCACCAATAAACTCTAGCAATAGCTTTATCTCCTCAAAATATTATGCATAACAAGAGTAACGGATGTTGCCTCATTTGAATTTTTTTAAAGTTTGGGTGAACAAATTACTTGTGTGCAAAAAATTTAGAAACCGAATTTCTTTCTGTGAGAGCCATATTTCTTGAAAAAGCTACCCTACTGCCTTATTTTGAATTGTCTATTATTCCGTATCTATAAGTATTGGTTTCAAAAAATGTGAAAATTTTCTGTACAGCAAACGCAATATTTTACTTTAAGGCATCGAGTCGGCTTGTCTTTAAGACTATGACAGTTTGAGATCTTGTCAGACCACCCTAAATTCTGCATGTGAATTGTCTCGTTATCTTGATAACCTGTACACTTTCAAGTAATCACGTACACTTCCCAGCATGACTTGCTTTGCAAAATAGGCCTAGAGGCAGGCGGAAGTTCGTGGACACTTCGATAACGAGCTTGTTGTCTTGATCACTTGGTTGACGAGGTATGTGCATAGGCGTACGTGGGTCAGGGATAATTTTTGCCCGAATTAAAAATTTTGGACCAAGTTGCCCGAACTTTGATACCGTTGTGTCTCTTGCAAAAGAGCATAATTTATATTCTTGGCTGTCTCATTTGCCAGAATGGATTAACTGTTTTTGCCCGAATTGGGAGGTCATATGCCCTCTCCCCCCCCCCCCCACCGCCTCGTACGCTTATGTGTATGTGAATGTAATTATGATCTTGGTAACGAGAAACCACAAAAGGCAGCTGTGGAGTTTCGCGTTTTCAAGATGACGCGCTCGTTATCCTTGTGGATACAATGTAGTGCCTTTCACATGATTATTAACAAAAAGTCAAGATGATTTTAAGTACCTGTTTTAACCATGCTAGTAGGCCTATGAACGGTACGGTATCTCAGAACTTCCACGCTGTTGAAAACTTGGTATGGTAGTTCATATTGGGATGACGATATTTTGTATGTTAACGTATGGATGGAGGTCATTATAATTGTATATATTAATATTGGTTATTTTAGATGTACATTTGGTCAAGGAAGTAAGTTTTGTGAATTTTAATGTCAAGGAATGGATCGGAACTGGTAAAAGAATTTTATTGTTAATCTGAAATAATTATGGGCTATATGTGCTATGTTCTTTTCATTATTTATGTATATTTCTGCAGCGATGTGTAGTGACGATTGACAAACCTTGTTTGGTCGGAATTTTTACCCCCTCTTCATATCAAAGAAAATGTCAGTTTTAGGACATAAAAGTGCCTTTTCAGGACAAAAATTCATGTCATGATTTTTTGCCAACTATTCAATATTAAAGGGGCAAACACATTCTGACTGTTGTGAAATGTCTTCCTATGCGCCTGTGCTAACATTTGAATCACTTATTTTCTTGACAAATGATGTTGATTAAATTTGGTGAACCTGCCTCAGACTCGGTGTGCCTCTTGACACGAAGTGTCTCAGGTCGGTGGTTCGCTTAAGCCAGCCGTACACTACACGACTTAGCACACCGCAACCCAACTCGATCGTCGGTTCGCCAACAGTCGTGAGGTGTGCAAGAGTTTAAGACTGCGTTTGGTAGTTTTAAGATCAGTTTTAAGTCGCGCCGACTTCAGTCGGGAAGAACGAACATGTTGGTTCTTCCCGACTGAAGTCGGCGCGACTTAAAACTGGTCCTAAAACTTTCAGTCGCAGTCGTAAACACACTGTTGGAGATCCGACGATCGAGATGAGTTGCGGTGTTCAAAGTCGTATAGTGTACGGCTGGCTTTAGACTCATGCAGTCAGTAGGGCTCCGGCGATTTTATTTTAGAAAATTGCATGGGAATCAACACAATGGCTTCTCCAGTACGATTGTTTATTGGGGGGGGGGGGCTAATCGTCCATCACACTGAGAAGTCTGGCCATGCACCTCAGTTACTTATTTGAGATACATATGGTTGTCGAAACAGTAACTCAGCTAACATGTAGCTATTGAAACAGCAGCAGACAGGGAAATAAGTGAAAGAGAAATAAATATGATCGTAACTTGACACTTTACCTTTTGTAGGTTGATTAACTGCTAGGGATTCTGTATCTTTGACTATTCGTAATATTTTCTGATAATATAAGGCGTCATCGCGATAGCGATCAAAATCCATAATGAAACAAACAGCACACCCTCGGATCAGGATGTGCCGCAAAATCAGTTAAATCGAGGAACACGGTCCACTTGGATTAGGCACGAATGTGGAACGAATTTCGAGAGCACGCTACGTATCGGCGAATGGTGTTAGGCTTATAAGATACAGCAAACACGAGGAAGGAAGCTTAGTAGACAATTCATTCTGCAATATTTTCAAAAAAGTATTCCAGAAATCAAATAAGTATTTTCACGCCAATCTCCAGCAGAGCAACTCACCCGACAATGTCAAGTTTGTGCAAATACGTCATTAGTTTTGCTTACATGAGCGGGTTGGGGGCAGCCGTACGGTGACCGAACAATTAGCACACCTGGACATCCCACCTCGGACAATTCGTCCGGAAAATTCGCACCTTGAGCAATTCCAAATTTTGGAAAGGTGAGTTGTATGGGGGTACAGTGGCGTAGCCAGGGGGGATAGGGGGGCAAGTTGCCCCCTCTGGAAAATCTTGGGGGAAATTTTGAAAGTGAATATATGGTGAAATTTGCGCATGATCTGGTAAAATTTTAAATTTCTAAACAAGTACACTTGACTTATTTAAAAGTATATGCCACACTGGCACAACCAGTCCTCATTAAGGTTTTCAGAGATGGAATGATGACACCATGCTTATAGTTGTACTAGTTATGTTTTACTATGTTTTATACAGCATGGGATCTCTGGACCCCTGACAAGGGACTCTGTCCTTTTACTTTATACTTCCAATGTTTCTTGATAATTAAAGCAGCAGCATTGTGGTATATGCAGGAATTCTTAGTGATGTATTCAGTTTACATTTAGCACCAAAATGTGGCACCATTTTGCATCTAGCCTACCTTATATGAGCAAAAATTTACCAAAGGGGAGGGGGACACCCCCTCCCCTTAGACCCCTCCCCCAGGACGGCGATCAGTCACATCAGCCAGGTCAGAGGAAAGCACCCGGACAAAATTTGGACCTGCGGAGAACACTGATTATTAGGAAAGCAGATCACTTATTGGGGGAAATCTTGATGCTCTTGCCCCCTCCCCCTGACAAAAAACCTGGCTACGCCACTGTGGGGGTAGGCTTAGTTGTCTCAATGGAATTGTCCTAGGTAAGTATTGTCTTGCGGTAAATTGTCCGGGGAAGTCATCCGGGGGAAAGTTGTCAATGGGGAATCGTCACTCTTGGATAATAGACACTCTTAGTGCGCACGACTTGGAATTGGCTAATTTAATACCACCCCTAACTGTTAGGCCTTACCAGAGTAAGGAGTCAATTGTTCATATCACAAACCAGTATCAAACTTACCCAAGCGTGCATAAATTTGAATAACCTAAGTGACCATTGTTTTCATTTTGTCATCAAGTTGTAAGCGTACACCTTGGAAGGGTCCTTGGTCTTCAGAACTGCGGGTAGAAAGCCAGCGCAGACTATATTTCTGGTGACCTGGTTTGAGGTCGTTACCTATACAGATATAGTAATATTTATTGATATTTAGAGACTGAGTGTAATTAATATTATACTACGTACCGTAGTGGACTACTTGCTCAGTAGCAAAAAGAGATATTTCAGATTAACATATATATAGTGTTGCAATGAAACACCCGTTGAACATGTTTGAACTTCTTTTGCCATCGATATAATTCATCAAAGTGTATTCAAGTCCACATGTAAGATGTACAGGCCTGGGATGGCTACTGTGCTGCATGCAGGAGTTAGGGGCCAAATTTTTATCAGGCAGATAAATGGACTGAAAATATTCAGGCAATTTTCACAGTTTATACAAGTTTTCTTGAGGACAAATGGATCAGTCCCCTCCTCTCTCACAAAATATATATTATATATATATTATATATATATATATATATATATATATATATATATATATATATATTATATATATATATATATATATATATATATATATATATTGTATAGAACTATGAATTTCAGGGACAACTCATCAGCTTTGGAAAATAATGTAAAATTTTTCAGAGTTTGTTTTCAAGAGTGACTTGCCAGAAACAGCACTTCTGCAGTTAAGTGTGGAATATTGATTGTAGATATAAGGTATTTCAAGTACAAAGCAAGTGCTACTTCTTAAACCCCGCATCGTTTGGCAACATTCCAACTTTTTATTTTGAGCCTTATTTGGAATGATTTTGAAACAGAGAGTCTGTTGCTCTGTCTGGAATATTTGAAGTCAAAGGTCACACTTGTTTAGTAATTATTGAAAAAGGGGTCTAAATGTTAAGATACACATAGATAGCCACATTTCAAACTGATATTTGAAGTAAACAATTTTACTTCTAGTTTATTGCAGAATAACAAAAAATCTGTTGGAAACACTTGGTTGGGATGTGGTCCAACTGAGGTGGATAATAGCAATTTGGTATGGATGGAGAAAGCTTTGTTGTCTGACTCCCTCTTTCAGGTCACCTTTAGCCACTTTTTAAAGAAATGGGGAAACGTCATACTTTGCTTTATATTGAACTTGCCAAGGTTTCTGCCAACTTGCAAGATAGGCGTTAGGACTGAATTTTCCTTGCATCTTTTCCTTATGGTCTGTCTATCTATCCATCCATCCATACATCCATCCAGCCAGCCAGCCATCCATCTATATAATCTGTAATCTTAACGAAACTCCTAATCGCCACGTTCGGGTATGAGCTACTGCACCACTGGTACTCTAGTTTTGGCTCCCGACTAAGCCGTCCCGACGGGGAGGGGCTGCAGCTCGTTCTATCAGTCCCTCTGGCTCCATCCCTACGAAAGCCTTCTGCACCCTCCTCATTCAATACACTGAGGGTGGAGAATTCTATTTTTGTCTGTACTGAAAACTTGAGAGAGATTTAACGCATCCCGGTCCCAAACACTTAGACCGTTTTACACTGATGCTCGTACATACACAGAAATGCAGGATGGCTGGATGTCTCAGTCCAAGGGTGGTTGGGACAATCAAATTAAGAATCTACCCTTAGCCGATTTGCTTTTAGGTCGTCAATATTTTTATCGTTTTCGGCAATTTGGGAAACTTATAAGATCTAGGCCTATTCTGCCCAAGAATTCTTATGCACGACTATGCTTTGATCACATTGCGTCAACGGAAAGGGTTCAAATTAGATCGAAGGTTCACTTAGACGGTTCACTAAACAGAATATCCTAACTCTAACCTCAATCCTAACCCAGACCACCATCGTAATCATAAGTGTAATCCTATCCAAGGCTAATCCTTATCCTAATCCTAAACAGTAGCGTAACTAGGGTGACAGAAGTGGGGGGGGGGGGGCAGGGATGAAAATAAGGTAAATGTACCGACAGCATAAAATCAATGTACCGACACTTTTTCAGAGGGTTATTACTTAACAAGTCACCCCCGCACCCGCGACACCCCTCCATCCACCCAGGGGTGGCGCCAGGATTTGCCCGACGGAGGCCAGAATCCCCGACGGGAGGGACAACGACCCGAAGTCCCGACAGCCCCGATAGCGTCGAGAGGTTGGTGAGGGAAGATTTGGGGAAAACCTGTGTACTACACTATGCCATTGCGGGACATATATTGCAAACAAATTGTATAAACTAGAGGGAAATAGGTCCGCGTTGATTTGATGTTTTTCCCGGAATCTAAAATGAGAAAAAACGCGCTGAGAGAGCGATTTTTTTGGGGGGGGGAGGGGGATAAGTCGACACTAGAAAGAATTTATACTTATTTAAAGCTTATATATTGGTCAATTGTCCTGGCAGTTGGGCCCTATCGGGCACAACTTACATTGTAGCCTACTTCCCTCCTCAAGTCACTAGCCGTACCGCACGACAGACACAAGAGAACATATAAGTTTAGCGAAATGAGATGAAATTCCCGATATTTACATAAATCCATGTATTCTACTTATTAAGATATATGAAAAGATGGAGAGTGTTTGTGCTAAATTTAGCTATAATTAACGGAACTGAACTGAGAACGAGTGGGTAAAGCGTATACCGAAAATTGCAAAGGATGCGAAGCGGGAGAAAATTTTTAGTAGGCCTACAATAAAAACGTACGCTATCATTAAGAACAAAAAGAAAAAAAAAACTGTAGGGGCTGTAGACCGTATCGGGGACAACATACATTGAATCGAAACCACCTGGACTACCCTCTGAAATAGCCAAACATTGCTCCGTTAGTCCCTCAACAACTGACCCTACCGCATGACATACACAAGAGAACAGTAACTAGGCTTTACGATACGGGATGAAATTTACGACCTCTACATAAATTGTGCACTCTGCCTACATGTTACTTGGTAGGGTGACAGGACTTATGCTATTTAGCTATGTAGAATGGAACTATTGGAAAAACGGGTGTGACTCTACAGCGCGCGTAGCGCGCCGGAAATTTGGGGTTCTTACTAGAGAAATTGTCTTCTTGAGAGCAAAAACAGGTAAACCGTCGGGGAGACTAGTCGCAGTCCACACCGGGCGGATGTACCGACAAGATCATCAAATGTACCGACAGACCATCCCAGGACGACAAGTGGGGGGGGGGGACCGCCCCTGCCCCCTTACGTTACGCTACTGATCCTAAACTTAATTCTGTAACTACCCCGAATCCTAACCCTATCTTTAACCAGAAGAAGATTTTCGGTCAAGCAGATCTTCGGCCTAGTGAACCATCGATTTAGTGAACCTTCCTTCCAGTAAACCTTGAGACTATAGCCTAGTGGGTATCCCTCGCCTTCACGTTGTTGCCTGCCTTCGTACATATGAGGCGGGATGCATGCCTATTCATCAATTTGCATATGAATGTCAAACCTGTAATGTCTCCCGTCTGCCCACCATTCCAAGTTACGATAGCTGTTGCCCAACCTTCCACAATTTTAACGAGAATAAGCTGCCGCCCCAAGTTTATTTATTTTTAAACATTTAGCACGTAGGAAGCAGGTCTCGACTGCAGGTTGGGGGGGGGGGGGAGACGTTGTTTCGGACCGCCGTTCTGGGGGAGGGGTCTAAGGGGGTGTCCCCTCCCCGTTTTGAAAGTTTTGAATACTTGAGGGTCCTTAAGTGTAATTCGGTGCAATTTGGGGCAAATTTTATGAAAATTGGCAAATTTTGGAATTTTTTTTTAAAAAAGGGAACAAATAAGAGGTTTTCGTCCTTAAAATGAGTGGGGCATACGGAACTTCTGCCCAGGCGCCTAGCCAAGGGGGGGGGGGGCGGAGGGGGCAGCCGCCCCACTTGAGCATATTTTTTGTATTTTTTAATGATTTTTTTATGATATTGCTAGTAACTCAAAATAAAAAATGTTTAGATGCAACTTACAAGGCGTGGGAAGTGCCATCACCAGCCATCTGGGAGGTATTTTCGGCCAAATTTTCTTGTGCGCCTCGCGCCAACTGATGGTGGCGCTGCGCTTAGATAGTTTGCCTACAGGCTTCGCCCCCCCCCCCCCTTGGAAAATTTCTGGCTACGCGCCTGCTTCTGCCCCACCACATTTTTGACTGGTGGTTAATCCCCCTGCCCCCCCGTCCCGCTTCCTATGCCTATTTTTGCAGGTATACCTTTCATGACGTTTCCAAAAATTCTACATGCACATTCCCATTAGGCCTAAGTAAAAAAGTATGAGCACATCAATAAAAAGAACCCATTAATTAGCATACCGCGGTATACTTATTCAAAACAGGTGATGCATTTCCCTTTTAGTTCAGCCACATAGCCTCACAGGACTATAACTTACAGCTACAGTCTTTACCGAGTGTCATACCCTTTACATGAACAGTTTGCAACTCCTTAAAAAATATTCATGTTTACGTACCATATATCCATAAGCGTAGGAGCCCAAGTTGATTGGGGGGGGGGGGGCTGGAACGACTTGCCCGAAAAATATAACCAAAAATTTCCGCGCGCTCCACGCACGTTCGACATGTTAATGTACATATCATATGGGCATTTATCGTTTTTATCACACCGCATGCCAATAACATACAATAATTTGCCTTGTTTCTACCTTCTTTATTGGTTTTAATTTTGGCGGAAGTCGTTAATCCCCGGCCTGAGGGAGGGGTCTAAGGGGAGGTTCCCCCTCCCTTTTGAAAATTTTTGAAAATTTAGGTGTCCTTACATGCAATCTGGTGCCACATATGCTAACTTTGAAGTAAAATTTGTGTTAAAAAATTTACGTATTTTAGGCAGAAAAAATCAGCATCAGTGAGGGTGGGGCATGGCGATATGGCCCCTCAAATACACCACTGATAATCATAATATAAGTTTAACCATTAAAAAACACACTGATGAATTAATACGGAATATAGGTGATGATGCAATTCAAATCAGAACTTTATATTAATTACCAAGGAAGTTTTTAAATTATTAATACCCTTTAGCTACATCTTTGCATTATTTTTCTTTCAGCATTTTGCCCGAATTTTCACAAAAATTTTTGGTTGGGGGGCTGCAGGCCCCAGCCCCCCCCCCCCGCCTCCTACGCCTATGCATATACCTGAAATATCCACGCATGCTTTATACATATTTGACTGATACAATAAATACCATAAAACGCAACAGTTCCCATTTACACTTTTACAGGAATGTTAAATCCGTACTGAACTACATCAATATAATTCTGTTTATAAAGCGTTTAGTTGAGTTTAAGCTACATGGTCACAGGATTTATCAACTTTTCAGTCAAACTCTGGAATTTCGGGAATATGACATAACTTCCGTTTTGTTTGTTTGTAAACATGGTATTCCCCCATGTTGCAAGGAGGGCCAAGTTTAATTCCTTTTGTGTAGGTACACCATGACGCCATTGACATTTGTAGCCTACCACGTAATGTTTATTTATAGTAATAACTTTAACCTGAAAAGAAAAAAAAACTCAAATTCAGCTTGTCTACATGAATACTTGTTTGCAAAAGTATCAAGTTTGGAAGGTTTCAAGAACCGTTGGTCTGTATGTTTATCTGCTGTCAATAGATTTGAAGATTCGCTTAGCTAATAATAAGTATGGTAAGAGCCAGTGGCGTAAGTTTTTGTGCAAGGGCAAAGACCAGAATTTTCCAACAGATTACCATCTTCAAATAACCAGAAAGCCAAAAGGCTTAGTGATTCCTTGCCGAAAGGGGGGTGCTTTGTTACACTGAGGTTCATCCATCAAATTTATACTTCTCTTCTACATCATTTTATGTGGTCACAATTTCACCCCTGCTCACGTAAGCTCATGTCACATGACCTTTAAACCGAAACTTGAATAACCAAAAACAAAATGAAAAAATAAATAAATAAATAAATAAATAAATAAATAAATAAATAAATAAATAAATAAATAAATAAATAAATAAATAAATAAATAAATAAATAAATAAATAAATAAATAAATAAATAAATAAATAAATAAATAAATAAATAAATAAATAAATAAATAAATAAATAAATAAATAAATAAATAAATAAATAAAACGTATGAGAAGGGATTTATCTGTGCTTCCTCCCTTGTAATGACATGTTTACAAAGTTTCAGTTTTTGACCTCTGGTGACCTCAAATGGCTTGTGACCTCCACGAAAAACAATAGGGTTTTTCCTTGCTCCATAACACATCCACATACTTAGTATGAAATCTATCCAAGCTTCCTACCTTGAGATATTGTGTAAACAAGGTTTTCAGACTTTGACCCCTGGTGACCCCAAATGACCTTTGACCTCCACCAAAAACAATAAGGTTGTTTCCTTTACCATAACACATTTACATACTAAGTATGAAATTCATCCAAGCTTTCTACCTTGAGATATTGAGTTAACAAGGTTTTCAGAGTTTGACCCCTAGTGGCCTCAGATGACCTTTGGCCTCCACTAAATACAATAGGGTTGTTCCACCCACTATAAGGCATCTACACACTAAGTATGAAATTCATTCAAGCTTTCTACCTTGAGTTATTGTGTTAACAAGGTTTTCAGAGTTTGGCCCCTGGTGACCCCAGATGACCTTTGACCTCCACCAAAAACAACTGGTTTCTTCCTCATACCATAATGCATCTACATACTAAGTATGAAATTCATCCAAGCTTTTTAACTTGAGTTATTGTGTTAACAAGGTTTTCAGCTTTTGACCCCTGGTGACCCCAGATGACCTTTGACCTCCATCAAAAATGATGGGGTTCTTTCTCTTACCATAACGCATCTACATACTGAGTATGAAATTTATCCATGCTTCCTACCATGAGATATGGTGTTAACAAGGTTTTCAGCTTTTGACCCCTGGTGACCCCAGGTGACCTTTGACCTCCATCAAAAATGATAGGGTTCTTCCTCTTACCATAACGCATCTACATACTGAGTATGAAATTTATCCATGCTTCCTACCATGAGATATGGTGTTAACAAGGTTTTCAGAGTTTGACCCCCGGTGACCCCAGATGATCTTTGACCTCCATCAAAAACGATAGGGTTCTTTCTCTTACTATAACGCATCTACATACTGAGTATGAAATTTATCCATGCTTCCTATCTCGAGATATCGTGTTAACAAGGTTTTCAGCATTTGACCCCCGGTGACCCCAGATGACCTTTGACCTCCATCAAAAATGATAGGGTTCTTCCTCTTACCATAATGCATCTACCTACTACGTATGAAATTTATCCAAGCTTCCTAACTTGAGATATTGTGTTAACAAGGTTTTTAGAATTTGACCTCTGGTGACCCCATTTGACCTTTGACCTCCACCAAAAACAATAGGGTTCTTCCTCTCAATATGGGGCATCGATGTACCAAGTTTGAGAACTGTCAGAGTTTCCCTTCTTGAGATATAGTGTTAACGAGCAAAGTCACAAACACACACACATACACACACACACACGCACATACACCCATACATACACACATACGCCATCATGACTGCATAGATTCCTTTGCCTTCGGCAAGGAATCAAAAATGTTGCTACTAGTTCCATTGTAAAAGGGGTGACGATTTTTGCCTTAAAAGCGTTTTTGAGTTTGGCTTCTGACTTTCAACGGAGCCGTGGTCGATGGAACCTTCCAACGCGAAGCCCTAAGTGCGGGGTCCTCCCGAGAATTTCTCTTAAATAAAATGGCTTTGAGCTATTCTGGATCATTTTTGAAAAAAAAGAAACAAAAAAACTGAGTCTTCCATTTGCAACTTGAAATGCTAACGAAATAGTTCAGTTTGAGATTATTGTAATTCAGGTGTTGATGGAAAACCCTCTTTGCCATTTGCAAAGGTAAGTGCTGAAACGATACGCGTCCTGCCCCTTGCCCGCGTTCGATCTAGGGTCGATCTTACTTGTGGGGTCTAGGAACAGGCATGATGAGGTCTAATGACAGAGCCCCAGAACGTCTGAGGGTATTTACAAAGTTGTGGTTTTTAGAATGAAGCTTTCAACAGTGTACAGATGACATGGGCATTGGCCTTGAACATGCCACAAAGATCATAACTGATCACATTTGATTTTAGGCTGAGACTAACCGTTGGTTAAGTTGATGTGAGGAGCTATTTGGTACGAGAATGCATTGCGTGTGGGATTGCGATGGTTTCCGAACAATAATTTAACCATGCAGGGGCGTTACTACCGGGGGTGCGGGGTGCTGTACCCCCAGAAATTTTCAAAGTGCCGTCCGTCGGGGAAAAATGCCACTTCACTTTGTCAGAACAAAATCTTTTATTTGGGGCTACAAAAAAGTCGGGAAATTTTATAATTACGTTTTACCTAAGTGAATTATTGTCGGGTGGAAATGTTGCTTTGAATACATTTAACCATAGACCTAACTCCTCATACAGGTAACTGTATTGGGAAACTATTCTGTTTGTCGGGAAATAATTATATGTTGTTAGAAAAGTTATCACAAATTGAGGGTTCTGTGTCAGGAGGAGTCAAATAGCAACTCCCTGGTGTCAGGGATCTCTTCTACACTATTCGGGAAGCCATTGTCTTTTGACGATATCCAAGATGTACCAGGGAGTTGCTGTCAAATAGCAACTCCTGGTAGTACCTTATGACATAGTTGTCTGCCATGAAAAGGGTCGGGGTTAAAACCTTACCTTAATGTTGTCCTTATCATCAAAAATTTCCGGAAGCAACTCCCGCAAACAAAAGTTGAAAGCTGTTTACGAATTCTCAGGTAAAAGACTGGCTTTAAGATCGGCAAGTAGGTTTGTTGGGGAATTGAAAGTGTCTTGATGCAGAGCATGAATGCAGGTTTTGTCATGGCTATCTAATTTAATGAAAAATTTCGGCGCACTTCGCGCGCATTCGTCACGATTTTCACTCCATCTCATGACCATTATTAAGGTTATAGTACATGCAACTTTTCTGATCACAACACTTTCCGAAAAAGAGAAGTACATCTTCAACCTCTGTAGGGCCCTATGGGATCTGTCAATCTAATTTGTAGCATGGTGTGGGAGGTTGAAAGTATACGTATTTGCCGTTACACATTTTTCATACTGAAAAGTTTTACCAGAGAGCTTCGCGCGCAGCCATTACCGGTATAGATGATGATTGTTAATACACTTAAGACGAAAAAAATATTCTGATAGTCCTAAACCCCTTTTGCTTTACCTATCACGGAGGTTTAATGTCACTTCCCTGCACCTATACTCTCTCTCTCATTCCCCATTGCTGGAAGCTGACAAGCTGTTAGTCTGAATTTTCGTTCAAACTTAGTAAAATACGATAGTTGTAAAGTGCTAGGCATCATACTCTATAGTATCATTTGGATTTCAGGTAATAATCATCCGTCATATCAGTGAGCCATTTTATATAATTAATGCAGAGCTTCCAGGAGGCACTATACCGGTGTTAACCAGCCTTAGATACCCTTTTCTTATGCACAATGAAGCAAAGGAAAATTTTCGTAATAGTCCAAGAATGTTTCTGTGGACTCCACGCACGTATCTTTACGTAAAAACTTCCCCGAATAGTACCGGTAGGCATTACCAGGCGCTGATCCAGGATTTTGAGAAGGGGGGGGGGCTCACACATAGTCGGCCGAAGGCCGACGAGCGAACGCCGAAGGCGCGAAGCCACGGGGGGGGGGGGGATTTGGGGGTCCTCCCCCAAGAAAGTTTGAATTCGAGATGCCCTTAGATGCGATTTCCCAGCATCTGGGAAGCATATTTTCCATATCTATTTGCTCATTTTTTCGGAGTATTTAAATCGTTGGTCAGAAAATCGTTGACCATCGAAAAAGGGGGGGGGCGTGCGCCGGGTGCGCCTCCACCTGGATCTGGGCCTGATTACAGTAACCAATGGGGCGGGGGGCATTAAAACGTTTTTTGACAACGTACCTTTCCCTCTAAGACGACAAACTCTCCTCTTTCACCTAACCAAAACTTAGAATTCACTCAATTTTGGATATTTTCCTGCCATATATGATCAGTTCCGAAAATATCCACAACAGCACCATTCTGCATCTAAGCAACCTTAAATTAACAAAAATTTCTCAAAGGGAGAACCCAACCGCTGTAACTCAATCGAGCTATACGAAATGATGTGCTAAGCTGTTCTCACCTTCTCAGAAGACCTCTCCGGGACAATTCCCACCCGAAAAATTCCCAGTCCGGAAAGTTTTTACCCAGTCAATCGCCCTGACAAGTTTCACCCAAGATCATTCTAAATTCCCTGAGGAATTTTCCTGGGGGGTTGGCCTTACGGGAATTGTCCGAGGGGAGTAATCCTGTCGCTGTGCTAAGTTTGTTCTTCCCGGTTGCACTAAGTACGGTATATTTGCAAGAATACACGCACCTGTCGTTACTAAAGGGGAACTAGCGGCTGCCCCGTAAATACATCCCCAGCACCCCCCCCCTCCCCGGTGCCCTTTTACCATGGGGCAGCGGCTAACGTTCCTTTCGTTGTAATTTGGGGATCAAGTAAGCCTTTGTGGAAGCAACTTCCCAATAGCTAATATTTACGTATTTTGGAGCTTATAATGGAAGCTAGCACCTCCTTGGAACTTCAGTCTTTCATTGTGCCGTATTTGAGAAGAGACTCAATCTTAAAAGTCACAATCTATCGGATCCGCAAGATTAAAGAGGGTGCCTCCATAAGCGTACGAGCTGAAGAGGGGCGGGTGTGTGGGCAGTAGTCCCATAGTCTGGAGGGCCTGAGGTAAGCGCCTCTACAAATTTTCGCCCTAACAGAGTTAAATATTACTATAGCCATGATACATTTTAGCACATTTCGCCCCCTCAAAATATTTCGCCCTAAGAGCTATCTCGCCCTCCGTCAGTACCCTGCCTGTACAAGCATCCCCCATCTGGCGGTGCATCAAAACCAATTTCTGATGCAATTTACTAGGTTCGCTCGACGTTTCCTCGAGGAAAGTCGGCTCAGTCCCTAGAAAAACATCTCTGTATGCTCATGGGTGCCACACTGCCACTAGCAGACATCTGGTCGAATCCTTTTCGGATCTGATTTTGAGAGATTTATTCTAAGTTCGACGGTCACAAAACTGCTGTTTTTTGTTTTTGGTAGTTGTTTCAGACTGCAGAATTGTAGATATAGGTTTACTCTTTGATGGAAAAGTCATCTAAGCAATGAGAAATTAGAATGCGTCCTTTCCACCGTTTTAGTGCAACTCCGCTGCTATACAACAGATTCCAAGGGAGAACTGTGTCTTCCCGTTTTCGTTAGTGCAATATGAAATAATAGACAAGAATGTCAGGCAGACGTCTTTTCCGGTTACAAAAGTTTATTCGTCTTTTGATACAAGGTTTGTTAATAGCACACAGACGTTTGTTACAAACTTGCAATGAGTATACATTGTTGAAGTAAACATAAAAACAGACAAAAATACAACTGGTAAAAAATCTGTATAAATAAGTCTAGTAGAATATGGTTCATGAATAAAAATAATTTTTCTCCAACCGACATAACCCACAGTGACATAAAGAGCAGCCATGCCTAGCATGGATGTACGGGACATTTTCCTAGGGGGTGAGCCGTTTTTCCTCAGAGAAGTGTTAGTACTCGACAAAATTTCCCGAATAATTCCGAACAATTTGACAAGTTTCTTTTTTTTTGAGCTCGAGAGGGGACTGCAGTCCCTCCCCATTCTCAGCTCATACCCCCATGATGCGTAGTGTGTTAACATAATTCCGATGAAGAGAATATTGAAAAACCTTTCCAAGTAGTCCATTTCTGTAACCCGAAAGTCTGAACATTCATGAAAAAATACACACAAATTTGACCATTGAGACCTCACTGTGGTAACCTATCCCTAGAATGCAGGATATCGCTGACATTTTGAAATTTCTATGAGGAGTATTCCCTAGGCCACATGTGACAGTGGCCCAAGCTTAGCTGGTCCTGAATACTTTGATTTCCACCTTGTGCAAAGAAAGCATTTCCTAGAAAGTCGGAAAAATTTGATTGCTACAGCAAATTACAGTAACTAATCTTTTCAAATTCTATACACCTTATGCAAAATACCATAAATCTACTCTTTTACAACATCCACTGGTGTATGAGACTGCATTCAATGATTCGGGATAGGGTGGAGGGATGGAGGGTCTGAGCTCTTTTGCTCAAAACTGATTTTGCAATCACAAGTTTGTCTTAGCAGAAAGTTCCCCCTGCCCCTCCCCAGTGTTACACAGCTTTGAATATTTTTTTCATCAGTGCATAATAAACAAGTCGTGCTGTCTTGGGTGAAGCCTTCCACATGTCAGGCGCGGATACAGGATTTTGAGAAGGGGGGGGGGACGCTCACACAGTCGGCCAAAGGCCGACGAGCGAGCGCCTAAGGCACGAAACCACGGCGAGGGGTTTGGGGCCCTACCCCAAGGAAATCTGAATTCTAAATGCGCGTAGATGCAATTTTCCAGCATCTGGGAATCATATTTTCCATTTGCTAATTTTTTTCGGAGTAAAAAAATCGTTGGTCAAAAAATGGTTGGTCATCGAAAAGGGAGGGGCGTGCGCCGGGTGCGCCCCACCTGGATCCGCGCCTGCATGTGCTATGGAACTATTACTAGCTGGAGTTGTCAACTGTCAACATCAGAAAAGTACCTAAAGCCCCGTCTACACGATCATACATTTGGTCAAAAACATCATACATAATAGCCTAACATTTGTAAGACGATGCTAATGGACAAATGTACAGTATGATTGTGTGCACTGCTTTCCCAACAAATTTGAACAACTTCCAACATGTATGACAGAGTTCAAACTTTTAGCTTCAATTTTCATCTTCTCAACAAAAATTTTCAAACATGCATGACAATGTTCGTGGGAAAACGTATGATCGTGTAGACGTGCCTTAAGAATTGCTACTTGCACAATATCGGTATCGGTAAACAGCAAGGGCGTAGGCTGAATTTGGCATGGGGAGGTGCACTTTTCAGGTAGGTGGAACCAGGAAGACTATCTAAGCGGAGCGCCAGCATTGCTTGGCGCGAAGCGTACAAGAAAATTTTCGGTTTTAAAACCCCTCCAGATGGCCGGAAACATCATTTCCCGAGCCTTAAGCCACATGTACACATCCTTCAAAAAGTGATCTCCTGTCTGCCGTTTCTCAATTTAAATGGTACACGAATCGTTAATGCATGACTTTTTTATTCAAACTGAAATGTCGCCATATTTATATTCTAGCTTGACAGGTTTTCCCAAGGCTTTCAGACTTTGACCTCCGCTGACCTCAAATGACCTTGACACAGATTAAGAGGTCAGCTATACTCTCATGTAGGCCTACATCTTATATGTCAAATAGGAACTCAATCACCTGTTCCTCAGATATCACTCCTACTAGGTTTCAGAGACTTTTTTGTTCTTCAGATATTCCTTCTATAAGGTTTTTCAAGACTGGCCCAGTCGTGGCCCAGTCGTGGCTAATATCTGGCTTCCGCGGTTTGGCCTAGCTTAGGGTACCTAGGCCTAGTTCTCACGTACACTTTGTTACCTAAAGAAGGCCTATGCTACGTACCGCCGTACAAGTTTTGCAAGCAAGGTTACCGTGACGGTAACCTCGTTACTGTAGTGATTGTTGCTACGTACGCGTATGCGCGTGTGGATTCAGTTAGTTACGCGTGTATGAACGTAACCATAGCTAGTTCTATGTCACAATTGTACAGCAATGCATCCTATTTAGCATATAATAGTGTGGAGGGCCTAGTAACAAGATTTGCATTTGGATAGAACGTCTGGAAAACAAAGTAGCATCGCTTGTGGAAATAGACATTTTAAGGACATCTTTGGAGACGCTAATGACCATAACTTTGACTAAAGAAGTAGCCAACATCACTTCTGTCACGAACAGGGCCTTAAAATAATGGAAATAATAATTTTAAGGGAAGATTTTACATGACACTAGACCTTCGTAAGCTAAAGTACAGAGACTTCTATATTTAGAGCTCTGATATAGAGGGGCTCTGATACCGTGGCTCTATAGACCTTCATATATATTCAAGGCGCATCCTGTAATTCAATTACCAAACTTACCGATGTAGGTTGGTGTGTGGACAAAAGTCATGTTAGTCCTTGTTTTCACAGCTGTTGAAAACAGAAGGAGTGCATTTTTCTGTTTCCCAGGCCAGAGCGGAACTCCTCTGCCTCAACGGGTGGGTGCACGTGCACCCAATGCACCCCCCCCCCCCAGCCTACGCCCTTGTAAACAGCCTACATATCTTATGGTAACTTAGATTGTATGTAAGAATTTCATAGCACTGCTTTCCTTTAAAACATATAAGTAAAAGCTTCCTACCCTCATTATATCTGTGAAAAAGTTGCAGGTAGGTAATCATAGCCACATGCTGATGCTGCTGCTGCTGTGCATGACAATCTATTTGCCATGTGGTGATATACAATCTTACAACAAACCAACTGTATTTTACATATATACCATATTTACTCTAATAAACGCCCAGGGGCGTGAAACTTTTGTGAAAGGGGGCATTTATTAGAGTCAAATTTACCGGCAAGCATTACAGAAGTTTACACGGAGGATTCTGAGCCAGAGAATGCCAGTTCACAGGGGACCTCTCATCTGCCAGCAGTCTTGCTATGTCTTCATTTTGCTGTCATTCCCCCCCCCCCCCTCCTGCGTGCTTCACAAAATACCACAAGATTTCTCTCAGCAAGTCAGCAAGTGCATAAACAACTGACATTGTTATTCAATCATATTCAAATGCACAGTATTCAAAGAAAGTACAATATGCCGCCAGAAATAATAATGTATTTAATCATGACGACAATAATATTATAAAATTAAACAAATCAAGTTCCTAATAAAATTAGAATATACTTCAGGACCAGGAAGCTGGGTAGCAACCTCACGTAGTGTGTAATAGCTGAGCTCAAAACAGGGGCATAGCTAGGATGAAATATTCGGGGGGGGGGCCAAGGTATCAAATGGGGATCAAGGCCACTAGCGTAACTGAAGGGGGCAGGGAACGGTCGCCCCCCCCCCTTACTCAAAATCCATATATGGCCCAGATATGGGATTTCATATCTGGCCCATATCTGGGCCAGATATGGAATTCATATCTGGCTTGTACAAGAATTGGGCAGATATAACTTGATATAATATAAAGGCCATATATGGCCATATATGGCCCAGGTAAAGTTTCACTTTTATATGGCCCAGATATGCCCCATATATGGCTACTCCATTTCTGGCCCATATATGGAAAATCCATATATGCCACATATAAAGAGATTTATATCTGGCCCATATCTGTGCCATATATGACCCATATATGGAAATTTATATCTGGCCCATATCTGCACCAGATATGGAATTTATATCAGATCGGATAAAAACCATATATGGCCAGATAAAGTTCTATCTGGATCAAGCCTTTATATGGCACAGATCTGCTCTAGTTATGAATCATAGTTAGGACTTATAGTCCACACTCCTCATGGAGACTTTGAACACCAGAAAACAATGTTAAAGTGCTCCATGTATTAGAATTTAATGTAAGTATTAGGTTGAATTGACTTAAGTACATAAATTCAACTTATTTCATAACAGTGAACAGAAAAATGCCTTGAAATTTCCTATTTTATGTAATCACAGTGATATGGGCTTCTTATTTTAAACTTAATTACGTATTTGACTCTAAATTTTGTTTACTGCGACTTCAACTTCCTAAATCATGAAAAATGTAGGTTTAGATACAAGCTCCGCCCAAATATGCAAATTATTTGCCTAAGTTCACTTAGTACACTGCGGTATTAACAGAAGTGTAGCCACTAAATAACTGCAATGTCTGGGAAGGTGATGCTGTATCCAAAACATGTCTTAGTTTGTAACAAGCATGGTGCATGTTTTACTTTCAACTTTCTAAATCATGAAAAATGTAGGTTTAGTTACAAGCTCCGCCCAAATATGCAAATTGTTTGCCTAAGTTCACTTAGTACACTGCGGTATTAACAGAAGTGTAGCCACTAAATAACTGCAATGTCTGGGAAGGTGATGCTGTATCCAAAACATGTCTTAGTTTGTAACAAGCATGATCCAAGAATCAAATCAAATAAATAATAAAACAAACTAACAAAATGCTCATTTGCATATCTAGCATATCAAGTTATATCTGGCTTTATATGGCCATATCAAACTTAATATGCATATCTGGGTTATGTTTTAATCAAGTTATATCTGGCTTTATATGGCCATATCAAACTTTATATACATATCTGGATCACAGTTTTATCAAGTTATATCTGGCTTTATATGACCATATCAAACTTTATATACATATCTGGATCACGGTTATATCAAGTTATATCCGGCTTTATATGGCCATATCAAACTTAATATGCATATCTGGGTTATGTTTTAATCAAGTTATATCTGGCTTTATATGGCCATATCAAACTTTATATACATATCTAGATCACCATTTTATCAAGTTATATCTGGCTTTATATGGCCATATCAAACTTTATATACATATCTGGATCACGATTATATCAAGTTATATCTGGCTTTATATGGCCATATCAAACTTTATATACATATCAGGATCATGATTATATCAAGTTATATCTGGCTTTATATGGCCATATCAAACTTAATATACATATCTGGATCACGATTATATCAAGTTATATCTGGCTTTATATGGCCATATCAAACTTAATATGCATATCTGGGTTATGTTTTAATCAAGTTATGTCTGGCTTTATATGGCCATATCAAACTTTATATACATATCAGGATCACGATTATATCAAGTTATATCTGGCTTTATATGGCCATATCAAACTTAATATGCATATCTGGGTTATGTTTTAATCAAGTTATGTCTGGCTTTATATGGCCATATCAAACTTTATATACATATCTGGATCACCATCTTATCAAGTTATATCTGGCTTTATATGGCCATATTAAACTTTATTTACATATCTGGATCACAGTTTTATCAAGTTATATCTGGCTTTATATGGCCATATCAAACTTTATATGCATATCTGGGTTGTGTTTTAATCAAGTTATATGTGGCTTTATATGGTCATATAAAGTCTTTAATCAACCAGATATTTCCAGATATAAAGCCAGATATGGATTTTGAGTAAGGGCCCCCGCCCCCCCCCCCCCACTTGGCTTCCTGGGATGGTCTGTCGGTACATTTGCTGATCTTGTCGGTACATCCGCCCGGTGTGAACGACGACTAGTCTCCCCGACGGTTTACCAGTCTTTGCTCTCAAGAGGACAATTTCTCTACTAAGTATACCCCAAATTTTCGGCACGCCACGCGCGCTGTAGGGTCACTCCAGTTTCTTCAGTAGTTCCTTTCCACATTGCTAGGTAGCATAAGTCCTGTCACCCTTACCAAGTCACATGTAGGCAGAGTACACAGGTTATGTTTAGGTCGTAAATTTCATCCCATATCGCAAAGTTATTTGCTGTTCTCTCGTGTGTGTCATGCTGTTGGGTTAGTTGGTGAGCGACGTAACGGAGCAAAGTTTTGCTAATATTCCATCAGGCAATCCAGGTGCTTTCGACACAATGTATGTTATCCACGATACGGTCTACAACCCCTACAGTTTTTATTTTTTCTTTATTGTTCTTAAAGTGGACCTAAAGTCTAAAAATTCAAAAATATATATTTTAGAGGTTACAAAATTAATCTTATTGGGCCAACTCCCATTGTCATAGCTTATTCCATTGCTGAGATATTAAATGTTAAAATTTATTCACTTAAATCCAAACAGTTCATTGCGCAATAATTTTTGACATTCTTGTTGTACAACTCACATTAAATGCTTTGTTTTCTTTTAAAATTAAAAATGTTTATATGACCTTGACCGCTTCCTGTTTTCTTGCATGACATGCTGTACAGAGAGGGCTTATATAGTCAAGTCACCCCAAAGCAGTAAGAACGCGATCACATTTTGGCACAAGGTGCGGTGGCTTTCAGAGAAACAAAGAAATACAAAGATTGTAATTTGAGTAGTACAACAATGACATCACAAATTATTGCGCAATCTACCTTTTTAAATCGAGTGAATAAACTTCAACATTTTATATCTCAGCTTCAGAAAGTCCTGTGAAGATGGGAATTGGACCATTGGAATTCAGTTTTCATGCTCTGTAATATATATTTTTGAATTTTCAGACTTTAGGTACACTTTAATAATTACGTTTTTAGTGTAAGCCTACTAAAAATTTCGCGCGCTTTGCAATTTCACGATTCAGACTCAAAAGAACACTATCAGTGCGCAAGTCGGCTCTTAAAGTAATAAGTAATATTAAGCAAAATATGCCTTGCAATGGCATGGGATAGTCAGGCACCTTCATATATACTTCTCACCACCCCCCCCCGGTAAAGGAGCTGACGGAACTTGGGGTAGCTTACATGGCCCGGCCCCCTGTCGGGAAAATTTTGTCGCCACATATGGTCAATTTATTTTGGCTTTCCAAAAAGGGTCATTCTGAGATAAAACCCAAAATTTTCGGCACGCTTTATCCACTGGTCCTCAGTTCCGTTACTTATAGCTAAATATAGTACGCTACAAGCCCTTTCCATCTTTTCAAGTAACTTCATAAGTAGAATACATGGAATTATGTAAATGTCGGGAATTTCATCTCATTTCGCTAGACTTAGTTAATGTTCTCTCGTCTGCTTGTATCTGTCTTGCGGTACGGCTAGTGACTCGAGGAGGGAAGTAAAATGTAAGTTGTTCCCGATAGGACTCAACTGCCAGGACAATTGACCTACAGTATGTAAGCTTTAAATAAGCAGATTCTGTTTAGTGTATAGGCTCACCCAAAATAATTTCACGTGTTTCGCGCGCTTTTTGACAGCTTAATGTCCAGCAGAAACATTAAATCGGCGCGGAACTATTTTCCTCTAATAAATACAAATTTTAAGCAAAATATGCCCTGCAGTGACATGGTATAGTACCCAGGTTTTCTTCAAATTCTCCCTCACCAACCCCTCGACAGGATCGGAGCTGTCTGAGGCTTCGGGTCTCTGGCCCTCCCGTCGGGGAGTCTTTCCCCCCGTCGGGCAAATCCTAGCACCAACCCTGGATGGATGGGGGGGGGGTCACGGGTGCGGGGGTGATTTGTTAAGTGATAACACTTTGACACTAACTGTCGGTACATTGACTATACGCTGTCGGTACATTTACCTTATTTTCATCCCTGACCCCCCCCCCCCCCCACTTCAAGCACCCCAATTACGCTACTGGTCAAGGCATCGATCGCCAGCCTTAATTCTTACACATTTTATGAGGACACGCACAATTTATGGGGGGGGGAGGCCTGGCAAACATCTGGGGCCAGCCCCCACCCCCACCCACCCACCCCCAGGGCTACGCACCTGACTTAACAGTAAATCAGTGGCACTACTGTAGGTAGCACCACAGGAGTAAAGTTCAAATTTCATCTGTTCTAAATATATTAACCTTGATGGGAAAGTGCAGTCACCCTGAACTGAATTAGTATACCCTGGTATCTTAATTTGTGACTGGTTCTTTGACAACATTTGTATGACTGGATTGTGTAACTCATGCAGAACATATCCTTGCTTTACCTTTAAAATGCAATATTTTTGTTCAGAAACAATATAACATGCTGCATGTAAGGGAAATATGAGAACTGATGAGTTGAAATAAGTTTGAGGCTACTGCAAATAAGAAAACATCTTTGATTGTGGTTTTTGACAGAAAGGTTCCAGTCTGAAACACCACCTTTGCTCCCACTACATTTCAACTACCAGGCTCATGAAGGGTTTTCTGAACCCAAGTCTTTTGCATGAAAAGCAGCAAATGACATGCATGTCCACCCAATAAAATCAAAAGGATTCAAGTTACATGTTTAAACCTGAACTCAAAGTGTGGTCATCTGATTCATTGCTATGTAAATACCATGCAAAATTTGAAGAATATTGACAGGACAGATTTTCTTATTATATTGGACTGAAATTACTACGACTGAAACAATAAAAACTTTCTATGCTCTCACTTCAACAGTGTTTGCACAAGAAAATATTGGCCTAGTAGCTGTATTTTTGTAGATTTTCAATATATTCTAACAATTTTGGTTTACTGTGGATAGACTTCAAACTTGAAGCGACTAATTTTCTTTGGGCAGCGAGAAAAAGATGGGAAATATCATGGCATGAGATTTTCTATCCAAATTCCAGCAGATTTTAGCACATCTGGTTGAATAATGCATTGATAGACGAGTCCTGACATGAATAGTATTACTTAAAATCTGTTTTTCCATTTTTGCTTATCCAGACTTTATGCAGTGCTGAAGTCAGAATTATTGGCACAAACATCATAAGATTTCAACAGTTACTTAACCTACTTTTCCCTCCTCTCAAAACTTGACATGGTCAGTGCCTAAAGGCACTGCATGGAGGGTTATCAGTATGAGGAGAATAATTCAAACAGTATCTACACTCTCCAATTCTATAAAAGCTTGCATAGACAGACAAGGGAGGAAAGTGTTCAGGGCTGGAGTCTCCATTCAAGCAGAAATGGTCTATTTTCCAGTAGAATATATTTGCTATTTTATGTGCTTAAAATTTCTGGCAAAACAAGCCAGCCCCACCCCCTTCTCCAATTGCATGTGGATCTGTACACATATGAAAGCTTGTCACATCCAGCTAAGAGAATAAATAGCTGAAGATGCTGACATGAGTCTGTCTTTGAATTCAACTTGATCAAAGTGGTTGATAGGTACGCCATCAAATCCATGAAGAATACCCCACCATCCTCCTGCTATTGCACCACTTCCACAGCAGTCTCCACCATGTTGCATGGCATACTTGCAAAGGTCATCCCAGTTCTTGCTGTAAAGTATTGCATCATACCTTGAAAAAGTGAAAGTGAATTAAGATGGTGAATTGCATTGATGTTAAATTGATCATTCCCAATGGTATTTGCTCAAATATTTTTTCAGTCCAAATAATATAAATGATTTAGGATCAGTTTTAAGTCTCGTCGCCTTCAGTCGGGAAGAACTAACATGTTCGTTCTTCCCGACTGAAGGCGACGCGACTTAAAACTGGTCTTACAGCTAATAGTCACAGTTGTCAACTCAAGCACACTACACAACTGTTGGAGACCCAACGATCAAGTTGAGTTGCGGTGTGCAAAGTCGTGTAGTATGCGGCTAGCTTACCTCCTCTCTGGTTGGTCAGTGACTTATACAGTCTGTTGTGTTTCCAGTCAAGCTGCGCACACACACACACACACACAACTGTGAGTCAATATGACATTGAGCAGTTGAAACATAGTGCAAGCTAGTGTGGCTTCATCTTGGAGGTGTATTTGACAGGTGGTTTTGTTTAAATTGGAGGAGGGGCTGAAGAAAGCAGAAGGGAGAATATTTACGATCTGGGAAGATCCTACAGTGCCTATGATGCATGATTAAACTGCACTCTCAATGAAAACCTTCATTATTTGGTTTAAGAAAGTATAAATTAAAGGTTATTTCAAGCAAACACTCACGCAATTAAGGGTGCATCATGGCTGCAACTTCCAGACTCCATTCTAGGTAATGAAAATCTTCTACAAAATTCATCCCTTTCCTCTTTCTTTTTAAACTTCTTTGGGAATTTTGGTCTTTTTTCTCCCTCTAAAATTCCTCTCAGTGCCAAATACTCCTTCCACCTGTCTTCAAATTGCTGCCATTCTTGTCCACTCTCAGACACATTCCTGCCATCTGATACAATATACTCTAATGCAAGACGGAGGGCTGCCATCAGTCCTGCACCCCACTCACGAGGTTCTCTCTCTTGCACAGCAAATGAAGCAAAAAGGGCTGTTGTCAGAGCACCTAAATAAGATATAGGATGGTGGTGAATCATTCTGGTACTTTCAATAACTGATGCTATCAACTCATCCACGTGATTGGGCTTATGGTATCGTAGTCCAATTACCAGTGCCCTAATGGAAGCACAATTATCAACAGCTCCATGGTTGAATGGTGCAAACAAAGTGCTGTGGTGAGATGGTTGTAGCTCAGAGGTTCTTTGTAAAACGATGTTACTAACAACCCGTCTTTGCATATCGCTCGCCATGCATTCCGAACAATTTGTGGCAAACTCTTGAAGGAACTGCTGGCCACATTTACCCTTGGCTAATGCCTCGGCTGTGGCCAGATGAAGAACAATACTTTCTTGAACTGGCGTGGAGCCGTCAATTATTTTGTGCTCCAGGACATCACACGTTGAAGAGTGTTGACCAATGCAGTTTCCTGCTGCACTCAACACCAAAGCAGCTTGGAAGGACTCGAGAGACATGTTAGGTCGACAAAAGTTTCATGCAGGTAATTGTAAATAATGGTTTGAACAGTAATCCTTTTATGAATGTCTGGCCGCTTCAATCGTCTTGGGATAAGCCTAAGAGTACCCTATCAGGAAAAAACAGCGATATTCTGCTGGTGATTAGGAGGTCCCGTTGCTGAGATACAGTACACAACTGCAGTGACCTGATGTGTCCGAGTCCGACCTTCAACGATTCACCTTTGCAGTTAACCTCTTTAAAACAGCCGTTCTCATAACACTTCACTTATTAGCGCCTACCACTTCCACTTATGTCAGAATTAGGCCGACATGGAGTTTTTATGCCCACCCGTGTAACCATGTCATTCTTCAGAAAAGAGAATTATTTTGGAAAGAAAATACCTGAGAGATGTTTTCTAAATAGGAAAGGCAGGAAATTTTTAATCATTTCCCTCAAACCTACTGTTTTTCTTTTATTTCTGTTTTAACACTATTTTACGTTCAGGAATTTTAGGATTATATTTCTAAAATTTTGTTTTGAATAGGAAACACTGCTAGTACAGTGCGACTCGAAGGATTGAGATTGCTTCGCCCGAATCTCGTGTGAAGAAGACTGATTAGAAGTTAACGATGTCCTAGAAATTAATATGATAGAAAATGAACATATCTTCGAGAACTTTTACTGGGCCTCTTCACAATCAGAATAAAGGTGCATGTGACTGGTAAGCTGTGATTTCATTTTAAACGTGACTGTTGTTGTGATAATCGTCCTACGTAGCCCCTCAGCTGCAAATGCAATGACACTTCATATCCAGTCACAAACTAACGTTAGGCCTAGGTCTAGCCAAGGCTAGGCCTAACGTTTGTCCTCAGTAAATGCCCGTGTATAGCCGGTCGCCGATAGCTCCCTATACACGGTCCTTACTCCGACTCATTGAAAACTCGGGGTCTTCGACCAGCACAGTGCTGGTCGAAATTGATTTTCTTCTTATTGCAAAGTTAGGACCTAAAGTCTTTACCATAACTTTTCCTTTCCATGTCTTACACTTAGATTGCAGTTATTTTTTATCACTTTAAACCTCGGAAAAGTTCCGAAAATTTGAAATAAAATCATCAACTTGGCCGCTTCTTAACAATTTACTGTAGCACTCGAAATATTTGTTGACATCTGAATGCCGTGTGCGTAACATTGTGACCTCACGCACAACATTTTGATTACTGTAGTTCCTATGCATACACATGGCAACTGCCTCTGCAGGCATTCTATATGACGTAATGACGTAGCTCATTAGCATACTGTTGTAAACAAAGTTCCAAAGTCACACAGTAAATTTTACAGAGCGAAAAAGTTGCTGATTTCATTTCATATTTTTGGCACTTTCCGGAAATTCTCGGTGATCCAGAACAGCTGCAATACTCTTGTGAGATCTGGAGAAGAAAATTCCTGGTGATAAATTAGGATTTGTCTTTCAGAATTTGCTGTGAGAAGACAGAAAATTTCAACCATTACACAGACGGCCGATCCCCCCCCCCCCCTATTTTCAATGGTCGGTGTAAGGACTGTGTATAGAGAGCTGTAGGCGAACGACCACAGTCCTTTACTGAGGACTAGCCTAGGCCTAGCCTGTGTGAGCGTTAAGGCCGGTTCATACTTCATTAGGCCTACAGGCTACAGCACTATAAAGCTGTGTTTAAGGATGTTAGCTGGGTCGATATGCCGATGTAAAATTGATTCATACTTCAGTTTACTAGTGTCTTCACTAAGACTGTGTTCAATATAATCCCATTTCGTAGACGTTCTGGTACCAGAATGGCTGATATTTCTATCTCTACAAATGGGGTTGAAAAACTGTTAAAAGGTCTCAATAAAAATAAGGCTGTTGGACCTGACAATATCCATCCTTGGGTCCTAAGAGAAATTGCATCAGACTTTGCCCCTATGTTGAGTCACCTTTATCAACAATCCCTCTCAAGCGGGAGAATACCCGTTGACTGGAAGAGGGCAAATGTTTGCCCTATTTATAAAAAAATGACAGTTCTCTCCCAAGTAATTATCGGCCAGTCTCGCTTACCTGTATCTGTTGTAAATTGTTAGAACACATTATAAGCTCAAATCTAATGGACTTCTTTGAGTCAAAGAATGTCCTTTCTTCAAAGCATCATGCATTTAGAAGATCGCACAGCTGCGATACTCAACTGGTGTCAGTCATTGAAGACTGGGCTTCATCCCTGGATATGAACAAACAAACTGATGTTTTCATTCTGGATTTTGAAAAGGCTTTTGACACTGTGCCTCATGAGCTACTAAAAACCTAGTCCTCAGTAAAGGACTGTGGTCGTTCGCCTACAGCTCTCTATACACAGTCCTTACTCCGACCATTGAAAATAGCGGGGGGATCGGCCGTCTGTGTAATGGTTGAAATTTTCTGTCTTCTCACAGCAAATTCTGAAAGAAAAATCCTAATTTACAACCAGGAATTTTCTTCTCCAGATCTTACAAGAGTATTGCAGCTGTTCTGGATCACCGAGAATTTCCGGAAAGTGCCAAAAGTATGAAATGAAATCAGCAACTTTTTCGCTCTGAAAATTTACTGTGTGACTTTGGAACTTTGTTTACAACAGTATGCTAATGACTACGTCGTTACGTCAGTATAGAATACCTGCAGAGACAGTTGCCATGTTAATGCATAGGAACTACAGTAATCAAAATGTTGTGCGTAACGTCACAGTGTTACGCACACGGCATTCAGATGTCAACAAATATTTCGAGCGCTACCGTAAATTGTTAAGAAGCGGCCAAGTTGATGATTTTATTTCAAATTTTCGGAACTCTTCCGAGGTTTAAAGTGATAAAAAACAACTGCAATCTAAGTGTAAGACATGGAAAGGAAAAGTTATGGTAGTTTATTAAGACTTTAGGTCCTAACTTTGCAATAAGAAGAAAATCAATATCAACCAGCACTGTGCTGGTCGAAGACCCCGGGTTTTCAATGAGTCGGAGTAAGGACCGTGTATAGGGAGCTATCGGCGCCCGGCTATACACGGGCCTTTACTGAGGACTACTAAAAACCAAGCTCTTTAGCCTAGGGGTTTCGAACCAGATCCTCCAGTGGGTTGATGATTTCCTCTCTGATCGTAAACAGGCTGTTGTAGTGAATGGTACTCGGTCTTCTTTTGAGGATGTCGTGTCTGGAGTCCCTCAGGGATCCGTCTTAGGACCCATTCTCTTTTTGGCGCACATTAATGATATCGTAAATGTTGCCAATTCAAATGTCAGGCTTTTCGGCGATGATTGTGTTTGCTATCGAATCATTGATAATGATAGTGACTGTCGTAGGCTCCAGGATGACATTGATAATCTAGGTCTCTGGGCTAAGACGTGGGGTATGAGATTCCAGCCTTCAAAGTGTAATATCATCACTTTTGCCAGGAAAAAGAAGCCTGTTTGTTTCGACTATGTCTTGAATGGTGAAAAGTTACTTAAAGTTGACTCAATTAAGTACTTAGGGGTTTCTATCACTAGCGACCTTAGTTGGGATAAGCATGTCCAATTTATTTCTAATAAAGGTAACAAAAACTTAGGGGTGCTTCAAAGGAACTTATCTTTTTGCTCTAGTGATGTAAAGCTAGCAGCTTATAAGGGTCTTCTCAGACCAGTTTTGGAACATGCAAGTTCTGTGTGGGATCCACACCAGACTTATTTACAGGATAAGCTTGAGAGTATTCAAAGGAGATCGGCTCGCTTTATCAGCTCAAACTTCTCACGAGAGCCAGGGTCAATGACTCCTGTTCTGAAAGACCTTAATCTCCCTATGTTAGCGGAACGTTGTAGACAAAAAAGATTAATTCTGTTCTCTAAGGGTGTTTTTGGTAAGGCTCAGATTCCTGTGGATAGACTTCGCCATCCCACTCGCAGAACACGCTGGATGCATAACCTGCACTTTTGCCACCTCTTTACTAGGACAAACTGTTACAAGTATAGTTTTCTCCCTCGTACAGTTAAGGATTGGAATAGTCTCCCTGCTTCTCTAGTTGAAAATTCCCTTCATCATAAGGACCCTGCCCAGTTTATTGCTAACAACATTATGGCTTGATACCTCTCGACGCATGCGTGGTGAAGTAATGTCCCTGTGGATGTGTCACCATATTTCGAAAGAAGAAGAAGAAGACTTTTCTCACATAGCTCAACTTTCTCAGTACTGCCATGCAATGCACAGTCTCCCAATACCTGCCTATGCAAAGGCCAAGTACAGTAACATAACATAACATAACAGGTTAAAGGGCAAAGGAGGGCTAAGGCCCCATAAAATGCCCTGAAGTCCATACAACCTTAACTGAAAACAAAGAACCAACCAACACCAAACGAGCCCAGCACAATTAGAATCTACCACACTTATGGAAGACATATGTGTAGGCCTATGCGGTTTGATGAGCTCTACGACAAAGTACGTACACTATTGATTACCGTGATAATTTAAGGGAATACAAGAAAATCCTGCCTTACTAACCTTTATGTTTTAATTTGTGGGAAGCAATAACTGTTTCCCTCCAGTCCGACAACTCTCACTGTCACAATCAGGCTGCCGATAGTCGCACAGAACCCAAATACATGTAATGAGCCGGTATCTGAAAAGGTCCCCCATTGTTGTCAAGTAGGATCGTGAGCTTGTTTCAAAAGGTCGTTCACCTACCAAGCAGCCAATCAGAAGCCGTTTCCTTTGCGATATACTCGACAGGCTGAGAGAAAAGTTGAACATTGTTCAACTCCAAGCGATGACCGTGAATTGAGCTGACGGCAAAGATACTTTGACCATGTATGGTTATTGATCGCTTTATATCTGGAGAAATTTGGAAGTATGAACTGGCCTTTAGTCGAACAAGCAACTAGGCCAGGCTATACCTAACTTAGTTCTCAGTAAAGACTCGTTTGTCTACAGCTCACTGTACACAGTCCTAACACCAACCTATGAAAATAGCGGGGGTTCGGCCGTCTGTGTAATGGTTGAAATTCTCTTTCTTCTCACAGCAAATTTTGAAAGAAAAATCCTAATTTACTAGGCCTACCAGGACTTTTCCTTTCCAGATCTTACAGGAGTATTAGGCCGAGGCCTACAACTGTTTTTGATCACTGAGAATTTCTGGAAAGTGCCAATAATGTGAAATGAAATCAGTGACTTAAAGCGCCGTAAAATTTACTGTGTGACAATGGAACTTTGTTTACAATGTATGCTAATGAGCTACATTGTTACGTCAGTGTAGAATGTTTGCAGAGGCAGTTGTCTTGTGTATGTATAGGATATCAAAATGTTGTGTGTGTCATCACAATATATGCACACAGCATTCTGATGTCAACAAATATTTCAAATGCTAAAGTAAATTGTTAAGAAGCGGCAAAGTGATGATTTTATTTCAAATTTTCGGAACTTTTCAGAGGTTTAAAGTGATAAAAAACAACTGCAGTGAAAGTGTAAGATTTAGAAAGGAAAAGCAATGGTAGTAAATTTAGACTTTAGGTCCTAGCTTTGCTATAAGAAGAAAATCAATTTCAACCAGCACTGTGCTGGTGGAAGACCCCAGGTTTTCAATGGATAGCTGTAAGGACCGTGTATAGGCCTAGGAAGCTATCAGCGACCGGATATACACATGCCTTTACTGAGGGCTAGGCTATACCAAACTGGAAAGTATGTATGTTACGCCGAATATCTTCAGCATGTGATTATGACTTAACACGCCATTTTGTTGGCATGAAGACGATCTGGCATGGCGTGGGTTGCCTTGACATGACGTGTGTTATGTTTCGAAACTTATACCTAGCATAAAATCCCACATCTAGGTCCACACGACTTTGGTTCTTGTACAGCTCGCTTCAGTGCAGCTGTGCCTAGCGTGCAAAAAGTAGGCCAACAGTACTTAAATGCATAAGGTCTGTGTGGTAGAAACATATTGAGGCATGGCAGGGGTCGAAATAAGCCTTCAACCTTTGGGGGCCTGCCGGGCCCCTAGACCATGGAATCTAGGGGCCAAATGGGAAATCAAGGGGCCCGAAACTTACAAATAAAAAAGGACTGATACAATGTACGGGTGCTTTTTACGTGCTTGAAAACATGTAGTATGGGTATAATATTAAGGCAAGCTGAGGCTGAAACTAGCCTGAAACCACTCTGTCCACACCCTCTTAGACCATGTTGCATGCAGGCTAGTATACATTTTCATAATGTTCTCGTAACTCCGGAAGTTATTACCCGGTAAAATGAAGGGCACTGTTCAGTTCCCGCTGACCATCTTCGTCAGTTGATCTTGTGAGGCTCCCCCTACATTACTCGTGACTGACATCTAGGGCTGCAATTCCGTTTAATCTCCTAAACGTTTAAACGGTCGGAATAAAAGTTCGTTTACCGTTTAAACGGTATCTTTATTCTGAACCAACAGTGTAATGCATTAATGGCCTCATTGATCATTCACTTATGATATTCCCAGTATGCGCAAGCTTTTAAAATCTGTACGTAAAAATCTAGCGATCATGTCAGTGATTTCTTTTTAATTCACCCAAATTTGCCAATGAACGGAACGAAGCATTTAAATTCGCAGTCAGTGATCGTAAGTTTGATACAGGGCCATACGTTTGATATCAGGCCGAAATATACGCATGTCCATGGCCATGTCCGTGCACTGTACAAATGCAGAAGTTCAAGTGACACGCATTGCAAGGCAAAAGTCGAGTTAAATAGGTCCGTTATTACATGCAAACAGTAACACATTAGGCTACGCACCTGCTCTGTACAAAAGTTGACATACATCGCAACAACATTGGGCATGGTATGGAAAATAACATTTTTCGATAGCTGCTTGTACCGCTAAATTACCAGTTGTTTCATCGTCCTTAGCAATAGTTTACGATAGGTACTTTTATGTTCATCATGCATGTTAATTTGTGTGAAACAAACGTGTGCCTTTTACTTTTGTGATTTAAACAAAAACGATGTCTTGAACATTACCCCAATGAAGGAAAATAAACGTGTGCCTTTTACTTTTGTGATTTAAACAAAAACGATGTCTAAAATATTACCCCAGTGAACGAAAGTTTACGTTAGACTCGTCCCATCCTAGTACTATAGCTCCATTGATTTGCACGCAGCAAGCGGACCGCAGGGCACTAGCATGACTCAAACAGATATTTACGTATGGATATATAGTGCGTGCATGAATTATGTATTGCTATATGAAACACTCAAAACACACACGTGTGCGCGCCTACACTGTCTGTTTATGTATAGGTAAAGCATGGTAGGATGGTGTGAATGCTGCACTGAAATACTGCAGCAATTTTCGGGCTTTTTCAGTGACATCGGTGTATGTCTGCGTGAGTGATCTTCCGTGTTGTGACAAAGCAGACTCTTTATGAGTAATGTGAACTGATTTCAGAAATAATGTGTATTTCGCAGGTTTTTAGTGACTGTTAGCATAGGAATACACAGGCTTTGCGAGATATACGATCGTTGAGTTGTGGATGGAGAGGTTCACGTGCAGACTGTACAATTAGACTTGAAATATTTAGGAGCCAACCGGGCCCCTTTCCCTGTAGAAGTTACGGGCCCGAGGGATTTTCTAGGAGCATCGGGCCCACGGGCCCCCGTTATTTCGAGCCCTGCATGGGGCATGTCAGATTATATTCATGGTGAAAAAGGAGGTACGCGATCAATGTCCATGGACATAGCATACACCAGACTGGAAAGTTCTGGCAAGATCTGGCCCGCTCAGCTTGCTGCACGATTTGGCACCTGGCCACACAAAAATTGCTGGTCAAAAATTGGCTGCAGCTGCGATGCTACAAGGCAAAAAGTAGCCTACCTGAAAGCTAACGCAAAGCTAATGCAAATCTCACTGCCCGTCAGTGCCCATATGGCGGCAAGACCTGACCAGCATTTGACCATGCAGAGGTCTGTGAGTCTGGCCCATGGTTGCATATCAGATGAAAAATAACAAGTTACTTGCCTGCGCAAAATGCAAACTTTTCAGTCTGGAGCGTACATAGCATTCACAGACTTCTTACATTATAAACCGAGCATGTTACACTAAAGTCCCATTCATATTTTCTTTGTAAAATAATTTTCACCTTTGCCAATATTCCATAAAACATGAATACATCTCGCTTTTTAATATTCGTCTTTAAAAAATAACGAAAATTTGGAGGATAAGAACACACCTGAAGCGATGAAAAAGATTGCACCATTTTGAGTCTCAGCCCTTTGGCAAAGCCAAAAACTTTACAAAGGGGAGGGGACATCCCCTCCCCTTATACCCAGTGACTTTGCATTTATCTCCATTGAAAGACATGTGCCAGATCTGAGATAGAGCAAATTACCTATAGATCCAAGTCCTTTTACAGGCTTCGACAAATTCTTTTTTCATTACTTGTCCATCAGGCTAGCTGTTCTCTTAGTCTACTTGTCCGCATGAATATCTACTTGTCCACTTTTAATGCCTTTGAACTCCTTGTGCAGGAGACTTGGCAAGGGTACTTGCCTAGCGGGCTATGAGATTGAACAATGTACTAGCCCGAGTAAGTTTTTACTTGTCCCGGACTGTCGGCGGGGGATTTGTCGAAGCCTGCCTTTTGCAACATTTGAACATCATCCTCATCATTTGCCTTCCATTAGTGACAAAAGCCCAAGGGGCTGTGGTGTATCACATGTCCCATAGACTAGGCCTTATATCATAATTTCTCTTATAAATCATTACATGCTGAAAGCAAATAATACTATTCATTTAAGGCCTTCAGCCCCCAGCTTAACAAGAAAATTTTTTGATTGGTGCCTGCCCAAACACTTATATACTGTATGGTAGCATGTTTGTACAATGGGTCAGTCACACAAAGACACTTCACTAAAACATACCTAAAAATGAAAATATGTTAGATACATATCAGATATTCTCATAGTTTGGTTTTGTTTCTCTACCCTTTAAGTTAGAGAACATTCCAAGGTCAACTTTCCAAGGAACAGAAAATTTCCCACGGTCACAAGTGTTACAGGCCTGATTTTTAGCTCATACCAGCATGCTGGTGTGAGCTATTGTGATCATGCGGCATCTTTCTATCTATCTATCTATCTATCTATCTTATCTTATCTTATCTTATCTTATCTTATCTTATCTTATCTTATCTTATCTTATCTTATCTTATCTTATCTTATCTTATCTTATCTTATCTTATCTTATCTTATCTTATCTTATCTTATCTTATCTTATCTTATCTTATCTTATCTGATCTGATCTGATCTGATCTGATCTGATCTGATCTGATCTGATCTGATCTGATCTGATCTGATCTGATCTAATCTGTCCACACTTGTTCAAAATGCTTCTCCTCCCACATGCTTTCATGGATTTGTTTGAAACTTGGGCACAATGTTCCTTGGGTGGTGGGCCATTTGGGGTGTTCAGGAATTTTGGTCCAAGGTCCAATGTGGACCCTAGGGCCCATTTTATGAAATTCTACAAAATGCTTCTCCTCTTACAGATTTTCTTGTACAATGTTGATGGTTTGCCATAATGTTACTCTGTTATTGGTCCCTTCGGGGTGTTCAGGAATTTTTGGTCCAAGGCCCAAGATAGACCTTTGGGTCCATTTTGTGAAATATTGCAAAGTAATTAACTTCTTCTCTGTTTAATTTTTAAAGAGAGGTAACAGCCTCTCATTATAATGCTTGGTTAGTGATCTCATTATGGTGTTCTTGAATTTTGGTCTAAGGTCCCATGTGGGCCCCAATGGCTCATTTTATGAAATTTTACAAAACACTTTTTCTCCTACAAATTGTATTGTACAGTGTTGATGATTTGTCATAATGAAGCTCTGTTAATGGTCCTTACAAATTACTTCTCCAATTTGGGATGAAGAATACTTTTGATACCTTTCTATCCAATTTTGTGCCACCCCTCTATTTTACCAGTCTCACAAAATCATTTTACTACCTATTTTTCTGTGTACTGCATCCTCTTTAAAACTGTCTGTGTAGAAGAGGTCAATCCTGTGCCGTTGTTTAGGTTAGATTAAAGGGAGCTGCTTAATGGGATTTCCATTGGGTCTTTCCATTGTGTGAGAATTGTCAGAGCACATGGATGTGTTTGTCATAGTGATCCTCTGTTATTGGTTAATGGTTCTTTTAGGGTGTACAGAAATTTTGGGTCCAAGACCCAATGTACCTTAGGGTCCATTTTGTGAAATATTGCAAAATGGTCAATTCCTCCTCCAGTTAATATTAAACAGAGTTGAAGGCCTGTCATAATGTTGCTTGGTTAGTGATCTGTTTATGGTGTTCTGGAAGTTTGGGTCTAAGGTCCCATATGGGCCCTATGGCCCTTTTTATGACATTTTGCAAATTGCTTACTCCTGCAGATTCTCTTGTACAATGTTGATGGTTTTTCATAATTATATTCGGGTAGTGGCACCTTCAGGGTGTTTAACAAGTTGGGGTCCAAGGCACAAGATGGACCATAGGGTCCATTTTGTTTAGTATTGCAAGTGATGAACTTTTCCTCCAGTTAATGTTTAACAGAGTTGATGGTCTGTTATAATGGTGTTTAACAGCGTTGATGGTCTGTTATAATGATGCATGGCTAGTGATCTGTTTCTGGTTTTGTGGAATTTTGGTCCAAAAGCCCATGTGGACCCTATGGCTCTTTTATGATGTGTGCAAAAGTGCATCTTCAACTACAGATTCTCTTGTACAATGTTGATGGTTTGTCATAATGATACTTGAAATTTGGGGTCCAAGGCCGAAGATGGGCCCTAGGGGCTTTTGCTTTCTTAAGTTGTATTCGTGAAACAACTTACAAAGCAAAGATAGCATGACAGATTTTTTGTGACGTTCAGGAAGGTGCCATCAGGGTATGTGAGGTTTGGGGTCATAAGCCATTTGACGTTATTTAAAGTCATATGTGACGCTTGCACTAACAAAGACTAGAAGCCAGGAACCCTTAATTGGTTGAAGGTATGAGCTTCAGCACCATTGGTGCTCTAGTTAAGAAATTGTTCAGGTCGTCCTTCGGACAACCTGACAACAAAATTTTGGTTGTCCGAAATAATTTTTGGTTGTCCGAATGAAAATGACAAAGACAAACAAATTGTGTTTCATGTCACTGTGTCTGGTGTTTTTATTTAACTCTTTGCCCCCATGGAGATTGGTCTGGCCATTAAAAAAAGACAAAATATGTGTTCACCGTGTCACTGATGTCTCTTGTCTCTTGACCAGTGGGGAGATTGAACTAGTTTTGCGCGCAGTGAAATGTGTTATGAAATAATCAAAGCACAATCTCTATACTCATATCACATGGTTAACTCCACCGTGTGATATTTACAATTATCGTCTGCGCTGCCATAGTAAACAAAACATTCCATTCATAAATTTAATGAAGTTTCCATTGATCGTTTTTCCTGCCCAAAATTCCGTAAGTACGTTCAACAGAACAGCTTGAAACTTTCGTGGAGACTTGAGGTGCCGTACACACGCGCACATGCAAGCCTCAAGCAGGAGCAGGAAGAACCTTACTCTCCAGCCATTGGCACCGGGCAAACACTGACTGCATGGTTGCGTGCGCACGTTCACATTACATACATACACATTTCACACTGTTGGATTTATGTGGATTAAACTCGAACATCAAGTCATGATAAGTCAATTTTCTTTAAACATCTTTGTAAGCAACGACTGATAAAGTTGTTGGCACAGCACAAAATTTCGTTGAGCAGTAAGTTTTAGTATCAACTTTTGGCTGCCATCTTCATGTGACAGATTCGTTCAGAATCAGCGGCAAGTTCAACTTTGATTATGCTAGGCTAGGTTAGGCCTGAACTAACAAACAGTTACTGTATCGAATGGCTACTGAAAAAATCAGCAGATGTTTGACTGTGGACTTGTGCGATTTGTGTGTGGGTCTTTGTGGGTATGAAACTTAATTGGAGGTGGGTTTCAACCATCAACAAAAATTTAAACACATTCGTCAAGGTTTATTTTGGTTTGTCCCAGTATGTCGAAAGATGCATTTTGGTTAGGCCTGTAGTATACTACATGTGCGGGATAGCCTACGTGGCTTGCACGTCGCCTTGTGGTGCTAGGAAGCTGATCGTGTATGTATACTACATGATCATCACACAGTTAACTATGTAGTCTACAGTACTGTTAGTTCTTTAGATAGATCGTCCCTAGTATAGTGCCTGTGCATGTAACAATCAGGGTTGGGAAGTAACGAGTTACAAGTAACGCCGTTACTGTAACGAGTTACATTTTGTGTAACGGAACCCTGTAACGAGTTACATTTGCATTTCAGTAACGGAGCAAGTAACTAGTTACAATTCTGTGTAAAAGTAACTGTAACGGCGTTACATTTGGGTCCCGTTACTTTCCCGTTACAAATAGTCAAAATGACCACAAATTGCATTTTCTTTGAGCTAATAACAGAATAACAGAAAATTTTCAAATTGATGACACTTTGGTAGTAAAATGTAAAATTATTTTCGATATAGGCTATTTATCATTCATCGCTATTATCGACGTCGCCCTCACCGACATCAAATTTTATTCACGATTAGAATCAGAAGTTGATATTAGATGCACACGCTGCAGGCTTACAGGCCGGGCCACTTGATTGTCTATTGAACCAGGGAGTTGTCAAATAGCAACTCCCTGATTGAAATAAGTTTAAAATTGATCTGTATGTCAAAATACTTATTAGACAGATCAATGCTTATTATCCATGAGACCGATTTGTGCGATTATTTGAAAAATACTGAACGGTCCTCTAAGGCTCAGCTGACTTTATGTATTCTAAGTAAAGTCAGCTGGGCCTTGGTTTACTCATATTGTCCTTTAGAGGACACAGTGGAGACAGTGTACCGTGAGAAACGGGTTGGCCCATGGGCATTCAAATACCAGCTTACTTTGAAAGTTTAATCATTGCCTCTTGAGACGTTAGGGCTGGACCCGTGTTCACCCTATCCGAGTCGGAGCTAACTGCGATTCTAGATTCCCGAATCTTTCCGAGCATGGTACTACTCAGGATCCTCAAATTTCTGCCAGTTTTGATTCCAATGGCACCAATTCCGAGACCAGTCTTTTTGCCAATGTATATCATATCACACATACAGATGTTTTAATTCTATCGTACATGTCCACCATTAATTAACAAAGTCATCGTTTGTACTCACTTCCATAGCCTGGCCTCCTGAGTAATTTAGTTGATTGTATGTGACAATACCTTAGATCTGTACATTGTGCACAAATGGAACTTTAAACACTTTTAATTTAACTTTCATATTTGAGAACTCGGCTGGAATGAACTCCGAGTCCGAGTCCAGTTACATCACATTCCGTAAAAATTTCGATTCCAGAACCTTCTATCCCGGGCAAATTCCTAATCTAGAAAAACGCTCTTGAGACCGGCATTAAGCTAACCGAATCCGGACTCTTGCGTTGGAGCCCAGTAAATCTATACGGTGCCAAGCGTTGGTAAACACCGTGCATCCATTTATGCATCTAATTTAACATGTATGGTATCTTTATTTGATGAATCAAACGTATGAATTTAGGCTATATCATATTCTTTTCAATGTCCGTAACTCCTTACACTGGAATAATAGTACGGTTAATATAAAAAAAACAGCAGAATATTGAAATGGTCAATGGCGTTAAAAGTATCCTAACAAAGCTAATTGGAAAGAGAAGTGTCCGACTTAAAGCTTTACCTATTGTAAAGGGAAAGTGAATTATGTGCACATGATCTGCATGTATAAACTGCATAGTATCACCATTTCTATGCACTGTTTTATATGGACACAATGTGAAACTTGAAATTTATGGGGAAATATCACTTAGCCCAACCTTAGCGGTGAGGTTTTAAAATTTTACTGCTAACAAATGTATTCATCCTCTTATTATACCATATTTATGCTCTTGAGGGGTGAAGACTTTACTGCTGAAACAACGCTCTTCCCCTTTCCGGCATAGCCGCTAACCTCTCTAAATTAGCCGACTGTGTGATGGGAGTATAAAGATTTCAACCCTCAAAGAAGTACTTTGGTAACTGGAAAAGTTTTGGTTATAACCATATTCCTCTAACAAATAGTTTGCGTAAGCTCCGACACAGTATCATGATTCGCTGCTTCATGTTGAGCATTAGGAGCCTCTGCGACAATGCCCATTGAAGATCAGCTAGCTTCATTGACTTTCTTTGGGGAACACCTAAGGATAACCGGCACAAATGAGGTGTCGGTCGTCTCATGTGCCCCCGTCTTACTATCTAATTATGCCCCCCCCCCTCCATTCCAGGTACCGAGGTACCGTATATTCACCTTGAAGTAACGAGTTACTTTTGAAATGTAGCTAGTTACTTTTTAGTCAAAAGTAACTGTAACTAGTTACTTTTTCAACATTGTAACTAGTAACTGTAACGAGTTACAATTTTACGGAATTAACTGTAACTATAACGAGTTACTTTCAAAGCGTAACGGGAACAACCCTGGTAACAATGCAGGAGTTATATTGTTCGTTCTGTAAACGGAGCAGCCCTCTCTGAAGTTGCACCAATGAGAATTCTAAGACAACTCCCTCCCCATGGGGGAAGTACCAAATCATTTCGTTTTTTATTACATTTGTTTGATTGTGAATGGCGGACGATGCCATTGTCTTACTATCACATCTTTGGGGGATTTTTGGAGTTACAGTACTGTTTTGCTTGATGTTATTGTTTTGAATTATTTAGTCACTCGTTTAAAATCTACTCATCCATCGGACAAGCTCAAAGAGCAAAACTGGTTGTCCGATGCATTTTTACTCGTCACAGACGATCGGACGACCGTTAAATTTCAGCCCAAATTCAAAGCTTTTCAGTCGGTCAGCCCAACAGTATGAAATTTCAAAAAAAAATTGCACCAAAATGTATCTGAAGTTACTTGGGGAATGAATGTAGGTATTAATTTCTGATAACGTGATAAATTGTGGTTTTGGCAAGCTGTTCCCGTGCATGCTGGACTTCCATAGAGAGGTTTTTACTGGAGCCATATCTTGTAGATGCAATCAGGTCTGATATTTAAGGTAATTTTTAGGTTTTCTTTTGAGCAATCTGAAACAAAATTTTTCTTTTCTGAAATTTTTTTGGTTGTCCAAATGAAAAATTTCTAAGGATAATCCACCCTCATGTGCAAATTGAGCACCAAAATGTTTGTTCTGTTATTTTTTTGTTTCAGTGATAAATATCAGGTGATAACATTGTCTTTCTTCCACGTAATAGATAGTAGAGTTTTTTTTTTTTAATATGCTTTCTTGCTTGATGTTGTGGCTTATTCAATACAAATAAAATCTTCTTGTCCATCACACAAGCTCAAAGAGCCAAGCTGATTGTGCAGTGAAGGTTTTGCTGGTTGGGGGGAGACCATTCAATTTCAGCCCTGCTGTATATTTTGTTCTCAGTGACCTACATTACCCCAGATATTGACTAAAGGTACACTCACAGTAGACTACATTCCCCACTTTTCTTGCTTCCCACATTTCCATGCAGTATTTGCGAACCCTGCTGAGCCTACATCTTATTTAGGCTAGCCTATTTGCACAAAAATACAGGTCTCCACCCTAGAGCTTTTACACGTCTTCTTTTATTGCAATGATTGCAGGTACAAGTATGGCTTGATACTGTTGTATCAAGCATGTTCTTAACAAATTATGGATATCATATGTTGTTTGTCTTTGACTTCATAGTTACATGGTGACTTCATTTTTTGTTTCTCTTTATTGTATTCTAGGGGATGGCAATCTCTCTTTGCCTATGGATGTCACACTTTGGTAGTTGTTATTGACACAAAGACAGTACAGGTTAGTGACATAATGTAGGATTTACACCTGAGTTTGAATTTCGGCTTTAAGCATACCGGTGCAGGCAATGTTGAGTATGTATGTTATAGTCAGTTGTTTCTTTAATTGATTTTAAAAGCTTAACTACTTTCAAAACATGAACTTGCTCTAACTTTTTTCCACAATGGATAGTTACAACTTACAAGAGCTTGAGACTCTGCATTTGATGTTACCCAAAAGAATGGGATTGTGTTGGTTTTGGTTGATTAAATTTATCGTAGGAGTGAACACTTAGTGATAAAGGCTGTTGCAGAGTACTGGAGAATCCCCAGATGACATTTCTGAGTATTCAATGTACTGTAAATTAATTATTTGTAGCATTATTGTTTAGGAAAGATACTTGTTCTCAAATTATAGTATATCAATATTGTATGCTGTAAGTACCACAAAATAGCATTGTGCTCTCATAGTTACAATTTTCATTGTGGAAAAAACCATCTTAGACCTGTCGCTACATGAATTAGTGTTGGAAATAATTTTCATCGTATGCCCATGTTGCAGTGTTAAATCAAAGTGAAATTGTATACTTTTATATATTTATGTTTCAGTTTCTAGTGCAAACATCTTTTCTATATATATGTTATTGAATTCCCAGGTTCTACAGACCCTTGACAGTCACAAAAGTAATGTGGTCAAAGTTAAGTGGGCCAAAGAGAATTACCATCATACCATCGAAGCTCCTTACACACTTAGATTAGCTAGTGCTGATAGTAGTGGACTAATTGTAATTTGGGATGTTGCTAATGGCTCACCTCGGACATCTTTCTCAGAGGGCACAAAAGCAGTTGCAGGTCAGTTTTATGAATTTTGAAATGCTGCCATCATATGCATAAGTACTACAAAGGGATGTCATCCAGCATTAAGAGACAAATATGGTCACCCCATCTTACCCCAGTGTCCTAATTCTTGAATGGCTCTTTTTGATCATGTGGCAATATTTTTGTCTCTGAAATGTTAGTTATGCAGAAGAACTTCTTTGTTTACACTATACCCACTGTTTTATGTTCTGAAAAACCATGAAAAATACTTGGTAGGGAGCAAAGAGGAGATTTGTGAGATTTAGCTATCATTTAAAAATAAGGTAGGCATAACTGCTTTCAGGAGGAACGTCCCTATCTCAAGCTGGCATCTACAACTAAAAATGCCCCCTAGTATGATGGGGATAGATTGTGTATTTACCAGTTTAGCTGGTTTGTCACAATTTTGCAGGTTTGGTTTGCTTGAGATCAAAAACTAAAGAGAAATTCAATGCAACATATATACTGCAAAGTTACAATTCAGTTGTCAAATTTTTCTTAAAGGCGGAATGGCATCTTCTAGAGGTGTTTCTAGGCATGCAGTACCCCCTTACGGGCTTCATCACAGAAATTCCCTTTCCTATGTTACACAAGGAAGATTTTAAGGGGGCTGATAGTTTGTTAGACAGCAGTTCCAGTGATTACGAGTGGAAATATCTTTTTCAGTATAAGTGCAGCATATCAGAATGTGTTTCAGACAGTAAAAGTTAAATTTTTTTTTATTTTACTTTACTGTACCAGTATATGACATCCTTATATAAAGCAGATGAATTTTCCGTATGCCTTCCATGGCAAATCTAACCACCAGTCACATATAGTTGCATAGTTTGTCAATCTGCAAGGTGTCTTATGTTAGTTTTGGTCATCAAATATTGGGATAACAAAGTCTACTTTGATAATATTGTAGATCCTTTAACTGAAATGGATAATTCTGGACAGAGGGTAGAATACCATCAATGCCATTGCTGGTACTTAGTTTTCAGAGTTTATACCAGAGAGTAGCATACAACTTTACAAAATACTGTGATCATCTCTTTGAAGCTGTTTTGTGTACCCTTGGGATAATGTAAGAGTTAGTACTAACTTTATTTTTTTTTACTATTTCACTTCAGACCCTGCTCCATGAGTTAGTGAGTCAGTTCCATCTAATTTTCAGTGATAGAGGAGTGTCCTGCAATTTATAATTCATGTGTGCACCCTCTTTGTATTTGATTTAGATTTGGAATGGCTAGGAACACAAGATGCATCACATGACCTGTTAGTAGCACTACACCCTCCATATTCAGTTGTACTATGGAATGCAGATACTGGGACAAAACTTTGGAAGAAAAGTTTTACAGACTCCCTCCAGTCGTTGGCCTTTGATCCATTTGAGCCATCCAATTTGACATGTGAGTTTAGAATATCAAGTTCAGTTTTAGTTGCTCCAAATTTATATGCAAGCATTTTTGCTAGAGTTGGGTGATATGTGGAAACAAATTTATGATAATTTTTCTGCCTTACAGTACAATATTAAAATTCCATTAGTGACAATAATTTTTTATGGAGAAAATATGGAATACTGATGCTTTGTAATGTTTTCTTCCATCATTTTGCTGTCCCCCTTTTTTGTGCATTTTACCTCATTTTCTGATCAAGCTTTTTCATCAAAGGTTGGAGACCTACTTACTGCAGTGTACTGGCTTTGCAATGCATACCAGCACACTCCTACATCGTTGATTTTCCTCATCCTGGGTATACTTATCCATTAGTTTACTAAAAGCAGGAAACTTTTATTCATTTAGGAACATTATTGTGTTCTTGATTCATTAGCTCAACAAGTTGAGCTATTGTCATGGCAATGCGTCTGTCTGTCTGTCTGTCCGTCTGTCTGTCCGTCAACATTGGAAAAAAGAGCTGCTGTCTGCAGGTGCTTTGACCGTTCCTTGTCAAAGTTGGTGTGGCTATAACACATATCAAGAGCTTGATAATTATGGTAACAGGAAGTAGGTCAAAGGTCATTTGGGGTCGTGAGAGGTCAAAGAGTGAAATCACGCAAAAGCCTTCAACTCCTTGTGGTTATGTTGGAATCTTTTCAAATTTGACAGGAGTGTTTAGTAAATGATGGGTCATCAAAGTTGTGTTTTTGAAGTAGGTCAAAGGTCATTTGAGGTCACCAGAGGTCAAATATTGATTTTTTGGGTAAACAGGATTAACTCTAAAAGTGAACAGTGGCTGATCTTGAAACCTGCAATAAAAGTTGTTCTGATTGAGTTTTCACTCGCTTTGTGATGGCGTGGAAAATTCATGGCCATTTTCTTTTGAAAAATGAAGATATAATTATAAACCTACTTTCTACGGTTACTCCCATTGACCATCATGGTGCATTGTTTGTCAGCATATTGTGCTTCCATGTAGATGAGTGATGCTCAAGCTTTAGAGATTACAGTGTTTTGCACAGGCATCTGTATAAAACTTTGGTGGTTACGTGTCAGCCTGTTTAATACATGTAATACGCACGCACGAAATCTTCCGCAATATGCAACCTATCCGTGTATGTACCACTGATGTATACTAACTGGATTGGATTGGCTTCGAAACATTGATTGGATAGTCAGTGATGAAGTCGCCGAGCGGCCATCTTACGAGAGATCAAAACGCAGTGCAAATATAATTATGGTGGAACACCTTGGGAGTTGAACACCTAAGTGTCCGTGCTTTTGCGTAGACACCTAAAAATTAGTTATCCATGAAAAATAATCGCAATACAAATTAAAAAATTACCCTTGACAACGAATGCGCTTTGATTCCCGCATAAATTATAAAAAAGTATAATGAAATAAAAAAAACATTGCACCCAATAAACTGCACATTCGCCGGTTTGATAGTCACAATATGGCGGACGCTGACTTCACAATGACACGGACATCGCCAATCCAGTTAGTATAACTTAGAGATCAGACCGGTCCTACTAATGCTCAGACTCGACCATAGAAATAAAAGTAAGGGAGAATGACTTCAGCCGATCTGGACTGAAGCCATTGATTTGGCCAGTCTGTACGGCAACGGAGCACCTGCGCGTAATACAAATATCACGTCATTGCTTTTGCCGCAAGTATTGGCAAATAAACTACAAGTTTTCAAGTTAGGAGTATAAAACAAAATACTTAAGGCACCATGACTTATTTCTGTTGTGAAAATTACTCCAAATCTTTCGAAAAACACATAAAATAAACTATAACTTCTGCAGCAGAATGCACACTGTACGTACGGAGAGACATCAATCAACAGGTCTCTTGCCGTACAACGAAAGTGCCCTCACACTTTCCGTAGCTTCACCGGTTAAACATGCATAGATGCATTGTGTTAGCGTTCTCCCTTACTTTTATTTCTATGGACTCGACTCAAAGTTCGATTATTACGAGTCGCCCATGAAAAGAGCGAAGGTAATCAGATATTTTTAATTTTAGTCCTAGGCCTAATTTGCAATATGATAAGAGCGAAACAGGCGTAGCGCTTACGTTCACGTTAAACGGGATATTATGAAATTGTTTTCTGTATTATCAATATCAACATCCGTGCAATTTTTAGAATATTTCATGTCAAAGTAAATACCGCGAAAAGTACTTCGAGCTTTAGCTAGGCCCTAGGCTAGGCTCGGCCTAGTCCGCAGTCTGCTGACCTAGGCCTAACTGTTAGGCCCTAGTACTTGGGTCGCTTCCAGTCTGGAAAACATTGATGTTACGCTGTAGATCTTTGGCGTGGCACTCAAGCAGTCACGCCAAATTTCAGGCGTATTTTGTCAGCCTGGTTTCTATTTGTCGCAGCTAGCCTACAGCAGATAGTGGCGTAATTTTTATCCTGCCTTTCCTTTGGTGTTAATCTTCGGTGGCGAAAAAACAAACTTTCCAATATGGGGTCACTTGGGGCTTCGAATACTACGTAGGCCTAGTTCAGGGACAGGGGAACAAAGTGTATGTGAGAACTAGGCCTAGGTACCCTAGGCTAGGCTCGGCCTGGGTAGGGCGGCTATATAAGTTACTGCTACTAGCCTATTTTCAGTTTCTTCAAAGGAAAAAAAACACAAATTACAAATTAGGCCTAAGCTAGCCTAGGGTACCAAGGCCTAGTTCTCACGTACAATTTGCTCCCTGAACTAGTATGGGAATCCCCATACTAGGTCAGCAGACTGCGGACTAGGCCTAAGCCTACCGCTGCAATCATAGTTTCATTTGTTGTATTACGCTATAGCCTACGCGGTGGTAAGTACTTTTCTTCATGTGGTGGTATTACTGTTCTGAAAACCAAAAGAATTCACCAATTTCCCTAATACCCACTGTAGGCCTAGCCTGCAACAAATCAATTAGAATTAAACTTCTCATTATTGAATTTAAAAAGAGATTTTACGTAGGCTATTCATATTCATTGGCAGGGATGTTTTGGTAGCTAAAATTAAAGTGGGGATGTTTTGCTAAAGGGACGTTTCGACTGGATACCCTTCACCCTGCACACTTTAGACAATGTCTCAATTACACAAGCAAGTTCTGTTGTTATGGCCAAAGTAAATTACCAAATTGGTGAAAAACTCCCAAATCATGAATCCTGCAAGTGCAAAAACCCTCATACAACAATCTGAAATGTACTCGCAGCTTTCAGTTGGAAGGGTTTTGTACGGGGTAATTTTCTCCAGAGAAGCATGGCACTTTTGGCATTCCCTAAACAAACAGTATCCAATGTATAGGCCTAATGTTAGGCTATGTGCACCATGAACCTAAGCTACACATGTGTCTCTACAGCCCAGCTACTTCTAGGCCTAGAACTGCAGGGCTTATTTGAACCTTCTGATAATTTTTGGTGGGAAATTGATGTGTTGTACTTGTTCTGTGATGTATTGTGTTTATTATGTGTGGAATGTCTTATTTATATCGATAAGATTAGGCTACATATTTACTTGTGTAAACTTCTTACATCATTCTAACACATTTTAGGCTGAGCTACAGTACATAACCCATATATGTTACTGTTACGAGAGAGCGTTAAAAAATACAGACTCACCAAATGAGCATTTGCTTGGACAAATTTTAATGAAACTTGGGCACAGTGATACAAGGATAAAGGGTTATCAGTGGTGGTCAAGGATGGACTCAAAGGTCAGATTTATGGGTCAGTTTGGGGTCATTTATAACAAATGTTACTTTGTGTCTTAAAGATTCAGTGACAGTATTGGGTGTTTGTCATTGTAACTTGGCTTTTGTGTATTTGTTTTGTTACTGGTGTTGAGAATTTTAAGGTCAGTGGTCATTTTCATGCATGGTGTACTACCTGTGAGGTCATGACCATGTACGTTTATACTTTTGAAGTGGGGCAAGGGTCATTTAGGGTCAAAGAGAGGTCAAACAAAAGGCCAACTGAGCATAATTATGCAAAAGCCTTGAACTCCTAGGGGTTGTGTTGAAATTTTGTCAAATTTGGCAAGAGCATTCAGTAGATGATGGGTCATCAACTGGGTGTTTTTGAAGTAGGTCAAGGTCATTTGGGTATCATGCAAAGGTCAAAACAGTGAAATCTTGCAAAAACCTTTAAGTGCTAGGGGTTATCTGCAAATTTTATCAAATGTGGCTGGAATGTTCAGTGGATGATGGCATGTGCCAGTTGTACTTTTGAAGTATGTTAAAGGTCATTTGGGCTCTTAGAGAGGTTAAAGGTGGAATCACACAAATCTTCATCTCCTAGGGGTTATATCCAAATCTCATCAAAATTGGCCAGTGTTCAGTAAATGATGGGTCTTCAATGATGTATTTTGAAGTAGGTCAAAGGTCATTTGGGAGGTCTTAGAGAGGTTAAAGTTGAAATCACACAAGTCTTCATCTCCTAGCGGTTATATCCAAATCTTATCAAAAGTTGGCCAGTGTTCAGTAGAAAATGGGTCATCAAAGATGTATTTTTGAAATACATCAAAGATCATTTGGGGTCAGAGAGGTGAAAGCTGGAATCACAGAAGTCTTCATCTCCTAGGGGTTATATCCAAATGTTACCAAAGTTGGCCAGTGTTCAGTAGATGATTGGTCATTGAAGATGCATTTTAAAGTAGGTCAAAGGTCATTTGGGGTCATAGAGAGGTCAAACATTGGAATCACTAAAAAGCTTTTTCAACTCCCATTTGTTATATGAAAATCTTATCAAAGTTGGCCAGAATGTTCAGTAGATGATGGGTCATCATAGTTGCGCTTTTGCAGAAGGTTTAAGGTCATTTGGGGTATTAAATGGTTGAACAATAGAATCATGCAACAGCCTTCAACTTTACAGGTTTGTGTCTGAATCTTGTCAAAGTTGCCAGACAATAGTAGATGGTGGGTCATTAAAGTTATACTTTTGAAGGTCAAAGGTTGTTTGGGGTCAAACAGTAGAATCAATCAAAAGCCTTTAAATACTAGGGGTTGCATTGGAATCTTATCAAAGTTGGTCCATGTTCCATGGATGATGGTTCATCATAGGTGTACTTTGTGTTGATGTTAAATGCCATTTATGCCAATGCTTTTCCATATGAGTTTTGGTTTTGTATGATATATTGACAAAAGAATAATTTTAGATGGGCCTGACAAATTTGGGTATAAATACTTCATTTTCATCGGCACAATTACCTACTGTATTGTGCCCACAAGCACTAAAAAATGTCCCAAGCTGGGCAACTCTAAAATGCCATTGCTGTGACCATTTACTGTACATGGACAGCACTGAAGGTACTACATCATGACTGTCCATGCATGACGCCTTGGTTTCAATCACTAATGAAGCTACATAAAAGAAATTGTTTGAGTGAAATTGTAGTTGAGCTACAGCATCATTGATGCTCTTGTTGCAATAATTTTCTATTTCATTATTGTGAATGTAAAAAGTCAATATTGCTCCACCCTTATTTTCATTTATTCAAGAGTATCAACCTTTTGCCCTGATGCAGACAGTTTTATTGAAAGAAGCTCTTGCACTATCCTGGGTAGCTGACCATACAGTACAGTATGTGTTTAAATCAGTGAAATCTATGATGTTTGCCTTCTTTTAAACCAAAATTTGTTGTCTGCTTAAGCTTTTAAGAGTTGTTGGACATATACTGTTGACCATGTGGTGAAGGTAATCAAATTTATAGAGGAAAAAATTTGTTTTCTTGTAATACCAAGTAACGGCTTGTTTGAGCAAATTATAACCTTTTCCAATATTTGCCTCCTCAGTGCTTGGCAATGACTCCTTAATCTTCATTAATGACTTCAGTCTGTCTAAACCACCATCCAGCAATGGCAAGAAATTTTATATCACTACATCCTCCCCTGCATCACAGGGGTCAGCTTCTACCCCTACCACAGAGAAGAAACAGAGTATCAGTGGAGCCAGGACAGCATTTAGGAGGGTTCGAATGATTGTTGGAGACACAAAACCCAAGTAAGCTACCCTTTCCACCCCACATTTAATTCCCTATGGTTTGTCTCATTTGGAAGCCAACTGACCATAATTCTTGAGGTCAGAAGCCCATTGTACACTGTAATACTTTAGAGAAAATCTCTGAACTTCACTGCATGTGTAGTGCAGACTAAACGTTGTTACTCCAGTGCATTGTTATGTATGTAGTAGTAATGTATGTTGGACCTCAGTATTTGCTGTAAACTGTTAGGGGCATTAGTCTCTATTCTCACTACAGTGGTAATGAAGGACATACTGTTAAGTTACATCAGATATGCTACAGAGTTGTGCCTTGGAACAAGGCTGAAAAAAGCAGCATCCAGGGGCCATTTGACACCTGGTTGATCACTCCTGGTTCCCCTGAAATTTTAGTAGACCAGGAAACAGGAGATATTTGTGGCCCACTGATTATCCTGGCCGCAAGTTCTCATCAAGTCAGTGTTAATCAGTGTACTATAAAAGCCTACATGTCACATATCTGGAGTTGAAACAAGACATTATGCATACATTGTTGTACAATGTTTGATCACTTTTCCCTGGTAAATGTGGAGGGACTCCTGGTTCCACCAAAAAACATGAAATCAGGAGACAGTGTTGAATTGAAGTGGCTCCTAGTTCAGCTGACCTTGAAGTTACCTCTCATCTGGACTTGTTTCCTGTGACTGCCAGCCTTTATCATTTAGAGTCACTTCATGACATGATGTGGTGTGGTGTAACATGACGTGACATGGGTTATTACAAAATGACATGACATGATACAGACACAGGCTTAAAAAGTCTCTATTTCTGCATCAAAAGCAAAGAATGAGTAACCGTTGTAATAGTAATAGCTACTGTAGCAACAAAATCAAATTTTGCATCTAAATTTTCCAAAATTTGTGAAGTCTCCTTTCAAAAGCAGTAACAGAATCAGCTTCAGCAACTGCTGAAAGATTCTCCCAGAAATCAACAACCCTAATTTTAAAGCACATTTCTCAAAATCTGTCTAACAGTGTTGTTGCACAAGTTTAAAGCAATGACCTCTTCAGCTATCTCTCTTCTGGCACTAAAATTTGCATTCACCAATTGTTGTTATGTATTTGTAATGATGCACATGTAGGTATAGTATTTTATGCAGATATCAAGTTGATTACTTAAGTTTTTAGTCCAAGCCTGTAGCCAAGGGAGGGGGTGCAGGGGGAGCACCCACAGAAAATGTTTTGCCCCCTAAAAACTTTCCAAGTGCATTTAAATGCCTTAATGCATTTTAACACATCTTGCCCCCCCCCCTACCCGAAAATATTTTGCCCTCCAAAGATATTTATCCTCCCCATCAGTATTTTGTTTGGCTATGGGTCTGACTGAGTTCCATTGTATGAGCTACTTAACCTTGTATAAATATTGTATCTCCTTTGTTATCTGGCTTGAGTACCTTGATGCATTCAAACAGTAGAAATTCCATTCTCATTTAACCTTGAAGGAAGCAGTATGGTCATTTGCTTGTATTGAGGACAAAGTGGTTATGAAATGATACAAGGGAGGAAATAAATGAAAAGTATCATGGTAAGGAAAAGTGGGGAGCTGGGAGGAACCTTCCTGGAAAGTTTATGTATTTGGAAGGAAATTTTGGTAATTTGAGGGAAATTTCTTCTTGTACATGAAAATATGACATTGCCAAGAGTTTGAGTGCCTTTCTTGAAAATAAACATTACTCCCAGCCCTCTCCCAATATTTTCTCACTAAGGGTGCAGATCTTCCTTCCTCAACCATCAGGAGATTGCAATAGTCAGGACCTGATAAATAGTTAAGTTTTACTCTTTTTGTGCTTTCATAATCCTCTGAAAGTGTTTAATTTTGTTACATGTGCTAAATTTAAGCTCAGAGGATGGTTGAAACTATTTAGCTAAGTTGCAAATTCAGGATCAGATAGCCACTTGTGCTCACCGATGTCCTTTTACCACGTTGATAGTGTAGAAATTTCCCTTTTGATAGGTTCTATTTTATATCAGTTCAGTATTAAAAAATTATAGTGCATTGTGGGAAGAGTTGACCTTAAACTGTACCAATGATAGAGTCTGTGCAAAAAAGTAAGCTGTGCGAAAAAGTTTCAGAATGGATTTGTTGTTACAGCAAAGTTCCCAGCCTGCATTGCTAGTCTTTTATGTACATCAGACTGGCAAACTGATTTTTGTACCAGATTTCCTTTTCTGCCAGTTGATCTTTTGAAGTGGTTTTTTTGGCAGTCAGTATTAACTTGCTGATGAAGCTGTTTCTATTGGGCTGTTTAACCGATAATGCTCTTGAATGGGAATATGGTTATATAATAGGTGGAAAGTACTACTACCATTGTTTGCTTTGGCTTACCTGTGTCTCACTCTGTGCGAATGTGATAATTAAGAAAATGGCCTAACCATATAAAGGTAGACACTTCCTCAGCTTAATCCTAGGATTAGCATCAGTTCCTGGTTTGTCTCATGTTGGGAGTATTTTAATGACTTTACATTTCAGACAGCTAAAATGAAAGCATTACTTTTACTGCTGCTCCAGGGTCAACAGAGCATTCACATTTGTACATTGCCTAATTAGTTTTCAGCATGGGACGGAGAAATGTTTTCCATATTAAGTTCATAAAGTTGGGTTGTTGACTTCTGATGTTGTTGATACAAAAGCCATGTTTTCTTCAGTGTCTGGACCAGTGGTGCATGAAATATTTAAACAGAACATGCCAAAAATATACTGGATGTACAATTTGATCGAAGTTACCGTAGCATTCTTTCCATCTGGTGACTTATGCAGTTACAAGCTTGACTTCACAAACCATACTGCATTAAATGGTGTTTCTGCCCGGACTGCTCTGCTTTGAATTGACATTGACATCGTGTGTACAAAGTAAAGTTACCAAGATGCCTTGCATCAAGATGTGGAGTGTTTTCTAGTTTTGTGCCTGCTGGGACTTAGATTCACTGTAAGAAAATTGATTATTCAATTGTTTGTTGTCTTGTAATAGCTCTAACAACCAATCAGATGAACAAGACACCAACCTGAAAGAATGTCTTCAGTTCTGTTACTTGAAATCGCAGCGCCATCACCTGGTTCTTGTCTACGCCCGGGAGATACTCATTTTAGATTTGGAGATCAGGCAAACTGTTACGGCTATACCAATGGACAGAAGTGGCTGTCCTTTTATGGTTATCCATCCTTTGAGGTATGTATCCACTTCTAGAGTTTTCATTCTTCTTTCGGTTAAAGTGTGCTAGCATTCCCTTCAGAGGTGTATTACACCCTAGCTGGACCATAAAGGATTCACCAGATGTCATTCAGCTACCCAAGAGGTATTCATGCTTATTACTGGCAAAACAGTTTCTATGTAGAAGGAAGATTTTAGTACTTGAGTATCGCAAAAATTTTTTCAGGTTTGTTTAATCTACTTCGCCCCTCATTACCTCCTATTTACATATGTAATCCCCACCTACCCGCAGTAAGACCCTGGCAAGCTTTTAGTAGCACCGTGGAAACCAGGCGACCTCCGATAGAGGGCGCCTAGTCTAGTCCTCTTTCCTGCTTGCCTGTCCTTTGTGACTCTACGCAGTTTGTTCACCTGGCTTTTTCTCCAAAGCAGGAAGCTTCGTTTTCAAGTCCTTCGTTCCTATCTTCAACCATCAACTTCCATTAGTAGCAGTTATCAAGCCTCCAGACTCACGATGAGTATCCTTTTCCCTATTGGGGGTTTTTTGCGTCCCTAGTTTCGGGATTCTTGTTAGCTTGTTCTCGTTACCGCTGTTAGCCTAACACGTTATTTTGTATTGCTGTTAGCTTAGCAAACCTTTTTTCAGGTTTGTTTAGTTTGTGTCATAATACAAGTGAAAACCCAAGGATTATGCTTATAAAAACTGCTGTAGAAAACACAGAAAATGACATTTTCACTTAAAACCTCACGAAAGAAAGAAATCATGAAAAAAACACAAATGTGAAGGCAGCACTTAATGTAACACTTTTGTTTTTTCATCACAATGATGTAGAGGCAAAAACAGGGAGAAGTATAACTTGGAATATGATGGGGAAAAAGGGGGTATTTGACCTATTTAGACCACAGATATATCTATGCAATTGCAAAATGGAATTAAAGGTCATGGAATCTGAGCTTTGAAAATGTAAAAAATATGCAGTTGAACACACCATTTTCAATGAAATGCCATTTATATTGAAACTTAAGAGGAAATGAGGATTTCAAATCAAGCCTTGAAATAAACAGGCTTGGATCAAGGTACCAGTCCAGTCTATGTTGTTACTCCTGGTCATGTAGATTTTTGCAGAACCAGGTGCTGTTTCTCCAAGAACAGGAGTGTTTATTAGCTCAACAAGTTGAGCTATTGTCATGGCAATGCGTCTGTCTGTCTGTCTGTCTGTCTGTCCGTCTGTCTGTCCATCTGTCTGTCCGTCAACATTGGAAAAAAGGCTGCTGTCTGCAGGTGCTTTGACCGTTCCTTCAAGGACAGGTCAAACACTGGAATTGTGCAAATGCCTTCAGCTCCTGGGGGTTGTGTCTGACTTTTATCAAAGTTGACAAGAGTATGCAGTAGATGAATTGATGGGTCATCAGAGTTTTACTTTTGAAGAAGTTTAAAGTTGTTTGGGGTCAAAGAGCTAGGGCAAACAGTAGAATCAAGCAAAAGCCTTGAAATACTCATGGTTGTGTCGGAATCTTATCAAAGTTGGCCAGCGTGTTCAGTGGATGATGCATAGGTCAACTTTGTGTTGATGTTAATTAGTGTTTGCACTGGGTACCTGGGTACCCGACCGAAGAAGTCAGGACCATTCTCAAATTGCTACCTGGATCCTGAGTTTCTCTAACATAGATTGCATTGCGTGACAGAACACCTAACATGTTACTTTTTCCTGGCAAAATTTATCACAGACACGCCTAAGAACACTTGTCATGCCCATACGAAAGATACGTTGGTGTTATATTATATCAACTTGCAAAGCAAAATTTCTCATTATGACTTTTATGACTTTAGAACAAACTTTTAGCCTAACATAAGTTATATTTTCGGGTACCCGACCGACCATCGAGTTCGGGTGCCTGGTTCCGAATTTTGGACCCGGTGCAAACACTAATGTTAATTGCCATTTGGGGTCACAAAACATCATATGGAGAAATGCATGCTAGTGCTTCTCCATAAGGGTTTATGTTTTGTATGATGTATACTATAGGAATCATTTTTTTGACAGACCTGACAAATTGGGGTATAAGTAGCCTAATTTTTGTCAGCAGAATTACCTACAGTACTGTGCCCACAAACACTTAACAAAAAGTTGCAAGCCGGACAACTCTAGCAGATATACCACTGCTGTGACCATTTACATCTATAGCACTAAAGTTCCTAGATCATGACAGTCTACGACTCCTTGATTTGGATCCCTAGTGAAACTATATAACATTAACTGTGTGAGAGAAATTGTAGTTGAGCTACAGCATCATTGATGCTCTTGTTCTCAGTTCCTGAGTTCTAGGTCCCTTGTTTAATTTAGTGGATGTAAAAAATCAAACATGATGTTTTACATGAAGAAAATGCACCATTGTGGTTCCAGGACTACCCTGGTATGATACGTTACAACTGGTATGTACAAAAGTGTGAAATGAGCTATTGAACATGTACCATTTTTTTTGTGTACAAATCAAAGTGAATGCCCACTCTCTCTCTATTAATTAAAATAGTTGCCTCAGTTTTGCATTTAAGAAGTTGAGGGATAGACCAGACACTTTAAAAAATGACAAGTTGCCAGGTCATATATTTTTGAAGCAAACCAGGTACTAAATCTCAGAGACATTGGGATAAAATCACCTGGTGCCTGCTTGTTGTAAGCAAAGATGTAAGAGTTCAGAGAATTTCCTAATTTCAGGAAATTGGAAGTCTTGAGAAAAATTCTCAGGAAATCCATTTTACTAGCCAAAAAGTTCTGCAGTGGTCACAGTGGATGAAATGGCCAAGGGTGGGTAAAGTTTTTTTTTTCTTTTTGAATCTCTCAACAAAAAAATGTAAATTTCAACTGCACAAACATATTTGAAAAAAAAGAGAAAAAGATAGCACCATTTTGCACCTTGGCCTCCTCCTGATGTGAAGCTTTTTTCTCAAAGGGGAGCCCTCCCCTTAGACCCCTCCTCCAAACCGGCAATCCTGGACAACACAATTTCAAGAAATGGACCTCTCCTCCACTTACATGTCTGTGTAAGTGTGTTTACATTTTTTACTTGTTAGGCTATAATGAGTCATACAGGGAAGAGACCTGTGAAGGTCAATTGGCAGTCAGAAACTGGTGGAGTTGTTTTTGTTAGGAAATGGTTCCTCGTACTTTAGCTTTGTATGATAATGAGGAAGTATGTTGGAGAAGCATGTAAAAGCAAAAACAAACAATAGCAACAGGGGATTTGTCATCAGTTTGTGAATATATTGTAACAAGTGGCCTCTGTGTTGCTATGGAAACACAACACAGGAATATAGGGAATTGAGTGTGTGTGTGAAAAGAGAATTGATAACAAGTGTACTGCCATATAGCCCTTTTTGGTAAAATGCACAGTATGACACTGACTTGTCTACATTTCCTGAAAAGGAAAGGATGGGTGTGCTTGTAGGGGTGGAGGGAGGGATTAAAAATGGTACATGGGCAAAAAGTAAACAGGTCATGCCTGGAGTGCAGTTAGCTAAGACTCTGTCAAATGAGGGTGGTTATAGTTTGTTTTTTTTTTGTTTTTTTTTTTGTGTGTGCTGCAGATGTGAATTGGGAGTTACTGTCATACCATGTTGTTGTTTGTATAGTTGTTAACGTGGATGGAGCTCTAGATTAATTATACCTACAGGCTTTAGATAAAGCAAGATTAACATGTCAAGGAATAAAAAGAGGGAATAAAATTTTAAAGCAAGGTATTTCACCAGTTGTTGAAAATAAATTGAGCAATAAGGCTGGACCACAAAGTGTAGCTCACTGGGTAAGAATGCACCACTGTAATGCCTTTAATATGTATGCTTTGTCTTTTGAGTAAACACAATACTAAAATAACAGGGCAAAAAAGTAACTCCAATGATGCCAAATGACGTGCTTAACTAGGGCAGTATCAGCTTTGCATCTGTCATATCACATGAATGAACACCCCGTCCCTGCCTGCTGAAAATCCCCCCAGACAATTTCCCTTCAGATGGCTAACCCCTGGACATTTCCCATCTGAGACAATTCTCACCCTTAGAAATTGCCCCCCTCCACTCCCCCATTCTGAGAAAAACCCCACTGGAAAATTTAGAATTGTCAGTTGTGAGAATTGTCTAGGTGAGAATTGTCCTGGGGTTGCCCAGAGGGAAATTGTGGGTGTGGGAATTATCCCAGGAGGAGTTGTTTGGGAGACATAATGTCAGTGATCCTTACCTCATATCATGCATATTATGACTCTGCATTGGAATTATGTCACATGACTTTAGCATTCCCTCAACAGTTATTCACACTTCCAGTTCCCAGAAAGTGAAACAGGGATTACCTGCAGGTTACATGTAAATATTAAGTACACTTAAGTAGTACTAGCTAAGGTCAAGCAGGGGTGGAAGGCTTTTAGCATGGTGTGATACACTAAAATAAATTTGCAGTATCTCTTGTGTAGGCTTAGTGGGCTCCAAAATTTTGGATTCTGGTGGCCTTTGGATTTGCAACTCTGAATGGAGTGTTGACTCCTGCATAGTGATGTCGTTAATGCTGCTGGTACGGAATACTAAAGCAGCTACTGTGTCAAGTACTAGCCTACCAGTGAGTAATAATACACATATAGGTCCACACTACAGGCTTTTTAGTGGCTAAAGCGGTATTGCGGGTGTTGAATAATGGTACCAGTCACCTGAAAATAAAACTGGAGGTGAAATAAAAGACAGATTAAAAGAGACAGTTTTGTTACAATACAGTACTGCATAAGAAGTTATGAAGGGAAAACAATTCAAACCCTAGAACAGGATTTTTGCACATGCCTTTTAGACAGTATTGAAAATTCCCCAAGGGTTGTGAATCCGAGGAAAAAGGAGTACTTTTTGGGCCAGGAGCCACAACACTGAAATGAATGTGGGTGACCTGCCCAAACCTACTCCTGTGTACTGTAATTCTCTTATACTTTTTTGACAGAAGTAAACCTTGCACACACTTAATGTCTTGTGCAACTTTGAGAAAAGTCAGGAGTATTATGTGCCAATGCTTTTGGTATCTTTCTGTTTACAGACATCGAGATATTTTGATGTGCCTGCATGAGAATGGAACTATCAGTGTTCGAATGCACAAGAAATCTGGTTTTGGGGACTCTAACCAAGGTACAGGGAGAAAATTTTGTGACATTTGTCACAATAACAATAAACTGTAAATTTCTGCATTTCTTCACAATTTGGAAGTATTATTTGATGGCACCTGATATTTTGAAAGGATGTATCGTTTGGTATTCTTGTGAATTGGTTGACTCCCCTAGTGAGAGATCCAGTTGAGACTTTTTGAAAAAACATGTAGAACAGGTAATTGGAAACAAGTATCAATAGGGTTTCATCAGGTACCAATAGGTTCCAACAAGATCCCATTAATTCCACAGGAGTTACCTGTTGATGCACATTGACTGACTCCAACAGGTAAATGATCAATTGTCTGTTCATACTAGTTCAAACCTTTTGGCATTTCAACATTTCTTCTAGCTGCTCAATAGAAAGTGGAATATTCCCTTTCAATTATTTAATAATTTGTATTTTTGTAGGATGTTTATTTTCTCCGTGCTGAAGAGTAAAAGTTGTCTGCTGTTGTTTCTCCAGGTGATGTTGTGCCATCAGATATGGAGATATCTTATGATCTACGATGCCAGTCAGATCCTCTCCGTGTTACAAAGCATATGAAGACATTCGGCTTTTCTGTTTCACCGGTCAGTGAGTCGGAAGCTGCCCTCTTGATGAGCGATGGACGGATATTATTTTGGTCCCTGATCACAGTGGAACATTACAACAGAGCTGGTGCAGCTAACGCCCTCTCTCAACTCTCGTCATCCCCATTGTATTCTCCAGGAGGAAGCCAAAATGTGAATGGGGATTTTGAACTCTTGCCGCCTTTAGGGGCCAACTTGGATCAAAATTTGAAAAACTTGCCACAACCAAAAATGTTCATAGGGGATCTTATTCAATCCCCTGAACGTTATGAGGGGTCCAGTCACATATCTGGCAGAAGCGTCTCATTAAAGTTTGTCTTAACTGGATTTGTCAGTGGTGTCTCAATAATGCCAACCATTATGAGAATGTGTCCACCTTTGACGACAAAAAATTTTCACATATACAAGCCACTTCTTGCAATAGGTAAGTTCTGTATATTCTTATCTCTAATGTTGTTTGTAGTACTAGACTAGGCAATGAAAGGTTTTGAAAGAGTGCATCGTACATTGAAAACTTGAAAAGTGTGGTAACCCTATCACTATGGTGCAGGGTACCCAACCTTCTGGCCATATTAAAGAAGTGACTTCAGCATTTAGGTAATATGCAGTTTTTTCTCTTATGAAATGTCAGTCTCCCCCTCCCCCCTCACCCCCCAAAAAGTAATGTTAAGCCTTGCTTATCCAGTGCTATTTAAAGATAGTGTAAGAATACTTCATTCTAAAGCCAACAAATCTGTACATACTACATACTTCAGAGCTCCCTGGCTTCACCCCATTCCTCCACCTAAGTTTTTCCCTTGGAACCCACCAGGGCCCTCTTGGGGCTCCTGGGCCTGCACCTTGCAGGGAAAGCTTTTGTGTGCAGGGCTGTTGGCCTGTGATTGGATTATGTGTATCAAAATGGCCCTTCATAGGAAAAAAGTTCCCACCCCTGATTTACCCAGTCTTTTAAGAGGCTGAGAGTCCTATGGTTTCACAGCAAACCTATGCACACACATGGATGGTAAAACCATAGGTAGTGAAAAGGGTTAAACAGTGTTAATAGTTATTTGTATAATTATTTTGTATTGTATTGGTAATAGTTATTTATATAGTTACTTGTATTGTTATTTGTATTGTTAATAGTTATTTGTATTGTTATTGTATTAATAGTTTTTTGTATAGTTCTTTGTATAGCTATTTGTATCGTTATTTGTATAGTAACTTGTATAGTTCTTTGTATAGCTATTTGTATTGTTATTTGTATAGTTATTTGCATTGTTTTAAATGAAACTATGAAAACGTGGAACAAGTTTTTGATTATTAAATGACCATGAACCCAATTAAGTAACAGCTAATTAATTCCTTTATGTTCCTAGGTACCTCATCTGGCCTTGTCCAGGTCTTTAATTTACTCTCAGGCACACCCTACAGGGAATATAATATTCATACTACTTGTGTCAGGTAAGATTTATGCAGTAACAAATGAAGTAAGTAGATTCTGTGACAGTCATAACTTAAGCTGTGATTATATTTCTGAGTTAGATCACAAGTATGAGTTTGTCTGCAATGACTGGATACAGTTTCTGACCTTAGCACCAATATTTACAGTACCATGCCAATATATTAGGCTCCAACTGCAGGCTTTGCAGGTGCTGCAGTGCTTTGTTGCTGTTCACATTACAGTGAATATTACTTGGACTGCACATTGCAATAGCAGAATTAAAACCATGGTCTGGTGACCAAATTTGATGATTTCAAAAAAAGCAGAAAATTTTTCTGTTTTAGGCAGTGAAAACCCCATCTCAACAGCATCTTGCATTCGGAAGATACAAATTTTTGAAGAAATACTACATTTTCAGTTTCCCTAGTGTATGATGGGAAATCTGTGATGTCATCTGGGCAAATGGATTTGATGTAGCTTTTGTATTTCTTTATAATGTTGATATCACTGTATTGAATATGCCATAACTTTATTTGCTTTACCATAAGTATGGGATAGTTTTTCACTATATCTACACAGAAAAACATCTAAACATTCCAACGGTATCAAATTTCAAGGACAAACAAGGTAGCCAATTATAAAGAATAACAAAAGGAATCTGAGGCAAATTGTCCACTTTAGATCACGTTATGTGACCTTGAGGAAACTTGGAGGTATTTTTTATTAAAAGAAATCAATCTTTAGGAAGAGATATCTGGAGTTAGGAATGGAGTTTTGATATGGGGTTTGGATGACATTTAATGAAAAATTTTTATCTTTCATATAAGACCCCTACAAAATGCCACCAGACAATGCCTTTAAATTATTTAAAAAGTACTTTTGTAAAGTATTTAGCAGTGTAGCATTTTATGCTTGTCAGTTGTTACCATGGCCACACCATAACTGGCCATAGCAGGAACGTAAGAGCGGGTCACACTACAGCGATTTTCAATCCGAAATCCGATCCAAATTTTTCTAAACCGGACCAATAGTTTTTAATTCAGACTTTGTTCTAAGGGTGGTCACACTATATGGATAACTGATCTTAGTTTGACTCACGATAAATTGTTCTGCTACCATTATATAACTTGTACTGCTCAACAGAGTGGTATTCGTTCGAAAATAAATCCGATTTTTGCACGGGCGTTCGATAAACGCTGTCTACCGATGTGACGTCACAAAATAATTACTTTACATTTTATTTTCGTAGTCCTCTGATGCAAATCATATATTTACACAGGTTGGCAAATTTTTGGCGCTTTCTGACCAAGGATGGAGAAGATTTTAACTAAAACTCACAAAAATCGAACCATAATCCTATCCGAAATCACTCTAGTGTGACCTGCGCTTTAGGTAGGGATATAATGTATGGAAATGTGACAAGTGCGTTTTGTTCCCTACATATGAAGTGAATTTGAAATAAGTGCTGGTAGAGCGGGGCATCATGCAGCTGCATATCCTAGCTGATATCAATGCAAAGTCCCAGCATCCCTTGAAAGTGTGTGTATATAACTTAAGTCCCCTGCAAATCCCCTGTGATTTTCCTGGCACATTCTTCATAATGAAAATCCTGGCTATAAGTACAGTGACGTTCCCAGTATAGTGGGGACTAGTTAAATAGCACATTTCTGGCAAACGTGTTCTACAGCCCCGCTCTTGCCTGGGTATGGGAGGGGGTGGGAGGTGGCTATGGTTACTAATGACAAGTGCATTAATGCAAAGCTGCAACTTTGCTTCTGTTTTCCACACTGTGCAAACGTGAAGTTCAAACATTTACTTGTAAGTATGAGCGTTGGGAAATGTGCCGGTGTGTGAATATGAGATCATACAACAGTTCTTGAGTACAGAGAATTATCCTAAAGTGGAAAAAAAGTAAAATTTGGTGCCGCTTTAAACATCATGGTGACAAGCTCATTTCACTAGCTTTACCATGCAATTGATATTCTACGGTTGTGTTCATCTTTGTGCATTGTATTGACTGTAAGTGAGTGGGGGCATGACTGGGTTGATTTTAGCATAGGGAACCAAGGCCTAGTTCTCACATACACTTTGTTCCCTGAAAGTTCTAGGCCTAGGCTATTGCAATACAAACTTTTGACCGCATGTTACTGTGAGAGTAACATCGTCTGTGTGCGTCGCTGCAGTGTTTGTTGCTATATACGCGTATGCGCGTGTATAAACATAACCATAGCTAGAGACTGCGTCACAATTGAACAGCAATGCATGCTATTTAGCATACAATAGTGTGAAGGTTCTAGTAACAGGATTTCACAGCTTTATATAATGTTTAAAAGACAAAACTGGATCGTTTGTGTAAATGAAAATTTTTGGTCTCTTTTTAGGCACTAAGTGCAAGTATTTTTAAAATGAAGGGTCTTAAACATATAAATGATCCATACAAGTTAATTACTAAGGACTAAGGAGTAGGCCTGTATGTGAATTTGAGAAAGATCGAGACCATTCAAAATTTTTGAAGTTGCGGTAGCCCAGTTTTGACAATGGGTATATTGCTGACCTAGTATGGGAAGCCCCAAAGCGATCCAAATACTAGGTCAGCAGACTGCAGCCTAGGTTGGTTTGTGAAAATGTGTTTATGTCAGTGTGTTAGATCAGTGGTTCCCAACCTTTTCCAGCTAAATGCCCCCTTTCACCAAATGAGTATGGCCAAACGGCCCCTTGTGTATAGCTTACTATTTCTATGGATGAAACCACGATAATAAAACATGCTGAAATGAAAGGGTAAATTTACGGAGCTTTTCAGGTGTCATGCAGATGTTGAGATATTATGTGACTTTCTCGACTTTTTTCTCAGTAAAATATTCAGATGTTGACATCCGAGATCTTTTTATCTCAATATTTAAGCGTAAATATTGAAATATTACATTACAGGATCTCAATATCTTAATATCTTCACTGAATGATATTGAGATATTGACATCCAACATCCAACAAGAAGGATGGTAGTGGTGGCATGGGGGATTGAAAGACTTGTACCAATCAAGCTGTCCAACAGGTAGAAATAATGAGAAAGCAGAAACTGGTGCACCAAAAAATTTCATTTTTGAAAACATTAAAGTTTTACCTCATAGTACATTGCCAAAGTTATCTATATTGTTACAGTTACCCACACTTGTCACTTCTGTCAGTAGGCCCTGTGTCATGTTTATGGACTGCAAGGAAGAAAACTACATTCAATGTTAAATTTGCAGAACGATTTTTAGCTATGACCCCTTCGGTCACCCCTTTTACTGTCATTGATGGGAATATGAGGGTCCTTGCAGGAAAAATTGAAATTAAACACTGTTACAGTAGATGCAATTTTGTGTCATCTGGGAAGGGAATATTAGACCTACTCAACTTGTTGACTCCATTCATCTCCTTTTTGTGTGAACCAATTTGAGAGTTCAGCTAGAGAAAAGCTTTTGGAATCTTGTAAAGCCTTGGTTTAAATTGAGTATTCCATTTTTTCAACCCCCCTGCCACCCCTTAAACGCTCATCACCCCCTGATTTGTGCAAATGTCCCCGGGGTGTTACTGCCCCCAGTTGGGAATCACTATGAAAATTAATGGTTTACAATATTAAACTTAAGTGCACTAAATTATGATGAACATTAAGGAATCAGGACAAATTTGCTAAACACCTAGGACACTGCAGAGACTATGGAAGTGATAGTGTAGGTATACAAAAACAACATTGAACTTGGTAAGATGTTCATGATAATTATCATCACCTTAGAATATGTAAATAATCATTTTTACAGCTGCAGTAAACAGATCTTTATTCAAATGATTTTTTTTTTGGTAGATGTGAAGCAAACGCAAATATCTCTTCATTGTGAGCTGAAAACTTCTTTAAATTCTCTTTGCATTTTACTCCACAGTATTGTACACTGAATTGTATTCTGTTGTATTGATATAATTAACTTTTTGTGTAATGTTTTGTTAAAAAAAATTGACTATGTTGTGTCTAAAAAGTAAATCTGCATTTCTATGTACAATGGAATTATTTTTCTTTCTTTTAGAGGTATAGAGTGGTTGAGTTTAAACTGCTTCCTGTCATTCAGTCACCCAAACCCTGGCTCTACAGGGTTGGTACGAAATGAAATGCTGGTGTTAGATTTACAAACAGGGCATGCGACTCCTCTTAGAGAAAACAAAGGAGATGAGTCTCCTGTTGAGGCCTTGAAGGTGTCTCATCTTAAGTGAGTTAGTTTCTTTTAGTCAATTTTTCATTTATATAGGATTAGGGAGTGTGATTAAAATAAATATTTCTGTACCACAGCCCATCTCAAACAATCAACGTGCATCAAGCATACGAGATTAAAAGGACTGTAGATTTAAAGTGCATTCTTTCCTCTCTTTTCACCAATATTACCTGTCATTTACCTTGTGGATGAGTGATATTTTTAATTCTCATTATTGGTCGATACTCCGATATTGATAATTTAGGAATAAGCAATATTTACAGTACCCAAACCCATAGCTGATTTTGGACTACTCAATGGCCAAGCTCCCATGTATTTGGCAAATTATTATTATTTTTTTTTTCAAAAGGAAAGTGGGTACTCTCCTAGGTCTAGATCTGTGTTATTCTGAAAAATCGGATGAGGGCCTTTGGTGACTGGGCATTTTTTGTCTCAGATTCAAGGGAGTGGAACAACTGGCCCTTGGAGATTCAGTTGTGTAATTCTTCACCAGTTTTAGGAGCAAACTTATTGCACCTCAGTTCTGGAAAGCATTCCACTAGTATGCCTAATCTTTTAGGGTGTGGCTCTTTGTATGAAGTGTCACTGCATATATTTTCTTAAGAAGTGAGCACGAAAAAATGCCGTTAGTATTGTTACATTATAGACCTTATGCATTGATGTCAGGCGACATCATTTTGGCAGCAAAACAGTGAAGCTCACTGCACGCAAGATGAAGGATTCACACATGCATGTAGAAGATTATGAGCGTATCCAACCAATACACAAATCAGCTATCTGTATTTGTTGTTGTAAGTTGAAATGATATGCGCTTGCCTCCATTGGAGGGAGCACTTTCTGTTCTGTGACATGATATGCATAAGGTCTATTAGCATTACCATAATATGTCATTTCATTTACATGAGGTAGATATACGAATTATTGTGAGACATAAAAAAGTAACATGGCTTTTCTATGAGATACAGGTCAAGTAATTTTGTTTAGACGATATTTACATTTTAATTAAATTGACAGATTCAGTTCAATACATTTACCTTTGAAGTATATAGCCAAGCAGTAGACTAGGTGTGTGCGAAATGAAGAGATGAAAGCAGTGCTCTGTTAGCCATTTTTGTTTTAAATAATGGGTATTCTTGTACACTACATGACCAGAGCTATAGAGGGCCACAGAAATTGGTCACCATATATGGTTAAAAATGCATTACACGTGTAATGGTAAAATATAGTGTATTGAATAAGGAGAGTGATCCAATTGCTCTTCATTAGCATATAATTGGGGAAAAGTGTACTGTCTTGCATACAACATAATTATCTTGAGAGAATGTCTAACTGGAAAATTGGTGGAATCCGTAACCAAGTTTCTGCTTGGTTACCAGACTATGAGTTACACTTTGTTTGACAACGTTGGTTGCCTGACACTTTTTGTGGCCATCTGGGAATACAGGACAACTGCTTAAAATATCTATAGTCACATGAGTTTCAATTTATAATTGTTGTTAGTAATCCTTGTGTGTTATATGCTTTGTTACATACAGACAGTACTTAATCGTCCTTTTCAAAGAGAAACCATTTGAAATATGGGATCTGAGAACTTATACCCTGCTGAGAGAAATGAAGAAGAGTTTTCCACCTATTTCAGCTTTGGTAAGTTTTCATGGCTAGAAACAATTCAGCATCATGGCAAGGCCATTTTACTATTAACTTAGAAGGGATATTAATGCATCTCAAAGAGCAGTGAGGCTAAGATTTTGTGCTGTCTGGTAGATAGCTGGTTGCACATGCCCTACTTTGCTGATAAAGGGATGGAGCCCATTGTGGACTTTAAAAAAGTATATCATTTTCATAGGGCATGAGGACTGTTGCTGGAAATATGAAGGCCATGATCGCTGTGGCTGTTGTTTAATTCCCATCCAGGGTTAATTAAACATTGGGACATCCCTTTTACGTTATCTCTTTATTATCAGCTGTAATCTTAAGATTCCTAATCCATACATTTCAAATATTCCTTCCTGGCATGTTCAGGGGAATAAAAATTCTTAAAGCAAAAATGTATGTAGGTCAAAGGTCATCTGAACTGGTAAAAAGTGAGATTTAGTGAAGTACAGAATGTATGCTGTGTTCATCTTTGGTTAAAAAAGGAAGCTGTTGTTTTCGTTTACTGTTGGAAGGTAAGTACTTTGGTTTGTGTTGTGATCAGATCAGAGAGTGTGCACTGGATTAGTGACAAGACGAGGGATGTTTCAGCTTTTGCTTGCTTTTAAAGTTGATCTACATGCAAAAGTCTTATTGAATCAAACTTAAGATCTGGCAGAACTCTTTATGGAGTAGAGACCAGGGCTATATGTGCTAAGTGTAAGGAATCATAGTGAATCGTGTAAGGTCAAATAACCCCACCCCCACCTCCTGAATGCACAATTTCCATGTACAGCTGTCATGCTGAATCCTTGAGTGTTAAGACAAGCACACTTTAATATTTTCTCTTTTTTGTTTATTTACCATGTGGGATCACATTCTGCTTATATACTTACTCTGAAAAGTGACATCCTTTCTCTTTTTATGACGTATTTGTGTCCATATCAGGGACAAAACTGAATTATGACAGCTCATAACTATAATCCACAAGGACAGGTTGCTGTAAACATTGTAGTTGATTTCTTTTTTCTGACTTGAGTTTTATTTTTAATTTACAGGAATGGTCTCCAACTGTGAAAAAGAAGTCTTCTAATACTGACCTGTTTGGCAGTACCCCTCACATTGAGACTTCTGGCTTACAGAGTATGCTCCCTGCCTCAGGTAAGCACACTGAATGAAATTTTTGTTGTCGGTAATTTTGATTTTACTTTTCTCTGGTTTCTTGCAGGTCATGAAAAACCTGGAAGTTTTGGAATCTTAGTTTTCCAGTTGCCAGGCCTTAGAGCAAGGGAAATAGTCAACTTGCTCTAAGTTAAGAAATTTCAAAATGTATGCAAAAGAAAATAATTATGAGATAGATTAGTTAAATCTTGTTGAAGTTATGTACTTAAAAATTGAAAAGCACTTAGTATATCTGAAAAAGTCATGAATGCTTGTGAAAAGTCATGGAATTATAGAGGGGAGAAAGTGTAAGAACACTGGTTATTCTAAAGGAGTATTTTAAAGATAGTCATATTTTGAGGTCAAGGGTTGTACCTTGACCCTATTTTGGTGGTGGGCTGCAGGTAAAGTTAGAACATAGCGACTGAAGTGTCAAGTAATTAAAAATGTGTGGGTATATTCTTAATTAATTGTCCCTATGTTGGTGTAGTATGTTACCAAAACTGGGAAAGTATTACAAAATAATACATTTTACTGGTTCCTGGACAATTTCCCCAGGACAACTCTCCCTGGGGCAATCCACCCCGGACAGTTTCCACCCAGGAAAATTTCCCCTGGACCGTCTAAACCCAGGACAATTCTAAATTTTTGATTTTTGGTGGGGAAGTTGTCACAGGGGTAATTGATGGGTGAGAACTGTCCAAGTGGAAGTGTCTGGGTTGGGAATCATCAGGGGTTAGAATTGTCTCAGGGTAGTTGGCTGGGAGGTAGTTGGCTGGGGAAGGTGTCTGGTCATGCCTTTTACTTCCTTCAAAACCAGTGAAAGCAGTTGATTGTGAAATAAGTATGGAGTTGTGCTGGATGTTGTTGGGTGATATCAGGCTTAATGGTTATTAGTGCTGAAGGGCAGTCCCAGGCAGAACCTCTCAATGATGTTGTTTCTCAGTATTGACAATTTTTGGAAGTCTCATATTTTCCCTCACATATTCTTTTTCAACCATCTTTAAAGCCAGGGGTAATAACTTTTGTGATAACTAAAGGTTATTCCACATTTTACAAGGCATGTGTGAAAAGTCCCAGACTTAAAGCGTGTCAACAAAGAGGGTAAAGTTATGTTTTATACCATTCTATAGCTATCACTATACAACAAAATACTGGTAATACTAAGGAACCTTTCAAGTGTTATTTTCAACACTTGAAGGTCACTGACTGACTGCCCCTGTGTGTAATTGACAGATGCACATCTATTTTAGTATCTGTTTGTGTGTGTGTGTGGGTGTGTGGGCAGGAGGGGAGGGAGGAGAAAGAGACTGCATTGGAGTTCATTTGTTTTTGTTCCTTCATGTATTTGCTCCTAAACCTAGGGCTAGATTCAGCAGTAATGGCTGAAAATATTTTGTATTTATTTAGTTTACTTTATTTATTTCTTTGAACAGAGAGCAACAGTGACACTAAGATTGGCCAGTCCTCACTCACAAAGGAGCATTTTGTGTTTGCTGAGGCAAGTGGTCCTCTTCATCATTTCATCATCGAAAACACAAGCATCAAGGAAGGTTCTCGACTCCCGGCCAACAACGGCCTCAATTACATCTCGTGTATGGCCTGGAAAGGTGAAATGATTGTAATGGCAGATCCTGATGGTGTCCTGGGCATCTGGGACCTCAAGCACAAGATTTCAAGGTTAGTTTTAAATACAGTTCTAGGATAGGAGAATGGACTTAATGCTAGCAGTAGTGGTTGTAAATAGTGGTTTAGCCAGCCCAATTCTCCTCTGCATCATCCTTATGCTAGGCCCGGGCAAGGGGTCTGAGAGGATAGGGGCAGTGGAAAAACTAGAACTGGAGAGGTGTGTACATAGCAACTGGTGCAATATATTAGCAAAAATAAGCTTGATTTGTGGTTATAAATATTAATGGAAATTGAAATGCAGCCACTGTGCTAAAATCTTATAACTTGTCTTGATTACTTCTTGGTAGAATTAATCTGTGTGATTACTTTCAGTTGCAAACCTTTGCAGAAATTGTTCATCAGATTTTGTTTGAGAGACATTCTGTTTTATTTATGTGAAAAATGTCACCTAAATGTGGGCTGGCTGAACCACTGGTTGTGAAAGTAAGTCAGAACTGGTGTCTATTCCAAAATGTAGAGCTCTGCTTACGTCAGGATAAATAGTTTCTTTAGCCATAAAAAAAGAGATCATATGAAAAATTGGACTGTATGTTAAATTGGAAAAATTAAAGGAGTGGATGCTGATTGAAGATTCATGCTACTTTTGTTGTTTTATTTGAAAAATTATGTTCCATGTTAGTTTGTTTTCGTCAGCTATGAGCTGTCTAAATGTCATTTGAAAGAGATTCCACATATTTAAAAAAAAAAGACTTAGCAAACATCCATTAAAAAATTGAATCCTACCAACTCCAAAGTTGATCATAAAAACTTGTGTGGTGTAGCCCCTATAACTTTTGTATGTGATTGGTTTCAAATGTGTATTATTATTAGAGTGTATAATGTTGTACTCATCAGGTCTGTATACTCATACAGGGTTCTACCTGGGATTGTCAGAGTGCTGGCCACTTTTTTTCCTGGGTTCGCAGCAAGGATCTAAATATAAGCTATGGTGCAGGTTGTCCTGCATACCAAATAGGTTTGGTAGATATCTTTCCAAAGATGACAAATTTTCGTCCAAGTAAAGACAAGAATATACACCAAACTCATACATTTCCAGTCACTGCAGTAAACACTTTTGTGCCCTTCATCAAAACAAGTTGATGATCAGTATTTTGTTGGAAGTTATTGATATTGGGAAGAAAAAAGCAAGGCTGGGAAAAGCCTCATACCCTTGGAAGCAAAAAACTACTACTTTGTTTACTCTGCTATCTGAAATCAGTTCCAGTGGTAATAGCACTTTCTTAGCTTAGTGGTGGCATTTCTGTGTCCTGGTCAGGCTCAACTGACACCGACCAGCAACAGCACATTACTGCTCATACTAAGATTAAGTATGTTGTTCTGATACTTACACTGTCCATTTTACTTATGGTCACTAAATGTCTTTATTCTCTTGCTAACATTATATCTTTATACCAACTCCAAGTTCTTGTCCTTGTATTCATTTTCAGACTGAGTCCTTTGCATCTATCCTTACATGGATTTCCATAATTTAGAATCATAGTAATACTGACTGACTTTGCTGCACATGTCCTCACAAGGGAGTCCATTGTACTCCTTCACACTGTGATTCTCTTGTCCAGATTCTCTCACTATATCCATTGTAATAATCCTGACACTGAATCCCTTGCCCATGTCCTCACACAGAGTCCCTTGTACTCATTCTCATTTAAGTCTTGTCCACATCCTCCCACTTTGCCCCATGTATTTACATTGATGATACCACCTTCTTTGTACATGTGCTTACAATGAGTTCCTTGTACTCATTTTCACTCTGAGCTCTTACCCACACGTTCACACTATATCCCATGTAACCCTATTAATGTTGACTCCCTCTCCCATGTCATCACACTGAGTCCCTTGTACTCACACTGGCCCGGAGTTCCGTGTATTTGTACTCCTTCAACAGCCCCTATCCAATATTTCAGCATCTTTTGTCTTACCATAAAATGTATTCTTATAAGTAATTTCAAATCATCCTTTTTTTCAGAAATTACCCAACAGGGCGGTCGGGTGTCAAGAAAGTCCGATTTGCTCCTGGGAAGGGAAATTTGAAGATGCTTTTGTTCTGGAATGATGGCCTGGACATATGGGACCTCCAGGAGGTCTGTATCTTGCAAATAAAATTGATTGTTACTTTCATGGTATTTGTAGCATTTGTTTTCTGCTGAATGCATGATGAAAAGAATTGTCAGAATTTTTGTGAGCACTAACTCTTTTTCTTTACCTTTTACTTTGTTATCTTTGAGAAAATCTTTTTTAGATAAATAAATTGTTTTAGTATACTGAATAGGAGATGAGATCAGTGGCCTCAACTGAAAGAATGCCTCTTTCGCCCTCCTAGTCATAAGGTGAAAAGTACCATAGTAATATAGCATCTTTAATCAGTTACTTTTATGGTTAAAAGGTTAAAGGGCATTTAACATGTTTCCTGGTTTTTGACCTAACCCCAAACCTGGCCTAAAACATTATAGTACAACTTTGGGTTGCCATCATGTAAGTTACACATGTTTCTCATTGAAAGTACTCTAAACATTTTCAAGTTTACTAAAGTATAATGAGTGGGGTACCATCATTTTGGAAAGTGAATGTCATAAGAAAGTGATACTACTGAAAGTAATAAATTTATGTGCTCAATGCAGAACACACAGTGAAAACTGAACAAAGTGGCATAAAAAGGGTTTTCTGTGGTGTTGACTGTAGGTTGTACTGTAATACACTATTGTTAATTAGTAGTCTGTAGATTCCTACCCTTGTGGCAAGTGCAAAATGCATACTGTATAGTGGAAAATTTTTTTGCACTGTTTGCAGCCAAGTAACTAATCACAAACTGCTTCCATAATACTGTACAGGACTGTGTTGGTTGACAGGTGCAACCACGAATTCTTCACTCCACGAATATGTGAACAAGGTACATAATCGTGAAAAATTAGTCTCATGGAAATTTCCTGCTATACAATACCTTGTACTTACCTCTGTTAAATGACTCTTGTTACATGCAGCCAGCTATAAAGTTGTTAGTACTGGTCAGCTGCCCCCCCCCCCACTTGAAAATTACCTTTTGAGCAATTTTTCCCTGGACATTTCTCCCCCACACTATGACTTACAAGACACTTTCCATCTGGACAACTCCTGCCTTCACAATTATTCCCCAAATAACTCAACCAGGGGAAAATTAGGAGTTGCCTGGGTGGTTATTGTCCTGGGGGTAGTGGTCCCGGAGGAAGTTGTCTGGTGGAAATCTGTTTGGGTGGGGAATTGTCCAGAGGACATGTCCCATCCTTAAGCCATTGATACCTTTCACAAAGTGTAATAGAGCTCAGAAACCTACAGACTATCTCAGCGGTTGGACAGACATCACCAAATTCCTTTCTATTCAGCAGAAAGAGATGGTTTCCTCCATGAAGAATCCAAAAGATGAGGACAAGAAGATTGTTGATGTAGATTGGGGATCTTCCAACGCCCCTCTTGTCCTTACAGCTGATGGGTGTCTTCGAGTCTTTGACCTTGCTCTCAGGACCTGCACCTCTCCTTTTCAGAATCTGGAATGTGAAGGTATCTCAGTCCAATATTTTGAAGATATTTTTCACATTAGAGACCATTACATGCAATTATAATGATTCAGGGCCTCTTTTGTAAAGAGTAACCATCGATCGTAAGTTTGATCAGTGATGCAAAGTCCTATTAAAATCAAATTTAAGACTGATGGTAACTCTTTATGAGACAGGACCAAGGGACTCAAGGCAGTTATTTTATGCAACTATGAATATGGGAAAAGCCCACTAAGACTCATGGATTAAAAGTTTATGTCAGGTAGATTCTGATTTAGCATTTAAACTCAAATTTGGAATGTTTTCAATGTAGAAGGTCAATTCAGATGGGAAAACCATATGTTGGTTGCTCTTAGCTGAAATCTCATTGTGCTTTGACGTGGCTGGGGTCAAATCCCTTTTCAGCTTACCCTTATTGTGTCAAATGACGATGTCTTTATTCACTTAAGGCTGGAAATGTGAAAACAAGCATATAATGAGTCAAATTTAAATTGATTTATTTGTAAAGCATTAAGTCTGTAAAACAAAGATTCTAAAATGCTGCACAAAAATTACAAAAAGGCACAATTTAGAATTAAAAAAATGAAACAGATAAAAAAAAATTGCAAACAACATATACAGAAAAAGGTAAAAGTAGAACAATTAGGAGTGATTGTTTTAAAATTTAATAGATGCCAGGTGATTGAAAAGTCAATAACACATTTGTTGAAGTTCCATTTGAGACCATTTACTGAAAAAGAGCATGAGAAGGGGGAGAGGGTACAGGGCGAGAAAGAGAAGCTGTGAAGGGAGAGAGAGGGAAGGTCAGAGAGAAAAGGGTAAGGTGGAAAGATTATTGGAAGTGGAAAAAGGTGCAAAGAGAGAAATAAGAGAAGCTAAAGAAGTGAAAAGAGAGAGGGAGAGGTAGAAAAGGATGGAGAAAGTTTGCCCAATGATGACAATCCAGATGCCTTATGCTGAGGCTGCTGTGGAGGACATGGTGCTGCCTCTTATCACATTCATCTTCATCAACATGAACATTATTATCCTCATCATCTTGCAACTTCTTCATCTCATTTCATGGTCCTCTTCCATCACTCCCATCTATTCAAAATTCATACATCATCTTTCATCCTCATTTCATGAGAGGTAGCACCGGATGTTTTCCATCAAGTTTGGCTTGTGAACATGAAACCAAATGTCTGAGGGCAAATTCATGTTATGTCACAGGTTAATTGATAGTAGTTAATTGCAGGTTTTGGATGAAAATGCTGCTATGATTAATTGATTTCTAGAGTAAATGTAAGTATGGGTGAAAGAAAGTCCTGGGTATGCACCTCCCAGTAAATATCTGGTACACCGAAGGATTTGGTCCAGTCAGTGGGACTGAGGTTGGGTAGCTTTTTGTGATCAGTCCAATGTCAGACTGATGTCTTTACAAGGAACAACTCATTTGTGACTTCAATACCATCATCATATTGATGAATGAAAATTTTGTGGTCCCCTTTTTCCACCTTTTTTTTTTTTGAAGTCAGTATGATGTGGGATGGACACTTAAGAGTGGAGTTTTAGTGTGTGCAAGGTCTGATGAATGTATGTGCCAACATGGATTCCACTTCAAATCTATTTGCAAATGGGAACACAGTGAATGTCAGTCCCACATAGACACTGACTCAAAACTGACATTGAATCAAGTGGCAAAATGTTTTCTGGGTTCAATCTTCATAAACCAAGAAACTGGTAGAGGAGAAAAAGAAAAGACAGAACATGTTTCAAACATTTTCTGATAAGACTGTCATACGTAAAGCCAGTTTCTTGGGTACTTGTTCATTTTGCATAATTGAAATGCTATGATATTCTAAACAAAACCAAAAGTGACTAACAAGGTATTTTTGAGGACCATGAAAAATATCTAGGCATAAAAAGTCTGTATCAGTGGGAATTGTTTAACTGGTAGGATTTATGAAATATTAGACCAGATTTTAAAAGAAATCATAACTTTCTACTGGCTAAAAAGCATCACCAGATAGGGAAAAAGCAGTCACATTGGGCTTATTTTGACCTCTTACAAGTATCTGTCATAGTAGTTCAGAAGGTAAGTGTAAGTGCTGATAGTTGTAATCGATTGGTCACCAGTAGTCACGATTACTCTTTCAAAGTCCACTTAATCGAACTCTAAACCTAAGTTGTGATTACTTGACTACAAGCACTACATGTAATGTGCTGTTTAAATATAGCCTAACCTATCAAAAATATCACTAAAGCAGTTTGTCATAGAATATTGCATAAGCATAGCAATAGTTTTCTCACAAAGTGGTACTTCTGCACAAATGTTATTAATTAACTGATCTTGTATCAAAACATGGAAATATTTGCTATGGCTGTACTTTAGCAAAATACAGAATGAAAGGGATTGCATAACTGTAACTATTAATTGCTTTAATCACCTGAAAAGCTGCTTGATTTCAACTACAAAAGAAAGGGTCGACTATCAGTACTGGTAAATATTGCGTATTAAAGGTTAGCAAAGGAGGTACTGCTCTACATGAACTGAACAATTTAAAGAAACAGATATGGTCATGTGACCTAAGGGAGCCACCCATGAAATTGAATGCTTGAAAACAATAGTTGAGTGGATGTGGGGATAGGGGTATGGGTGGTGGGATGGATGTTGACCGATGGCTGGGGTCTTTGTTGTTTGTCTGCTAGTTTTCTTTCCCTTTTTTCTATGTGTAATTATCAGTTACTGTTTTCCTCAGGGAGTGTCACTACCTGATAAACTTATACAATTTGATAGTGCACTTCCTTTCGCAATTTGCTTCTTTTATGTTTCTATGATTCTGTTTTAAAAAAATTTGTTGTGGTAGATTGAAAAGAAACAAAATGAAAATGAGGTGACAGCATTTGCTGCCTAATTTACTGATGTGTTCTTTCTTTCTTTCTCTTGACAGAGCCCATCTTTTCCCCATATTTGTTGCCACCCAAAGCTGCATTAGCCATGAAACATACTTTGCAACATCAACCCTGGAATGACAAATACCTGCTGGAAATTGGCAAAGACTTGTAAGAATCGTAGCCAGTCTTTTCAAAGTTCACTAACATTTATCATGTTGAATGAATAAGAGGGTGTGCTCCACTTGTGCTGCAGTAAATCTTGTATTGTGCAGCTTGAAAGTTCTCCTTAGAAATTAAGTTCTATTGGGCCTTTAAATTTTGAACTATGAAAATTGGGCCTTTAAACGGGTCACAAATATGCAGTCTTCAGAATGAAATGTCCACGGGGTAGTGGACTTTATCACATCAGGGTCCTTTTTCGTGAAGGGTTAAGATCAATCTTAAGTTTAATTTCAATAGGACTTTTGCATGGCAGATTAAACTTAAGATCAACTGTAACTTTTTATGAAATAGGGCCCAGCATTGTTTCTTCAGCCAGAAATTAATAAAATGAGAATGATTTATAACATGGTTTAAGTGTTTTGCAGAAATTGTTGCCTTTGCTGGTATTACAAAGGGAGGTGGGTGGGGAAGGGGTGAAAAGATTTACACAAATTGTCATGAATGAGTTTGTTTCTATCTTGTTGAGGTATTTGTTCAAATCCTGTTTTCAGACAATGATATGCTACATTTTAGAAAGGTTGAATCCAGGACTTATTGGCAATCCCTTCAGATGTAGAGAGTTATTTTGTTCTGCTATGGTTGAAGAGATTTGGAAAGTTTCCATTTAAATTGGAGGCATTTTGTAGCAATCAAAACCAAAAGTTTAAAGGCTTAGTAGTTTCAAGAATGGGCACCTCAACTTTTTGGTAAAACAAGGTGATAATTAAAGGAAGAGCTTAAACTATCATATCTCCACTAGGCTTTCATGATATTTCCAGACAAGACAATCGATATAATCGGACACCTAGTAATCGAAATTCGATTATAATCGGTTTCTTCTCCACATACTTTACTTGTTAAAAGTAACCCATTGCTCCGAATGCAGCGTCGCCAAACAGTGTGCACTGTATATGACCTGTACATGAGCGCCAAATTGGGCCCAGTCTAGCCTTACAAACTGTCACAAAATCTTTAGTTTTTTTGGTCAAAAAGATGATTAATATACCCTCTCTCCACGATTTTTTTTCAATTATTTTACGATTACTTTGATTTTTATGATTATTTTGATTTTTTCGATTTTTCGATTTTCTTCTCATGCAATAATCATACAGAATCTAAACTGGTTAAAACCGGTGTAGATATAATAATCGGTTTACTGTGAAAGCCTAATCTCCACATCACTTACAAATTAACTCAAATTTTCACCTGGACACAAGTTTAATGAGCCCTTTGTCAACTTTATATTATGTTACTACGTGTATGCAGTGAAGTGAACTTCACATGTTAGACTAAAGACAGTTGAGTATGCTTAGTAGCAGGTGTGCTGTCTTTAATAACATTGAATCCCAGAGTTTACTACGATTCAGATAGAGAATGCTGACACATTCTTATCAGTTATAACTGATTTTGAAAGTCTGTTACAAGTTGAAGGCTTTTAAGAAAAAAATCAAAGATAGTTTAAAGAATCCTCCTCCCAGCATCTTGGTGCAAAATAAATAATTTGTGGGGTTGGCTGAACATCTCTTCCTCATATATAGCAATGCATTGGATTGAAAACAAATATCTGAGGCATTTGAGCACCTAGTGTCATGTGATTGTTTTCAGTCCTGTGGTGTAGCTCACAACTGAGTTGGTGGCATAAGGTTACAGTTTCTGACCCCAAGAATTGTAGCTAGAAAACATGAACCATCATCTTCCCACAACACACCACTTAAACTATCTCTGTCGTAATTAGCCTATGTACCAGTGAATGAGTCCCTTACCAACTTTAATACTAAGGTACTTCACGTTTGCAATGGAGTGAACATGACATCTCATACAAAAGACGATGATTGGTCAATGTTCTGATATCTCTGTGTTTTGACAAATCTTTGTGAGGGTCAGTGTTAGGGTAGGGTGAGAGGATTAGGGTTGTATGTTTTGGAAGATAAAGATATCTGAACATAGAGGTGTAACCACAAAAGACATTGAGAAAGCTTTAACATGTGTACTGCTTTTACTATCAAAACATTCATGGAGTCACACATGTCCATAAATTTCACCACAGCAACTTTCTTAGCATTTTGGTATTTTGTGAGGAATAAAAGAGTGAAGGAAGGAGGGAACAGGGTGAAGGGAAGTGGGATGGGGGAAGATGTTCAGAAAAATAGTTTAGAATGCTCATCTAAGTGATAATAATGACCACTAAAAGTATTGAGGTAATATACCTTATGCTAATATCAATTTAAGTGTTGTCACAAAGTATTTAACATTTTGCTTCAAACTTGAATTTGAATAAGAAACTAAATGTGGATGCATATTTTGTTTGGTCTATTTTGTCCAGTGAAAATCTCACAGATAGACAACAGGAAGACATCAATAAACAGTTCTCTCTTATACCTAAAAAGATACAGAATTACATTCCGTACTGCCCCTATGGCACCGCTCAAAGATGTCTCATGACTGGTCGTTTGTTTGGTGATGAAGCAGAGACGATTTTCTGGACAGTCGCTCTTTACTATCTCAAACTAGAAAGGATGAGAAAGGTACAAGCATTTTGATTCTTTCTCACTTGTCTTTGCAAAAATGTTTTGAAGGATGTAAAGTTATTTCCTGTATTTTTTCTGTGTGGTTAGAGATTTAACTCTTTGTGCCCTGTTGGTAGTATTCAATTGTCACAGAATTCTCTGACTTTTTTCAATTTGTGAAAAGAAATCTGAGGTTCAGAAAATATATGAATTTGTGTTTCATTTCTGTGAAGAATAAAAAAATGGTGAGTGTGAGATGGTGCATCAAAATGCCTGTGAAAAGAAGAATTATTGAAGGGTTGTAGAATTTTGAGGGAAGTTGGTTTCTTGGGTAATCTAAATTCAAATCCAACTCAAGATACATGGCTTCGTCTCTGGTTACTCTGGCTTTCTTGCCACTAGGTATGGTGCGCCATTGAAATCAGTTGTCCAATTGATGATGTCAGTTGCCTGCAATTGAAGCTTCTTTTGGCAGACCTGTTAACTTGCCAAATTTCCCTCTATTTGGCCTAGGGAAGTTGTTATTGTCCTATGTAGGCCAAGAATTCCAAATTTTGGAATTTAAGATAGTTTAAAATTTCCATTATGGTACAACCTTATAAATGGTGAGTTGCCTGAAACCCATTGTAATTTCACTTGCTTTATTAAATGTCGAAATAAGTAGCAACAAAAAGTACAATAAATTATAATTTTTGATATTTACTGCATCTCTCTGTTTGTTTAATCATTGCCTGATTTGGAAGAATAGAAAACTTGCCAAATGGGCATACATTTTGGTTATGTTTACCCTGTCATGTTGTCCCCTGTTGACTTTCAGAAATTATGAAGAAACAGCAGTTTTATCTAAGGATGTAACATGAAAGGAAGAACTACAAAAGGGCCCATGGTTTGATTTTGGTGTGATATAAGTTGACTGCATTGGGAACATATAGTAAAACTATTCAGGTGGTACTGCATATCTCATCACTAAGGGGCCCCCTGTGGGCTGGGGGTTGTAGAATAAGCCCACGGTATTTCCCGCCTGTCGTAAGAGGGGACTAAAGGGAAGGTCTTGCACTGTATTTGAAACCGAACTTGGAGGTGAACCGTATTTGAAACCGTATTTAACCTTTACCTTTTTATCTGGTTGAGACTATATAACACATTCGTGTTGGTGTGTCCTTAAATCTTATCTAACTCATCACTAAGGATGCAGAATAGCTGGTGTATTTTATTAACCTCCTCAGTTTGTTTGGTGATGTTGTGTTGAAGTTTGATTCAATCAAGTAAAGAGAATCCACCTCAGGAAAAGCTGAACTAACCAATAGCAGTGCACCAGTTTTGTGACCAGTGAAAACCCATGTTGTACTTGTAATAGATTAATTGACCCATTTCACGTGATGTCATGTTTTGCTGGCACGGCTACCATGTTGGAGGCACTTGCGGAGATTTTGTACGTGTAGGCACGTCTGTGTTACATCTGTGCACATGTAGTAGCTCGCATACACGATTGCGCCCTCACCAATGGCACCACTGTCTGACTGCAGTAGACCATTTTCAAAGTAGTAATTACAAAAGATTATGGGATAAAGTTGGATTATGGGATAGAGTTTTGGTCTTTGTCATTTTTGGCCACAGTAAAAATGCCATTGAAAAAAAATGACACATATCCAGTCTCCATTTGGTAATCCTTTGTAAAATTTTGCTTTTTTAAGAAGGATCTGTTCAGTGGTCATTTTTCCTTCTCTTCTACACCTCTTCCTTGCTTATTCTCCCACTCAGCACTTTTTGTGTTGCCATTAGAAAAATAGCACAAGTGAAATAGGTCTACCATAAATGAATATTTTTACTTCTTAAATGTTCTTACACTCAACTGATATGTGGTTGGTCGTTATCAAACGAAGTTAAATTACTTATCAGCCAGATGTAGTTTTGACTTTTCCCTTTTTTTTATTTTAAGATTTCAACTGATGAGAAGGATGACAAGCATTGGGGTACAGAACAAATGTCACGTTTCCTGGCCCAGGAAGGTAGTCTGGATGGTTGCTTCGACATCCTCACTGATTCATCATATTACAAGGTAAAAAAAAAACAAACTACTCACTTACAAAGAGAATTTTCAAGTAAAATGAAAAGAAATTTTGTGATAAAAACACACACGGAAAGGGAATCTCATACTTGACATTAGCTTTGGATTGTTCTTCAAACAGAAAGCATTTTCATCGTTTGTTGCTGGTAGTTACATTTTTAGTACTTACTCAAGATACCCATTTGAAGCTAGGGGAAAAAATTCCTTGGGTGTTCTAATCTTACTACCACACCAATCATACCAATATTGATGGAGCCAAGTTGTTTAGGTATTTGTAGGTTCAGGAAGAATGGTGTCCAGTGGCACAGCATGGTTTCTTTTCAGTAGGGGGAACTTGATGGTTATGAACTAACGTTATACCAATACAGCAAGTAGCCAATATTAATGATACCTGTATTTCAGTTCTCAGTATCAGCCAATACCCAAATCTGGGAAACAAGCATTCTGATGCTAACCATAGGCTACCAGTGACCACACCTAAGTGTTGCTTCATCTTGATGAGTTGAATGTTGGAACTTACATTCAAAAATACTCAACTTTTCTACCATTTTCATGACATATAGGACAATAAATATGGGTTAGGTAATATTGGCATTAACTATAAATTTTGCCAGTACCGATACAGGATGAAAATGGAGAATATCGGCCAACACAGAAGGTGAATAACGATAACTGGTCCAGCACTAGAATGAACCTATCTTTTGGAGTGGGGGTGGCCCAATTTTTTTTTATGTCATCTAGATTCTACCCCACCCACCAATTAATGATGATCAGAAGCTAAATGCTGATATCTTTTGCAAATGAGTTGCCTGTATTGGTATGCCTTGTGTGACCTTAAGTCAAGCTAATGTCTTGGCCAGAACATGAAGAGTGTGCAGTAATTTTGGGTGGTTGCTTTCCTTCTTTGTGCATAGCACTTTCTCCCCCCCCCCCCCCCCCTCCAGGATTAGGGAATGCTGGAACATTCAATTATCTATTTCTTTTTTGATGTGTTACTGTTACAAGTACCAGTCTAGCATGTGTCTGAGCACAAGTCATTACATTGCATCCCTGGATGACAAGGTTCTCATAAAAATGTGATAAATGACATTTTATAGTCTTATTTCGTTAAATATTAACTCCTTACTGCCCTCATGTGCTCAATAAATTGTGCTTGCACATCACACATCCCCAGTGCACTTTATATGAGGTCTGCTGTAGTTATGGTGACATAAGAACATTTGTGGTGATAAAACTCGGCTTTGATAGGCTCATTGCGGCCTTATGTTGTCACGCCAGATGGTAGCAGGGAGATATCTTACCTAGAGTATTATCAGCAATACTATGATGTGGAATGTATGACGAGCAATATGGGCTTAATTGAATTTAACTATTGTAAGTACCAAGTGAGCAAATGAAGATATCTCCAAATTGGTACAGCTGTGGAAGTGGGGTAACGGTGAGTAGTGGGGTGGGGGCCTGGGGGGAAGAGGGTATCAAATGACAAATCTTTGAAATTTTTAAAGACTATGAATTAACCAATTTTTACAATAAAAATGTGAGGCTAGCCTCTTCCATAACCCTTTTGAAGTGTGAATTATTTAAAGGGGCTCATTGAGTTGATATTGAATATTTTGTGATGACTTTGAAGGGAATTATTGTATGGCAATGCTTCTAATTTAGCCTCACAAGCCATTTATCACTTCCTGTAGTTACTGAAAACATGAAAAATTTGTAGTTATTATGGGCTGAAATTTGTAGTTTTTATGGGCTTAAGAGCTTGTAGCTTGCAGTGTTCATCCAAGTCCTTGATAGACCAGCCTATCTGGAGAATACAACATGTATCCACAACTGAAGCCTTGATCACAACAGTTGTTCATAAGAGGAGTTAAGAGCCTGTCAGTCAAGTTGTTATAAGCTTCACTCATTGGTTGTATTTGAACAGGGGTTGCATGTGATTAATACCTAATGGCAAAAAGTTTCTGGTCAGAAATTTATAATAAATGAATTTAATCATTACTTACCCTATCATTGCCATTTTAGTTGTGGGCTTGATGTTTAGAATCTTTTAGTTTGACCATTTGCCATTAAGATGTGAGTAAAACTCAACAGGTGTGACAAAAAAATTATGAAATTCATGAACCAACTCAATAAGCCCCTTTAAAGGGCAACAAATCTCACCCCAGACAGTACAAATTCTCCCTAGTAAGTTTACTTCTAGTATCTCCTCCAGCTTAAAAGGAAAACATCTGTGCAGTGCCGTCTTGGACAAAGCAACAATGGCATGAACCGACTCCAAATTGTTCAAGGCCATATACACACACTGCTGTGTATGAGCTGTGTGCTATGCTTTTTTTACACCAAGTAATTCACTAATCAGAGTGATGCAATTTTTGGAATTTATGTCAGTCAAAGTGTAGTCACCAGTTGTTAATAGGGGTACGGGGTTGATCCTAAATATGTTTGCAACAGCCCCTTTTAGTGCTTTGTAAATACTGAATTTCTATGGTTCCAATTATTATGTACTCTTAAGTTGACCTTTAAACTTTGAGAGGTTTCAAGTATTTCAAAGGAATGTGCTGTAAGCTACAAAGGAAGTGAGAGTGATAAGTAAAGGGGTATCTTTGTCACTTGACCAGTATTCGTACCTTTCCTTCCCAGAAATACCAGTTGGATCGTGTTAACTTTCACGATAGTAAGAGGGCTTCATATGAACAAACAATAAGCTGTGCAGAACACTTTGTCTTACTTGGCCAGGTGAGGTATTATTTAAGAAGTAAACTTATAGTTGAAACTAAAAATAGAACACATTATAAACTCCATCTGCAGTCATGAAAATATGGATAGAGGATCCTACCCTGCAAAGAGCTATTGTTATTTCTGGTTTTATTGCCAAGGCACTAGGTATAAGGATGAAGATACTTTGTAACAGTGTTTTATGTATTGAAGTAGTCTGTAGTTTCCTTCTGCATTAATTTCATATTTGCTGAAATTTGCTGTTTTTAGAACCAGAGTCAGCAGTCTTATTTGTTCCCATGAAATTTCAAATGCCTCTTCCTTCATCTATAGAGGGGTTTCACCTATATTACGTGATTGCGCATCTCTTTGGTTTTAAAGGGCAAGATCGCAGTCTCTGATTTTAAAGGGCAAGTGTCCATTGTGTCACAGTAGTATCTTTGGTGATTCCATGCCCGTGTGCTGTAAATACGCTCACTGCGTGTTTGTTTTGCCCTTCAGTGCCTGGCAGTCCCACTCACATGTCATGCCATGAAATCCCTTAATACATTTTAATGCAATTGATTTGACCGTGACTGCATTTTCAGCTTTGCAATTATTTCAAATGGCTTGAAGGTCGTATTTGCTACTTACAGAGTGAACGAGCGGTTCAACTGTTCCTGGAAACTGAATCGGACAATAGTAATTATCATCTGGACCTTCTTAGGGCCTGCTTGGTGACAACGGTCCAGGACACCAGTGCTTCTCAGAGCACCATCAAACTTGTAGCCACTAGTCTTATTGCCAATGGGAAACTGACAGGTATGTTAAAAATGTCCTACACTTTCATGGTGTTTTGTTTCAGACACATGGACATACCAGATTTTTCTTTCTAGGTTGGTGGGGGACTGAGCCCTTTTTGCCCTGAGGAAAGACTTTATTGTGTGAGAAAGTTACCCTTTTTTCTATAAAAGTCTGCCTAAGAAATGGGTTTTGCCCAAACTGGGTGGGGGGGGGGAGACATACCCCCTGTCTGGCAAGGGTATACTCAGACACATTGTTATGTTGATCCTGAGGGAGATAGTTTACTAACACCAGACATGAATTGGTTACTGCCGGTGAAATGCAACAGGAAGCTTACCAACTCTATGTGGCTAGTTCAAATATAGGTTCCTTATATTGTGAGCCTACTTACTTGGGAAACAAGAAGGCTGCTTGTGAAGGGCAACTTCCTACTTTCTGTGACCTGTATAACCATTATTGCACTGACTTGCAATCCTTGACACTTCAAATACCACTGCTGTTGTCCACTGACTTTAACCCATTTACTACTGTATGCAGACACATTTAACACAACCTTAATCTAGCCTAGGTCTGTGCCTTGGCTTATATGCCATATCCTAATTATATATACTCAGGGCTTGAAAATAAGCTTTTTCCCTCTGGAGCTAAAAACAGCTTCTGACAACCTTCATTTTGAAGCTTTTCCGGAGCTGTTTTACTGTTGTCTGGAGCTGTTTTCAATTTTTAAAAGAAACCAATGTTCCCTACATGTAACATCCTCTGATCGCCTCCTAACGTTATTTGTGCATTTAGTAAAGAAAGTTAAAGTATAAGAGGCAGGAAGTAAGACATTTATTTGGTGTAGCAAATGGTAGTACTAAACAGGCGTTGTCATTCCATCTCTAAAAAACTTGGAAGGGGACAGAGGGGCTGGGTGCATGTATACAGCAGCTTTGGATTGCCCTCACGCGCACCTTGAATGTGGACGGGGGGAGGAGTTCATAAATTCTATCCCCTACCCTATGGCTGGACTCATCTTTGATTTAGATGGTGCGAGGTTTGATCGATCTCCACTGGGTTTGGATCAACTTGGAGACTAGACTCCATGACCTGAATTTGTAGTAGCTTCTCGTAACAGTGATATATACTGGAAAATTTGTAAATATTTTGTCAAATTTTGACATGCAAAGATGCCACCCTCTCAATAAAATAAGACCCTGCATGTTAAGAGCATGTTAGAAAACAAGCATACTGTAGCTTTGGTAGGCACTCAAGAACAAAAATAATTAGAAAAACATTAACCTGTGAACAGCTCTTCAAGTAAGAAGATTATTGCAGAATTGTGTGTAGGTTAGGTTCTCATTGTACATATGTGCTACACGTTAGGCAACGGCAAAAGTGCCAAGACATGCTGAAGAAAATTACATCGTAGAGAAAAAGCTTTCACCTAAAGCTTCCAAATGTATCGCAGATAGTTATTTGAGGGTCTTTTGCACATGCCATGTAAATGTTTTTGGCTTTCTTGACCATTTGGAGTATCTTGGACGCTTTTAAACTATCGATCCTGCTTCGTTGAAGTAAGGTAGTATTAGTATAAAGTGTATGCAGAGAGCAGTAGTTCACTTGTTTGATCGAACCATGCATTTCGGTCTGAAATTTCTTCCAGTGGGGAGTCGGAAACCATAATCGTTGCCTTAGCCAAAATGTATCACTGTAGATCATTAGTTTATTCTATTTGTTTCATCCATCCTAAGTTGATACGGGCAAAATTCTGAGTGCTCCATGAGCCGTATCGATGTTCACAGAAAGTGGAATGTTCCAGCCAATCCCAGCCGGTGGTACATCATATTGCATCGACTGGGAAATCCAAATGCATTCACAAGGAAGCGAAGTAGTATTTGTAATGAAATTTGCTGGATTTTAACGATATTTATTTCAGTTTTTTAAGGCGGGTTACAAAGTTCCGTTTTGTCATATTTAGGTGAATATTCCTGTGAATTGTACATGTTCATTAGGGTTGCTAATGCAGAGATATTTACAACAGACAATTCATTAATTTTGGGGTCGTATCTGTACCTTGGGACTTTCAGGATGACAGGCACTACTTAATTCGTTAAAATAGTGGCGCCTTGTAAAACTCTTGTCGGTGTCTAACGGACCAGGGAGCTGGTCTTCCAGCTCCCTGATCGGACGCTGTTTAGCAAGAAACAAGCACTAAACAGCGCAGCTGCTAATTTCACCCTTCAAGTTGAACCTGACTACTTTTAAGACTTCGACAGGATATAATTATGCCGATATGGTAACAATCACAGTAATTTGGTGAAACTGTAAAGGCATTGTTATGTGTGTTTGCGTGACGAGGTGAAGGTACAGACGCTTACATGAACTGTCTACAATAGCAATGAGCACATTCGATAAGCCCACATGGCATGGAACTCTCAACAGATTCTTGTGTTGTGTACGTCTTTGCATCGGTGCAGTATACAATATGTGTAATGTGCTATATGCGATGCCCAGTACATCGCATTGACGGACGGTCGGGCCATGAACACAAACTTTGTTTTTCACGGTACATATTGCAAGATTTCGGAACATTTTTTTGGTGTAATTGGACACTTACATGCAGGGAATTTTTCCGTGATTTTGAGGTTGTTTGCCTCATGCACCTGGCGCTATTTTCAGCGCCAGACAAACACCCACTATTTCGTTTTTCTGGCGCAGTCACGGTGGTCTCTGGCGCAAAAGCGCCAGAGCGCCAGTCTATTTTCGAGCCCTGTATACTTGGGCATAGGATGTGTACTATTTTTAGCATAAAAAATTCAACTAGTGTAGTTTTGTCATAACTGATGAATGAATTTGTTAAATTTAGTACCAATCTACATTCCCCTCTCCTGAATGAGCCCTCTATCCTCACAAACTACATCAGCTTTCTTTTCAACAATATGGGCATAAGCATACGAGGCTGGGGGGGGGGGGCAGGGGGCAGGGGGCATATGCCCTCCCAATTTCGGGCAAAAATAGTGGATCCATTCAGGCAAATGATACAGCCAAGAATATAAATTATGCCCTTTTGCAACCGACACAGCGGTATCAAAATTCGGGCAACTTGGTCCAAAATTCTAAATTCAGGCAAAAATTATCCCTGACCTCCCAGAAATATTGACCCCTGTACCTCTGTGAATTTGGGAACATCACAACCATTACTTAGCACCAGCTTTGAACCTTGTGATGTATCATTTTAGTAGGTGGATTGTAAAATTGATGGCAGTGTTTCATCTTTTGACTGTAGAGAACCCCAGTATTGCTAGAGTACAGTATGATGAGCCATCTCTGCAGATGTGCGTAAGGTCACGTGATGATTTGGTTTTGTACTGGCTCAGGACCAGTATTTGTATAAAATGATGATGAGTTATACCTGGCGTAGTGCCAGTATTTTTAATGAAAGGTTTAACTTAAGTCACATAAATTCTCAAGTTTTTTCAAGAGCAATCATGTGAACTTTGCTCTTAAGATTAAAATCATAAGATTCATTTATGATGTTGGTCTAGCAACAGGTGATGCATTATGGGTAAGTTTTCCCAAACAACAACTAACGCTCTTGGCACGGACTGAAAAGTGCATACAATCCGCTGTGGAATCGTATACAATGGCAGTGAAATAATCGATTTGCGTGAATATTTGTTTTAAGTTTGCCTTGTTTTATCAAGGAAATGAAGTGTCTAAGATGTTGCTCTGAGGCCAAGAACATCTGTCCCAGTGTTCAAACATCCTCATCTGTCTTTATTACAGGATTACAGTTGACTTCTACTTATCCTACTGTCTCATACTTTTTGAGCCTTTCTCGTACTTCTCCTACTTTTATCTTGAAAATCCTACTTTGACCTACTTTTTTACTAAAAAGCTGCGTGTAAAATGACATTAGAAACTTATTGGGAAAATGTCAAAAGAATAACAATGGTGCTGTCAACATTACTATTGATGAATTATCTCAAATTCCTACTTTTGTCCTACTTTAAACCTAAAAATCCTACTTTTCACATGATTTATTGAAAATTTGATTCTACTTTTATCCTACTTTTTGAACTTTGTTCACTTAAAAGCCTCTTATTAGGTGAATGGGTAAGCACTAGTACATTATTAATTCCATCTTCTCCCTGAACCAAGCAGACTTTCAAGGAACAGGATTGCATATGTTGCCCTTTAATGTCTAAATATTCTAACCCATGTCTGCAGTTTTTACCAACATGAAACTTTTAATTTCCAGATAGAATCAGACATAAATCATGTTCTGTCCTTGCAATTAGCAAAGGGTTCTCCAAGATTCAACAAACATCTGATTCATTTATGTGCCCATAAATTCTGTTGACTCTGATGAAAGTCGTGTGTACTTTTTATTATCATCGGGAAGATTACTGTTGCTATCTCATCTTTGATTTATTGGTAAGGTTTTTTCAAGACTTGTGTGATAAATTTATTTCTCATTCAGTGAGATCGATCAAAAAGAAAGGGTGTGAGGTGTGAGATGTAATGTTGGAGCAATTTATTACATTGATTAAAGGAAGATATTAAAGAAAGTAGTTACAGTTATCTTACTCTGTGAAATATTTATGATAGAAAAGACATCTTAAAAACTAACATAGTGACACAGATAATCAATTTAAGACTTAATTATTGTGTAATTGGAAGCTTAGTGACTGCATCTGTAAAATTCAGTCATTCCACCAATTATTGAAAATTTCCAAAAGAGCTAATGTGGTCTTTTTTTTTTTGTTAAAGAAACACTTCACAATACACACCTTATTTCTGCCAAAAACTTCAGCACCAAACCTTTGCTTTTTACAAAGCTTGCTGTTTGAAATCTTCAAATATGGTGGAACATTGCAGTATTGAAATTTGTGATGCAGTGTATGCTTACTTATGGAATAACTGTGCATCAAAGGGCAACAAGTCACACCCCAGACAGTTAAAATTCTCCCTGCTCAGTTTACTTCTACAACCTCCCTCCTCCAATTCACCCAAAAAAAAGCTGCCTATTGCACTTCCCTGTCAGAGCTACTGTAGCCTGCACTGAATTTAAACTGCTTAATGCCATATCAACACAACGACTTGTGTGGGCTGAATGAGAAACACAACTGACTGCACAAGTCATCATTGATCTGCCAGTGTGAAACTACTGTTTGAATTAGTGTCAATCAAAGTGCAGTCATCAATTGTATTTAGAGATATGGTCATATTCCTAAATATGTTTGGGGTGATACAAAAGCCCCTTTCAGGATAGCTTGGATTGGAGAAGGCTTTTAGCATAGCCCAGTGTATTAATGTTCATGAACAGTGTGCATTTTATTGGTGTCGTAAGTAACGTGAAAACCAGCAAAATTTTGAACACTAGATATGTAGTTGTAGTTTCCAGTTCCTCCCATTACCTCCTTTCTTTGGTATAAACAGCACAAGTACTATCCACCTTTATGTACAAGACTTAAGTTGAGACCTGTCTTTAGAGTAGCTCTTGTAGTACCCCAAATAAAGGAATGTTGGGTGTCTGAACTCAGAATTGATGGTGTCACTTGAATTAACATAAAATTCAAAACTATAGCTTCTCATATAAGCCACTCTAATTGGTCAGTGTTTACTTGTGCAGATCAGTGAAATTTGAGATGTAGTATTGCATAGCAACTGGCTCATATTACAGGAGGATGGAAGATTAAAACCACACAGTAGTGTACAAAGTAGAATATGACCTTGGGTAATCACACTTGGTACAATCTAGCCTTGCCCAGGGTGTGCCATAGACCAGGGGTCTCCAAACTTTTTTGCTTGGTGGCCCCAGCTTTCTACTCCGGAATCTTGGTGGCCCTCAAATTGACGGGTCGGTGGGAGGAGTTTGATGTGACTTGGTTATGTAGTGTTAATAAAGCAGAGCACTGGGTTCTTAAATTAGAATCACCCCCATTACTTATTTTTAATGAGAAATTTGGCAATTATTTTTTGCTCCGGAATCCTTTTCACGACCCTCCAAAATATTTTCACGACCCTCAAAAGGGTCGCGACCCCTAAGTTTGCCGACTCCTGCCATAGACTAATATTTTGTAAATCGGAGGAGGAGCTAGAAGGAAAGTAAGTTGAGAGAATATTAACTATTTGGGGTGAGGAAGTTAAGTTTTCTTAAAGAAATGAAAACTGCATTGGTTTTGAGTTGAAATAGTTTGCTGGAATGTACTGTGCATGTCATGTAGGCTTGGAGCGGTTACCCAACTTAACTTCAGAGTCACGACTTTTAGCCTGAAGTTGAGTAGTGACTCCATGTTCCTGAGAATGGCAACTCCTGGATAATTTCCAATACTGTCAAAACTATACACAAAAATCATGTTTTGGAGTTTTCTTTTGTATCATTTCGTTGGTTTCAGTGAAGTATTATGACACAAGGGGCACTTCCAACCTTGTTTTATTGGTTAAAAATTTCTCCTGAGATGGCCACTACATTGCAAGATGGGCACCCCAGCCATTGAGAAGCCTTAAGTGTCAGTCTACTGGTGTTTTAGTACTCATTGGTAGGCTAGTAGTTGATAATATGTTGCTGCTGAGGTATAGGCTTCTGTGTCGGTTATGACATCTCTCAAGGAATTGCACATCCTTCAGAGTTATGACTAATAGTCCTTAGGGTATTCAACTAAAAAAACATTGGAGTCGCCCAAGCCTAATATCAAGAGCTGTTATGTAGAAGAATATGAGTAAAATAACAACACAATAATGATACCGTCTTTACTCCTAGGTGGAAGATACTCCCATTGACTTTCATTTTTTCACGCAGTAAACTTTGCTTGAAGGGACCTTCCTCCCACTCACTTTTTCACACAAATCTCCACTGCTGACTCAGCTAATCGAAAAGTTTGTTGAAAGCCAACATTGTTTGTATTATGTGGCACAGTGTTGAGGAATGGATGGGATCATCGTGTAAGTTCATTCAACAGGGATACATTGCTTGGTCTGCTGTGCATTAATGCTGTCATTGCGATTGGCTATCCAGTATGGTTAGGGCAGTGGGTGCAACATTATCACATGGACAGTATCATGGCTTTCAATATAAGGAGTTGTAAGACCAAATGATGTAAGTTTTGGGCAGGTGTGTTAGGAAGTGGATTTTACATGTGTCTTTACTCATAGGAATAGGAAGTGGGTGGGCTGGGGGCTGTAGCCTCCGTGAAAATTTGGTGGGGCAGAAGCACACTTTGCCCCCTCCCCATCTGAGGTCGAATACTCCTTATTTGTTTCCTCTGTAAAGAATGTGAAAAATTTGTAGTAATTTCAATTTGTCCATCAAATTGCATCTAAGGCCCTGAAATATTAAAAAATTTCCCAAAACTTTGCTTAGACACCTCCCCCAGGATGACCATCCGAAAGAACGTTCAGCCTCCCCAGTCTCAAACAGCTTCCTATGCCTATGTCTTTACTCCAGCACTACTGGCAGATAGATCCACCATGCAAAATTTTTCCCGCCAGACTGAGAGGTGGATATATCCATCTAAGTGACACATCTTGATACTGTAACTGAAAGCATGGTGATCTAATAGAAGACTCATTTCAAGACTGCTAATACTATCACTTTCGATAATTTCAGGCCTTCTTTCTACTTACGTATTGAGTAAATGATATTGAGGCAATATCATTTAATATGCACACTTTTTGCCCAAACTGAAAGCAGCACATTCCTTTCTACATTCCTTCTCTATTGAAAATGGCATTAAATTTTGTAACTAAATAAACATTACCAAATGGCCTGTCATAATGGCAGTACTTGATAGTGGAACTGACAAATAAGAAAAGGAATGTGAAAAGGGACATCCCGCTTTAAGTTTGGACAAAAAGTGTGCATATTAAATGGTATTGCCTCGAACCATACAACAAACAAGAACTGTAGAGCACTGACTGGTTACAAGCACTAGGTTTAACCAATACCGTGGTAGTGGTATGTGTTAGAGGACAGTGTATCACAAAATTTTGCCAACATCTTGGGATAGTCCCATGATTCTGGAATTCCTGAGTAAACTATTGTTGCGTTGAGTAAATCACTCCTACTTTCCTGTTCTACAAATGGGCAGCCTATCTACTGTTGAATAACACAACGCTTACTTGGATAGCACCCTCCAATATACCCTAAACCTACCAGAATGCTTGCTACAAGTCACCCTTGTTTCACTGCCAGAGGAATGATATGACTCACATTTTTAATCTGGTTATTGTTTTTATCTATGTCACTCCTACTGACCCCATGCATGCATACCCATGTAAACAACCCCATCTAGTAGAAAATAATACCCTGGCAATTTTTGTTGATTTTGTGTGAAATATTTTGTAAAGATGTTCAATTTACAAAAACTTTGTGGTTATATACATTAATTGAATTTGCCTTTTCCAAATTAAGCCTTTTCCACCTCTCTACAATGATCTGAAGTGTGAAATTTGGGAGTTGTCAGAGACAGCTTACTGCTTTTACGAAGGAGAAACTTGCTGTTGTGTGATCAGCAGAGCTGTCAGCCTCAAAACTTATCTGAAAAAAACTTGATTATGAAAATTAAATTATTGCCTGCTTTGGTTACAAAGTGGCCAGCAATATCATATCAGATGGATTTGTTTGTGCGTATGGGACACTCTTTTGTGTAAAACAGTAAAATAACATACAGAAGGAAGCTCTAGGTAGGGATCGTCCCAGATAGATATGTTGGACAAAGTATGAAGATGCGCAGTGTTGTCTTTCTATAAGCTTGGCATCATCCAAATGAATGAGTGGGCAGAACTGAATATAAATATTAATAACTACAAAAGACAGTTTTGATACTTCTGATCATGGCTGGACATTCCCCACCCTCGGGACATATTTGCACGGGGTACACCTTCCCCCTTGACAGATTCCCCCTCCCTAGACAATTCCTACCCAGGGGATTCACAGCCATTAAAAATGTCCCCCAGACAACTCAACCAAATAATTCAGAATTGCCAAATTTAGAAAATGTCTCCTGGCTCCTGGGTCGCTGTTCGTAGAGGTTGTCTGAGTGTAAGTCATATGGGTGGGAATTTTCGAGTGGGGAAGTTGTTTTGGAAACTTTCTGTTCAGTATGTTAAATATGACTATGTTGATAGGAACACTTGTGGTGTTTTAGTTTGTCAATTTCATATTTTTGAGAAATTAAGGCCATGCTCTGAGAGACTTGAAAAGTCTTAGCTAAATTTGTTTTGAATAATTATGTTAAAGACCTTCTCTTCTGTTTATAGTATTCAGGTGAAATTTGCATTCTAGTAGTGTGTACCTCTTGAGTTATTAGTGTGAACATAAAGCAAGCAGAGAAGACATATATAGAATCACATTAGTTAAAATGTTTTGTTTTGTGTAAACTGTAAAACCAGCTGTCTTCTCCTCTTCCATGTCCTTCTGTTTAATTGAGAATTTTGATCCTTTTATTTGGTTTCAATAATCACCAGAGGTCAGGTATGTGTAAAGCCTCATTTACACAATGTTGTTTGTTAGGAATCATGGATACTTAGGGTAGGTAGCATGTGAATGTGTTGTATTTAGGAGATAGGCCCTATTATTTTTGTAGGATGTCAGAGGTCATCTGAGGTACCAGAGGTCAAGAATTTTAAACCTTGTTTACACAATATTTAGGGAATTAAGTCAATGGTGCCCATGTCTCTATATCAGATTCAAACAGGCTATGACATCATGCATATGGGCTGAGAGACCGGAGGCGCAGCCGAGGGTCTCTGCCTATATGCGTGACGTCATAGCCTGTTCGAATCTGATGTAGAGACATGGGCACCATGACTTTATTCCCATTCATAAATACTTTAATTTGGAGGAGGCAAAAAGCGAAAAAGCTTTCTTTTTTTAACAATTTTCATTGATCATGAATAATTCTCCCGAGCTGCGTAAACTTTCGCAGGCTAGGTGTACACGGCGACTATCAGACACGTACATAACATTACATAGTTTGAATGGGGTACTACAAACTTAGTATGGGCTGTATGATACACGTACCATACATGCGCTAGCTAAATGCAGTGCTTACGCTGTGCTGCTGCTGAGCTGTATTGTACGCTAGCTTTGTAAAGTTTAAAACACTGTACTTAGACGGTCACATCTGTTTCTTTTGGAACGAATGTTTTGGGGAAATTTTGAGGGTGGTTATATTTGAAATTAATTTTTCTGTTCCATTCACTTTGACAAATTGGAAACATACTCGCTGACAGTCCGACTGAAATTGCATTCGGAGAACAAGCTGTACTTGGGGATCTGTAATTTTGGTGCTCTTGCTCACCGTGGCATTCCACACACTACAAACGTTAGGTTTGCTACGTTGTTGAAAAGAATTAGGCTAACGTTAGGTCTAACATTAGCCTATTTAACGTTACGTTTACCTTAGCTACCTTACCTGAGAGTGCCAATTGCAAGCAACTAAACTGCTCATCTCTCACTTTTGCGATACGAAGGGGTCTCTGCAATGATGATCTAAAACTTGATTCACTTCTGTGGACTGACAATATTGACAGTTTTCTGACAGATCAAAACTAGAAGGGCTTAGAACAGTTAGCATAGGTCTAATGTTAGTTTGGCCTACTTGGGACTCGAACTAACGTTAGGCCTATCCTATATTAGGGCCTAACGTTAGTGGTTTCATTATATAGTGATCAAATGAGAGATCTTAGCTTGGAAATGCCTCAAATCATTGTACTCCTGTTCTTTCTGAGTGAACCAGACAGATTAGATTCGTGTTCACTGACGGTGAGTTTTGCTCTCAAAAAGAATGCATTGCAAGCTGGATGAAGTTTTATGATGCAGTGTTTTTGTAGGCCTACTGCCACTAGGCCTAGACCTATTGGATAGTGCCCCTCTCTCCATGGGCCGTTTATGCAGTCTATTCTAGATTGAAAATCACACTTGGATAAATTATGGTGCCAAATTTCTTTAAAGTTTAGTGCACAGGATACATAGTCAACATCATCTTTCTGCCAAAGTTTCTGGAATATGAAAGATGACCTTTTAAGGTCAGTGACTTTCTTCTTTTCTTCACCTGCAAAAGTAAAATCCAATACAGAACCAAACTGATCATTGATGAAGACAATTTTTGCAGATAACCTTCACAATGACTCATTTAGACCTCGAGAAATCACGATTATTATTAAGTCTAGGCTATACACTTTGTAGCCTCTTATTATGACATCATTATCAAGATCATTTCGATCGAACAGATCAAAATTTGGCAGGATGTCACTCATTTTTCATCAGCATTGATTGCCTGTTTCAGGGAAAGTCTTTAAGTTTTGCAAAGCGTGGTGTAATTTCTTCTTATCAATTACCGTAGCCTATGTACCAAAACAAGCAGACGATAGTTTGACACACTTAAATTAGACTACTCAAAGTGAATTTCCTCTGAAAAGGCTAGGAATTTCATCTGTAGAAGCTGATTATTTGTTTAAATGTGAAACAAACATTGCTGTCAATCAAAATATTTTTAATTTCAATGTGAACAGCTACGTTAGGCCCGTACCTGGTTTATTTTGAACGTTCGCTCAATAAATAGACCGACTGTTTACTATCACAGTTAGCTGTGTTTACAATGTTGATCAGAAAGTTGTTCTCCATACACCCTATGTCTCTACTCTGCATTAGAACATGGCTAACTGACCAATCAGAGGCCAGCATTCTCAAAAAATATTTATGAATGATAATTAGGAACCATGGATACTTTGGGTAGGTGGCATGTAGATTTGTCATTTTAAGGAGACAAACCCTGTTGTTTTTGTAGGAGGTCACAGGTCATCTGAGGTCACCAGTGATCAAGAATTTTAACACCTTGTTTACACAGAACTGTTACTTCGGAATCATGGATACTTTTCATTAAGTGATGTTTAGAGGTTTCTTGAGGTCAAAGAAGTCAAATATGTAAAACCTTGTATGATGTAGGGTATTTCTGGTGGAAAAGCTTATGACCATGGGTTCATGAAAACCTTAATGAATTTTCACATTCTGGGTGCACTTGACAGCCTGTGATAAAAAAAAAAAGAAAAGAAAAATTGATGATTTCACAGATACAAGATCATGGCATGAAAGTTAAAGGTGAACACAGTATGTGGCCAGATGTGTAGCACTGTAAATGTCATGCATAAGTGTCTCTGCCTTTAAAGGGGCTTATTGAGTTTGTTCATGAAGTTCATGATTTTTTTCACACCTGTTGACTTTAACTCATATCTTGATGGTAAATGGTCAAACTAAGAGATGCTGCACATCTTACACACAACTGAAATGGCAATGATAGGGTAATTAATGATTAAAATCATTACAAATTTGTGACCAGACACATTTTTACCATTACGTATTAATCATAAGCAACCCCTGTCCACAAAAACTACAATTTCTCAAATTTTCGGTAACTATAGGAAGTGATACATGTGTAATGAGGCTCAAAAGAAACATTGTCATGCAATGATTTCCTTCAAACTCATCCCAATATTGTTGATATCAACTCAATGAGCCTCTTTAAAAAAAGGAAGTATCTATGTAAAAAGAGCCTCTATCAGCTTTATAACATCACGCAACTGACATGAATCTGACTTATGATCGTAGAAGTACAGCGGTTGGCTCATAGTTGAGGGGTTTTTTTTGCATGTTTAACCTTGTATTTGAGTTTAGCCTTGTAATTGTTGCTGGTTTGTAGTTGCTAGGCTGTTGTTATTGTGGAAATACACAGAATACAGGGTATGGCTCTGCTTGTTTTATTACACATTGTCAACGACCTGTGTTAACATTTGATATGTAACTAGCTAGCTAAATAGTTTAACTTCTTTGTGTCCCTGCTGTGATAATAATACAAGCTAGTTAAAATAGTAGGAAAATTTAAAATACAGACGTTAATGTTTTATTATGAAAATTTTATAGGATAGGTTTCATATCTGATCAGCTTTTAGAGACTACCATATGTCACGGATGCTATTACACACATCAGGCCAGAACGTTTGAACAAAGAAAGCAACATATTCTTAGACAGACTTAAAAGAAAATATTGTGATTGTATTACAGAAAATTTTCATACTTCTAAAACCATTTCTAGATGTAGAATAATAGGCAACTCAAATTTGGTGGGTGGATTACTGAATTTCAGGAAATAAGGTTCTTAGGGTAATTCAGTTCTTGCACCAACATGGAGACTGCAACTTCACTTCATTCCTACAGTTGTCACCTGATATCACAATGCTTCTGAATTAAGTCACAATTGTGTCAGTGACAGCTGCATACTGCCAGGACTGACTTAACTGCCATGCGAATGCCCCTGACACCACAACAAATGTGAAACATGCTTGATATAAATGATTTGGTCTTGACCTAACAAACTTTCAGATGATGGTCAAGTCGGGAGCAAAATTCAGTGTATACTGCATGCGACCTGACTGTGACCTGATTGCTTTTCAGTTAAGTCCTAGTTGAGTCTGTGCCATGTAGTTGTAGATGTATGACCTGTACACCTTTGTCTTGTCCATCATAATTACAGTGATCCCCCCTTCCCAGTGCCAGGTGATAGAAGACTTGCACAGAGAATTTTCTGAAGCTCCCTTCTTTGGGGCAGACATCAGTGAGGATGTCCATTCCGTTAGGAGTGTCATCAAAGAGAGAAACTCAGACGGTTGACCTCAGGCCACACAAACCCGATAATGCTAGGGAGCATGCCAGACTGCAAAGCCCTTGCCATTGGCAGTGTACCAAAGGCCCTGTTAGGGCCCCTGGTGGGTTTCAAGGGTAATGTTCCTGTGGAGGACCTTGGGAAAAGTCTCTGAAATGTGATTTCTAGGCATTGAATTTTTCACACTTGGGTCATGGGCTAAGATTCCAACTATCCTGGTTTGATGGGGACTGTGGCATTGAACTCCCAAACCCTCCCATTGGCTATATGTCTGCTAGTAAAGGATGGAAATGTTCAGTAAATTTCTTCCTTACCCTCTTATTTCCTTACAGAAGGAGTACAGCTTCTGAGTTTAATCAACAAAGGCTTGGATGCTTGCAGGTACCTACAGACCTACAGTAAATGGTATGATGCTGCCTGGCTTGCAAAGGTATGTAACAGTCACACACTAGCCATGTAATAAAATTATAATACAAAATGTGCCCAGGATTTTCAAATGCTGTGCACATCCTGGGGAAGGGTTCAAAAGGGAGAATATATAATTGAGATTTTCATGTGTCACATGGAAATATAGTGTTGGGCAGTATTCATGTTATAGTTTGTATTGTTTGGAATTTTTTAGTGCTGGGTGGCACTGACTTGTGCAGCCCAGCCGTGGTAAGTCCCTGGATAACATATCTTTATGTGTTGGTGGGATATAGCTGTAAAATTGTCAGGAGAACAGAAGAAAAGAATCTTAAGGTGACTTTTGCAAGTATGGACTGAGAGTTAACCCGGCCAGGAGTCGAACCCCAGACCTGGCTGCAAGTCAGATGCTCTAATCACTTGATCCTGCAGTTGGTCAACAAAGGATTAGAAGGAACCTGTCTTTGTACAGACTGAAGAAATTACTACAATGTCTATCCCTTAGGGATACTAAATAGTCTTAATAGTATATCATCTCCTTATGCATATTAGTACTTCGGCCCCCTATTTCAGAAAGAAAACATCTTGCTTTGGTGTAGTCCGGAACTACAGTGTTTGAAAATTTGAAATTACTGTGGATCAGTAACTTAGAGTCTACCTCTCAAAACTTAATGACTCAGCTGACATCACTTTTAGTTGTTGGCTGGAATCAGTCATAATTACTCTCTTTTTAATTTATTGATAAATTCAAAACATTGCCGCTTCATTGAATTTGAAAACCTGCTTTGCAGCAGACTGCACAATACCAAAAATAATTTCTTCTCAGAGAAGATAATTTGCAAAAAAAAACCCCACTTAAATAGTGGTTTTCTGTCTAGACCATAATGACATTGAAACAACAGTTGGATTTTTCTTTTCTTCCCAAGTACCACCAGTAAGTATACCATGGCTTGCAAGTGACATCACAGGTTTTCACAATAAAGCTTCTGCAAATTGTGATCTATGCAGTAGGAAATGGTCATCCTTGCAAGTTGGTCATTATGCTTCAAACCCTGAGTAAATATTCCTAAGTAAATATTCCATTTTTTACAAGATGTTATATTGATAGTGGTATATAGAAATCAAAATGAAGCATTTTATTAATGGGTTTTCAAACAAACAGTTACCTTAAAGACAATTGTATGTTACTGTTGTTGTATTGACCCCCTTAAATTCTATGCATGTACTCAGAAATGTACTCATACTTGTACTCATACTCGAGTACATTTGTTGTACTAGCACTCATACTTACTGCTTTGGACTGGTATTCATACTCATGACTTTATACTCATACTTGTATTCCAAGCCTTGTACAGGCAGGGTTTCCCCTGGGTTTTAGAGAGTGTGAGGTGGTATTAGTCCATGGGGGTAAAATGGTGCCAATTTGGTAGCATCAATGAGTGAGAACTGTCAGTATTTCCATAGCTAGTACAGTACAGGTGCCAAGTATAGCAAATTTCTGTGAGGTGGTGTCCAAAAACTGTGAGGTGGCCGCTTCACAAAAAGAATGCTAGGGGAAACCCTGTACTGGTACTCGTACTTGGGAGTTTGTACTCTCAATACAAGTCTGACACCACCACACAAGCAGCAGATTCCCCAAAATATTAAACATTACAGGAGTAAGAAGTTACATCATTTAAAAGTTTGAAAGTTCGGATGAAAAAATATTTGTAAGCTACAAAGCAATAAATTTCTTTCTGGGAAAACCTATTCTAAAAAATGAAGTTATTTAGCTACCTTATTTAGAACTGTCTGACATTCTGAACATGGATATCTAATGGAGAATTTTGTGATCTGTGATTGTGTTACCTATTCCCATTACAAATATCTGTGGAGAGGAGTGTAGTATCTGGAAATCTTCAGCAATACTCCATTGTACCAGGACATTAATACCTATCAAACTTGCTGGCATGTATGTTTTGTGGAAATCAAATGATGTAATACACTGTGTTACATCATCAAAGTAATACAGTGTGTTACATCATGGATGTAATACGCTACATGTCACATCATTTTTAAAACGTAGACCTCTTGCATCATCGCCTGAAATATGCTTAAGAACCGCAGGTGTCCAAATAACAGTTGGTGACTGCTCTTTGATTGACATGTATGCAAATTACGCCTTTCAAGTATGCAACTCTGATTAAATATTGCTTTATTCAGATCACACAATCTAGTGTCCTGAGCAGCATATGGCCTGAATTAGTTAAAGACAGACACTCATCATCCTGGGCAGTTCCAATTCTCCCAACTTGGTCACTTCTAGCCCCGCCAACAACTGTCTTTAGCTTCTCCTAATGCAGACACAAACCAAGTTTATTGCTTTACACGATGTCCTGGTGAATACACAAGGCCCTAAATGCGTAATCAGAACACTCTCTGTGCATGCTGTGTAATGTGAGCTACTCTGCATTTTTTGAATTTTGTAACTGTGATGTCAATCAAAGAGCAGTCATCAGTTGAGAGTTTTGCTTTCCCTCTAGTAAAATACTAGGGGTGATGAGTGTCTTTCTTTAAACTGCAGCCCTTTGTTCGGTAGTGGTAATATGTCATTTTTTAAGTCGCAGGAGAGGCAAGCAGTAAAGGAGACTTACAACCTTAGTTGGGAGAATTTCCACTGTCTGGGATGAGGAAATTGGGCCTTTGGACAGAATTCTAAATGAAACCTTAGCTTGTGCACCAGTGTTTGCATTAGGCAGTGGGATTACATGATTCCCGCACTTTTCTCAACAATGTCACACGTTTTGAAATCAGGTGTAGAAATTTCCTACACTTGTCAGAAAACCTGTTGAGGAAAAGTTAACTTTTTATGTTTCAGCTTGTCAAAGATCCCCCTCTTTACACCAAAATCCCCCTCAGAATATTTTGGAAGGGGGTAATATCCCCTTCCCCCCATTTTCTCCGAGACCTAGTACCATCTTGTTGTAAAAAATAATATCTTGTCGATTGTGTAGCCTGCTGTGTACCTTTCCGATGGGAGCTAAATGGCCGGCTAGCTAAGTATTATCATCGTTGAGATATATGTCGTAGTGCCTAAGTACAATGTACGTAGGCTATTAACACATTACAGGTGTCAGCAATCCCAATCACAGAAATCGAAAGTCAAGAGCATCACTGATTTTCTATTTCTGCTGTGATCACACACATTTATTGTAGCCAATTGTACACTAACGATGCCTTGTCTAGTAGCATCCCTGATTTAAACTTCCAAAATATGGTCACCTTAACCTATAGTATGGACCACAAGTGATAATTTGGGTCTGGAAAACCTATGGAAAGGTCTGGAAAAGGTCTTGAAAAGGTCTGGAATTTCATTCATCAAAAAGTGTGAACAACACACACTGGTGACCAGTTCCTGAACATGCAAATACATCTGGGCAATATGAACTTGTGAAAGTGTTTGGTACAGGAATGGAAAAAGTCACATAGGTGTTATTCCTCTAGAATTTTCCGAAGGAGCAGTGTTTTGATGCACTCACCATACAGAGGAGTGAGTGTCTGTTCTGCTGCGGGCTCTGCCGTTGGCTATTCTGTACCAACCATTCATTTACTTCACCCAGCTGCGTCCATCATGGCCAAAGGCGGAAGCTCGCATAAGCCAGGGGAAGCAAGTAGAACATGCTGTTAGTAAAAGTCAGTGACAGTCAGCCACAGAGTCAGTTCCTGTGTTTTGTAGGGAACTTACTTCAATGGTTTTACTTTCGTTAGAGTGTATAGAAGGTTTTGCGAGCACAGAATCAGCATTGTACTGTACAACACTTTACATTATTAACTCGTTCAGTAAAGCTCTTTCAATAGCATTGAAACAAAAGATGTCATTAGCGGTCAAGTCTGCGATGTCATTGGTTGTACAGTACCAGTTAGATGATTTTGATTTGTTTACTTTCTGATGCACAAAATGAAAGCTGCCTACTTTTCCAGAAATTAAAATTTTCAACTTCATTTCTGGGAATTTCTATATTGGAGTTTCCCTCCCTTCTACAATTTCTGTGAACGTACCCTGACCAGGAAATCTTTTGTGCTTGCCTTGTTGAAATTGGGAATCCCCAAGTCTTTTATCTAAGGCCGAATGTTTTGGTTCTATCAGGTGTCTGAGGTCAAGTAATTTCCTGATTAGCACAGGCCAACATTAAGTACACCTTTGTAAAACTCATTATCAGGATCATGTTCACTTCTGAAGGAATGCCTGTGTCTTGAGAAATATAAAATAGAGGAAGAAGGTTAGGAGTCGAAACAAAAATATGTTATCAATTAATTGTAAACTCGTAATTGTGATTGCTGCGATTAATCCATTTCTGCTTTTTTACATGTGACAAGGGACATTTTTGTCCCAGACGAAATTCAGCATTCCTCCCTAACATTGCTAAGTACTGTGGTGTATTTAGATTATGAGGCTTTCCCTGCGCATTAAACTGAGAGTTGCCAACAACTTTAATATCAAGCCTGTGATATCTCCTTTCATCAGCAAATCCCTTATGTAACTAAAAGACATTGGGCTGCTATTTTCGTTGGGAGAATGATACACATGTATTTTGCTCTGCTATAAGGTAAGGCATGGGTTTTTGTGAAAGTGAAGACTTTGTTTCAGTCAGAGCTACATCATGGACACATGAAATACTGATTGTGTGTGTGTTTTGCTGTAGTCAGTTCATGTTTACTTATAACGTATAAATGGTATTAATTGTAGCTTCTACTTGAAATTGCGATTAAGGTATTTAGACCCATTAATATGATGGTATGTCTTGTTTAAGCTGCTATAAAGTTGGAGGCACACAAGGAGAGCTTGTATGTGTTTTACACAGTACACCTTTGCATGTGTAGTAGCACTTACACACAATATGTTGCACATGTTCCAATAGCACTATATTGCATGACTTGGATTGGTTGGTCACTTTGTGTACATGCATCAGTGCCAGGAGGGGGAAGGAAGTCCATTTATACACTTTTGCAACCCATCTTTGTCCAGAAAAACAGCGAAAAAGGGTCTTTTGTTTAAAACCAATCAATGGCGGCGATTTTTTCTCAGTATTAGAAATTTAAAATTTACTGTATGAAAAATCAAAGTCAGTGGGCGATTTCTCAGATATTGGGGGGACATGCCCCCCTGTCCCTCGGGATCGCCGCCCATGAAACCAATTGTAATTGTGCATATTATGCTGTACAAATGAGGGGGAAATTTTGAACCAGAGTAATATTTGAAAATCCTATTCACAAGAAAAGGGTGCTAAAGGTGTGAAGATGGGTTTTCTTTGCATAGGGGTAAGCATGCTGTCTTTTTTTTTCATTATGCTACAAAATATTTGTTACTGCCGTCTCTTTAAGTGACAGTTTAATAGGTGTAATTTGGATTGTCAGTGCACCTTAACAGGGTGGTTGATGAACAAAGGGCTCAGAAAGGGTATGGCATAAAGGGTTGGATTTTTGAAAATCATTACATTAGAAAAGGTTAGTCTTTGACCAATAAATAATCCTACTATGTGTATATCAGAAAAAAGTTGGAAAGAGCATGCATTCATCGTCTTACTTGGGGTGACCCCATGGGATCTATGTTGTCTTGTTGCCCCAGTATGGTTGCCATCAGGAAGGTCATGATGCAGGTTTAATAGGTGGATCTGTTGGGATTGAGTAAAAGAATAATGATGTATTTCAAGGGTGATTTACAGCCTCTCAAATCACTCGTACATGTGTTTTTAATCCTACTTTGTCAACCTTCCTGCTGCTTCTACTTTTTTTTTGAAAATTCAACTTTCGTCTTTCTTTTTTCCACTACATCCTACTTTTTGAAATAAAAGAAATGCATAAAGTATGTCATTTTAAATGTGTCGAAAACTGTGTTTAAGAGAGTTATGATAATGCTGTGAACATTTCTGAGTATTTATGACTGAAAGTCTGCAAAAATCCAGCTTTTGTCCTACTTTAGGCCTACAAAATGGTACTTTTCTCCTATTTTATTGAGAATTTTGATGCTACTGTTAATACCTTTTTGTCACCGGGGTCCACTTACAAGCTTGGATTTTACATTTACTTAGTAAGCTTCAAGTACCTTTCAGATTTATGGTGATGATGTAAGAAAAATGTTTATCAGATTTGACAGACTCTAAACTATGTCCATATCAACAACTACTCTTCTTGATTTTTAACCCATTAATGTTATAGGGAAAATTTTCAAAAACCATTTTCATCAAAATAAGGGAAAGTTATATCGGAGATAATGTCCAAAACTGTCTTTTATTTTCCAAAAGTAGGTCCTGATTTTCAACTTAGAGTGAAAATTATGATATCATTTGGATTAAAGGAAAACAAGGTGCCTTAAGTGACATAAAAAATACTAAAGTGTGGAACTTTTAAATTCCATAGGAAATTGCTGGGTTTGTCGTTGGCTTTGATACGTTAAACATGGCTTATCTATGGTGTTATGATTGTGTGTGTTCAAGTGTATGTGTGTATGTCATTGATACCAGCTTGTAACAGCATTTCAAAAAAGTAAACACGAGATATATAGCAAAAAAAAATCTTTTGGGGGGAGGGGAGGGGAGGGGTGGTGCTTCCATTTCATTGGGAGCTTCACATACTTCAAAAGCCGTATATTTTTTCACTCTTGGGGTTTTCATTGGGATCCTCTCAGGTCAAAAGACTTTATTGGAGAGCTGAAAAGCCTCAAACCTCCTCTTATCTATGCCACTGGTAAACATTGACATATAGATTGCTTACTTGGGATATGGTTGTCTTTGAGTAAATTAAAATCATATCATGTTTTGTTTGGGTTCAGGAGGTTACCCGAGCTCAAACTCTGAAAGTCTGGTAAATACAATATCCCAGAGTTGTGAAGTTGATGTATCTGGTATATGTGTTATGTATACAGTATATCATGTGTGAGTAAAGTGGACTCGATAAAAGTTATTTTGGCCGGGGAGGGGGTGGCAAAAGTCATTTTAGTGCACCAGAATTCAAATTGCAAATGGTCATCATCATCATACCTATAATAATGTTACCTGGGTGTAAAATTAAATCCATCTGTATTTTGACATTCTGATTTAACAAACTACTGATTGGAATCGTTCATTACAAATGTTGAGGGTAAGGAGATGAATTGTATTTGTAAACTGACACCCTAGACATTGTGTATGAAACATGAAAGATAAAACCTGAGATTCTGAGAAAAGAATGTATAGTCTTTAGAAGGTAGTGAGTAGTGTAGAATCAAAGCTATTCAAAATTTCTTTGAGATATCCAATTGCTACCACCAAAAAAAAAGGCTTAGTGGCTGGGTGTTTCCAAGGTTATGTGTTTGTTGTATTTATGTAGAGTATACATTAGAAAGTGCTTCGAACTTATAGCAAAATGGTTGTGGAGTTGCTTGGTGATAAAACTATTAATGACATAGTGACCATAGTAAAATAAATCATAGAACATTACATATTTGTTTTTGGTTTTCAAACCTGTCAAAATTATGAATTGTTGAAATGTGCAAGTAAAAAAGGCATTGCACCTGGGATTGTAAAATTATGAAATGCGGTGGAAAGTACATCTGTTGACTCTATATAATATAAACTTTGAAACCATGTGAACTGCATTGAAGTCATAGAGTGGAAGAGAGTATTCTAGTAGGCTGAAATAAAACTGTTGAGAAAACAAAATTGTGTAAAATATGTAAGGGAGGGCCTTTGTTTTCAGCCAGTCGTGTACAATGAGTATAGCAACCAGCCAACTTTGCATGCATATATATATATATATATATATATATATATATATATATATATATATATATATATATATATATATATTCCACTAGAACGAACATTAGGGGGAAATTTGTATATCACAACAACGTTAAGGGGAAAGAAAAACAATAAAATACATAAGCATATATTTCGCCTTTAAGTAAAATGGTATACATGTACGTAAATTCAATGGCCCCTCAGCCATACATGTTAACACATAGGTGTCCGTAATTTGGTCAACATTGAAGTAATTGCATATATTACGTGTTGCTATATGGAATTGACCATACAGTTACGTATTCCTATAGAAATAGTGTGTGAAAACGTTAGGGGGAAAGCAAATTTTCCCCCTAACGGCAATTTCCCCCTAACGTTGATTTTTTCAGCAAAAATTTCCCCCTATTCCACAATTAGGTATATATATATATATATATATATATATATATATATATATATATATATATATATATATATATATATATAGGTAAAAATGAAGTAGTAAATAGTGCTAAAAGTTTGTGAAAATTTCCACGACGTTTCGGGTTTAAACCCTTCATCAGGTGGCAAAAATGCAACTGATCGTTGACACGGCCAAACGTACAATTTAAAAAATACACAATAAAATTGGGCACGGTAAACCTCGGCTAGGAAAACAGACAGTGTTAAGTGGTTACCACAAGTCAAAAAAATGCAGGAATTGGTGAGATATAAAAGTTCAAGTCTAACGTTCAGGTCATGTGGGGACAGGGTTCCAAGTTTCATGACTTGAACTATATATATATATATATATATATATATATATATATATATATATATATATATATATATATATATACAAAACAATAAAATTCAAAATTCACAAGATGATATATCCCCTTTAACTTTTGTGATATACATTTGCATTATTTCAATGACCTCTCAGCCATGAGTGCTACGTAATTTGGTGTACAGTGAAGTAATTGCAGTACATTGTTTCTTTCAAAGGACTTTACCATACAGTTATGTATTGACCATACAGTTACATATGTATAATTTTTTTTTTGTTGGATTAAACATTAAGCATTCTGGTTAAATTTGCTTTCCATTCCTATTCGTGGTTTTTGAGATATAAGAAGATGAAGGCATCACTAATCCAAGGTGAATTTGAAGCAAGTTGAGTTGCCATCATAACACAGCATTAATCAACAGTGTTATTTTATTACAACCAGCCATTCATTATGTCATGCTTTCATAATGCTTTCATTCATTTACGGGAATTTCATTAATGCACATTAATCATTTGTTAACTCATATCCCCAATGGCAAGGCCCGTCAATACCGTACATAGGAAAACAGCCGCAGCGATTTGTTCTCAATATGGGGGGGGGGAGGGGAGGGACTTGACCCCTTTTTCAAATAATTTACTGTGTGAAAAATCAAAAAGTCAATGGGCGATTTCTCAAATATTGGGGGGGGGGACATGTCCCCTGGGATCGCCGCCCATGTCAAAAAACAAATAATACCAGTTGCAGCTCATCCATGTGAGGAAATGGCATCATTCCTGCTTGCTTCAAGTTCACTTTGGGAAAGAACTTTTATAGCAACTTCATTTGCAAATGTCTGCAGAACCAGACTGCATTAACTTTCATGTGAGTTTTTAATTTTTGGGGTCATATTTTCTTCTAAAAACCTATTTTTTGGCTTGAATCCTATTTCTAAAGATCCCTGTTTTGCTAAATAAAGTTTCTGTCTCCTTTGTTTTGTTGAATTAAAAGCATTTAGGATTTTGAAAATATTTTCATAGACATTGCCTCTTGAAGCATGGAAAGTCTTAGTCTAAAATTTACCTTCATCCTTGTGGTCAAGAATTTAGATAAGCTTCAAATAAGATATACACATACACGGGTAGAATCATTAGTGATTACTGCAGTTATTGTGTGTGAATCATGGGCGTACCCTGGAGCCTTTCCAGTAGTGCTTTCAAAGCTTGAAAAGTTTATTGCTGTGAGTTTGAGTGCTAATCTTTTTGTGGGGGTTCAATGGCTTAGTGCATCCAAGCATGGAGATGTACAGGCTTTTATAATAACAACAGTTACCTTTTGTGTGTCCCAGTGATCCCCTGGGAGTCAAATTTGTGAGGCTTCCCTGACTGATAAGCAGGGATACTGGGACTTCAATGATTTACTTAGCTTTGTTGAAGCCGCTTAAGATACTGTATGTGTTCCTTGCACTGTCGCAAGTCCTTCAGAGGGCTTCTTATTAAGTGTTGTGTCCGATGGGAGTTTTAACTTTAGGTTTTTGCCTGCAGGGGGAGATATCCTGCAGGAATTTTCTCAAAAATTAGTACGAAAAAACAAACCTTACTCTATGCTGGTGTATTTCTGTGCCTGTTCATTTAAAGTGGACGGTAAGTCTATAATTTCAAGAAGAAAGGTTATAAAGCTTGAAAAATGAGGCCAGATCGTCCAACTTCTATCCTCACAGGACATTCCTCAAGTGAAATATAAAATGTTGAAGCTTACTCAATTCGAAATGGTAGATTGCACAATAATTTGTGATGTCATTTGCGCACTACTCAATTGCCATCTTTGTTTTTCTATATTTTTGTGAAAACCACAGCACATTGTGCTAGAAAGTGATCATGCTCATACTGTTATAGAGTGACTTGACTGTACAAGCTCTCTCTGTACAACATACTGTGCAAGAAAACAATTTCAAGTTGATGTAAACATGTTAATTTCAAAGGGAAACAAAGGCAGGTAATGTGAGTTGTACAAGAAGGACATCACAAATTATTGTGCAATCAACTGTTTCAAATTATGTGAATAAATTTCAACATTTTATATCTCAGCAACAAAGTAAGTTGTGAAAATGGGATTTGGATGAATGAGATTCATTTTCCAACCTTTTTGTTACATATTTTTATAATTACAGACTTAATGTACACTTTAAAGCCCTCTGAAGCAAGAGTAGAATTTCATATCTTCCAGTGGGGGTCCTTTTGGATTTTCACTATTACCCCCACGTGGTGTCGTGCCATTTTAGCCTGACACTCTCATGAGAAAATCTTGCCAACACATCTGCTGCGGCCATGCTTCTATTAAACCCATTCCAATGGTTTCTTTTGCCTCCCAGGCTCTTATCACCCCTCCTTCACATTTGCAACCTTTATTCTTTCAAACCTTTCATCATGGAATTATGCATCTTTTTCGATACTCTATGTACTTGTATGTAAGGTATGATTGTCTAGGGCACTGTCTTGAACAACTCTCATGGTGGGCAAGTGTAGTTCCTTCTTCAGAGTGGCCACTCCTGACCAGGAATTGTGCAACCACTCCACTTTAGTAGGAATTGCGACTCCCAGAGAATTTTCAATGCAGTTATAGATAAGGGTGGAAAACATGGGCAGAGATGCAGAAGGACAATTTAGGGTTCTAGGCGCCCTCTACTGTTAGGGGATACTTCGGTGCTATTAGTTTTCTGCCAGACAGTTATTGCAGGCAATAATGGTACACATGTAAATAGGAGGTAAGTATCAGAGCTCATAGACTCTCATACCAGCGAGTTTTGGTGAATTTGGGTTAGATGAGGTTTTATGGCTCAGTTTCTAACCAATTGGTTTAAGTTGGGCCGGCAGTGGCCCTTTTTCCAGTTGTGGCTCACTGGCTTGTTTTCCCTACTCTTGCTTATACTGAGCATCAAGCACAATGGCAGTAGGTTCCATTTTTATTCTTTGGTATGACCCAGCCAGGAGTGGAACCCCAGACCTTCCAGCTGCAAGTCAGATGCTCTAACCACTTGACCATGCATCAGGAATGTGGGAAGGTCCTTGTAGGGAAATTTTGGTATTTGGAGGGAAATATGAACAGTTGGAAGGAAATTTGGCTAGTGTTGTATAAAACATGTAAAAATTGTGGGAAATTTCACTTGCTTGGGGGAAATAAACATTTTTCCAGTACTGGTTATAAATATGCCGCACAGTCATATTTTGTGGTAAACATTTGGAAGGTTTCAGTATAGGACATTTAAACAAATGGCTCTATTGGCTGTTTCCTTTATTCTGTGACAAGTTTTCTCTAATGTTGGTCAGTATGAATCTCAGACACTGGCAGTTTGGCATCTCAGTCTTAGAGGAGCCAGTTGTAGAAGCTTAACCCTAACCACAAACCCGAACCCTAACCCCTTACCCTAAGTTTTAATACTCATTATTAGACTAATAGTAATCAGAAGATTGTTGTTATTGTTGAGGTACTCAGTTACGATGTCATTTACGACTCCATTCAGAGTCATGACTAATAGGGCTAGGCTACAGGTACCTGACTCCAAAAATATTGGAGTCACCCAAGCCTAATTTGTTTTTATCATTATACCTTCCATTGTCATGCAAAATTGCTCGTCTCTTTAAATGTGAAACTGCTGTATAAAGGTTTCCTATAAAGCAGACTTAGCTTTAAAGGGAATAAGTAGCTATCAGAACCTTATTTTGAATCATGGCTAAATCTTGGAAACATCTTTCTTCCCTTTACACAAATGTTTTTCAACCTTTTGTAACTCAAGGCCCACTTTTGATTGTTGAAATTACCTGAAGACCACTTTTCACCATGAACTGAAAAAAGGAAGGAATGAAGTTCCGCTTAAATTTACAACTTAACCGTACGAGAAAAGTTTCAACGCTATATAAAGCAAAATATAGCTCTTGCCTTCCAGTAAAATTCCATCTGCATTGGAGGAGATAGACTATTTTTAAAAATAATAGTAAAAATTGTTTCAATAATAGTAAAAATTGTTTCAATTGTTTCAATTTTTTCCCAACTTCTTCATGGCCCACCACACAGTGGCTTGCAGCTCACTTGTGGATTGTGGTCCACTTGCTTAAAAAGGCTGCTTTTAAACATCTTTTAATGTTTTCCAAAATGTATCATGCATTGTAAAGGTCAGCGAAGGAGTAATTCTGTGTGAACTTTGCAATTCAGTGACAAATATATTGTCACAAATTAAAGAGCCATGCATTAATTAGGATACCAGGGTTTGTACATTGAAAGTGGGGTGATTAATGTTTCCCATTTAGCTGTTATGTATATTTTTAGTTTTCCTGTTGAAAATGAAGTACTGCAGAAAGGTTGTGCATGGTTTTATGAAGGTTTGCTAAAATGTAACAAAACTACAGCAAAGGGCTGAAATCCTAGATGATAGATCTCTTACAAGTGGAGTGTCCTGGCCTTTATTTACTTTTCAGTAATGTTTGCTTTCCAAGGTACCTTTCATTTCAATTATGGTGACTCTATAGGGTTAACTTCGAAGACAAAGAGGCCTTAACCTTCAACCATATATTTATCCCTTTCTTCTGAAGAAACAGTCTTCCACTTTTTCCTTAATATTGGGAATTGTAATAGTCCTTTGGAGGTGGTACTGATAGCAGTTGGCTAGTTATTGAAGTGTTCTGTTTTAGTAATGTATTTTGAAGGCATCTCTAATGTTAATATATATATATTTTTTTTTTTTTTGATCTTCTGTTGTCTGTTATCAATGTATGTTTACCAGGATGGTACTTCCACGTGGCAGTGCTCTTATGTACATACCACAAATATGAAATAGATGTTTACATTTCTTCCACATGGAAAGTTCACTGACCAAGTCTAGCTTCCACTGTAAATACTAATCAGATTCAAAGACTTAATGGGAATACAACAAAGTGTTTGTGGGAATAAAAACCCATCAAACATGGCGTCAGCCAGTTTTCAAAGCTTCCAACTCCTTCCTTTTGGCCCCATTGCCTAAGTAACGTTACCTCCATCTAATCAGCACTTTTTTTTTTGTTTCAATTTTTTTTCTCTTTGTTCTTGGTTTTTTTTTTTTTTTTATAATTATTTTTCTTTTCAGTTTCAGAGAATCTTAGTGCAAATTTGCACTGTGTGCCTCACTAGTTTGAGGTGAATGAAATATTTTCAAACCAAGTGTTTTCATATGCATTGATGGAAAGTCTAAATTTTGTACAACCATTGACCTCTTCAAGTTGAAATCACAAGATACCCACTATGGCCTGTTTTGAACTTTGTGTCTGGAAAACTGTCTGTTAAAGTGATTCCAATTTCAGTAAGGATGGAAGGGGGCACATGCCCCCTCCCCCAATCGATTTCTGAAAATTTCCAAACATTTCCTTAAATTGAGCCCAGAAGGCAAAGGTTTAAGCTATAGATTTCTGTAGGGGTGGGGTAAGGTGTGTTTTTGACTGAGTGATGGATCTATTTTAATAAGTTTCTATCACAAGTCATTCTGAAACTTTCAAAGTTTTCATAAATTCTTTGCAAACTGTCAAAATTTTCACATGCTTCCAGCAGCACCTCTTCCCTGTGCTTATTATCAATACCATCTCAGATGTATTTGCACTTTTCATCGGTTCTGAGGTCACCAGAGGTTAAACTGAAACCTTGTTACCAAGATATCTCAAGATAGGAAGCATGCATAATCTCCATACTTAGCATGTGGATGCATTGAGCATCAAGAGGCAAAACTATCACTTTTGGTTGCATGAAGAGGCAGAACTGTATCATTGTTGGTAATGGGCAAAGGTCACCAGGGATCATCAGAGGTCAGACTCTGAAAACCTTGTAAACATGATATCTCCAGCTAGGGAGCATTGAAACTAGTCTGATGTAATATGTAGATGCATTATATTCAGAGAAAGAAGCTATCAATTTTGGCACAGGTGAAGGGTCAGCTGAGTTCACCAGGGGTCAAACTCTGAATACCTTCTTAACATTATATCTCTATGTAGGAAGCATGGATACTCTTCATACTTAGCAAGTGGATGCATTGCATCAAAAGGGAGGACTGTATTGTTTTTGGTGTAGGTCAAAGGTCATCAGGGGTCATCACAGGTCAAACTTTGAAAACCTTGTCAATAGGATATCTCCATATAGGAAGCATGGAAACTTGTCATACTTAGTATATAGATGCATTTTATGAAGACAAAGAATCATGAGGATTTTGGTGGAGGTCAAAGGTCATCTTAGGTTACAGAGGTCAAACTCTGAAAGCATTGTTAACTCTTTGTCTCATGTTAGGAAGCATGGATACTCTTCATGCTTACCATGTGGATTCATTGCATCAAAAGAATGGACTGTATTGTTTTTGGTGAAGGTCAAAGGTTATCATGGTCATGGGAGGCCAAACTCTGAAACCTTGTTAAAACAATATTTCCAAGTAGGAAGCATGGATAACTTCATACTTAGCATGTAGATGCATTATATCAAGAGGAAGGACCCTATCAATTTTGGTGGAGGTCAAGTGTCATCAGAGGTCATCAGATGTCAAACCCTGAAAACTTTGTTACAATACTGCAGGGTACCTCAGGGTAGGAAGCATGGATAGTCTTCTAACATAGCGTGTAGATGCATATAACTTAGAGAATGTATCTTATCAATTTTGACAAGGGTCAAAGGTCATCTGAGATCACCAGAGGTCAAACTCTGAAAAGATTGTGAACAATTATTTCAAGAAAGGAAGCATGTATACTTTCCACACTTAGCCATGTAAATGCATTACATTGTGTTAGTGCCCTACTGTATTTCATAGCAGCCAAAGGTCATCTGAGGTCACTGAATGTCAACATCTAAAGATCTTGTATCACAGGATATCTTATTTGAAACTCATAGAAACTTTTATACATGGTGTCTCTTTACCATATTTATTACAAAAATGCTGTTGTTGCTGTTTTTGTGTTCAGTCAAAGGTCATTTCAGGTCAACAAAGATCAAAGCCTGACAACCTTGTCAGCATTATATTTCAAGGTGGATATCACAGCAACTTCTCATACATAGTGAGGATATTGGTCCAGATCATTAACATTGTAGAGCCTTTGTCATGCTGGATGAAGCTTAAGTCTACCGAAATGAGTTCATCAAAACTTCAGTGCATTTTTGCATTCTGGTTACTGTATGTATTCAAGTCTGGTTCATATTTTCTTTTTTTTCCTATTTTTCTTTCTTGTACAAAATTAGAGACTACCAGAATGAAATTGTGCTTCCCTGGGAATCATATCATGATTTGTTTTTAAATTAACAGCCTAGAGGTCATTTTGAATGGCCATTATAGGTAATTACTTCATTTATTACTCATTGTTTATAAGCTTTTAAAAGAAAAGTTAAATTCAGACTGAAGGCTAAATATAGGAAATCCATTCTTCTGCTGAACAGGGGTTTCGAGATTTGAAAACATATGATGAACTTTCATCTTTTTGTGTATTTGGCAGAGTGCCATCATTAAATCTTTTGTATGTTGCCAAGTGTCCTTTCTCTTGATAGAGCCCTAAATGTAGTGGTGTTTAAAATATGTAAGTCGAGTTGGTATTCATATCTAGTTCAGATGTATTGTTTTGCACAACGCTGATAAAAAAAATTCAGTAGAGGTCAAGTAGAACAATGAACTATTGAAAACCAATCCATTTTTGTTAATAGGCAAGCTTTTGGCTTGCGTTTGTTGAGTTCTATCCATGTCATGATAATGGAACATTGCGAACAGAACAAGTGTATTAGTACACAAGGAACTGAATTATCTGCAGTTGCAATAGATATGTGGCTTTTTGCCTTTTGAAGGTTACAGGGCAAAGGCATTGCTTGCTCCACAAAGAGGGAGCATAATGAGCTTGGCAGAAAAGGAGTTAGAGTTAGATAAGGTTTTACGGCTCATTTCTAACCAACAGTTTTAGAAACTGACCAACATTTTATAGGCCTTTATATTGTCTTTGAATTTGTGGGGGATACCCACTAGAACTAAGGTTCACTAGATCACAGGTTCACTAGACCAAAGATCTGCTTGACCAAAATCTCCTTCAGGTCCGAGGTAGGGTTAATACGATTCATTTTAGATACAGAATTAAGTTTAGGATTAGGATAAGGATAAGCCTTGGGTACGATTAGGGTTTGGGTTAGAGAATTATGGTTAGGGTTAGGGTTAGGAATAAGTTTAGAGTTAGAACTATAGATTGGTGACCCTTGGATGTTGTGAACCTTCAGTCTAGTGACACCTGCTGGAAATTTTATGTAAACTTAAACGTACAAAACATGTTAGGCCTACCATTTATGACATTACTGTAAATTTTTGTGAAACCATACACTTTACGACTGTATAGTATATATTTAAATATGTACTCACTGGTTAAGTCCTCAAGGTGTTGTAGAACTTGACTTTTAGTAGGGAACTACACAATCTGCATTGCCCCTCATTACCTCCTATTTACATGTGTAATCCCCACTTACCCGCAGTAAGTCCCTGGCAAGCTTTTAGTAGCACCGTGGAGACCGGCCGACCTCCGATAGAGGGCGTCTGGCCTTGTCCTCTTTCCTGCTTGCCTGTCCTGCTAGGGACTTATTGCGGGTAAGTGGAGATTACATATGTAAATAGGAGGTAAGTATCGTGGCTCATAGATTTACAAACCAGGGAGTTTTGGGGAGATTAAATAAGCATGATATTGGACTGATATGAGGTGGGGGGGGGGGGGTGGGAGGGGAAATCAGGAAAAGGGTTGGATTATAATGTGTATACACCTTTTATCTGTGTGGTGGGAGAAGGGATTAATGATGGGGTAAGGTTGTAGGTATATCTAAATATCCATACAATCTTTCAAGATGAGAATGTCATGGTGTTTGTAGTTTATTTATGGCTTTATTTTCCACCATTACTCAACAAAAGTATTGTAAAATGCACGCTTTATTCCAAAAAATTCTCACCAGCAGTGCGAACGGATGTACATGGTCAGCTATCGTAGAAAATGTTTTTTCACAGCACATTCATGACAGTTGTACCACTCATAGTGTATGGAGTGTGAAATACAACGGTTACAAATGTGGCGATTTACATTTTATGACCACTTTGGACATCAAGTTTGGATGCTTGTTTCGCATAAAAGTTGTCAGCCTTGGTAAAACTGTCCTTGAAATGAAACTTGAACAAGCAGAGAATATCATAGGCATCTTTTGTGCTTCCTTTATTCCTCATCAAAATTTGCATAGGTAATGTTTACTAAAAATTTAGGAGTGAAATAGAAATTGTCTTGTGAAATGGTAAATTTTGATGAGATTTTGGGTATTTTCCTGTTGTTCAATATTTTTTCACATGATATATATAGGTGTGATATTTTCATGTTACCAGATCTTAAAAGTATAATGCAGTCAACCTAACTTCAATTAGTATACCCTTGTAGCCCTATTTATGAATGGTTCCTTTAAATCATGCGACAAAATTATTGTAACTGATTCGTGAGATAGGTGCCAAATGACCTCTTCAGTACAGTACACTATACATATGTTCTGAAACATTATGAAAGACCCTTGTAGGGAAAAAAGAGATTTGTAACACTAGTAGTTGATATGTCAGAAGAAATCATGGATGACTGTATCTTCTTTTGAATGTGTCATTCCGGTCTAGTAGTTGTGGATACTTTCGCTGTTGAACATGTGTCCTACCATTCATAATTAGGCCAACTAGTCATGCATGATACAACATTGACAAAAAAAACGTGACATATTGGTGATCCTAAACATTGCATGTAGGTCACATATATATGTATGCTGGTAGATTGTACCATGGCTTGTATTGCAGTTGGGCGATTGTCTGTAGACCCATTTTGCGTGACATCATGTTTTGTTCATGCAGACAAAATGGGGCCATACAAGGAGAGTTTGTTAGCGCCGAGTAACCATGCTGTGCTTATGTTAATAACGTTCAGGACTGTGTACTGTACTTTCAGCTGACTGACCTATAATCTAAGTAATCTTTAGGGGTGGCTGCCAAATAATAAATTACCATAGGCTAGGCTTCTAGTTTTGGATTAGACAATCCACTCCAACAAAACAAAGAGAAAGATTTATTTATTCGCACGGATTTCAGACTATCAGGAGATTAAGATGTATGTCCAAACATGCAGTAGATTTGTGTGGAGAAGGTTCACATCCAGCATTGGAAATAGCCAGAAGCACATAATGTCATACACTTTCTTGTAAATAGGATCCAATTCTTTTAATGCATAATGTGAAAATGTGATGCACAGTGACTGCCAAGCTACAAAATGAAGTAAAGACCCCCAGTGAGGCAAAACTTGCTGTAGAAAATGAAAAATTGCCATACAGAATCATTTTTGTAGCATTTTGGCTATGCAAAAGGAGTTCACAAGAGTTGAACCAACTTAGGGTAACCAAGGGGTAGGGGATGTCAGCTCTCGCCCCCTTAAAAATTTACCCCCCCCCCCCATGCCCTGGAATGTGTTGTAATTGGTATTATACTTGTGTTACAAATGACCAATGTTACTGATATCCTATAGTTTAATTTGCAGCTGATATCAATAAGTTATGGATATTTTAGAAATGACATTACAACAGGCTAAACCAAGGCTAGTTTGCTCTTCCACAAAATGACATTTCATTTATGGCTGATAAAATTTGTGTGAAGTACAGGCATAGAAATATCAGTTGGTTAGTATCAGTCGTTTTAGGTAAATTCTACGGAGACCAATAAAAGGACGAAAGTGAGGAATATCAGCTGATGCTTACACTGTATTCTGATAATTGGTCCAGCACTAGTTTCAAATATGTTTGGGAGCAATAAAAGGCCGGTTCATACTTCATTGTAGTACTTTAAAGTTATGAAAGTTGAATACTGTACAGCTCTGAGCTATGTCAGTGATTGTCCCCAAAGAGCAAGAGATGACCATGTATGAGTCTTATTGCTTTATAGTGAAAATTTGTAAGTATAAACTCGCCTTTATTCAGGACAGGCTTGTCTGATGTATTTTTTTGTTACTGTAAACAGGAAGAGACTAAGCTTTGAGTTTCCAGACCTTCATTGTATGACTGAGCTGGTAAAATTGTTCTCAATTTGAAAAAGGGGGTGGGGTCCAGGACAGAAGTTAATCACTGTCTTTAATACCATGCAATATTTCTGAATTTATCCTCCAAACAAAATTGCACTTTTAAAACCCTAATAATTCATAGAAATATGTTATAATTAGTACACAGGACCTACAGTATAATGGTGATCAACATTTTTGAATGTATGTATAAAAGCACACCACAGTTTTAACCTAGAAGGTTTTGCAAAATTTCCTTATAACCACCATCATTCTCATGAATTCACTTACACTTCTCACAATATCCATCTGTTCTGTCAGATTTGCAAATGATTTGTAAAATCAGTCCTGAAATGATCACAATTTCTCTTTGGTATTAATAAAGTTTCATTTTACTCTAGCAAAAGTGACTTACGTGAAGTGAGTCTGCATACAGGTTTATTTTAGACAGATATTATTTAGAGTAGAGGGCTGATGTAGCTTTCCAAAATATTCTGTTGTTACTTTGTATCTATAATGGATTAACAGCTCAAGTCTTGTTGAGGATGATACTTACTGTGGTGAACTACAGTCAGTCAAGCTTCTAAGCAAGGCTGCCAAATGTAGTTCTCAACTCTAAAAGTGTCCCATTTTATTCAGAAGCAATGCAGGATCGATCATATTTTCAGAAAGTCATAATTTGTATTTCATTTATTGCTTCAGATTCTTCTAATTGATAACTTTAATGTTCTGATATGGAATATACAGCGCCCCTGTGCTGTTTTTAAACTGGATTTAAGTGCTTTATAAATCCATATTCCTTATTTATTATTCCTTACAATGTATACTCTGAGCAGTATTGAATTGGTGTGGACATGCTCATTGCAATGGTGCGAGTACTTCCGCATTGCTAAGTAATGTAGTGTGTGCTGTAAGTCTTTGAAGTTTAATTGTAGGAAACCTGCTCAATGTGCTCATTTAAATAATACTGATGAGTCAACTTGGTACTGGTATGCTTTTCATACACCTGTAATGATGTATGAAACTTAGAAAATTCATAAATTGTTTTATTGCTTCTGACAAATGTTTGTATCTAGAGTTCAGTAAATGTGGAACTGGCATGATTCATAAAAATTCTTTGCAGGGACCTTTCAAAGATAAAAGTTGTAATTTGGGGGGTTGAAAATTTTGTTTGAAATTGAAAACTTTCGGCCAGGAATTAAATGTGCACATTCAAGAATAATTTCATTTGAACTTTTACATTCTCTCCTTCCGTTGTAGGCTACGCTACCATCCAGTGAGTGTTCTGAGGTGCTTAGGAGATGGGTGGACCACCTCTGTAGCCCACCTATCAATCAGAAGAGCCCAGCTATTTTGGTTCTCCTTTCTTTGGGCCATTTTCAGAAAGTTTTAGAGATGTTACTAAGGTAAGACACCACTTCTCCTTATCAGTATTTTTCATTCTGACTTCTCCCTTTCCCCATCCCTTTCCCAACTCCTCCACCTTTGCCTTTCACCGCTACTTTCTCTTTGATTCATTCAAATCTTCTGACTTCCCTCCTCCTTTTGTTACCTCCTGCCATTTGTCCTGGTCCACATCTGAAGGGGTTTGTCATACTGATGTAAACAGACAATTAACAACCAACTATGGAGGGTATCCCTCTGTTTTCATTTTACCACTCAACCACATGTACTTTTTCCTCTTTGTTCTCTTTCCCCTCCATATTGTTGTGTGTTCTCTACCATATTTTGCCTTCCCTGTCTCCCTTCTCCCCCTTCTTTGCCATCCCTTTCCTTCTGCCTTTTCCCATTGTCCTTCCACACACCTCCCCCTCCTTTTCTTTTGTGTTGATTCTCTTTGGCACATCAGCATCTTTCAGCTATCCTAGAAGTGGGTCAATTGAAACACTTAATGAAAGTAAATAATTATATTTGAAAGAAACCATTGTCTTTTTAAACCTGAAAAGTACTTTTGTGGCCAAAAATTTTGTGAAAATTTCATCAAAATATTGTTTTACCTCAATAACAATCCTTATGTACAGCCTGTTCATAATTATAAATAGGGTCTAAGCAAAATATACCTTATCAATACTTACAGCGTGTTTGTTATTTTTGTGAGTTGAATTGGTATTTAAAACGAAAACTTTGCCAGTTAATTGAAGATAAGAGTAGAAGACACATTTCACTATTTTGCTGTTTATGGAAAATTGATATGGAAATTTTCATAATCTATGGGCCTCCATGGCATGGGGTTGGGGGTAATCCATGCAAATTTCTCCAAGGAAAGCAGCTTTACCCCTCAAAAGACATATTCTGAAGAGGGAAGTGTTTGGAAGGAGATCCAATGTTCTGTAGTCTCTTTGAAGCAGTGTTTGTTTCCAACAGTAATCTTGCCTTTCTTCTCAAAATTCTTATCTCAATTCTCAGATCAACTAGGATCAGTGATGCATTGTCAAAATGACAAGGAGAAGACACACCCCTTGAGTGGAACTCATTTCATTAACTTTTCATTGCCAGCCCTTATGCAAAAATGTGAAATTGAAATCTTTCTTCGTTATTTGTTAAAATAAATGTTTCATTTAAAGTCATCTAAGAATTTCTTTACAGCTTTCTTGTTGAATATGTTCCTAAATGATGGGAAAATTTGCTACAAACTGAGAGAAATGTATAGGCTTGAACAATGAATGTTTCCAGCAGATAACACATTAAAATTGTGGGAGAACAATTTAAGTATAGCCTATACATTATTCAAATGTTTGTTGCCAGTCATTTTTGTGAAAATCCTGATTAAACTTTTCATTAGCGGAAACAACCCTCACTTCAAAGCATGTATAAACAATGACCTTTGTCTTGGTTTTACTTGGAAAAGAAAGGAAGAGATCATCATTAAAAGGATTTAGTGAACAGAGACTTTAACAATAGGAACAAAGAGGCCTGTCAATCAAATGGCACGGCCTGAAGAGAATTAAATCATTTTCAAGTACAGATTGTCTGGCATATTTGGTCATTGTATCTCCTTCCAAACACATGCCTGCTCTGACATCATAAAACTGATGAGCTGGCTACAGGACTAGCCATCTAACCATCCAAAAGTTGAAAAATGGCAGTCAGATCTATTCACTTTTCAAATGCCATGTTTGGCTGTAGGTAGAATATCTTTGCCAAATATACGATCTTGTGTTCAAAAGAATGGTATATTCAGCTAAAGCCAAGCTTAGCACTAAAACACCCATTCACACATACTTGATTTGACAGCTACTAGGCTACATTCTTTTACTTTCATATCAATACCTTGCCAAGAGCTGCATAGCCAGAAAATTTTTTCATTGGGTAGGCCAACGGGGTAATAAGGAGGGGGGGGGGGGGAGAGGGGGCTCTGTCATTTCATAGGGGCTTCAAATATGGAATCATATTTTTTTTCAATCTTGAATATTTCAGTGAGGGGCTTGCTTTGCCAAGCCCCCCTTAAGCTATTCCACTGCTTGCCAATCTATAGAAATTTGGTGTTTCATTTTAAATGATTTGAATGGCTAGTGTTTTAGTGTTCAGAAAACATGACAAACTTACGACATTCATTGGATAAAATGTAATGTAGAGGTAGTCCTGTGTTAACTATCTACTGCTCACAAAACTGATTGGCTTCAAAATTGTTTTCTCATAAATCTGCTGTGGAATTTTAAACCATTGGGTATCATTTTCTGTACCTTGTTTTGTGTTTTTCAGTACCAATGTGTCAACTTTCAAAATCATCACTACAAAAATATACATTGTATTTGATGACAATAACAGTTTTGGTATTATGAGGATATTTCTCTTTCCTGTGCTTAGCTGTTTTTGTTCCAATTTGTGTAGGCAGTATCTAAAAGAAATCCTGGTATGGATAGTCTGTCTTCTTGGCTTGCATATTTTGAATACTTTGAAGCCAGCAATTGTTTTGGCATACGTTCTTTTGGACTGAGCAAGAGAAATTGATGTCGCTCATGAAAACACTCCATTCAGTGAAAGCTTTAAACAGTGCAGTACTGTGTCTTTTGGACTGAAAAGTCACCCAGAACTTCCAATTCTACATTGCTCCTTCTTACCTCCTAGTCAAGCCACATTTTTAACTTTCACTTGCCTGCAGAAAGGACCTGGCATGGGATGATAACATAGCGGAATGGAGCCCTCTAGTAGAGGGATACTCTCATTTCTTCTTTCAGGATGTCTTTAGAAGCATGCAGTTTGATGTCTGGCTTTTTTCTTCCAAAAGTGTTTTGTCAGACAATATTTTTTTATGCAAAATCATCAGTCTTGCCAAATAGTAGGTCTGATGTCAGGTTACCATTTGGCTTTCCCCTTTCCTTCATCCCCCCCCCCCTCCCTTTCATACCTCCTGCAACTTACTTTTACTGTGCCAAATTGTCTAATTGGTTATACTCTAAAACATATAATTAAACATTTAAATTGATTTTAATGTTGCAAGAGTTGTTTATCCTACAACTGTAGCTTTTATACATCCGTATTGAACACGTTAAAAATGTTAGATTTCCAACCCCCAAAAATTGGACTTTTGTGGGGTAGGATTATATGTCACTTTCTAATGCCCGAGGCTATCTCCATCGCTGAGCCAATTAATTATCTCTTTTCAATAAGCTGTATCACATGTGATGATCTGGACAATGGCAACATCCAGCCTTGCGGCAATTGGTGTAATAGAGAAGGGGAAAGAGGTTTTTAGTAGTTTTAAGGAGATCAATACTTCATGTAAGGTTTCCTTTAAGTCCCAGTAGTCAAAGCATAAGGGCAAAGACCAATCAGCAACTCCTCTGGTGAAGTTATGTTCCCAGAAGAGGCACCAGACAGAATGTAACCAGCTGCTCAGCCTTCAAAGGGGTCTTTCCATAGGGGGCTGAAGGAGGTAATCACCCTGGTGTGGAGTTTCAGTGGAAGGGTCTCCTCCCCTCTGCAAAATTTGTTTAAAATTGCTCTCATGCAAACTGGAGGTAGTTTTTATAAAAAATTCTTATTACACAATCCAAAACTTGTGGGAGAACTCAGTATAGGGGAGAGAAAAGGGCGTAGAAAGCCATCATGTGTAAGTACAGTAGCTACCCTGGCTAGCCTGTGAAAGAAAGAAGACTTGCCTCAAGCTTTTACATCATAGGATAGTCACATGTGGTTCCTTCCTAGACTGGCTTGAAAAAATAGATATATCATCTCACAAGATTTTTTAGTTAAAGAGGCTTGTTTTTCTTGATAGTAATTTATTTACAATGCTGCACCTGCATTCTTGCATTGTTTGAAACACTTCCTCCATAAGTAGCTCACTTTGCAGAAGTTGATCTGTGGTGAACTTTTACTTTTAATAACAGTTCAAATAGATCAGATGGTAACAGGATGTTGAAAATTGATGAGAAATCAATAAACAAGAACACAGAGATGATTTCAGTGTTTTTGGGGTCAGATTGGTTTTAAGTCCCCACATCTGAAATGTATTTTTGCATTCCTTTGCTGAAGAGTTTATTCCATATGCTCCATATTTGAACCACTGCACAGTCCAAGTACTGATGGTTGCCAAAACTGGGTGTTGATAAAGTTTGGGAGTAGTGGGTGTAGTGGAGTTGTAGAAAAAAATTAATAGTATGAAAGAATCCACAGAATAAAAAAAAAAGACTGAAGAAAATACTCTCAAAGGACAATTATAACTTAAAACAGATAGTAATGTATTAAAGTAGTGCATTCATGCAGTTATGTCATTGATCATCAAGTGATAACTTGCTTTCCTCACCCCCACCCCCACCCTAAAGTGATGGGCTACCATGGTGGTGGGCAGATCCAGATTTTACATGGAAAGGACAAATTGGTTGCTGTGAAAATGTTTGATAAGACCAGACTAATTCTGTTGTTTCTGCCAATTAAGGATAATTTCTACACATTTGTTTGCTGCTTTAAAGGTATGGGCTATGCAATAAAAAAGAATTGGGAGTTATGGCTATTTTCTATTCTTTTAATGCATTCCACATTCAATAGTCAGCACTGTCATTTTCATTTCCCCAGACCTTTAAAGTTGGTAACATGAGCCATTTGTGGGCTTGTTGACATTTATATTTGAAAAGTATCCAGTGACAAACATCTCCTTATCTGTCATGGTTGAAAGATTTCTGTCCTAGATTTGTTATTGCCAGCTTAAACTTGTGTTATGATTTGGGCTAGGATGAAATGTTACTTTGGTCTCCTGGGACAGTTCCCAACGATGTTAGGATTGCCTGATAATGTCTAACGGCTTAGCTACTGACAAAAAAAAATAAAAAAAATACATCAAGGAGAGCATCGTTTGCTATATGTGGCAAAATGTCTGGAACTTTGAAGAAAACTAAGTACAGGGTCCCTACAGCCCAGAATAGTCACAAAACTGTCACAGAATTTTTGTTTTTTTTTTCACTTTTGAACTTGGAAGTGACAAAATTCATCGAAAAGGAGACTAAGAGAGAAAAAGCTATGTAACTTCCTTTGCATGCATGTGCATTTTGTATTTTTATCCTGCATTTTATTCTCCTTTGTTTGAGCACAAACATCTTTCTGATTATGAATAGGTCATGAAAAAGTCATGGAATGATTTTTGTCCTTATTGGAAATAAGCAGTCATCCCAAGTTTGTGTGGAAACTTCATTTATGTAGCCTTAAGGCAGTTAGTTAGCTGGATTATGGCAATTATATATTTCTTGCAAAAGTAAACTTACTCCCAGCCCATTTGTTCTATACACAGCCAGGGAATTTAGCATATTTAACTTTAACTTTCTGGTACAGCACAGTCCCATTTACAGTTTGCCTACACACAATACACTGTAGAGATAGATCAATTGGTGGTAACTTGCAAAAGTCTTGTTGTGATTATGTACAATACCTTTGAGGCTTTGTGACTTGAGTCTTTGACTATTGTTGGTAGTCTTGGAGGAGCGGCTGCTGTACAGTATGTGTCAGATGCAGGCAGCACGCTAACCTGATGGCACCGACGGTGAATGCTGTGGGCTCCCCCATTACCCACTGTGTTGCTTCTTACAATGGACGCCAGCTGTGGCCATAACTACCTTCCCCTATTTCAGGTACATGGTCAAGTGGTTAGAGCATCCAACTTGCACAGCCAGAAGGTCCAGGGGTTGACTCCTGGCAGGGTCATACAAAAGACTTTAAAAATGGAACCTACTGCCATTGTGCTTGTTGCTCAGTATAAAGTGGAGTAAGGAAAACAAGCCAGTGAGCCACAACTGGAAAAAAGGCCATGGCCGGCCCGACTGAAACTAATTGGTTAGAAACTGAGCCATAAAACCTCATCTAACTCTAACTCCTAATTCAGATAGTGGTCAGTGCCCATTTACCAAGGTGCTAAAGATACTGTACCTTGCACAGTGATATCAAACGAAGCAGCATACTGCCTCATCATCATATACATTCTCACAAGACATTAGTGTTTTCTTTGTACATGCATACTGACACTACATATATCATATGAACAGTAGGTACTTCTAAATAGAGTGTAGTCAATATCTGAAACAGTCGCTCTTGCATCGCAAAATTAGGTATACTTTTTACCCACACAGTGCAATTTTGGTAATGTGTGCCATAAAAATGTGAAGCACTGTGATTGCTAATCTCTACAAAAATTGCAAGAGAATGAAGTAGCCAGACACAAGGAGACAAAAGTTGCCACACAAAATTGAAAAACTGGTATGCAGAAACTGGTATGCAGAATCACTTTTTGTGTACACAATATAATTGCACAAATTTGAATGCTTTGTACCAGGGTAATCAGTATACAGATTTTTCTGTTCTTTTCACAGCATAGGCTACAACGTACAAACGTAATGTAAAACAATGTAAAACAAATGATCAGTTTAGGTGAGGATGAGAACATAGGAGTACCAGTAGTGATGCAGTACTAGACCTGAGCATCTCTTTTCTACAATTTTCTTCATTTCACATGTGTGCATTGATGTCCTGTTAAATTTTGGAATTTTTCTCTGGGTCCTTTGTAAAATGCTAACAACTGGCTTGCTGCTGTACTGTTTCCATGAAAATCTAGGCAATTTCTGGGTTACTCCCAAAAATTGCCTTGCCCCTCCCAGGTTAGTGCAAGGCCTGGCAGCAGGCCAGAGAGAGTTGTTAAACAGGCTAATCTTCTGAAGTAGTCTTAAGAAAAAGATTCCACATGACACAGTAATGTAATTGAATCTTGTCAAGTCATATATTGATAATGTGTAATCAGTGCCTTCGTGCATTCACGTGTCATTCATAGATAACCTTCCCAAAACCTTCTCACCGGTAAATCCTTCCCACGGAATGAACACAATTGACTAATTAAAATACAGTTCTCGTCGTGATTCCATTTCATCTTTCTTCCTCCAGCTTACACTTTTATGACCGTGCAGCTCTGTTTGCCGAGGCCTGTTTGGAATTTGGAGTGCTTCCAAAGACAGATGACATTAATATCCTTTACTAAACTATGTTTTATTTAATATTCTATTGTATTCTATTGTTTTCATGTTATTCAAGAGCTCATCATTTTTCCCTCTGCCAAGAATCTTTTATATAATGATCGTGTTCAGTGATTGTTTTCATTTAAGACAGATGACGCCACGTGTCGTTTTATTTTTCCAGTTGTAACAAACATGGTATTCGAACCCTGGTTAAAAAATAAAATGCCACCTGTTATGAAAAAAACACAAACCAGGTAAGTTCCTTGTGATATCTTATACCCAATACAGGAAATATTTTTCTCATTTTTGAATTCAAGAATCTTTTTATTGAGAAGGATTCTGATATTTTGGGTAACCTTTGCTCTAAAGTGAAATTTGGGGTGGGGGGTCAGGGATATTTGAAGAAAAGCTGATAATGATTTGTAAATTTCAGATTTTAAATTCATAGTCCAGAATGTCAATCATTTTGAGTTAGTTGACACTTTTAATTTTGATTTGCTTTTCTTAAGCATGTAATAGCTCTTGATTGAATGTGATTCATTTTGAAAGTGAAACTTGGGAACCTCATCTTAACAAGTTCCACAATAGGAAACAGTGACTGGGAAATATGGTATGTAAGAATTCATCATGATGAGCTTAGTAGGGTGTTCAGCAATTTTCAGTTTGAAGCATTAACAGGGATAGAAAAACAGTGATATTTGGCAGGCCTCAGAGATTTTTTAGAAGCACTTTTTCAAATTTTGGGAGTTACATTTAATCATTTTAATGAAGTGATTATTTGCAATATGGAGCATTGTTAGTGTCACTTGGTATAAATGGAAATAAATGAATGTACACAAAGCTGATTGATTTACAGTCGGGGGTGTGTTTGTTTTTGCCATCTCATAAAAACCACATCATCTTTAATCTTTAATGATTCATAGATTTGATAGTGATTTATGGAGAATTTTTTTTTTTTTTTTTGTAGTAGTAGTTTGTTTTATATATTTTGCCTCTGGCAAGTGGAAGAATAAATAGATAATTACTGAAAGCTGTGCAGAAGGTGAAGTAATATGGCAAGAATTCTTGGTGCTCCTCAAAGAGGTGTTAAATGAATTATAACTTCTTCAGTGGTTTAAACCCTAGTACTTCTTTCACAAGCCAGCTTAAGAAGGCTGTTCGTAGTTAGATTAAACACTTTCGCTATGTCTGGTTTCGCTGCGAAAAGACTTCACATATTAGGCTCTGAAAAGGTTCCATGTAGTGTGATGGTCTGGTGTCATGCGGTAGGGATGGTTAAGCTTTTTTGTGATTGATTCACATGAAAAGACCCACTTAGGTGGGTTTAAACAAGCAGTGATGAGGCCTAGACAGCAGTATTGCAAATGATCTAGTCATGGTAGGCTAGCAGTGCATTGAATTACTTGCTCATTAGAGATATGCAAAATACGCTCTGAAAATCATTTCTGTGCCACCACAAGTTCTCCTAACTCATTTTGGGGACTGAACTTTCCAAATAGAGAAGATGCATGTTATTAAAATCAGTCTTTCTATATAGTTCAGAAGTGGGGGTGGGGAAGGGGTTGGGGAAATGATAGGGTCCCCTGCCTTTGTGAAAGGGTTAACAATTGCAGAACATACCTTCGTGAAAAGTTAGTATGTGTTGTCTCCTTTACATTTTCCCAAGACACTCAAATATCTTCGAACACCTTAGGCTGGTAGTCACCCGATTGTGACTGAAGCCAAAAAGAGCATTACATAGGCTATTATTCCCTAGGCACAAAAATGGAAGCTTCACCAACAGTTAAGTAAAAAAAAAGGGATCTGCTAGCTGTTCTCAGCTAGGCTGAATTTTTGGAATAATGGAATAGAATTACAATTCAACAGGCACAAACAAGAACAAATGACCTGACTTAAAAGTGGGTGCAGAGTAAACATAAAATGTTGAGCTGCAGACTCCAATAGATAATGTATCAGCACTGTTCTTCCAACATACATATGGAAAGCAAAAAGGGACAGATTTCTGGGTCATTTAAGGTATGAGAGAATTATGCAGAGAGATATTAAATTACTAGCAAAGAGAGGGACTGCCAAGCTGATAGCCCTACTACTACCAGTGGGACTTATTCTAAGTATTAGGTCGAGCAACATGATAATGTTGTAGTGCGATGACTAACGCAAAATACATTAAAACCCTAGAAAAATGCCTTATTTCTCATCAAAATCTGTCAAGTGGTGGCTATTTTCTGAGTAATATCAGTTTTCAACTTATATCATGAATAAACATTAGCTTAGTATACAAATTTGTGACATGAAGGAGCAGGGAGCTGCCACGGTCCCTGGAAGGAGTAACTAGCAAGGTACGTTTGATGTTATCATTTGCTTTTTTCAACCTTCATCTCAAGGCGAGTGGTAACAGGGATATGTCCTGATGGGATTTATTTTTAAGTTAAAGTTGCTTTCTTTAAAAATAAAGATAATGCCCATCAAACTGTAAACTTGCTCGCAAGTAATTACGTGATATTAATTTTTATATGGTTAGCAAAAGAAATAGTAAGACCTAGCTATACTTCACTTTGCACAGACGATGAGTTTTTTCAGCAACTTTGAAGAGATATATCTTGAGACTGATAAAAGATAGCTAAGTAATTTCAACAGATCTTTTGTAAGTGATTTTATTCTTTCACTGCCTCTGTAAAAGCAGCTCCTTTTAGTTGCATGTCACAGTCACCTTACTTTTCCGTCATTCTCTTTTGCAACTTTTATCTAATGCCATGTTTATATATAAATATTTTAACACTTTTAGTTGAAATCCTTAACAGTAGCCTCCAGCACAATCTCTCCTTGAAAAAGTATTTTTGGAGTATGCCAACTATATGCTGTCCCTAGATAACCGTAAAGCCTATGGGTATTATTGCCAGAAAGCAGCAGATAAGTCAGACAATATTATTCGGGACTTGGAGTGGATAAATTGATGCTTCCATTTGAACAGATGGAAGACACTTATTTCTGTGGTGTACTGTTTTGTGGCTTTATTTTTTTAAGCTCTAATGGTTAGAAGAAATGGTAGTTGCAACTTCACAGTGCACATAACAGTTGAAAAGTTAGGATTTGCAAAAGCCTTCCTCTGTGAAGTTAATCCCCCTTTTCATTTTGGCTTTTTTAACAACTCTCAGAATTTGCATGTGACTTTGAATCTTTGCCTGTCCTGAAGTTTTCATCTACCAGAAATTGGTAGGGATGACCAGCATAAATCACCACTCATTGTGCTGAGGTAGGTAGGGATAGTATGTTAAGTCCTCAAAGAGATGGTTGTAACCTCCCCTCTACCCACCTAACCCCCACCCATAATACCAGTTACCAGCATAAATCGTCACTCATGATGCCGAGGTAGGTAGGTTCATTGTTAAGTCCTCACAGGAAGATGCTTCTTGAGTGAGCACCATCTTTGGTTATATGCGAGATGTACCCTGATCTAACCAACATCATGTGTTGAACTGAACCTGCTCAGTGCCTTGTCATGGTGACTACCACCCTTTATTCTTGCCAGATGACCCATGCAGCCATTCAATGTCCCTGTGACAATTTCCATGGTAAACAACGGTTCAAAGAAGGGTTTGAAGAAAGTTGTGTGGGTGATTTTTCCACCAGGTACTTAAAAAACAACATCCTGGTAAAGTAGAGTGTTTGTTGGACAGATCTTGATAAACCAGGTCTGGTATCAACTAAGAACAGTCTAAATTTGAATGTTTTTTCGCTGCGGTGATCTAGTAGCATTTTCTGTGCAGTGTTTGCACTAAAGGTGTGTGACTGAGGGACTCCCACACCTGAGTCCAATTATCCCCTTAAGAAAACAGTTGTCTGCTCGTGATTCCTACTCCTTTTAACTGCCTAAACCAGCCACTTATGCAATAGAAACAGGTACAGTTTAAAGGTCTGGTCTGGTTTTTTATGTCCAGACCATTCAGAATTATCAGTTTAGACACAACCAGGACTTTCTGTAAGGTATAAAGCATTGGTTGCGTACCGGTTTGGGAGTAAACCAAACCACGCATACTAACAAAGCTCTTTATAGATCACCAGAGACCAGTCTGAAAAAATCCGAAGCAAGGTTTCATGGAATGACAAGTATAAGGCCTGCAGTGGATGAGACCTTCTAAATGATATGGAACTTAAATGAGTACAGAATATTCTGAAAAATAATCGGGTGATTTAGGGGGACTTAAACAAAGTTTATTTTGGTACACCAGGGACAATACCATTATTGTGTGGTAGGGAATGGTAGTTATGCCTTCCAAAAAAAGACATTAAATTTACACCCAATTGAAATGCTGGTTTTTTCTGTTTTGTTTGGTATGGGTCAAAAACAGACCATCTGAGACCGAAATGATGTCAGTCACAGGATAGGTCAGACCACTCAACCATAGGTCTGACAGCACCGAGACCACCCAAAATGGATTTGTTTTCGGGTGGTTTTAGTTTGGTCCTCATCTTTGGTGGTCTATGCACACCTTTTACTGCAGTGTAAAACCTTGTCTACACGATCATACATTTTCTCCAAAACAACTTTGTACATTCGTGTTATGGTGCTCATGGACAAATGTATAATCATGTTGACTGCATGCCCAACAAATTTGAAAAATGTTCCACATGTATGAAGGTGTTCAAACTTTTAGCTGGATGTTTCATCTTCCCAATGAGTGTTCAAACGTTTGTATGACGATTTTCATGGACAAATGTATTATTGTGTAGACCAGACTTAACAGTGCATGCAGAACTTAAAAAGAAAATGCTGCATAAAGAAATTTCAAAAATGAGGAATTCTGCTTAAATTTCATTTTCTAATGCCAAACTAGGTTCAGTGTCTCAACTAATATGATGGAATATCACATTCTTTTCAAAAATTAAACTGAAGTGTGAGATGCTACTGATGTTGAGGAACTTGAAGGCAAGATAAGGCATGAGGAAACAGTGTAGTGCTCTTGATATTAGAGAGGTGATGCTTCATACTGCACAAGTTGCTCAAGCTCTTTTTATTAAATTGAAGAAGACATTTCTGCAAGAAGGCAACTTCATGTACTATGCAGAAATTTCCAGGAAGTACTGGTAGCAATTCCCTGCTGAAAGTAATATGCACACCATAGCTACTGACAACTTTTGAATCCACAATACCCCCCTCCCCCCCCCCCCCACCCCACCCCCTTCATGTTTTGACGTGATAGTTGAAAATTTCTACTAAGTACCGTCCTAGTTTTCCTTTTGGGGAAACCCATTTGATAGGACAGAGCATTTTCTTATAGAAATGTGATGCTTAAATTCACCTGTAGGGGCATCTTCACTTTCTATTCAATAGTAAGGTGATTGAGCAAAGGTCTTTCTGTGCATGCCACTTCTTGTCTACGTTAGTTTTATGTCATTAGTTGGGGAAAACACCTTCTGTTTCCTTCACTTTCCAAGTCAAAATTAGAAATTATTTTACTCCACATGAAAAAAATCATTGTCTTAGAATGAAAGATTGTACAAAATTGAGAAGAGGTGTCTTAAATTGTTTCATTTTCTTGAAGAAATAGTGTTCAGAGGGTGGTGGGAAGGGCTATATCTCTGAAATGTTTTAGAAGAATCTACATCGCCCCTCCTTACCTCCTATTTACACATGTAATCCCTACTTACCCGCGATCCTGGTAAACTAATAGGACAAGGGAGGCCGCCCTCTCTCCACAGTGCTGTTCAGTGCTATTAGTTTACTAGGGTCTAGTTGCAGATAAGTGGGGATTACATGTGTAAATAGGAGGTAAGTATCGGGGCTCGTAGATTCCCAAACCAGGGAGTTTGGGGGATTGCACCCCTGCCCCTCACCGATCTCCCCCATTTGGGGTCTGCATGGACTACTTAACTTTGCTCACTAATACTGGAGAGATTATGAAGGCATTTCTCTTTACATTTGGCATTGGTCACCTTCAAAATCTATCTGGGGGTGAATTTGGCTGCAAAGAGGGCAAATTACTGTGTAGTTTGGGTGCTGGTTGAGATACACCTCTGAAACATGTCTTTGAGAAAGGTATGCTTTCAAATCAAACTGGAAATTTATTTAATTTAATTGACTTTTCTTTTGTAATTGAGACCAGGTGGTATGGACCATTGTCTGTTGGTTTGCCTTATCAGCCATAAAATGTTATAAATATTTAATATTTGTATAATGTGTGTCAATATTGAATTAACAATAGAAGTGGGTTACTCAAATGTACCTGTTAGCATGTGTCACAAATCTAAGCTTGTGACAGGTGGGTGTATCAGTGTTTTCTTAGTACTCAGCATGTTAAATTAAATAATGGGGGTGTTATCATGACTTCAAATCGTAACATGTAGATTACAAACAAATAGGCCAGTGTAGCCAATAATAAAGTAGTCTTTGTGATCAAGGTGCTTTGTCTTGAAAATTAGTGGCAAGATAAAGGGAGCTGACAATGTGCCAAACACACTATCCTTGGATTATCAGGTTTGGTCATTTTCTCAAGAGAAAATGAAAGTGTAAAATAGATTTTTTAAGTGTCTTTCATTTAATATGCATATTTGATTATTAAAAGCCTACACAGAACAGTTTTTCTTTTTTTTTTTTAGTAAAGAATGGTTGTGCAAAGAAAATAGTGACATGTATAGGAAAATGTACAAAACTGAAAGTAGTAGATACATAGATAGCGAGGTTGGTCATGAGTATAAACTTTGATTTGATGTGGCAGTTCTTTGGTTTCATGCCAAAGGTTGAAGGAATCAAGGCAAGGGTGATGTGTGTGTTTGGGTGTGTGTATGTGTGTGTGTGTGTTTGTATGTGACACTTGTTCATACTGTATATACTGTCAATAAATGAAAATGAAATGTCATATTTGGGATGTGAGTGCCCGATTTTGAGAAAACCATATTAATTTTGGTGGAGATTGAAGGTTATTTGGGTTCATGGGAGCTCAAATTGAAAATCATGGTTACCATAGTATATTTCAAAATAGGGAAATTGGTAGATGTCTTACTTGGCATGAAGATACAGCATTTTTAATACTACATTCCCCATTGTTTAAAATGAAATTGTTTAACCTGTCTACAATATGAAAGAAAAAACTCCTGGCAGAATGAAAGGACTGGAAGATAATTGTCAGGCAGGAAATCAATAACCATTGTGGCTTTATTATGTATATGAATGAGGTATGCTTTGTCTATGTCATTAGACAATCACTTGAACTTTACTCAACATTTTCAGTGGTTAGACATCTGATGCTGGTAAAATGAAGGAGCATTTTCCAATCAAGGGATTTGTTTCTACTTGAGTGTAATATCACCGACTTACCAAAATGTAGCAACGCCGTGGGAAATGAATTTCCGAAAAGTGCCTAAAATTTGGGAGCAAGGAAGTTAGGCTTTCTTTTTTTTTTTTTTTTGGGGGGGGGGCACTTTTGGAGGTCAAAAGAGTGTAAGGGGATCATTAGAAATGGTTTCCCCCAGCTGGTAAGCAGGCTACTGAAAAGTCAGGGCATAGAATCTCACAAATAGCAAACTTGTATTGTTGGGATCTGAGTAGGCTATACTCCTTGGTGTAGCTAACGGGGTTTGGGCAAGCCCGTCACAAGTCTTTCCCCCTGCAGTCCCCCTACCTCCACTGGGAAAGTCAAGAGTGATAAAGTATACAGCTTCCATATTTGAAACCCCACATTGAAATGGCAGCACCATCCCTCCCCCCTCCCCCTGTGCATACCCTCAATAAAAAAATTTTCCTGCTGTGCCACTGAAGCAAGTATATTTCCTTGGTTGTGAGAGGGTCTTTTCATTGTAAGCAAAAAAATTTCCTGTTTATGTCATTCCTACAAATCTGTAAATATGAGTATGATGAAGGGGGGCAGCCGCTTTCCCTCCCAATCCGGCAGAAAATTGGCTAATGGGTACAATAAAATATAAAAATCACCGATGATGGCCAGGTGACCCCATGATTTACTTGATTTTACTGTAACTTAGGCCAAATCCTTCGATCAAAACCCCAAAATTGTCCAGTTTTCCTTACAAAAATTTTTCCTCAAATTTTCTTTAATAATAGCCCAAAATTTTTCCAGTTTCCTTCAATAGGAATGCAAAATTTGGGGCACGCTGTGGGCACTGAAAATTTTGCTTTCAACATCCTTTTGATCCTTTTAGGTTACTCCCCCCATTGGGGAGCTTGGACCCCCTGTGAGGCATTACCTCTCTAGGACCCTAATTCATAAGAGAGTTATGCTTGGTCCTAAGACTGATTACAAAAGACTATTGCATGATGGATTAAATTGAAGATCAAGTGTACATCTTTATGAAACAGGGCCCAGGGGTCCACATTACAGACCTTTCAACTGCTGACCTGTTCAGTTGCCCATATTGCAGAATCATAGAGGTCAACTGAAGGAAAATCTTCTGACGAAAAAACGGAAAACAATAAAAAAGAGCTGGTTTTGTTACAAGACTTTATTGAAACTTGCATAAGAACACACATACATACCTTCAAGGACACACACACAAAAACTGAGTTTGTGCATGTTTTTGACAGTAATAAAAATTCAGTAGGAATCGCAGCTCCAAGGAAATGTGGGGCCTCTTCTGGACTCACTGCTAGGAGTCATCGCTCTGAAGTAGTGTCAGGTAACCTGCCCAAGACATGTACCAAGACATTTGATCTGGTGTGTTGGTCTTTGCCCTAGTTTGAAAAAAGAACAGGTTTAGTTCCTTCTACTTGTGACCTTGCTTGAGAAATGTGAATCTATACTTATATACAGTGGTGTCATTTGACATGAATATTTGAAATTAAGTACATATTTATGGGAAAAGTTATTCTAAAGCTCTTTCTCGATAGTGTAATGTTTATATAAATGAACAACTGCATGTGTAATTGTCTTGATAAAATATGATTGGTGAAAAGAAGGTATTTTTGTGAAAGTTTTCTTTTGTGCAAACTATTTTACCTTTATGATCTATTTGATTGTCAAAATGGCATGTGGCACATGGATTCCAGAGTCCGTACTCCACACAGGGATATTCTGTATACTGCATGTATTTCTGCAATTCCTTGTCAGAAGGAAAAAAAGGAAATCCTTAAAAATCTAGCTTAGTATTAGGGGCATCCATCTGTATGGTCAATGGGCAGTCATATGTTTGGAGGTGTTTGTCCTCAGGACAGTCGTTGTGATGGACTTCATTATCCTCACAGTGTACAATATAAATATAGCCTACCCAAACCCCATGGGCATAAGGGGGGGGGGGGGATGCTCCTTGAAGGCTGTAGGCTTCATGTCCACTATGCTGTTCTTCATTTCAAGATGCATTCACATACATACTCATCCCACAACATTATAAAAGTCTGATGACGGAACCTAAAGGACTTCACATTATTCATTGTCTACAGTTATAACGGAAATTGCAATTCTAACCCGGAGTTGGAAAATCGTCATGCTCTCATGAATTGCATAGTTCACATCCATCTCCAAGAGAATAGGATGTGATCCTCGTTGCTTAGCATTCTCATACCGTTTCAGGATATCTATTTATAAATTTTCTGGCCAACACAAAGGATGCTGATGCAGCGTTATTTATAGGCAGAAAATGCAGCTAGCACAAACCCGGATAGCAGTGATGCTACTTGTTGATGAGTAATATTGTTACACAGAACTGGCATATCACAGCAATAATATCCACAAAATTGGGTCGTAAAGTAGTATCTCCTTTCACCTTAGTCATTTTGTCTTTTTTTTTTTTTTTTGTTTGACCGATTGTATGGAATAAGATGAATTTTGTCATCTTTTACTCCCATGCCTTCACTCTTTCAAATGAAATCATTGGGGCCTAAGGGAAAATGAGCAAAACATTGTTGACCTTTTTCACAGTTCGTGCTCTGAGTCCTAAATGCCCAATATCTCCTTCTCAGACAGTTGTAATTCTACCAATTGTTAAAGAAAATTCCATCTAGCCCCTCCATCAATTTAAAAAAGAGTTACCTTTAAGACCTCCCAGACAAAAGCCCAGGTTCACTTGTCCAAGGTCATATTCTGGTGAGTACACTACTGTGTGTGGTGGAGGCTTCCTTTTGTACTTTCACCGATCTACATATGTCAAAGTGTCCTCACCAATAGTGATTTCAAGTACCCAGGTATTACGAAATTTATTTGGGGTGAAACACTAGATGCTTTAATGGTAGTTAAGACTTTTCCTCAATATTTTCTTAAAAGAAAACCATTTAGGCATGTTGATCAAAATGTTTGTCATTATGTTTTTAGAGTTTACCAGGAAAAAACCAAAATGTGCCAAATTTGTATGCTGCAGAATAATTTCTCAACTTGATAAACATGTAAAACTTTTTACTTTTTCACTACTTGTAATGTAAAAATGTGGAGTCATTGATATCCTATAAAACAGAATGCATGTTCTTCTAGCTTGTGGTCCCCAGAAACAACTGCATAGCTCTGAGCCATCTCCCTGTTGCTTTTAGCTTGGCTTGGAGGCCATTGGCAGACTGGATATGCAAGGCAGCTGTGGCAAAAGTTTGGTGACCGACCTGGGGAGTGGTCACACATCCTTGGCACTATCTAAACTGGCCCAAAACAGCATTAAAACCAAGCAGCCCAGGCACCTGCCACATCACCACAGCAGCCATTCTTCCTATGTAGGAGGCCTGGTTCTCTATTAACCAAATTTTCCTTGACATTCCCAAACCCCACTGTAAAGCCTATCATTGTAATCATTCAAGATGCAATTTTGTAGTTGGGTTAAGTTTCATGATCAACTGAAGAATTTGTTCAAAAAACAATAAGATCATTCAGTAAATGTTCTACCCTCTTTACAGTTTTCCTATTCTTGAAAAATGTTGCATGTAGCTTTTCATTATATTGAATTGACCAGCATTTTTCCAACTGCAAACTTCAAAAGTTGATTTCTGTAGTCCTGTACAGGGTACATCATTGTCACGGAATAGATGTTTTGCTCATGGTCATCTAATTTAAGAACTAGAATTTCAAAACAGGATAGCCCCTGTTCAGAAAAAGCAAATAAAAATGTTTTCTTTGGTTTTGGACCCTGGAATAGGATGTAAGCTTACTTATTAAAGTAGCCTTTGGAAAAGTTTAAATATCGATTTGACAGCACAGCAAAAATTTGCCTTTTATAGTTTCATATTTTCCCCATGTTGGTATTATACTCTCATTTGGATAATGTAGGTCAGTATTTTGATGAATGAACTGGAAATTGAATTTGTTGTGCTTACCTTATTTTCTAAAGCTCAAGCTAAATCTCAACTTTAGATGAAAATCCCAGTTCTCAAGGATGGTGTAAAATATCTTCCAATGTTAATGGAATGGAGAAAATTTCCCTTCCTCTGCCTACATTTGTTAGCATCAAAAATTGTTGTTAGTTGTAAAGATAAGAGTCAGATCACAAAATGAAAATAAATAGGTTTTCTTTGAGGTGAAATCTGTCCTGAAGAGGTGTTTGAAAAAAATTAGGGTCTGGAAAGAAGTGCCATTTCCTGCCATCAGGAGGATTTGTGCAGCATGAAGTATGCTCCACCCCAGCATGGTGGGGCTATGCTTAGATAGTGTGCCAGAATAGTTCATCTAGAGTTGCCAACCCAAATTCCAAAGACAAACTCTGGTGGCCAAAAGTACACTACTCTAAATTTTCATAGAATCCCATCAACCAAGACACATCAATGCAATAAACAATTTTTATGTTGCAACTTTACATCAGATTTCTTGCAGATAGTTCTTCTTATCATACTTTTAAGAGCTTGTACTTATTTGTAATTTTCTTTTGAATTTCTAAAGACTTGTTTTTCCAAACTACTATCATGATGCAAACTAAACAGAAAATGAAATTGATATTTTGAGAAAGTGATTATAATAAAAGGGCAACAAATTTAGCTCCAGACAGTCCCCGACTATGTTTACTCCATCCCCTCCTCCTTCAACTTAAAAGAAAAACCTGTCTGGTGTACCTCCTTGACAAAGCTTCATTGGCACATACTGAGGTAAAATTGCTCAAGGTCATATCCACATTCAACTGTGTGTGATCTCTGCGACTAAGTGATCTGCATAAGTCACCATTGACCAATCGGAGTGATGCTGTTGTTTGTAATTTATATAAAAGGATAGTCACTTGTTGTTTAATAGAAATATGGGATATTCCTAAATATGTTTGGGGGTGATGTTAGAACCCTTTTAAGGTGATAGATAAAATCACAATCAATTTAATAGAGAGGCTGTTAGACTGACAAAATTCAACATTATAGACTTGAGAGAGAGCAGTTGTATCATGACACCAGACATAACAGACTAGGCCTATTAGAGTAGATATTTGGATGGAACAGGATTACAACACCCTGGATGGAAGTAGCTATGCACTAGACTAAAGGTCTGCTATAAAATGCAAGGTTCTCGAGACCAACATCTTCTCAGTGGATTAGATTAGGATAAGGGCAAGGGGTTATATGCATTAGGGTACTAAGTTGACCTTAAGTTGGTCAGGCAGACCTATGGAGTAGTGGACCCCATAGCTGCAGCTTTCTCCAGCCCCCTCCCTCTTCTCCATTGGGCAGAAAATCTTATATTTTGGGGCAAAGCATATGCTTTTTAGTACAAACTTATGTAAAATTTCAGGCAGAACTGTTACACCCCCCCTTTACCCCATCAATTGGAAATACCCCTCAGCACTTATGGTGGACCTTGCTAATGTAGGCAACAGAGACAACACATTATAAGGGGGTAGCAAAGACCAGGACCTCAAACTTGTTATTTGGGAGGAGTTTCTGAGAAATTACATCATAAGTAGGATAAATCTTTCCAGGTAAACATAATCTCAACTTGACACCTTCCAGAACGTGATACAGGTACTGTATGTGTGACTACATGACTCAAATCATGTTTTGTAACTGTTGACTGCCTGAGGGATCTAGGCTCTTGCTGTTTATTTTCTGATAAAAGAATTGTGTTGCTTTGCAAAACCATCAATTGGAAGAGAGCCAAATACACGTGTGTGAATGTTGGAAAGTTGGTCATCTTGAATTATGAGATTTTATGTCAGACACAAGTTCTGTGAAAACGAGATGATCCAGTTTTGTTTATCAGAGTTACAGTTGCAAATGTTGAGCTAGGCTGTACAAACAATTTTGACTCACCACACCTGGTTTCCCTACCTGCACCATCATGCACATATTTTGATTTCCCCTTTAAAGTGCTCTTTAGTATGGTTAATACAAAGTTTACCATTGCACAGTTTTAAATTGAAGTTGTGCCATTGGCAGATGAGAGCAGTGGCATTGCCATACTTCTTGTAAGGGAGGGCTGGGGGGGGGGGGGGTTAATATGAGGTATGCTTTGCTGGAGGGGCGCATCTGTTGAAAAAAATTAATGGTATGAAGAACATCCCCTGTTAGAGTGGAAGTTTCGCAGGCATAGCCTCTGGAAGGTGTAGGTATATTTCCAAAGAGTTGTGGTTGAACAAATAAACTTTGTCAATCCTTTACTGGCATGAGGATAGGAGACTAACTTTAGTGGGAGGGGGCAGGGGAAAGGGGGAAAAGCACTTTTGCTCGAAAATTAATGCACAAATGTCTCAACTTTTGCTAGAAAATAGCATGTATTTCCCTGAGAATAGAAATTGTTCTTCCTGAAAGGTGGGGGGGGGAGGTACCACCCCCTTCCACTCGTGTGTTAATGCATAATAGTACCATGTAAATTATAAATAAGCAGATGCCAGTACATGCAACTGAAACTCGAACCCTGGAAGTATATACTACCTTGTACTTCCATGATCAGACTTGATGGCTGGCCAGTATTGGAAGGGAAGGGGTGCAGAAAGGGATACTTTTATAAACTTGGACATCCTAGGACTAGTAAAGAGTAATTGTAGCAATGGGGCTGTATAAGATCTCCTAGTAATCACATCACACATTAATTGCGAGTGCAAGTGCAGCTTGCAGAAAAGAAAATCTGCAAAAGTATTTAAAAAATTTAAAATGCATGCCTTTGCGAAGGTATCAAGATCTAGTGGGGTCCCTTATGTGACCCCTTTAATTGGTCTAGCTTCCACAGAGCAAAGCCCATTGCAAGCTCAACTATATTTTTAACATTAGGTTGATGCTTGCAAATCACCTTAAATGTCACTGTTCAGAAAGACTACAGGAAAGCTTTGAAGTTTTGGGCACCATTATTTGAACAACTAAAGACTGGAACTAGCAAGTTTTTTCATGGTGGGACTGTTGATCCCATAAATCGAGCAGTAGTGGCCTTTTTAGTGATAGAGGGCTACATGGCCACCCCATTTCAGGTTAACAGAAATCAACATGGTGTGTACATCGTCCTAGCCACTTTATAATACACAGCAGTTTTAGATTGGAATTGGTGCTGTAGGCAGCTTGGAAATTTTTGGAGCTCCTGTTAATGCTGAAAGCACCAACTCAGAGTGTACATACTTTCTTTAGTTCTCTTACCTGTTCAAAGATTGTATTGCATCTATGTTTATAGCCTGTGTTTTCCTGATATTTAACAGCCTCTAAGTGTAACTATAAATTTTAGGGACTGCTGTCTGTTCCATTGTCTCAATATTCCAACAAGTCTACATTCAGATCAGTGTTTGGTGAAGAGTTAATTAGGTTAGGATGTGCATATTAGGGTTACGTGTATTGGAACACAGAGGCATCAGAACATACAGTTGTAACTATAATTTACAGTTCATTTACTTGGCTTCACTGAATTGCGAAGCCTTGCAGGAACTGCGTACATCTATTTTGCTGACCCATGCGTGTGGGTTAACCACCTAAGACTAATTCTCTCAGAAAAGGGAAGTGGACTTTTTGCAGCATTGTTGGTAAGGCAAGGTACTCACTGAGTGGATTTGTGTAAGGTTGTTACATGATCACTAGCTTGTTGTGAATGGCAGTGGTGAAGGTGGCCTGCAGCCCAATGCAGCATGGGCCTAATGGAGTGATGCCTCAGCATGGGGTAGCTAATTGTTCCCTCAGGCCTCAAAAATTATTTTCTAGAGGCCTTTTCTTGGCTAACAACTAAATGAAATCCCATACAAAAAGGAAGGTGGTTTTTCTCGAAGAATCATTTCAATGTTTGGAAGCATCTCATCCAGTTTGCCTTGCAGTATTCCATAAAGTTTATATACACGCAATTACACAAACTGTTAGCCTATAGGTCTATTGCATTGTAAATGATTTCAGCAAGCCTTAATTAGCTGGCCTTGGCCACAGAGTTGGCTGCAGAGGGTAAGGCCTCTGTCCCCTGAATAGTGGCCTCTACAACAATGGTGATTGGTTCCAACTTGAAAGCCCTGCAACCCACAAGCTTTCATCAAGTACTGTTGTTAAATAGAATAAACAAGCAGGTGGGCAGCTAGTTCCAACCTAAAGATTGTTAGAAGCAGCAATAAAACGATTGATAAAATGTTATTGTCTTCCCACAAATCAGGAAGCTTAAGTGTGCTTATAGTCTAAATTGTTGGGAAGCCTTTGTGAAACCTTTGTCACTTGGGTGAACAGTAACAATAGTTTTAAATTCATCTTTTCAACAAGATTTCACTTACACAAAGGAATACCACCCACCCATTGTAGTACTACATATTAAGCTGCACAAATGTTTTGGCCAACTTAATTTTCCATTAAGAGTGTTTTGTAAATAGTGGTAAAGTACATTGTAATAAATAACCACAAGTGGAAATTTACAAAATTCCAGGAAATAAACCTCCTGACAGGAAGGCTGATCAGGAAATAAACAATGTTACGTTGCATGTGTAAAACATGTGAGGCCATGTCAGCTGTTCACATCTTTTGCTTTACATCTATGTAGACAAAAATAATAGCATCTTTGCAGGGCTTTGATTAGAACTGCAGTAACCAAGACACTCTTCCACCAGTGGCTTCACTAGGATTGAGTTCAAGGGTTAATCAATGTTTGGTTTGTGAAAGAGGAACCAAATCTATGGGCCCTCTGCTGAAATTTCCATTTTATTCTGATGTGTGGTTCTTCAGATGTAAGCAGATGGAGTTTATAAATTTGTAACCTTTAGTGAGCTTGAAGCAAGCAGGGGTGTCATCTCCTGCATTTTCTTTTACTTAAAGTAACCTCCTGCCAACATATTAGCTTCAGTTAGCTGACCAAGGGTGTCCAGTCCAATGACCACAACTGTCCATGTCATTTTGTGTTACGATTTCAGATTTGAATTTAATCTGCAGTTTGCATCAAATTAGCTTCCAAAGGAGGATATTGCTGATGGTGACTGACAATTTGACTGTAACATTCCTTTAATACCAGTTGGTCATTACCATTTATACCTCCTTATTGTTTATAAAAGCTGTGTTCACAGTTTTGGAGTTAAAGCTGTTTGACTTTCCATCCACTCGTCATCTGACCATCAAGGGCATCTTGCCATCATGGGCATCTCCCAACTCTTCCATGCAGGTGCACGTCACTTCCGCTACATCAAAATGCATTGAAGTGAAATCAATATTTAGCACATATGGCTCACATTATGCAATCCAGTGGTTGTTTTCAATATAGCAGTGTAGCCCACGATAGGTTAGTGACCTACAGTCGAGGTTTCTGACCCGGAGAATTCTTCCTGGATTTGGAGAGCTTCAACTCATTTCAGACAGTTTCTTTTACTACTCAGGGAGCTGGAAGACATCTACAAAAGGATAAAATAACAACAAACTCAGAAGTGTCTAGTCCCATAACTTTTTATTGTCTATGGTACAACAGAAATAAAAAAAAAAAATAAAGAGGCTAGTACATACACATTTTAACACTGTCAGAACAGTCCTTCTAAAAAAGATTCTTTTACAATTCAGAAACTTTCTACACTTTTCCTGTAGATAAAACATACACAGTTACGATGCACTTTTAAATAATATCAAACACTTTTCTGCCAGAACTTATACCTTTGCTGTGTCATGGAAAAGAGGTGAACCAATTGAGAGTTGGGAAAGTACTGACATTTTAATTTTGTGTCTTGGACATCCCGTGAAGGAAAATTAAAGTGTTTTTAATATTTTTGGTAAACTGAAGAACCAAAGTAAAGGAGGGTCTTAGACTAATTCCCTCACAATAAATATAAATGTTTTAGAGAAGTCCCTGCCCCCTCCTCACCCAGTTAAAAAGACATGGCATTCAGCAGAATGTCTTACAAGGTCATTAAGTACACAACTAGGTGCACTGCTGATGTGTGGGAGCTACCAAGAACTTATGTTTGTGAAATAGGAGCAAAAATTTGTCCCCCCTCTCCCCTCTCCACTGTTGATTGCTAGCAAGCAGTATTTAAGATGAGTGCAACACCCACAGTGAAATGACCAAAGGCAGTCAGGAAGGTCAAACGAGATTCAACCCCTTTCCCAAAGAAAATGCAAATAAAACCACAACAGCTTCTTAATATCAAACCAATCAAATTGATAACAAATATTTCCACCCAACCCCCTCCCCAGGCTCTGTGCTTTTCACCTGAAATTTAAACAGTAGTAGTCTTGTTGGATCAAGGAGATTCTCATGGGAAACAAGAAGTATTGGGAGACTGGGAAAGAAGTAATGCAAACTAAACCAAGCGAAACATGTAAAACTATTTTGAAGGGAACAGTCAAAATCTCCTGCTATGTTCCCAATATTTTCAACTTTAGAAAAAATAATACTCTTTTCCTTCTATGGACAATCACTTCAGCATCTAAGAATGTATGCTCATAAATTTCTGTATTTAAAATTCTACAAAGTGTATATTCAGAAGTTGGAAGATAAGCGAGTGCCATTTTATTTTTCCGAGGGAGGCCTTACAAAAATACAAGTATCTCTCTTTCTCTCTCTCTTAAGATATGTTTAAGACCTAATGTACAGAAGACATTCTTTGAGAGCTCTTTAGAAAGCATATATTTCAAACATGTACAAAGGCAATATATGGCTACCAATATTCCTTTATTCTTTGAGAACAAAACGAAACCTGTCTCATGCTTATTTTCACAAACCAGTTTTCTACCTATGAACAAAACACTCTAATACATACACTAAACATGTTACATATCATCCTCAATCTCATGAAAAAAAGTCTTTTTCTATATAATTTACTACATACACATATTCTCTGGTTAAATAACTTTTTTTTTTAAATTTTTCCTTTGTATGTATCATCTCTCTATCTTACATAAATATCACGCCATTTAAAAACAAACCTTTGTGTCACTAAACTTCATTCACTCTTTCTTTTCTCAAACATGGACATTCCATCAACCCTGAAGCAAGCTTCATGCCCAAATCAGATTATTATGCTTCTACTAAACAGCTTAATTCCCCCATAATGCAACAATACTAGAGACATTTAGTGGAAAGGAAGTACAGACACATAGCATTCCCCAACAAAGTCTTATGCCCAAAGGTCACTGCCCTTAATTATAAAGCCAAGTGTGCATAGAAGGAAGTTTCCACAAAATCTGTCCCCCACATTGTAAGTTACTGTTTCAATTGAAGTGATACACCCTGCATTAATGAACACATCTCGTGTAAGTCGAGACAATGAAAGAGGATTAAAAATGTGTGGAAAACCAGAGTTGAAAGAAGTTAGTAGAGCAGCACCTTAGACACAAACAGACAAAACTACTTAACACCATTACTAAACACAAGTGGGCACCGTCACAATTCATTACTATCTTTTTTAACTGCAATCTTTGTTGTAACAGGGCTAGGATAGCCAGAATCGGCGACAGAACAGAAAACTGCTGCTAGTGAGTCTGACTCGGCAGGTTATCAATTAAATCCACAACTCTGTACAATTTGAAAACCAGGCCTCTGACAGTGTGATTGAAATGAATTTAAAAACTTGAGCCAGTAATAAAGCCACAAAAAAAAAAAAACAAAATTAAGTTTCTGGCACACTAAAAATACTGGAAAGGTGACATTTTCAGCTTTGCACCCAAAGTGCACATGCGTACTTACAGGAATGAAGACGAACACTTATTTTGCGTGAAAATTTCATACATTTATGAAAGATTCAATTATCCTGAGAATTGTAGGTTTTTTTTCTTTTATTCTGAAAAGTTGCTTCAGATTTTAATATACCAACCTGTTAAACTCTTAGCCAGACCCAAGAAACTTGAAAATCCAACTAAACTAGCAGAGAAAACCTACAAACTGCATGACTACCTGGAAAGTGCAGTACAACCAGTAAACAGACAACCTCAGGAGGACTGAAGAAACTAATTAACTTTGTATACCTGTATCACTTTGTGACACTAATGCAACTAAATTCTCACGTGCAACTACCCTCAGCATGTACCTGGGAGACTTGTGCAGGTGTCAGTCACACTGTTTAATTGCATCAGTTACAAAATCAATTTCTGTGTCCTGTCAAAATTTCTTGGGTCTGCTAACATTTCTACTTAACAATGGGCATACCTCTACCACTCCCCATCACATTTAACAAGCATTAGTTCATTCATACAAAAACTCCGTTCTCAAATCGTTCTTTTGTCCACTCTATTCTGCATTTGACAATATCCTCTCATTTTTTTACACTTTTTTTTTGTAAGTTTTAAAAGTTATGAATACAACCTTTTATTTTTCAAGGTAGAAACACCAATACTATATCAATTTCTAAAATAGGTTGAATGAAAGTTGCAGAAATTTTTGTTATATAGTAGTGGATTCTGTTATCGCCATTGCCAAGTCACATGACACATTATCACGAGACATTCCACTGTCTAATACCTACAAACCAGAGTGGACAAAAACTTTGGTCCACAGCTAATATGACTTTCGTTACTCCAGAGTCCCTGATACTTGGAACACCACATTCCAAGTGAGACACATTCCAAAATATGTGCAGGCACTTTTTTCTACGAAATGTCCATTTTTCCCCAAAATTTTTTCGTTTTTAGTATCTACACCAGCAATGCACGAGGTAAACCTGAAGCCCACAGAAGTTTACTCGAACCGACACATCAACAAAACCAACGTTTCTGTATTCATTAGTTCCACAAACATCTCTTGGACAGTCATCATCGTTCAATGCAGCAAATTTTAAGTGGATTTTAACAGTTGCAAAAGATCTTGTCAAAGGTGACGAGGCAGGTGGTTTCGATTCAACGTGACGCTCTGTCCGCCATCACTGTTACTAAGGTCTGACCCCAGTCCCCGTTCGTCACTGTCGCTATTGTAACCTACAATATCAATTTCATCTGTGGAAGACAAAAGAATAGGAGGAACAGATTTTAACATAACATCAAACATAACGTCAACACCAAAATCAAATCTCTAGCCTGAAGTTTTTCAAATCACTTTCACATGACTGGCAGTCCACAGATAAACCACAAGGAAAATGCTGTAAAGAATTTGCAGTACAGTATACATGTCACACATATCTTAATCAGGCATGTAGCTTGGGGGGTGGGGTTGGCCCTTAGATGTATGCTAAGCCCCCTAAGTATTGTTTGTGTCCTAATAAAAATGTGAAAGAAAAAAAATAAATCAATGCCCTGAATCCCCTCCCCCATTTGATACCTAGGCCCCCATAAATCCTGCTATGCCCCTGATCTTAATGCACTTTTGTGAGAAATAAACCATACACATCAACATCTTAAATACTCAATACTCGGTTTTCTTTTTTCGGTTCCCTTTAAGTTAGGCAGCAAATGAAAAATTTCCATCATGATAAATACCAACTAGCATCTCTCAAGAACCTTGCAACATTAACGTCCATCTTTGCTTCGGTCAATTGAAGGAAGTAAAGAATGAACAAAGAGTGACAGTCAACAAAATTTATTGACAATATTATTCTTCACTTCACCAACAGCAACCAACATGTTTTCTTAGATGTATACAAAAGAAAATAATGCCTTTGAAATTTTTATCATATGGATTCCTGTGCAAGTGCATAAAATATATGAGACATGATCATTCCCATATAACTTTTTTATATTTATTTGCCTGCAAGTGATGCTGTATCATGTCTTCATCACAGAAGATTAGAAGAGTACTGTAGAACAAACATTTGATCTTGGATCACTTCAATACGTAACCACCGCAGACTTCCTCTCAGTTAAATAACTTTCTCCGACAAAATACTCCCGGTTATATATCAAGCTACTGAAACACTTTCGTGACATATCCCCTTCTACATAAAACCTGGCATGGATTTTCACCACAGGGTTTTCCAAACCAGCACTTTGTATGATTAGATCCATAAAACAGAGTAATTTGTGATTTTCTTTGGAAAAAAGAACCACAGCTATATAGGCTAAAGATATGCTTGCAGATATGGTACTGTCCCCTGAGTCTGTAATTTATACACAACTGATAAAACCAGATTTGTTAAGGTTGTGACTTTCAACCAATTTATGGCTCCTTATCCATTCTTTTCACAAACCTATACAATAAGCCAGTGTTGAAACTGCATATCATCCTATCACAGTCTTGATTGTACCCTGTCCAATCAATTTAAAACACAATGTGAGTGAGGGTCAATTGATAAAAGGATTTAGAAAATTACATTGTTCTTCTACAGTAACTATCTTTCACGTTAAAGGTCTTGCTCCAATTGTCATTTCAAAGGTCATCATGGTTATTCTCTTCACACAAAACTTAAGTTTCACAGTTTCATAATTAATCCTTACACATATGAAAGGAAATCCAATGCTGGTCAGTTGTTTTTCCTGATCTCTTAACAGTGACACATTTAATGGAGCTATTAAGATACTCAGTTCATCCTTGGCCGATATCAAATCAGCTACTCTGGATTCCAAATGCTTTGACCCATATCAAATATTTCAGTAGCCTACTTTATAAATACAAAGGTTTGCATATTTCACTGCATCTGTTCATTGTTTTTCTTTCCTAGTTAATTGCAATGCTAACACTTCAGTATACTCATTTGAAAGAAAACGAACTTGGAACACTGGACATGTATGTACATACTGTACCAGAAATAATGTCACGGGCAGACTTCCTCAATAATATCTTTAAAACAGTTTGTCTTTCTTATGAAAGTCATCCACCATAAACCAATATTCTTTTTCTGGCAAAAGTTGTTCCAATTTTATAGTTTTCATCATCAATTATTCCTATCTCCCTCAAATGAGACAGTTTTGACAACACCTTCCACTCAAAACTCCAAACAGACATGCATTAGATACCCCAACTGCGTTTACTTTTTCCACTTCATAAAGTGGCTCAAAAAATTTTTGGTGGTTAAGTTTTGAAAACACACACATAAATAATCCTGAAAAGAAGACTGCAGGACAAACATTCAACTGCCAACAAACAAAGTCCAGGTTTTCAATTGCACACAACACATACAAGGTTTCAGGCGGAGAGTACCGGTCAATAGATACAATATTTGTTCAGTCAAATTCACCCTAATTAACCTTCCACAAATGCCCGGAGTGTCATATTACCCATCAGCTTTCATTAAGGATTTCAGAGCATAACGGTTTAATGGAAAGTACATCTTTCCAATACATAGGCCTTTAAGTGTCAGTACAGGTCACCTGCAGGAATCCATCAAAAGATGTTAAGATCACTTGGGAAATGTAATAATGGAAGCGAAATTCCATTTCCTACCAGTCAATTACAATTTCACTTCTCTCATTCACTGGATGGCCTTATAACACTGAACAGACCATTCATAGCAATGGGGATACATATTCATTGAATTACTCGTTCAGTTAACCAGGTTTCCTGCAAGTTAGAAACAATTAAAATTCCACACCCTTTTTATGGCCAAATTATGCAAAATCCATGACTTTAATATGTATTCCCTTCAGCATAAAAATCCAGCCTAAATTTTACACTTCGTAAATGCTTCCAAAGGAATTTCACAATCTTTACCGAGTTCCAAGACTTTCCCATGACTTATCATTTACAAAACCCCGTAACTTTCCAGCTGTAGAAAGTTTTAACTCCATGACATTTTTCAGGTGGTAGGAACCCTGGTTAATATTTCTGTATTAAGGAAACTACTTCACCAAAACTTCTCAAATGATTGCAATACTAGGCATTCATTCAGAAGGTCCAAAAATGAAGACTGGGGCACAACCTGGGCATTTTCCAAGAAGACAAAGTTCTGATTCCAACAGTAACAGTTTTGTCTGCAAAAAGGGCACTTTTGTGCTTTTTGGAAAACTGGGGAGTTTGTGGCTCATCCCCCAGTACCCAAGTTCCAACCTCAACCACTCACCTTTTTCTGAATCATGGTCTGACGGTACAGAACTACCCGTACTATCCTGTCTTTGCTTGCCTCTGATTCTATTTTGTAGCTGCTCCAGCCTCCGAGCCAAGTACCTCTGTTCTCTGCTCAGGTTTTCTTTTTGGCCTTCAAATTTCTGACATTTTTCTTGTAGAACCTGAAGTGAAAGAAAATTACAAATGGGTTGGCAGAGAAATCAGAATAAGTAACTGCAATGAGGTGTTGAACTCTTTTAAGATGAATTCATTTCTAGCAGGCTTCTGGTCATCTAGATGGAAACTTGGCTCGTTGTTGACAACTTTTTAACATGCTACCTAACTCATATGCAGCTGAAATTACTACCGGGGGGGCTATGGCAACTGCAGGTCACAGGTGAGTAAAGGGAAAATACAGTCATTGGAGTTTGAACTGATATAACCTGGTATCCAAATTCTGCGATGGCTCTTGTAATTGTGTAATTGTAAAATTCACCCAAAAGTCCTTTTTGGTTGACCTTCTGCAATATATTCTGAAACATAATGGGAGATAGGTGTAGGGGAGATACAATTTCCAAGATATGTAGCCAATGTTTCAAAATTAAAGATGGACTGATGCTTATTCTCTTCAAAATACTGTCCCCTGTTTGAAGAAAGATGCCAAAAACTTCACTGTGTGCATTTTGTTCTTGGCAGACTACATCAGCAACTGTTACCAGCGTGAACATTTCTTTTTTAATACTTTCATAAAGAGAAGCTTACAGTGAACTATACAATACTGCACTATACGTTGTACTATTGTCTTTGACACTATCTGCAACCGCAAAGCAACAAAAACAAAACACTTCAAATGCCATCTTCAATTAAAACCGCCCATTCTATCACCTAAAATACCCGCAAGCTGAAGTATGCTGGTTGACCTGACTCCACTGTTTCAATTCAACCAATCAGTGAAGTAGCATGGTTTATTGTTCAATTCCCACCCCTCCACCTTTCACTTTATGAACCCTCCTCCCTAATTCTCTGATGTCCAAACTAGCCTGTTTTTCTTTTGCCTACATAGCTCCTAGATTTTTTTACAGCTTGGACAAGCCTGGTTGCTGTTATGCCTCCTTTAATTGGCAGATGACTCATACAGCTCATTAAAAGTGCTGGTAGTTCTGCAGGATGTCCTCACTCTGTTAGGCAAGCGCAGTATCCGGGGCAGTCGTGTGCAGGTGCCCTCCCTTGCATACAGCAGGCAATTTTATTTTCGCTCTGTCAGTGTTTAGCACAAGGTAAGCTTTTATGATCCGTACATTACACAGCAATAACTCAGTAATAATACACAGTCTCCTTATAGGAATCCAGGGATCCAAGATTTTCACTGAAGCATGCATCCATGTTTAAGCTCCATTAAAGAGTGATTGCAATGGCACTCCCTCATCTTTGAATATACTGTTTTGTATGTATCTGATAAGAAACTTGAAATAATAACAAATTCCTCTCTACTGAAGGGCAAAGATTAAGCATGTAGATGGCTGCAACTTCTGCCTTATAAGCAACATTATCACCTGCCTGTCTAGCATAAATCATCTGCTACTTAGCAGGTAGAGTAGTTAAAAGATGATGAAATGATTATAGACAAAAAACATTTCTAGGTAACCAAAATTACTTGCTTCCTTAACTCATACCCTCAAGGATGGGCCCAGAATTTCCTGAGGGCAGGCTCATTATGGGGCTACTACAGGGCCACTGACAGCCATCCTATTTAAGGGGTCTGGCTAGAGAAAGGAATTTATACTGGGGGTCTGCCGGTGCCAGAAGGAAACTGTCAGGAAGGATTTTATGATTTTTTTTTTAGAACCAAAGTACCAAGTGGAAATTTTGGTGCAGGTGTTGGGTGGGGCCGTCTTATACTGCCTGACCTAGGCACACCCCTGCCCCTGTTAAGTCCTGAAGCTGCTTTTTTTTGAGCATCAAGTTTCTTTTCACTCCTCAATTCCACTGCTTCATGGTTCTAAGTCATTAATTCAAACAATGTTCTTCAAAGACAATGCTTCAATATAATCTGTTCACAATTTCAAAGTGTTCAATTGTGCACCAACTTTCACCGTGCTCCATCCAAAGCCAAAACTTAAGTATCCACCCCAACTCTATAGTTCTTGGTCCAAAAGCCAGCCTTCGGAAATTTAGCATTTGAAGCAGAAAGACGGCAAAAGTAGTGTCACGACAATGCTGAAAAACTCGTCTAATGACTGGTTTTCCCTCTAATAAATACATTGCAATATTGCCCCACTTAAACTAGATTCCATCTGCACACACGTTATCACTTCACTGAACATTCTGCTCTCTGAGAAGATTGAAATCTCATTTCTCATTTCACATTTGAATCTTTTAAAGCTCAAACTAATTAAAACTCTTGATCACAGAATGAAGAAAATAAATCTCCCTCCAGAAAAAAAATTCCCTCCCTTCAGGAAAAATTCCATTCGTATCACTTGTAGTGCAATAGCTGAGAGAAGACCATTTGTAAGAAATGCGGTGTATATGAGATGACAAAGAGAGAGCTATCATTATAACCTTCCCTCTTGTGACAAGAAACGAAACTTCTTGTTTTGTACTGGTGGTAAACAGACAGGAGCGAATTCAACCACAGGTCTTAATAAACAGAATGAGGAACTACTGTGAATGTGGTAAAATGACACAAGAGGGTCCAACCGCAGCTTTTAATGAATATGTGGATGGCTTACACTCATAAATGTCTCTCACTGATTTATGGAATCTCTTTGGGGTATGAATGCAGCAATGGCATTACAAGTATATATACCGAAAATACGGTCGTAATTCTCCAAATTCTCACTGACTATTAATATGCAGCCTGCTATACGGTACAGTGAAACTTTGCTGGTGATGGGATGGTGCGAAGTGCAGTGGAGGTTCAAAGGAAATCATAACTTGTTCCTGGACTGAGAGCTATGGCTTATGCTCAATTTTCAACTACAAAAAAAAATTCCCTAAAATGGTCTGAGAATGTCAAAGAATACTAAACAAGCCCCACTTGTTTTTTTCTGAAAACAACTGTGTTAACTGGGAAGAAGTACTTCACCTAGGCAGCATGAAATAATGAATAGATTTTGATCTTATAGCCCCAAAACCATGCACACAGTAGTTAATACTTCATAAATTCCCTGAAGATTTTTTGCATGTTACTTGCATGTAAGAAATGCTTGTTGGTAAATACTGTGGTCTTGATATTTTGAAAAGTGGACAAATTGCCTCAATATTCTTTCACAATTTTGTAAAACTGACCACCTTCCTTGTCATTCAAATTTGATACTGTTGGCATGTTTTAGCAGTTTTCTGGGAAGATCTACCAAAATTTGCATGAACAGTATAGCATGAAAAGTTATGTTTATATTCCTTATTTAGTGCCACTAGGTTTAAAGAAATGCATATTTATTTGACTTCAATTTACACAGATGACATAGTTTCCCATCATGCGCCATATTTCTGAAAAATAACATTTCATTGACAAAATTAGAATCTTCCAAACGTTACCTGCTTTAGAGGTCAGTTTTATACACCTAACAGAGGACACATTTACGCAGTTTTCTTAATAACTTAAACCTCATCACTAGATTGACTTCAACTACTATTTAAAAGCAAATTTCACACTCTGGAGATCCACTTTTGCACAGGTGTCTGAACAATTTACCTTTTTCTCATAAACAAGAAAGTATTCAACACTATAGCTTTGTTTTTCTTAAATTTCCTGCATTGGCACAAAAAGCCACTGTAATTACAATAGCCTATTGTCTCTTGGACTGATTTATCACTCCACAGCTGACATATGAATTTCCCAACAACAGGTCTGTTTTTCGGGGTTTGCACGAAACCTGTGGCAGAAACGTTTGTTTACAATTGACTGCCAATAGAGTAACAGACCCCAGATGGTGAACTATTCCTGTCCAAAAACCATTCAGGAAGTGATTTCAGTCAAAACAGGATAAGGGCATTGAGCTATCTATCTCAGTTAGAAACTAAATCAAGCTTGTGATGAGGTCTGAAGAGAAAGACCACTGTTAAATATGAGATGTACCTGTATTTGTTATGACCACCAAGCTGCAGTGAAGTTAAAGGAGCACCTTAAAATACTTTGCAGAGGGGATGTAACAAAGGCAAAGGGAGGTACCATTTTCAGAATGGTATGAGGGAGGGGGTGGGTGTGTAATGTAGCAAAGTTCTGCAACTTAACTACATGGTTATGTAACATTTAACTGAAATTCAGGAGAAAGCACTTAGAAAAGTTTGCGGGTAAGAAACTTAGAGGAAAATTTAGACAGCTCTCTGCTAGGAATTTCTAGTGATGGAGAGAAATTCTGGCAATTGACAGATGCTTTAGATTTCTTGTGTTTACAAGAATATGCCTGAAAAATTGTGGGAAATTGGCCTTACTTCCAGGGAAAACCCATTGTTTCTTTTAGCTCTAGCTGTGCCCCTAGCTGTAACATGTGATATCTTAAGTTCTTGATGAAGATACATGCATACTTACTCCAATATATGTTTTGGCATTTGTGAGTAACCCTAGTGTTGTGTGTCGTGGTGCATCTGTTTGTACTGGAACTATTTCTTTAAGTCTCTCAAAACAATGCCTCAAATGAGCTCTCCTGTTAAGAAAACAAAAGAAATGAAAATGAAATTCAGTTTCAAAATACTTGAAAAATGCAGGCTGAAAATTTAACTCATTTAGAAACACTTTTTCAAATAACAGACCTAAAATGGTGTAAATGGCTTCTTCTGTACCCATTTGTCCTAGGTACTACAAGTTGTGCCATGCTTAGTACTGAATAATGAATTTAACTAATTTATGGTTGTAAGCAGTGATCATAGTGTCACAGAAGGGAGTACAAACTGTGCTATACGGTATCCACATAGAGACATCTAATCCCTAACATCCAATGGATTCAGACTCAGCACAGGCCCAAACACGTAATTACAGTTTACATTAGTAACACAACAAAGCAATCAACCTCTAGACCTGGTAATTAAATATAATCTTTGCACATCTTTTCTCACCCACTAAACATGTCAACACCATAAATCCAGGTATAAAGTACGGTGATAATATTCTTCCATGGCAAACAAAAGCCATATCGTACCACTCCACACCTGACCAAAATTAAAGAAAGAAAAAATCCCCAGCACTGACATCATCCACTTGTGCAACACACAGACTGTTATTGTGCACTGTTGCAGTAAACTGGGGAACCCCCTTTCATGAAAGTAACCCTATGGCTGCAAATGTAAAGAAAAACAAGCTTCACAGGAAAACGTTTCTACAATGTTTTGTAAAGTTAATGAAATCCCTCTTCATGTGAATGTAGTACCCCTTACAGTGCATGCTCAACTCCTGCTGTCTTCAGAAAACTGTCTGGATTACAGTAAACTTGCCTTAAAACTCAACTTACTCAAGGTACATATTACTGTTGCCAAGTAGTTTATAATCAAAATACCCAGAGAACAGTAATGTCTACACAAAAGTACTTGGTACCGCACTCAAGCTGAAGGGTAATTTTCTTCATAAGTGTGCTAGGAAGGGGAAGGGGATGAGCCTGGGGAACACCTTTGGACAGAAAAATGTTTTTTTAGTCAAAGCATGCTCAGTCCACCCAAATGAAAGTGGCACTGCACTCTCATTTTTCTTTCAAAGAAAAAGGTGCAGTGAACAATCTATGGTTGAATGTGGGCAAAACACTGGCAGAAATGGCACTAGTAAAGCAGCTCAAAAATTTAAATTCTTAATCCTGAAAACTTTTGAGAATCACAAAATCACACTGCAGGATAAGCTCTTTGAATGCAATAATATTACAGTAGCTCTCACTGTGCTACCTTCAAAATCATTCTGCCATAAGACGTGGCAAGTTTCAACATGACCAGAAATCCAGACAAGTTGTGACATGCAAAAGACTCCTACCGTACGGACTGTTGCTAGAGCCTTGCAGACCAGTGAGTATTGTAAATAACAACATGCTTATACAAAAGCCTGTCCTTTGCATACTGTAAGGAGCCCATGAGTATACAAGCAGGTAGCCTACAGTACTGTACATATATCATTTACATAGGTCTTTTAAATACTAACTGCAATACTGTGGAACCTAACGTAGGTCACCTGCTGAACCATGGTTGTTACCTAAGTTTCTTCTCCAGCTATTTTAACAGGGTATTATTTTCTGGGGTTCACCCTTTCAAATTTTGTATGCAGTTACCTTAAAAGTACTTTGACCTATGACCGTCTTGCTCAGCCTGTATCACATCAAAAGTTACCTTACCACTGTGAACATGTACATTTAGTGTTAATGTCAAAACAGTCAAATATAAAGCAAAAAGCACCGTCAGTCATTTTTACAGGTCATACCGGCCTACTGTATCTTTATGCAAAACCTGTTACACGCCTATCCCAATACAAACTGTAACTCATGCCAAATTTTGCTATAATTTTGACAGCAATCATTAGCAATGCATGAATGCAAATCATTTTTTTAGACTGTAAAACAACACACAAATTCCCTTACTAATGTTAATTTACTTGTACATCAAGATATCTAGCTCTGCTGTCACCCAATGCTAGATAAAATATTGAGTATCAGTACCCAGCCAGGCAATGGATCTTCAATGCCACATGCCAAGTTACCTTTCATACCACTCTGTGATAAAACATAGGCTGTATAGTTAACCCTTCCCTTTTAAAACAAAATTCCATTTTAAAATCTTTTCACAACTGGAGAAGCTTGTCCACTTCCCTGGCCACCTGGAGATTAAATTGCTGCAAAGCTAGGTCAACTCACAGATCCCAGGAAGATAAAACCAACACAAAGTTTGCCAGAAAAATCAATTCTTTCCCCCAAAAATCTCAAAAGCTACATGGAAGATACTGGCTATCTAGGGTTGTTCCCTAAGCGCTTTATAAATCAACGTCATTACTAATGAAATTACAAACTGCATCTATAGTGACGCTGTGCAGCATATTCAAGTTGCCATGCATTGCATATGAACGTTACTTTAACACCGGTCGGTATCAACAAAACACAACTTGCCCTGTTGCAGCTGCAATGCATGTGACATCAAATGTGTACACGACATGGCAAAGGGGAAGTGGACAGTACTAACAGTTGTGCTTGTTGTCTATCTAATTGCCACAAAGCAAAGAGCTTGCCAATTCAAGGTTTGATGAAAAGATTGATGGTGCAGCCAGACTGCAGATGAAGCTCTCTTGTAAAACAAATTTTAGCAAAGGCAATTGAGGCACTGTCTGCCATTCTGGCATTTTCCCAAACGAGCTCATTAATTTGTTATCCAAAATCCCAACTGCTGGTATTTAAGTACATAATTATGGCCACTGACCACAGTCCCAAGGGCTGGTGGATAAGTGCTTTTGCTGGTGAAATTTGATAATCTTGACAGCCTATTGTTGTGCAAAAACTCATTTGCCAGGACTGAAATAATATTTTCAAAAGCTGTTTGAGAGGAAAGATGGACCCACCAACAATTAATTATACATATTAGTGACAACTGTTTGTTGGAATCTGTACTGTAGGCATACTATTTATCAACTTGTCTAACAATTACTGTGATTTAAATCATCCCATCTGATCTTATTCAGAAAAAGGAAATGTCCAGCTGAAGGCTCACAAATCTCTTATTTCTATTAGATGGACTTTAAGTCATGTTTCAGACATTAATATCACATATACACAGTAAACCAATGGGCTACTGTACAGTAACCTGTAAGAATTTAAACAATTCAGCAAGAAAACCATAGTCATAATTAAACATACCATTCATCAATTAGGATACCCTGGTAAACTAATTCAAATTGTGTGAATGCATCAGCCCTTTAAATAACAGCACACTTTGGAAATGGCAAGGGAAGAGCCTTCCCACAGCCTTGAAAGACTTGTAAATAACATGTCACACATACTGTACTTAGCTGTCAACCCATCACTCTAATATTTATTCCTAGTGGCACACACATGTATCCAAACAGTTAACATCCTGACTTACTACCAAGACATTTCTCCTGTGCATCTCTGTAATAACACAACCTTAATCAAAAAGCATAAACTGCAACCATCAGTCCATCACTCCCCAGCCCAAATGAATATAAGGTCAAAACTTGACCCGACATGACCCCAAAAGTATCCGGTTTAGTAAGTGGATGGAAGACAGCCTCCTTTAAGACCCCAAAATAAAAACAACTACCCTTGATGTGTGCAGTCAGTCAACTGATGAATGAAAAGCTTGTGACTCTGTGGGATTTGATTTTCCCAGGGACATGTTTGATGCCCTAGATTCAAGGTTGGGGTTTAAATAGACACTACTGGTAAACAGGACTAGGGCAGGTTATCTTTTGCACTTGTGTTGCATAATAAAGAGAACCAATTGGCACATTGTACACACACATTATATGGCACACTCTAACAGGCTTACTGTAATTTAACAACATACTGAGTTTCATTGAACTCCCATAAGATAGGACTGCACTTTTATATGCCTATTGGCTCAATGTTTCATCCAGAGATTTAATGTAGATCGCAGGGTATCAACAAAATTGTTCCTTGAAGCACTTACTTTACAGCATGCAGTTTAAATGGCATCGCCATGAAAGCTCCCAGTATTAAGTTTTTTATTGGAATAAACTCAAGTAAACTTTTCAGCGAAAAGTGAATTTGAGAGATTAGTGCACAAAGTTGAGCAAAATAAGCAACGCCCTCCTAATCTTGACCTGAATCAATTTTTCGACACTTCTGCTACAATTTGAGGAATAGGGCAATGACTCAGACTATGTTTTAGAGACTTAACATTTTATAAAGACTCTACTGTGTGTAGAGCACCTCTATTTATAGAGAGCCCTTACAAACTTCACAATAAACTTATTAACAATGGTTTTTTATATTCCTACTCTCTTATTATGCCTCTGATATAATAATTTGTAATGTCTAGTTTGATCTTTCTATACACCACTAGAATAAGTGTCCCTTCTATTATAAATTTTGTACTTGTATGCATTTATATTGGATTTTATTTACCTTGCGTAAACATCGTTCCATACTTTGAGGTACACTGTGTTTCTAAAACAAGCAACATTAAATAGCAAACTTAAATTCAAGCCAAACCACACTCTGAACATAAAAAATGTGGTCACAAAGTACGAAGACCACCACACTTCACAGCCTGTGCCACACAGAGCAATGCACATTCTCATAGAGTTTCTCACTCTCACAACCCCTTTAATATCATTAGAGCCAGAGATGACAAGGCCCTGGGGTTGAAACCTGAGACGCACTCCTGGAGAGACATGTGTCAACCTTACCCACAGACAGCGAGTACGAACAGAGATTTGCCAGTGGAATATTTAAAATCCCTATCAAATTTTCATGTATTTAACAAGGGCTCTAACAAGGTTAGGCATATAGGTTGTTTATGTGATGTTAAAATACACCTGGATAACAAGTTGTTATGACCCTCCACCTCATAAATTCAACCAAAAAGTAAAGCAACTAAACACATCAAACTCTTGGCAAGCCGATCACTTTTTTTTTACAGGCATTTTTTTACCCTTTAAAGTTTGATATTTACTCAACTTGTCAATAAAATGTCTTCCTGAATCTACAATGACTTAAAATTGAAAACACAACACTTTCCCTTCCCCTACCTCATTCCTTCTGCACACATATACAGAAAATGCAGCTCTTTAAAAAAATTTGTAGGGACAATGGCAAACAGCAGTGAGTACCGTATAGGCCTACAAATTATATAAGCCACCTATTTCACAAATGAGCATGTGTCATGACATTCCCTTGTGCACTATAAACCTCACATAATTAGCCTCTGATGTAATTTCTCCACTGAACCTGAAATATAATACACGCTACTTAACGACTGTCAGACACAATCAATGATGAACATCCTAGCATACAGAGAACTGACAAAGCATTTTCCGCTGCTCTTGATGTATATCATACAGTAGCAGAATAAGCCACATGCTACACTAGATACTGCAGAAACAATGCAGCCAACACAAGTCAGTTCAATGGCACTCTACAGCAGTCTATATTGATTACCAAGTCCCATTATGAAAGGAAAGAACTAAGGTTTCTATCCAAGCAACTGTTTCAAATTATTTTTTGATGATAAAGCCTAAAGGGTTCCTTCATTGTTTTGTTTCCTATAATGCATGCATTCGTTCTTACCATCAATTCAACACCAAATGGACACAGCAATAGTGTAACTAGTGTGATGAAATTGGGAAACAGTTTTACAGAACGTGAAAAGTTACATCAGTGCAAGGCTCCACATACAGTAATAGGAGGGCTACAAATATTTGCAAAAAAAGTTGAAATAGGGCTACTTAAAATCATTATAAAGTTCAAAACAGCTCTATTTTTCACAAAAGATCTTATTTTTTGTAGCATGTTCTTTTTTCTATCTTCATCCTTTTTCCCACTTTTTTCTCCATCAGGCTAGGCACTTAAACTGTTACAGTACTTCAAACATCATCTGATGGTAGCCAACAAAAATTTAACCCTGATAAGTATAAATTTCAGAATGAAATGTTTATACCTTCCTGATCAAAACTTTGTATCCGTCAAGACACAAAAACACATATATCTACACACCACTGATGGGGGAAAAATAAATTCCTGACTGAATGCTCTAAGTACCATGACTGGGCAAACTCCCCATCTCCCTGTAAACTTCCCACATGGAAAATTCCCAACCGACAACTTCCCTAAAACAAGTTCCCCCAGCAAAAAATAGTCCAGGACTGGGAAGGGGGTGAAAGTTTTCCGCTAGGAATAGTCAGGGAAAGACTGACTCTGGGAACTTGCTAACTTCTATGCAACAGAACCACTCTAAGTAAGGCTACCTGATGAAATCAGCAATTATGAATTGCGAGTTGGCACTTCACTGCATAGACAATACAACCCACCTGGGACCTAACTTTTTTGTACACCAGGCCTATACTGCGGTTACAAGCAAACCAATGCTCCATTTTAAATTTTTCATGGCATCACAGACCCTAACTTTACAGAGAAAAGCCTGAGACATGAGCCTACAATGCAAAGTGTGTACAACGTACTGCTTACTACATGGACAAGGCCTCATAAACACTGAATTGGGGAAGTATTTAGCCACAATGGGTTCAATGGGCCATCAAATTCACATACAGGATACTGGTTAATAATAAATTCAGTTCCTTTATGAACGTTCTTCAAGTTCAGAGGTGTTAAATGGAAATTTTAACCATGCAGTTGGGAAAATTATCTCACCATTAACCTTCTTTCTTAAGAAGGCCTACATGACATACAAGAGCATTCACAACGTTACTCTATTTAGACAGCTTTTGCCACTAAAATTGACCAAAGTCATTTTTTTGTTGCACAATAGAATAGCCTTACATCGTGACCAGTGTTAGGAAAATTTCATTTGAACTTGGTTAATGGACCTCGATAATTTGTGGTTAATGCATTGTACACAAGGTTTGCATACTCCCAGACAAAGAAATTTATCAGGTGAGGTTATCTAACATCACTAGCAGTACAATAGTAGACCTGTGCACAATCAATGAATATCTGTCTTTGGGACCAGATGCAATGTTTTCAAGGACCCAAATCTGATAAAACACTGCCAAGGTAAAACATGGGCACCATTTTAACTGTTATGAAAATGAGGTGTTACTAACACCTGAAAAAAATTTGAAACTAAAACAGGCTCAGTAAAGATCACAAATTAGGAAGAGGGTATATAAAACCATGCAAAAGCAGATACAGCACTGCTAAACTGCACGTTCATCTGAACGATAATCATACCCATTGACAGTACAATAGCTATTACAATGTCCTTTTGTTTTCTGCTTACATATTAATCAATTGTCATCAGTTCAGTGCATTGCAGTAACATGTACAGGCCTGTCAGTAGGTTAGGTACAGTACTCCAACTGTTTGTACAGTACACATTGTAGGCTTCAATGCCAAGTATGCTGGACTCCTTCACCAAGTGCATACATGTAGAGATCTAATTTGAATACTTTTGGCCTTCATGAAACTACAAACCTTTGAGCCTCAAGCTCTCACTGCATACATTAGTTTAATACAACAGTGTGATGGTATGCACATGTGTATACAGTACTACTGCACACACTCTTATATATGAACCACTGTTTACTACCCCATTTCCTTGACCTACTGTAGTGTTGTCCTTCCGAATCTATAACCAACATTTGTGCAAGTTTAAATTCAATCCTACAGGTACATCCGAATTAGTTACACAGAACCACCACGTACAATAAACTGCTGGGTAATATGACCTACCACAACTTTGCAAAGGTCAATCCCAACTTCCCAGATGAACTTAATATGGCATTTGAACATCAAAATAGGCATACTGTTCATGTAAGAAAAAAAAAAAACTTTTGAGTGACAACTCGTATGGGAATCTACTGATCAAAAACACACGAAAACCTTGATCACATTAGGCTTCTGTTGCTCAAATCTGAGGCTGCAACAGGGAATTTGCAGTTTGTACAAGGCATTTGGCATAATTTTAAACAACTAATTGAAAATGGTACTGTTTTATGGCAGTCAAAGGTCATTGCTACTATCCTATAGACCTATAGTAATTCAGCTAAAGCAAAGGAAAAACTTTGCAAAATGTGTGAAAATTTAACAAAAACTTTCTTGAGATTTTTAACTCAATAAATTTGTGCCAAAATGAGTCTCTTCTTTAACACTGTTTTCGACAATTCATCAGCCACCTTTGACTCTAGCGAGAGATTTTGCTTGGCAAATTTCCCAGGGTTTTCAACATGCGATGGATACCAGCATGTTAACATGTCAATCCATGGAGTGATAAGGAAATACCCTCCATATCAATATGACTCACGAAAGTTGTTTGTGCAGCAAACCACGTAGCACACTGCAGCTACCTATTATGAACTTGGTTAAAACATCTGTACAATACTGCATAATAATGCAAGAATACCCGCAGCTGAGAAGAGAGATGACATTTTACTTTTTCGAGCAAATGTCATAGAATAAGTAAGCAGCCTACCAGCCACCCTCTCTGAGTTTGTGAATGCTGATGGCTGCGGCACCTCATCACAAGGCACTGAAGCTAACGGGTGGGACTGGGTATGTGGGTACTTAAGGACTCCTGTCATCCTGCGGCTGAATCAATGACTTGTTTACAACAATTCTGTCATTGATACAGCTATATTGGTTTACAAATAGTGTGTATAGGTGGAGCAGTAAACATGTGATACTACCCTGTAAAGTGTAGATTACATCAATATTTGGAAAGAGGACTACATAACAAATATTGTAAACATCTATTCTACCAACTGGGATCTAGCATAGTCACCTACATGCATACAGTATGAACCATCCCTAAATGTCTAAAAGAATCCTGCTACTGTATTTTTCCAACAAATTTACTTGCTTACTTAATTCTTTTGTGCCTGTTGTTTACAATGATGACAATAAGTAAAAGGACAATCTTTACTGATATGGCTTTTTCATTCATAATAAGGGTCTTTCCAAGTAGACTGAAAGCAAACAAACTGCAGCTATTTCAAGCATGCTACTGCAGTTATTTTCAAGTTGAATGCCATTTAATTGAAAAATTCTCGGCCACTGCTGCCCCTATCATCCTGCCTCCATTATAAAATTTCCAAATTTAGCAACAGGCTGCCCTGGAAAGCATCCTCCACCAATATTTAGAGGAAACTTGATGACAGCCCCTAATTTCCTGACACTCAATTCTGCCATGAGATCTCTTCAGTCCTAATTCTGGTGTGATAACAAAGGCATGTGAGGACTCGTTTAGAAAGTGAGATGGTGTACTTTTCATCTATACTGCTTGCAGCTCTTAAGGCCTTGGCTTAATGGTTAACATGCAAATAAGAATTCGACTACATTCACACTTCATCTGTTACCAGGGGTTGGTTTTATTAAAAGCTGGATGCATTGTACATGGGGAACTTTGGAATACCTTGGACCTTGTTGACTTTTAACGGCAGAAATGCAAACACACTGAACCATTCCGTGCTAATAAATATTGAGAGGTTTGGGCTAAGTGATGTCACTATGATGCAAAATAAGTGTATTGTCATGCTTACAGGGGTTTTGCGAAAACTACAGTACCCATGGTTGGCAAGTATTGGATATAGGCTTGCTTGCTGGGACTCATGTTAGTCAATGTGCTGACAACTAATTAATGGATAACTGACAAATTCTCTATACAGCACAGCTCACACAAGTTACACAGTATTCCTTTCAAACCCCCCACCCCACCCCTCCTACCATCCAAGATTTTCCAAGGTTATTTACAACTAGGATGAAATTTATCACCATAGGTAACAATGAAACTGAAAAAATCAGAACACTTCATTCAACTGCCACTTAACTTTGAAAAGCAGTAGTTTAGAAAACAGAGTGATTCCGTATAAATTTCTCTCAGCTACACAAAAATAATTCTTTAAAACCTTCCACACCACACCAAGATGGAAAACGTTTCCAAGGTTTCTTTTGTGAATCACAAAAGGTAATAATGTATATATATACTGGCACAATAGATTTCAACGAGGAGACTTCAATGGTATCTTTAATCTTCACTGCTGGAGATAACCCACGAAAAACTCAACTTCAAATCCACAAAACAACAATTCTTTTTGCCCTATCACTGTAACTATCAACTTTACCTTTTCATTTTCCAACTGAATAGAACTATTCCAACAGTGTCTGAACACTACTATACATTCACAAACAACTTTCCAAGGGGTGTGGAATAATTCAATGCATGCAGCTACAGTTGTCTGTATACTGCTGCTGTTATGTACAGGCCTATACTGTTTGTACTGACAAGCGTGAAAGTTCCATATCTGTCACCAGGGGTACATGATACAAAATTTAACTAACACTGCTGAAACAGTGTAACTGACCACACATCAGAATTTTATGGACCCCAGTATGAATGCATGGGACCTGTACTGTAAAACAATGATGGTTCGGTTAGGTTAGGTTAGGTTAGGCCTACTCTTTAACATTTCAAACACAAAGACCTATATTACTCATCCTTCGTGAGTTGTAAAGCTGTTCTTTGCTCTCATAAATTCATGTTTCATGTTTACATTACATTGAGGTGATAGATAGGCTTAATATTCTAGTAATATCTATCATATCACGTGGGTGGAAAGATGACAGTAAACTGCAGTCTCAGCAAACTTGAAATAAAAAAAATTGCTACTCTTAGCACTCCTTCTTACAAGAACTGATAAAAATCAATTACTTGCTTTATGTAACCCGTACATCCATGATTTAATATTGACATATTTCTTGGTGTGCCAAGTTGGTCCCGCCTTTTCCAACTGTGAGTATTTTGCTGGGGGAATATTCAACACAAACACACTAACAACAGTAAAACACACACATACTATCACCTGTCAAAATCCTACACTACACAGGTTACTCTTGGGGGTTCTCATTTTCAACTCCAGCAGGGCAAACTTAGCGCTTAAAACTTTAAATAGAGGATATAGGCTGCCTCTGAAAAAATAAAAAAAGAATAAAGTCCAACCACTCTTCTTAACATTATGCAGGTATCAGAAAAAAAGACTCTGCAGGTTAGAATCCAAAAGGCCTTGACCTGAAGTGAAGTACTGTTGGTCCCTAAAACTGAAGGAATCTGTTTACATACATCGGCACACTGCAGGATACATAGAATTGTTTGCATAGAGTGCTTGAACTATACATGACCATTTGACAGTTGCTGCACACTTTTCCAAGTCACTGCACAAACAAAACCCTACAGTAATCAATTAAGATTACTAAAACCACAGGAAAATCTGATTAGCAAGCTTAACTATCCAAAAGTTGAGGCACTTTTTCTGCAGAAAAAATGTTTTCTTGTTTCTTGGATTACCTCAGAAGTCAACATGAGAGATAATTGCTGTTAATTCAGTGTATAAGTTACCCCCCCCCCCCCTCCCCAATGGCCAGTTCAAACTTGAACATTTGTGACCACTACAAAGCCTATAAAATGAACTACACATGGACACAGCCATGTATGGTCCTTTTATAGCCTACATATAGCAATCAACAAAATTATGAAATTATTGAGTAACACAAAAATTTGCAGATGATCCCACATTTCGCCAGTACATAGCTATAAAAGCCATTTGGCAAGACATGATACATATTTTGGCTGCAAGTGTTATATAACACTTCCCTACAAGACTGCACGTTTCTAGATCGAATTGCATGTTCAAAATTTTCCGTTCTTCGTGGAACTGGTAATATTAAAAGGTCAACATTTTTGAGGTGTCACATTTTTCAATTCCCATTTGTCCATTGTTTGAATACAACACAATGAATTAAGTGATGCAAATGATTAAATGAATATGAATCAGATTCTATACACAGGTGATGGGACACCTAACAAGGTTTATCAAACAAACATATGAACTTTTACGGTAAAATGATACACATGAACGATGAATAACACCTGGTCTGGCAATTCACCAATTTTCATCCAAAATTTCCAGCCCTCTACACACTTGATGTTTTCAAACATTTTGCACTAATGTAACTTGACAGAGTTCTGTGGTATGCTCCATTGGCAACTTTGGGATGGACACAACTGTCAACATCTCTGCCAGGGTTGATACTTACATGGAAGTACTACCTACCTTGGAGGTAGTACTTCCATGATACTACCACAGATAGGATAACATACAGTTCAAACCACACCTCCTTCAGCAGAGCCATCAACTATTATTAAATGAGGGATCACCATGGAGAAAACCAGCAGTACCATAATTTGATCCTACAGGATAAACTTGATGTGTTTGTTTTGCTTAAGGTGAAGGTGAAAACACACAGGACTCACAAACAACAGTGACTTGTCAGATGGGACTGGCATACGTGACATACGGTATAAAACCAGGGATCTTCCACGCACAAAAACTAAATCACTCTGTCAGTCTACGATACAATTATAACACATGGCAAAATCAAACTAATGTAAGTTCAGAATTTTGTTTCAGAGAATGATTGTACCTTAAATGCTTTGACATACGTATGAGCTTTGGGATATCCAAAACACCTCAACCCCAAGTCATCCAACAGTTTGTTATTTTTTACCTAAGCTGTTCAAAGCATTTTGAACCTGTCAAACAGAAAAAAAAAACTCTCTAAAACTCAAAATAGAATAGTTGGACAATGAAATTTCTGTAAAAGAACATTCCCTTTCACCCTGGGTTGAAACTGGCATTGTCTCAATTACGTACCCAATTTTTGCTCAAGCTACATTACTTTTCCACAGAGAGAGCTGGAAAGGTCAGCCTAATTACTGCATATTTTATAAATTCCACCTGGCAGGGCAAAAAACCTGCCAACAATGCAGTGATGTTGACTAAATGGGAAATTAAAGATGAAATTCCTGACATAATCAATATTTCCTAGCTTCTGGTGAAGACTTGTTCCACAAATTTGAAAGATTTATGAAGGTTTGACAAAAGTCGGTTCGACTGAATGTTGTTCTCTCAGTGTCCATTCTTTAGTTTACAATTGCTCAAGTTCTTGACATTTATAACGCCCAAATTTACTCCCTTAAATTTGTTAAACTTTTGTGAACATGACGAAGGTGAGAAGAACAGTTAGAGGTTGCTAAGATTAATTTTTTCTATCTTTTCACAAAATTGACAACTTCTGATATAAGGCTTACTGTAGGAACTAGGAAGGTTCCTTTCAAAATGATAAACTGCAACTTTTTCTTTTCAATGAATGTAAGATGACATATCAAAAAAATAGAAGACAAAAAATCAAAAAAAGAAAACCTAAAAATAGACCACTATATAAAATTTCAACAGTCAACATACTTGCACTTCAAATTCTACAGAATTAGTACTGTAATATAACAGCACTCTGGCCACACCCCACAAGTATACTATGACGGCCAAGGACATGCCAACAACATCAATGGCACACACCTTTATACAATACAAACCCATGATAAACAACAATTTATAGACAAAGGTCAAATTGTAACTAGGCTCTGTGCAACACAGGGCTGTATAAATAGGTGTTGACTCAGTGCCAAAGCCAAGTCCCTCTCCACACAACACTAACACTGTTATCAGATTTGTTCAACTGTGTAAGAGCCCAGTCTTTCTGTTCAGTTTACCAGGTACCACACGTTACCCAAGGCTGAACCTATGGCCCTGGATGACATGAAAAGGTTTTCAGGTAGTGTGTAAATGAAAACAAGAAAATGCTGTGTTGAATTTTTTTTTTTACTCTCTCTGAGCCATTGTTAATAGGACTTTTGTTGGAACAGAGAGTCATTGCACCCATGATGAAGCCAGACCAAATTTTACATTAGTTATTAGTCTTGACATCAGAGGAAATTGAAAATGAGCCAAAATATGCTCTTGAATTTGCCAAATGAAGTATTTTTCCAGGGAAGACTGTCTGAATACTTTGAGATGAAAAAGGATGGTCGAAGTAAGCTATTCATTCTAATGAGAGGCCTTTCCCACAGGACATCCTTTCCTGATCAAATTACCCAGTATGCTGCTCCCCTAAAATACTTGCCCCAAAGTCCTAAACATAAAGGTCTCTCAATAAAGCTTGACACTTCCCTGCCGAAACCATAATTCTACTTCGAAACAAATGCAACAGCCAGAACTCTTAGTTGTACTACAATATCACGGGCTCTGCAGGACGCTACCAGTTTGCCAATGTGTCTACAAATTGTTGGCTCGTGCTTCCTGAACTTTGGGTAAAATGGCTGGAAGTTCCACTCACTATTAATTAAATCCATGGTTCGAGATAAATTTCAAATCACTTGGAAAGGGCATAGTCGATCAGTTCACCTGATGTATCAATCCTTTCAGTGACACATTAAGCAGTAAAACAAATTGCTTGTGATTGGAGAATAATTGCACTAGACTTGGCTCTGAAGTAGCAGCCCAGTAACGGATTATTACTTAGTTTCCGTTCAGGTTTCTTATCCTATTTTGAGCCTCAGTAGCAGCAATGGGAAAGATATTACCTTGAAGAGGCATCTACACAATAAGAAGCTTACAATTTCTTGAATAGTAAGTAGAGATTACGCATGATTGATGTGGTATCTTTGTGAGGATGTGAGAGCATTAAGTAGGCTGTGCTTATCATTCACTATATAAAGCAAATAAAAGTACATTAATTGAAATGTGGCCAAGAAGAATGGTATTGTGGTCAAAAATGGTGAGCTTTTCAGGCTTTTAACAATAGTTCTGAGATAAACACAGTTTGCTCAATGAATGTAAGAATTCAGCAGTCACTACATGAATAATTTGAGCTTTTTAAATACAAGAATGAAATTACAGGCAAATGCAACGTAAACTATTTTTCGAATTCCCAACGTGATAATAACACATCTGGTATGCTTTCGCAAAAGTTTTGTTGGTCATCCTGCAGGCTAAGTCCTACAGGCCGACTTACAGTGAACTATAGTACACTGGACTTTACCCTATAACAACTTTAATATTTCACAGCTTGTTTGTCAGTTCTATGTTGTTATTTGTCATAAATAACCCTGTGGATGCATACCCATTACCCATGTGATCACAGTAGCCATCCCTAATACTGACTATAGGCTGCTTCCAGACAGCAGAAGCAATACACATGCAATACGCACAATACCTGAAATAATGCTGACGTTGTGCTTTCTTAATTGATCAATTGACCGCCTTCGTAACTACTGAACATGTGAACAAAATCAATATGTTTACGCTGGAAATGCGTGAATGGACTTGAATGGCAGTAACTTGGCAAGCTGTGGTGAAAAACACCTGATAATTAATAAAACCTGCTTTGCGGTTTCTTTTACAGAAATTGTTTTCATTTTTGCTGAGATGTCTACACCCCTTCTCTTTTATTCTTGCAGACTCATTTAGCCCTTCCTTGATATTTATAACTACAACACAACACCAAGCCTATCTTCCACAATGATGATGTAACAACCCACAGAGTCACTTGACTGACAATGACAATGCTTCCATTGACATCACTGCACACACACAGTAAACAGGTGCCTTTCAAAAGCCTCATGCATAATGCAACAGTCATCACAATACCCCTAATTCATTATTCATGATGAAATCGGGAGGGAATAGTAACTGACACCAATTTAGGGTTCAGTGCAAACATAACAAGGGTTAGCTTCCAAACAAATCCTTCCACCCACACTACCACAAACATGTCCTTACCTGTTTTTCTCTAACTCGTTGTGAGTTGACCGACTGTAATGGGAAAAGGAAAATGGAACAGTAGTTAGAGAGCTGAAATAGCATAAGACATAGCCTACAGTAAAATATTGAATACTAAAAGACCTAATGGGATGTTAAATACCTTGTATCAGGTCTTTGACACTTAATATATCAGGCAGGGATACAGCTGAACTATCACAGGCCTGCCAGCTAATAAGTTCAAGGAGTTTGGCAAAGGTCCAACATACTAGGAAAAATTGTGGCTGGGGATATGAACTAGGAGCTGGTCAGAGGGGTACCACCAGGTTCACCAGAATGCTATACAAATTCATTCACTTAGTCAGGATGGCATCTAAAAACTGGTCACTGTTATTCATCTTTGCAACTTTCCTTCCATTGATTCACCTACCTCAAAATATCACCCTTTGACAAAGTCCTTGCCAAGACTGGCCAACAAGGAAGAATTTTTGGGAAGAACTGCCACTTTATGCAATTCATAATAAAATTAGATGGTTACTTTTCAATTAAGCCTATTCCAAGCAATAATTTCTGACAGCAGAATGAAAGTCATCATCAGTTATAATATTACGGAAAATTGGGCAATATGACTTCCTGCCATGTGTGCTTTTGACTTTAATAAACAATTTGAAGGAAGTGGCATTTAAAAATTAAAACACTGCGGCTTACTTTTGATACATGGTCCTAGTTTAATCATGTGATTACCTGGTAGCAATGGTGCAATGAAGTTTGTGGAATACTGAAAGTTCCATGATGTAGTTCAAATATTGCTGCCATGCAGGGAAGGTGACCCTGTGTGGGTCCAGATAACATTTACCTTGGCTATTTTATATTTATGTGATTTGGTGAAGGGACTATGACCAAAATATCCCAAAATCACATTGCAGATTTTCAACATGTTTAACGGCCTATAAATACAAAACTGAATGAGCCCTTGGTAGAAGACTATGAGTCTAGGCCTACTAAGTATTACTTATTCTGAGGCAGAAGTGATTAAGCAAACAAAGTAAGCTTGTTGCATAGCCTTGGTCTAAATAAAACTTACTGAGATGTTCATGATCAAGAACATAAAAGTTTGTTTCTTTCCTTCTGTTTAAAGTTGTATTGTTCACAGCTTCACTGCATTCTAATGACAGCATACTGTATAGGCCTAGCCTAAGCCCCTGTTCTCTCTTACCCCCTGCTCCTTATCCAAGGCATACCCTTGAAATATGTCAAAGGAAGGGAAAGTGTTATGCCAGTTAATATTCAGGGAAGGCCCTAATTAGGTTCCTTCACCCTAACAAATTGGGTCTTAAAAATGTAACATCCCATAAAAACATAAGACTCATTTTCTTTCTATGCAAACGGTCTTTTTTCGTCAAAGCACGTTCTGATACCATTTCTCGCACTGTTACACGTTAGAAATTATTTCTGACAACTTGGCAAACAACAACATTTGACTTTGCTGATAAGCACTAAAGCAGTGTGGCGAAACGTCAAGCGCTCACCTATTCGAATGCAGTCTTTTTGTCCTTGCTTTTCTTTTTGATTCATTATAAACTGGAAGGCTGGAAGCATACCCGTGTTCTGAAAAGGAATCGAAGAAACCTCTGTAGGACGCAGGAGTACAAATTTGACCAATTTATAGAAAGAGGTAAATTTTAACAAATGTAAACATTGCGATCATCTGATTTCAATACACGTATTAAGCTAGGCCGACTTGTGTACAAAGTGCCGAATAGCCGGTTGACAATCCCGCCAAATTTCACAAACTTACCTCGATCTTTTCTCTCGAGAAGTTCTGCTGCTTGAATCAGCTTTGATATGTTAAGGAAAGAAGTGGCGTCCATTTTTATTGTAAAAAAGCTGCAATCGCAAAAAGATCGAGCTAAATATTCACTGAAATCGTGCTAATGGTACCAACCGTTGAAATGTTTTCTGATCATAGATGTTTGGCACGTACGTATACCGTTGACACATAGAATACAAGCTTCATCATGCAAGACACAATTGCAAACACACACGGTCATGTGGTTGCTATCAACGCTGATTGGATGGTATCAGCTGAACTACGAGGTCTATTTTTAGTCCACCAATCACAAACGGGAATGCACCATTGTTTGGGAATGAGCTTACTTAATATTTATAAGCTAGTATTTTGAAGCTGACCATGTGTTTTCCACGCGGATCCTCAACTGACACGCCCCACATGGCTCAAAAGCAAAACAAATCTCCGTTGTATGCAGTGAGTTGGAAGGCTTTACTGGTAAAACGACGCAAGCGATACACAACAATCAGCTGTGAACTCGCAAATTCGTGTATCTAAGGATACGTGCAAGCAGACAGATGAAAGATTTCGGATTGTCAGTCACTAGTGCTTTTAGTGTGAGGTTCGATCTCCTTGGGATAGGGTTCTGTTATGAGGGATAACTACCACCTCTCTTCATCAATGACACGTTGCTCGATCATGTCGACTGCCGTACGTTTTACCTGTTGTTAGAAAACGTTTGTTGTGCCCAGAAGTTATAATTTATTATTTTCCTTATGCTACCCTTATGTTAGAATACTTTAAAGACGTAGAGAGACGGTTTTGCTATTATTCTAAAGTTTTTAGGATACGTTAAACTTGGTCAAAGGACTACAGGAACACGTTTAATTTTGCTCCTGAAAAGTTTTAGTACTGAAACATGACCAAAATGTTCTTTCATGGCACCGCCTTTGATGGAAATGTCAGTTAAAACTCCTGAGATTATGATCAAATGGTGACTGGAGACCGTTTATGGGTAAAAATGATACAAACTCACGAAAACACATTCAACTGATTAAAATGGTACCTCTGTAGACTCCATTATTTTATGCCGTAGACTAAGTCAAAAAGTAGAGCGGGAAGAATTCAAAGGGGAAGGGGTCGAGGCCCCATCACAGCCTTAGCTTTAGTCCCCACCTTAATGGGAATAAAGTTCCAAATATGTTGGTTGGTAAGTAAAATTCGTTCATCTCTTCTTACTTATCACATTCCCGACAATGAGGCTATGCAAAGAAAAGTTCTCACATATGCCGGGCCTCGAGTCGAGGTACGGAACACATGGGTACAGCGTTGCACAGGAGGGGTATAAACAGTAGCGTAGCTAGGGGAGGGCAAGGGGGCAAGTTGCCCCGGGCGCTACTAGGGGGCGCCAAATCGAGATCACTTAAAATAATGTTGGAGCTACCATTTGCCATGAGCATGATATTGATATAGTAATTTCGTCTTTTAATAAAATAAATTTTACGATACTGCTAGTGTTTCCCCTTTTTATATGCGGTAAATAGCCCTTGGAAGTGCCATTTCCAGCGATCTAGGAAACATTTGGGGCCAACACTTTCTTGCGCTCCGCGCCAACCCATGGTGGGGTGGAGCGGTGAGAGTCTGCATATGGGCTTCGCCCCCCCCCCCTTGACAAATTCCTAGCTACGCCTTTGTCAACACTGTGTGAAAGTGGCATCTAAACTCTATCTTGGAGTAAAATATTTGCCATGAAAAAAGTTTGGCCCCCTAAAAAATTTTGCCTCCTGAATTTTTGTCTGCGGACACCCATGGACACATGTTCTAGTTAAGATCTTGAGTTGTGTAAGTATTCATAAGATTACCCCCCCCCCCCGAAAATGGGGGTAGGGGCGCCAATTTCGTTTCTTGCCCCGGGCGCCACAAACCCTAACTTCGCCACTGGGTATAAATTGTGTTGGTCTGATTAAGGGATGACGTAGGCGCTGCCGAAGCACGAAATTGCTACTCCGAAGACCCAGGTCTAGGGCCCGCCTTAGGGTCCCTGGTAGGGTTGAGGAGAAATTGCACAGGACCAGCCGCGAATCCCGCATGGAAGCAATTGCTATTTACAAATATATTTGAATGAAACAAGTTAAAATCTTCGAATGGCATTAGTGAGCTCTCTTAGCAGAACACACACACACACACAAAAAAAAAACAATCCGATTATTTCTGTCTGTGATACGCTATAATGGTGATTCTCACACGCGGCCCTCCAGCCATCACGGTGTGGCCCTGAATTGATGTCACATGAAAAAAAAAAACGTTGAAAGCCAAGAAAGGGAGAGAGTTCGGAAAAAGGACAAAAGGTCATGTTGATTTTTAACTCAAATTAACCAGGTAGCAAACCCATCATTCATATGGGGTCATATGGGGCAGCCCATATGCCTGTATGGCCCATATGGAATAGTTCTGGACCCATGTGGGGCAGTTGCCCACTTGGGTACCAGAACTATCCCATATGGGTCATATGTGTCATATGGGCTGGCCTATATGGGACCCTTATGAATGTTGGACGCAAAATCATATGGGTCTCATATGATGGCCCATATGGGTCCCCTAAGGATCCCATATGTGAATGTTACTTGAATAGTTGCTACTTTAGACACGGATGGAGGGGTGGTTGGGAGAGTCAACCTGTACCCGAGCTCCCTTTTCCGCAGACGTTTTGCTGAAAGCTGTAGTCCTAGTCATGATTCACAAAGTCCTTAGAATCAAGGAAATCCCATATAGGTTCAGCGTTGCATTTTTCTGCAGATACAGTCCTTTCGGCTCATGCTCTCCAATACAAAACCCTGAATATATGCCCTATTCCCTGGCGCCACATTGTTGTATAGAGTTTTTGCTCAAATAGGACCATCTCCCACATCCCTGACTCTTATTTAGCCCCTACCCTAAACAAGTTTGAGAATCAGCCTATAACGTTCGACGCAAAAAGGTAATTTTACATTACCCAAGGCGGTTGTTCATATACTTACCTCAGTTCCTTTTCATCGTTTTTGAGCAAGTGGGAGCATGAAGGTTCTTCCTCGCCGAGGTAGTAGGCCTAATTTCATGAGGTGAATGATGCATTTATTGGCCCGCAGCCAGACATGGTACGGTACTTAAGGAGAGGGGGATAACTTCCAGGGGACAATATCATTTTCAGGGTCGCTAATCGTGTTAAGATGCTTTATTACAATAGTAATTTAAAATTTCATAGATAGGAAAAACTTTTCTAGGGGCCGCTCCACTTCCCCCTTGACTACGGGCGCCGGTCTGGTAAAGTGGGGGAACTACTTATGGAGTTACCTCCGAAGTAGCATTACTATGATCTCATAGCCATGTACACTAATTTAAACACCGTCATGAGATACCGAGTCGTAAACCCGATAAGCACAGGTCCTCCACAACCAGTCGCAAAACCTAATGGAGCTAACTACTCGCCTCCCCCACCCCACCTCACCCCTTGCACACTAGTGAAGCTTATGCACTACACCCACACTCAACATGTAACTAAACGAGCATCTTTGCCATTTACTTTCACATCAAGATTTACCGGTTGGTCCATATCCCCGAGCTATAAATGAAATTAATTCTTTAAGGAATAAGGGCTAACATGAAATTTCTTAACAATCATGGTATGTCCAACTATGCCAGGCGCGTAGCCAAGGAGGGGGAGGGGCTGGTGAGGGCCATCCCCCTCCCCCTTCAGCATATTTTTGGTATTTTTTAATGTTTATTTTTACAACATTGCTAGTGTTTCCCCTATTTATATGCGGTAAATAGGCCTGGGAATTGCCATTTCCAGCGATCTGGGAGGCATTTTGGGCCAAAATTTTCTTGCGCTTCGCGCCAACCCATGGTGGCGAGAAGCGCTGAGAGTCTGTCTATGGCTTCGCCTCCCCCCCCCCCCCCCCGACAAATTCCTGGCTACATCCCTGAACTACGCGCATGTAATGGGACAATTTAAGACATTTTTCGGACAAGTAAGAGCCTTTTTTCATTGTGGAAGTTTTACGGTTTTACAGGGCCTCTGGTATTGTGCAGAGCCATCATGGCCTGAAGTGCAAAGGTCCCTCATGGAGTAAGGTACTTAAATTTATGGACATTCTGAGATCTACTTTTTAAGTACCCTCAAATGTCATAGGGTGCGCGTTATTTTTGCACTTGTATATATTTATTCAACTAATGAAGTTAACTAAATAAACATTATAAACTGCTTGTTCGTCTAACTTAAAAGCTCAATCAAAAGTTAACAATTAATAGTAAGATCAAAAAGTGTATCTTATTAAGAAAAAAAACGGAAGAGTACAGTCAAAAATGAGCAAACACAGGGACTGAAATAACCGAGGGGAAGAACAAACTTTGCAAACAGGCAACAAAATTGCAATTTTATAAAATAGATCAATAGAATTAATTGGGGAAGGAAAACTTAAGGCCTACGAGGCACCGTCAGGGAGGCTGCAGCCAACTTCGAGCAGAAAATCTGGTATGGGGGGGGGAGGGGATTATATGTCACCTTTCGGCCAAATGAACTTAAACTTTCGAGCAAAAGTATTTATTCCCAACTGAAATTGGTCCCGTAGGCAGGGGCGTATCCAAGAATTTTCAATAGAGGGGAACAAGGTTTGATTGATCGCTGTCCTGGGGTAGGGGTATAAGTTACCCCTCCTCTTTGGAAAATTTTTGCTTTTGGAAGAGGTCTGAGATACAAAATGGTGCTATATTTGACAAATTTTGAAGCATTTCGTTTTTTTTTTTTGCCTCAACTTTTTTCACGCATGACGGCCAGTAGGGGAGGCGCGTGCATGTTGCGCCCCGCCTGGATCCGCCACTGCCGTAGGGATACTAAAGGAAAGTTTATGATGGGGATGACGAAGGATCGGATAATGAAAATTGTGCTACAATATTTTAACGAAGATTCCAGAAAACTTGGAATCCATCGAATGAAATTCTTTCACAGCTGCAAGGCAAAGGTGATGGTGACTCCAATTATATTTTCATTTCGACATTGGACATTGGAGATGCACATGGGCGTAGGAGGCGGGGCTGGAATTCGAGGCTGCAGCATAGCGTGCTCATACAGGACTCTCAGTGATTTTGGCCAACTATAAAGGTATCCGTATTTTATAGTATAACAGTCGTACCGCCAAGGATGCAGGCTACTAGGGTATTACTTTGCGTCATTCTCCCGACCGACCTGTGTCGCGACTATAGCGACCCTTTCCTGCTGGCTGAGAATGAGTTTATTGTCGTTGTGTTTTTGTTTTATCGTAGCGACGAACTGAGCGAAAGCCTTCTGTCGACAAATTTCAACCGTCATTCCTTCATTGCGTGCGAGCAAACCTGAATCAAAAGCGAAAATGGGTGCACTTTGCCAGCCATTTAGAAGTTCCCCTTTCCAGCAATAATTACCTCGATTTATGGTGATATCTCATTTCTTTTAGTTAAAGTGGGTATGACACGGCCAAAGTACGTTTCTCAGTAAATATTGTTTGGGTACAGCTTGAAATGAAGCAAATGTTTTTCCGACTCAACTACGTCCATAAACACAGTAATACGACCTTGTGAATTCCCATTTACAGGCCAGACTCAGCCATCTGAAATCCAAAAGCGAAAAAAAAGTATGTGAGCGCGTCTCAAGATCGTGACGTCATTGGAGGCACGGTTAGTAATAACTGTACCAGACAGCTCACCCATCGTTCTACACATCGAATCATGTGCATGCTAACGCGTGTTAGCAGGTACATCATTGCAAACACCTATGCTACGATACTATACAGCAGCGCGCGTGACCAGTGACCACATAGTGAACTATGCGTCGTTGCGCGGTGACTGCTTACCATTCACAATAGCAACGTTACTGAACAGCTCACTGAGTAAATGCGCGCTTGTTATGGACTGTCCATACATGTTCGTAGCTGTTCTGTACAGCGCGCCCGGACTGCGTTCTTTTTGCACAAAAACAAAGCTGTTTATTACATGCAGGGAAGCTAAAACACGGGCGCATATGCACGCGAACATATTGGCCAATGATATGCTTCGAAGCCCCCAGCATGTTCCGCGCTTTGCGCTCTGTATGCTGGGCGGGTATTGTAATGTAATCCTTTTCATGAAGTTTCTAAGATACGAAACTTTCCCAAAGCGTTGCATTATTTTCACCTCTAGATACGCGTCCTTACATAGCGCAGTGCGGGGTGCCGCCAATTGCGTCATAAAAGTCAGGTGACCTGTTGCGGCATTTTTCGAAATTGGATTTCTGGACGTTTTTCTTCAAATGCTATTTATGCCGAACTACGCCGTTTTTAATTGTGTGTAAGATGATACTTTTACATTACTGTACTCAATCTTGCAATACACAAAAGTTTTTTTGGCCGTGTCATGTCCGCTTTAAGTACATAATAATATATTTATGTATAAGTGTCATCTCCGACGACGGAGGTCTGTAACCGACCAAGCTCTACACTTTCTTTGTCAGTCCCATTTTAGGCTGACGGTTCATGGTCGAGTCCTTCCACTATTTGCCAGAACCCCACATGATAATGCTTCGTCGAATGGACTGCAAATATTTGATCACCGAGCTTGTCAATCCAAGCCGCAATTAATGATCTACAGCTCTCGACTGAGAGTGAGTAACCGTCACATAAACATGTCTTCCGATTGTTTTATATACCTTTTACCTAACTGGGTGTGTTTCAGGGCCATTGAGTTAGGACGAATGTGGAACAAGATTTGTCAATTTGACGGTAAAATCATGAAGTCACAAAAGTGGGTCATATTTATTTAACGACCTCTTCTTTATATTGACCATGTAAACACCACAACTCGTTCTTAATTCCTGAGTGCGATTTCTCCCCATGATGATTAAGTCCTGAAACAGTTAACAGCAAGGCAAATTTCATAAAGCAACGAGATCGATTTGTTTGTGCCACTTATCCAGTGGGACTTGGGCTTTCCATTTCTACACGTAATCCAAGATGCAAAGTTATCTTTGACGTTAACAATTTACTACGTAACCATTACTCGGCGGAAAAATCTGGCTAGGGCCTCCTATCAAATTGTAGCCTGCAGCAAACGGGCCTTGCGTAAAACACATTTTACATACCGTTAGGTTTTTATAATTATTTTCTTCTTCTTCTTTTTCGTGCCTATTTTTGAAAGTAACTTTGATCAGGAAATGACTTTCTTAGCTGGACTATTATGTCATGATATTGAGCGTGCACCATGTAGTCTAGCTAGGGGTGGGCGGGCTTCGTCCTAACTTAGTATTGATAAAGTTGTTTTGACTAATTTATTTTATTATCCTTCTTCTTTTTCGTGCCTATTTTTGAAAGCAACTTTGATCAGGAAATTACTTTCTTAGCTGGACTATTATGTCATGATACTGAGCGTGCACCATGCAGTCTAGCTAGGGGTGGGCGGGCTTCGTCCTAACTTAGTATTGATAAAGTTGTTTTGAGTAATTTATTTTATTATCCTTCTTCTTTTTCGTGTCTATTTTTGAAAGCACTTTGATCAGGAAATTACTTTCTTAGCTGGACTTTTATGTCATGATATTGAGCGTGCATCCATGCAGTCTAGCTATGGTGGGAGGGCTTCGCCCTTACTTAGTACTGCAAAGTTGTCCATTAAGTTGTATTGACAAATTTATTTTGACGCAACAGCACATGTGCCCAAATCTCCTTTGAACTTTGGAATTTTGAAAATTAGCCGTTTTGCTATGCCGCATCACAGTTCATGAGGTGTGTTAACAGTATGCATACCAAGCATGGGCCTTTTAGTATCGTCAAGCGAAGTCCAAATTGTCCAAACTTTAGTATCTCGAGTTCTTCAGTGTGTACCGTCAACAGACCTATGCGCATGAGCCGTGACCAGCATTAAGACAATTGGAAACGTGCTGGCGTCATACAAAGATTTTCTGCATCTGAAAAACGGGACAGTCATTACCAGATTTTACTTTTGTCGCATTTTTTTACCTTTTTATAATAAAATTACCTCAGTGTAATCAAGGAATTATCTGTAGTGGCAACTTCATTCTTATCCACTGCTATAGCGTTGGCATGAAGTGCTGACATCCAACTGCGTTAAAAGCATGGTCTGGTGACCAAATTTGATGCTTTCAAAAAAAGCAGAAAAATTTTCTGTGTTAGGCAATGAAAACCCGGTCTCAATAGCATCTTGCATTTGGAAGATATGAATTTTTGAAGAAATGCTACATTTTTAGTCTCTGCAGTGCATGATGGGAAATCTGTGATGTCATCTGGGCAAATTGATTTGATGTAGCTTTTGTATTTCTTTATAATGTTGATATCACTATATTGAATATTCCATAACTTTGTTTGCTGTACCATAAGTATGGAACAGTTTTTCACTATATCTACACGGAAAAACATCTAAACATTCCATGGTATCAAATTTCAAGGACAAACAAGGTAGCCAATTATAAAGAATAACAAAAGGAATCTGAGGTAATTTGCCCACTTGGGATCATGTTCTATGACCTTGAGGAAACTTGGAGGTATTTCTTACAAAAAGTAACCAATCTTTAGGAAGGGATATCTTGAGTTAGGAATGAGGTTTTGGTATGGGGTTTGGATGGCATGTAATGAAAAAAATTTATCTTCCATATAAGACCCATACAAAATGCCACCAGACAATGCCTTTAACAGTTGGATGTCGCCTTTTTTCGTTCATTTTTTAAGTGTTTTTGTTTTTGCTTTTTCTTCTTTTTTAAGGGTGATCCTCTTCGCAGAACTTGCACTAGTGGCACAATTGTCGCAGCTATAGCAACTTAAGCGAATCACCAAACTTAGTAGAACTTCATCTGGAGAATCAGTCATGTACTAAGGGCGGCGCCATTATTTGCCCGGAAGGGGTGTCAAGCTCCTCGACAGGGGCAAGCAGCCCGAAGCTGCGACAAGGGCAACGGGTTTCCGAAAGGATGTCCGAAGCAAAACGTTCGCGCGCTGAAAAGAAACATTAAATTTACACCAATTTTATCGTCGGCTTTTCGGTTTTTCTCGGCTTGGTTCGAAAAATATAGACCATCCGAGACCGAAATGGTGTCGGTATCATGATAGGTCAAGTCACCCCATCGTCAGTCCGAGATCACCAAGCCCATCCAAAAGCGCCTTCGGTTTCGGATGATTTCGGTTTGGTCCCGGTTTTGGATAGTCCGTGTGCACACCTTACTAAGTATTTAGTTCGTTTGCTGATTATTGGGAGTGTAAAACTTACGAGACAAAATTGCACCAGTTGATCACTTTACTGTATTTCTGTGCTTCCTTCGGTGACGCATGCGCATAACTATTAATTTTTTAGTGTCATTACACCATCACTATATACTTTCATTCCTCACGATATAGCAAATATAAGAGATACGGCCTCGCCCTTTTCGTAAGTCCCCACCCTGCAGAATACTTCATACTGCGTACCGGTATATTCCCCGATAGCAATGGTTCAGAACTGCTAAGCTATGTTAACAACTGAGCATAAACATTACTGCGTTTTCTGAGTCTCTGTAATAGGCCTATAACTAAAAGTAATACAATTACAAATTTTTATGATATAGCCTATGTAGTATATTGCCTTTAGAGACCATCGTACCATATTCTACACAGTAAAAATTAGATGCATCCTCGATATTGTGAACAGGTCGGATACGTGTGTGTTTTTGATTTACGTTTGACACAAATTAAAACATGCAAGGGGCGTATCTGTGGTGAAATTGGAAAATGCGCTTCCGATTGGCGAATATGATTTATAGGCCATGGGATTAATACACAGGGCTTTCGGAACTGGGTCCTGAGGGAGATGTAGTCCCCTAAACTTTGTAGTCTATTTTTTCTTCCTTAAATTATTAACTGAGTCTAATGACGATCAAAATTACCTAAGAACTGCCAAGATTCAGGAGCTTAATAATTCAGTCCCCAGTCTTAGATCCCGGGGGATCCGAACCCCCTCTCCTGCTCTCGGCAACTAGTTATTTCATGTAGGCTATAGACTTTGAAATCTTCTGAATGAGGACCCTTGCAGGCGTATCCGCCTGTTGTAACAATTCTCAGACGGCTCAAGTTGCCCTGCCCCTCAAGAATTATGGGTACGACTGTCAGTAGCTATACGAACTGATTTATGTAGACAAGTAATCAGATACAGAAAATCTTGAAGAACCTCGATCGCCATGGCACGTCGTACTTTGGCATAGTGATTAAACACGTAGTTACAAGTACACTGGAGCGTGATAATTGATTTCTTATGCTTATAGTGTTTCCAGTCACTTTGACGGCCAAATACAATTTGTTCCTCCAGCAAAGGAGTATGAGGAGGTGACGGTTGCAGCCCCCCCCCCCCACCACCATTTGGACAGAACATTTTCTATCTTTTGCAAAATATTAGCTTTTTTCGGACAGACATGCATTAAAATTTCTGACAAAACCCCTGCACCCCACCCCTTCATTTGAAGTTATCCCGTACCCTTGAGTCCACCAGACTGAATGATGAAATTTACTCCTGGATTAACATGATCTTCGAAGTCAAAGAATATTTGAAGCAGAGGATCGGAACCGCGATGTGTTCAACTATGAGTCTGATATAACTAAACTTAACTTTGTGAAGTATGACCTACAATATGGTTGTCACTAGGGGCGTAAATATGGGGGTGGGTGGGGGTGACACCCCCGCGAAAATCAAAAGTCGGTCTCTGAGCTCCGAAAAGTCGGTCTCAAAGCCAGTTCTGTATGCCGTTGTAACAGTAGACCAGACATAAACAACATTTGAAGTGGAAAGTTTGCCCGAAAAGCCCCCCCCCCAAAAAAAAGAAAAGGTCTCCAGAATTTCGAATCGTACAACTATGGCAATGGGAGTCGGTCTCCAAGAAATGTAGTCGGTCCCAAAAGTTTACACCCCACCCCCCGCAAATTCAAGAATATACGCCCCTGGCTGCCACGAATGCATGCTCTCTGTGTCTATGTTTGCAGTCAGGGGGAGGGAGGCTAGGGACGGACCTCTGAAGAATTTCCTCTAGAAAACTTGATAACAAAAATTACCGTTACCTTAATACCTCTTAACAAATACGTACCCCCCTCCCCCCCCCCGGGAAAAACATTTCGCCCCTGGAACCTATCTGGCCAGCATAAAAGCGCGAAGCGTGCCGAGAAGTTTGGGTTTCTATTGAATACAGTTTGAACACTTTGGGCTTTTCAGTAAGGAAAACTGGAAAAATTGGGAGTTTTGTCGAAAAATTGCCTTAGTAATTCGTCGGGGCGACTGGCCGTCATAGGAGACTACTTACGTTATCGAACATTTTTAATTTGTACAAAAAAAAACCACACATACAAGGGGGCCAAAATTGATTAGTAATTAATTTAGTAATTTATACATTCATTCTTCTTTGCAAATGTGTATCAATGATTCAATTACATACACGAAAATAATGCTAACATCGGGTAAAACCAAGATTTACAAACATCAAAAAAAAAATGATAACACTTGTAATTTGTTAAGAAATGGAATGCTAGACGGGCTCTCCCGTGCCACTTTATGATAGCCCAAAACTTGGGGCCTCTGTAGAGCACCTCTAGATTCCTGCCAGGAGCTTTGCCTATGGACGCCACGCCATTAGACACTCCGCTTGCTTTGCTCTGTCGGGAGTTATAGTCAGTAGTTCATTAGTCCGTGACCGTCCTGACATTTTCCATCCAGACAATTCCCCTTGAGAAAATTATCCCCCCGGAAAATTCCCACCCGGACAAATTGTCCCATACTAATCCCACACATGACACTCACTCCTTAGAAAACTTCAACCACCAGAAATTTGCAATTGTCCTAAGTACATGGGAAATGTCGGCAGTGGCGTAGCTACGGGGGCATGCATGAGGAAGCACGTGCCTCCACGAAAAAGCCGTGCCACCCAAGGTGCCCCCTATGAAAACTTTGGAATGTACAGTTTTATATATATTAGTCCTGTAGAGAGGGAGGAAATTCAGAAATTGTGCCCTCCCAGGAAAGGTTCGTTACCCCCATTGCCCCCTGCTCAAAAAATTCTGGCTACGCCACTGATTGTCGGGGGTGAATGAAATTGTCAGGAAGGAAAAAGTCGGGGTGTGAATTGTCCGGAACGAATTGTCCCGAGGGGAGTTGTCCAGGCGGAAGTTGCCCTTGTGAAAATTGTCCGGGAGGGTTGTTGTCCGGGAACCCGTAAGTCAAGGATAATTTTATCATTTGTCACTTGAGAAAATCTAACGGAGAACTTACTGTAAACTTTATTATTATTACTTAGTGTCTACATACATATATATATATATGCGGTACCTGGTTAACAATTCGCGTTAGACGTATTTAAAAATAAATTTACAACCATAACCTAACTTCTATATATAGATTGTCCCGGCGTTTCATATCCCATACAAAAGTCACCGCGTGATACAACATTTGTGCAACAGGAACTGGTCTTAATCAGCCTACTCGCTGGGGGACAGTATCATGTGATCTATATACGCTCAATGAATATCTTTAAATTAATAGTCAATACAGAGAGACTGCATAACAAATGTACCCCATGCTCAGCCATTTTTCTCTTTTGTGTATATACATTTAAGCTAAAACGTGATTTTACAAACGAAATGTTTCATCAATTACCGTATTCTACAGTGCCGTGGGAAGGATTCTAAAACTGGGCGGGGATGGAGAAGGCCGTAGGCAAAGGGGGCAGTGAGGGGGATGAGCCTCCTGAATTTTTTTTTAACTCTACAAAGATTTTAGGCATTGTAATTGCACATGCCCAAGGTCGTTTCCCTCCCCCTGATTTCGTAATTACCCCCACCCCGTTCCTTAACTGAGAATTTTGGCTGAACCATTCAACAGATTACAATGGGGGAAATACGCGTCAAAAATGATGACTGGGCAAGGATGGGTGTTTCCGAATCCTTTCCGTCATCCTTTGCCATCTACAAAATGAAGGTATATACAAATATCATGTTTCAAACGTTTGGGCGTTGTAAAACAGGTTAGAAGGGGGACACAACACATTACAATAACGTTCTTCCGTCCAGAAGTAAACCATCAATTGTAGTGCCTTAAAATAAGTTTGTTTGATCTCTTAAGTATCCGAGTTTATCATTAATGGCCGTTTATGTTTGGGTTGATATGAGAAAGTAAAATTGAAAGAGTTGATTTTGAGAATTTCCTGAAGATTAGAGGTGTTTAAGAATACTGTCGGCACCTTTCCTGGGCGACGACCCAATGAAACGTCTTACAGCTGCCCTCACCCCTTTCTGATAAATTACCACTTGGCATGGGCAGACCCAGGATTTTGGGATAGGGAGGCTCATTCGTAAAATGCAAAGCTTTCAAATGTTAGAGCAATATGTGCATAAAATGCAAGGGACCTCCCAGAAAAAAATTGAGGTGAAGAGAACCTTACTACAATATTCCGAGTTCTACGGCCTTACAATTCAAAATTAGAACAATGCATTTTTCAGTATACCAGGAAATACGAAAAATAAGGACTTGAGAACAAAACGCCTGGAAAATAGGTAAATGAAAACCTGTGGTGGATTTAAAAACGACAGACTATAGGCAATGGTCTATGGCCCCGCGCATGCAGGGTCCCAGCGCCCTAGGAGCAATAAAAATTGACACGACGTTATCTACATTGATCATTAATACAACCTTTGACTAATATCTTTCATCATGTTTTCAGATGTATTCGTTATCTGAAGACAGGACTTATGCCATATTCGAACATTTTTTTCTTTACACTTATTGTATCATGAGAATAAGTAAAAAAAAACAGTGTAACTCAAAAGTTAACATTTCAATTGAACAGGTAAGTACGAATTACTCGGGGACCGGCATTCCTACCGACCCAGGGCCCCGTTCACCCTACGCCTTCAGGCTGATAAGAACGCATCAAATAATGTCTTCAGCGAAAACAGACGAGCTCGGGCCGCAGTTGCCCGCCCGGCGGACGTGTATTACTCCTGCACCCACACTGACTGCAATCGCAATACCAGAGTATGTACGCCAAAGAGGAGTACATATTCGACACCTGCTATGAAGGTGAGGGCCGCAGTATCCTTGCGAAACCTTTAACTTTACGTCGATGGTTACTGAAGGTGCTTCTAGGGCGGGGTCTTCCATCGAGGTAAAATTTGAAAAAGAGGAACACTTAAATATGATTTCTCTGGTCCTGAGGGACTTACGTTTGATAGTAAGCCACTTTTGCATCCCGACAATTCGATTGCAGGCATTCATGTTAAAGCAAAAAAAAAGTGTATTCTCTACTTTGTGCATTAATGAACACAAATTACTTCAATAATAAAGACTTTAGATACCCAAACAAAGTTGATACGCTTTTCCAAGAAAGTTGATACGCTTTTCCAAGAGCATAGGCTATATTATATATTAACCGAAGCTGTTGTTACAGGATTTGATGAAAGACGAATAGATTTCCGCTATCTGATCAGCTCTGATATGGTGTACAGTCTTAAAGTTTGACCTCAAGTAGTTCAAACGTTATATACAGTGATGCTAAGACAATTTTTTGATGTCATGATGCTCCTTAGCTTTTATTTGGTGGGTTACTTGTCATGACTGCGATCTTCTACAGGGCCTTGGGGGTCGCACTGCCACGGGCGTAGATCGGGTTTGGGGATTGGGGGGCAAAAATTTTCCGACAACCCTAATTTCAATAGAAAATGTATAAAATAATTATTTGAAGTGTTGAAAAAAGCATATGGGGTATGGGGATATGCATTATGTTCCAAGGCGTAGATGGAACATTCACGTTAATACTTAATAGGCTCAAATTGGCATATTCTCGAAACCTTAAAGTGCATTTATACACCACAATATTATATTTTATGTACTCTGCCAGTCTTTTTTTACTCTGCCTGACTATTGGGAGGGGGGGGGGGGACAAAACGATATGTTTGCCTCCCCAATATTTTCTTTGGGGGGAGCAATTGCCCACCTTGCCCCCCCCCCCGGATCGACGCCCTGTGCACTGTATCTTGTTGTGTTTCCGAGAAAAGGTTTAATTTTTGCAACAGCCTCCGCCAACTGAAAAAGGATGGCTTGAAGTAGGTCTGAAATGATGGCTTAAAGCTGCAACCTGGAAATTTTCTGTTTCTGTGTACTTCCTTTAAATACTTAATCTCATACAGTGAATGTTCTGTAGTTCTGTTCGTATTATTGTTTTAGTTGTAAATTCTGAGAAAGTGAGTCAATTTATAATTTCTCATTACTCGAAACAGTTGTCCAAAGAGGACAAACGAATACATTACGACATAATAATAAGCATCTCTGTGGCTCTGTTGTGACCAGAGAAATCCTAAGCTTAGAATATCTCAGGTTATGACGCTTTAGACTTGTTTCAAGACCTCATTGTAACCTTTAGGGCCTACAGCATGCACTATCTATAACCAGACATTTTGTTTGCTGATTACAGAATTCCACTTACTCGAATCCCCATCATTAGGAGAAAACTACTCCTGGTTTTACCTATTAGTTAAAGTTATCACTTCGAATGGTGGATCAAGGACGGTTACCATGACAACGTCGCCTCTTCTTTTGGGTCAAGAAACTCCACGCTCATTAAGTTTGTCTGTGGACGTCTTTACTTCAGACTGTGTAAATGCGCAATCACTAATGATGAAGATTTGAAAACATAGACTTCCAACAGAATAATGCATATCAAGGCCATGTTCGTTTACCTCAAGCAATCAAATTACGATCGACGTTCCCCCAGTATTTCAAGTTTCTTTGAAGATGAATTCAGGCGTGTCAATTCCTTAAACTCCCAATATTTTGATTGCATCATCTTTAGAAATATTAAATCTTCTTGCTCTTCGTGCATGATGATCAAAGTGTTCGGCACTTCTTCAGCTCCATGGCGTTGACGATGGATTCGATCACGTTTTTACGCTTCATAAGCAACAGGGTTTAAGTACTGTGCTCTTTTGAACAATTTCTTCATTTAATACCAGTTTGTTTTCTAATGATTGCTTTATAGACTGAGCTGTCCCTACTCCCATCAAGGGGCTAATAATACCCTAGATCTGTGCTTTCATTGCACAGAAAACTGACCCACCATTATGAAAAGTGCTTTCAGCTTGTCACATGACACTGACCTGGGCAGGGAGGTATTAATTGGATACACACTAATTTCCACGTGTTTCCATGGCTGACACACGGGTTAACAATTGACATGCCTTTCTCTGAAGATAGAGTGGCGTGGTGTGCTTGATTAGTGAATATGAAATTTAGACTACGGTTATTTAGCTGTAATTTCACCACACCTACACAGTACTTAAGAATTTCCAGCTCCCTGTCTAGATTAACGATGGTCGTTTATGCTTCAATACAAAAATAGGCCCTATGTGAAAATATCGGAGAGGAAAAACTTTTATCCCTTTTTCAATGAAGTTTCACCAATTTTCTTTTGTCTTTTCTTCTTCTGTGGACATTTGAACAAAATAGTTGTTTTAATCAACAGTGATACATTAAGATCCCCAGATGAAATCCCGTAGAATTATTTGAATATCTTTTAACTTTCTCAAGATACGTCTCTTCAAAGTTTGACCATTCCTGAGATTTCTTTTTTTTTTTTTGTTTGGGAGTGTTACACATGGCCTGTATTTCTTTTGTCAATCCTTTATAAATTATCTGTTAATTACTTACCAGCTAGTTTCTAGTTTGGTGTTTAATGCAGACATTTCAAAGTAGTCAATAGCTACTTCCAAAATAAACCCTTCGTGCCGACATTACAACACAAAGGAAAACATAAGACATATCTCATGAGTCCCTCTTTCACGTCACAAATTTGCATATGTGATCATGTTTATTCATGCTGCAGGTGCGAACTTGAGCAGTAATTGAAGTTGTGAAATGGTCAATATTTGATAGATTTTGATAGGAATTGCAACCATTTTTTAACCATGACGTTTTTACATCAAATGAGCAGACGTGAAATTTGCATGTAGACAGACCTTTATGTTTTAAAGGACAAATGGTTATCGTGTTTTGTTAAAAGGTTTACAAACCCCTAAAATTATAATACGCAGTGTTTGTCAACGCATACCCCCTTCCGATGTAGGCAGTTTATATTATGCCCACCCCGCCCCCCCCCCCGAAAATTTTCAAAGGAATTCTTTTCATATTGATCTGTGTCAAATTTTCGATATTTAAAAATAAAGATCGTTTGCATGCAACTCGAAAGGCACGGAAAATGTCACTTCAGGCAAAATGAAAAGCATTTTTGTCAAAATTTTCCCGTTCACTATGCGTCAACGAGTGGTGGTGCTCTCTTATGATGTAGCCCCCCCCCCATCTCCCCACCAAAAAAATGTGCATACGGCCATGGACACTTTGCATGCATTTCCCCACATATTACTTGGATATGTTGTGTAGACGCATGGACTGCAAACTATTCAAACTTCTCCATCAGAGCCGCAGCAATTATAAATCAGTGTGAATAGGCGAAAAAGCTTAGGCCTACATTTATCTATGAGGAGTCATCCATTTTACATCATTTTCATAAGAACACAAAACGTGCGCTTTCTTCGGACTGCTCTCAGAGCATTCTTGTTAAGAAAATGTGAAAATTCATTTTTCATCCCAAACTCATTGTTATTTAATAGTATATTTAGTGTATTTAGCCCCGCCCCCCCCAAAAAAAACACAAAACTAACTAAAAAAAAACACTCACACAAACGTGTACTCTTGGGAAAATGGTAAATTGGACGGAGAATCTCTAAAAAGCAATTTTTGTAGTTAATTAATTTTGCTGCATAATTTCCGGTTTAATGACCTTGCGTTTTAGACAATATTCTGACATCTGTATACTGTTACATTGCTTTCTTGGCACAATTTACATGAACAATCAAATTCATCTCTGCAACTACTTTGACGTTGAGATAACGCAGTTTAATGGTCACTATCAGTTTCGAAAGGTTTGCAGCCCTGTTATTAAGCCTTTTCTTACAAGTATAACTTCATATTCCTACAATAATGATATTCTTCTTATCGATCGGGGTCACGCCTTTAATAAACAGCTGTTGTATTGTTTCCTTTTTGATTGAAGCTGGCTATAAAACACACGCGACCTATGCATTAAAGATAATTGCAGGGTACTTCACAAAGTGCAAAATTTAGGCTACTAACAAAAATGTAAACCATAGCTTCCTGGAAACAATTTTGACGCTTTTAGGCTACGTGTATATGATTTTAAGAAATATAGGGAAAGCAGTGTCTCGGTGATAGTGTTTGGAAAACACAGAGGGTTGCCAGTTTACCGTGGAAACAAGAACAAGATCTCCTGAAACTGCGTGAAAGATGGAGCAAAACATGTTAAAACTGAAGAAAATAAACAGACAAAAGGCCTAGTCATTGCAAAATCCAATAAGCCACAAGATATACGCTAGATCGAAGTACGTGACAAGTGTGTCTGAATGTAATTTTGGGAACTCTTTTCGTTCTTCGCAGGGCGAATCTGCACATCATGGACTCCAGTATTTATTCATGAATAAAAAATTGTCGCACCTGAAAATTCTAGAGTAGCACCCAAAATGAGCAACACCCTAATTGATTTTGGGGGGGGGGGGGGAGGGGGGATATTTCAAACTAAAACACGAAAATGAAAAAGAATTGTGGACACTCCCTGGATGGTAACTGATCTTGAAGAGGAGGTGCTACAGCAAAATTCAGAATGACGAGGGCAGACAATTAACCCTCGCCATTTAAAAAAATAGTGCTAATCAGGATCTCTCTTAGGCTTACTCATTACTTCTGTGTTTTTAATCTCTCCACAAACATTCAAAAGTAATCTCACGGTCTCCTTCTTAATCATCGATGGTTTATGAAGCCAGGACTATACAAGTAAATCAGGGGACCGGGTGGACCCCGGAAAAGTTTTTCTTTCAGCTCATCTACGAAAAACTAATCCCTGTGACGGTATAGCTACTGAGCCGTTGCGCAATATAGGGATGGCCTTCCTCTCGTGATGACAGAAATTATTAGGCCTACAACATTAAATGCACATATAGCAATGACTTATACAGTCTATTCCCTTTTTGATGTTTATTTCATTCTTTTCCTAAGAAAGTTGAGTGCTGTGCAGAATGAAATGACGATGCTCAAAACGCAGTGGCACCGTCAAGAGGGGCATGGGGGCATTTGCTCCTCGCCCTTCAAGGTTTTTGTCCCCACTTGCCTCCAGTCTGCTCCTGTACTAAGGTGTACAGTTTACAGGAACAATGCGAGCACACAACTGTTGCTCTCAAAATATCTGTTTGCCTACCCTCCACACACGGCAAAATTTTGAAATTCTGGCGGCACCTCTGCAAAAGAGACGTAGTCCTTAGGGATGTGACGTAGTCCTTAGGGATGTGGTCTAGGCCGCTTCAGGTTTTGAGATTTTCTGACATGAGTTTTAGAGAGTAATTAGAATGTAGCACTAATTTGTGCAACAATAAGTTCTTGACAACTCATAGAGCAGGATATGAACCTATATTCTGCTCTGTGTGACAACATGCACATTTTAATTTACACCTGCACAAGTAATGTTGCACAGCCTGCAAAAAATGACTATTTCTAGTGAAGTTTATCTGGCTGTGGGCCGTCGTTATATTATAACACTGGTTGGACCCGGGTAAAGGAAACGATTAACGAAGAGGCCTATTGAAAAGCATATATGTGTGGGAGTGGGAGGGCGTATTAAGGGACGGAGGGATGCGTGGACTTATCTCTTACTTTCATTGTCCTCATCTCTCACTACGAAAAAGAGAAGATACACCAAATCATGTAGGGAAATTACTTTTCGTTCTTGTCACCATGAAACAAAATTTCAAGTGTTTTTTTTTCGTTACGGAAGTAACCCGATTTTTTTTAATAGCCTTCTTAGGAAATAGTTAAGGGCTGTATTACAGACGTCTGAGGCAGTATCAGGGGGGGGGGGGCGTGGCAGAACTTTTGAGGATAAAATATTGACTTTAGGGCAAAAATGTGTCATTTTCGGGCAAAATTCATGGCAAGTCTTTTGCCAATTAGCGAAAATTGAGGGCAAACACATTTCATCTCTTTGTGAAATGTCCGTCCATGTGTCTTTATGGCTACAGTGTTTTTTATGAGGAAACAATTGGGCGTGTGTAAGCGCTTCTCCCACATCATAATGCTTGCATAGCTGAGAATTGTATGGGGTGGTTGATTTTGGTGTATATACACGGAACTATTATGATAGTATCCGTATACGTAATTAACCACACTTTGGCTGCATGCCAGTAGTACCTTCCGTATACTACATACATGCGTAAAGACTGGTACATTGAAGTCAATGCACTTTACAGTTGGCCAATAGCTGAATTAGGCCCTAAATGTTTTGTTTTCCATTTAAATTAGCTGTATAACTGTACCTATAGAAACTATTAAATTGATTTCTCTTAAATTATTTGAAAGCGCCTGTCCTTAGTTAGAACTGTACAAAAATATATTTACATGGAGTTCGGCAGCCTTCTGGGTTGGGGTGCAAAAAGTCATTTCTTGACCAGTTTAGTGAACTGAAAATTTTGTCCTTTATATAGTTTATATTTCTCAGGCACAATGAAAGGGTCATTCTTCGGGCGAAAATATATCGTATCCCTATGACAAAGTACCTTCTGTCCACTCTCCTTGACCGAAGCTGTTGCATGACGCATTTCGAGGGAGTAGGAAGCGGAGGGCTGGGGGGGGGGGCTTAGCCCCTATAAAAATGTGGGGGCTGAAGTATGCTTCCGCCCCCAAGATCCAAGGGCAAAACCCCTTATTTGTCTCTTCTGTAAGAAATGTCAAAAATTTGCAGTAAGTTTCCTTAAAGATTGTCCAAAATGTTGCACCAAATCGCATCTGAGGACCCTTAAATACCCAAAACTTTTCCAAAGGGGGCACCCCCTCCCCTTAGACCCTCCTCCAGGACGACGATCCGAAACAAGGTTCAGTCCCCCTCCCCCAGTCTCGAAAATCTCTCTACGCCTATGACGCATTTACATGACTCGAGGCAGTGGTGGAGATTTGTGAGAAACAGCGGGGGCCTTCGAAGCAAAAGTTACAGTGTGAAAGTCGTGAAAGTCAATGGGAGCATCATCCAGAAAGTGTGGGGGTGAGTTATATTCCTCTTCCCCTGGATTTCCGCCTATTCATATAGAGGCGACACACAATCACGACCAAATTAGTCAGTTGTTATGTTAATTGTTTATACGGCACAACGTAAGAACAGTGCATGGCGCACAGTTTGGTACATAATCAATCCTTCTTAATCATTAATTCAAAGCAATGGACCAATGCGTTTTCATTGGGAAATTCCTACCTTTACGTAGGGTACTCAAGAATGAAATTCGAAACCTGATTTTTCAGTGTAGCGTAAATTCCTCAAGTTATTTTCACAGTAAAAAGGAACTGATGTCGCGCTATTAGACCGCAAAATTACATCTTTCGTCAGCTGTGCAGCGAAATGTAGGCCTATACCTACACGTGATATACCTTCACTCTACCAGTTCTTGAAAAGATTCATGTAGATTGTCACGTGGAAGAAAAAACCACGTGTGTGGGACCACATGTTTATTGCTATGTATATATCCTTTCGCATACTGTGTAATCTTGTAAACTTGTGTTATAGCGTGACACAAAATTAATGTATATTCATATCGGAATACACAGATCAATAACCTTATAAAACGTGGCTATCTTCCAACGAGCTACACACAAAGCTAACACAAAATCCATTTTTTTACAGTCTCATTAAGGGACCCATTATATAGGTCAAGGTTCGCTAATTTGTAGCAATATTTACTGTTTAGCGAGATTAAAACTTTTTACGGTGAAAATATTGCTCTCAAAGCTTACACAATAGGCTATGAAACATAGAACTGCTTCTAAGAACCCTCCACATGGTTACAAAATTCCGAACCTTGACCTGGGGTGTCACCAAGATTTGCCCGACGGGAGGGGGGGGGCAACCCGAAGCTCCGACAAGTTGATGAATTGCCTGAAGGATGGAGGAAAAATAATTTTCGGAGAGCCGACGCCCGCCTAAAATTTTGGGCATGTATAAGTAAATCTGGAAATTTGGGGGTTTATTACAGAAAATTTGTTTTTTTTTTCATTTAAGAATCTGCTCTCCTTGAGAGCAAAACCAAACCGTCAGGGCGACTAGTCTTCATGCGGGATTATATAGCCTATAACTAAGTATGGACCTATATCGGTACTGAGTATCGGTATCGGCCGATATTTCCCACTTTCTTGCTGTATCGTTATCGGCAAAATTTACCTAATTTACTTTCATTTCTCATAATCGGTATCAGATCGGTATCGTCCGATACGGTATTGAGAAGTGAAATCCTGGTATTGGTTATATCGGTTACTTGTAGAACCGCTGCAATTACGCTAACATAACTAGCGAATCCACTAAGGTTCCCCAACGAAACTGGAAAAATTCCCTTCAAGGGGGTGGGGATCCATCCCCGACGGGAAACTATGGCCACGTGCCCCCAGCTGACGACACCCTGCCTTTGACCTCTCCCTAGGACGGTGTTCTGAAATGTTCAACCCCTTTCTACGCAAATGTGTAGGCTACCTGTGTTATTTTCCAATGTCAAGGGCAACCGTCAGGACAATAATTATGACCGTTACAAGAAGATCACAATGAATGTATTCCGCACACCATTAATGAAAACTCTTTACCACATTTCTACGTGCAAAAAAGCATGTCGTCAATAACCTTAATCTCATGCGGTCATCGGCTGGACCGCAGAAAACGTTAGGTGATCTTATTGTTAGGCTTATCAATATGACATGATTAGTAGCCAGCTTACAATCAGCAGGTATGCACAAGTTACTTCCGCCAGTCGTCGAATGAGAGACGGTTACTTGTTAAGAGATCTATCCACTCTCTTCGTACACAAATGCCGCCCTTCTGTTCGAAAAGAAAAACTGGGGCCGTGTATATCATGTACATAAGTAATAGGCGCCAAGGAAACGCCTTACGTTCGCAATGCAGCCTGTAGACTACACATCTGAATGTCGATTCATGACACCTATGTTAATTTAAATAGAAAACAAATAATTAATGTCAACATGTGGGAGACAGAGGAGGCGTTGCGGTTGCTCTGATTCCAGGTAGGCCTACAGAGGAAATAAACTTCTGGTAAAGTGTACATGCAGGGAGCTGCCAATGGTACGCCCTGGACTGGCTAAGACAGTCCGGCTTTTGTCGGACCAGTTTCGGGAGGGTGGGGCGTGGGAGCTGTTATGCCTCCGCTTCCCCGCTTTCATATATAACGGACCAGGTTTTCACACTCTGCTATACGTTTATAAATGTAAACAAACACATTGGCTATATGCGGAAAACCGCACTTTATGAATAATATAGTTCGACACGATTCGTGACGTCATACTGCCATAACTGGGCTGATGTAAACGCTGCAAACGGCATGTTCAGAACAGTCTGTCTTCTTTCTTAACCACACGTCTGGAAAGCCGCTAATGAGTTGGAAGTTTGTCAAAGAAAACAACCATGAACTTGCATGTTACTTTTACAAATTTTCCAAAGAAAAGGAGCCTTTGCACTATCGCCCACGTATTCGGTCCTAGCATGGAGGTACAACGAATGCTTCAAGCATTCACCATGCAGGCATGTATGTACAGTACACTGTAAAAATTTGCTGGCATGTACCTCTATGGTCATCGTGTTGTTTTTATACACCACGCTGCCGTCCGACCTGCATGGTTTACGTCATGCTTTTATTGCGACTTCAAGTTTGATCTTTAATTAAATCCGACAAAAAAAAAAAAATCAAAAAAGTCATAGTCACGTCCGCATATAAGTGACGTAATGAATTTTACGAAACATGTCACCATAACGCACTGTAAAGCATGTAGCAATTGTGCCTACAAAGAGCTTGCTAACGGTCTCTTGCACAGTGCGCTTCCCACTAGGCTCTGAAGACCGCGTTCAATTGCCCATACCCTATTAGGCACAAGGGGGTAGAATTTTGTAGCGCGGGGTTGGAGATTGCCACCCTAGTCCCCAACAATGTACGCCTATACCCTATGGGTACATTTGTCTGAAGGGTATATTACCTAGGCCAGTCAAAGCAACTCAAAATTTTTATAGTCTGCTCTACGTCTTATAATTATCTCTGACACAGGCGGTAAATTGCTCATTCCAAGTCTATATTTTGTCGTTTTTTATAACGGCATACAAACAACCCCTCTCCACAGACATGCATGTTACGATCCGGATTCATATCTGAATGTTTCATCGTATCCGCCCACCAGACCCGCATCCAGACAAAATACTCAAGGCGGGGGGGGGGGGGGCTGGGGGCGAAATAGATTCCAGGAGAAGGGAGAAATACTTTCTAAGGGGGGGGGGGAGACATGCTAAAATGCATTAAGGCAATGGTAATAATGAAGTTTCGTGGGGCGAAATGTTTCTTCAAGGGGGCGTCTGCCCCTGAACTTGCCGTTGTATGTGTTTTCAACCCAGCCAATAAATATCTTTTCCTGGATTAATGCTTGCATATTATACAGACAAACTTAACAACCATGGTATCATATCTTTCCAGAGCATATAAACTTCTTTCATGAGACGTGTATCCTCCATGAACCCCACCCCTACCCCTGGACGTTTTCTTGTTACCATTGCTGGCAAAAAAGGCACCCATATCAGTACATGTCATTAAAGACAGGACCAGATCAAGGCAAGGGGATATTAGGACTTCGGCCCAGGGACCCTAGCAAACGGCCCCCAAAAGCATCGTGAAAATATTTCGTATGGCTCTTTTTTCCCTGTCATATACCTGACGGTGAAAGCGTCTCGAAATAGCCCTTTATTAGGTCAACAGTTGTAAGGAAATGATGAAAAAGCACGATAAGCACAAGCAGGGCATAGCCATATACTGACTATCCCACTCCAAGTTTTCAAGATTTTGTTCAATAAACCTCTGAGAGAAGCTTAGGCCCAGGCTTAGGGATTCTTAATTCAACCCTTATTGCAGATTATACAGATAGGCCTTCTCAAAGAGGAGGTCACATGCGCTCTAAACAAGCATGCTTTCGCATGATCCCGAACATGGGCCTGGATCATGAGGGATCGGGGAACGCGTCCCCCTCACTCTTTTGGAAGGGAGACATCTCCAAAACGTCCCCCACTTTTTCAAAATGATGAAAGGTAAAACTGTGATGAATTGTTTTATAACATAGATTACGAATTGACACTACATTTTAAAAGCTAAATTGAGCCCAAATATAGCACCATTTGCCATAAAGACACCTTCTAATTTCCTTTTTTTTCAAAGGGGAGGGAACACCCTTCATCTTAGACCCCTCCCCCAGGACGGCGATTCGCAAATGGTGAAGTCCCTCCCCCCTCCACATTTGGAGATGGATCCACGCCACTGATCCCGAATGAATGGGCTCTTATGTTAGCGTACCGTAAAATTGATTTTCTTTCTTCAGAAATTACGCGTACATGAGTTCCTCTTCTTTTTATCACGTAGTCAACACTGTACAAAATATGAGACTTGAGTAAGTCCAGTCTCTTCAAGTGTCCTCCTTATTTACTGGCAATAAACAATTGAATAACTGACAGGTATAAACTGTCAGGGTCACGCTACGTTTGTTATCGACAGCTGCCATACTATCTCCTAAACAAACCACTCAAAGGCCGATAACAACCAGATCTGATCACCTGTACATTTTCATTGCGTTCACACAAGGTACATGGTATGTGAATTATCACCGTTCATCTTTATTTATAGACATATAAATCATGCATATGCATATTATATCAATAAATTATTAAACACTGGGTGCTTGGAGCGCTAGCGCCCCCACACAGAAAGTCTATCCCCAGTCACTCTCCCCACCGGGAAGTTCATGGGTGCAAAAACAATACTGCCTCCGTCTTCGTATTTGAAGCCACCCCCCATGAAATGAAAGATTACCCCTTTGGCCCCTTCCCCCATGAAAACTTTTCAAGCCCATGTACAGATACTACAACACAGGGTTATTCTGCCGCGTCTATAACTGGAAATGTGGACCTTCATAGTAGGTGTGGAACGTAATATTACTCCACTTTTGGCGTACATTCTCTGACGAGGTCAGTCAATGTAGGTGCAGGGGTAATACACGCCCGTCCGGGACGCCCGCCGGAAGGGCGTGTATTACTCCTGCACCTACATTGACTGAACTCGTTAGAGTATGTTCGCCAAAAGTTACAAATTTCTTCTTACTTCCTTTGCAAATATATTTCATGATTACTGGTATCCAAACACAACATTTATTCTGCATGAACTGAACAATTCAGTAACAAAAATACTTTCAAATGAGTTAATTAAACAGAGCAATTCATGAATTAGAGTGCCGGGACTAATTCAGATTTGGGTAACTACATTTTTCCCAACTTTGAAGAGGTGTATTCTTGAAAAGAGTAAAAGATCTTAACAACAGAGTGATGGGGATTTCATTCTATATCATACTTTTGAGTAAAAACAGTCATTTTTGGTTGTACGCTATTTCATCCCGTAGCTTCCCGTTAGTCACGAAGTAGGCCAAACCAACATTAGGGCGTATAGTCCATGTAACATAAAAATGATAAGTAGAAAACACCGCAAATATGATGACATAATCAGAGCGCAGATATGGTAATAATAAAACGGGTTTGTGTCGGGCACCCTGAGTCCTTCTTTAGACCAATGGGGCCATGAAGTTGAGGTTTACAGCTTACAAGAACAATGTACAAACACAAGACGCATCAGGGAGGTTGACCTGGAAATTACAGAAGGAAAGTCGCTCAAGATAACAAGATTATTCTTCACTGGCTTCGGATATGTGTAAACAGGGAATCTTGAACGATTTTAATTTAAGAGGCTGAAAGGAAGAAGTACTTTCGCAGATATGATATGGCTAACTTCCAAAATTCTTCACTATTCTACGAATCTGTGAGAAGTATACATTTGTATGAATATTCATGACTGTTTAAGAAACATTAATTTCATGATTTAATTCAGTGACTTTTCGTTATTTCCTTAACCTACATTCTTGACTCCAACGTGACCAGGCAAGGTCGTTTTGTTGTACATCATCCCATAAATCAATATTTGGTTTGCCTGCATGCTTCTATCTGGCTCCCGTGATTTGCCGCATGGTGTATTTATCTATGTCCGAAGGACATACGACTTATCTTCAATATATGCCTTGACATAGCAGGTAAAGTTAACTTACACGTTAAACATGAAAGGGCATCTAGGCAATTACATACATAGGCCTACATCACAATATATGCATCACAGCTGTGCAGATTTGTGCAGATCGATTGCTTAGGCTTAGTCATTAACCCAAAACAAATGCTACTCTTCAACTTATCGATGCGTGACGGCTTACTCAGTTGTTAAGTCAAGGGTTTGTACTGTTATATACCGAAACCACATTCTTACTCCCACTTTTCTGTAAAGAGTCAAGGCTTTGTGGTTGCCATGGATACACAGGATCATTCAGCCAGTGTTCGCTATTTGACTTACTTAAAGTCGTTCGGTACACAATAAACCATTGTATGTAATTTCTAATATGATACGTCATTTTTCGTTAGCCTGGGGTATGATTGCGATTCACACAAAATGGTGAAGATTCTGTTCCGTGAAAAGAGTGGTAACAGGCACAAGGGTGGCGCCAGCGGGGGGGGGGGGCCAGGGGGCCATGGCCCCCCGTCGGGGAAGGCTGCCCCCCCCGTCGGGGAAATTTTTCTGCTTCGTCGGGGAGCTGTTATGTATACGATAAAATATGTAGTCCCCGACAACGCCCAGTCGCCCCGACGATTTACTTAATTTTGGTCTAAATTAGGGCAAATTCTTCAATAAAATGCCCAAATTTTCCAATTTTCTTCTTCAAAGCCCCATTTTTTTTCAAATTTTCCATGGAAAATGCCAGCAATTTTTTCAAATTTTCTCTAAAAAGAGCCCAAAATTTTCGGCGCGCTTCGCGCGCCAAAATTTTCCTTCATACATCGTTTCGGCACTTTATTTCCTTCGTTGAGACTTTGGGTTGCTGGCCCCCCCGTCGGGGAGCTTGGCCCCTGTCGGGGAAATCCTGGCGCCACCCCTGAGCAGCCATACTGCAGAAGGTCTTGAATTCATGCGGGGGGGGGGGATAAGATTCATGAAAATCACCATCTCCTGTGGCTCGGAATGGGCTGCAAATCTTCTGCACTCAAAGACTGAACTTGAAGAACCGTTTTCAGCCGGCGGGCCAAGGCTGCACTGAGGGTACAATTTTTTTTCTCTTCTCTAAGAGGGGCTGTTTTAACACATCTTGGGAAAAGGCACCCTAAAATTTTATGTGGGGTTGTTTTGGGGTCCACTGGGGCCATTTTTATCATTTTGTCAGTAATTTTTAAAGTGAGGAGGCAATTTCGTAACATTTGATACTTTTTCGCCGTCCTAAATTTTTCCGGGCGGTTGTAGTCCATTCTGGGCGAATCTCCCGTCACCCTGCGTATTTTGTACGTGACGCTGATGACATTCCTGTCTCCTACAATGTAACATGTAAAAGATTATAATAAGCCTTAGATTGTCAGATGGAGTAGACTCGGGCAAGACCGTTTGACCCGGCTTTGGAGTGGGATCAGAATTGGATTAGACTCAGATACAACCCTGATAATTGCATAGGCTGGTGAGAGTCCAGATGTATCCACCGGCACATTTGACAATCAAGTGAAGGTGTATAGTATTTCCTCTCGGCGTCCTCTCACAAAGGATTCCCCTAATTTGATGTACCCGTGTGTGCAGAACCATATACCAGCTACCACTCAACTTGTTTGATAAAAATGTCTCAATAATTGTCACTTTTACCTAAAATCTTCGTCAACCATCTATGCGTGTGTAACTGTTTAATGCAATATTTGTCCAAACGTACTATCTACAAGGGCGTTCCTCATTTTCGTTATACAAAAGATATTCCAATTTGTAGTACTCCTTATACCGTTAACAGCAAGTGACACGCTAATGACCTGTGTGGGCTTTCCTTGCGTCCCTGACTATTACTAATTGATGCTTCATTTGAAGGAGTGAGTGAGTGAATTAATAAGTAAGTTGTAACCGTTGGTTAATCCAAGGCCTCGGTCGAAATCACGTTCGAAGGTCGTTATGATGAAGATGGCGTTAATATAACTTAGCTAAATGACCTATGCGTGCGTGCAACTGAATTCATCGTAAACCTTGTAATATTCGTTCAAATGCGTCGCCCATATTATGTCGTTGTAAAGATTTAAAAAGGTGTGCACGGGTGAGTACTAACACAAAATTAAAAGATAATCGCAATTTGTTACTACCAATGAAGTAACACGTGATCAGATGGTATTTTAGTAAATTAGTGAGGAACCGAGGAGCTCTCACGTTGGTGATAAAGTTCATCATTGCAGAAAACAGACTTTCCCGTTTAAGTGGCATCGCAACGTGGGTAGTGAGGGCAGGGGGCGTAGAGCGATAAATCACGGTGGGGAATATTCACCAGTTATTAGTCCACCTAATAAAAATATGATGCAAAAAAAGGATGCAATGCGGTACATCACAGTGCAGTGTATTTCAATGCAATACAATGCAATTAGACAACGCCCTGGCTAACACATATAGCCTACCGGTACACAGTTTCTTGCTTTAAACTTTTGAAAGATGTTAACCTTGGAATAAGACGAGTGCACACGGTTTGAATTCAATGAAATGTCTTCAGACACTGAAAAATTAAGAAAAGGAACAAATATAACCGTGCTAACAAGCACTAATACCATTAAAAATTTTTGCCCTTTTTGCCCAATTGCAACTAATGCATATTCAAACAACTTACTTTCAGTTAAAGTGGACCTTAAGTCTAGAATTACAAGAATATATATTTTAGAGGTTGAAAAAAGAATTCCATTCATACAACTCCCATTTTCATAGCTTACTCTGTTGCTGAGATATACAATGTTGAAATTTATTCACTTAATTTGAAAAAGTTGATTGCACAATAATTCGTGATGTCATTCTTGTACAACTCGCATTACCTGCTTTTGTTTCCTTATGAATGAAATTTGTTTATATGACCTTGAAACATTTACCATTCACTTGCATAGCATGTTGAAGGGAGAGGGCTTTTATCAGAGGACTGTTTATAGCCAAGTCACCCTATAACAGTAAAACAGTGATCACATTTTGGCATAAGGTGCAGTGGCTTTCGCAAAAACAAAGAAAAACAAAGAGTGTAATTTGAGTTGTACAAGAATGACATCACAAATTATTGTGCAATCTACCATTTCAAATTGAGTGAATAAGCTTCAACTTTTTATATCTCAGCTTAGGAATGTCCTGTGAAGATGGAAGTTGGACTATCAGGATGCATTTTTCAAACTTTGTAACATATATTTTTGAAATTTTAGACTTAGGTACACTTAGTAATAAATCAAGTAGTTTATATCTCAGCCGTCACACGAGCTGGCTATTCTGTCGGTCCAAAGAACGCCACATCCGGTGCGAAGTTTCAATCACGTGACGTGTTGGAGTGAAACTGTTGTTACCACACATGGTTACCAATACAGTGGGTACCGTTACTTTCCGCCCCTGACTTTCGGCCCCCAAAATTACTGGGGCGGAAAAAACGTTCGAAATTAAAGACTAACTTACAAGTGTATCTACTTTCTTTTCATTTCTGAGACCAAGAGGATTATGGAATTGTAGGACTTTTTCAGAAATCACGTATGAATTTTATGATCTAGCTAGCCTATAGTGTTGTTTGTACATTACAATTTATCCACAGTACTATGTACACGGCACTGTGTACGTTTACGTGCATATATATGTTCGTACTGTACCGTATTTTCGCACTCACCACAGTGGCTTTTTTCCCCTTCATAAGCGAGTGATTTGTGCACCCAACAGCTTTGCATTGGCGCGGTATTATGAACTGAAATATTCTCCGATTTCTAGTTAACTTTCAAGTTTCAAGAAACTTTGTCAATTAATGTATTAACCCTATTAGTATTACGTTTGTGTACCGCACCGCACGCACTCACAGTGTCAGACTGTGATTGTTTTCACTCCAGCTGAAGTTTTCATGACCTAGGTCACGCAAATACCCGGATGTTGGACCGACAGAATTGAGATTCATGTTTCAGCTTTTGAGACGTATATATTTTTTTCAATTACGCACCTGGGGTCCTTTAAATATTTGTATTGAAAATATGACTACCGTTTGAGAAGGTATTACTCAAATATACTATTTAAAACTACTGACACTGATTTCAAAAAATAATCATTGAAATAATCTTTACAGATACCTGCATGCAACTGCTTGTTTTATGTTTTTTGCAGAGTCAGTTCATTTTCAAACGGCTTGCCATTTTTTAAGCCCGATAACACATCACATATGCAGAAAAAAAGAACCCTGTCGCTCGCGCGCGCCTCTCCGGTACTGAGTATATAGCCTATACCGTACTGTGTTTGAATGATTGAGCCAGCGTCCTTGAACTTACCGGTATATACCGGCGAAACGAAAATATAAACAAAACTCGAGACCCTGGGATCGTTAAAATATTCCGTGCATGCCCTGCAGGCAATTAGTTATCCCAGAAGATTTGGGTCAACTTGACCAGTGGTGCGGTCAAGCTGGACTGTCTTGTACATAAGACTCCGTTGTGAGATGAATCAGCAACACCTTGGTCAATGTTGACATATCGTTGTGAACGTGTTCAGTACAGGCTTGAGCCGTCAGAACCACGGAATCGTTACGTGACCAATGCTGCAAGGTCTTTTTTACCCAATCATTATCGACTATTAACATAATGAAAATGTCAAATGTGGGATGTAACTGGTGATTGCTGACCACAGAAACAGTGTGAAAGTAGCTATTAAAGTGGTCTTTTGGGAATAAAGATACTAACTTTCGAGTTGATTTTTCAAAATCAAGAACTACTGCACTGCATGAAACGCGGCACCGAGTACTCAACCGCACGTCAGGGGAAGAATTAGGGCAAGGCGTGGTGTACACAGGAATTTTGTGATCCGAATTCGATTTTTGCGGTGTCGCAGGCCTAGAGAGTCATATTAATTAATCTCAGTTCTTTGTTTTGTAAAAACATTCCACCTTAATTGGTCTTTATACGAACCGATTTTATTGTCTGTTTCTAGTGGTTTCTTCTCATTTTCATATACTGCTACACTATTTTAGTTTTCATGTTTATTTCTTCATTTATTTTTTTCTGTAGCTTCTAGGACATTTTTTTTCTGACTTTCATACTTGTTTGATATTTAGTGTTCAATACTTTTAGCTTTTTGTTCTCTGCGCTTATAAGCTTAGCAATGATATGATATTTCTTCTCCAAAGTATTCAGAAACAGCCAGGGGCGTATAGCCATGAATTTGTCAAGAAGGGGGGGGGGCGAAGCCCGTAGACAGACTCTTAGCGCTCTGCGCCACCATGGTTTGGCGCGAAGCGCAAGAAAATTTTGGCCGAAAATGCCTCCCAGATCGCTGGAAATGGCACTTCTTGGGCCTATCTACCTCATATAAATGGGGAAACACTAGCAAAATTGTAAAAATAAACATTAAAAAAAAACCAAAAATATGCTCAAGGGGGAGGGCGGCTGCCCCCTTTGCCCCCCTCGGGCTACGCGCCTGGAAACACCAAGTGGTCCATCTAATAAAATCATTGGGTTTCTTATCTCTGTCCACAAATACGTTTGTAATGTTTCTGGAGATGATTGTAATTACATAACATGGCAGCTGGAGCGGGTGGGGGGGGGGGTGAGCCATAGTCACATTACTTTTCAGTTTGAAGTTTTTTATTCAAACATTATCATTAGCTTCACCTAAGAATGGCCAAAGATCTAGAACTGGGACGGTTTCAGCTTTCGCAGTGATGTTACTTATCTTTTATTGAAGATACCTTAGTCTTTATCGTTTAATTACGTGCATCATTGACTTGTAGTTGTAAAATATACGTCATAAAATGATATCCAGTAGTGTATACAAGATTTCGCCGGTGCAGGGTGTGGTGCCCCACAGACCAGCACATAGTCTGGGACCCTTCTCGAGTAAATTACTCCACCCAAAATGACGGGGGACTTTGTGCAGTCACATAGAACAATGCCCCGTCCCTCTCGGTACGCTGTTGGTGTTACCCAATGTTTTCAAAATGCACTCTTAAAGAAAACCCAGGTTAAAAGTAACCGGGATCGTGATAACGGATTATCTAAACAATTTCATGTTTAAAAATAACAAGAAAACCTAGTCAAAACAAGCAATTTCTTTGTTAAATTGACGGCTACTTGTGAAAAATCCTTGTCAAGAATCGTCATTTTTACTGCTTAAATTTAACCAAAATTTCTTGGTTACTTTAACCCGAAAATGGTTGGATAACCTGTGACCACGATCCTGGTTTCCTTACCCAGGGTGTTTAATTGCATGGACAAATATTCTTGACTGAATTTCCATATAGGATATAGGATGAACTGAGGCTGCCACAGGCGAAGGAAGCGGGGTGGGGGGTGGGGCGGAGACTAAAGCTCCAAGTCAAACACGTGATACTTCCGACCCCCCCCCCCTCAATTAAGGACGAAAACACCTTACCGGTATGTGTTCCGTCTGTAATCATAATAATGTCAAAAATTTGCAGTAATCTTTCTTTAAAATTGTCTAATATCTCGCACCACATTGCACCTAAGGACCCTCAAATATCCAAAAATTTCCCCACCCCAAGGACGGGGTCCGAAACAACGTTCAGTACCCCCCCCCCCCCACTTGTGGAAAATAACTTCCTTCGCCTATGGAGGATGTTATGGAAAAGTAATTCAAATCGATTTGTCGTTCCCATTACTTCCTCTGCACATGACTGATGGAATTGCAAACAGCAAACTTTCTTTCCGGGTTCAGTCTTAACTACAAAAACTATAGTTATTCATTGCGGCAAGGAGACAAGTATCTTTTTAATTAAAGATGTGTCACACTTGAGGGAAATTTTGTTTAAATATGTGTATTGTATAGAGATGAACGGCGCAGACAGGACAGCAGGAAAGAGCTTTTTAACATTCAGCAGTCATTTTTAAACAGTTTATAGTCTCTCCACGACTAATAACTCTCTGATGAGCTTTTCTCCCCCTTATATATATATATATATATATATATATATATATATATATATATATATATATATATATATATATATATATATATATATATATATATATATATATATATATATATTGCTTTTACGCTATAACTAGTCAACCCCTTGCATAGTATCTTCCATGTTTTCTAGATCTTTGTGTTTCTACCCTATGCAACGCGGTACCTCCACCTATATATGTACATTTGCAAGGGTAATGAATGTTGATTTATTGAAAATGTGAAAGTCTGGGTGAACAAATTATTTATGAGCTGCAAGACAGTTAATTTCTTTCTGTGAAAATTTCCGGAAAAGAAAGTTATTCAGCTACCGTACATTGAATTGCCCATTAATTTTTTTATCAACAAATCATGTTCTCACATAGGTGTGAAAAGTTTCTCTTCACAAATCGAAAAATATTCACCTTTAACTTTTGTTTCCTTTTGTTTTCTTTTTAGTTTACATGCACTAAGCCTATCATTTAAATTGAGGTGTGACGTGGGAAGGACAGGACCGTTTGTTAAGCCTTAGTTGGACACAAGCTAGGTGAAGGCATGGCAGTTCAACTCTTCTTCTCTATAACCGTGTGATCGTATGGCTCCATTTCTTCACATGAATGCATGCCCCCTTTTTAGTCTTCTTAGGCCCAGGCAGATATGTACACTGCGCCTATTAGGTGATCTGGCAGTCTGGTCCTATTTGAGGTTGGTATGGCGAAAGAAAACAGTTGAAAGTAGGGCCCACTTAAAAGTTTAGACTGGTTTATTGAGTTTCACTGTCTATAGCTATTATTTTTTTACGGGGAGAGATATACTAAAATGAGTTAAGACAATGGTAACTTCTGATTTTGTAGAGGGGGCAATAGTTTTTTTTAGGGGGCCGCCCTTACCCCTTTAGCTACGGACTTAGAGGAGGGTCCTGTTCCTGCAGGAAATGGGAATAGTCCTCGTCATCGACGTTTTCTTCCAAGAATGAAAAACAATCTTTTAAACTATAATTTTAATGGGGTCATCTTTTGCACAGCCTACGCCACTGCAAGTGGCACAGAGGCCGACATTGACCCCCCTTAACCCCCTTCTTAAAACCGAAGAAACAGCAGGCCGCATAGACTAGGCCTAATGTCACTTTCCTTTGTGCAAACAATTGAAGACTCCTGTAAGGCTCTTTCGACTCAAAATTAAAGTTTCCTATTACAGTATTCCCTACATTTTTGCAGAGCTAGAAACACCGAAAGGACTCGAACGTTATTGAACTGCAGCCAAAAATGCTATTTCTATCGAAGCTAGCTCACTGCACCAATTTCTGGACTAACGAAGGCGTCCAGGATTTTTCTAGAACAAATTGTACTTTCCTAAATACACCTTAACACCTCTCGTCCCTGATTAAATATGCCTCTTTATCTTCGTATGTTTAACACACCATGTGGAGGTATGATACGAATGTCGATATTAATCTAAACTTCATAACATGCATGAGTCCTGCCAGCGACCAAGTCAATTTGAGAATTCCACTGTGAATTGACTGACCGTTGTAGAATTTACGAGCCTTTCGGTCTCATATCGTGCGTGTGGTAGATTTCATAAAAGAAAGATTTATGAGACTGGTGAAACGTGTTTAATATAAGTAAAAGTCAATTTGACTTAAGTCTGAATTTAAGATTCACTTATTCAGAGTGGTATTTTATTTCTATGTATACACACTTACGTGAAATGCAAGAAATAGCACGGTCAGAATGTCACAGGCATTTACTCGTTTACACGTAATAAAGTATACCGTACGAATGAACACATTTTCCTACTCGCACACAAACCAACCATGTCGCGTTTTAATTTGGTGGAAAAAAAACTTTCCGAGAAGAGTGAAATTTCGCGAAGATTCATGAAACGCATGTATTTCACTGGCACGCGAACGCGGCACCCAAACGTGATTGTAATAAATTGAATATAACTTGAACTTTAAGTAAAAAAGCAAGTCACGTTTTTAAAACACATTTTAGAAATAATATAGGCAGAAAGGGTAATAAACAGCTTTTAAAAATCAAATTACAAATGTATATAACAAGGAGATTGATGAAGAAAATATAAAAGACTGGTACCTACTTATGGCCCTGTCGGGGAAGACTGACTTCCCGTTGGAGAAATCTTCCAGTTTCGTCGGGGAGCCTTAAGGGGGCCAGTAAGGTGTGCAATCCCCGACGGCGACCAGTCGCCCCGACGGTTTACTTGTTGGATCAAGGGATAATTCTTTAATAAGAAACCCAAAATATTCATACTGCTTTTTAAAAACGCAAAAATTTCAACATTTATTCAATAAATCCCCAAAATTTTGCGTGTCGACAATTTTGCTGAAAACTCAATGTAAAGGTTACACGTACATGGATCCAGGGGACCAGTATAAGATTTCCAGGGACATGATGTGGTTTCACACAGCCCCTCCCACCTCTCTTCCTTTCTAGCGTCTTCAACGAGTCATCGACAACCCGAAAAAATTTCTTCATGACACAGAGGTGAATTAATAGTGAGAACACACTCACGGTGCAATGATGAAAGCATAAGGATAAATGTCTTTTTCATTAGTATGGGAAAAAATTCACTGACTCGAGGTGGGGTAAATGTCTTCCCAGGACAAACAGGGACGATTTTTGTTATATTTCACTAGAACTTGGGAAATCTGATTACACACAACATGTTCCAGTTAGATGGGGGAAAATCATGCAGACACGCATACGGTTACCATTGTATAGCCTGTTTGGTTAATTGTTATAGTAGTAAGAGTACACGTGTTCTGAATATAGGACTGAAAGAGCACCTACATTTGCACAATATCTTAACTTTCAGTCTGTTAGTACTAATACAAATACATTCTCCCTATGGTGAGAGTAAAGCTGACAATCGGAATGAGCACGAGTACCTATACCCCATTACCCACTACATGTCTCTCAGACGTAGGTTTTAGCAAGAGGGCGTCGAGTCAATCGTCCCTTCTCATGTGCCTCTCCCTGCAGCCTCCACCCTCAACTGAAATGACATACAGACTATTGCAATTTTTCAGTCATGCAGTTTGCATTCAGTTATTCATCTCGCCCCTCCACCTACACCCCTAGCAAAATGTAATCCCTTCCCATCCCGTAAATTCCAGTGCCTGGCTACGCCATTGTCGGGACCATGGAAGTACTAAGTACTGCCATGCTAAAAACCCATTTTAAGATGCCGAATAGCCTACCACAGTTATGACAACGAAACCCCTTGAGAAATATGAGGTACTGGTATAACTATAACGCACGCAATGCACAATGTGTGTAGAACGATAAACCTGTTTCATTAATATTACACGCATTGATATACGATTACGGAAGCGCATGACAGTCGTTTTGGTGTTGAAGAAACTGATGGCCTTATATATTATCTTTTCACCGTTAAATTATTTGGTTACCTACAAAAGCTATAAAAGGACGCTTCTGGCTCGCACTTTTCAATTGTTTCCATGGCAACCTCTTTCATATATAGGTAAGATAAATGCCTGTACAATTATATGACATGGTCGCTTCGCCTTTTTCCCAGGGGTGAAAATGATATTAGACCAGGGTACTCTATTGAACGAAGGATTCTTTCAGTAACGGAGATGAAATGTACATATTAAAATGTATAACTCATACATGATAAATTAACGAAAAAAAGCGTGGCAGAAGAAGCCCACCAAGCGAAAAGAGTTGTAGGACCAGTGATTATTCGCCATTGACAAAATTATAGCCTCGCTGAAAGCACATTTAAGTGGAAGATTAAGTTTCCCGGGAGAGTCCTATCATAATTGTCAAAAATGTAGGGAAAATGGAAAGGGAACGTGCATAAATCATCGGCTCATCGAAATTATTTTATAACTTTGCACCCAGTATTTGCTTCCAGAGCAGAGATGTCAGTGACATCATGAGGATAATGGTTCCCTGGAGAAAGGTTTGAGATAGCGGCTGTTGTAAGCCCATTTCGCCTAAACAAATAATGGTGAGGATGAAATTATCTCTCGGAAAATAGAGCTTACACTGGCATACCGTTTTCCAATATCCCTACAGCTTTCGAACCTTCTCGATGGTGGAATGTGACCCCACTGAGTGAGGGGAGACAGGAACTCTGCAAACCAGGGCATAACGAGGGGTGGGCAAGTTGAGCGACTTGCCCATCCGGGGAAAATTATTGGGAATATTTGTAAGCCTACTACGTATGCAGGGGAGGATATAGAATTTCCGGGAAACGGGGTGGGGGTTCAAAATCTTTATTCTAAAAGAGGAGGTCAAAATTAAATCCTGAAGAAAAACACTGTAAACAATATCATTTCTGGTCTTGAAAGGAAGAGGATGGGGGTAAAAGCGCTGAATCCGAAACTGCCCTATTTGAAGGCATGCACTATTCTCTTTTTTAACCGGGGGAAATTTTCCAACTTGCCAACAGTCTACGTTGAACAGGGCTAAGCCGTAGCCCCTACTCTGTGAAACAATTCGAAGAGTCTCGACTCCAGAGTAACTTGTAATGCGGAAGGTTTTTCAAACATGATTACATAACGTTGTATAACCACTCACGCTCGGTGCACAAATCTACATTATGGTCCCTTATTCGACAACCAATACCAACCAATCTTGGGCGAGAACAACTCGAACTTGGGCAGAAAACAAACGCGGACTTGCCCTCGTATTGCCTTCAAAGCACGGGGCATGCTGCTGCCCTCCAAAGGCTTCTCGTAAGAATGGGCTAAGTCCAAAGGTCATCACTCCATGGGGGAGACCATACACAGATTGACATGTAGGCCCTATTCTCTGAGGGGAAGGGGAAAGCGCAGTCTTAAGGCCGGTTCATACATCAGTATAGCGCTTAAAGCTATGAAAGCTGCCGCTGTTCAGCTCTGAGCTCAGTGTCGGTGATTGGCCAGGAAGAGTAAGGGATGACCACATATGGGTCTTATAGCTTTAATTTATATAGTGCTTGAAAAGTTGGAAGTATGAACCGGTCTTTAGACACCCTTTTCCGGTGCCACTGACTGTAGGTCAGCACTAGTCCTACTTTTAAGTATTCGGAAACAGGAACGTCGCTACCTCACAAAACTGACTAACCACATAAAAGTTCGTCCAGATGGGAGCTTTTACTGCGATGCGTAATGTACAATATATGACCTTTATTTCATTTATGATACAGTCACAATCGCTACATTTACTAGGCTATACCGACCTTTTAATACAGCACAATCTTTGTTGAACACATTTTATCGCTTCATATGAATGTGTTTTCAGATTGCGTGATAAATTAGAGATGACTTCCGCAGAGCCTGTAGCCCTTGACGATATAAACACACCAAAGGTTTGGATATTTTACGCCCGTCTTGTTATTCTAGAACTGTTTAACCAAAACAGATGTAATCCTACCTAATGTAACAACAACACACAATGAACCTGACCCTAAACTGAACTCGTTCCGTGAAAGGCGCGATAAGGCTTGACTACGTAGCAGACTGTATGGTATATTCCATGTTAAGTCATATCCCGTTCGCTTGGAGGAAGTCTTAAAGGGAGAAGGCAGTCACCCCCAAATTTGTTTTCAAAAAATTTGCTCAGTCTTATACAGATCTCCTCTTATTTATCTCACAAGCATTTTTCATAATGTTCCCGTCAAAAACCATTAAATATTGAAGGAAAACCAAGGAGTAATTTTGCATAAATTTAAGAAATAAGTAACAAAAATATCGTCACATGATTGATAGAAGCCATTCCTGAACAAGTGTGACGGGGTACACTATTTCAAATCGGGGACTGCATTTTCCCTTTAAAGGGTGACTGAGGAAAAAACAGTCCGCTCTGCGGGTGCGATAAAGCCTGCTTGTAATAGTATGTAACGTATAACGTCATGAACTTGGCCTCCGACAGCAGATGGCTGTTTTGAACCTATCATAACACTTGGAACCATTATTCACCTGACACATATGTGTTGCCGTAACTATATCTGCATGCGATGTATCGTGTTATTGATACGTATACAAAGACCAACTCAGTTCGCTTTGTACATTATCGATCCGTAACCATTAACGAAAAAGTCGACATTTATCGCTTTTTTATAGGATTGTGTTTCGAGAGGAGGAGGACAGCTGTGTTAAATCGCACCTTGGCCAGTGGTGAGTCGATAAAATTCACGGCGATAGCAGGAATTTGACGAAATAAGAACAACTCTACCACGTTGCTAGAGCGATAACGTAAACTGATGTTTACAAACAACTGGCGATTACGGACACAGCAGCTGCCCATTATATGTGAAAATGATATTTGCAGAATCAAGATAAGACTACAAATCAAACAGATCATACCGACCACAAATGATGATAGTTATATAGGACACGAATTGGTGATGTCACCATTAAGCAGGGGCACTTAAACAGTAGGTAGCCAGGTACTATGATTGGGGCGGACGAGCCACTTGTACATTTCCGGAGTCGAGATTGATAACAACCTGGAGTTAGGACAATTACATTATAATCTATCATTTCCCGGGGGGGGGAGGGGGCAGGGGAAATGCCTTTGAGGTGGGGAAAAACTTTTTTCCTCAGCTACGCCCATTCACACAGGCTATGTCCGGTAATTCCCGCATCCCTTCATGACACGGACTGGAAGTGTACATGCGTAATGTGTAATATGTGTAAATCGGGGACATGAACATTTTTTCGCTCTTGTAAAGTGTGGATACACCTGTAAGTGGGGATATGTTCAATGTCAAATGCAAAATTTGCCATAAAATTGGATTTTGCACCTTCCAAAGATGTGTCCCTTTAATTCTGGGGCGTTTCTGAGCCTTTACCCATTGAAGGCTACCCATCGTCAGGAAACATAACGTGTGTGTCTGTGTGTGTCTGTGTGTGTGTGTAAGTGTGTAATAGGTGTAAATCGGGGACATGGGCGTTTTTTCCTAGTCAAGTGGGTTTATCCCCATTTTCACTGTTAAAAACGCTGATCCCCGATGGACACTTTAAAACATGTATGTGTGTTTCTGCATACACAGCGCACTCCAAGCGAATATAAAGACATACCGTAGGGCTGCAAAGTTGCGTATAGTGAGATTTAGATTTTTCGAAGCTGGTTACTTCTGAGTACATTGAAAGAGGGTCCGAACTGTATCTTCGTTTTTCTCTTTTCTCCATGGATACATGGTAGACTACAAGTTTATGAGTGTTTATGCCATTGATGTATTTTCTTGATTACATCTAAATTGCTTCAAGTTTTAATCAACTACTGATGATAAATTTATGGTGTTAATGAATGATGATGCCGAACATCATATCCATACGCTTTATAAAACACTCTGTTAAATTTAAGGGAAATATTGCGTTTTCAATGCACCAGCATGACAAACAATGAAACTTATGAAAGTAACTTTAATAATTACTAGACCATTCATTCTCACCATGACTCAAGCAATAGTTTCATCTCCCCAAAATATTCCACAACATATACGGAGGCGTAAGCCGATTCATCCTGGCAGCAATCGAAATCGCCCTCAGAACATGGACGGCAACAGGTGGGGGACGGTGGGACGTGTCCCTCCACTTTCAAAACTGAAGGGAATTCCCTCCATTTTTTACAAAACTATAATGAAAAGAGTAGGCACATATTTTATTTCACAGCTTGTAATATTGCTGATTCAATCAAATAAACTAAAAAATTGTGGAAAGATCCATTTAATGTATAAAATCATGGAAAAATTCCTAAGGATACACCACAGATCATCTGACCTCCAAATATTTCCAGGAACCTAGTAATCCCCGGATCCTTTGTTTATAGGGCTTTGCTGTTAACTCTCGAAATAGCTCTGGTCAAGGTCAACCCCCCGCCCACACACACACACATGGACGCACGCACACACACCTTTTTACGAAGCTGTTGACGCTCTTTCCTCAGCATTATGTCAAGGAGGGCGAAAAAGTGTCCAATGCTATCAAAATTACTCTCCTGACGAAAAGTTCAACCTTGTATGTCACAATCACAAATAAACATCACGTGTAGCCTATATATTGTCACCGAAACCTTCAAAGCTCGATGATAGGATTTTAACCAAATTTTTAACAAAGCAGGGCCTTACATGTAGTAGTTATCATTACTTACAATCTACTTTTTTGATGAATACCCAACTTGTCGTTAGCCATACTCAATAACCCTTTTCTTAGACAGCTTGATTAGTAAAATACTCTTCAGCGTTGGTGGATGTGTATGGGAGCTCATAAAACGACCAAACACTTGCAAATTTTCAAGTCGGAAACTACATAGTACTAATGAATAATAAAAACAACCCATCTGGACTCCCAAGAAGCCCTCATTTAATTTTCTAAGGAGAATATTCCTCCAAAACTTGAAAAGAGACATAAAGACGAAAATGATTGAAACGTAGAGGTTTGATTACCCTAAAACCAGAATGTATGAAACCATCGATTAATGAATAAAGATAAAACTTAGTTTTTGGATAAAGGGTGACGCCATGCAGGTGGGGGTAGGGACTCCATATCCCCCCCCCCCCAGGGAAGCTGCCCAATTCGTAGGGGATTTTTTTTTCAGTTTCGTCAGGGAGTCTTTCATTGGCGGGTACGGTTAAGTTTTAATCCCGACGGCGAACAGTCGACCCAGAGGTTTACATGATATTCTCAATTAAGGAAGGCAGATTTTTCGATAAAAATCAAAATTATTTTGAAATAAAACCCCAAATTTTCAAACTTTCTTCAGTAAAACCCAAAATTTCGAAATTTACTTCAATGCAAGCACAGTTCTTTCTTCAACTCGTCACCTTTGTGGTAGTTGCCCCCCCCCCCCCACGTCGGTCATATCCTCGTGCCACTGCCACCCCTATAATGATGTGTTGGATTAGTTTCATGTCCTCTCTATCGCCTGCTGAAATATGTGGATTTGTCCGACCATCTATTTGTTTCAAGGTTAGCTGAAAGAAGTTAATTGAAAAATGATCTAAAACGTAAAAATAGGCCTCTTTCAAATTCCAGTTCTGCAGAAAGCAATTTATGGAAAATTCCCGGACACGTAAAACGATACAATAGTCACTAAGTGGTTTAGTTTCAAGTTACAAAGTTCGGTCTTCGATTATTTTCGATAAGTTGTGCCTCGTGTCCAAAATAAATCTATAGTGTATAATGGCAATGGCAAACCGAAGAAGTAGATCTGTATGTAAAACGATGCTAATGACAACTTCAGATATTGTAACATATAAAATCACGTGCATTTTTGTCACGTGCAACCTTGCAAGAGTATATAATGAAGCAAGTGTCCTTCTGCGGGAACTTCGAAGCGAGTCGGTTAATATAGAGAATAGTAAGGTTTTCGAAGATGGTGGCACAATGATTAAAGAACACTAGAAGATCTCCAGGTCATAGCTCGAGGCTTTTTATGACGTGGGAAACAAAAGATAAGCCGTCACGGATTTATGTTTGATTATTTTAGATGACATGCTGTGGAAAGAGGGCGTTTTACTTCCGTACATTCCGGATGGAAGCTAGAGAACTGATGAGACTTTCGTCAGATAAGCGTTCCATCTCTTTGTTTTTGGTCACGTTAACGAAATGCAATCCGCGAAAGTTTGTCCACCCTTCACCTTAAAGGGAAACAGTCCCCCACTATTTGAATTAATGTACCCCATCATCCTAATTCAGGAATTGCTCCTGTCAATCAAGTGACAACATTTTCTTTTTGTTACTCATTTGTTAAAGTCATGCAGAATAAGTCCTCGGTTTACCTTCAACATTCAATGTTTTTTATACAGAAACACTAATGAAAGATACTTCTGAGCGAAATAAAATGATATTTGTAAAATTTAGCAGATTTTTGAAAAATAAACTTTAGGCGATTGCTTTCTCCCTTTAAAAACACTGGTGATTATGCAATCTACTATTTCAACGTCAGTTTTCGCATTTTAGCACAGGAACAAGCTATATGAAGATGAGGTGGAGTGGGACAGCCGTTTGGACCAAAGGTTTTACTTAAAAAATATAGGCTATTTTATGTTTTAATCTCAGTTAATTTTTCCTCTCCGGTACCAACTCGCATTCACTTTAGTACTACGCTGAGCTGCCGCAGGCAATTCTAATATAAGAGACAATCATCCTTAAACAGCTATGCAAAGTGCGTTGCATCAGCCAAAGGGCCACGCGTGCATCATAACAATTTGGTCAGCTGAGTCTTCGGTCAGTGTAAGGCCTATACTACGACCGTAGTAGCCGAGGACAGTGCGTGATCAGGGTTTCAAACTTTCAGTCACAATTTTCTGTGAGGATGGTTGAAAGATTCCGATGACCGCAGAATAATTAACCTTGTTAAAACAACGGAAGTGAAACTGTTTTTAAGAGTAGGGTTATCGTACGTCAGTGTTCTTGTAACTTACTTTTTTCTTGTTCTGAAATAATGAGTCGAACTTGAGTGTGACATTTACAATGACCTTCAATTTGGTAACAATTTGTGGATCAGTTGTGACAGGTGTAAATTATGGGCCAATTGGATGACAGGAGGTAACTATTATACCTCGACTTCAAAGGAAAGTATTTGCAATGAATATTCATAAGCGGTACACGACGTAGTCGCTATGAAGAGTCGTATCTCATTTCCTGTGTGAGACATGATGCCCCATGAAATTCCGTCCAGTGAATGAGGCATAAAAGGGTAAATCCTCGTCCCTGTCAGTGAGAACTCTCCCGACGATGTTAACGCCAAGACCCTCCTCTAACACACTGGTGGAAAAGTTGGCATATCCCTCACATATAGGTCTTTAATATACTGCAAGTTTTCTCAGTCTTCTGGAAGTCGAGGCCCATTTTTCCCGTCCGACTTCGCAGCTCAGCAGAAGGCGCTTTCTCTGCTCATAGGGTGGTAACTCCGCGGGGTTACACCTCTATGTTACGACGTCTCTATATTACGATAGTCTGCATGAAGGTCAAAGCTAGGATAAGGGTTGCGTTTTATTTTTATCCTAACCCTTATCCTAACACTGACCTCAGTGTAGACTTGTCGCAATATAGAGACGTAGGACGGGTAGGAACAAAGAGACGTCGGAACAGAGAGCAGTCACTCTCCGTGGACTGATGGACTGATGTGCATTGTAGTTAAGTACATCTCGTATTACACTGATATCTATACACATCATTTTCCAATCAGAGTGGTTTATATATGAAGTCATAATTTGGCCTGCCCACCTTTATTTCAATCAAAGGGCGGTCACCAATTGTTAAGTTTGATCGCCCAAACCTAACACGAATTTGGGTTGATGAGTTTCCCTGTACGATGGTCAATAAATAATATTACAACGCTATAGGTCATTTAATATTTATAACACTTTGTCCGTGTGATAAAGTGCAGTAGATAGTTGATGCTGGCCGATTTTCGTGATGTTTATGGCATGCAGTTAAATTAATGAACCACGAAGAAGGGTAATTAGAAAAAAAAAAAGGTCTTTTGAATTGAGACACAGGTGAGTGGGTAATGCGCCCACTGTGGTTATTTCCTTTATTTCATGCCCTTTGGTGGAGTTCTTTCACGTACAGTTTCCAAGGAGGGATCTATTAAGATGTCATTGCATAGAGCTTGGGTGAGCATGTGATTACCCCTAAGCAAACTACAATGAAAAAAAAAAAGACATGCAGCGCTTACATACAGAGTTACGGATGCGCCCACTAAACCTAACAATCATTTAAAGGGAAAAAACAGTCGCCCAAAATTTATCTGGAAACATCAGTAAAATCTTGCAAATTTCTTTAACAAAAAAATTTTTACATGATTTTCCAAAACAAAAATGTTTCGTATTAAAGGTAAAATAAGTAGTTATTCTGCATGAATTGAACAATTCAGTAACAAAAATATTGCCATGCGACTTAAACAGATCCATTCATGAATTTGGATACCGGCGTAGGCTACGCCATTCAAATTGTGGTGACTGCATTTTTCCTTTAAGCCAAGGCCATTTTACTAAATAGAACATAGGCGAAGAAAGTTGGAGGGGGATTTAGCCCCCAGTCAAAAACTTGGTGGGGCGGAAGTATGTTTCCGCTCCCTCAATCCAAGAGCGAAAACCACTTATTTTTTCCTCTGTATAAACTGTAAAAAAATTGCAGTAATTTCCTTAAAATTTGACCAATATTTTGCGCAAAATTGCATCCCAGGCTAAAAACCCTCACATATTCAAAAAATTTAGGGGAGTGGACATCCGTCCCCTCACACCCCTTCCCAGGACTGTGGTCCAAAACGACGTTCACCCCCGTGTAACAGCTTCCTACGCCTATGAAATAGAATACAACAACCGACAAAGATTCAAGACAGTAAAATTCAGCTGGTTGTGTCCCAAGATTTTGTTTGGGGGGGCGTGGGGGAGGGATATTATGAACGACAAAGACAAGAAAAGAAAACACATTTCCAAAAAGGCAGAACTTTTTCCCCAATCTCGTCCTCTTAATGAGACGGAAGACTGTAAACTGTTCCGAAAACTCAACCTGTAACATGAGTTACAGGAGATTCTTCGGAGTTATACAAAGACACTGCTTTGTTTTTAAGACAGGGGATGTAACCGAGTTAAAGGGGAGACGTGTTTAAATTAATTTATCATTTCTTATTAATGTTTGAGAATGCTGTACAAATATTCACGCGTCACTCGTGCAAGCGTACTTCCACGAACGACTGCAGTATACGTGCTGAATATTATGTGACGAACCAATAATGTATTGTAAAGGTCAGTTGGGTCAATAATTTATTAGTTTTATTTACTGTCTTTTAAGTCTGTTTTTCCTTTGTATCTTACACACGTTGCAAGATTACGCCAAAATCGCGTGACATATATAACAGGTTGCACCTTGTCGCACCTATAAGCTACCGACTGTGGTTAGCAGGTTGCATTTTCGCCAAACGAACGTGACATCCTTTCGATGTTCGATTTTTCGTCCCCTCAAGGTCACACATGGTTACAAATTGGAAGTTATTTACGCATTTTCCCTGAGGTGTTGCTTTTTTGGCCATGACAATGCACTAGAGGTCACTGGTCAAGATAAATTCACGTGTCATTTTATCGGTCAAGCACAGCCGAGTGAATAAAACTAATTCATAAAAATACAAGAAAACAATGAATAAACAATTCGATTGGATTAATTTTAACACCTAAAAGCCGATTCACAGAAAAATAAAGAGCACAATTGCTGGAAAACAAGAATTTGTGAAGTAGAGCGTTGCTGTCTAATGTAGGCGAGAGTGTTGACAGTTGACAGTGTTTCTGGCAGACCTGTACCCAGAAAAAGGTGTTGAAGGGCGAAACAGCTTGGGGTGCGAAATATTGTCTCAGGAGGGGGAGACATACTAAAATGCATTAAGGCGATGGTAATTTTGAATTTTCTAGGGAGCGAAAAAATTTCAAGAGGGAGCCTCCCTCCCCCCCCCCTCATGACTATGGGCTCGGTTTTGTGTGACATTTAGGTCCATGGGGGTTATAACCGTAAGAAGATGTCTTGTCAGATTGATAGGGCTTTTAAATCATTTTATAGTAAGTCTACTATTCCCCCTAGTGTCGAAGGAGAGAAACCTAGGCGTATTTATTTCACGGTACAGTACCACCCTGGTACTCTCAACTTAAACTCTGACTGAAAGCAATACTTCGTTTAATATGGTTAGGGTGACAACTCAATGAGGATAAGTACTGATGGGTATCAGTGGGCTTGGAAAATAAATCAGTCGAAATTAAGCTAGTGGAATCACGAGAAACAGTTACATCCAAAAAGTTAACCCTCTCCAAAGAGTAATCAAAGGTAAATGTAATTGTGGGATGTCTCGAATTAAGAAAGGACATGAATTCTTCAAATTTCTTAGGCCCCGCAGTCCATACAACAAAAATATCATCAATAAATCTGAGACAAACATCAGGTTTAGTATCACAATCAGCTAAGAGGTCCTGTTCAAAAATACCTATAAAGATGTTCGCATAGGACGGAGCCATCTTGGTACCAATTGCGGTACCAGAGATCTGAAGGTAAAAGTCAGCATTAAATTCAAAAACATTACGAGTGAGAACAAATTCAGCCAGCTTACAAATCCCATTCACCAAATCAGAAGAAAAATGTTTCTTGGTTTCTTGGTATATATATATATATATATATATATATATATAATATATATATATATATATATATATATATATATATATATATATATATATATAATATATATATATATATATATATATATATATATATATATAGTACTAACTGATGATACCTTGCGCTGGCTTGCTCTGAAAGTAGAATCTGTCACTGGCTTTATGTTAGTGTTGAAAAGATTTGCATTAACGACAAGTGTGATTGATTGAAAAGAGTTCCTGACGACATTTCAAGTTGAAATGATGGAGTGGCCAATTGGCAACTGCATGATACATTTTCCTTTCGTCGAACCAAAACTTTCAGTTGAATAATCCTTTGTGTTTCTACGCCGATGAGTCGCTTTAACTTTAAAGAAGAACAAATTACGAAACGACAGTAATTTTTTTTTTCTAAATCCCCCCCCCCCTTTTTTTTACGATTGTTCGAAAAATCCAAAAGAAATGACTTGAAATCAAAAAATGGTAAATATCAAGTGTTTCAACCGTACCTAATCAGCCTGCAGGTAAACCTTTACATGTGTGAGCTACTACGTTTTCTCTCTTCATTGTAAATTTATGGAGCTCCATGGTACAGTTAATAATCAGCTCCGTCAGAAAGCTTTATCGTCGGCTTACAGGAGCTGAATTCCGTTCAAACAATTGCCACAAGATAAATGTACGGTTCATCTGCCGAGTCTGTCAAGTGAATGATAGAACAACGGGAGTACTACCCTACAGGTCGTCAAAAATCCATTTGTCCCATCGTTAAGTGGAAACGACATAGGTTGTATATTTCAATATGTTGTCAAATGAGAGTCACGCAAACGATTCAGAGGCATTGGAACAAGAAATATTGCAGCAGAAACGAAGAAATTGATCACTCGACGACAAGAAATTAGTTGGAAGAACTAAAGCCTTTTAGAATCATTGCTCAAATGCATTGCTTGTGGGATGTTTCAACACTTTGACACCACCATGAATGAAATGAGTGCAGAAGTTGCTGCTTGTTTTGCGTGTATACATTAGCATACATGCAGTGGTTGTGGAATGTTGCTGCGTATGTACATAATGATGCATGTATTGTTTTCTGAGGAAAGTTGCCGCATTCACAAATCATTCACGATACATGTAATGCTTGTAAAGTTGCCATATGTATATATCAAAATACAGTATTGATTGTGGACTGTTGCCGAAGGCTTGTATGCATCACAATGCATAAATATTGCTTGTGGAATGTCCAACATGTATGTATCACGATTGATGTAATGCGTGTAGCTTGTTGCCTCATTTATACTAGAACATCACGATGCATGCATATCTTGTGGAATGTTGCCACGTATTTACATCACGATACATGTATTATGGTGGAATTGTGCCGCATGTGTACAACACGATGAATGTAGTACATTGTGGAATATTGTCACATGTATACATCACGATGCATGGAATGCTTTCACATGTGAACATCACGTTGCTCTCATGGGCGGTGATCCCGGGGACAGGGGCATGTCCCCCAATAGACCAGGCCGAGAAATCGCCCATTTGACTTTGATTTTTTCACACAGTAAATGATTTGAAAATGGATCATGTCCCACCCCCACCCCCTCCATATTGAGAACAAATCGCCGACCATTGTTGCTCATGTTGCTTGTGGAATATTACCCCATGCATGTAAATCACGATGCATGTATTGGTTTAATTTTGCTACCTGTATACATCTCGATGCATATGTATTGGTTGTTAAATTTTGCCGCATGTTTACATCACAATGAATGCATTGCTTAAGAAAGTTGCACTTTTTCTCACCGTCCAAATATAGCATCACAATGATATGTATTGCTTAAGGAATGTTGTCGCTTGTATATCACGATGCGTGTATTGTTTATGGACAGTTGCCGCACTGCAGTGCGTCGCAACAGATTATTGCATGTGGAATATTTCCACATGTAAACACCACGATCAGTGGCGTAGCCACGGGGAGGGTTTTTGGGGTTGAAACCCCCCCCCCATGACCCAACCTTGAAAAAAAAATAATTGAAAAACACATGATCACTATAAACTTTATTACATTTGAGGCACAAACATTGCACCATTTTGGATCTGGAGACCTGAAATAGCCGTTTTTTCTCCTTCCCGTTAGACCTTTCCCTCATGTCGTACTCCAAAACCCTCCCCATGACATAATCCTGGCTACGCTAATGACCACGATGCATCTTTTTCTATTGATTGTGGAATATTACCACGTAATGTAAATAACTATGCTTGAAAAGTTTGTGCAATGTTACCATGGTTCACCGCGTGGGCTACGTACATCACGATGCATGTGTTGTTTTGGGAATGTACGGTATGTTGCCACCAGTAACTTGTACTATAGGCCTATACGATGCATAGATATTGCTTGCAGATAGGCCTATTTGTCGCATTTTTACATCATGATGAATGTATTGCCTGGGAAAGTTTCCCAAAGGCATACATTATGATGCATGTATTATATACCTGAGGAATGTTGCCGCATGTTTACATCAAGATGCGTGTATATTACTGTGAAAGGTTGCCCCGCAATGCTTATGATATCACTGTGCATGTATTGCTTGTCTATTGTTGTCGATTGCATGCATCACGATGCTAGTGTCGCTTGTGGAATGTTGCAATAAGTGAATATCATGCTACGTGTACTCATTATGATTGCTTTTGGCTCAAGTTTTCTTGCAACTCAAAACCAAAGGACCATCTTATTCGAGAGCATCCTTGGGGCTTTCTAGAAGTCCAGTGTGTGGACAGTCCCGTAAATAAGCTAGTTCCAAGTCTGTTCCTATATATATATATATATATATATATATATATATATATATATATATATATATATATATATATATATATATATATATATCTATATCTATTAATAACCTATTAGGGATACAAAATGCAGTTATATATATATTATATATATATATATATAACTTTAAAATGATAAACTAGAACCTCCCTGAACACACAAGATAAAAAGACACCCTGCATCGAGAAGCTTTCGGCTGTTTTATTCAGCCTTCATCAGCTCGAGTTTTATCATTTTAAAGTTTTACCTAACTTTTTAACTAGAATGCTGTGAATCCTCTGGATCCTGGACATACACCGGAAAATCGTTATTATTCAAGCTCTCATTTACCTATATATATATATATATATATATATAAATTATATATATATATATGTATATATTATATATATATATATATATATATATTGCCTTTATGTATTTTATTATATTTCGCCCTCTAAATAAATCTTACCCCTGGAAGCAACCTCCCTTCCTTATAAGTATACCTTACCTGGTTACAGGCCTGAGATCAGGGGCGCAAATCCCGGGGGCAAGTGGGGCCTTTGCCCCCTCAAGTGAAAAAGTGGGGGGCAAACCCTAAATTGGCCCCCCAAAAAATGTGAATAGCAATACTCATTTTTTTCGCCGCTTGGTCACTTTTGACATCCCTTTGATAACAACACATGACAGCAATACAATTATAGGCTATAACTGACATAGTATTTGAATGTCTGTTGACCAAGGCCGTATGGAATATCATCTGAAGCTGAAACCCGGCGCAGACGAATCAATTTTCAGTCGAAAACGCTTAAGACATGTCTTAGTTATACCTTCACTTCGTTTCCTAATCTAGGCCAGAGCGATCTATCTCTGCATTTTGTGCCCCGGTTCGTGAAGCACATCAGTAGTATGAATTAACTTTGTTAACTAACTAACTAACCCTTTTGACAAGTGTAAATGTTCTAAAACCGGCAGGAGCCTTTACATTAAAAAACTTCCGTTCGAAATAATCTTTCTGCAGCTTCTGAAATACTAAAACCCAGGAGCTTTTGGGGGCTTTGCCCCCTGGACCCCCACCGGGGTTTTGCCCCTGGACCCCACCAGGGGCCCTTAGGCGGGCCCCTGGACCCCACCCACGAGGGCTTCGCGCTTCGCGCTCGCGGTGCACGCTACGCGTGCACAGTTTCAAATCCACGCGTACACCATATTCGTTTTCGCCCCCCCCACTCTCAAACAGAGATTTGCGCCCCTGCCTGATATGACTGCATTTACCATAATTTTAATGTTCAGTATTGGCAACTGAATACACAGTGAGCAGCTCTTGCAAGTACTTAAGATATTTAATTTCAAGTACGGTAAGAAATGTTCTTTAACGTAACCTCGATTTAACACCTTTTCGGGGACTCACAGTTTAGAGGCATGTTGGGGGAAATCCAGTTTTTACTGAAGGCTTTCATGCAACTAGAGACCAATTGGCCATCTTATGCACGAACTTCCAATTAGGTATTTCAGAACGGTAGGTCCCGTCTGGGAAAAATACTATTGTAGGCCTAAATAAGCTACAATCTTGGACAAAACTCGTTGGAACAGCCCTGCACCCCGCTCCCCCGTACAATGTTGGAGATAATAATGTCAATTCGAGATGCATCGCTTTCTTTTGGACACAACATTGTACTGGGGGACGAAGGTTTCGTAAATCGTGCACAACATCATATTGTACATGGTACAACGGTGGGCGGTGTTCCACAGTTTTGTACAAGATTGTAGCTCCCAGTATAGGCCGCATCACAGCCTCCATTACAGAGACCTCAAACGTTGTTTGGCGGGGGCATGGAGTAATGAGTTTGGAGAGAGTTGCATGTGCATTACCCCGCGGAGCAGACTTTGTTTGCCAGCCACTTAGGCTTCCCACTGGTAAACAGGAATATGACTGAACAAGGAATATGCCGTACAACCTGCTGCGTAGGCAATATGTGCATGTGAAATGACCAGTTTATGTGTAATATAGTTTATACAAGAATGGCAAGTCATGCCCTCGTCGACACTTTTTCATTCGCTTTTTAGGATGATACCTGAGATATTGCTTAAGGTAAATTTCTGAAGTACCACCGATATTTTTCCAGCTGCGCAGAAAGATGATTTTTTAGATTGTGGATTAACAATGGCCAAGCAGGGCTGGCACCGTTTGATCGTAATTGCTACACTTTTCTATCCTCGTGCCTTTTTTCATATCCCTAAATATGCTATTTATATCTTTACATATTTCAATATTTGTTCCATTTTTCCTACTAACATTTGTTTTTACGGAGCACGAGGAATAAACTCATTTGCGGTGTTTAAGTTTATATTATGAATTGACTTAATGGAATAACTTGAATGTAGGGAAACAAATAAACCTACCGCTTACTTGAAGATCAAACAGAAATGGTGTTCGTCAGTCACTTAACGGTATTAATTGTACTGCAGAGTGCAGAAGCGGTGTTTTTTTCACTTCTCTTGAAAAGAAACTTCATAAAAATCACCAAATATGCATGGCATTCCCCAGGTAACACTCGATTCAGAATGACAGAAAACGTCGAACAGCAAAATGAAAATTGCGCATGCGCTCATTGCTTTGAAAAATTGGTTTGAGCTTCAGTAGTATCCTGACGGTTGATACCGTACTTATTGGTGCTCGGAAACGCTTCTCGGACCTAACTACGAAATACGCTCCCGACCAATTTCTCCCGGAGACAATTTCCATCTTGACAATTCCCAAACGGGACAAATCCCATCCAAAAAAATCCAAATTTTCTGGTGCATGAAGTAGTCTGAGGGGTAGCTGTTGGGAAGGAATTATCCGGGTGGAAATTACTCTAGGAAAATTATCCGATGGGAAATTGTCCGGTGGGAATTTTCCCGGGGTAGTTGCCCGGGGGGGGGGACCATCCGGGCGGGAACTGTCCGGGGATGTCTGGTCACGCTTGGAAGCACCTGATTAATTAAGTTGTCTGTGCATCTACTCTTAATGGTGGCAGCACAATGGAGCTACTACGGAGTAGTTCCATCTCTACTGATGGCAGCACCTATACCTGCTACAAGAATGACAACTCCTTAAAGAGGCTCATTGAGTTGACATCTATTATTTTTGTGACAAGTTTGAAGGAAATCATTGCATGACAATGCTTCTAATAAGCCTCATTACTCCTGTTTCACTTCCTACAGTTACCGAAAATGTGAGAAATTTTAGTTTCTGTAGACGGGTATTGCATAATGATTACTACATAATAGTAAAAAGTGTCTGGTCACAAATTTGTAATCAATGATTTCATTCATTAATAACTCTATCATTGCCATTTCAGTTGTGAATCGGATGTTCAGAATCTCTTAGTTTGACCATTTAGCATCAAGTTGCGAGTAAATTTCAACTGGTGTGAAAAAATCATGAATTTTGTGAACCAACTCAATAAGCCCCTTTAAGGTTCTTGATGTCTAAGGATTTTGTGAATTGTGATTTTGTGAATTAATCCAATACTGTACGACGTTTATAGGTGTTTACACCAGAGTTTATCAAATGTTACCTGGCGGACTGTCCAGTTTTAAGCCCCATCAATATCGATTTTCAGACCGGAAAAAATAATTTCAGATTTTTTTCATTTAGTACCCTATCAATTTGCGTAAATTTGACACATTTTGTGGTCTATACTTATGAGTTCTCCTCTCAAGAAGTGATAACAGGAGGTGGATCCACCCGGATGCGACAGTGCATCTGAACATAGCCGCAAATAGCTGTTCAAATAAGCTGGGGTATCATTGGTGAAGAAAAAGGTGCGCTAAAAGCGCACCAGGGCGACGAAACGCTGGCTCCTGTAGGCTTAAGATACATGGCCCAGCTGAACTGAATGACTGACATTACTGCCTGAGATGCAAAGCATACGTTGCATCACAATTAAAGGGGCTCATTGAGTTGGTGTTGATTATTTTGGAACGAGTTTGTAGGAAATCATTTGCATGACAATGTTTCTAATTAACCTCTTACTCATTTATAACTTCCTATAGTTACCGAAAGTGTGAGAAATTGTAGTTTTTGTGGACAGGGGTTGCATATGATTAATACCTAATGGTAAAAAATGTCTGGTCACGACTTTGTAATAAATGGTTTTAATCATTAATTACCCTATCATCGATCATTGCCATTTTAGTTGTGTGTCAGATGTGCAGAATCTCTTAGTTTGACCATTTACCATGAAGATGTGAGTAAATCTCAACAGATGTGAAGAAAATCATGAATTTTGTGAACCAACTCAATAAGCCCCTTTTGTTTCAAACTATACAAAATAGCTGTACCGTACAGTACGTAGTGGCAACTCCCTGCACACTATAAATGTGATAAAAACGCCTGAACTTAAGGAAGATTCAGCATACTCCAGATACCTGGAAAAACTGAAATGCACCCTACACTTTCCAGAAGCTGCAGGAAATACCGCGGGGTTTAGCAAAGCACTAAGTACATTTTAAGGTTAATTTTGTGACAAATCCTGTGCTACAACCATCTGCATATGAAAGCCAAAACTGCTCGCAACGAAGTACGATTCAAACAAACGCCTGAGTATTTCAACTTTGCACTTCACATAAGGAACAAATTGGACGGCAGCCAAAATTACTCAAACTAGACACGCGATGCTACCACCACCTCATAAGCATAACAAGCTATTCCGTGCAAATCAAGACTTTCCACTGGTTACCCCGTCAAACTAAATGCAATTTCTAGTCGGAAAGATGAAATTAATATTGTTTTCTGCTGTGTTGACATCCCCTCGGCATTCCTCTTACAGTATACAACACGTAGCCAACACTGTACGTTAGTATGTGAATACAAACATGCGAAGTGAAGAACTCACAGTTACAAGAGCCGACGTGGGGAAATCAGTGACGTCAGTTTGTTTACCAACTACGTCACACATAACCTTGTACAAGTCCTCTGATTGGTCACTTTCAACTGTCAATAAAACGCAGCATCGTTTCGTGGAATTCAAGTTATGCGACCGATGTATTTCGAAGTAGAGCTGAGAGTGGCATTTGTATCAGAGGTAAGGAATATTTACAAATTGTACGAGGAAAAACAAACTAGTAGCCTACTGTGACAGGGCAGGCAAAAATACGTTCGTTCAAAACTATAGTATTCCGTACGATTTGACCTTCAGTAGACACATTCCATGCACTGAAGTATGTGCCCTATAAAAGATATCCACAAGGTTGCCTCTTGGAGAATGACATCAATTTGCGTTTTGGGCAGGGACCCGTGTACAGCTTCTCGTGTAGTATGTTCTTTTCAGCCAGCCTAGAACGTGACCACGCATGGCAGACCCATGATGTAGACGGTCTGAACAGGGAGGTGTTATTAGATACCTCCCTGGTCTGAAGGTCAAGAGGTTGGTCATATGAAATCTTGTCGTCCTCCCGGGGACGTAGCTCCTTATTTTGGGGAGCAGAAGTCCTTCGAGAGGAACGTTTGGTTTCGCCCTTCGGCTCTTCTCCAGAGGGTTGAGGGACTTTGGAAATTTCGGGGATCATAACAAGCCTTTCGGTACGTTAAGTTATCGCCCTTCAGCTTCGGTTGTCGGGGCTTGAGTATTTCGGTTACTTGGACTTCAGTAGGACCTGTGCTGCAGAAAATTTAGTTTTCTCGATCATTTTCAATGGTTCTGACTCACGGAGCCAACGTGCCGACGCTTCTACTAAGCAACGATAGCACAAGGGGGTGGGTAGTAAGTCTGAGCAATAGCTCAAAATGCGAAAAATCTCCGGTTAGTCTTGGATAATCACGAGTTCCACCAATTCACCAGAGTGGAAGGAGGGGGTGTGGATGTGTGGGGTTACAGTCGTGTTGAAGAACTGAGATCTAATGAAATATACGGCGTTCAACGAAAGAGGGGTTTGATGGCTAGTTCCATAAAAATCTGACGTCGATTCGAGGGAGGTTACCATAAGATTGCTTTCTCCTTGCCTTTACCAGGGAGTTACTACTTGTCTCTTCCTGTACTCAACAGCCACAGTGGCGGATCCAGGGGGGGGTCGCCGACGTCCGGACCCCCCCTCAAATTTCCCAGTTTGCCTTTTTTCAAAATTCGGTTTTTCCACACTAGCCTTAAAAAAAAAAAACGAGACAGTTTTACAGGTAATGACAGTTGTCCAATTCCGAGGAGATTTTGGTTACCCCCCATCCAGTATCGATCAATCCATCTGCAAAAGTCTAGCAGAAACTTTCGGCAATATGTGACTTTGGTAGCCTATATTGCCCGCCCGGAACACGAACAGTGCAATCGTTTTACAGAGAACGTGACTACAGAATGTCTTACTGCCTGCGTAACAGAGACTTACCTGGCGCAGCAGTATCCGTGATCACGACGGCGGAGCTCCCAGGTGGGACCTGTTCTATTCAGCCAGTTTAGAACGGGACCACTGTCGTTTGGTGTCAGTTAAGTCAAGGTTTGTCCCTTGGGGACGTTGTTACTCCTTCGGGGAGCAGAACTCCTTCGGGAGTTATTGTTTGACTTTTGGAAAAAAGACTGCCTGGGTGACAGCCAGGCATTCTAATCACTTTTCGCTTGGAACCACGTGTGGCGTGCTTGGGCATTCAAAGTAATACAAAACACGCAGATATTACGTCATACTAGCTAGCGCTTTATTCAACGTATTACTATTGGGTTTTAATATTGATTCCAAAAAGGTCACTGCTAGTTTTTTGGTCTTACAACATAATGACACTCCTAAACGCTACATCTACGAAACCTTCCCAACAACCGCTAGTATCCCTCCTTTCATGAACAAGAGAGAGTAGGTAAATACGTTTCGCTATTCAGGGTCTGGAATTAATCTCTTCTTTTATTGTGTTGCCCTAATGATGGGAATAAAAAGCCAATCTTAGGTTAAAGTCCACAGTCGAGAGTTGACCAGAAATCACAATAGACGAATCGGTGTTTGTTTTATTTTAAAGTTACTATATAAAATCACCACCAGGTCAAATAAAACAATGTCAGTCGGTTCAATTTTTTGGACCGATGACCGGTCTGCTGTCGCAAATAAAAAGCAAACATTCGACTTCAGTCATCTACTCTGACAGAGTATTTTTGCCAGTCACGCCACAGTTATATAGGAAACACAACATACAGCCTTTTAACCCCCCTCCCCTAGTCGAAATAGAGGTGGCGCCAGGTGGGGGAAGGGTTCCCCGTAGGGAAGGCTGGCCCCCTATTGGGGAAGTTTTACAGTTTCGTCGGGGAGTCTTAGTCGAAAGTATGCAGTCCCCGACGACAACTAGTCGCCCCGACGGTTTACCTGTTTTTTACTCTCTATCGGATAATGTCTCTACTAAGAACCCAAAATTTTCAGCGCGCTACGCGCGCTGTAGGGTCATTCTGTTTTCTTCAATAAGTCCATTCCACATAGCAGGATAGCACAAGCAGGGAGCTGTTATCGGATAACAGCTCCCTGGCACAAGTCCTGTTCACCTTACCAAGTAACATATAGGCAGAGTACATAGTTTATGCAGGGAGCTGTTATCCGAATACAGCTCCCTGATTTATGTAAAGGCAGTAACTTTCATCCAATATCGCAAAGCCTAGTTGGTGTTGTCTTGTGTGTGTCATGCGGTAGCAGCGGTACAGTCAGTTGGTGAGCGACTTACGGAGCAAAGTTTGGCTATTTCATCGTGTAGTCCAGGTGGTTTCGATACAATACATGTTACACCCGATATGGTCTACAGACCTTACAATTTTTTTTCCCTTTTCGTCATATGTTTTATGTGTAAGCCTACCAAAAATTTTCGCCCGCTTCGCGCACTGTTCAACTTCACGATCCAGATTCAAAGAGCACTATCAGTGCGCAACTCGGATCTTGAAGTATTAAGCAATATAATGCAAACTATGCCTGCAATGGCATGGGATAATGAGGCTCCTCCATTTGCCCTTCTCATCATCCCTTCGAAATAGGGAATGTCGGAACTTGGGGCAGCTGACATGGCTGTCGTAAGGTTAATTTCTGGGATAAAGACCAAAATTTTCGGTAGGCTTTGTCCACTCTTCCTCAGTTCCGTTATACATATAGGTAAATAATACAAACCCTTTCCACCTTTTCAAGTTAATAAGTAGAATACATGGATTTATGTAAATGTCGGGAACTGAATCGCATTTCGCTAAACCTGGTTAAAGTTCACTCGTGTCTGTCGTATGGTACGGCTAGTGACTCGAGGAGGAAAGTACAATAAAGTTACGCCCGATAGGGCCCAACTGCCCAATTGTTCTATTTAAGCTTTAAATTGGTACAAATTCTTATAAGTGTATGCTGACCCCAAAATTTCGCGCGCTTCGCGCGCTTTGCAAATTCCCCTTTTAGATTCCAGGTTTTGATTCCAGTTTTTGCATGTTTCTTAGTTTATCCTTTCTTTGTCAATATGCGGTAAATTGTATAATCGCTGACGTTTATGGGAACCAAAATTAAAAAAAGAAAACGAATGTGCCCTTTTTATGTTGGACCCCACCTCAGAAAAGACCCTGGATCCGCCCCTGAGCCAACAGTAATTTGAGTAGAGATCGTGCGGCTAGCTAGGCAGGCTAAACTACTGCACAAAGAAGTCACAAACTTGAGATTATTTTAATCAATGGATTAAATATGGGACAGCTTAATTAAATTAAACTCTTAAGGAGGGTTTTACGGTATACTTCCAAATTTTCACGCGTTATAAAGCTGTAAGAACCATACAGGCCTACGGACATCACCTGCTCTCCCGGCCCAATCACAGACATAGCTCGGAGTGGAGCAGTGTTCAGGCTTTTATAGCGCTACACTGAAGTATGCACCGGCCTTTACTCAGGGTTGACTCAGTCTATCTCGCTCGTCACTACCTCCTGCTTTCATATGTGTTCTTCTAAATGCCAGCAATTACCGACTGGCAAAGAAAATAACAAACACAGTAGGTGAATTCATTCCAGAGAGTGACCCTCGACCTCATATCGTGTTAAATGCAAGGAGGCTTCCAAACAGGAAATCTTCTCTTGTCAATTTTATCTTCAGTACTCTATGCTTTTTTATTTTATTTCTGTGATTTAATTCTGACGGACCCGCATATTCGACAACTTTCAAGAACAATTACGTGGTACCTAAATACGACCACAGCCCCACACCCCCACAATCTTTTCTATAGCTATAGTTGGAATTATCACAGGCGCTCATGATATAGTGCAGTCGCACAGTCGATCTCAAAAAAGTAGGTCGGTCTTAAAAATAAGGTCATTCCACCCTGAATGTTGAATGTAACCCTGGCTACAAAATACTAAACTTATTGCAACTCCTAAATTGTCATACCTGATAGACTGATAGATGTGCAATCTACATCAAACGCTTCACTTATATGCAACCGGATATAGGCCGCTATATTAACTTTATATTGTGTTTCATTGATTTCCATTTGAAGCATGTAATTAGCAGCGAAGCCTAAAAGAGGTATGCGCGGTAGGGCTTTGTTATAGCTTGTTGTAGTCTTGTCTGTCATTATTAGCCTATGTTTGCCACACGTATGACCCATGTTTAAAGTGATGTGTATACCGAGATTAAAAGATTGCCATTTTCCTTGACTTTGCGAACAGATTTCGCAAGTTGCTTTAGTACCGTATGGTATGCAGTTTATTGACGATGACGTCATATTTTTCTTCCACACATAACGTACTATGCTAAGTCGTGGTATATATACCATCAGGCTAGCGACAACGAGACGAAACTGGGGTGTACCCTCCCCTGCACTCGGAGTATTTGCTGTATTCGAGCGAAATGAAACATGGTATATTCCGGGCCAACTTGTCGCATGTTTGCATTCAAAATTTCGGGCAAATGTCCCCAGTCCCCAATCGAAAGTAGTCCCACTATTATAGTCATAGTTGACACTATTGTGGAAGGGATTGTGATGGAATTCGCAACGAGTATGACAGAAACTAATGACATGCAATTGCAAAGCCAAACTAACGATACCACTTTCCGGCAATTTAAGTCACTTTGCATATTCTCTTATTTTTGGAATTTTAAGAGGGCACAAGTGTGTGGCAGGGTTACCGATACATTTTGCGGCGGCGAGACTGATAATACCTTCTACAAGTTTGAAAAAATGCAATACATATTTTTCTTTCAATGGAGGGCAACAAGGAGGAAGGTTTGGAACATGGCAAATTTTAGGCATATTGATGTCTTTGTTTGACCAAAATATGAGCCATGTGGGTTCCCTCTTGACTTGACTTGTTTTGGGGTCATATTAGCCCAGTTGCTTTTGAAGTGTACCACCCATGGATAGACGCCACCGTATTTAGGCCAGTTGCGTATAAGTAGTATTCGGTACGTTAGCTACGATGGTTGGCACAAGAGGCTTATCGTTCCTTTGTCACTTCGTTGGGGGGGGGGGGTGCCGTCCCGGGAGAGGAATCTAAGGGGAAAGTGTATCCAGCTCCTTCTTCAGTTGAGAAATATTGTTTTCATAGTAAATGCACTTAGTGCAAATGGTGGTACCGCTGCCACCACTGCCTATCTGCTAAGAAAGATTTCATCATTTATAGTGATGGGGCGGCTGGCATGACAACTCCCCCAAGGATGGTACTCGGGACATACCTTCCCGTTCCTGTAGTCTGTCACTGCTATATAGGCTCCCTATATACACTCTGTGCATACCAACATGTAGCTTTCAGCGACGGATCAATATTTTCATTTTCATTTGACAGCTTGGTTGACATAAATAGTTTCTATTTTTAGTAGCCCTAAACATGACCAGGACCTAACCTAACCCTTACCGTAATCGCGTAACCCTAATGGGTAATAGAGACGACGGCATTGATAGAGCGGTAAGCAATTATAAATGTACCCACGTGGTCACGGTGTATCTCTTTAAACAATGTGATGACGTCTTAAAATCGGAAGTTATCAACTTGTATGACATTTATTCATTTATTTTCAGTTGCTCACTACCCCTAAAATAGAAATGTTGTAAAAAAAGTCATCCAATATTCGATTTAGGCTTTTAATCCACCATGAAGGCCATCCATTAGAAATGATTAAACCTTCCAAAAGTTCACGACCTTCCAGAAAGATGATGCATTCATGTAAACACAGATAATGGATAGATAAAGTTATTAATGTCTATCTACTGTGTATGGCTTCTAGCCTGCGTAGTGGCTCTCTTTAGCTTTCGAAACACTTTTATTTCTTTCGTAGCACTGAGCTGAACAAAAAACAGTACCGGGTGAAACTCCCTGCCTCACATTGAATTTGCAGATAAAGGCCATGAGAGGTTTGAAAAGAGCATAGGCTAAAAACGACTTGAAGTAGTTTTCCACGTGGCCAACGGTTCAAAGCTATATAATTATTTCTATTATTGAATGGATTGAAGAGGTTCCCCACGGTCGTAACCTGCGCTGAGGCCCACCAAATGGGCCGTTTTTTCGTAGCGATGAGCTGAACGAAGAAATCCGTCCACTCCACTAACTACATCGCACACTGACAGTGTGACCCAAGAATTAAGTACGGGCAATTCTCTGACGTCGGGAAGATGTGGCATCATATCTTCGGCTGTTTGTGCTTGTAATTTATTGGGTGTATTCTGTGTTTCAAAGTTGTTTCTCTGTACATGTCGCTCCTAAACCAGTTTGTAACTGATCAGAACTTCTAGATGAAAGGCTTCTCCGAATGCTTTGAGCAGATGCATTACAATTAGTGGACATTATACCCGTGTGCGCAGGATTTTTTTTAACCCCGGGGGGGGGGGGCGTGCAGCGACCGAGAGAGTGTTGATAGCAACTTTTCTTTTACTTCAATCCGGAGGTCGCGCGCCCCGGGCACCACACCCCTCCCGGATACGCGCCTGATAATTTCTGTTATGAAAAGGGATGGAGTGTGGCTGTTGACTCTGGCCCCAAAGAGGTCCATCAGCAAGTGGAGAGGGGTTCTCCAAGAGGAGAGGGTTCTGCGTGTGTTACATATGCATCCTGCCTTGGGTATCCCCTTTCGGCTGAACTTGATATTTTAGCGGCGACAATACTACAAGTTGCCGTCACATAGACATTCATTCCGTTAAAGCAATTTTTAGCAGCTTGTTTGAACCTGCGTGTGGCGTGTCTCTTTGACATGGTGACACGTGGTTATCAACGTATAGCTGAACAAATCACTCTGCTTCGCACGCTTATGTCCTTGACGATTGACCACATTGACCTCCTAAAACCAAAATCAAACCTACCGATGTTACTGAGTGATTCACCCTTGGGGAGGGGGACCGTTTATGGTACTAAACCCTCCCTTTAAAGGGGTCAAATTCCAGAGAAAGTTATGCACTGTTCGCTATTAAAGATAGTGTCACGCAGTACAAAATTTGACCCCCTCCTCCCCAAATTTTGAATGAGTCATCGTGATGATTTCAAATTTTCGTAAACTAAATTTCTTTTACAGGTGATTTTTTTTACTTTGGTAGACAACTTAATTTCGCCCATACCTAGTAAACACTGAAGCTTTAAATGCCATATTATACTAACAGATCCAAAGGATATCAGCATTGACTCATATAGACCCAGTGTAGACCTATATACCACCAGTGCATAAATGTGCAAATAAAGTGGTACAGGCGTGACCAGGGTGGGTGGGGGCATTTCACCCCTGACTTTGTTTCGAAAGATGGTTCTTCAGAAAACATGTCTTTTAGGCGCTGATTTATAGAGTAGCTGTGGCAAAATAGTCACAGCGGTAATTACAACCATGTTTTCGGGAGATGCAGTCTCAGCCACAGGAAAGAGAGTGTCCCCTACTTTACTTGTCCTGGGCACGCCCCTGGCCGCACCCCTCCTGTTTAAAACTTTCAAATGAGCCCTAAGTGATTGTGGGGAAACCTGCAGCGTATGTGATGTAAAAGCGAAAAATCATTCAGATTTCTCCTAGTAAAAGTTTCTCCTTCCAGATCAGTCCATATTTTCCTTTCAGATTACAGAATCTGAAGAGCCTTGGGGCTACAGTCATGGGGCTACTCATGGGCGTATAAGAAGTGGCAGGGGGCACTGGGTCCAATTATTTCTGGACGACCCCAAAATTCGGACGGACCCTGTAGAGATATTTAGGCAAAAGGTTCGCAGATTCGTGCCCCCTTACCCCCCACCCCCACCCACTGCAAGTGGTCTAATATACGCTATGGAGTTAGGCCCACTACTTGTTCCAAGTAGCTGCTTCATGGGACATATATTATACTTCATGCGACTTGAAGTCGCCTGCTTCTTCTGACACATAAGGTTACTAGTGTCTTTGGAAGTCTTCCTCTTCACTGCCTTTCGGCGAACTTTCTTTCCAACTCTTCTTCCGCATACGTGGCAATCTTTATACAGCAGCCCAGGGGCTTTCTTTCCGTGTTGTTGATGGTAGAGCTTTCATTACACCAAATGAGTCAATGCGTGCCACAGGCGGTGGCATAGATGAAATAATTATTCCAGCGTATAGTATTTGCCCTGAGAGGCACAATTTTCCCATCTAATGGGGATCAGGTTCGTCTAATTTTTCATCACCGTCTGTTATTAGTTTCATCAGGGTCAAAGGTCGATGTGCAGGGATGAAAAATTAAAATGAATCTGCTTGCTCAACGGTTCACACCGGTGAAAATGATCAGTAAACAACTTCAAAATAAAAAATGATCTGGAAAATTATCTGGTTTAAAGGAGGGTATGGAAATGAACTCACTGTAGTGGCAGTACCAGATGTACAAAGCATCGCATCTGAGGTCCACTGTTGACTTTCTTTAAAATTGGGCCTCTTCATGCGGGTCGGTGAGGCGTTGGGGATAGATGAGGGTCGTGGTGAGGGGGTGGGATTTAAAAGCGGGTCTTGGTGAGGACTGGGCATAGAAGGGTGTCTTAATGAGGACGAGATGATTGGAGGTTTCATATCATTTTATTTGTGCTGAGTAGTTGATGAAAAAAGTTTTATAATCATAAACCCGCAGAAGCATAACCTGCTTCTGCAGCCTTCTCTTCTTCACTGTCAATGTCATCTCCATGCCAGTGGCAGTCAGGAGGTTAAGTATCTCTCAGTCTGGTCCTCAGAGTGGATGGCGATTTTCGTTCAGCTAACTACCACTAAAAAGTTAACGTACATGTGCACAGGGAGTTGCCAGTTCAGCTGACAATCAGAGAAGTCATACAGATTATGAGACCGGGCGATCACAAGTTCATCTCCACCACCAACGGTTGTTACGATTGAAAAAGCCTGATTATAACGCATACTTGATCTCAATTAGCATTTTATTACAGGGGATCAGCCAGAAAATTTTGCACGGGGCGCGGGGGTAGCCTATCCGTCATATCATTGGTCTAGTTTGGAAGTTTGGTCTAGTATGGTCTAGTTTTCACTCTGGAGTTTTTCGGTGAGGGTCATGGGAGTGGGACTTTCGTAGGAGTGGGGGGCTCAGATACGCCACTGCCACGTACTGCTTTGCTCCAAGGAGAGGCCCGATCTCTTCCAACATTTTACATCATTCAGCAATGTACAATAACCCGCGAAACCATGAAACAACGGTGAGTCTAGTCCATGTAAATGGCGGACCCGACAAAAAATAAAGTAATATCCAGGGTAAGAGACCACAGCCAACAACTGCCCTTCGCTCGTCGTACTATCGGGTCAAATTTTTTTTCTTTTTTTGCAAACTCATGCATCTCCCATTTTAGTTCCCTAATTTCGAAAGTATTTTGCAGCCTCACATTATTAGTATGGATTCGAATACGACCCTTCACAGCCTCCGTATAAAATTCAAATATTGTAAACAAACAATATCTACCAGGGGCCTGCCACGTGAAATTTATAGTGTGTTGACCTCGAAAGAGAGAATCGGAGGTCTTGTCAAAGGAAAACGTCATATCTTTTAAATGGCTTTCCATCTTGCATTATCGGATTTGTCACGGATGGCAAAGCTTGAGTCTGTGGAAATGCGGAATACGTGCAGGACCATTTGCACACAATGACACGTAATACACTTGCGTTGGGATTTTCAGAATCCCACTAGACCAAAATATAATCCCCTCGTGAAGGCCCTCTCTCACACTGACGCAATAAACAAGAACATCGACGCTGCTGAAAGGGAATAAGTAGTGTCCCGTGGAAGTACTTCCGTGGTCTCCTCAAGTTTATTTGTAAACATCAACTAGCTTACAAATCTCAGGCTCTTATCCCCGTTACATGTACCTTTCATTATGTTTATGAATAAAAATATTAAATATTAGACAAACCAAGGAGTTATTCTGCATAAATCTAACAAATAATTAAAAAATAAGGCCAAGAAGTGATCTACTGATAGTTTATATGTAGCTAGGATTTTTGAGCCATCCCTGTCTCCCTATAGAGGGATTTCAGTCACGTGACTTTCACCAACTAGACGCAATTTTGAAGGGCAAGATTGCGCGTCTTTTTCGTTTTGACGAGCACGCGTCCATTGTGTCACAGTAGTATCTATGGTTATGCCGTGCGCGTGTGCTGTAAAGACGCTTACTGCGTGTGTGTTTTGCCCTTCAGTGCCTGGGAATCCATTGCGCGTGACGTCACATGAAATCCCTCTATAGCTGTAAATTTACATGCACGTTTACAGTTTTTGTTTTACGTAATGGCATATTGTTATTTAATTAGCATTCATTCTTTAAACTTATAACAATAGGTTTGATTTTCAAACAACCAACAAATTCAGTATTTGAAACATCCTGTTCTTTTAAATTAAAGTGTCTCAACATCATTGCTTTCAAGTTTACATTCCTGTTAGAAAATTATGTTTTTTAATTTTTTTTGTAAATAAAGCTGTTAGTAACTATCAACACAGAAATGATACCTATGCACACTACGAAATATAAGGTGCTTTGAACGCACTCAAGGGGTACATGATGTCAAACTGGGATTTTCCTATTCTCAGTCCATCATTGCACAATACTTTGTGATGTCCTTCCTGTGTACAAGTCGCATTACCTGCAGCTTTTGTTTCATTTCGAAATAAAAATATTTAACTTGACCTTGCAAATTTTTGTCTTATACTTGCATAGCACATTGTGTAGTCAAGTCCATAGGCAAAAATCCCGGTGAAGATGGGGGAATATATCCCCCCCCCCCCACGTTTTGGAAATGCTCCCATTGACTTCCACTTTTTCACACAGTTACTTTTGCCTCAAGGCCCATTATCCCCCATCTCCCCCCCCCCCCACCACCACCACCACCACTATCACCTTTTCACACAAATCTCCGCTAGTAGTCAAGTCACAGTATAACATAAGACAGTCATCACATTTTGCAACAGTCTGTGATTGTTTAGCTCAGAAGCCAAAGCGTTTGACGACGTAGGCCTATCGTATGTTTTTTACACTGTTACGTACAGATATAGTTAACAAGGTCATCGTTAGGATTTAATTAGTCGTTTAGTTTATGTGTGACTATTCATTTGTAACACCGTGCGTAATAATCGAGCCTTAAAGTAGCATTCATATGACATTTTTTTTTGGACTGGGTCGAATTGCATGCAACTGCGATTCCGGGATCTCTCACTCCGAACCAATATCCGAGTCCAGTAACAACGGGCCGAGTACAGAATTCAGGCCGAGTCCATGAGGGCCTCGGGGTGGATTAGCTTTACAGCTAACCGAGTTTCTCAACCCTGTTTTAAAATGTTTAAATAAATAAATATTATAGCCAAGGATAGCCCCAGGTGGAAGCAGAGTGACCATGGCCCTCAGTCAGGAAATTTTCCAGTTTCGTTATTGGGTATGATAAAGCAGGGGGTTAAAGTATGGTATCCCCGAGGGCGATAAGTCGCCAGTTACTAATTGTTTTTGTTCTCTAGTAGGGCAGATTCTTCCAAGAAACCAAAGTGTCCAATTTGCTTCCGTGAAAATGCATACCGTAACTTTCAAATTTTCTTCAATTAGAACCCAATTCTTTTTGGTGCTCCGAATATTTTAGCGTCGCAGACCTGCTGGCAAGCCGTTGAAGTTGGGTTTTTAGTTGCTGCCCCCCCCCCCCATTGAAAAGCTTGGTCGTCCTGTTCTGTCAGGCAAATCCTGGCGTCACAGCCTTGGCCTCGAACTCCACCAGCATGTTCTTTTGACAGCCACTGTGAAGTCCTGAGGCTAACTGGTTGTTCAACGTCCACTTACGTAAGTTTGGTCACTCATATTACCAAGAAATACATTCTCTTTTCTTCTCTGCGTCAGTTTCAGTATCGACTACTATGTGATCTTCATCAAAGTAAGTAATTGGGCATTCCACGCGTCGCCAAGTTGCGCCATTTCCTGCTGGGCATTTCGATTTTTTTTTTCAACTCGCCAGGCTAACTTTCGATCAAGAGGAAGAATACAATTCTTGTTTCACGAGAGGAAACAAATTACTCATCTGGATGCAAATGACTTTTGTCTCCCTAAGCCTCGTCCCCACACGATCATACATTTTTCAAACCTCAAGCATTTGTGAGATGATTTTTATGAACAAATGTATGATCGTGTAGAAATGTTTAGCTGCATGTTTCAGCTTTCCACCATATATTCAAAACATTTGAAAACATTTCGGCATATTCTTATCATTCGCTCATAATAGTATGGTCCAAGTAAGGAAAATCATCGTCTCAACTTGCATATTTCTTGATTGTAGGGATATTCAGCAATAGCACCAATTAAGACTTTTAAAGTCCGAGAAGTTAGGGACTAAATTATATGGCGCATGAACATTGCGCACACAGCATACGGTGCTGCATACTCCTAGCAGGAATCTATGAAACAATGTCATACATTTGCAAAGGTGGCGATTTGTACTCAGTACTGGGGCGGGTAGGGGGGCATGACCCACTTTTCACACAGAAAATTATTTAATTTACTGTGTGAAAAATTAAAGTAGGCCTAAATGGGCGATTTCTCAAATATTGGGGGACATGTCCCCCTGTCCCCCGGGATCCCCAAGTACATTTGCATAACAATGTTCATTGACAAATGTATGATCGTGTGGAAGGGCCTTTAAGAATAGAAGAGATGCCAATGATACAATATACTTGCAAACATTGAAGGAAGTTTAGTAGCAAGCGATTAATGATGCGGAAAATACGTGTGACGTGGAAGATGTAAGGCTGGAACTTGGAAACGTGCCATTTATTATACAATAACAATTACTGCGCTCCCAACCAAAACGGTTTTATTTGCTTTTCTCCATAAATAAAATGTTAAAAAACATCCTGATGTTATGACAGGCAATGTGTAACACTTCTTAATACACTTAAATTACATGATCATTTTATCAGTCGTTAGAATCACAATAGACCCCATTATCCGTGAGCTTGAGTTTAACCTTCACAGCAGCTGTGAATACGTGCCACTTTAATTTACAGGTCTGGTGACATGAAAATTACATAGTTGGATATTTCCAAAGATATTATAAGCATAGATTCCAAACTTAAAATGGCGCGCTGACTCCTCATGGAGGCCAAAATATCGGGGCGGAAGTGCTGATCACTGTTCAGTCGTTTTGAAAACAATCAGACAGATTAAAGTCTTGCGCAAGTGTAACTACTTGTTAATTTGGAACTTTCTTAAATCTAAGAAATCATCACTCCTCAATACATTCCATTCACAGAGAGAAGTATGTTTCTTCCCTGTGGCGTGGCAAACAAACACTCTGTCATGAACGCACGATGACTGTTTTGGAGTCCGCAATTTATAAATAGGTCAGTTACCATGGTCTCGTCAAAACGCAGTTAAAAATTTGCGTCGACTTCTTGCACGCATTTAACAGGAAAGCAATTAGCGCTTTCTTTTTTAAGCGCGTGGTAGTGAGCGTCACGTAGTTTAGATAAATGCACAGAGAAAGGTATTTTGCGCGTATGAACGCACTGTCAAAGCACACGTGGGTCAACTTTTTTTAACAATGGCGTTGTCCTTAACGCGCTCTTCTTTTCGTACGCAGATCGTAGAATAGAACGGCGCGTATGTCAAATCCACACTTCCGCCCCGATATTAGTGCCTCCATGAGGAGTCACTGAGCGTAGCAGTGTAGGTATAGGAGTTTGGAATCTATGCTTATAATATCTTAGGATATTTCATGGAAAACGCTTTAAAAATCCAGAAAATAGCCGTCGATCCCATCAAAATCCATCAAATATTTTCCCTTTTACAGGGAAATGTCTACATCACTCTTGCTTCATGAATATACACATGAGCTAAATATGCAAATTTGTGATGTTGAAAGATGGACTCACCAAATATGGCTAATGTTAGCCTTTGTTTTCCCAACCTTAATTACAAGGACACTTGTAGCATTGGCATCCCCTGAGGGATTTAATATGGAAGCTAAAATTGTTTTCTTTAAACGTGTTTGTATCACTCACCAAACTGTAAACTATCTGATCAGTAATTAAGAGATAATTTGTAAAGGGTTAAAAAAGAAATGCAAACACTGTGCAACACTCCGCATCATTCTTCTTGCATAGGCAATGCCGAAGTTTCGTTAGAAACCATCAAACTTTGAAGAGGTATATCTTAAGAATGGTAAAAGACATTGATATAATTCCAACAGACCTTTCACTCTGGGATATTATTCTTTAACTGCCAAGTGAAGGCAGGTCTTTTTCGTGGCATGTCGCCATAACTTTAAGATACTGAATATTACAAGGGCAGCCATTAGGTGGGGAAACAGCCGTCCGCCTGGCAGTAACTTTTTCTGCTTGACAGATATAGTCAATTAATAAGACCAATCAAATACTTACATATCAATCATGTGACGCACTTTCTCGAACACGAAGTTCTTAATCATTTTGCTATAGTTTTGACTTCGGTTTATGAAAGATCATCTTTGATTGTCCCTGGCAATCTAAGTCTCCTATTTCCTTCACCCTAACCCTGATTTTGGAACAAGATTTTAAGTTCTTGGAAAAGAATCGCTGCCTATTTGTCATACACAAAACAAGCGGGAAGTAAACAAACAAACAAGCAAAAAAAAAAAAAAAAAAAAAAAAAAAAAAAAAAAAAAAAAAAAAAAAAAAAAAACGAAGGTCTGCCAGGCGAGCAACCTCGTAATCGGATTTTCAAGACAGTCTAAATTAGTTGGTACAATAGTCTCTTTAAAAGGAATGGTTTTTTAAAGCCAAAAATATTTTCCATGTAAGGAAGAAGAACTAAATCTATTAAGCATCCTGGTGAAGTTTCCGAGTACATCCAGTTTCGAAGTACCGTAGTTATCAAGATACCAGTAAATGAATTAAATGAATGAGCTTGAAAGAAACGGGGGTTACCGTAACTTATATATATATATATATATATATATATATATATATATATATATTATATATATATATATATATATATACACATCTACATATACATCTACATATACATCTACATATACATCTATATATACATCTACATATACATCTATATATACATCTATATATACATCTATATATACATCTATATATACATCTATATATACATCTATATATACATCTATATATACATCTATATATACATCTATATATACATCTATATATACATCTATATATACATCTATTTATGACCTTAGGGAGACAGTTAATATCAACATAAATATCATCTCCTCACATTAATTAGCAATGTTTTGGTTTCTTTGTTGTTTGTTTTTTTTTTCAATCAGTTGTCTTGGCCTTGAATTTGATAGGGCTATCATGAGCTTCAAATTGGGAATTTCAAGTTTGGAAAATTCCCACGCCTCTCACTCATTTACATTCTGTAAAGATAGTGTGATTTTGGAGGAGAAAATTGGTTGTAAATGTAAAGTATAAAAAAATAAAAGAACTCATTAATGTGGGGTTATCATGTCACATGTGCTTGCTTAAAGTTTACTTGGAGTTAAAAATGTAACAATTTTAACTGCTATTATCCAGGCCGGTAGCCAGACAAGGTAGGGAAAGGGGACGAGATAGCTACCAGGGGGCGAGATATACTAAAACGCATTAACATGATTAAGGCAACGGTAATTTTTTATCTTTTAGGTGGCGAAAATTTTTCTTGGGGAAGCTTCGCCCCTACCTCCTTGGCTACGGGCTTGCTATTATCTTGAGAACCACACGTCGGATTTATACCCCTCTAACACATCAAGATATAAGTCTAAACCCTTCTTTTAACATTCGTTTATCCCAAAGGGAAACTTGTTATGATTACGCTAGGATATGCACGGTTAACTTTAGTTGAACTCCGTGTGACTCAGTGTTTTGTACACGTGACCACGACTCACAGACAAACATACGTCATTGTAAGTATCGAACCCGTCTCATGCGGACGTGTGTGACGTGACTGACAATGCCCTATCTTCCAGGTATGGACTTCTAAGAAATAATTTTTCCCCGACGTGTTACACACCTTATACTATTGATTACCTCATTGGGGTATGAAGTTCTTCTCAGCTGGGGGTTGGGAAGGAGGCGGAATGGTGGACATTGTTTCGGACCACCATTCTGGAGAAAGGGTGTCCCATCTCCTTTGGAAGATATTTGAATATTTGTGGGTCCTTAGATGCAATTTGGTGGAACATATTGCGCAAATTGTAAGGAAAATTCCAGAAAAGTTTTGACGTTTTGCATAGGGAAGAAATAATTTTTTCCTTGAATGGTGGGTGGGTAGGAAGCATACTTCTGCCCCACAATTTTGACGGGAGGATTTAAGCCCCAGCCCCTCCCCGGTTCCTACGTCTATGGACTACCTTCACACTTTCCCTATGTTATCATAGAAAATATTTTTTTTGACTAATATTACATCATTTTGACAAATATTAACAGGGCTGTACAAGGGAGGAAGGGGGTTTGGGAGTGAGCTCCCATGAAAAATATTTTGCCCCTAAAGATTTTTAAGCAATTTCAATATTGTAATGGCACATCCCCAGGGTCGTTTAGATCAAACAGAGCCCTCCTGCTAAGTCTTAAAAATGAAAGATTGAAAATCATGTTAATTTGCATACGAGATATCATTTTTGACCAATTATATTCAGGCTCGTACACCGAGTTCTCAGCCAAAAAGGTAGGCAAATCATGAAATTAGGGGCAGGAAACTAGGGAGCATAACAGTACTTCTTTTAGCGTTCGTAATTACAGTTCTAATAACTATCACAAACGAAACAGGAGAAAAAAAGGGGTTTGCATTGAATAAGGTCCTGTATACGAAGTCGCATTTAGAAAGAAACATTGTCGCAATGTTGAAGTTTTATCATGATGGCAGAACTACTCCATGCCATTGGTATAAGGGCCTTCATTGGTTGCTTTTGCCCCGTTCACTTCTGTTGCTTAATTAATATATTCAGTTAAATGGTAGAGCCTTTTCAGTTCCAAAACCAGGTGAGTGGTTTCCTCTACCTATAGAGGAAAAATGACTCTATATGAACTAATTAATGTAAACTATTTGGACTATACAATTTCAAGCCAAGGATGGTCTCTTCTCGTCCTCTCGGCCTTTTGGCTAAGATCATGTGCAGTATGTGTTCTTTTCAGCCAGTTGAGAATGGAGTCACGCATGACAGACCCATGATGTAGAGGTCCGGAAGTTCGAGAGGTTGGTCACGTTACGTTTGTTGTACTTTCGGAAAGGTAGCTCCTTTGGGGAGCAGAAATCTTTAGTAATAGTAGGCAGTAACGTTTGGTTTCGCCCTTCGGCTCTTCGCCAGAGAGTCGAGGGGACTTTGAAAAAAGTAGGGTGCTGGTATTCAGTTAGGTATGTAAGGCACGTGAAAAGAACCGACCCGAGGGGAAGCCGGGAGGGGGTAAGGTTAACCCAATGCGTACTAGGCCTCCTGCTAAAATGGCAATCACTTAATCACACGTCCGTGGGCACAATGCAGAAACAGGGCGAACAATTTAATGTAGGTTTATCATAATCGTCTGCAACTCAGAGAGCATACATGGCCGTACGGACCGGGGGTCCTGGGGGCAAAAAAATGTCAGAAACCTGACTAAATCGGGCAGATATTTTGTCTCAGTTGGGCGGAAAATTGGGCAGTTAAATTAGGTCTGGAGTCGGGCAGAAATCACCGCCCTCCCGGATAAAAACAGTCCCGTACGGCCATGAGTGCATAGTTTGCAAGAGAATGCTAGTAGGCCCGGACTGATTCATAATTTTATCCCACATTTTACATGAACTGTATGAAAAATATTGTCGAAAAATACAACATCACTCGTTAGTTGAACCTTTAGCCTATACATACAAAAAATGTCGTAAGGACATGTACGGACACATTAGCATACAGGCGCGGATCTAGGGGGGGGGGGCTTCCCGGGCCTCAGTCCCCCCCTTTTTCGCCACGCCAACAATAACAAATACGCGAAAATTAGCATAATGTTAATCTAGGAGAATATTCAAGGGGACTTACAGCCCCACCTTTTCGAAATGTCTGGATCCGCGCCTGGCATATATCGCTACATTCAGCCAAAAGCCCCTATTGAACGTTTGCGTGATTTTTTTCCCTATGAGAAGTGTACGGGCGACAATATTTTTTATCGTAACCTTTACCTTAGCATTATTTTTCATTTTTCGTTATTTCTACGGAAATTCTGAAAATCGCTCCCATATTTGTCCTAGGAAAAATTCCGCCGTCTGTCTACCCCGCATGGGCTCTTCACCCTGTGATCTACCTCATCATCATGAAAGTACATCGTTTCGTCTTTCTTGTACTTTTTAACAAGGAAAGGGGTATGGTCTAATCCCTGCACTCCTTCCCGTGGTCATAACTTGCGATGGCGCGCTGCAATCACCCCCCAAAACTGCATTTTCAAGTACAGGAAGCTTGCTGAAAGAGCAACGCATCCTGCCCCATCTTGGCAACCTCCGACCGTCTTTCAGGGAGTTGTACAAGTTTCATCATTCACCAGGAAACCAGTCAATCCAGTATATCGATGGATACACCGTGCAAGCTTACCGTTCCATGCAACGATGCTAGCAACACTATACAAAATAGAATCCATTAACCGCTCCCTCGGAGCTTTTGGACGACTAGCTAATATTCTGAAGCACAGTCTTTTTTCAGTGTTCACCAAGTCATTAATTTTATTATTCTACAGTTTATCTTCACACTGCATTGCACTATGACCATTGCGAACGATTATTCCATCGGTATTACTTTCGTTGTAGATCCGTGCAGTATAATTTCCAAATCTCTTCTTTTACAATATCTGCAGCATACAATCCCGTTGGGCGTCAAGCTGTGTCACAGTAGAATCTGTTACGTCACAGTTCAACGTCAAGAAGAAAAGTTTGCTCTTGCGGTCTTTTGGACAGTTGCCAATTGGCAACCTGCCCCATTCATTGAGTCCGAGCGTGCTGTGATGATTGTAGATCGAAACGTTACATAAAGAAAAACAAGATACACTGGCTTTTATGTGCTTGAAGATGTACACACGCACTAAAAACACACAAAACCCACTAACTGTTGGCTCACTGCAATATAAAACCTCGTTGATTCCGTCACACATACTGAATGGTGGTGACATTTGTATATACACTACAGTAAAGTAATTTGGAAGTAAGCGAGGTGTGAACGTACCCAGAGAGGCCAGGGAGGGTGGGATTGATATACAGTAGTTTGAACTAACCCCCTCCCCTATTTTTAACCCCTGAAAGTTATATAAGCCGTGTGAAATGCGTGGCCCTGATTCCTTGGCCCAGACTGGTACTTTTCATGCACGTCAAAAATTTCATTTTTTTTTTTTGCATTACGAAATGTACCACAATGCTGCAGGATCTGATGTTTTTTTTTATCAAATTAAAATGAGCCCGGTTTGCGGAGATCCCGTTCTCTCCCTCTCCCCTCCCCTAAACCACCACCCCTCTACTTTGTGAATACTGCGTGCGGTCCTGTATATGGGTTTAACTTTACGAATCGGGTACAGGACGACCAACACATGATTTTAATATATAAATGCCGTAAGGTACTTCTGTATACAGCTATGCTTATAAGAAGCTTCCCCTTCTCACTAAACGAGCAATTTTACTTGGTACAAAGCTAGTCATTAAGCGTTTTTGAACAGATTTCCGTAGAGTATGCGAAGTGTCGTCGTAAAAAGTAGCATGCACTCACCTCACACTCCAGTGGCGTAGACAGGAAAGTTTTTGTGGGGGCATCGTTAGGTTCCACCATTTCAGGGAAGGGGGTTTGAATATGGAATCATTATATATGTATGTATGTATGTATGTATGTATGTATGTATGTATGTATGTATGTATGTATGTATGTATGTATGTATGTATGTATGTATGTATGTATGTATGTATGTATGTATGTATGTATGTATGTATGTATGTATGTATGTATGTATGTATGTATGTATGTATGTATGTATATATATATATATATATATATTTGTTAATACCCTATTAGGGAGACAAATTGCAGTTATAATTGGTATATTAAGTGAGACATTTTCACTAGGGAGACAAATTCACGTCTCCCTAATTCTTTGCACCATTATTTTAACCCCTTCTCTACATTCTTTCTAAAAGATTTTTATTTCTGTGGTAGCGTATTAGCGCCCTCTTTATTATGCCGCTGTGTAAGCTGCATAAATACATCATAGGTGCTATTATTTACCATAGAAATACAGATGTATTATGTGCTGCAAGTAATTTATATGTATTATAGGGAGACAAATAAGTATTGCGAAATACTTTATAATATTTTGTTTATTTAATTAAACCTTGTGTGTAAAAGATACAGTTAAAACAAACCATAAGTTAAAGGCATTCATTAAGAATTATTGGTATTTTTGTGTGAATATTTGTATGCTTAGATATGGAAATATATTAAATTTTATGAATATAACCGATTGTTTCCCTAAGGAAGGATTTTATCCCAATGTCTCCCAAATGTTTAATTTAGTGTTATATATATATACATGTATATGTATATATATATATATATATATATATATATATATATATATATATATAGGATTTCAGAGGAGGCTTATGGGGGTCGAGAGCCTGCAGGGTGTTTACGCCCCAAGCTCCCCATTAGCTACGTCACTGGTGGCTGGTTCAGTATCCTCAATTCATGTATGGCTCCTCTTAAAGCTCCTCTGAGTGTTTTTGTTACGGAATTGTTACAACTGTACACAAGAAATCCTTTGATTACCTTCAGTATTCAATATCTATGTCTAGAGACACTGTGGAGATACTTTTAAGGGGAAATTGATGAAATGCGTGCATATTTGGCTGTTTCAAACCAAAGTGGGATGACTGCGTAACAAATATATTATAGAGGGGGCTAATTCACAATATTAATATAGATGTATTATAAAAAAAAAAACTAAAAAAAGATGGTAATAAGAGAGACCGAATTCACTTTATTGCACCTTTTCTCTCTTAAACCTTTAGAGTGAAAAGTCACTCTTTAAGAGTAAAATTGGGGACCAATCTAAATTTGAATTGAATGATTTCAATCCAAAAAGAGTCATTCTCATTCTTTTAGAGTAATATTCAGTCTTAATTTTAGATCCGTCCCTAATTTCCCTCTTTTTGATTTAAAGAGTTTGTTCAGCACACGTGAAGACTTTGAAGGATACCCCACTTTAAATTAAAATATCCACCCGTCTAGGTATGGGCCTTATTCATGTAACAATAGACCTTATGCATATGATGTCACAAAGGAGAAAGTGCTCCCTCCTTTGGAGGAAATGGATGAAAAGCGCGTATCATTGCAAGTCACACCAATAAATCCAGACAGCTGATTTGTCAACCAATCGTGTAAGTCTACTACACGTGCATCGAAATCCACGCCGTTGGTGCACGTGTGCTTCATTGTTTTCATCCAAAATGACGTCAGTGTGATGTCAATGCATAAGGTCTATATGTTTGTTACTTAATTGTTAAAGTTCATGCAGAATCATAGTTTCCTTTTATTTTAATGTCTTGCATGATTCTGAAAAATCATGCATGCCCAAGATAATGGCAACTTGGGGGCAAATAAGTAAAGAAGTTTAAAAGAGTAAATCGACTTTTCAAAATAAGGTTGGGTCAACGGCTAATTTCCCGAAGACAGATGCATATCCAGGGGTGATGCCCCTACCTTAAAAATACAAAAAGAAAGACAGAAAAAAAGAGTAAAAGAGTAAAAAAGAGTATCAGGGAGGTCTAATACACTCCTTCTGCCGTGCACATTTTGGGCCGTCTTAAACTGCCGTTTCCTCCCTTGAACATATTGGGCCGCTTCGATGATTATCTCCTCACTTCAAAGTTGGCGCCGCGGTCCCTGCCTCCCTGCACCTACACTCTCCCTCCCATTCCCAATTGCTGGAAGCTGTTCGTCTGCATTTTCGTTAAAACTTAGGAAAAATACGACAGTTGTAAAGTGCTCGGCATCATACTATAAAGCACATTTGGACGTCAGGTAATAAGCACCATGTCAGTACCCCATTTTACATTATTCATCCAGAGCTTCCAGGAGGTCTATATCGGTGTCTGCCAGCCTTAGATACCCTTTTATAATGCATAATAATAAAAGCAAAGGTAAATTTTCGTAATAGTTCAAGAATGTTTCTGTAGACTCCACACAAGTATTTTTAGGTAAAAACTTTCCCGGGAATAGAAGGCATTAAAATAGCCAAAAGGGGCTTCAGGTTTGTTGACAACATACCCCCTCTTAGACAACATGCTGTCCTCTTTCACTAAACCAAAAATTAGAGTTCACTAAATTGTGGATATTTTCTAGCCATATATGATCAGTTCCAAAACTATCCCAAAGATAGCACCATTTTACATCTAAGCAAATAAATTAATAAAAATTTCTCAAAGGGGTGTCCCCCTCCCCTTAGACCCCTTCCCCAGGACGGTACATTTATATAGTGTCAAGGATCCCACACTGTTATATACAATAGCAGGGATGCATACTCGCCTCTTTTACCTAACCAAAAATTAAAGTCACTAAATTGTGGATATTTTCCAGCCATATATGATCAGTTCAAAAAATATCCCAAAGATAGTACCATTTACATCTAAGCAACCTTAAATTAACAAAAATTTCTGAAAGGGGAGGGACCCCTCCCCCAGGACGGCACCTTTATATAGTGACAAAGAAAGGATTCCACATTACTGTATACAAAAACGCAGGACCCACAAAAAAGGTACAATTTACGCAGACTTTTTTTTGGGGGGGGGGTTACTGAGGTGGTATTATTACAACGTCACCTGTGGTGCCCCCCAGTCACCAAACTCTGGTGGCGCCACTGTCAGGGTAAGACCCAAACAGAGAGACAGGGTTAAGGTAAAGGGCCGCATGCCAAAAAATAGACCCTTGACATCAATATGGCGCCATATTAGGGGACTAAAGTGGAAGAGGAGGGATCAGGTTCGATGGTGCTTTCAAGTTTTAGAGAAAATAGGGCCGTTCAAAAGCGCGTAGTCAGGATTTTGTGGTAAGGTAACAGTTCGAAATGTCCCAACGACTTTGAAGGGCCGCGGGAACGTGAAGCACTGCTATAGAGAGAATGTGTATGCATGGGCTTTGTTAGGGTCCACTGTGGTGTCCAAGGGCAATCCCAAGGAGGGGAACCAGGGGCGAAGCCCTACTGCATCTCTTCTGTATTTACACCATCTGGGGCACGAGGGACAATGTCACTTTCTATAAACTGATAAATGGTAATTGATGCACTCTCAACAGACTTCAAATCACTCTTTCACCATTTTCTGTCATAGCCTGAACTAGGACTCAGCAGTGGAGTAGCTAGAGAGGGGGGGTGGTGGTCGCCTCCCCCCCCCCCACAAAGCCTCCGAAGGCCTCTGTCGGAAATTTCTAGTCTCTACCGGAAATAAATAAAAACAATTCATTTGAAACACGTACAGCACTTCTTATATTTTGAAGCAGAATTACACATCGAAATGGTTACTGACAAGGCCTGGAAGTGTCATTTAAGGCAATCTCGGATATTTTAATCTAATTTTTTCCTCACGCTACAGGCCAGATGATGGTGGCGCTACGCTTAGATAGTACATCATTACTCCAAGATAATAATCTGTTGGAAATTTTTTGCTTTTGCCCCCCCCCCCCCCAAATATCTAGCTACGCCACTGGGACTCAGGGCTCGTCACCTGAATGACGAAAGGGGCATATGGATGGGTGTCGAATGGTGGTAGAGTGGTATGAGCCTTTAAAAATCAATCATTCCACTCAAATTTTGTCCAGGCATAAATAATAAGACAACCATATACGGGGGCTGCCTTCGAAGCGCCCCCAAAATAATCGCATTTTAAAGACTCTGTTATCACGTTTCACTTCATTTAACATTGCATGCTTTATTCATTATATCAATGCCCCCTCCTGATTTCTCTTGTATCCGTTCCTTTTCCCCGGCTTCTTTATTACTTTGCAGTTCAGTTTTGCGACCTATACTCTTGTAGCCGGAAGGGTTTCTGATAATAAGAGTACGAGGTGGGCAGGGGGCATATGCCCTCCCAATTCGGCCAAAGTAGTGGATGTATTGGAGCAAATGATACAGCCAAGAAATAAATTTGTGCCTTTTTGCAAACGACACAGTGGTATCAAAATTCGGGCAACTTGGTCCAGAATTCTAAATTACCCCTGACCCCGAAGAAATATTGACCCCGTACGCCTGTTTCTGATTCCCCGTACTCTACCCCTGTGGCCACGTCCCGTAGAGAGCTAGGTCCTCTCAGTAATGCGCAGAAAGTACAGGGAATCTCAAGTGTTTCGGGCTGAGTTCCACTTTACTTGATTTTCACTTAAATTAATTGTAGCAGATACGGCCTCAGGTAAAAGCTTATTTTCTTTTTAAAACTGTGGATTCCTCGAATCTTCCGTGGGCCGCTTTTTGAACTCCACGGGCCACAAATGGCCCAATGGGCCCCACTTGAGAACCAGGCTCTTAAAGTAGGTTGAGGAGCTTCCCTGGACAAAATTGGGGCCTTTTTTCAGGTTCTGAGGGCCTTTACATTTAACCAGGATAATGGCCTCTCCATCAAATTCGTCTGCAACAAAATGGGAAAAATGTTGTCTGTTAAAAAGCATCCCCTACCGGTTGAAACCCCCTTCCCCCACCCTTCCTACCCTCGTTGCAGCGGTAGTTTTATAATACAAGATTCAAAGTACAAATGAACTCGAAATGTATTTTTAGTTCCTAATCTCTGTAACTTTTCTTTTCTTGTGGAAGCTGTTGTGCTTTTTGTTAGAGGTAAAACAAGTTCAGGGCCACACCAAAAGGCCCCGAGGGCCTGATGAGGGCCCAAATGGCGCGTCTGAGAATCAAGGCCCTATATGAACATGTCTATACCTAGTAACCATAGCCTTCCATGTACTATTTTGCCCCTCCTGTTTCCTGCAGTATTTCCAGCGTACTTTTGATTTTATTGCTTTGTTGTCCTTCACTCAGCTATCCAAACGTTTGATGGTGAGCTTGCTTGCGAAGGTGATCTTGTAAAGGGCAGGGCCATATGTTACTTCCGTTTTTGTTAGTGGCCTACCATCCAAAATAAGTCATTCTTTCGGTAGCGTTTGTGCAGTTTTAGGTTTACCTCTTTGATGTATCATGTAATGGATAAATCAAACGTGAAAATCGACTTTCAGGTGGTCAGACTGAAGCAAAATATTCAGTCGTACTCAGTTTCTGTGTTCACGGAGAAAGAAGGCGGTGCCCCTAAGGGTGTCTCGTATCTTGCTCCTCCCCGAAACTTTTCTTTTCCTATTATTGGTCCCACTCTGTAGGTATAAGCGTATGGGAAAGATTTCACAAGGGGGTGGCGGGCGATGTTTGCCCTGCAATTTTCCCTAATTGACAAACAATATTTCCCTCAGTAAAATGACAATTTCTTGCCCTGAAATTGACAAATTATTAGCTCTGGGGAGGGGGAAGAAAGTGGGGGAAGGGTGACACTGATCCCCCTCGACCCTGCCTCATACGCCTGTCTGTAGGCATTTTCATTGAGTTGTGGTCTGTTCTTTATGATTTAAAGGACAATTAGTCTGGGACGTTACACCCACTGAGTGACACTCCAACCAGCTGACCAGGGCATCTCCTAATTTGCGTCTCTTGGAAAGCTGCAGGTCGCTTTAGGATCAGGTTATGACTTCAGTGGATTTAGTCTGCTGGCAGAATTCCACTGACTCTCCGATAAATCTCTGTTTAAATACTTTTCCACACAAAGTCTCTGCCCCAGTCCCCACTTGATGTTATCTCTAAGGCTGACAGAGTTCACCATGGGCACATAACACAAATTTGTGCGAACTGTCTCACCGTCAGTCCCATACAAAAATTGCTGAACTGGAAGACCAGCTCCACCGAGCCAGCTTCTTGATCAGTACAAGAAGTTGCCAGCATCTGCTTAGTCACTGGTCGAGAAATCAAGACTCAATTCGCCGGAATGAAGACTTTACCGACTCCACTCAGGGAGCTGGAAGACACTTCCAGCTCCCTGCTCCACTGCTATATTACGTGACTAAGGCTCATGCCCATTGCTTGACAATGTACTGAAAGGGGGTGACTTAGCTTCCAGGGGCGAAAAAATTTAGGGATGGGGGCAAGATATGCTAAAACACATAGTGGCAACGCAAATTTTTTTATTTTCCGGGGGTTGAAATTTTTAGAGCCCCTTGGCTACGGGATTGCTTGGGCTGATTTAAGATTAAGAAGTTGCCGTCGTATCGCCTGCAAAACTGACTGTACATTTCTTCTGCGATAGGCTACAACCTCGAGGAAACAGCACCATAGGCAACTTTATAAGTTAGTTAGTTAGGCAACTTTATAAGTTAGTTAGTAAGTTAGATGAGGTTTTACGGCTCAGTTTCTAACCAACTGGTTTAAGCAGTTAAGTCGGGCCGGCCACGGCCTTTTTCCGGTTGTGGCTCACTGGCTTGTTTTCCCTCCATTGCTTTATAAGTGATTGAATTTCTTTTTACGACTTGTCTTAATTGCTTTTGTGGCCGATTGAGAAGAATAAAAGAAATTGTTAAAAAACTTTATACGTTACTGTATGTCAGGTTCAGTGGCGTCCGCACCGGGGGTGGCATGTGGGGCGCGTTCCCCCTATCGATTTCTGAAAAAAAAATCTGAAAACTTTAAAATGATCCCAAAAGGCGTTTAAGCTATATATTTCTGTAGGGGGGTTGGGTGAGGTGTGTTTTTAACCGAGTGATGGATCTATTGTAATCATTTTCTATCACAAGTGTTTTTCAAACTATCAGAATTTTCGCAAATCCTTCGCAAACTATCAAAATTTTCGCGCTCTCCGCGCGCTTTAAATCTTACCACAATGTTGTTCATATTATCAATATCTTCCAATACTTAGCACCTTTCGGAAAAGCACAACAGCAAAAGGTGGAAGCTGCTTACGAATTACCAGTTAAAAAAGACTGGATTTTTGAGTGGCATCTAGGTTTGTTGGGCAATTGAAATTGTCTTGATGCAGAGTCTGAATGCAGGTTTTGTCATGGAAATCTTATGAACAATTTTGGCGCACTTCTCGCGCATGCGTCACGGTTTGCACTCCATTCAGTAACCATTATTAAGGTAATAATACATGGAACTATTCTGATCACAACACTTTCCGAAAAACAGAGACACATCGTTAAACATCTGTAGGGACCTGGCATCAATATAGGATCTTTCAATATGATTTGTAGCATGATGTGGAAGGTTAAAAGTACGTTTTTGCCTTTATACATTTTTCAAAATTTTTTACCTGGCGCTTCACTCGCAGCCATTATCGCAGGTATAGATTTTCATGTCATTCCATTTATTTGTTTTCCCACATCAATATTTATACATGATTAACAACATGGGTTTGAAAAAACAAGAAAATGATGGTGATTGTTAATACACGAACGACGAAAAAGCATTCGGAAACTCTCTATACCTTTCAGTGAGGTCTACAATCACCTCCCTGGACCGGGGACAGCCCGATATTCATAAGGTTCATTATTCATAAGGTTCATTGTTCATAAGGGTCGTTATTCATGACATGATGAACGACAAAAATAAGGTTCATTGTTCATAAGGTTCGTTATCCATAAAAATAAATGATAAAAAGGGTTCATTATTCATAAGATTCGCTATTCATAATAGAAAACAAGGTTCGGTATTCATAAAAGAAAAAAGGGTTCAATGTTCATAATCAAAAAAGGGTTCATTATTCATAATAAAAAAGGGTTCGCTATTCGTAATTGAAGAAAGGGTTCGCTATTCATAATCGGAAAAGGGGTTCAGTGTTCATAATCGAGAATAAGGTTCGCTATTCATAATCCCCCAAAATTTCGACTAGTCTTTTTGAAAGATCAATTACAGCCAATCAAAATAGACCATTTGAAATCGCCGGCAACATGTTGTAGACAACACAATGGTCTATCATCCCTACGAATTTTAAGGGAGTGCCCCCTTCTGCGAGATACAAAAAGCCTTTTAAGCTGGAAAAAGGCCTTTTTCGAATGTTATGAATATTGAACCCTTTTTCCTATTATGAACATCGAACCTTTTTTCCAATTATGAATAACGAACCCTTTTCCCTATTATGCATATCGAACCGTTCTCCTATTATGAATAACGAACCTTATGAACAATGAACCTTTTTTTCTATTATGAATAACGACCCTTATGAATTATGAACCTTATGAATAAAGAACCTTATGAACAATAACCCTTATGGATAAAGAACCTTATGGATATCGGGTGGACCCCCTGCACCTACACTCTCCCACCTGTCCATTTCCCATTGCTGGAAGCTGTTCGTCTGGATTTTCGTTAAAACTTAGTAAAAATACAATAGTTGTAAAGTGCTTGGCGTCATACTATCATTTGTATGTAAGGTATAAGCAAAAAGTCATTGTCCCATTTTATAAAATTAACCCAGAGCTTCCGGGATGCCCAGTTAGAATTCACTACATTATGGACATTTTCCATCCATGTAGGATCAGTTCCAAAAATATCTTTCCAAAGGTAGCACCATTTTGCATCTAAGCAACTAGACCCGGACGGCACCTTTATGTGGTGACAAAGGAAGGATCCCCACTGCTGTTTGCAAACGCAGGGACTCGACGCATAAAAAAGGTGCAATTTACGCAGACTTGGGGAGTTAACTGAAGTGGCATTACGAAATCATCTGTGGTGCCCCAATCACCAAATTCTGGTGGCGCCACTGGTCATATGACAGTCCTTCCGTCCTTTAACCCATCGGCACTACAACCTGCAGTGCCCTTTCCTACGCAGCAAATTGTACGGCATATTCCTTGTTCCGCCATATCCCCAACCTTAAAGAGGGGCTGAACAAACGGAGTCCGCTCCACGGGGTAGCAGAAACCCTGCAGCTCAAATAGTCTTACAACACATTCGTAGTAGCACCATGGTTCCATAGTCAATGATTTTTTTTTTTATATCAGTAAGTAGGTTACTATACTGGATTAATGGTCTGTGCCATCAATGAGATATTTTATTGCATGACCAATGGGCTGTGAGAACAATGGGCCCAGGGCAGACCCCGGCCCATTACAGAACGATGGCAAATACAAAACATAGACTGTCTACCAGATCAGTGAATATGAAGCGAAACTAATGTGCCTTATGCATGGTTGTTGACCATAGATACAGAAAACTCGCCACCAAAACCGTTTCCTACTTTTTTGTCTGCAAGATCCGATCGAAACGTAAACGATGAATTGCTTTAAGCTTAGCAGCCTAGAGTATATTTCCACCGGGACCTTTACACCCAGTCATTGGCAGCATGTATAGTATCCCTACCTATTCATAAAATTTAACGGAAAGCGGCGGTTTATTTACAACGTGTTTGTTTACTATACCGTTACAGCGTGCCCGGGAATATTTTTGCCCGTTTGTTTGTTCGTGGTTGGCTCTTGTAAATATAACAAGTACTATTACGTAACATAGCTATGGTCAACTGGCCATTGACAAAACTAACCACAAAACATCGACATGAAGGTATTACGTGATCAACTGATTCATAAAGCCGGCTGTCCCAGAGAGGCTTTCATGAGATTAGTGCATGCACAATGTGAATAACGGTAACCAGTTATATACACAAACTTACAATCACCTCCTTGCTTTTTACCTTCGTAGCAGGTGTCGAATAACTCTTTTTAACATACATAGCGAGTGCAGCCAATACAGATTCAGGAGTAATACACGTCCTTCGGGCAGGCGACCTTGCTCTTGTATGTTGAGGTAGTAACCTATTCCACAGTAGTCACACTAGGTACCTTGTTCTGTAGACATACATGCGCTAGCAATAACACAATAACACAGCTTTCGGTATCTGACGCTAGGTAATGTACGGACTTTTTGTCGGTTAGCCTATACTTCAGCAGCGTCTGCTGTCTGACCAGGGAGTAATTGCCACTAGACAGATCCCTGGTCTGACCAGGGAGCTCCCTGGTCTGAAAAACCCCGTGGGATCATAGGATTCCGCGGTCGCCCCAAGTTTATTTTCAAAATCTGCTAAATCTTACAAAAATCCTCTTATTTCTCTCACAAGTATCTTTCATTATATGTTTCTGTATAAAAACATTGAATACTGAAGGTAAACCAGGGAGTTATTCTGCATATTAGACCTAAGTAACATTATTGTCACATGATTGATAGGAGCCATTCCTGAATTAGGATGACGGGGTACAAAATTCAAATTGTGGGGACTGCATTTTCCCTTTTTTAAGGCCGCCGAAGAAGGGGGTGTCTTGGGGTGAACATCTGGAATTCCAGCTACCGTCTAAGTTGCAAAATGGGGAGTTAACGCATGGATTTTTTAGCTGAATGAAAAGTGACACTGGGTAAAATCCCTTCACCTAAATTTCTAGTATCCTTTAAACCATAGTTAATAGGGATGTGTCTATTAACTATGTTTAAACTAAGGTTCATGGGATGGACGTAAATCCAGCGATGGTAACTACATGCCTTTCATATCAAGGGGTGGGTGGGGGTAGCTGTCACCCCAACCGGATTTTGAAATATTGGCTCACTTTACAAACGTCGTCTTCTTACTTTATCGTGTCCATTTCAATGTCTCTGTGTATGAATATTCAATATTGAAAGTAAATCAAAGAAATATTCCGCAAAAATTTAAAACTTCAATCACAGAAATACTGTCATTTGACGAAACATAGCTATTCATAAGGATATCTGGGTAATTCAAATTGGGGTGACTGAACTTGCTATTTAAGTCCGTTTTACAGCAGTTAGAAAGGAACAGAGCTCCCTTTACAGTTGTTTGGGAAAAGTTTCAGAAATGATCGAGGCAACTATCCAAGTTGAAAGTGCATGCTGCCACCGTAGCTGCAAATATATCTGTGAACTATATAAAAAAAAGACTTTGGTAATTAAAACTTGGTTATTACTTAACCATCTGTTTGATATTCACCACAAATGATCGTCCGCCATTTTCAGGTCCTATCGTCCCACAACTGCGCAATAAGTGGATATGAGTAAAAATTATCGAGGGCGGTATTTAATACAGCTGCCTAGGCACGCATTCCACCACACCCCCGCCTCCACTCGGCTCAGTGTTGAAAACTTTCGAAATTCGCACCAGTGTATCGTACCCTCTCCCCACCCCCATCGCCAGTTAGTCATGCCCGACCTATACTACTATACGACCAAGTTCAAGTAATGCGTTAGTTGGTTGTATCTAAGCCCCATTCCCCAAGAACTCCTGGGTGTGATCTTTTTAAGTTGGAGGAATGCGAGGTAACTTCATTTTTTTTACCTTAACTCTAATGTAGAAATCATTTTTCATTATTTCTAAGGGAATTTCTGAAAATGGCTCCCCTGAATCCTAGCGAAAAATCCGGGCCTAGTGCTATGTAGAATATATGAAAGTCAGTCAGGGAAACAGTGCGCTAAGAACGATAGAGGTCGCTCTGACGGAATCGGGTCTAGAGTCCCTTTCTCTACATAGGAACCGTAATCGGGTCCAAGTGAAGGCACTCTGATCTGTTGATGTCAACACTGTCTTGTTAGAAGACTTCGCGTGTAACGAAAACCACAGATATCGACAGTGTTACGCAAATTATTTTTGTACAACCCCCTCTCCACAAAAACCGACAATAATGAAATGAAATTATTGTAATTTCGAATCTACCAAAAACGGATATAAAACTCTCTGAAGAAATGTAGACTGTTGCGCCGGATGCACAATGCAGGTGTGGACTGTGGAGACAGTATGTGTTCGAAGGGAGTAGGGAACCAAGTATGGGTGGGATGGAGGCAGCTAAAAATTTCGCCAATGCAGTGATGACAATGGTACTTGGACACATCAAACTTTGACCAATCAGGATTAAATATCTGTATGACATCATATTGATTTGCATTTGCATTATTTTTTACATTAAAATACTCTCAGACCGCCATTTCTGACTGAATCCTAGAAACATGCAATCACCTACAATCGCTCGATCCTTTGGGCCTTATTCACACTGTTACCATTGCATCAAGATGACGGTTCAAGAAGATATCTGCAGAACCTTAGCCTTTTTAGGGCTGTTTGGTCAATAAATATCCCTCCTTATCTATTTCATCGTGACAGTGCGTGTCGAAGACTGCGATTTAGGCTTCGTATTATATCGTAGGGTGTACATTCCCCTACCACTGTTACGGTAAAAGTCTGATTTCACTCTTCCGAGAGAAACAGCCCAGAGGGGTCAATCCCTGTAAGATCAATTTAACATAAGTTTCCCGTCCTACCAAAGAAATGCAACCTGGTCACTTACTCGGTGTGGCCTTGCCTACGTAGCAGGCTGTACGGCATATTCCTTGTTCAGTGGCCCCCATAGTGTGTAACGTAATTTAAGACTCAAATTACACTCAGCCAGCCCAAGAGTATAATTGTCTCGAGCAACTTGAATTATTGAAGTAACAAAAGTTTTAACCCTCGAATCCCCACACATAACCTTGAGTCCCCTGTTTGCTGTAAAGAGGTAAGGATCATGGACAAAATATGTCCAGCCTCAACATATTCCAGAGGGTGAAAACGAAGAGGTGACAGCTACTGAGTGTTTTCAGAGGGAGGAAAGAAACTATCGCCGGAAACATTTGCCATCGACCTGTCAACAGAGGCTACAGAAACAGAAACCCAGGTGATTCCTTCCCAAAACATTTGCCCTGCTATAGTTTTTCAAAAAAGAAAGTAGTGTGCGTGTTTATGGTCACTTTTCATTTTTCAAACTTGTGGAAGAGAAATACACACAGAGATGGGGTCAAAAATTTCTAGGTTGAAGGAAATCACTCTTAAGCACAAATTTGTCACATCTCAGGGTCCAACAAGTGTTTTGGCTAGTATCGGAGGAAATTAGGCATCCCTTACTCATGAACTATTGACTAAATCAGCTTACGGGGTCAGTTATTTCACTCATCCATGACACTGAACGTTCTCCCAACTAAGTTTCTTCTAACCCCACCCTCAATTAAAAAGCAAACTCAAAAACAAACACCATCTTTCTACTGCTACTCCCTGACAACAATATAGAATAGCCGTAGGTATGGCGCCGGGTTTGCCAACGGGGGGAACAACCAAATGCCCCGAAAATGCGACGAATTGCCAAAGGGATGGCAAGAGCAATATTTTTTTCGGCGTTTCGTGCACCGAAAAGTTTGGGTTTTCAATGAAGGAAATTTGAAATATTTCGGATTTTTGTTTGGCGACATGTAAAAATTTTGATGTTATAGTTAAGAAAATTTGAGAAATGCGGGTTTTGTAGAGGAAAATTTGAAACTTTTGGGGTGGTTGCGGATAAAATATGAAAATATTTGGTTTTTAGTGAAAAAAATTGAAACTGGGATTTTTATTGAAGAAGCTACCTTCCTTCAGTTCAAAATCATGTAAAATGTCGAAGTGACTGGCTACCGGGAATTACATGCTCTATTGTATCCAATGAGGCTCCCGACAAAAATAAAAAAATTCTCCCAGCCTTCAAGCTGTCATCACCCCTGAATAATCAGTATGAACTGTGTTTAAATTGTTCGGGGCTATATTCTGCTCAGTACACTGCGTGTGATTTGAATTCTACTGTACTATGGGTTGTAAAATGCATTGGCTTACACTACATCTCATTCATTGATCTATACAAGTCACCACTGACCAATCAAAGTGAAGCTAATATTATTTGAATTTATGACAATCAAGTGTAGTGCACAACTGTGAATGGAGATATATGGGGATTCCAAAATAAGTTTGAAGTGATGCAATAGTCCCTTTGAATGGTTATCTTCATTAAAATGATAATTCTGACAAAAAAAACATGAAATATTTCTGCTTTCTCCAAAAGACTGCAGTCTTACAACAATTCTCCTGTTTCTGCTTGAAGTAGAGTAAAAACAAACACATACGATAAGAAAGCAACCATTTTTGTAATCTTCAAAATTTAAACTTAAATGACAATTTATTTCTGAGTAAATTTTTAAATCAAATATAAAAAATTTCCAGTCTTTTCAAGCATTATCTAAGAGAAGCCATTTCCAAACAACCTGAAAAAGCTTGTTTTAAAAGGAATACAGAATTCAGAACAACAATACCACATCCCAAAAGGATAACATAGAACAGCCCTGCTATGTTGTAAACTGCTTTCAAGGAATTTTTATCTAAGCCACTTGTGGTGATTTTGTTGGCTACAGAATCAAAAAAACTTCCTTATTTTTTTTAATTTATTTACAAACCATTTAAATGGTAGCCAGCATAATTTGATATACAATGAAGACATACCCAAAATTAAACATAGTTTTTTACATAGGAAATATTATTCAGTCCATACCTCCTCGTTTACCTCCCATCACCCATCCCCCATACCTACAAGTTATTTTCTTTTTGACATATACTGCAAAAGACGAAACATTGTGATCCATGCCTGAGTGACAATGCAGTACATGATAGTGGTTTCACTATGGTATGAGACAGCAAGGAGTGATCATGATCATGATTATGAGAGTATGTGTACTATCTATGATCATATGCTTGAGTACATACTATTCATGATCATCATTATGAGTACAGATGTACCTACTGTGGTCATAAATATGAGTACAAGTGTATTACCTATGATCATGATTATGTGTGTATGTGTACTACCTACAGAGTATGGCTACCGGTGCACTTCCTGTGATCATCAGTATAAACCGATGTACTACCTGTGATAATCATTTAACAACAAACATCAACACATTCAAGGCTGTATTTCTGTGTCCCTCAAAATCAGCTGTTGCCTAAATACTGTAAATTTGTCTCAGTCTATAAATAGCAGATTACATCATACCCCTCTGAGTACCCCTTTTTCCTCATTCATAAAGATTCATTCAAGGGATCATTCATTCCTTTCATCATTTTCACAAGAGCAACATTCTTGAGAAGGGGGAAAGGTTAAAGACCCACTAACATCTTTTTAGTATATAATTCCAGCTGAAGATTTTTGCTGAAATCATCATTTTCCATAATTTTTCAAAGTATGCTCTGGGAAGGGGTCCAAAGAAAGGGTACCTTTTGTAGTATGTTTCTGAAAATAAAAATAATGAATGACTCCTGAGCTCTACAGTCACATTCCAACAGATAAAATTATACTTTCTGAGTACTGTTTCTTCAAAGCAAAAGAGCCGAATAAAAAATTAACATTGCAATACAAAAAAAAAAAAAAAAGAACGACTCTCCTCAACCACACAGAATACAATTAGTTAGTATGTGTTTATGACGTACATGGAATGCATACCATGGAAGACAACATTTAGTGCAATCTTAGTACTAGATGAAACACCTCGCAACTAGCAAATACCGTGAGTTGTAGATAAAGCATAATAAACAGACATGTGAAAGCAGAGGAGGCTGATAAGAAGCCATTGTCCATTAATTTTCACAAAAATCCACAAAAATTTACAAAGTTGAATAGTACTGAAATATTAACAACAGCCTCTATGGAGAAGAGGATGGGAGTAGCATTTTATTTAATTGGTTTCTGTCTCAGAGGATGAAAAAAGCAGGTAGGAAAAAAGTCAGTTTGCTGGTTACTTTCCAAGCCTACTGGTTACTTTTTGTTTTTAGTTTGTTAGGTAAATGAAGGGTTTTTCACAATTCTCTAGTTTAATTACAAATGTAAAGGTAAATGAAATGTAAGTTTACATAAGTTGCAAGGGTTTGTTAAGGTCCCCAAGCCCAAATGCATGTTTACATAAGTGTGTGTGTGTGTGTGTGTGGGGGGGTGTGGGGGGGTTGAGGGCAGAAAGCACGGCCCAATGCCTATCTAACCTTTATCTCCATATGCCAATCACTTAAAGCTTCAAGAAAAGGTAATATCAGGAGCGATCAATTTCTAAAGATGCAGGGAATTCTAGAATATGATAATGGTAATCAAATTAACCAAAAATTACTTCAAATACATTGATAAACTTACATAGCCAGTAGTACTCACTAGAGTTTTTCAGCCTTCAATAGCTACAATGCAGATACTTCCATGCATAAAAAAGTTGGTTTTTCAAAAAAGACATCCTACATATAAAGCCTCAAAATGTTCATCTTTTTGAAAGTACTTAGGATACAATATATACATACAAATGTACATGTAATAGAATTAACCACAGCCATTTAAGGCACAATAGAGCCAATGAGAAGTTATTATCGCACAGGAATGTCTTAGGTGGAGATAAGTTTCTAGCATAAATGTAACGAATAGTGTACATCTGGGTACACCATGAATCAGGAACTGTGGTATAGTCATACAACCCATCAGTCCTACGGGAAAATATCGTATTGGTACTACACTACTATTGCACCCAAAGGATCATGGGAACTGGGAGTACGAACAATGGGCTGCCATTATTCTGTTTTCATTTTCACTAGTTTTCGCCCACTAATCAGCCTTTCTCAATACATGTTATGTATTGAGATAAAAAGTCACACCTGTAGCGTGAAATACCTAGAAAACTTTTTCATCGTGTCATATCTTATGGCGTACAGTGTGAGAGTGGCTTTAACATAAGAAAGGTAGTATTCACACTTAACATGAAAGAGGGGCAGTATATTAACATCAGATATGTATGACATTGCAGACAAGCATAGAACAAAAGAGTAGGCACAAAATGATCAAGACAGCGAAATGGCACACACACAAAAACTTGAATGAAAAGTACTTTGTGATAACAATAGCATTTACATTTGAATAGAAATCAATCTAGGTCCATTCAAAGGCATAGCTTTACCATTTTCTTGGATAAAAAGTTTCAAATTTTAAGAATACTTTTTCACATTTAAATGAAGCTATTTTACAGTAACTCTTTCATCTTATCAAACGTTCCTTTGAAAAATACACATTTTCAATGATTACTGAAGTTTTCTAAAATATGAAAGACTTAATATGTACTATGATTTTGTATATACATGCAAAGAACAGACCAACAAAGAGGAAATTGTTTGAGGTAGGCTTGTCAACTACTACTTACCATGACGTCACAGAATTTGACCATGCTGAGAGCAGTGTCACATGACAGAATTTTATCCCTGCCATGTACAAAATTCTTACAGCTTATTATGTGTCAAAATAAAATAAAATAAAATAAAATAAAAAAGCACATATTGTTTATTGTATGACACTGTTAGCATCTTGATTCTAATAGGAATACGGTATTTCGGAATCACCTATAGCGCAGGCGTAGTGACCTTTGAAATAAGGTCAAGTGAGGGGTTTTCATTGTTTCAGCAGTGTTTTATATTTCTACCTTCATGGAAATCTCCTTTTCATAAAAAGAACCTTAGTGCATTCCAGAAGCTTTAAAAATGTTTCAAAGGTTAAAAGAAATTTCAGAAATAAAAAGTCTTTCTGAAAACGTGCAAAAATTGAAATATATTCTAAAATGAATCGAACTTAGTGTCTATTTCAGGACATTTTCTTTAAATACATGGAATTGTAAGCAGACATATGTGGAATGGCTACCGAAGCGTACGTACTCTTTCTCGCACGTACTTCTAGTGCACGGCATGTATGTACTTATATCTGTTATAAGCGTACTAGTATACGGCAGTTATTAACTATGCAGCCCACATGCACACATATCATGCAGACTGACTAGCCGGTGTGGGTCGGGTGACGCTAGAGAACTTCATCAAGTATAGCCTACAAGGTTAGTGAAGGGAAATCGTAGATTATTTTCTTTACCATTTTTTTCGAGTGATCATTATCACACGCATTTCTTCTATTCTAAACTGGTAGGCCTAACGCCGGTAGCGTTTCGAGTTCGGCATTTTCAGTGTGGCAAACACTAACGTTAACGTTGGACTAACTTAACGTTAGAGCGAAGCTAGTTTAAGTCCCCGTTTTCTCGACTCGCCATTATCAAATAAAATGTGTAGATACATCATCATCTTTCATAAATCTCAATAGCCTAGATTTTGTGAGCCTAACTCATGACAACCTTCCCTAAACTGCGTCGATAACGTGATCAATCTGAGTACTGCTGTGAGGCTTATGAGTCGAGTAGCAGCTAGCTACCTGTCTCTGCACAATAAGCTTTGTATGTGCACAATCATACAATTATGTGTACAGTATATCTACACTATGTGTATCTCGTACCTACATGTACGTACATGTAATTTTTGAATGTTTACATCCCGCCATCAGCCGAGTGTCTGCATAGCGGCTCTCATTGGCTGTGTATATGCTCTAGCTACACAGTGAAGGTGGCAAAAATTTCGTCCATTCCCTGCAGGTTCCCCTCATTTGACCTTTGACCTTCGCTACTTGCGTTCATTCCGAAATACCGTATTGTTCCACACAACCCTAGCGTGCTGTTTGTGTGCAACATTCTCTTCCTATCATTTTTTGTGATGTTCCATTTCTATGAAAATAACCAGTCTCCTTGCATTTCTTAATAGTAAAGAGACTGCTTTGCAAAAACAAGACAACTTTTCACTGAAAGCTTTGATTTTTTTCGTTTTCAAACGTAAATCTCTGGAAAAAGAGGTGTTCAGACAATTAACTTAATCACTTGGGAGTGACATTTCCTGCCTTCTGGTGGGTTTTTGTAGCAAAAAAAAAAAAAAAATGAAATCCCATTCCCCCACCCCAACCATAATGGGGCTATGCCTAGACAGTGTCACACAATCATTCACTTGTAGTTGGCAAGCCTAGTTTGAGGAAATACCTTTGGTGAGCGACTAATGATTCTACTACTTAATTCTACTATAGAACATAAATGATAATGGTAATATATTTACACAAGTTTTCTCAGTAAGACTAATTTTTTTCAAAACGGACATGAAGAAGCCACATGTAGACCAGCAACATATGGACAACTTTGCTGGATAAAATTTAAACAGCCTCTTGATTCTAAAAAAATTCAGTTTCATTTGACATAATATTTACAGAGAGTTTTTGAGGAATTATCATACTTTTAATACAAGCCTCTTTTCACTACTAAGAAGGAAAATAAATAGTAAAACATTGCTGAGACATCAAAGAAGCAGTGAGGGATTGGAATTAAATGGCAACAAATTCTAAAATAAAACATTCTCCTTACTACAGTGCTAGTCCCTCCTCCAGTACGAACAAAAACACCAGTCTTGTACACTTACCCATCAATGGTACAGCAGCATGTACTGAGTATACACTCCTCAAGGGTATATCCATAAAATACTATGTGTGAGCTTAATTGGGAACACAGCTGACTGCACAATCATTATTTACCAACCAGAGTGAAGCTATTGTTTGAATGAATGTCAGTCAAAGTGTAATCACCAATTAGGTTTAGAAATATGATAATAATTCTTTGTATGTTTGGGGTAATGCAATGGCCCCTTTAAGCTTTTATAATAAAACTGTTAGTTCAGATAAGAAGTTACAGGTGAACAGAAAATTACAACAACAATATGGGTACTGAAGTAAGGAACTGTCCAAGTACAGTTGTAAAAAAAATGTTAAATAATAGAAATTGAATTAGAGGGAACTATTGTGTTTACAGTGCACAAACATGGCATATATCGCAAGGAGCTATAATCAATATTAAATAATTCAGTCTCACAGATGAACTCAACCAATAGCTTTACTTTCCCACAATACAATGCATGACAAGAGTTGCAGATGTTGCATCATTTGAAATTTTGGGCCAACAAATTATTCTTGAGCTACAAATAACTTAATTTCTTTCTGTGAGAACCTTATTTTATAAAAATAAAACTATCATCCTGCCTTTGAATTCCCTATCATTCTGTATCTAAACATTGGTTTTAAAGATATTGAAATTTTCATGAATGCAACATTTCACTTTAACTCTTTTAATTGTATGATAAAATTTAAACTGAACAATTCTGATTTCAGTATTGATGAAAAGAATTTAGCTTCTATAAAACCATTAGATGCATCCACATGTTCCATGTATTTTCTGAAGTTGAATCAAACAGGGTAATTCTCTGAAAGCAAGAAAGAAAATAAAAAGTAATAACATAGGTAGAAATCAGGGTTGTTGAAGTAGAAATCATGCATTCAAATTAAAGGGAGAATGCAGTCGCCCCAAAAAAGAATTGTATAGTAGACTATCCTATTTTCTGAATGGCTCTTTAGAATCATATGACAGTATTTTTCTCACTCAAGTGTAAAATTTACAGGGAGCAACTGCTTGATTTACCTTGAATATGCAATATTTATGTCCTAAAATATCATGAAAGATACTTGGAAGCGAAATAAGAAGAAATTTGTGACATTTAGCTATTGTTTCAAAATAAGTTTGGGGTGACTGCTTCTGACCTTTAAAGTGTCTGTAGCAATATTACCTTAATAGGTTAAGTTAAAAACAAAGCTATTTATGACAAATGAAAGATTTCATGATGAATAGCCTTTAAAGCACTTTTTTGTGACTGTAATGAAGTTTTGACAGAGATGTCTAAAATCAGCGAGCCTAGACATTACCCAGATAAGAACACGTTATAGCTACCCCTAGTCTTATGATTAGGGCTGTGATGGTACCGACTAATCACAAAACGATCAAATGTGGAATCAATGTTTAGTAAGAAGCTACTTTGCAATTAATTGCAAAAGTGGTTTTATTATCTACTTCAACATTTGTGAGTCCTCATTTTTTGTCCATCTTACCTTCTCACAACTAATTTTTTGTTTCATTCCTGCCATCTATGATCTCAGCATTTCTATGTCAATTTTTTCCAAACACAATTCAGGCCTACAAGTCCATGAAATGTAAACTATTGACCCACACCTTTTCCACATTGCAAAGGCACTAACTGTCATAACTTGCTAAACGATTGTAAAATTTTGCAATTAAATTTTAATAGTTTTGCTACATGTTCACAGGCCTACTTGCAGTACAAAGTTTTTTCCCATGCCCCCACCCCTTGCAATACCTTGCAATAAATCATACTATGCCAAGTTATATATCATGTTCCACCAAATAAATTTATTGCCAGACAATGTTTACAGAAGAGTCAAGTTATTCAGGCCTTGAATTTTGAGGCATGCAAGTGCGATCATACACCACCACTCGCCTCAAATTACTGTGAGAAGTGTGATTTTTTGCACACCTACCACACTCCTTAATTTCCTGAGGAGTGTGATTTGTAGCACACCTGGAAAATCTAAAACTCAAGGCCTGGTTATTTTTGATTGTTTAATGGGATTAGTTTCTTCAATACATCTAAGGATGGCTTACATCCTCTGCCTATGCTTGTTTCACAAATTCCGAGTCAGGAAGCTCCTTTCCCCCATCAAGTGTTCTATACTAAGTTGATTGGATGAAGACTGGTAATATTCACATGCTCTCTGGTGCTCAATTGATCATGAGGCAGACATGAATGATCTACTCCCAATCCTGCCACTGGGACTGACAGGTGCTCTTTGGTGCTCAATCGATCATGAGGCAGACATGAATGATCTACTCCCAATCCTGCCACTGGGACTGACATTTGAAACCTATCCAATGGGTGCGAATTTATCCCCAGTCTTCAGCAACTTTCTCGAAGGCCGGGGGAGGGGGAGTCCCATGATAGCAGCAGATGAAAAACATCTTTAACAACAAATGAAACCCACATCACAGACATTCATTTATAAGGGGAGTAGGTGGAATTGCTCTCCTTTGCATAAGCAGTCCCAAGAGAGCATTATACCTCTTTCTTTAAAACCATGCCACACTGTTTTGATACACTCCTCCAAAACAAAACCCCAAAAGCAAATATTTGCAATCTTGTTATGCCTTGATTCTTGGATGTCATACCAAAATGATTTTCTCTCCTGGTCACCTTAAGGAGAACAACATTGGCAGACTGTATATAACAAGCAGAGCTATCTATTTTCCCAAGAGAACATTTGGCAACTCTCCTTGTATTCTTTTTCACTGACTTTCTTTCATTTCTTTATTTACTTTTTATTTTTTAGTAACTTATTTTTTAATTTTATAAATGAACGTCTGATATCAAAATCACATGAGTACAGTAAAACACGTTAATACACCTTAATACACTAAAACACATTAATACACCTTAATACACTAAAACATGTTAACACACCTTAATACACTAAAACACATTAATACACCTTAATACACTAAAACACGTTAATACACCTTAATACACTAAAACATATCAATACATATGAATACAATCCCATACTTACTTCCAGCATACTGATCTCCATTAGGATGACCACCTCCATAAGTATTGGCAACCTCTTGGTGATAGCTAATTACAAAGAATTAAGAATTGATTTTTATAAAAATCATTCACTTCATATACATTAAACCTTCTTTCGCTCTGTTTATTAATAAAACAAAATTTCCTTGTAACTTAAAATTCCTGGATAACAACTATTTCCCAAGATACTGTAAAGACAAAAGTTGGAACTAATCAAAATTGCAATCTCTTTTACGACTTTGAACAAGCTCTGCCCTAATCTTTTTATACTGTTTTTTTTTACCTGATTAAACAACCTTTAGGATATGCTTTGAAATAAGCCAACTACTGAAGCAATCAAACAAAAAAAATAAAAGTAACTTTCTCTAAAACATGGTTGCTACTGCTTTGGCAAAATATTTTTATTTGGAAATGTTAACTAAAGAAAACAATACCGTATCAATTTTGACTACTTAATATTTCAAAGGACTCCTTTTTGAGGCAAAGGAATATTTTGTTGTGTAATGGGAAAAGCCACGGGTGGGAGAAATTTTGTTTTCCATGGTTTCATTTACTTCAATTATATAGTGAGTCATAATCATGCTCTTTCACTACTCATGTACTCTCTCAACTTTTTCTTTGAAAGAATGCACCCAGTGTTTTGCACTTGGGAAAATACTGTGTTTAGGATAAGAAAAAAATACCAAAAGTAACAAATCTACCCTTTAGCATCTGAATCTGTACCGCTACTATTGCAAACTGTTAAATTACTTCACATCTTCTATTCAAAAAGCAGTTTTAATTTTTGTTTAGAACACTCCCCCTCCCTGCCCCCAGTTTTCAGAGGGGATACCAAGTTAAGTCAAAACCTGTTGCAACTACTGAATGAAGATATGTGACACTTCATAGATCAAAGCAATATGCATAGCTGTACGAGTCAGGTGGTGGGGTGGCTGCCCATCCCCTCCCAAGGAGACTGGGCAAAACCAGTTTCTTGGGCAATTCTGAGGGAACTTCAGCTTTTTTGTTGGAAAATACAGCTTTTTCTAGGCAAAAAAAGGCTTACGCCTCCACCCTACCCCCTCCCTTAAAAGTGCCCTTGTAAGGTGATGCCGTTATGTTGGTGTTTCAATGACATAACAGTTGCATCTTTCTTCTAGTTCAAATCAAAGGAACTGTTACATCAAGCATGTAGCAACCCCTGGATATCTCTACTCACAACTAGCAACTCTATTTTGATTGACATAAACTCAAATAGTAGCTTCACTCTGATTGGTCAATGATAACTTATGCAGATCAGTGAAATGTGTTGTAGTGTAGCCTTTGCATTGACAGGTCAGACTACACTAACACTAAAATTACACACAACAGGCTGGTGAATATGGCCTTGAGTAATTTAAGCTCCCTAGAAGGTAACAGTGGCATTATCCAGGGAAGCAGACAGATGTTGGTTTTTAAACTGGAGGTAGGGCTAGCAGTAAATATAGTGTCCTTCAAATCATACCACTTGCATTCACATAGGGGATAACCACTAGACCAAAGATTCACTAGATTAAAGGTTCACTAGATCGAAGGTTCACTAGATTGAAGATCCACTTGACCAAAAGTCTACTTAAGGTTGGAAGCAGGATTAGGGTTTGGATTAGATACAAAATGTGGTTTAGGATAAGGATAAGAATTTGCCTTGGGTATGTTTAGTGTTCAGGTTAGGATGATGGTTAGGGTTAGGATTAAACTTAGAGTTAGCATCTTTGGTAAAGCAATTTAGTGAACTTTTGACCAAATGAACCCGTCCATAACATACATTTATACATTTTAATATGTTTGGTATTTTTCCGGTTGACTCTAGACTGGAGAACTGTAAGATCACAAAAGGAAAAAAAAATAACTTTTTAAGCAGCCCAACCTGACTTGAAATTTTCTTGAATCTGGTCAAATTTACAGTAAAAAGCTAGTATTTTGTGCAAAATATTGAATGTACTCGGTAGACATTTCAACAGTCTAAGAAGATCCACTGCAATTGATTAGCTACAGCTGAATGCATAAATCTATCAAATAATTAGGCAGATCTCGGTCCCGTTTTTGCTTTCACTTTAATGCATACTATTTGTTAATATAAAAAAAAACAGCTCCCTCCAAAACAGACAAATCTGAAATTATCTGATGCCAAACAAGTATGGTGCCTTTGTTATGCCTTTCTCTGCTGGTCATTACTCTCCACTGAAAGCACTCAATTCTGGTGAGGCACCAGACTATATCTGCCTCAGCAAAGCTGCAGCTGCCTCAGCAAAGCTGCAGCTGCCTCAGCAAAGCTGCAGGAGCTGAAGTCATGATATAGCCATGAGCTGCAGTCATGATATAGTGGGAGCACTGAGGAAGCTGCAGTTTTGCTACTTTGACATGAAGCCTATCTGCACAACAAATCAAAGCAGTCACTTACTTGTCAGCCTCATTCATTCGGCGGTAAAATTTAGAAAGCTTTACAGCAAATATCACTCCAAAAATGAAGAAGACTACAGCTATTCCAAAACCAAGCCATATCGAGTTCTAGTAAAAGAATGAGAGGAAGTATGCATTTGTAAATATACAACATTAATAAATGTCATACACGATTCCACTGGGTGGTCTCTCTTACAATGACTGTACTAGTTGATGGACCAGATCTTACTGCAGTGACTTTACTCCATGGGTGGTCTTTAAAATGACTATACTGCTAGATGGATAAGATCCTACTTTAATGGTTTAGCTCAATGGGTGACATCTTACAATGGCTTCACTACTTAATAGATGAGATCCTGCCTTAATGACTTTACTCAATGCATGTTATCTTACAATGACTTTTCTACTTCATAGATGAGATCCTACCATAGTGAATCTGCTCAATGGGTGGTATCTCACAATGACTTTACTACTTGATAGATTAGATCCTACCATAATGATGACAGATCTATGACAATACTACATTATGAATCACATGCTTCTGTAATAACTTCATTCTCACAGCACTGTCAATCACTTTAACCCCCTGATCTCATTATATATAATGTTCATTGCAGACTGGGTTTTTTTCTAGGATCTGACCAATCATTGTGCTTCTGGAAACATACACATAATAAATATGCAATTAGTAGATCAACACAAACATTGACTGCCAGAGAACTGACAACTAAAGGTGCCTATTTAAAGTCCCTACACATATGGGATCATACAATGTACGATACACCAATAAAATTGCAGTAATTTTCCTTAAAGCCCCTCTGGTGGGTGCCGGAGGGCAAAACCAAACAATGCACCTGAAGGGGGTGGACGGGGGTGGGGGAGAGGGGTGTGTTCCCAAAGGAGCTACATCCCCCATCACAGCTGGCAGACTCTAACATCATGTGTGGCACTGTTGTAGGATGGCTGAATATAACAATCCCTTACATTAGTGAGAGCAAAAATTTACTTGAATGGCTTTAACAGAGATCACATTACAGTGCATAGGTACTGCATCAACATCAATGGTCTTTGAAGTCTCTAGGATCATGTGATGTGTGTACACAATCATAACACCCCAAGGATCAAATCAGTGTATGATAACTACTGGATCAACAACAGTAGTTTTGAATTCCCTGGGATCAAGCAATGCGTGTGAACGATCATGATACTTCATGGATCAAATCACTGCAGCTAGCTATGTGAAAGCACTACACTGAACATCATAACATTTTTGTCATGTGTAGTAACTATGTTTCTGTGATCTACCATTACATTTCAAGGCTCATAGTCTTATAGATCATCCATTCTCCTAATCACTTTTTTTACATGAGCATAAAACATACTTTGGGAGGAGGGGGCCCCAAAGACCCATGAACACATTTTAAAAATATAATAACTGATTTTGTTTCCCCAAAACTTACAATTTTTCACATATTTCAAAGTATGTTCTGTAAGGGGTGGAAATTGGGGTCTCAAGAGAGGCTACATTCTCTTCTGAAAGGGCTGAAGACAATTGATGACCCTTTAGATGGTTGGATCTACATATTTATGGTTTCACTGAGACGCATGGTTTCATTTGCAGATGCTTGGTACTTACCAATGAATCAAAAAAGTTGTCACACATGATGTAATCTACCGAATCATACAAGTTGTAGAGAGGCCTGCAACTTCCCAGATTAGTTTTGATCTGAAAAATAAGAGAGAAGTGGCAAGTACACTGAAATAAAAACATGACTGCCTAAGAATGCTTTAAAAATAGAAAGAGAATATTCTGCTGGTTCACCGTGGAAGAAATGGAACAAACTTGACTTCACCCCTCTCCCCCCACCCCCTAAAAAAAATCAAGCAAAACCAAACCATACACAAAGAAGGCGAGACGAATGATTCAGTAAAACTTTCACATATAATTCTTGAAAAATATTTCAAAGCAACTGTAGGATTGACTTATGGTACCTTCCTTTTCCTATGATCCCTGAATTTTTGGCTTAAAGACAGATTTGCATCACCCCAAGTATGACTTCTAGTTGGGAGTAAGCAAAAGTCTCAATTGGTGGCTACTCTTTGACTGACATCAGAATTACAAAATTCAAAAGATGCGAGCAGCTCATATTACACAGCATGCACACAGAATGTTTTGATTACACATGGGGTCTTTTATGCTCACCAGGATGTAGCCTTGTGCAGTGAACTGTTTGTGTCTGCACAAGGAGAAGCAGTAAAGACAATTAGTGGCGGGGCTTACCACCAAGGAAAACTCACACTTGGGGTGATGCAAATCCCTCTTTAAGGTCCCAACAATTTTCAAGTACTTTTCAATTTTACACTAAAAGTGACTTAATCTCAGCATTTTTTTTTTGTTTGAAAATTGTTCCAGAGAAAAGTCCTGAACATTTCTGCAAAACTGCATAAATGGTACATTTTTAATAAATAAAAATATGACAAATGTTAATGGACTCTCATATGATAAAAACTGGGGATAATTTGGGTATGCCTTCTTTTTCATCTAGTGAAAATCAAATAAAAGTGTTTACTTTAATTTTTGTTTTCACAGATGTTTCAGCCTATGGTGTGAATGAATCAAGGGTAAATTTCTGCGTTAATTCTGGGTATCGTAAGTTGTTCCAGAAGTCCATTCAAGGGTTGTTGCAGCAATCTAAACATATTCAGAAATATACCTATATACCTGGTGACTGCACTTTGATTGCCATAAATTCAAACAACAGCATCACTCTGATTGGTTAAAGATGACTTAGTCAGATCACTCAGTAGTGTACCCAAATGGGAAGCGTAGCCCACAGCCCACACACAGTAGCATGTGGATATGGCCTTGAGTAATTTAAACTCAGCACCGGCCACTACAGCTATGTCTGAGAGGTTCACTAGACAGGTGTTTTATTCTTTGTTTCATTGGAGGAGGGGCTAAAAGAAAGTTTAAGGGAGAATTTTCAATGTATGGAATGAGATTTGTTACCCTTTAAGTGTACTCACCTCCATTTTAGCATGATCCAAAGTTTGCGTCACAATATCAGTTATTTTCGGAATCAAAGCATCCACATCCTAATGTAAAAAGGTGAATGTTAAATGTTAGGAAAATTGTCTCACACAAAAAAAAAAAAAAAAACAATGAATGACACCACAAGGATAGGGAAACTTTTGAAACTGATGGACAAGTACATTTAATTGTTTCTTTGGACAACAAAGGTAAAAAAAAAATCTTTAAGAAAATGTCAAATGTGGCTCACTACCATCTTAACAGCCCGTTCCAGTGCTTAATATAGAATGAAAACCTTAGCATATTTGCTATTGTTTTATTGTTTCTATTTGTTATTCTAGTTAATTTTTCACTGACATAATTTTTTGTTATTCCAGACTTCCTTCATTTTGCATCACCTAAAAAGCATTTTGTAATACCCACATAACTGGAGATCATTACTGGTTTTTTGACCAACATGTGCAAGAAATGTGAGAAGTACAGCTATGTAACCCCTATCACACACAGTAGTGTACTCAGGAGAATATGGTCTTGGACAATTACACTAAATGCCTTGAGTGACAAAAGTCAAAGACTTACATTTCAAATTGGAGGAGAGGCTAAAACTAAATGAAGTTTGGAGAACTTGAGTGTCAGGAAAGAGAAAATTCTGCCATTAAAGAATTACTTTACAGTGGAACAAAGGTCCTATGACAAACCTTAAGGGTTGTTTCAGCATCCTGTAGCAGAGTTTCTACGTCAGTTACTAACTGTGAAGCATCATTCTGGATATTAAAATATAGACAAGATGAGACTTTAAAAATTCTGCATTATATTAAACTCAGACATTAGTGTAGCTATTAGTATAAACACACTGAAACTGCCTACTATGTATTACTGTGGAAACATTGCACGTTAACAATAACTTCTAAGAACGATATCTCTCCTGCATGTAAGCATACAGGAAGGGGAATAGGGGGTATCTCTCCTGCATGTAAGCATACAGGAAGGGGAATAGGGGGTATCTCTCCTGCACGTAAGCATACAGGAAGGGGAATAGGGGGTATCTCTCCTGCATGTAAGCATACAGGAAGGGGAATAGGTGGTATCTCTCCTACATGTAAGCATACAGGAAGGGGATAGGGGGTATCTCTCCTGCATGTAAGCATACAGGAAGGGGAATAGGGGGTATCTCTCCTGCATGTAAGCATACAGGAAGGGGCATAGGGGTATCTCTCCTACATGTAAGCATACAGGAAGGGGCATAGGGGTATCTCTCCTGCATGTAAGAATACAGGAAGGAGTGTGGGGGGAAATGAACACATTGTCTCCAACTTAAGATGCAAAAATATCACAACTTTTCCTGTAAACTAGCATTATTTTTCCCCAAAATACCAAATTTTTTGCCTCCCCCCCCCCTTGTATGCCAAAGTGCCTGCAAATGTAAAGAAGAATATCACCCAGACTTTTTGCTAAATTTGTAAAGTTGCAAAGCTATTGCCTCTCATGTAAACCTAAGGAAAGATGTATTCATTTAAGTTTGACATGTCACATACTTTTGAACGACACTCTATGGAACCCCAACACCTAAATTTTGCCAGCCTGCCTCCCCCTCCGCTTCCCCGCAAAAAATCCCAGATAAATAAAAGCTTGATTTCTTGATTCTTACTGAACAATATGCATCTATAGTTGCAGTTCAAATTTCCTTAATTTTCTTTTCCATTACATAAATTAATCATTTAATCTAACATAAACAGCTTTTAGAAAAAATAACTTCTTTCATCTAAAACAACAAACATGACACAAAATATGGCATAAATGGCTTTTGTAAAAGAAATTACACAGCAAAGACTTAAAAACTTTTGCCCCCTGCCAAGAATTTTACAGGTACCAGTTTGTCTACTTTACTTACCTGTAAATCTGTTATCTTTCGTTCTAAATCAGGAAGTTCCATTGAAAGATTCCTCTGCATGTAGAAATGAGGAAACAAATTATTAAGGGCTCAAAATCATGACATTTTATCAAATTATATGAAGTCTCCAAAATCCCGTACTTCTTTTCTTTGGACTGTAGTTAGTTAGATGGGATTTTGTGACACACCAACACGATTGTGTTATATAGTGTCACCTAGAAAAGAAGAAGGTGCAATGTTGGGGTACAATTAACTAAAAAATGGTGGGGTCAAATTCCACTAAAAGCTCCAGGCAAATGCAGGAGTCATGTCAAAAATTTCTATACAGTTTACTTTCCTTGAAAAGCCTGAAATAAGGGAAGGATCTGTCTGCTCAAATAAAGTTTTCAGGTCTGGCACAGGGTAGTAATTCTGGCAAATATGGGAGTATTCATGACAGTCAACGAGAATGTGACTGATGGTGACAGCACAATCACAGGGTATACAATATGGTCCCTCATCCCCGTGAAGTAAATAGGCATGGGTAAGATAAATGTGACCGATGCAAGCCCTAGTCAGAACTAAATCATCTCTCTGTTTACTGGTGGTTCCATGTCCCCCAGTTCCGACCGTTGGCTTAACTCGGTACAGTTTGTTTGGAAAGGAATCCCTTTTTTGGACTGTAGTCAATTGACTAGGGACAAGAGGGGAAGTTATTGAATATCTTTACTGTTTACTTATGTCACTCCCTTTTTCAATTATATGCATACGATGATGGGAAGGGGGACTGGTATGGATCTACTTTCAAGGTACTGAGGAAGTAGCTACAGTTCCAAGCCAAAGCAAGGAATGGCCAAGCCAGCTGAATGGGGAACCTTACAGGATCTCAACCACTACATTTGTGGAAGAATTTACAATAACATGCATACTTTTGTGCATTAAAACTATTAGAAAAACCTTACTACTCTGGTTTCAATAATCAGAAAGCCCAAATACTTTGTGATTCCTTTCCGAAAGAGGATAATCTGTTGCATTGAGGTTAATCCCTCAAATTTATCCTTCTTGAATATATCATTTTCTACGATGTTTTCAAAATCTGACCTCTGCTGACCTCACATGACCTTTGAGCCCCACTGTAAATTACTAAAAAGTAAAATAAAAAGCAAATGTCTTGCAAGGGACTCAAACCCGGACTGTCTGTGTGAGAAATTGAGCACTCTCCACTATGCCATTATAAAATTCATTAGACATATCATATTTCTAATCATCCTTTAGTCACAGCATACTTTACACATATTCATAACTAGGTAATTGAAATTATTACTAGTAACAGTTATGCTTTTGAAAAAATAAGTGTTGCTCTCTATATTTTGGAATGGTACAAAACTTCAGCCCTAACTTTTCGTTGGTCACAAAATGCCGGACATAATTTGGAGGTACCGCCCACTGTCTGTTTAGTTTATGAGGTTTTCATAGTTTCACTTCTGATGACCTCAGATGACCTTCAACCTCCATCAAACCCATGGGGTCTCCTTTTCCTTAAGGTGACAAATCCATATACCATGTATGAAGATTAGCCATCATCCCTGTCTTGAAATATCCTGATTTTTCAAGGTTTTTGCCTTTAGACCTCAAATGACCTCTGACCCCCACCAAAAACAATAGGGTTCTTCCTCTCAATATGATAAATTTATACATGGAGTATGAAAAGCCTGCATCTTTGCAGTCTTGAGATATCATGTTAACAAGCAGTTTTAAGAATATCACATTTTCACCTCAGGTGACCTCAGATTACCTTTGACCTCTGCCAAAACCAATAGGGTTCATCTTCTGAATATAACGCGTTCACATACTAAGTATGAAAAGTATCCATGCTTCATAACTAGAAATATCATGTTCACAATGTTTTCTGCTCATGACATCTGGTGACCTCACATGACCTTTGACCTCCACTAAAAACAATAAGGTTCTTTTTCCAAAATATGATAATTCCACATACCACGTATGACAAGTATCCATCATTGCTATCTTAAGATATCATGTTTACAAGCCAAGCATCACAAACATACAATACATACACACACACGCACATGCACACGCACACACACTCAGGTGATTGCATAGATTCCTTTCGCCTTTGGCAACAAATCAAAAAGCCTTCAAGCTCCATGTTGTTTAGCCTCCCAAGCAACCACCTTTCCCTACCCCATCAACCAAGTAAAAGCCTACAGAAGGTATTGTTTGCAGTCTTCAAGTTGCAAATATTGTTACCAGCAGGGTGTGCATTAATTCCCATTCACAGAGGACAGTAGATGGAAATTTCATCTTCAATTAAATGCCTACAAGTTTGGAAATATATGTAACTTTTTGGAATTTTATCTGCCCCCCCCACACCCCTGGATCCCAAAAGATGTCTTAGGGCAGGACCATGGATGCCTTGCCAATAGGAACTCTATTATGCATCTATTGTGCCTTCATGCCACTAAATGGAACCTGATATAGTTTCATGGGAGGTTAATCAAGACAAGTCACTCAAGTGGATTTATTTGCCTGTAGTCTGAAGGGCAAAATCAATCCTGGCAGATATATCCACTATGCTTGGGCGACTCTAATATTTTTGGAGTCAGGTACCTGTGGCCTGAAAAGTCACGACTCGGAAGCTAGTTGTGACTCCTACTTGGTATTGGTTTCATTGATGCCATTACTGCACCTACACAAATATAATGTTATATTTTGAGCAGGAAGTATCGTATAGACAATGTAGGGCCCCAAACAGTGTTGGTAGGTTAGAATTGGGCTTCTCTCTAATAATCTAAGTTGTCAGACATAGACTAGGCCTAATTGGGAAACAAGAAATGCAAAAAAGTTGTACTACATTTGTTTAATGGATTAAAAACTACAAATATTGAGTACACAAAAAATGATCTTCATGATCTTCATGGTTTTTTTTAGTCTCAAAAACTCCACCGGAGTCGTGACTCCAAGTAAAGTGGAGTCAAGTCCCGACTCCCGGTCAAGAGTCGCCACTCTGAAGTAGAGTCAGGTAACCCGCCCAAGCCTAATATCCACCTGTAGTGCTGAATGGGTTCAAATGTATACAAACCACTTGGTTTTGTAATGGTTCAAGCTCTTCATCCTGAATTCTTGTGAGTTCCTCTGTGTGGTTATTCAGCTCATTCTGAAGGTCCCCTGGCTGCATTTAAAAAATGAAAGCAGAAAAAAAAGGAATAACACTTGAGGAACCACTTGTCTCTAAAGTGCAAATGCATGCTCCTTGTAGTTCTTATCCCTCTCTTTGTCTCAGAAAACATAAAGTTGAAGAATTATAAACACATTTCTATATTTGCTTAGCAAGTGGGACTATGCTATGAAATGCTGATTTCATTACAAGTGGAATGAAGGCTCCGAAATCTGACCGTTAAGATAAAAATTCTGGAATAACTTGCAGAAATACGGAAAATTTTAAAAATTTTCATGAATTGCAAAGTTGCTTTTCCTCTTTTCCCCCCTTCTCTTTCTTACTGCTGATATGCTGTGTGTTTTCTCAGGAAAATTACTTTAATACATGACCAGAGTGTCAGTTTTACTTTTCTTCAAGAAGATTCTTTTTAAATGTTGTGGAAAAAAATCTACCCCTAAAAAAGTTTACAGGGGCTATTTTAAGCACCCACATGAGCTAATTTATTGCTTTTGTTGACAATTACTCATGTAGGGAGGAGGGTAATGTGGGTGAATCCTACGTACAAGTAGCCCCTATGTATTTTAAATGCTGTACCAGGCCAACCTTAGCATTTGCAATCAAGTTTCATTCAGAATCATTAGTTCAGATTCAACCAGAAGTCCTTCAAATTGTTGTGGAATCCCAAATGCCTAGAAGCCAGTGTTCACATAAATCATAAAAAATATCACATGACTTTATTCATAAGGGAAGAGACAATACATTCACTTGGACAGCTTATTGTTGCATTTGCAATAATATATAGGATAACATCAAATGGAATACTTACTGGAAGTTGTGATGACAAATTTGCTATTTTTTCAATTTGTTGATCCAAACTTGGAAATGATTTGTTAAGCTGTAGATGATAAAAGAATATATAAGTGATTACCATCTCCTACACCCTGCATTAATTTGTAACTTTTACTGAAAGTTGAACAAAAACTAAATCTTTACAGTGAATTTTTTCCTGAGTCAAAGCCTAAGGAAAAGCAAACTGATTCAGAATCACCATACCAGGGGAGGGGTGGCTACAGTGAGGATTACACCTTAACCCTTTCAGTGCTGCAGGCAGATATATTCATCAAACTTTACCAAGAGCTTAGTGCTGCAGGGGGGTATAGTCACCTAGAAGTAGTGTGTTCAATGTATTATTTGTTATACCCTGGCACCTTTTTTTTCCCCTGCAGTCTAGAAAATAGTGTGAAGGGTGCAATTCTGTGACAAAGCCATACTAAACATGCTTTATAGTTACAAATTGTTTCTGGAGACTTGTGCAATCTCACACTACTCACTGTGCCAACAAAGAGGGTACACTAGTGATGGTCATTGTATAGACCTTATGCACTGACATCAAGCGACATCATTTTGGAGGCAAAACAATGAAGCACATGGTACGTATGCAGTAGGCTTCACATGCACATGTAGTAGACTTATGCGTGTATCAGATTGGTTGACAAATCAGCTGTCTGCATTTGTTGATGTAACTTGCAATGATACACGCTTGCCTCCAAACGAGGGAGCACTTTCTGCTCTGTGACATCATATGCATAAGGTCTATACACAGCTTAGTAGTTGCACAGACTGAGGTTCAGACTCTGCTAAAATACATATGCATTTGGAAAAATGATGGTAAGGCCTATACAACAAGGCCTACATCAGGCTTACATGTTAACATTAGTACCAGCACTAACAAATGGGCTAGTACTGGTGTAGCACTAATTGCGTTTACTTGTATTACCTCTGTTAGCAATCCTTTTGGTCATGGATGTCCTTAGTTTTGATTATATTTTCCACATTAAATTTCCAAAGGAAATTTGGTTTCCAGCACTTGTCATGTTCAAAGCTCGTCAGTATAAGCAAGGATTACTGACTTACTGGCTAAGTAAATAGCAAGAGGAAAATGTGAAAAAAATGAGCAAATCTGTATCAAGTTCCATATCCCATCCTTGCAAGGAATTTTGTTGAATACAGCCTACCTAAAGTAACAAAATATTAACCATGTGAAAAAGCAACTCATCTACTTCAACTTTCATGCTAACCACTTGTCAAGAAAAGACAGTTTTCTTGTTGAATATTCCTTTTGAAATAAAAAAAGACACAGTTACAAATTTTAGTTAATTGATTTGGGACCAGCACAAATAACACTTACAAAAAATGCAGCACTGAAAGGGTCAAGAGGGAGACTTACTAAGCAAACCTATTGTTGTGGCTGATATAAAATACCATCCGTACATATATTAATGTAAAATGCCTATAAGTTGCCACTTAAGCAGGCATTTCTTGGAAAAATGACAATTATGGATCATCATTTGAAGTTTCTAATGTAAAACAATAAAAAAAAAATTTTTACTGCAACAGGAATCAAAAGAAACAACTTTTTTCCAAAGAATTTTCAAAGGATGAGACTAATTCAAAGACCACCAGTTCAATCTGGAGACTTAAGGGCACCCTAGCTTAAAGTCGCCACAACACACTAATCCAAAAATCACACATTTGGGAATGATAATCTTACTATGAAATGTGCATAAAGAAATATCCTGCTTGTAGACCTTGGTTGTTTATCAAATTGCCCCATGGCTTTTCCACAAATTTTTGAATAATATATAGGCCAAGGCCTACTGCAGTACTGTTCTAGTACATCACCTGGGGTGGAGTCGGCAGGTAAAATTTCACCCACCCTAATTTTCGCCACCCCTATTTAAGAGTGGGGAGACCTATATAAATCATATTCACCTTACACAGATGCTCAAGGAGTCCAAAAATGTAGCTCTTGAAAGGATTTCCGAAAAGCACTCTCTAATTCTATACTTATGACATCAAAGTAATGTCATAAGGTTAACACTTGGCTGAATCAACTGTGTGCAGATAATCACACAAGTTCAAAAGGCTCAAGGATTACACAAATAAAGGGTTAGCTAGACACCTGATCTTGGGGACAAATTAGGTGGACAAATTTCCCTATTTATTTAACTAGAAGCTATCAGCATGTGCACATAAGCCACACAGAAAAGATCCATATAGCAGCATGTGGCCACTTAAAGGAAGTGGCAACTTTAGGGTATCTTACGTTAGTATTTTCTACAAGAATGAAGAAGTAAAACTATTGTCTGGCTGTATTCCATAGAAAAGGGAAAGTGGCTGTCGTATCTCACCATTTCAATATTTACAATTAATGATTGTACCCATTCTACCCATCTTACCTCAGCTTGTAATAAATCAAAGTTGATAACGGTGAAATTCAAGTTTGTCAAGTTTTTTAGAGGATTGACATCAAATTCCACTGTTTCATCAAAATTGAAATCTCCTAGGATGGATGTTACGTTCAATTCATTTTCAAAATTCTGTGAAAGCAAGAAGATCACTTTCGTTTGCAGTCAATGGATATTTGCAACAGAGAGAGATGAAAACATGGCCAAGGCAGGGAGGAAGAAAGGGGGAGAGGGCAGGAAGTTCAGGAAAGAAGCAAGGGGGAGGGGGTAGAAGTGGCTTTTGTTCTACACTTGTTCCTGGAAAAGGAAGCTAAACAAAATACACACTACAAGATAAAATTTAACACTTAATATTCTATGTGTAACAAGTTTGAAGGGGACATAGTTTTTATTGACACAGAAAAAAAACTGGTTCTGACACTTTCAAAAGCCATAGCAGCTAGCTCTTACACAATACCACACACATACACACAAACTTGAGGTAATGGGAGATAAGATAGTACTGTATAAAGCACTCAAGTTTTAAATGGGACAAGGTAAAAAACTTCACTACTTCCACCAAATAAATATGCATCTACATGTATGTTTAAGCACAAAAAAAATTTCAGTACACATCAATTTATCAGCTAGTTCTGCACATGCTCTAAAAACAACATAAAGAAGACTTTTAACCCTTTCGCTACTGAAGGGGGCCCATCCCTCCATACTGAGCCATATATTAAAGAAAGTCAATATTTAGGCATGTTCTAAACTTCTCTATTTTTCTTCTGATTTAGGTATGACAATGGCAGTTAAAAACCCCTCTACAGGCCTACACTATCCCCAAAACACTATCAAACTGTCCCCAAAACACTGTTAAAGGGGGGCTGCTCACAAAAGCAACCTGCTTCTCCAGCGCTCCTCCACTCCCCAGCCTTGACATTTGTAACTGTATTATATTTCAATTCGTGAAAATAAACTGAACTGAACTGAACTGATCTAAAACACTGTAGGTTTATACGGAGCTATTCTAGAACGCAATGGGTGGTATGGTTTCGCAGCGAAACCCTACGTATATAAAAATGGTAAATTAGGGTTTCTCAGCAAAACCATATTCAGCGAAAGGGTTAAGAGCATTTCTTCCTTTTCTGCTCTTTGATACTAATTCTCTTCCTAATTATCCTTCTACTATATATTTCTAATATAACAGACTTATAATTCTCAAACAATCTGGCAGCTCTCAAACCTAATCACTGCCGAAGTCATTGTTTTCCAAGGTACTTACAGAAAGAACTTCGTCAATATCGTTTCCAAAAGCGTCATCAAGCTCCAGGGCTGCCCATATGCCTTGATTCTGTTCACAATTCCTGAGAAATAGATCAAGTTTTACACAAAACAACTCATTACCTAGTTTTTACAAATTTGTGCCAGAATACAGGTACACATAAATTGTGATGAGAAAAAATCCCAATGAACAAATCTGGAAAGGTGTATTACGTTGGGAGAAAATTGCCTTTCTAAAAATGCACAAACCTACACAAAAAAGGCACAGCAGGGGCTATGGCCCAGATCTCCTGTACATAGTGTGAGCCAATTCTACCTACCATTTGAGTGGTATTAAAATTCTTAGGTTCAGGGCAGGAAGTTTTCACAGGTATGCCTAATATTCCTCCATTGACTTAGGCACTCATGTTAGTCTGTTTTGTGGCCTCTGTAATCTTGTAAAAAGTTTCAGTGGGTACAAGCTACCCCTCATATGAAAGCTCACAAGTAGGCCTTTCACACTAATTTCAAGTTTGTGTACCATGACCATTGAGATTTTGAGCTGAGGGAGCTTGAGTAATAGGATGGTGGTTCCAGCCTTTCCACTTCATTCAAAATGATGTTTCACATCATGGAATGAATACCCCCCCCCCCCAACAAAAAGCCTGATACACCTTCAAATTTACTCTTTTACATAATTAGTACTTCAAATCCTTTCCTAACACATCAAAATCAAAAACTGAACACATCCCTTCAGCAACATGGTCTATACTGTGTGTCCAAAAATAAACTTATAGTGTTAAATTTGTTGGGAAATATAACCTTTCACTTGGAATTCCCTTCAGTAAGTGGTGTTCTACCTGCAGTGGCATGGGTGTGTGTACAGAGTATTCATCATCTGGATAGTTGTACATTCCCAGAACTAGCAGTGACAGTGGCAGTATTTCAGTGACATGTTAAATACTAGGTTTAGGTGAGTTATCCAACTGAACTTCATAGTCCCAACTCCTGGCCAGAATATGAGTATCAACTTTTCTTTCCTGGGAGCTGCAACTGTTACAAAACATGCACACAAATCACATTTTTGGTGTTCTCTTTTGCAAATTTTTTTAAGGTATGGTTCAAAACAGTCCCTTCATTCTTTCACTCATTTTCCCTTTGCTTGACTGCCATGCTACGCTGACAATGGCTACTTGACACCTCAGCCATAAAACACCTGAAGTGAAGGCCTAATGTTGTATTAATACAGTAATACTCATTGGTAGTCAGCAGATGGTAGCTTTATAGTGCCATTGTAAAGAATGCTCATAAGAGTCTGGACTTCATTCAGAGTTGCAAACTCTAAGGCCATGGGTACTTGACTCCAAAGATATTGGAATCTACCAAGCCTACTAAATACCCGTTGTTCCATGAAGATGGACAACATTCATCATGTCTTTAGTAGACACTGTCAGTAAAGAAATCTGTCCATGAATTTGTTCAGATATGAGAAATAAAAGTGGAGTTTAGAGAACTTGAAAAATTCCCTCAAATTTGCCTATGTAGCAAGCTGTATAGCATACTCCTATTCTAGTCATGTCCCTAATCTCTGCACAAGTGAACAGCAAACAAAATCTTTGGATAATCATAGAAATAAGTGGCCCTAAGACTGGTTGATTTATAATGAATACTCAAAAACTATGAAACTACTGGTCCCATTCAAAGCACGCAGTAGCCTATGCACCCACATTGTGGTAGTATTCACTGTACAGCTTGTTAGGCAACATAATGACGATCGGACTTCTAAGATTTCAGTCTAGGCTTTCCGTTTTACGGCTGCAGGAGAACACTCACTCACTTAAAAGTACAACATAATCGCTCATTAAAAGCAATACCTTGAATAATTACATGTCACATGATTAAGTCACATGACAATGAAGTTTGAACCCAAAAGTGGGCGCAATCTTTTTCACTTGGGTAGACCTTGGTTTGGGAAGCCTTAAAGAGGAGCTGAGCAAACAGTGGCTGCTCCATGGAATACCCTTAACCATGCAGTAGAATGCATCAACTTACCTAAGAGCTGTGGAAAAGTTGAAAGAGGAAAAATTGGCTGCGTCTGGGATTACTTCCGTAAGAAGTTCCTGAATCTAATGATATGAAGAGAGAGCATATTTTGTGCTCATGTGAATGTGAATAAAATGGAGGGGACAGCATTTTTGTTACACATTTTCACAATACATGTGCAGAGGTTAGGATCCTTATGTTTTTCTTTTGCATATGTTTCAAATCTAGCCTTCACATTTACGAACAATGCAATTATCTGATCAAATGGTAATACATCAACAACTGAATGGATTTGTTCTTCTTTCCTATATCTTACTAAAACATGGAGCTTTTTATTTTTCTCTCACCAAATTCATATCTAAGTAATGATATACAGGGTCAGTAAGGCCAAAGGCTTTCTTTATTGCCCCCATTCTCCTGGTCTGTCTACACTGCAGACTTACATGCATGTATATCATAGGAATGAGCTAAACACAGTTTTCAAAGAGAAATTCATAACTCATAAGATTCCACAGAGTACACCATCAATGCAACGACTTGCAAGTTGTCAAGCTTTACTTAGAAGTGGATCTTTGAACTTTAGGACTTATTCCAATCTTAAGTCTAGTTCATTTTTCTATACCCCCCCACCCTCGACCATATACTACACCAGAACAAACCATTCGGAGATGCATCACGCTGCTGTTGGCTCCAACGGCAAGCTATAAACAAAGTTGCTGTGACATAAAAAGTGGCAGGGTTCTCTGGAGGCAGAACCATTTATGCTGGCTGCCATGCAACAATGTGTTGTTCCAATCTCACTTGAAGTATGTGTGTTTTCCTCCAGGACTACCACCTTCCCTCTCACTTGGCAGAGCATGCCATCAAAAGAAGTTGTCAAGAAGACAAATCAATTGTGCGCCATACTCAAAGGTCCCCCCAGCAGATCAAATAGAAGCCCACTGATTTGTATTTAGGTGGACCAGTTAACAAGCTAATTTTGATTTGCTTCTCTACTTCAGTCCGAAAGGAGAGCCATTTCTGATCACTGCTTGACAACAATTCATTTGACAGCATACTCTTTGGAACCTCATTAGCAACATTTTTTGCAATGTTTGGGGTATTTCATCATTTACTTGCAAGCGATGATTAATTGCTGACGTTGCAGGCTAAGTATAAAATTAGCACGGTCTAGATCAGGGTTTCTCAACCAGTAACTAGAGGCCCACTTTTGATTGTTGAAATTGCCCAAGGACCAACTGAAAAGTCAACGACAGTTCTTCTTTTATTTAGAACTGAACCATATGAGGCAAAAGTTTCATAAACAAGCAACATCTCTGAGTGCAAAAATCCTATCTCTGTCGGATGAGACAAATGATATTAAAAACAAGAGCATCAATGATGCTGTAGCTCAACTACAATTTCTCTCACACAGTTAATGTTATATAGTTTCACTAGGGATCCAAATCAAGGAGTCGTAGACTGTCATGATCTAGGAACTTCAGTGCTATAGATGTAAATGGTCACAGCAGTGGTATATGTGCTAGAGTTGTCCGGCTTGCGACTTTTTGTTAAGTGTTTGTGGGCACAGTACTGTAGGTAATTCTGCTGACAAAAATTAGGCTACTTATACCCCAATTTGTCAGGTCTGCCAAAAAAATGATTCCTATAGTATACATCATACAAAACATAAACCCTTATGGAGAAGCACTAGCATGCATTTCACCATATGATGTTTTGTGACCCCAAATGGCAATTAACATTAGTGTTTGCACCGGGTCCAAAATTCGGAACCAGGAACCCAAACTCGATGGTCGGTCGGGTACCCGGGTACCCGAAAATATAACTTATGTTAGGCTACAAGTTTGTTCTAAAGTCATTAAAGTCATAATGAGAAATTTTGCTTTGCAAGTTGATATAATATAACACCAACGTATCTTACGTATGGGCATGACAAGTGTTCTTTGGCGTGTCCGTGATAAATTTTGCCAGGAAAAAGTAACATGTTAGGTGTTCTGTCACACATGCAATCTATGTTAGTGAAACTTTGGATCCAGGTAGCAATTTGAGAACAGGGTCCTGACATCATCGGTCGGGTACCCGGCTACCCAGTGCAAACACTAATTAACATCAACACAAAGTACACCTATGCATCATCCACTGAACACTCTGGCCAACTTTGATAAGATTCCGACACAACCATGAGTATTTCAAGGCTTTTGCTTGATTCTACTGTTTGCCCTAGCTCTTTGACCCCAAACAACTTTAAACTTCTTCAAAAGTAAAACTCTGATGGCCCATCAATTCATCTACTGCATACTCTTGTCAACTTTGATAAAAGTCAGACACAACCCCTAGGAGCTGAAGGCATTTGCACAATTCCAGTGTTTGACCTCTCCTTGACCCCAAATGACCTTTGACCTACTTCAAAAGTACAACTTTGAAGACCTGTCATCTACTGTACACTCTGGCCAACTTTGATAAGGTTTGGATATAACCCCTAGTGGTTGAAGGGTTTTGAGTGATTTCACGGTTTGACCTCTCTGACCCCAGATGACCTTTGACCTACTTCATAAGTACAACTCTGATGACCTATCATCAATTGAACCCTTTGGCTAACGTTGATAAGATTTGAATATAACCCTTAAGAATTGAAGACATTTACAACATTTCACTTTTTGACCTTTCTTTGACCCCAAATGACCTTTGACCTACTTAAAAAGTACAACTTTGACAGCTTGTCATCTACTGAACACTCTGGCTAACTTTGACAAGATTTGGATATAACCCTTAGGAGTTGAAGGCTTTTGATTGATTTCACTGTTTGACCCCTGCTGGACCCCAGATGACCTTTGACCAACTTTAAAAGTACAACTTTGATGACCTGTTATCTACTAAACACCCTGACCAATTATGATAACATATGGATATAACCCCTAGGAGTTGAAGGCTTTTGAGTGGTTTCACTGTTTGACCCCTGCATGACCCCAAATGACCTTTGACCTACTTCAAAAGTACAACATTGATGACCCATTATCTTCTTAACACTCTTGCCAAATTTGATAAAATTCAGACATAACCCATAGGAGTTGAAGGCTTTTGCATGATTACACTGTTTGACCTCCTTTTGCTTGACCTCTCTTTGACCCCAAATGGCCTTTGATCTACTTCAAAAGAACAACTTTGATGACCAATCATTTACTGAATATTCCTGTCAAATTTGAAAAGATTCCAACAAAACCACAAGGAGTTGAAGGCTTTTGCGTGATTTCACTCTTTGACCTCTCACGACCCCCAATGACCTTTGACTTACTTCCTGTTACCATAATTATCAAGCCCTTGATATGTGTTATACCCACACCAACTTTGAGAAGGAACGGTCAAAGCACCTGCAGACAGCAGCCTTTTTTCCAATGTTGACGGACAGACAGATGGACAGACAGACGGACAGACAGACAGACAGACGCATTGCCATGACAATAGCTCAACTTGTTGAGCTAATAATTACAGACATAAAGCTTTTTCCAAATTTTTTATTTATTCTCCCCTGCCTACTTCGCGACCCACCACACAATGCTCTGCGACCCATCAGTAGACCCCAGCCAAGAAACGCTGGTCTAGATTTAGAAAAAGAAAAAGAGGGATGGAGGAACTAAAGATAGAGAAGCTGGGGGGGGGGGGAACTGTAGGGGAGAGCTGTGTGGGGGGGGGAACTGTAGGGGAGAAGGGCAAGTAGCGTACAGGAATATATTAGTTGAACAAGAGCTTCACCTTTCATGTTTTATTTCATTTCATTTTTTCACCAATAGGTTTATACCAGCTAGTACCCATAGGGTGTAGGAAGCTGCTCTTGACTAGGTGGGCTGAAAGTTGTACCTAACCATCATCCTGGGGAAAGGGTTTAAGGGGATGGGGTAAATATTTCAGGCTCCTTATATGCAATTTGGTGCATTATTTGAGCTAAGTTTAAAGAAAATTACTGCAAATTTTTGACATTTTTACAGAGGGAACAAATAAGGGGTTTTTGCCCTTGAATTGAGGGTGGGGGAAGCATACATCTGCCCCACCACATTTTTGACAGGGGAGCTTGAGCCCTCCAGTCCCCCTCTTACTAGGCCCTTGGCAAGTACTTTAATACTATAAATATTTTCAATACTTTTTAATATTTTGAATATATTGAATTATCAATGTACATTGTATGGAGAACAATAGGCACTGATGAAGAACTCACAGTCTGAAAATTGTTTGGCTCAGCAAGAGGTTGGCAGATGAACTTCTCTCCCATACTACCAAACAAGAAGAATGTGGCAGCAAATATTGCAATTATGAAATACAACAGAAGTGACAAGACCCATCCACTGGAAAAGAAAACAGAGGGAAACAAATCTTAAGATATATTGTAGACATTAATACATTACACTAATGACAGTTACCAAAAATCAGGACTTACAGCTTTGTATATTTAAACTTTAATCAAGGGGCGATACTTCACAACATCTGTCCAAGTCAGTAACTCATAATCTACTCCTATTGTTGTTGGTTTCCATGGTTACATCTTTCATGAGTCACTTACCACAACTATGTACTCTGTGAACAGTTAAAATGTACTCACATAGTAGCTAGATGAGACCCTTAACAATCATAATTTGATTACAAACAGTTTTTGTTTTCACAAAGTATAGAAACATGAAAACTGTGCAATTACCTTAATGCTTTTACAATGCTATTTATCCAAATTTGACTATTCAACGCAAGGTCCAAACAGTCTTGATGTGTTTAAGATTTCACTCAAGTTGAGATCGTGTGTTCCTATGTGTGTATACTGAACCCATCTTAGTGAGTACTTTCTTTCATTGGTATGTCATATTTGTTGATATTAGAGAGAAACACGACAGCCACACCACATACAACCATTTTTAACGTTACCAAGGCAACTGATTTAACAGTAAAAACATTAATGACAAAGGAACTAAAATAGTTCATCCTCTGTATGGGAACCATGAGGTAATTGAGACACATATTGACACTTTGTAACACATCATAACAATCACCAAAATTTGCATACCTCACAACAGTCTTAGAAAGTCTCGCATTACAAAGGAATACCTTAACCAGATGGCAAAATGCATTGAGGTTTCGATGAACTCAGTAGACTTAAGCTTTACCCAGAACTACAAAAGGTTCTACTGTGTTAATTTTCTGGACCAAATGTCATGCATACCCCACCATTAGGAGAAATTCCTATGTTATCTACCTTGAACTATCATGTAACAAGGTTTTCAGACTTCAACCTCTGGTGACCTGAAATGACCTTTCACTGAAAACAAAAATATCAACAGCATATTTGTAATAAATACACCATGTCTAAAAAGCTTTTTTAGGTTTCAAACCACAAAATATTCTGTTATGCGAGTTTTTCAGATGTTGACATTTAGTGACCTCAGATGACCTTTGACCTTTCCAAAATACAGTATGGCATATTCACTCCATATAATGCACCTAAATGGCTAAGCATGGAAAGTATACATGCTCCCTTTCTTAAGATAATTGTGTTACAAGCTTTTCAGAGTTTGACCTCTGATGACCTTTGACCCGTGCAAACACCAATAGCGTTATTTTTTTCTTTAATATTCTGCATCTCCATGCTGATAATGAAGATCATCCACGTTTCCTACGTTGTGATATCGACTTAACAATGTTGTTAGTGTTTGACCTCTAATGATCTTAGATGATCCTTAGGCCTCCACCAAAAGTAAAAGGATCCTTTTACTTGATATAATGCATCTACAGTGCTAAGTAAGAAGAGCATCCACCATTCTTATCTGAAGATATCCTGTTGACAAGGTTTTCAGAATATGCCCTCTGGTGACCTCAGATGACCTTTGACCTCCTCCAAAAACAACTTTATATACTGCATCTACATGTTAATAATGAAGAATATCCATGCTTCTTATCTTGTGATGTTGTCTGAACAATGTTTTCAGAGTTTGATCTCTGGTGACCTCAGATGACCTTTGACCTCCACCAAAATCAAGCGGGTTCTTTCTCTTCATAAAATGCATCTACATGCTAAGTAGGAAGAGTTTCCATGCTTCCTATGTGGAAATAAGGTGTAAACAAGGTTTTCGGTGTTTAACCTCTGAAAACACCTGATGACCTTTGATCTCCACCAAAAACAAGAGGGTTCTTTCTCTTCACAAAATGCATCTACATGCTAAGTATGAAGTTTCCATGCTTCCTGTCTGAAGATACTGTGTTAACAAGGTTTTCAGTGTTTGACCTCCGATGACACCCAATGACCTTTGACCTCCAACAACAATACTGTCCTTCCTCTTGGTTAAATACATGTACATGCAGAGTGCACAGGTTTCTCTTTCATTGAAACCAAAAATGGGTAAAGATGTTGATTACACAGAACCATGAATTGAGTATTTTAACCTTTGAAAGAAGACTTAAGGCTTGATTTAGGTTTGTGATAGTGGGTACTTATTCTAAGCATTATGATGAAATGTGCCCACAATTCCTTTTCACACCGCTCTCAAGATATAAGAAGATAAAGTTAACATTTTCAATACAAAGTGAACTTTAAGCGAGCACACATGATATCATACCCTCACAACGACAAAAACTGCTTGGGTTTTCTTTAAACTATACAACCAATATTTTCCCTCCTTATCTGATTTTGCAATGTGAATGCATGAGATGCATGACAATTTTACAAACTGTGCATTCCTCATGGGAAACTTATATTCTCACCTATTCAAAGGTCAAAAGTACCTTGAAAAACACAGAAAACAAAGAATAATTATCAATGTGGGCTGATGACATCACTCCAGCTTGCTTCAAGTTCACTTCAGATATAAATATAAGTACTCAATCTGCTAGCATCTCCAGAAATACACATGGCAATCAAATTTATACATAAGACCTTCTTTTAAAGGGATTTGCCAGAGACAAAATGGCTTCAAAACATGCAGAAATTTTTTCTCTTTTAGGAGGCTGTAAAAACTGCATCTCAATACCTTGTAGTGTTTGGAAGATACTAATTTTCAAAGAAGTGCAATTTTTCTCAAGATAAAGTACGTTATGGGAAATCTGTGATGACATCGCAGCACATTAATTTAAAATAGCATTGAGAATATTTAGGGAATATTTAGCAACTATGTTTGTTGTGCCCTACCTATGGTGTAGATTTATGCTAGATCTACATGTAAAGATATTCAAATATTCCAACACTATCAACTTTCAAGAACAAACAGGACATTCAATTATAAAGTAGAACAAAGGAATCTGAGGCAATGTGCCCACTTTACATAACATTCTGTGACTTTGATGAGAACTGGAGGTATTTTATGACAAAACAAGTACTCTATAATATGAGATAACTTGAGTTAGGAAAAGAGTGTTGCAATGGGGGTTTAGAGGGCATGAACTGGAATTTTTTTCTCGTTCACATGAGACCCTTGTGAAAAGTCACTGGAATAAGCCTTTAACTACTGAGTAAAAATAACTTAACTTGGCTGCATGCCACCACAAAATACTAGTAGAGAGTAGAGAGGGAATGTGACTGATGAATGAATTCTTAGTTCATTCAGAAATGGAGTTTCAAACATGCACTAGAATTATTCAGTGATTAATTACACAACTAATGACTACCCAAGACAAGTACAATCCCATTTTCATCACTACTCACATTACAAGCAAACACCCTCCACAGTTTGCCATGCATTCTCGATCTGTGGGATCATCATCACGGTTGCGTCCAATTTCACCAAAAATGATGCCAAGGATGTAGATCACTACTATAATACCAATCAAGCCAGCAAAGACAGCAGCACCAATAAACCTAAAAAGATGGATGAAAACCTTTCATTAAATAATAGGTGTAAACTTCGACAGTATGCTAGGAAGCACATCCAAACCTACACTCTACGGCTGCTGGCAGACAAGGGCACAATGTCCTTTTTTCACTTGGTATACACAGTGTGAAATAAGATCCACAAGCCTGCTTGAGCTCTATACAGGATAGGAGCTAAGTTGTAGGCATGCAGACAGCAGGCCATTTTAAATTATCAGCCAATTATGTGGCTACATAGCTGCTATCTATGAAGTTCTGCTACTCATTCTTGTTACTATGAAAACCATCATTGCCTTAAGGAGTATAACCATTAACTCAGTAAGTGAACTGCTAGTGGTCACTGGGCTGCAATGAATATTCAGTAGAGCACAATGGGTGGAGCTTGTGGCTGCTGGCTGCTGGGGGCTAGGTCTAGCTATGCTCCCTTCATGAAACTGCTATATGATGATTAATCACTTCTAACCTTACATCTACGTTGAAGAGTCTGGATGGGTAACATAATAAAACAGTTACATTGTGAGACTGGGTACCATACATATCAACTTCCTGGCACTGCTATTTGTTATGTTAATACATGTACCAGACTAAAGGCCCACTAGACTGAAGGTCCACTGACTGAAAATATACTTAGTGTTTGGGTTAGGGTTAGGAACAGAATTAGGGTTGGGGTTATGGTTAGCCCACGTCTGGTCTACAGAATCACCTATCCAATGAATTTTCTACCCGGTGGGCCATTTTGTCTCCATACACAGAAATCATACATAAATGTGTAATGATACAAATATACACCATCGCCAGCTACAAACAAATCAAGTGAGTCATCTTCCTATGAGTTTTCTTTCCTTTTTCCTTTGTGGCTAAAATTACAATTCCTTGAATTCATGTGACAAAGTTTACCAACCTTTTCCTGAACCACACACCAGTCATGGACAATGTATCATCCACTTTTTCAATCCTATTCCCAAGAGTTTGAAACATTCTTAAGAAGGGATGGAGTTCAAATACCCACAAAGGCTTTTCAAAATATAATAAAAGACAATGAGTTTTGCTAAAAAATCAGTTTTCACATTTTTTGACGTATGTTCTGGGAGGGGGACAGGGGGTCCAAAGAATGTTTTGTAATCTTGTGAAAATGGTAGACAAAAATGGATGACCCATAAATTCCACATTACTGTTTGTACAGTTCACAAGCCTACTATGTGTTTCACTTCAATCGGGAAGAATTTACATAATAATGGTTGCAGGTGGTTCCATAAATAGAACAGGAGGAGGCTGGCAGTGGAGGGGGGGGGGGGTTATACTTACCCATATTTTGAGATTTGGTCCACTACTTCAGTGAATTCTGGACCTTGGAAAAATGATCTGACTTGTGCAAAAGTTTCATCAACAGTATTTGTCTATGTTGAAAGGAGGGCAGGAGAGTTACAAAATGTCAAAGGTTAACGCTGTTCATCTAATAAGATTTAAGTACAAATGTCTGAGATATTATTTTACTGTTAATTCATGCATCCAAGAAACATATTAACTATCAAAACACTAAGCTACTGTTTGTGTAGCTTTCAAACCTAACTAAACCAACTTTCCATCAAAAAGTACTAAATCAATATTTTTAAATCTTCAAGATCATTCTTGGTCAGGTCATTCAAGAAACTTGCTAATACTCTTACCCAGTTTACTAAATAACTGTATGTACAGTAACATCAACATATCTTTTGTAACATGACTCTTTCAACTATGGCAGTATGACTGTTCACAGCACAGCTATGCAGCCTGCGGTCTGTTGACTGCTTGGGTCTAACTGTAGTAAACTTTCCAAAAAGTCCTAGCTGGTAATCAACTAAAAAAGTAAAGTATTTCATCAATTGATTCAGGGCCCTTTCCAATTGTTTTGAAAACAGAATTGCTTCCGCCTCTGAAAAAGTTTTGGAGGCATTTTGGGGTTCACATGGGTTATTATTGTAGTGTGCATGCATGCTTCAATACTGGCATTTATGCCAGCCCTGATCATCTACTGGGCAGATTGATGCTGGATTTTCAAAGAAGCAATTTGTCTGAAAGCAGGTTCAAGTTCCCAAATCTGCTATGCAGAAAAAGAGCAGATCTGTAAAATCACAATTAAATCAATGTTTCCACATACCAAAAGCTAATGCCTTTGAATAAACTCCACATTGTCTTATCTTTTGTCAAAATTCCTTCAGTTTCACTCACACCTCTGGTTGTGTAGAAAAACTGCCGTTACACTTGGTATGAAAATGATTTTATTTGTGAGCATACACTTTCATACTGTTCCAGGTACACTGAGTGGAGGTCATTACCACAACGTCAGGGCTGTGCCTACCATTTAAAAATATTTCCCAAAATTTCCATCACTAACTAATTAAACTGGATTGCTACTGATACCTTAAAGGTTTCCCTTCAATTTTTATTAAATTAATTTCCAGATTTCCTCACAGTTAAAGTGTACCTAAAATCTAAACTTTCAAAAATACATGTTACAAAGCTTGAAAAATGCAACCAAATGGTCCAATTCCTATCTTCACAGTACATTCCTGAGCTGAGATATAAAATGTTGAAGCTTATTCACTCAATTTAAAATGGTAGATTGCACAATAATTTGTGATGTCATTCTTGTACTACTCAAATTACAGTCTTTGTTGTTCCTTGTTTTTTCAAAAGCCACACCTTGTGCCAAAATGTGATCACTGTCTTACTGTTATAAGGTGACTTGGCTATATAAGTCCTCTTCGTACAACATACCATGCAAGGGAACTGTAATTGTTTTCTATAAACATCTTGATTTCAAAAGGAAATAAAAGCAGTTCATGTGAATTGTACAAGAAGGACTTCACAAATTATTGTGCAATAGACTATTTCAAATTAAGTGAATAAATTTCAGTATTTTATATCTCAGTAATGGAGTAAGCTATGAAATGGGAGATGGATGAATGAAATTCATTTTCCAAACTCTAAAATATATGTTCTTGTGATTCTAGACTTTAGGTCCACTTTAAAACCTGTACTAACATTTCCTCAAATTTCCTCAAAAGTCATAACATCCCCTTGAAAGTGGAAGGATACATGCTTCATGCATTATGACAAGTGCCTAATCTATGCACGTAAAAAAAAAACAACTAGATTTTTTATGGGAAAAAGCTTCTCCAAAAAGTATACATTTTTCCATAAAAATTAAAAATGCTTCAAGTTTGCAACATAGAAAATGCTTCTGCAAATTTGAGGGAACAAGCCTCATCAAAGACTGAAGTGACGTATTCTAACCATATCATCTAGCAACGACTGGGTGCTATTCTGCTTATCCCAATGCATGGTACAAATACTACAGTGCAGGTCATGGGGTGTCTGCTTGAGTCCGTACCCTTGGCTCGGTCATGAACAATGTGCTCAGTATTGCTAAATATTAGCTATAGCTGGGTGCTGTCCTCAAGCATCTTACTGCGGTAACATTTGCACGATTCACATGCAGTGTGTTAGTACTGCTAGTGGTCCTTATTGGGAAATTTTTCTACAAAGCAACTCAGTAGAGAAAGAATTTAGCCAAAGTCCTCCAAGGTCTGTAGATCTTTATGGGTAGGTTCTAAACTTAAAATAGATGACATGCCAATTTTGATAGCCTAAAAAAATGATTGGCTATTTATTCATAACTAACAGATCTTGCTGCTTCTTTATCTGAGTGTACTCCTGTGGCTAGGTTTCATGTTGGGTGTAAATGATGTGATCAAAGAGAACTCCAGTGCAGGAGACGGCATAACAAGTCACAAAATTGTTGTTTTCTTTGTGGGTCTACTTGGCTCAAAATCAGTTTGGCCTTGAAATTACATGTACCTAACTTTTTTAAGTATTTTTTTTTGTGATTCATGGAGTACAATACTCTGAAAATATTAAGGGTAAAACATGCTAAGGTTTGAAGTAGTTTATTGCTTTAACAACTCTGTTGAAGCCATCAGAGACAGAAATATTTGCACTCTTCTGAGGGCTATACTTCATGAAAGTCATGTGAAAACCCTTTAAAGGAGTTTCATATGTATATATTTATGAACTGTGGCCCTTTGGGGATGGCTAAGCCTAAATGATAAGGGAGTAATTTCAGGCAAATTTCACCTGCTTCAATGCCCATTACAATGACATGTATTTGCATGCAAATAATAGGAAAAGGGGAAAAATGAAATTCAGAGCGTTGTTCATTTTTGTTAGCGTGATGCTGGTTATTACTATTAAAGTTGGAATGGCTAATTCTACCAATTCATCTGCAATCTCCACGGTGACTCTATCGCAGGTCAATAGAATTCTCTGGAGTTCTAACTTCAATTTACTATCTGATTATACTAGTTTCTTTGTAATGAGTTCTATGAAGTTTTGGATTACTAAGTTATGAGTATTCACCACAGAAATAAAAGTAAGGGAGAACGCTAACACAATGCATCCATGCATGTTCAACCGGTGAAGCAACGAAAATTGTGAGGGCGCTTTCGTTGTACGGCAAAAGACCGGTTGATTGATGTGTCTCCGTACGTACAGTGTGCATTCTGCTGCAGAAGTTATAGCTTATTTTATCTGTTTTTCGAAAGATTAGGAGTAATTTTCACAACAGAAATAAGTCATGGTGCCTTAAGTATTTTGTTTTATACTCCTAACTTGAAAACTTGTAGTTTCTTTGCCAATACTTGGGGCAAAAGCAATTACGTGATATTGCAATACGCGCAGATGTTCTGTTGCCGTACAACCAAGCCATATCAATGGCTTCAGTCCAGATCGGCTGACGTCATTCTCCCTTACTTTTATTTCTATGGTATTCACTCACTTATTTAACTTCCACATTGACCAAGAGGCTATTAGCAAACTCAGCAGGAAAAAGAGACCGTTGCCTAAGTTGCATTGTATCGAAAGAAGGGAAAGTATTTCACTAATTAAATTACCATTTATAGAGGCCTTCTCACTTTAGTTATTTTTACCATCGATGTTTAAAGTGTTCTTTGAAAATTTTGACATCACAAATTTTGCCAATATCTGTATTTAAAACATGTGAATTTTCCATTAAGTGGGAAGAGAGCAGGAGTTTTTCATAGTTTAATATTATTTTACCCTATATTTTGACCTCCACCAAAAAATGTTGTGTTCATCTATTCAGGATAAGGCAATCATATGCTCAACATGAGTCTTGACTGTTTTTCCCTCTTTAGGATATGGTGGTTTGAACATTTTTACACTTTACCCTCTGTTAACCCCAGGTGACCTCTGACCTTTACCCAAATCCAAATTGTTTTTCATCTCTTATATGGAGATTCAGAATCATAAGCCATGGACTTGCCATGGTTACCCTATTTGTGATAAGATGGTTAATTATTTTCATATTTTGACCCCTAACAACCTTTGACCACCACCAAAATCGGTACAGTTTTTCTGCTCATGATAGGTTAATCACTTGCAAAGTGTAAGAACAATGTTATCTTTCTTGAGATACAAGTAGGCTTGGACAGGCTACCCTACTCTACTTTAGAGGCCACTCCTGGCCAGGAGTCGAGTAGCGATTCCATAATCCTTGGTTATTTTCAATACTGTCAAAAATATGCACAGAAGTTATATTTTGGAGTCAACATTTGTGTTATTTCACAGGATTTAATGAAGTATTGTAACATGATGGATCTTTTGATCTTTCTCTGTATTCATTAGCAAGTTTTCCCTCCAGTTGATTACTGTACAATTCTCTGACAATATGAAGAGGGGTACCTCAGCCACTGAGAAACCAGGGTCTACCTGCTATTTGTAAGGTTTTTTTAGCCATAAGGGTTATTTTTCATAAGGGTCCCTTTACATAACATGCTTTCCTACAAAAATTAGTTTCATTGTTCACAAGGTTCATTATTCATAAAAAGAAAGATAAAAAAGGGTTTATTAGTCGTAAGGTTCACTACTCATAATGGCAAAAAAGGTTCAATATTCATAAAAGGAGAAAAGGTTCGATATTGATAATAGGGAAAACGTTTGTTATTCATAACAGGAAAAAGCATTCACTATTCCCATTGGCAATAGAAAGTCCATTTAAGCCTGTGAAATATGAAAGAAAAATTTTGTTATTCTGGAATACCCACCTCAAAAATCCTTGATCCTCCCCTGACCCTTGCATGTTACCAAAAATGAACCATATATTTTATTATGAAGTACAAACCCTGTTTATTATAGGTAACAAACCCTTTTTCCTATTATGAATAGCAAACCATTTCTCCCATTATGAATACTGAACCTTTTTTGGCATTACAAATAACAAACTCATTTTGCTATTATGAATAACGATCCTTTTTTTCTGTTATGAAAAGTGAACCCTTTGTTTTATTACGAATAACAAACTCATTTTGCTATTATGAATAACGATACTTTTTTTCTGTTATGAAAAGTGAACCCTTTGTTTTATTATGAATAACAAACCTCATGATAAATGACCCTTATGACAGTGACCCTTATGACTAAAAAACCTTATGATTCAAGTCATCCCTGAGAAACCTGTAGTGTAGGCTCACTAGTGTATCCTTACTCACTAGTAGGCTCAGAGTTGACAGTTTATGCTGCTGAGGTATATTTTCCCGAGTCAGTTATGATGTCTTTTTAGGTGGTGTGACTAATAGGGCCCTGCATACCCATCTCAAAAAATATTGGAGTCACCAAAGCCTAAAAGCCAGGTTCTGATTGTCATTGAACTTATAAAAGATGTGTGTACTTACAATGCCATCTGTGATTTCAAGTAAGTCATTACTGTTGAAATCAATGAGAGATGAATCGAAGTTGTTGTCATCTGTACAGAGATATTAAAAGAAATTAAGTAAACAGATTTAAGTTGACATGTCACAACACAACACTGTAAGCTTCAAGTAGGTATGTCATTAAACAACACCAGGACTGGGTCCAGGAATATGAGAAAAGGGGGGCCTAACCGTCTGCAGAAAGTGCATGGTGCAAAGAAAGGGGTTGGTTTGAACTTTCCAGAAAATATGAAAGTTTTTATAATTGCCAACATTTTGGTAGCACTTGATTTTATGTATTCTGTTAGGATTTCCTCTGATCATACCTTTTTCATGGGCTTGGAGATGTAAATTATGGTAACAAAAAATCATTGCTTTGCCTAAATAAAAGGGGGTATGCCCCACCCCTTGGATCCAGCCCTGAATACTGTAAACTTCAAGCTAGCACATACCTACACAAAACTGTAAGATTCAAGATAGCATACTATCAAACCCAGCTGCTATACTTGAATAAGCGTTTCTTACAATTACTGTTTTTACTTGATGGCAACCCTGATGAACCTGGAGGATACTTCCTCATTTATGTTTCTGATAAACATAACACAAAGCTCGACATAGATTGATATTTCCGGCAAAGTAGAAGGTAATGTTCAATTGAAAGTTGAGTTTCCACATACCAATAAATTCCTTAATTGGTTCAAGCTGCGTACGCAACTCTTCAGCTTTTCCAGTTAAGTTTTGAGCTAAGATGTCTGTCAATTTACTCTGAATTGAACTGAAATCTACCTGTAGAAACAAATAATTCAATGCATAAGTCAAAAAAGGGAGGACAAAGTGAGAACAAAAGAACACAGACATTCACACATGCACACACACACACAAACAAAAGAACATGGGGGAGAGAAAGAAACATATCTATCAAAACCCTCATAATCAGAACAGAGTCCTATAACTCTACAGCCCATTGCTTCTACAGATCATTGGTCTTTCAGTCCAGGGGATTTTGTGTGTACATTAGTTATGCATTGAAGATTATAGGCTGTACGGCATGTGGACTGTAGTGCCAATGGAATGTTTCACTTTATAACCCATGGGGTGTAGGACCAACATAGTGAGTAACTAATGGGTTGTCATTTTCAGATTGAATGACAGGACCAATAGGCTAGCATGTTATTATAGGCTGAAGGATCAATGAGCTGTTGGTTTAATGGGTTGTCATTTTCTCATCAATGGTAGGATAGACAAGCTATAGGACTACTACCCAGTCCCCTTATGAGACACACTTCATAATACAGTGTTTGAATGAAGCTTCATAAATGAACAAAAACGTTTGAACAGGTTGGAATTGTCCAACAAGTTATAAACTGTTGATCCAAATATTGATCCTATTCCAGACTGGTACTTGTGAAAAATTAAACTGTAATATTTCAGATAATAGTAAGAGATTTCAGTAACACATCTGTACCTGAGCTTTGACCAGCAGCGTAACAACAGGACACAGTTGTGACCAGCAGCATATCAACATTACACAGCTGTGATCACCAGCATTAATGCAGAACACAAGCTTATCTCACAAGACAACCCTCCAGATAATTATCAAAATGAAAATGTACGGTGTTCCTCTATTTTTGCCTTACAGTATTAACTCTCATTACATTCACTGAGCAGAAATTATAAAGTTCTACTTCTTCCAGAGCCACTTCTTGAAGAGGATTAAATTTTGTCAGTAGCATCTTTTTGTGTTTTCCTTCTTATCTTATGTTTTTGTCTGCTTTGTAAATGAACAAAAAGACATAGAGCTATCATGTCTTTGAATATTTCATTTAAAATTTAGTCTGTTTCACCTCCCTGAAGAATGTACATGCAGTGACAACAAATAAACAAAATACAAACAAACAAATAAACAAATAAGCAATTATTAGTGCAATAATAAGAGTACAAGCAAAAGTCATAATGGAGAATAAATTCTGATATTGCTTACTTCTTTTTACAAGGGAACTCATCATGTCATAGTTTTCACAGTAGAGCAACAAAAGTAAGGTCCATAAAAAGTTTATAACCATTATCTTACTTAAGTGTCTGAGATATCTGTCTTTGAATTCTTAATCAATGGTAGCAGACGTAAGACAAGTCCACAGGAAAATTCCTGCCAATTTTACTCCAAACTAGCTGCTACACTTTTATTGTAAAATCTTTACAATACAGAATTTTAAAGTTGAGAGATTTTCTTCGTAACCATACTTTTGAAGCAGTTAAAATACTTACTACAGTAGCTACATCACTATTTAATGAGAGTGAAGTACTATCAAAGTTTTGTCTTGCAGCATTGCACTCTGGGACACCCATACACGCTGTAGAATTTAAAGTGGCAGAATAGCTGTCGACAAAGGTCTGCAGACTCATTTTCACGGTTTCTTCTGCATCTTGTAAGGCTGCGGCTTGATTCAAAGATGAATTGATTTCCTTAGCCACTGTTGAGTTGAAAGAGGAAGATGAAAAATTAACATTACCAGAAAGCTAATAGGCTTGAGTGATTCCTTGCCCCTGAAATGTAATATCAGTACTGTGGTTTCAAATTGATAGTTTCATTGTGAAGTTCCAAAATTACTGTTATCAGATAACAAGTTTCAGATCCATCAGGGTACCTTCTCAAGAGGGAAATCTTGTTTCTAAGGTTTTGACTTTTTTTCCTCTAGTGACCCAAACGACCTTTGACCTCCAACAAGACAGTAAGGACCAACCACCAAATATGGTTCATACACATACCAGGTATGAGATCCCTTACTGCTACCCTTCATGACATATTGTTTACATGCACTTTTCAAGGTTTCAACCTTCTTGCCTCAGTTGACCCAAAATGACCTTTTTCCTTCGCAAAAAGCAATGGGGGGTATGGAACTCAATACGGGCCACCCACATGTAAAGTAAACATTCCATAAATGTTACCACCGTTGAGATATTAAATTTACAACTTTTGACCATTTAACCTCTGGTAACCCCAAATGACTTTGACTAATACCAAAAACACAAAAAGGTGACTACTAAATATGGGCCATTAACATACCAATATGAGAGCTCTCACTGTTACCCTTCTTAAGATATCACGTTTAAAATGTTTTTGCAGGTTTTTCACCTTTTGACCTCAGGCGACCCCAAATGACCTTTGACTTTCCCCCAAAACAATATGTATGGATCATCCACTCAATATGGGACATCAATATACCAAGTATGCTACAATTACCTGCATCCAAACTCTTCACTGTGTCAATAGCATTTTCAGCATCTTGAAGCAAGCCTTCAACCTTACTTGAGATTCCTAACGGACAGGAAAGAAAAACCGTTAAATACAAAGTGAACACAAGAATGATTCATCTTAAATTTAGAGCCACACACAGCTAATGGCAGACTGAATATCATAAATTTTTAACTGATTATGATACAGTGGGGTGCCCGTCGAGTGCGTGTCAAGCCTTAAGATTCCATGTCACAATCTTGTAATGATAGATTTCTTAAGTGCTCATTAGACGGTCATCACATTATATATAATAAATGATAAACTGACCACAATTAACAGTAAAAATGTGACATTAACAACCACATACAACTGACCACTGCAAGTAATAACTGTTAAACTGACCACCATAAACAATAGATGTGGAAAATTACACACATGCTAAAACTTGAAACATGATAAAATTAATTTACCCTCAGAACGTTGGTGTGAGTAAAAATTTTAGGGATCCATCAAGATTTTTAACGTAATTCTTCTATACATATGTGAAAACTCCAAGCATATAGAATGTTCCTTGTTCTGATAATCTGTTTGTAATTCGACCTTTCTTATCCCAAAAATGCACTAAGGTTTCAAGTAATTGCTCCTTAAATGTAGAGTACATACATGTCTTGGTCCACTATTTTGATGAATGCAATCCATAAACACATCAAGTATAAAAAGTATCTATGATCCCCAGGGCTCGACAAATACATAAGTCCGCTAGCCCGGGGCTAGCTCAAACCACACTTGGGCTAGTGACAGTCAACTATGTAAAGCCCCATGGGCTAGTGCAAAATGCTGTACAGCTGTGTAGTTGGACATGGCCTATGCCTTTGGAGGCTAGTGCAAATGTCCTTCGGGCTAGTGAAATAAGCTTGTCAAGTGCCCAGTGGGCTAGTAGTAAAGCTTCAGAAATTTTGAGCCCTGATGATCCCCACCTTAAGACATCATGCTAACAATGTTTCAGTATTTGACCTCTGGTAACCTCAGATGACATTCCACCTCCACCAAAAAACAACAAAGGTTCTTTTTCTCAATATGATACACCCACACACCACTTATGAGAACTTGCAGAGTTACCCTTCTTGAGATACTGTGTGAACAAACTAAGCATAAATACACACAAATGTACATACAAGCATACATACATAAACATGCCACCATGGCTGCATAGGTTTCACAGAAACTAAGTTAAAGTTTACCGTTAACTTCATCGAAAGAAAGATCAACCACAGCTGTAATAGATGTGTTTACCAGGAACCCAAATTCCTGAAGGAAAAGGTAAATAATGAAACATAATATGTAAGATAAGAAATAAGAAACCAAAACTGGAACAAAAAATAAAAGCTAAGTTTCATAACCAATCACTGATGTTCATTAAGAACCATCATCACCTGTGAAATACTGTCATCAAAGATGGCTAAAATGGGATGCAGTCTTAGAAAAAATATTCTACTTCACTTGAAAATGTGACCTCTGATGACCTAAAATTATCTTTGACTAGCACCTGTGGTACTTTTTATTTGCCTAATGGCCAAAAAAAGATAAATTAGGATTTGATGGGGCATACTGCTTAAAACTGTAAAGAAAGAAAAAAATGTGAAAAACAAGTAAAAAAAAAAATGAAAAAAATGTAAAAAATGTAAAAATATCATTCTTAAAGAAATATGCAGTCCCCAAATTTATTTTGAATCAAGAGCTAAATCTTACAAAATTCCGCTCATTTTCCTTACAAGTATCTTTCATTAAGTTTCTGCACAAAAATATTAAATATTAGAGGTACACAAAAGATGTATTCTATAAGAATTTTAACAACTCAGTGACAACTACTACATGACTTTGGAATATAAGCCGACTTTTTGCAAAGCATTCTATAAGATGTGGGCTTCTTCAATGAGGTCACAACATAACAATATGATGTGGGTCAAATTCAAAAGAAATAAATAATGTAAAACAATGTAGTGTAATTGTTTTGGAAAAACAGTATTCCAAGGGCAGGTAATGTAAGTAGAATGAGAGTGAAATCACAAATTACTACACAATCATACAATTGAACTGAAGATTTAATACCATTAATGCCTCGTAATGTTTTGTGACACTTCAATAATTTCTTCACTTTCAATTATTCAAATATAACTTACAAATTTAACTAAAACAGATTTTGAGCTTTTTTTATGATGGGTTTCATAATGAAGAAGGAAAAGTTAATTGCTATTCATTAGAACCAAGATAATAAATGTACAAACATTACAAGTAACATATGTGACAGCAACTGGTTGGTGTTTATCTAACAGAGAAATTGTTTTTTTTTTCAAAATTGCATGTACACTGTACAGAATCGGAGGGCTTAGTTAAACAAACTTTCACACTGGGAAAAATACAAAAATTTAGCACATTATTCACAATGTAGCTGGTCTGTACAAAGTTTAAAAAGTCAAATCAAATTTTGCAAGTTTGTAACACTCACTATGAAAGTTCATCAAAACGGAACTAAGATTACCATCCTATCTAACACATTCAAGTGTTAAAAGTGTACATTAAATGTATGCCAAAAAACTAAAAAGTCCTTAAACAGCATGTTTGTTTGTGTATTGAGCATTGTAAGTTGCCTTCCAAGGGATATGTCCATACTGATGGAATTACCCTAAAAGGTATATTCTACATACAGCTGTGAATGTTTCTTTAATTTTGCAGCTTGCTTCACCATTGCTTTTAATTTAGTACCTCCTCAAACAGACCAATCCTTACACCTGTCAAAGTCAGCTGCTACAGACTGTAGGACCAAAGCGCTTTTGCATAGGCATAGTAAGAGGGAGGGCTGGGGAGGAGGGGTGTTAAAGAAAAAATGTGAGGGGTTGGGGAGGGGGAGTAAAAAATTGTGAGAGGGCATAAGTGTTCTTCTATCCTGGCCACTTTTCAAGGCATGAAGCCCTTATGTTGCCCCTCTGAGAAATATATAAAACTTTTTCAATAAAATATCAAACCTTTTCAAAACATATTCTTCAAAAACTTAAATGTAGCTCACTAAATTGCATCTACGGATGCTAAAATATTCAATTATTTTTCCAACAGAGATATAGCAGTCTAAAATGTTTCATCCCCTCAGCTAAGAACAGCTTCCTAGGCCCATGGAATGTGGGACCAATGGAGCTAAAGGACTACAAGGCTGCAACCTACAACAAATCTGTTATGTGAAGCAAATATATTTAGCACTTCAGATTCATGTTCTTGGGAGGTATTAATTAGTATCAGCTAACTGACATGCCAATCAATTGGTCCATTCGTTCACGAGATATATTTCACTGATATGCCAATGTGCTGATGTTTTAATATGCTTAATGTCCCTGTGTAAGGTCATGGAAAACTGGATCCATGTAAAAGTGATTATTTCAATGACCATACATGTACCAAAAAGCTCTAGTGAGGCAGTTGCATCCTTCAGGAGCACAGGAACAAAATTTTGGAGGCAGGGCCCCATCATGACAACCTGAATTACAATGTTTAGATTAAGAAGATAACCAAATATATACCATGGCAGTAACAATCCATCCTTTGTCGTCACCCTTACCCTGTCACCCTACCTCCTCCCCGCTCCCCCCGCGATCAACCATCAACAGTTGCCCTTGTATAAAACTCACCGTAGTAAGACTTTCACTAATGTAACACTCTAGGTCATCAGCTGTGGCCAGAATGGTTGAAGGTATTGTTTCAGCAGAATCCACCAGAGTTTTTCCACCAAGATAAACACTTGCACAGCCCACTCTGTTTGAATCAAGGAATCAAAAGTGACTTTATGAAAGGTGGTGCAAAGGGTACATCAAAGAGGTCTTCACAGATACATACAAAATCAGGGTAAACATAAAAGTACCAAGGTATTATTGACGAAGTATGTTTATTTTGAAAACGTATGTAGTCAAATTGCTAAAAGTGGTACCACAACTGTGGAAACTCAGTCCAAGAAAATCAAAGTTCTATTTTTGTACTTCAACTTAATTCATGAAAGATACAGGTTTTTATGAGCAGAAAGTTCCCTCATTTTTTTTTATTAAAATGTGGCATTTCATAGCTTCCATTTTCCCAACGATTGTCAGCAGGATGGACTTTCCAGTAACCAGAAAAGGTGGGAAACACTGGCTTTACTCATTGTTGCACAATTCTTACTAACATGACACAAAATTGCTATGACTAAGCACTATTTTTCATGATGTGCCAATAATACCATGCCGGGTTGCCATGGTACAGTAGCATGGTACTTTTTCCTAAGCCCCTCCCTCCCTTCTCTGCCTGTTAACCGGCCTTTCTGAACCACGTTTTTTTTATGTACAGTTACATCATAGTACTGATAAAAATGGTTTCAGCCTTTATAGTTTTACAATCCATTAGTCCTGAAGGCGATGGGATTTGGTAAGTCATTCAACTGGGCCAATTCAAACCTCTGGTAAAACCCACAGGGTTTTTCACTCAACACAATATGGATACACATGTGAAGTCTATTATAAACAAAATAACTATGATCCACATTCTGAAATATCATGTTAAAAAAACCTTTTAGAGTTTGACCTGTTGTATCTCAGTTGACCTTTGACCTCCACGCAAAACAACATGTTCCACCCACCAGATTAAAGATACATCCACATATTAAATATGAAAATATCTGTGCATACTATCTTGAGACCTGCTTACAAGGTTTTAAGAGTAGACCTGTGACCTAGGGTGACCCAGTTGACCTTTGACCTCCACCAAAAACAACTGTATGTATCTGTATGAAACATCCACATCTTGTGTATGAAAAGTATCCACATTTCCTATCTTAAAGTGGACCTTAAGTCTAGAATTACAAGAACATATGTTTGGGAGGTTGCTGGTACTACTCCATTGCTGGTGCTCAGCATAAGCAATGGAGTAGGGAAAACAAGCCAGTGAGCCACAACTGGAAAAAAGGCTGTGACCAGCCTGACTTAAACCAATTGGTTAGAAACTGAGCCGTAAAACCTTATCTAACCCTCTAACCCTTTAGAGGTTGGAAAATGAATTTCATTCATCCAACTCCCATTTTCATAACTTACTCCGTTGCTGAGACTTAAAAATGTTGAAATTTATTTACTTAATTTGAAATAGTTGATTGTGCAATAATTTGTGATGTCCTTTTTGTACAATTCACTTTACCTACTTTTGTTTCCTTTTGAAATTAAGCTGTTTATATGACCTTGGAATATTTACTGTGCCCTCACATGGTATGTTGTACAAAGAGGGATTATATAGCCAAGTCACCCAATAACAGTAAGACAGTGATCACATTTCCGCACAAAGTGCAGTGGCTTTTGAAAAAAAAAACAATGAAAAACAAAGACAGTAATTTGAGTAGTACAAGAAAGACATCACAAATTATTGCCAATCTACCATTTTAAATTGAATGAACAAGCCACAGAACTTCATATCTCAGCTCAGGAATGTCCCGTGAAGATGGGAGTTGGAATATCTGGCTTCACTTTTCAAGCTTTGTAACATATCTTTTTGAAATTTTATACTTTAGGTACACTTTAAGACACCATGATTACAATATGCCTGGTTTGCAGAGTTTGAAATACAGCGACTCAGGATGACCTTTGACCACCATTAACAAACTTAAAAGAATGGCATTAAAATAAATTTGCAAGTAAAATTGATGTCAGAAAGGGAAAAAGAACTCAAGAATGACTGTAAATAGTAATACCTGAGTTACACATATGTTTGTGTAAAATGCAATAAAAGCTTCATGATACCTAGACTACCTTCACTCAATTGATGCTTCACATATAAAAACTTGGTAACCAACTATTATCTTAAGTTAAAAATACCCCCACCCTCTTTTCAGTGTCCAAAATTTGTAACCACTTTAAAAATCTAGTCTAACAAAACTCCAAAACTCACCCAAGCAACACAGATATAACCACAAGAATGATGACAAATGTCCATCTTTTACAGAGGGTGTTGTCCTCTGTTTTCTGCAACATTTTACCCCCGCAGTTATCACAGCAGCGACAACAACAAAAGATGCAACCAATACATGGAACAAGGAGGGCAAGAAAGAGACCTAAGATAAAGAGGATTAAAATCCCAGCAAAGAATGTTCCATATTGGGATGGGTTGTTTGTCTGCAGAGACCAACAAAAAAAAAATAAATAAGTTAATAAATAAAAAAATTAAGTAAAAAGTGAATAATTGTAGATCAACTGGTAAAACAGGAGGAAGTATTGGAGTCCTTAATTTTTCAATCAAAACTAGGTTTTATAACTTAATACCAGTATGAATATTCATGCAGGACAATATTTACCCACCCAGTTGGGACAATTTTTTTCTGTACTGTTTTGTCAATTCATGCTTCGAAGCATGAAAAACTGTACTCTCAAAGCATGCTTTGAAGCATAACAGGTTTGTCCCAACTGGCTGATTTACCCTTGCTCATCTTTTGTAAGGTTTGTAGCCAGGGGGCATGAGTCCCCTTCCTTGGGACAGCCTAGAGTGCCCAATTCTTGTCTCTAACTGCCTCACTGATACTCTTTCTGTTGAGGTCTCCCACCCCCACCCCCAGGGATACCCACATCATACAGTTAGAGGAACCCTCAGACAAATACCCTTCCTTTTTTATGCATTTATGTGACAATGATGGAAAAAAGTGAGGAAGACTAATGGGAGAGGCTGCTAAGAAGAGCACTACAAAGCTGTCTTGATGGGCACACCTGTAAAGATGACTATTCATAATTTTGTTATTGAACCTTCTGCATAAACAATACTTAGTAAGGCCACTTGACATAAAGCCAATAAAAAATTATCTGCATGACAAATGGGACACAGATTGGTACTTGGCATGGTTAACAACTGCATCATGCTGGTTTAATATTACACGCACCACATTCATTCATCTCCATGTATGCTTACAATGAATACCAAATCAATTAACATTGAAATTCTACCAACTTTGATACTTCATTTGATCAATACAGGGCTACTCTTTGGGAAAAAGATATAATACAAACTCTAACAGTGCCCTTATGTCTCTTTGAAAGAACTCGTCAATTAATTCATTGGAAGAAAAAACCATAAATGTCACCCTCTCATTGAAATGTTTATTCTTAAATGTTTTGTTTTCTGGTTTGATCTTTAGGCTCAATCGATCAAACTCAGCCACATCAGTTTATTGTATACTTGTGCACACTATTGTACAGTATGGTACGTATCACTTACGTAGCATGTACCATGAACTGTTATGATACAACCAACGAAACTACTGAACAGGAAACTACTGCTCTGTATTAATAATACTACAGTAGGTGTGTCTCTTCTGTATCAATATTAAAGTCTTTCTTTGACTTGAATCCAATGTTTTTTTTTGACAAGTGAAGAGAAAAAGATAAACCGCCATTCGGATCATTTGACTAGCTGGTTTATACTATTTGGCTGCCACTGACTCATAAATAACAGAGCTTGTTAGACTGAATTTATTAACGAGAAAATGGATGTTGGATGAGAGAGTTGTATCTACATGGACTTAAAGTATACATCTTCCATTTTTAAACCATGATTTATCCAAGACATTACTTTGATATAAACTACAGTCAGTGATATGACATCATTAATGTCAACTTTAATCACAAAACAGGGGAAGGGGGAACCATTAACAGCAGAATGTGCAAAATTGTGTACGACCACAAGCTGACTTGGTCCTCGACCGTAAAAAAGTGGATGGAATTGTCCCCCCTCCCCCTCATCCCCTCTTAACATCTACGCATGACATGTTTTAAAAGAAAGGTTATGAAAAGTTCTTGCTTCATATGTAAAAGAGGTAGTAAATATGACTGTTCTGGTAAAACTGGCAGTCAATTCAGATGTGTAGTTCTCAAGATACACCAGAAACAGTGTACATACTTTTCAATTTCAACACCCAGCAGGGGTGACTTCATAGCCTTGCATCTTCAAATCACCACTGTGACATGTCATTCATAAAATAAACAGCCAATTTTATCATCAATATAACTGTATGCTTTCATAATGTGGATTCCCCCCACCTTCCTGGTGGGCATATTCACGAGCGACTATACTTACCCCTTGCTGCATCTAATTTGCAACAAGAAAGGCTAGTCAAGGTCGCAGAGGACTGGGGTTCCCTCTTCCGCCCTCCCTCCATGTCTGAGGAGACTCAGAATAAGGTGAGGGTGGCCAAGGGACTCGCCTCCGGCATGTTCCGGGAGCCCCTCTGCAAGAGGATCCAGGATGACTGGTACCAAGCTGATCTAGCGGCATGCACCGGTCTCACGTTCTCCTCGGTCTTCCTTCTAGTAGTGGAGGCGCTCTGGAGGGCGCACCTGCAGATGCCTGGGGACGACGTCCAGTTTTCACACGTGGACGTCAGCCAGCTGGTCTATCTGCTAGGTCCACTCTCCCGGCTGGTCTAAGATCAGTTCACAAGAGTCGCCCTGAAGGCTGTGAGGGTTCGTCGGGGAAATATTCTTGACACCTTCCCATGGCCTTCTGCCAAGGTGAGGAGCCACCTAGAGCAGCTACCGGTTACTAACCCTGACCTCTTTGCCAATGTTCCTGGACAAATTTGTGCAGGAGGTCAAGAGGCACGAAGAGACCGCTTCAGCCTTCTTCAAACCTCCAGCTAGACCGGTACGGACTCCAGACTCCACCCCCTCTACCCCCCTCCTGTGCCGCTTCCAAAGCGAAGCCTAAGTCAACTAAGAAGGCCAAGCCCAAGAAGGCTACCAAAGGGTCTTCCTGGCCTGTCCAGAAGGGGCAACCCTTCAGGCTGAGCTAGGGGTGGACGAGGCGGCCAAGCTGCCAGGGGCAGAGGCAGAGGAGCGCCGTCAGGTACCAGACCTTCCTATGACCCCTGCAATGTAAATGCACCTGATTCATGGGAACTTTAGAACTTTATAATCCCTATCCATGGGAAAATTGGCATCTCCATCTTTTTCAAGGTCAAAACACTTCATTGAATAACAAACAAAACAAAGTGTTGTTCACCAATATGTGGAGCAAGCACCACACCTGCTTGCTTTAAGTTCACTTTGGGTAGCACATGTAGTCACTTCAGCTGTTGATATCTCAAGAACCATACCTTTTGAATGAAACTGAATTCTTAGATTTAATTCCTCTTTTACATATCAAAACAAAAGCTTTGCTTTAACTCTTCCTTTTACAAAGCTTTCAGGAAGACTTACAAATTCAGTTGGATCATCGATGGTTTTCCTGATGACTGCATGAAGAAATAAGAAACACAAGTCAAAAAAAAAAACAGATTAATACCAAAATGATATTATCATATTGAGCGAGGTGAGATCACAATATTCAAAGATACTTCACTCTAACTTTTTGAAAAATCAGCTAAAAACTTATAAATCTGATCTTATTTCATTTTTTATGATGTATCTAACATGTTTTAGAACACTGAAATGTTGCATACTGAATTTGAACCAAGGAACTAAATACACATGAACTGAACAATTCAGCAACCAAAATATTGCCATGTGATTAGAAAGAGCCTCACATCACTTGGAATAAAATACAATATAAAAATCAGTGATTTTACTGACTCGGGCACCAGTGTTAATGACGCAAAACTTTTGATTTTGTTGCACAGGTATAAAACCTCTGGGGTCAAACTGACGCACAGCTTTTCACCCCAACAATATGTAATGATATAGAAAATAAAGATAAAACAGGAATAAAGTTTGTTTCATTCAACTCAAATTTATTTTAACCCCTTCTGTTTTAGTTTTGACTCTTGTAAATTTATTCTTAAGGGTCAGTGACTCCTGAAAAAAATGATGAGGTACTAGTCACTAGGTCAGTGACTCCTGAAAAAAATGATGAGTCAAAACCCTGAAAATGTCATTGAAAGTATCATCATAATTTGTATCCAGGACCCCATCTTATAGTAAATGCATCAATCAATTTAGAGAACAAATTCTTCTGTGATCCTCATAAGGACTGCTCTTACAATAGTCCAATCAAGAAGATGCATAACAGAATGGCATTGAAGCCTGGTCCTAAACCCCATTCATCCTAAAGTCTATTGGTCCTAAAGCCCATTGGTCTCATAGCCCATTGGTACAAAAGCCCATTGGTCCTACTGCCAATCAGTCATACAGTGACTACTTACATACAAAATCCCATGACAGAAGTATAAATGGACTGTAGGATCAAAGGGTTGTGGACTACATAGAGCTGTTATCAACACCCCAAGCTAATTTCATTCTTCAAAGTATAACTGCATCAATCAATGTAGACAAAATCCAAAATCTAATCTAATCATTGATATTCAATTTACAAATTTAATCAAGAAAACATGCACCTACCCTAGTACAGCCCATTATTCCAACAGGAAACCATTTTTGGCCACAATTATTTACAATATTTACACACTGAGTGTTTTGCTGTTATTTTTTAATTTCCAGGGATTTTCCCTAAAGACCATCATGCATTGTCCTCCAGGGTTATAGTTATTCCAAAGCTTCTTATCTGACTGTAAGCTTTGTTAACTTACAAATACACTACTGTTACAAATCAATTCCATTGAACAATGCCATACATCCCGCTTTCAAAGGTTCCTTACTTGGCTGCAGCCACTGGTTCCTGTGTAATTGGACTTTGCATTTTTACAACCATGGAACAGAAACAACTATGCAAACTGTGGTAAAATGAAATGCCACACAAAGTGAGGTTTTTGCATACGTCAAAGCAGGGAATTGCTAGCAACTCCCTGGTCATAGCAGGTACATACACTGTGTACATTTTTGTTAAGTGTATGCAACAGGCATGGAATCTATTGTATTGTACAGTATGATTAAAGCTCAGTAAGGTGGCCATTTGCAAATCTCTAAAAGGGAGGAGACCATCACAGCTTACCAAAAATGTTGTATACACATGTCTATTGAAACACAAATTTAATTAAATTGGGCATTTAGCCATTTGCCTCAAAGGGCAAATTTTGAGACAAAAACAATATATATATATATTCCATTGCCTCTTGAGAAGGGAAGGACGACCCTTCTGAAATGTCGAGTTTTTAAATACACGGTTTTAGCAAATTTTAGATCTTGCTTTTAGTGTATTCTTTTAGACTGTTGTATATATATACCTATACCTACACATATATATATCTAGCGTTATATATATATAGATATACACACACACATATATATACATACATACATACATGTATATATATAACGCTAATTCGACCTGTTAGGCGAAATTGGTATACCACCAATACAACCGGCGAAGGAAAAAACAATAAAACACATAAGATTATATTTCCCCTTTTGGTTCTGAGGTATATATGCACGTTATTTCAATGGCCCGTAAGTCCTTAGTGTTAACGGATATATGCACGTAAGTTGGTGTGCAGCTAAGTAATTGCATAAACATTATGTGGTAAATCAGACTTGCGTATAGAGTTGCGCATTCCTATATAAAACAGTGTGTAAAATGTTAAGGCGAAACGATTTTTTCACCTAAGGGTCAAGTTCTCCCAACAGTTGCGTTTTTTCATGCTTTTTCGCCTAAATCCCAAATTAGAGAAATATATATATATACATATGGTTTTCTCCCTCTCTCACACAGTTTAAGTATCATTTAAGGACTCATTTTTTTAAAGTTGGCTTTTCATTAGGGTTGTACAGCACTATTGAATACTCAATAGATTTTAGTGCTCTATAAGTTCATTTACTATTATTATTTATTACTATTTTCAATGAGAAAAATGTCAAATGATTCTCAAGAGCCATTCCTGGGTATACTTATCCAAACTGGGGAGACTGTATTTTCCCTTTTTAACAGCCAGGCTTTTCATGTCTGCATGAAATTAATTTTGACTTTCTCAAGCCTGGTGGTTCCATTACACACATTGTACACTAACTGTAAATGGTGATGGGTGAAATTTTGAGATATGACACTTGCAAAATTTTGTGTCAGCTACAGACATTGTGTATGTAATTAAAATGTTGAGATATCAGTCAATATTGATTTTAAAGTATGCAAGTAATTACATTGGTAAAACCCAAATGCATGGAGCAGGCATATTAACACCCAGCTCAAGGTATAGTGCAAGACATCTGGTGATGCTAATAGTCAATGCTATCAATTTTATGACATATCTGATGCTCAGAAATTTTTATCCTGTCTTGATTTTTACAATGCTTCTGGTAACGAAAGGATTCTGATCCTTTCATGCCTAAATAATTTGTCAGTGGTTAATTTTTTCCTCTTTTAATTATTTGTAAGAGACTTTTAGAAGTCTTTGTAAGTTTGTACTGGTTGAATAAATTGTCATGTACAAGCTAATCCCACTCGCATTTTCAAGAATGGCATGAATTCTATGGTGTGGAACAGTGAATGCAATACCATGAGCAACAAGAGAGTATGTCACACTTCCAGGGGCCAATATCACAAAAAAGTATTGACAATAGAGAATAAAATAATAACTGTTGGGGAAATTGCCTCCTCCCCTTCCATACAATTGCTAACAAAAACAATAAAAAAGCCCACATGAACCCTAAAAGTAACCAATACACTGTAACCTCTTTTGGGGCACATTTTTGCAGAACGTTTTAAAACAGCCCCTCTGCAAAAAATGGAACTTTGCATACTCAGCCCTGGTGTGGATGGTAGTTTGTGAAATTTTTCAATGACCTCGGATGCATTTTAGACGTTTGGAAGGATATGTCATTTTAAGAATTTAGGCAATATCAGGGCTGCAAAACTTGCAAAACTTTGTGGGCACACATACTTTGGAAACCAAAATTTCTAGCTCACAGTCTAACATACTACAATAAGTGAAGAACTTTTTAATCTTTTGATTCCAAGCATGGGTTAATGTAATTTTTATTTTCAAAACCTTTTGACAAAAATACTCCATTTCTGTTTGCTTCAGATCATAAGTTTTGCTACCATGCTCTTCTGTATTCCTAGTTTCCGATTGAAGAAATGGCTTTATACATGGATGCCTTTTTTTTCTTAAGAAATCTTACTGATTAACAAGTCTTCATCAGGGTGTTGTTTTTGGTCCAATCATTGCATGTACACATGTCTTTGTTTTATCAATGATAGGCTACTGTTGCATCAGTTTTGTCTTGTGCTTCAAAGTTTGTTAAGATCTACCAGTCTTGACTATAGAAGTATTGTAGTTGAATGCAGGCAATGTCCTCCAAGTCACAGACTGAGGTCAGCTTGACATCAATTGCAATCCAGCCGATCTAAGCCTAATCATTTTACTTGTGTTATATCCTATTTAACTTGATTTGATAACATATGAGAGACAGAATAAAACATGTGTGCAACAGGAAAACTACTGGAAGAGAAAAATTCTATATATATTTGCACAGTCTTTTAAAAGGGAAATGTTAATCAGTGGTGGACCTCAGCAAGCACCAAACAAGATGCTAATAGGTCTCATGTTTAAAGACTGGAATGACTATTTGACTGGGGTAAGCATTTAAAACCAAACCAAACTAAAACTATTCTAGACTAACTGCTCTGTAACATTATGTCTTGAAAGAACAAGATTACAACAGCAGGATCAACAAAAGGCAGCTTCATAGACTGTATTTCTTTCTTTACAAAGTTGGAAAATTGTATTGTGAAAAAAAATTGCAAAGACCCAAGGTACTCTTTATACAAATTCACGAAAGCTTAGTGCCACACAGAAGGTCCATGGCAAATCTGACACAAATCAATGAGCAATTAAGGCTGGGAGATGTTTACTTTCCAGGAAGATAGTATAAAGTTCGTCCACAGTTCCTTCCACCTTTTCATGTACAGATACGATAAATTTCCCTCACATTGCCAAAATTTCTCTCCAAATGACCAAATTTCTTGGTAAGGAACCTCCCAGCTTCCCAATGTTTTCCACCCACGGCAATGACAGACTGTTTATAGAAGGCTTGGGCAGGATTCCTTACTCCACTTCAAAGTCATGACTTCAGGCCAGGAGTCATGTTGTGACTCCACTTTCCTAGGAATTGCGACCCCTACAGTAGGCAACATTCAATAAGGACTCGGAACAAAAGCACAAAATCATATTTTGGAGTTTACAATTTGTGTTATTTCACAGGTTTTAATGTAGTATTTCGACACAAATGGCTCATTAGGTCATTTTCTTTGTCCAATCACAATTTTCTTTTCAGTTAGCCAATATGAATCTCTGACATTGGTAGTAAGGCACATCAGCCATTGAGAAGCTTTTAAAAAGTGTAAGAATATCCATATTAACACTCATTCAGGCTTGTAGCTGAAAATTTGTAGCTGCTGAAATAGTTGTGACATCAGTTATAGGAGTTGCAACTCCTTCAGAGGTGCTAACAATATTGAAGTCACCCAAGGCCTAGTATAGCTCTTTCAATATCAACATTTATGAAAGTAAGCAACCAATAAAATTCACTAAATAAATAGAGAAGTATGTCAACAGGATACCACAGTGTACAGATGCAATTTTTTGCTACTTAAGTAGTTAGGCAAGCATGTAAAGGTCAAGTGTATCCCACCCAACCTTATTTCAATTACCAAGCAAATATTCAAACTGTGTTTACATAATTTGTATTGCATTGCCTAACAAGTGTACTGCATGTCTACAACTACGGTGTCATTTATTTCATACAAACCAAGCTTGAATTTATTTCACAAAACTTCTTGCAAAAGTTCATTGAGGTAGTAACAACCTTTCCCTTGTTCACCAAACATTTCATTGAATCAGCAGGAGACACTTTTATGTTATGTATCTGTCACTCCAACAACACATGAATGTGAAATACTGTGTTAAAATCATAAACTTTTTGACAAACTGACTTTTGGAACACCGGCCCTACAAAAGCCCCTCTACATGATCGTACATTTGTCCATGAACATCGTCATACAAACGTTTGAACACTTGTTGGGAAGATGAAACATGCAGCTAAAAGTTTGAACACCTTCATACATGTTGGAAGTTGTTTAGATCTGTTGGAAAAACAGTCCACATAATGAAATGTCCATGAACCTGGTCATACAAATGTATGATGATGTTGCACAAGTGTACTGTATGATCATAAAGACAGCCATTAATAACAAATTTGGTTCATGTGCTGTACATATTCAACAAGTTCAATTAAATTTCAAAATTTAAACTCTGGTGACCTCATCTCCTCTGGCTTTTTCAAGGGAAGTAATTGACCTGTCTACCCCCAACTCCTTTATCTCTATAGAATCTGGCACTGATTTAATAAACACATGGTTCAAAGTGTGCTCTGTGGTCTCTGAAAAAGTTCTGCACTGAGATTCAGAATACCAAAGAATTCCAGTGGACAGGATCTCCACAAGTAGGCTATAAAGATCTGTAGTATCCCTTACATTTGAACATCTGAAATGACTGCTTATTGCATGTACAGTGTTGACATAAATTGGAGATCAACTTTTGCACAAAAGAGTTATGTATATAGGCCAACTTGCTGTACTGCAAACTTCAGCAAGTAAAAGTCATCGACCTTTACCAGGAAAACTGTTTTGTGACGTATACTTTTGTTGCTGTTAAAAACAGGACATCAAAAAAGCCTGATGTTACACTACAACAGGTAAAGTAAGCTACTGTACTGTAGGTTACTTTTCCGAATGGACTTAACTCTTACTGAAAGCACTGAATACACACCCCCACACAGATAACATTTCTTTCTTTTGACATTTTCACCCTGGGGCTATAAAAGTAATTGAAACTGGTGTTTTCAGCAAAATGCGGTATTTGGTCTCAGAGAAGAGGAAAAATGTTGTACAGCATGTCATAAGTTCATTTTGTGACACTGTTCATGTTAAAAATTGACATGGAAGTACAGGACCTTAGCCTGGGCGAAATCCTGGGAAGGGGGGGGGGAGTGCATTTCATGACACTGTCTAAAGGAGCACCAAGTGGCACGCCTATAGATAGTTAACACCCTGGCAGACCCTTCCTTCTTCACCTGTGAATGGATTCCATCCTGGGGAGGGTGCTGAGGGGAGGGAATACATGCATGGAGCTACCACATAAGGTATGCCTTATGTGCAAAATGGTGCTATCATTGACAAAGCATTGAATTGATTATATCTTTACAAATTGTAATTGTTAGGTGATATCCTTCTTATTTTTGATTGGGTGTAAGGCAACAGGTGCACTGCTGTCTTAAAGAAGGAGACACATCCCTACTCCTTGAGAAATTTCTATCTATGTGAGGGGGCTTGGATGCAAAATGGTGCTACCTCTGGTAAAGCTTCTTAAAGTATTGAACTGATAACATGTTTAGGAATCCTCAGTTTAGTGATTTTTTTCTATTTGATAAGGTGTTACTCAAGGGATGGTGCTTATGGGGAGGAATGAAAGCTCCACTCTTTATATAAATTGTGTGTGGGAACTTCCTGCAGATAGGTACAGTATTTTCTTTGAGGATAATCCTTGCCTCATGTGGCTATCTCACAATTCCCCACCTAAGCGAACTTTTCTTTGAGATACCAATTTGGTGCATGACAAGAGGAAACAGGCAAGGCCAAGGGGCATTTGCATTTGAAGTCAGGGAGCACAACATGACAAAGGAATTTGCAAGCCAGAGAGCACAAAGACAAAGCTCTAGGAATTAAATCAGTACAAGACTTGGAAACCAAAGAAACCTGCATTGAGTAATATGAACGTAACAAACAGGCTATAAATTGAAAATTAGCATCTAGTTAGGTGAGGGTTGCTAAGATAAACTTATGAGACAGCCCAGACATCCATAGCCTTTGAATATTTCCATCCTGGTGAATAACCTACCCATAAACCAGAAGATTCTGAATCGAGTCTTCTATGTATGATATCAAATGCTACATGTTTTTTAATAGTAGTTTCTGCCAATTCTCCTGCACTTTAAATTCAAAGTTTGTTCATTTTACATGTCATGCCCATCAGTTAAATCAGCCAGTTTGTCTCCACAACTAGCTTCTATCCTGTTATTTCCCTGCAAGTACACTGCAATCAAGTCACGTTTCAAAAATTTTTCTGACATCTAACGATTTCCATAGTTTACATATTCTGCTCCTTCTCTTTGAAATCAGTTACTTGATCATCAGTCATAATTAGGACTACATAAAATTATCAACATTCTCAGTCTACTTAGGATTCATTTAAAAGTACATTTCAATGTTGATTTGCTTCTCCATGAATTAGCACCCTTTTTTTCAAAAGCCCCCTCAACTCTATGGCGAAGAGCCAAGTAGCCAAACCAAATGTTACTCCCAAAGAACAGATACTACACATGGTCTTAACCAAAAGGCCGAGAAGCGCCATGAATTAGCACCACATGAGCATTCACATCCTCTTCCTGTATGGTGCTTTACAAGTTGTTGTTGTTGTTGTTGTTGTTGTTGTTGTTGTTGTTGTTGTTGTTGTTGTTGTTGTTGTTGTTGTTGTTGTTGTTGTTGTTGTTGTTGTTGTTATTATTATTATTATTATTATTATTATTATTATTATTATTATTATTATTATTATTATTATTATTATTATTATACACTCTAGGTTACTCAATTATAGCTGAGGTGCCTAACTGACAATGTAAGAGAATCATAATGAACAGACAAACAGATAAAAAAAGCCACTGTGTTATTTACCAAAAGTCTGAAATAACACAAATGTAAACTCCAGAATATGATCTTTGTGCATATTTTTGACAGTTACTGAAAGCTATCCAGGGATTTTGATCATTCCATGTAAGGTGAAGTTGTTACTTGACTCAGTCATGGCCAAGAGTCTCAAATCTGAAACTAGAGTCTGCTAACCTCCTGAAGCCTACCAGCGACACCTTGAAATGTGCTGAAACTGAGAATCAACTTCTCTAAACAGTACACATACTTGAGTTGAAAATGCTGGAGGTATTGAATCAAAGAAAATGAGAAAACCAGATTTACAGATGTAAAGTAATTTAAAACCGACTGTTTGGTCTAGTGGTTAGAACATCAGTCTTGGCCAGAAGACCGCGACTGAAATCCCGTTGAGTCACAACAATCATTTCAATCTTTTGTATGTATTTTACTGTTACTTTTTGTTCTTTGCAAAGCACCAGTGAATGCACTTGTAGTACTGAGCTCTATATTAACTTCAATTAACTTAACCCAAGACTTGAAAAATGAATCCAGTGCCTCCTCAAATAGTGCTCAGCATAAGAATTTGGAGCAGGGCTAAAAATATTGAACATTGTGTCAAAACTGAGAGCGCTGAAAGAGCAGCCCTGGTTCCAATTTTCAAGTCCCCCACAGAAATTGAGTTGCTTCTTTGACATGGCATATGAACAAACAAATTGTGAACGACTTATAATGCCTTGAACATTCCTACAGAGTTTGTAAAGCTCACTTACATCTATTCTGGGTTTAAGTGTCCTTTATAAATCCCAATTATCATTATTAATAATTTGTGGTGTAACATCCTGAAGCTGTCACACTTGCTGGTGCTTGGCAGCTTATATTGTTAAAAGGAAATGATTGTGATTCAAGGAAATGGCACCCCATACAGTATTTGCATTAATAGTATCAGATCTACACGTGAAATGATGTCTCTCATTTTTGCATAAATTTCTTGAAGTACACATGCTACCACTCAAAATTTCGAAGACCAATGTTTTCTACAGGAGTAAAGAGATCTCAAACTTTTTTACCCCTCTTGGATAGTGGTACAACCCAAGAGTTTTTTTTTTTGGGGGGGGGGGGGGAGGGGATTTCACTTTGTTATGCCACCTGGGTGGAGAAAACCATCAGTTGGTATGTTGCATACAAGAAAATTTTACCAAAAATACCTCACAGATTATTGGAAATGACACTTCCCAGGCATTGTTACTCCCTACCACACACATTTATCCCTACCCCTGTTAGAAAAACCCATGGCCTTCACACATTTTGAACAATTTAAAAATTTTGTTTGACAGCCTTAGTGGGTGGGGATGGGGGGAGGAGGGTTCAAGCCCTATGACCTCCACTACCCAGCCCCCATTGCATCACTGCACCTACTTTTTTGATTATTCTTTAATGTATGTTTTAATATCCATTCCCCAGAAGCCCTGCAAAACATACTTTACCTTCCACATACTGTGCAAAAGTAGCAGGTGCAATAGTACGGATGACGCCAGTTGCGATATTTCCAAATGTGGCCGATTTGGGTGTTTGGTTGAGTTGTTCTGTTACTATATATTCACAAGTCTCTGGAAGTGGCGGGAACACCAAGTTTCCTTCGTCATCCTTTGTGACATCTGTCTGGGCACTGATGCCCACTATAAAGGCACCAAGAAGAGTCCATATTATCAGCCCTCTCAGCATCCTATGCATCAAGTTTATATAAATCTGACCTTCCTGTGTATTGAAACCTAAAAAAGTGAAAAAAAATGAAGATCTTAAAATGTAAAACAAAAAAAAAAAAATAAATAAAAAAAAAAAAACAACAACAAAGAATAAGGAAGGAAGTACATGCTGTTTTTTGATTTTTGCAATCATGAAATCAGTGAAAAGAATGTCAACCTTTAAAGCAAGCAAGTTTGTTTTTCTTCCCTTCGTGACTATGTGGTGCTGTTTGATGAGATACATCTTTTTCTAGCTTGCATACATGTACAAAATATTTAAAATCCTGTTTCCCAGTTTTGCGGACAGCAACTTTAACAAAAGTAAATTGACCAATACAAATTGTATTCCTGAGCTTTTTAAATTGTTGTTACTGTAAGTCTGTTGCTAAAAGTCGTGAAAACAACATACTGTACAGTAGTTTGCTGCTTGGTGTAACAAGCAAACGAAAAGTATTTAGCACAATTCCTACCAAAGTATATCAAATATTGACCAATTAGAAGGCAATTTCTTTTTGTCACTTTCATCATGGAGGCAAATTTACATAACTGGTGACATGGCAGGAGGGTGACTCAAGACATGTTTTACGTTATCGTTTGCATTCCAACATTAATTTCATGGACAGCTATAATATTGATGTGTCTTTAGGGGCTTATTTTGGTAGTAAAAGCTGTCTTCTTAAGACTATCAATATCACTCACTAAATTGTTACCAAGTTGGCAAGTAGTATTTCAAGAGATCCCAGATAACATACATAAAGGGTTAACAAAAGAAAAACTAACTGGACCTTTCCCTATGTGATTTTACAGGTTTCTGATTTACGAAAACTGTCCTTTTTGTTGCATCTCCTGTAACATTAAATGTGATAGGCTACTGTATGTAGATGGGAATAGTGTTAGTATCAGACAATGCAATCAAATGAGCATGTCCTTTTAATATATTTTTGTTCAGAATTTCTTTTAAAGTTCTGTTGGATTTATTCCTTTGTAAGTTTTTCTTCGAAAAGCCAATAATAAGGCACTTTGTGAAGAAAAACTGTACAAATTTTAAAGACAAGTAGTAACAGTAACACTAAAGTAAAATGTAAAGGCTTCCAAAAAGTTTTATAAATGCAGGTAATAGTAAATAAAAAAACCAAAAGATATTTACTACGATTGACCTGTGCGGAAAAAAAAAATAGAAGACAGATCCTTACAATCACCAAAGAACAGGTAGGTTAAGAGGGTCTTCAATAAATTTCAGTCTTTGATCATGCTTACTTTGTAAAAGCAGAGAGTTGCTATTTAGAAGGAGACACATTAGAAACTTTAATTTATGGTAATCTAATTAGATTCACCTCATCATTAGGAGAGTATCGATTCATGAGTGATTATTGGAGCTTATAATTACCCACTTCTTTTGTACATTTCTTTATAACTGATACCATAATCCCCAAGTAGAGCATTTTTACACCTACTGTACTTACACCCTATGAATAGGATTACGGGGCAACAATGCTTTGATCCAAACACTGTTACCAACAGTCTTGTGAGAAACACTGTCTAATTTAAACCAAAACAACTGCTTACACTGATAAAATGTTAGTTAATGACTAAAGAGAGGTTTAGGACTATAATTTGTTGTAATATTTTATTAATTTCCACAAACTTTCGTAATATGTGAAAGGTGTACATGTATGTTCAACAAGTTACATAAAATTTAACTCGCCTTCTGTGATGTAAAGCCAGAGCATTGGATCGCACTGGGAGCTGCAAACTAATTTTCAAGGAAAGCGACTGGCAATGCTATAGCACACAGACAATTCTCTTTACATTACTTTCCAGCATAGCAGATGAAATGAACCTATTGTTATACAAATAATAGCTTTAAGGCCATTATACTGTATCTCCAAGTCCCAGATAAAACAAATGACCTTGGCAGCGATACAAAGGAAGGAGCTGCTGTTTTATCTTCTAAATAACTAGTCTCTGGTAAGAGGCTTATATACTGCATCACTGAACACAGGGGGTAAAAACAATTTCCTGACTAGCCAAACAACTTCATGAATGCTACTGACAATATTCAAGATGTCTGCCATTTAGAAAGCTTATAGCTTTGGTGAAACATTACTCATCCATCCTTTGCAGAAATGTTTCCTTATTTGCTATACTGTACTTAAAGTGGAAGACAGAATGAGAGATGCATATTCTAAAATACATCTGATGTCACACAAACTAAAAGCCACATGGCATTTTACAAAAGATCATTAAAAAAATCACTAATATTTCTACCTTATAAAATATTCAAGAAAGCCATAAATCATTCATGCTACAAGCTACATAGTGTGGACTTTGTCTTGTAAAACTCACAGTGTACTGTAGCTTGTTGTAATCTGCACAAATTGTCCATGAAGATAACAATTTAAAATAATGAGCAAGCTAAATTTTTCAAAAAAATGAGTTACAGAAAAGCATTTGAGAACAGCAAAGTACATTGAACAAGCTCAAAAATTATGACATACAATAAGTAAGAAAAGACAATTTTCATAGGGAACATGGATGGAGAAAGTAGGGAAGCTGGGAAGCTCCTTCCTGGAAAATTTGGGTATCTCTAGGGAAATTGTGGCAACTGGAAGGAAATTTACCTGTTGCATGTAAAAATGAAGAAAGAAAATTTTGGATCCCTTTGCAGGAAATAAATATTTTTTCCAGCTCGGCAGTAAGGCAGGCATTTTACTAGCTCCAATGCCTCTTTTTAACTAAGTTAGGCACATGTATATACTTAATCTCACCATATATTTAGGATTTCTACATCAGGCAAAACAGGAGAAGTTACACTTTAATTAAAGAGCAGTAACATCCCAACACTAAGGGAACACAACAGAATCTCCCAATTACCAGAGAAATAAATCTGCAAAAGATTTGTTTGCTTATAATTGTAGCAAAATTATAGTGGACAGCTACGATTGACCAGAATGCAAAAATGCATTGAGGTTTCGATGATATATGTTCTATTCCAAATAATGCCATGATGTCCCATATCTTTCAGTCACTGGTCAAAATTTCCCAAGAATTCCCAAGATCGTCATCTGGGGTTACGAGAGGTCAAAAAGCAAAATTTCCCAAGAATTCCCAAGATAGTCATCAGGGTCACCAAAGGACAAAAAGCAAAATATCCCAAGTATTCCCAAGGCCTAACGTTACAGTATAGCCTAGAGGCTATGCTAAATACTTGGCAAGGCCCTAAGTAACATTAGCCGAGGTCTAGCCTAGGCCTAGCTATAAGTATAAACCTAGCCCAGGCCTATGCACAGCTGGTCACAGAAATCTCTCTGTAAATACTAAAAACTTAGATGATGGGTACCAACATTTGACAGGCAATAACTGCTTTGATTAGCCCTAGCCTAGGCCATAGCTATTACATTTACAGTAACCTACCTCTAATATCAGCCCATACATACTGTACTACAATTAGGCTAGCCTGTATTGTGGCAGTTAGGCTAGGACTTAGTCAGAGGACTAGGACTTTGTCTAGGCCTAGCCCATAAACCTGGAACTCTGCATTAGATTTATGTACTGAGTCTAACGTTATTGTGTGTGTAGGCTAATGTTTGTTGTTGGTTCTGTAACAACACTTAGGCCTAGGCCTATGTTAAAACTTGATCTGCCTGGTAAATTTTCCACTAAAGTTACTCATGCTACTCTGAAGAGGAGCCATATTACAACAAACTGTGATATTCCTGCTGTAATTTTTATTATTCCATTTCTTGGTGCTATTTTTCCAATTCAGTTACAGTCAAATCTAACATTAACGTTGGGCTACTCAGCCAGCTCAACAGACCTTGGCAGGCGGGCTATGTGTGATAGTCTGTCACTGCACTCAGAAACTAGCTTTTAACACGAATTCTGATTGGTTGAAAGTGGATCTGTTTACAACTGATCAACCAATGATATGGTAGCTTATGGAATGTCATGGATCTGCTGCAAACTATCTACTGATTGGTTTAACATCAACTTGTTGACAAAAATTTAACCTATAACATAACAGCATAGATTACTGAGCTCAAATAAATACACTATACAGTACTGTACAGACAAGTGAAATACTGTAGTCTATTCTCAGTCTTTTGATATGTTGACTAAAGAATAATAAAGTTCGTGAAAGGACCTATTTACTCATTCAAAATTCTGATTATCAAGTAAAAATCCATATTCCCATATTTACAATGATTTTCCGTACTGAATATGGAAAATCCGTGCTGGTTGGGAGCTCTGTCTCAGGGTTTGACCCCCCTGGTGACCCCAGATGACTTTTGACCCCCACCAAAAATGATAGATTTCTTCCTCTCACTATAAGGCATCTAAATACAAGGTATGAAATTTATCCAAGCTTCCTACCTCGAGATATCGTGTTAACAAGGTTTTCAGAGTTTGACCCCCGATGACCTTTGACCTCCACCAAAAATGATAGGGTTCTTCCTCTTACCATAACGCATCTACATCCAAAGTATGAAATTCATCCAAGCTTCCTACCTAAGGATATTGCGTTAACAATGTTTTCAGGGTTTGACCAAGGTGACCCCAGGGGTGACCTTTGACCTCCACCAAAACAACAGGGTTCTTCCTCTCAATATGGGGCATCTATGTACCACGTTTGAGAACTGTCAGAGCTTCCCTTCTTGAGACATCGTGTTAACAAAGTTTTCAGAGTTTGACCCCTGGTGACCACAGATGACGCCTTTGACCTCCACCAAAAGTGAAAGGGTTCTTCTTCTTACCATAACGCATCTACATACAAAGTATAAAATTCACCCAAGCTTCCTACCTCAAGATATTGTGTTAACAATGTTTTCAGGGTTTGACCCCCGGTGACCCCAGGTGACCTTTGAACTCCACCAAAAACAATAGGGTTCTTCCTCTCAGTATGGGGCATCCATGTACCAAGTTTGAGAACTGTCAGAGCTTCCTTTCTTGAGATATCGTGTTAACAAAGTTTTCAGGGTTTGACCCCCGGTGACCCCAGATGACCTTTGACCTTCACCAAAAATGATAGGGTTCTTCCTCTTACCATAACGCATCTGCACACTAAGTATGAAACTCATCCAAGCTTCCCACCTCAAGATATTGTGTTCACAATGTTTTCAGGGTTTGACCCCAGGTGACCTTTGACCTCCACCAAAAACAATAGGGTGCTTCCTCTCAATATGGGCATCCATGTACTACATTTGAGAACTGTCAGAGCTTTCTTTCTTGAGATATCATGTTAACATGGTTTTCAGAGTTTGACCCCCGTGACCCAGGTGACCTTGACCTCCACCAAAAACAATGGGGTTCTTCCTCTCAATATGGGGACTCTATGTACTAAGTTTGAGAACTGTCAGAGCTTCCCTTCTTGAGATATCATGTTAACAAAGTTTTCAGGGTTTGACCCCCGGTGACCCCAGATGACCTTTGACCTCCACCAAAAATGATAGGCTTCTTCCTCTTACCATAACGCATCTACAAACTAAGTATGAAATTCATCCAAGCTTCCTACCTCAAGATATTGTGTTAACAATGTTTTCAGGGTATGACCCCTGGTGACCCCAGGTGACCTTTGACCTCCACCAAAAATGATAGGGTTCTTCCTCTTACCGTAACGCATCTACATACAAAGTATGAAATTCATCCAAGCTTCCTATCTCGAGATATTGTGTTAACAAGGTTTTCAGGTTTTGACCCCCGGTGACCCCAGGTGACCTTTGACCCCCACCAAAAACAATAGGGTTCTTCCTCTCAATATGGGGCATCTATGTACCAAGTTTGAGGATTGTCAGAGCTTCCCTTCTTGAGATATCATGTTAACAAAGTTTTCAGGGTTTGACCCTCGGTGACCCCAGATGACCTTTGACCTCCACCAAAAATGATAGGGTTCTTCCTCTTACCATAACGCATCTACAAACTAAGTATGAAATTCATCCAAGCTTCCTACCTCAAGATATTGTGTTAACAATGTTTTCAAGGTTTGACCCCCGGTGACCCCAGGTGACCTTTGACCTCCACCAAAAACAATAGGGTTCTTCCTCTCAATATGGGGCATCTATGTACTAAGTTTGAGAACTGTCAGAGCTTCCCTTCTTGAGATATCGTGTTAACGAAGTTTTCAGGGTTTGACCCCCGGTGACCCCAGGTGACCTTTGACCTCCACCAAAAATGATAGGGTTCTTCCTCTTACCGTAACGCATCTACATACAAAGTATGAAATTCATCCAAGCTTCCTATCTCGAGATATTGTGTTAACAAGGTTTTCAGGTTTTGACCCCCTGTGACCCCAGGTGACCTTTGACCCCCACCAAAAACAATAGGGTTCTTCCTCTCAATATGGGGCATCTATGTACCAAGTTTGAAAACTGTCAGAGTTTCCCTTCTTGAGATATCGTGTTAACGAGCAAAGTGTCACAAACACACACACACACACACGCACATACACACATACATACACACGCCATCATGACTGCATAGGTTTCTCTTTTCATCGAAACCAAAAATGAGTGCCAGATATCTGGTACATTTATGCAAAGCATGTTCAAGCAACATGTCCACCACATTCATACAGCCAGCCTGTCTTGCACAAAAAAGGAAGATTTAAAAATTTTTGCCCATTGAAAAATATTAAGCTGAAAAATAAGCCATATCTACACTTAATACATTTCCTCAAAAACATAATATAATGGTGTTAATGGACAAAAGTATGATCATGTGAACTGCTTTCTCAACAAATTTGAACAACGTCCAGCATGTATGAAAATGTTTAGCTGCATGTTTCATCTTCTCAACAAGTGTTCAAACATTTGTGTGACAATCTTTAAATGGACAAATGTATGATCGTGTAGACAGGACTATTGTGTAGGCAGACTGCAAAACAATTTAAGTGAGTGATGAATGAACACAGTGATATGAAAGAGGCAAATTACTGTATGTGTGTTTTTGTCAGAACACAACACAACATTTAGAGAACAAACAGATAGGATCAACAAAATTCGCAAGTTTAAGATGAAAAATTGCACGCTGTGCTGTAAAAGAGTTTGAAACTTGATCTACATTATCAATATTTCAACTTGGATTATGTAGTGTAACATACATGTACAAGTTTTTAGTAAGCTCAATGATTCTAGTACAGACTTACACCTCCAGCTTTGCATGGCATGTAGTATTACCAGGAAATTTGGCCTTACAGAAATGAAAATACATGAAACTGCAGTTTTGATTGTCATACTGTAGCTATCCATGGAATGTGTTCATAGAAAAGTGCTGGTAGGTGAAGTATTAATAAAATGAAAGATGAGTGTTTTGGTCACAAAACTAAACAAGAATCTACCCTAAGGAAAATATTGCAGTGACTGATATGTACCGTGTATACATGCTTGCAAGCGTTTATATCATGTTGACAAATTGAGAGCAATAGAGGACCAAGCATGCACTGCCTCAATAGTACAGGTATATCTGTACTTGATAACCCTAGCTATATATAGTAAAGAGACCTATTGCAATTTGTGGTACACAAAGTTTCAAACATTTAAAACTATGATGTAGGTATGACTTGACAGTAATTCAAAATAACATAGTTGGGTAACTTTGATTCCAATTTTGAAGTTTTCAAAGAAGAAATTCACTGCTTTGCAATCACAAGTACTTTGTTCCTGAACCCAAACTTTCAAATGATGCAACACACATAGTTCTTGTACAGACCTTAAGCATGTGACAATTGACATCACAGAACAGAAAGTGCGCCCCCAAATGGAGGCAAGCATGTACCATTGCAACTTTCACCAACAAATGCAGACGGCTGATTTGTGCACCGGTTGGATATGCCCTAAGTCATCTACGAGCTTGTGCAAAGTCTACATCATGCGTGCAGAGAGCTTCATTGTTTTGGATGTCTCATGATATCGATGCATAAGGTCTATTGTGTCATATTTGCAGGAAGAAAAGCAACTAAGGGAGTTTGTTCAATGTGACTGCATGGTTTGGTAATAAATAATAATAGAAGGTATATCCATTATCCTGACTGTACCATGTTGATGTAATGTAAAGGCAATATTTCCCCTTACAAAAACCACAATTTTCATCTACCTAAAAAAAGCAAACCTATAATTATTCTGCACTGCAATCAAAGGTACGTTCTAAATGCAAATGTGGAGTTAAACACAACTGCAGAGTCATGATTTGTTGCCAAATGTAATCACACTGTGTTTAAACCTCAAAAGTCCCTTAAAGTGGTCCATAAATAGATTAAACAATAAACAATAAATCCCCCCAAAAAGATTATATCAATGGCATCTACAGTTCCCACAAAGAAATGGTTTTCTAAGATTCCACCTTCTCTGAAAAAAGTGTGTATGTTTTGTCTGATGCTAACATTTGACCAGAGAGCAATTTGAGCTTTAGCACATAAACCTCCACTGTAATACTGTACTGGAGGAAACTGCTCTTAGCTGGGGACTGAATGTTTTTGATTGTCATCCTGGAGGGGGATTTAAGGGGGGTGGCATAGTGTTCACATTAGGCAGCGGGATTGCAAAATTCCTACACTTTTCTCAACAATCAAACAAGTTTTCAAATCCTGTGTGGAATATTCCTCCACCTGTTGGAAAAAGTTTACTTTTTACGTTGCAGTGTACTGAGATCCCCCCCCCCCACACACACACACTGAACCAAAATCCTGCATGCAATATTTTTGGATTGGGGGATTTCACCCTCAAATTCTCAGATCTACAGCCAACACTGCTGGGAGCCCTCCCCCTTTTGAAAAAGTATTGAAAATTTGAGTACATCTTTAGATGCAGTTTAATGCTACATTTTGTGTAGTTATTGAAGTTCATTCAAAAAATTGATAGTTTACTGAAAAAGTTTGATTTGTTTCACAGAGGAGAGACAAAGAGGAGTTCTGTCCTTGAAAAGAGGGGGGTGGAAAAGTATATATATATATATATATATATATATATATATATATATATATATATATATATATATATATATATATATATATATATATAACGCTAATTCCTACTGTACGGGGAAATCAATATATCGCGGTTTCGTTAAGGCGAGAAAAAACAATAAAATACATTAAAAAAATATTTCCTTTTGGAAACCAGATATACAACAACGCTTTTTCAATGGCCCACCATCCGTACGTGTTAAAAGTACGGGTACGTAACTTGGTCAACACTGAAGTAATAGCATGTAAATCATGTGGTGAAACGGACGTTACCATCCGTTTACGTATTCCTATATAAAAGCGTGTGATTTCGTAAAGTCGACCTGATTTTTTCCCCTTTTAGACGATTTCCCCATTTAGGCACGTTTTTTCATACAATATTTCCCCCTAATCCCAAATTAGCAAAATATATATATATATATATAGATATAGATATATTTATATATATATATATTATATATATATATATATATATATATATATATATATATATATATATATATATTATATATATATATATTATATATATATATATATAATATATATATATATAATATATATATATATATATATATATATATATTATATATATATATATATATATATATATATATATATATATATATATATATATATATATATATATATATTGCTGTAACATAAATGTATTCAATCATATCTTGCTGGTCTATACATCCTGGCCTCATTTAATGTACAATACAACTAAGTCGTTGCACACATTTTTAAGTTCACATTTATCATCATATTTATGGTAGATGAAGTGTTGTTCTCAAAGGAAAAGTTCTCATCACAATGTTTGAACATTCATTAACTAATTATCACAGGAAGAAACATCTTCAGCACAATACTGTAATTGACAAAACGCCAAAATTATAATCATCCCTTATTTCTAAGACTTGCCTAGTAGAAGGGAAGCAGCAAGATGCTATACTCAGGGTTGTAGCTACGCTGGTAGGGCAAACCGGCACTAAAACTTACTGACCGCCGCTCAAAGTAATTTGTCAGTTTACCAATTGGCACCTGATTTCCTAAAATTGGTGGTATGCAATTATAGACAAATTTGCCTGTAATTTGTAATATTTCTCTAAGTATTTTTAAATGAACCTCCAATACTGTACCAAATGCAAGTAATTGCAAATTATGAAAAACCTCGATGCAAAGATACGTTACATATATGTAACTAATTGGTATCTAAGTAACTGTGGCAACAATCTCAGAAAAATCCACCTGAATTTTTATAAAGACCCTGCTGGAACAAGAACCTCATATATTTTTTCACTATATGGCCTGATAGAAGTGTCCAAATATATCCAGTGTATCCATAAACTCCAAAGAAAATTGAAAGAATAACAGCGCAAATGAACTTTTTTGGGGGGTGAAGAGGGGGAGGGGGTACGGGAGGAGAGGGGGAGTAGGGGGAAATTCTTCTTTAAGCAACTCCCTGCTTAAAGTTAACTTTGAAAAAAAAAATGAATTTTGGAAAGGAATTAATTTCCCTTTAACAGACTAAGGCAATTTATCTACTGAACATTTTTGTTTTCCCAGAAAGAAACATGGTCTTTTCCCACAGGAATTGATGAGGTTGACAAAATTAATTGACTCAAACTTGGAGCATTTATCATAATGTTCCTTGCATTTCCCCTTCTTACTTTTAACTTTGATCATACTTGTAATATTAAAGTTTCAGATGGTGTAACCTTCAACATTCTCTTATACCGTGAAAAATTTTTGGCAAGAAAATGATATTGCTAGAGATAAGTGGTGAGTATTGATCAATGAAAAGTGAACTGTTCTTACCATTTTTGTGAACTTTTTATCCTAGCATTTTTTCTTATAATACAAGTCCTAAACTCAAGTGGTATGTACTTGCATGCGATATATATGAGGCCCCATAAAAAGAATTACTTGGTTCTCATCTCTGACTTCTGAAAAAGTCTGTCACCCGGTCCTTTTTTATTTTTTATTTTCTATTACCACCTTTTTTTATTACCAATTTTCAGTGTGTTCTTTCTGGGCCCTATTTTATGCTACATTCATGTATCCGGACTGTTTTTGTCAAGTCAGCCTTTCATAGAGCATCAAGGAGTAACACTCACCCATCTGATACATGAAAGACACAGTACACAGAGATGCAAGACAGATAGATGAAAGATAAAACTGAGTACAGATCTATATTAACACATCTATTTCACAATGTTTGACCCCATCTGCCTATGTAGGTGTTCAAATGAGCGAATACAAAAAATACATGTTGACACCCTGAGAAGCTATTCTAAATTTGAGTCTCATTCGTTTGTTCAATGAGAGTTACAAGGTGGTGGAAAGGTGTATATGATCGAGCGAAGATATTGGCCACAACTCCCACAACAAGCCATAAGATTCCAGATTTCATCACTCATTTTGGAGTTACATGCTTTTTCATCATGGCAGCCCATCAAAACCAATTTGTGACTTATCTGACAGGGCTCTAAATAAGGGTAAAAAATCAGTTGTCCCAGGGACAAGTGGTTAAAAAAATCAGGTTGCCCCTCCAAATTTTACGTGTACTACACAGTCTGCACATTTATACATTCCCTTCAAATCGATGTAAAACTTCAACTCACCCATCCCTAAATACTTTTTGTTCAAGTTCAGTCTTCCGTGGTGCAAACTTTTGCCAATAAGTTTTACCATGCTACATGTCATTTGAGCAAAATTTCTCCAGGAGTGGCAAATCAAAAAAAAAAAAACATGCAGTTTTTGACAGTTGTGTATGATTCGATATCAGTATGGAATTTCAGCACATTATCAGTGAATCGACAATGGTCTGTGTGCAGCAGATCATATTAAATTAATGATGCAGCATGATCACAAGTAAAGGAAGAATGTTTGATTGTGGGATTTGGTCGGAGTTATTTTGGGCAGTATATTTATGAAAAACTGTCAGAAACGATGTTCTTATTAAAAACAAAAGAAAAATGCACATGGAAACAACCTTGTCATTTAATAAAAAATTAAAAAAAATCCACCCGGCATCCAAAATCGCCCAGCCGTTTGATGAGAATCAAGTAATTTTTTTTATGTGGCCTGAGGGCCAAGCAAGACAATATTATGCAAGGAATTCAGGATGAGTGGGCAGCACGGAGGGAGGGGGGGAGTGGGGACAAACGACTGCACTGGCACTAATTAACTCGTAGTGTGGCAAAATAACTGCTGGGGCAGACTAGTAGTAGGACAAACTCAGAACTGGCAATGGGGTACGTGAAACAACTCAGTACAGTAGGGGAACATGTGGATTCGAAGGCCTACACAATGCAAGTGGCAAATGTCCTTTTATCAAAAGTTTTTTGGAAGAGCACATGTATATGGGTCATTCCACACTATTGGGGTATCAAAGTGTGACAAAGATGGTGAAAACTGAAGTCCTCTAATATAAAAGTTTTGTGGTGGTATTTAATTTGGTTGGTAGTTTCAATAATTTCTCTGAGGGTGGGAAGATAATTTTCTTCATAGATCATCACTTTTTGGGTGAAATTGTGTATTTGATTATGTTCGTAACCAGGAAAGAATTGGAATCTCTTTACTTTAGAGAGACTTAAGCAGAAAAATATGTATAAATAAACCTTGAATTCACTAGAACTATAAATAAAGTTACATATTTTTACAGAAATCATATTACCAGTGGAAAAATAGGGACTATATGAGAGATGTTTGTTTACGTACGTAACATGGACAGAATTTCTGTCCTCGTTACGTACGTAAGCTCAAACTATTTTCAAGAAAATTATGCACTTTGAAATTCTTGAGTGTATTGTAACACAAGTTTTACTCTTTCCTGAATTGTAAATTAGTGAAATGTGATACTGTACATTCATAGTTAACAAATGTCCCTGATGTATCTATATTAACATTATTGATATCACAGACTAGGTCTTGCTTATGTACGAACATAGGACAGATTTCACCTTAAAGGCTCTCAGATCCTTGATGTGAGTAGAAGGATAGAGGAAAGCACACAAACCAGTAACAAATGTGGCCTTCTTTAAACTGATGCAGTTTTATCAATTCTCTGGAAATTTGTATCCTGTAGGCTTGTAAACATGATAGTTACGTACGTAATGATGAGAGGACAGAAATGTTCGTACGTTAAATAAATTACTCTGTAATCAGCTGTGATGTGTTTACTGCTGGAATGATTTAACTTTAATTTGTATACTTCATACAACAATAATGAAGTATTTCAGCATAATTTTAGATCTGGAAATCTTTTCTAATAGTAATAATATCAATTATTAAGATTCCATATCCAGAGGACAGAAAAAAGTCCAAATTGTACTCCAGATTGCTTATTATATTTTGAGGTGTTATTGTTCCTCTAAATGTCCCTTTTTCATTTAACATTCATTTTGTACATCAATTTGTGAATGGAAACCACAAAAAATTGCATTGTCACATTTGTAACTTGGTCTTATTTACATTGTAAATTTTCACCACATCTAATGTCACAAACATTGGTCAAAAAGAGGGCAAAATAGCCCCAAATTCTCCAAGAACAACCTTTATATAAATTGGACATTCATAAAATTGTCTTTATTATCTCTGTGTAGTCCTCCAAGTATGATGAACTATAAAATCATCAAAGTATACACACATTTTTCAAAATATCATCATGGGAAAAAGAACAGACTGAATGTCCCCCTTTAGTGTGGAATTACCCATATTTTACTTTACCAATAAGGTGGGCTTCCAAAAAGTACCAAGATATGTTTTAGGCCTAGGCTATTACAATCAAAGTCTGTAGAGAATACTCAGCTACGGAAACATATGGGACTGTGGGTGCTGAAACAAGTTTTACCATCCTTCTTCCAATATGCCCCAACAAAATTTCAGGGCCTTTGTCAATTTGTCTCATTTTACCCCCCCCCCCCCCCACCACTACATTCACTTCAGAATTCCAAGCTACAGTATAGACTATAAGCTCCCTCATCTGCCAAACCCAGAGCAGCTAGGGACAGCAATTTAGGCTATATCGTCAAATCCAAGTGTACTATAACCACCAACGTAAATTGATTATATTTCTTCAGTAGGCCTAGCTCTGATTACAGATGTGCTATAGTTTTCATGATAGGCCTACAATATGCTGGCAATCATAGGCGGATCCAGGGGGGGGCAACTAGGGTCAACTGCCCCCCCATGACCAGTCTAGCGCCCCTCAATACAAGAAAAATGCGCCCCCTGCATCCTAAAAGTTAAGTAAAAACTGCCCGAAAAGTAAAAAAAAAAAAAAAAAAAGGTCCCCAGAATTTTGAACCGTATAGCTATATATAACTATGGCAATGGGAGTTGGTCTCCGAAATGTAGTCGGTCAAATTCAAGAGTATGCGGCCCCTGCATGATGTTGGCACCCCCCTTTTCAAACTGCCCCCCCTTCAGCTAGGGGCTGGATCTGCCCTTGCTGGCAATGATTCTCAAAACCTTGCCTCATCCCAAATAGAAGCAGCCACATACGTTATATATAGGCAATTACACAGTAAACCAATACAGAATTATTATATATGCATATGCATCACATAAATGTATGTCAAATAATTTCAAATGTGTTTCATGGGTTCTATGTACGTCATATTTTGATCGTACCTTGTTTATTATAAACCATATCTAGTGTCTTTCCGCCATCGGTACATTCCGCCATGGGTTTTGCACCATTCCGCCATGGCGGAAAGGTGCAAAAACATATTGGCGGAAAGGTGCAAAATCTATGGCGGAAAAGCACTTTCTTAAAATCTGAGAAACAAAAGGTCTTGTTTTCCTTGCAAAAATATTTTCAAAGGGTTATTTTAAGAACGACACATCATTCACTATTAAAATAATCATAATTAACACTTTACTGCCATGGCGGAAAGACATGTTTTCTATGGCGGAATGAACACATTTTCTATGGCGGAAAGTACCTATGGCAGAATGGCACGGCCCCCTAAACCATCACAACATAGCAACCTAAGTTATAGGCAAGGTCCATATGGCAAACTCTTTGAGTTTCAGCATTTTATCAGCATTTTTTATACCGGGCGAACACACGGGTGTAACATTGACATACATTTACAATTTATGGTTTCCTGTGCTTTATATTGATCGAAAAGTGCCCCGAATGGGTTAGTTATTAAGTATTTGCTACATATCATCCTCAGAAAATGGCAAAAAGTATGTAGTTATGTACATGATAAACTTTCTGAAAAATTGCCATTTCTACTTTGTATGTCAATGTGTTACACCTGTTATTTTTCTAAATGTATGTCAATGTTCACCCATTAGGACAGTTATGTGAACATAGAAATATTTTTTCAAAATTGAGGAAGCAAGATGAAAACTCTTAGGCTATCTCTGTACATCTATAGGATTAGCCCTGAACATAATAAAACATATGAAACTAACACAGAATGTAATGCTACCGTGTTGGTTTACTGCGTAATTGCCCATATACATACATTGTAATGTATAGGGCCTAGTAGTTTACATATTCAGCCTATAGGTCTAATGCCGAGAATGAGCTATGGGAGCTGACTGCTGGTCCCCTGACTGCCTTTCCGATCGGTCCTCGACTCTATACCAACTACTGTACCACTGTCAGTACCACGTCGCTCTAACCGAGACTGCGGCTTATGCCAACTTGCCACTTGCGGCTAACTTGCACGATGTAGCTTCACATTCGTCTCTCCCTGGAAAGTTTATTCACACTGAAAGCCCAAGCTTCGATATACCATGAAGATAAGCCCTATGACCAGCCAGTCGATATCATAACAAGCTATCAAATTTTGTAATTTACTAACGTTGGAAATTATTCGAAAAATATAATATACTCACCAAGCAGAGACTGTGAATTCCGATTTACTTTGCGTTGTGCTGATTTCTATATCCCGTGTATCCAGACGTGTTACGCTCTAATCAACAACAGTCAACAAAACTGAACTGGTATGGACTAAGTCTGGTGTGACACTGTTAGCTGACTGTTGTTGCAGATGACAATTGTATTTTCACATGTATACAATTCGTCACACACCGACGCACCTGTTTAATGTCGACGGACTTAGCGTATAAATCTGCTTTATCATTTAAATTATTCAATTGAAGCACCAAACATTTTATTTCGGGTTATGATTCAGAGTGGTGTGGCTGGGATTCCACAAAACTGGGCTGGATCTTGGGATTATTGGCATGGTTTTATTACAAGAGAGTCAATTGGTTGAAATTTCAGTGTGGCAATGAGTGGTCGGATCACGGAATATGAGAAAGGGGCGTGGGCGTAACCGTCTGCAGAACAGTGGTGGCGCCAGCGGGGGGCCCGGGGCCATGGCCCCCCGTGGGGAAGGCTGGCCCCCCCGTCGGGGAAATTTTCCAGTTTCGGTCGGGGAGCCTTAATCCGTACGATAAAATATGAAGTCACAACGACCTTCAGTCGCCCCGACGATGTGCTTGATTTTGCTCATAGGAAGGGCAGATTCTGCAATAAAGACCCCAAATTTTCCAATTTCCCTCATAAAAACCTAAATTTTCAATAATCTTCCATAAAAATCCAAATTTTTCAAATTTTCTCCGATAAAACTCTCAAATTAGCGTACCAAGAAAATTTTAGATTTGAATACGTCCCAGATCGCCGGAAATGGCACTTGTCAGGCTTGATAGCAGACATCAAGATGTGCAATTTTTGTGATAAAATGTAAAGCTTGATTTGACTTTTTTTTTTATCAAACACATTTCTGTGAGGATAGATTAGTTGAGCTGGCCTGGACTTGGGGTCCGAGGATTGGAAGTTTAAACACCATTTACTATCTAAGCAAAGCACCACCATAGGTTTGCGTGGACGGAGCATACCGAGAAAATCTGAGAATTTAATACATCCCAAATGACCGGAAGTGGCGCTTGCCGGGATTTTTGAAGCCATCAAGATGTGTCCTTGTTGTGCAAATTTTGTAAAGTTTAATTTGAATTTAACACTTTAAAGGCAGTAGGCAGTCACCCCAAACAGAGTGAGTGTATCCCAGGGGCGGATCTAGCGTCTTTTCTGAGGGGGGGGGTCCAACATAAGAAGGGCACATTCATTTTTTTTTTAAATTTTGGTTCCCATAAACGTCAGCGATTACACAACTTACCGAATATTGACAAAGAAAGGATAAACCAAGAGACATGCAAAAACTGGAATCAAAACCTGGAATCTAAATGGTGAAATTACAAAGCGCGCGAAGCGCGCGAAAATTTTTTGGGTAAGCCTACACTTATAAGAATTTGTACTAATTTAGAGCTTATACAGAACAATTGAGCGGACAGTTGGGCCCTACCGGGCATAACTTTATTGTACTTCCCTCCTCGAGTCCCTAGTCGTACCGTACGACAGACACAAGTGAACGTTAACCAGGTTTAGCGAAATGCGATTCAATTCCCGACATTTACATAAATCCATGTATTCTACTTATTAACTTGAAAAGGTGGAAAGGGTTTGTACTATATTTAGCTATAAGTATAACTGAACTGAGGAAGAGTGGACAAAGCGTACCGAAAATTTTGGGTATTATCCCAGAAATTACCCTTATGAAAGCCAAAAGAAGTAAACTGACCATGGGTGGCGGCAGAATTTTTCCAACAGGGGGCCGGGCCATGTCAGCTACCCCAAGTTCCGACATTCCCTATTTCGAGGGTATGATGAGAAGGGCAAATGTGGGAGCCTCATTATCCCATGCAATTGCAGGCATATTTTGCATTATATCCTATACTTCATGATCCGAGTTGCGCACTGTTAGTGTTCTTTGAATCTGGATCGTGAAATTGAAAAGCGCGCGAAGCGGGCGAACTTTTTTGATAGGCTTAAGCCGCGGTCACACTACAACGAATTCGGATCGGATTCCGATCCGATTTTGTGAGTTTTTATTAAAATCTTCTCCATCTCGGGTCGGAAAGAACCCAAAATTTGCCATCCTGTGTAATTATATGATTTTTATCGCAGGACTACGAAAATTAAATTTATACGAATTATTTCGTGACGTCACATCGACAGACAGCTTTTATCGGACTACGCGTGTCCGATAAAAGCTGTTTGTCGGTGTGACGTCACGAAAAAATCACTTAACATTTTATTTTCATAGACCTCTGATGCATATCATATATTTACACAGGCTGGCAAATTTTGGGTTCTTTCCGACCTGAAATGGAGAAGATTTTAATAAAAACTCACAACCGCTGCTTTACACATAAAACATGTGACGAAACGAAAAAAGGAACTGTAGGGTTTGTAGACCGTATCGGGTGTAACATACATTGTATCGAAACCACCTGGACTACACTATGAAATAGCCAAACTTTGCTCCGTAAGTCGCTCACCAACTGACTGTACCGCATGACACACACAAGAGAACACCAACTAGGCTTTGCGATATGGAATGAAAGTTACGACCTTTACATAAACTATGTATTCTGCCCATATGTTACTTGGTAAGGTGGGCAGGACTTGTGCTATCCTGCTATGTGGAATGGAACTATTGAAAAAATAGAGTGACCCTACAGCGCGCGTAGCGCGCCGAAAATTTTGGGTTCTTATTACAGAAATTATCCTCTTGAGAGCAAAAAAACAGGTAAACCGTCGATTAGTTGTCGTCGGGGACTGAGTACTTTCGACTAAGACTTCCCTACGAAACTGTAAAACTCCGATAGGGGGCCAGCCTTCCCCGACGGGGGGCATGAACCCTTCCCCCACCTGGCGCTACCGCTATCTCGACTGGGGAGGAGGTTAAAATACTGTATGTTGTGTTCCCTATATAGTTGCGGGGCGACTATCAAAAACACTCTGTCAGAATAGATGACTGAAGTCGAATGTTTGCTTTTCATTTGCGACAGCAGACCGGCCATCGGTCCAAAGACGTCAAAAAATTGAACCGACTGACATTGCGTTATTTGACCTGGTGGTGATTTTATATAGTAATTTTAAAATGAAACATACACCGATTTGTCTATTGTGACTTCTGGTCAACTCTTGGCTGTGGACTTTACCTAAGACTGGCTTTTTATTCCCATCATTAGCGGCTCGCCATAGGGGCACGGGGGGGGGGGCACTTGCCCCCCAAAAGTTTGCAAAGCATGGTCTTCAATTTTCAAAAATAAAAATAATAAATTAAAAAAAAAACATGTAATTCGAGATGGGTTAGGCCCTCCCTTTTCCTTGAGTGGGCTTAAAATTAAAGGAGTGAATAACTTTCCAATGCAATGCGAAGGTTAAACATTAATAAAGTGCTTTCAAAACGCCATTTTTTCGTCGCGCTTCGCGCGCGTTTTCTCAGTTGCTTGTTTGCTACTACCGTATACTTCAGACATCACAAATGGACCTGCCGTTAGTGCGAGCTAAGGTAATCAAAACAATTGATCACCTTGTGATATTTGTAATCTGATTAGCGTAGGCATCATACTGTCATTTACAGAGTGTAACGGTAATGCTGGAGTTAAATGCCCATAGTTTTGCAGACACTTCAGAGCTTTCGGGGTCATTAGATACACAACCCATTAGCCGTGTTGATTATCATCCACGACTAAAAGCAGTTTTGCCAGGGTGTCACCTGGCCAGATTAGCATAGGTATCTGTCTATAAAAAGTTGTAACGGGCATGTAGTCTAAAAGTATTGTTTCCCGTAGAAGGAGAGGTTTCCCTTCGCTTGTCCAAATTGACAGCGCCGTTGGCCCACGAGCGGTCTTATGACTGTGAAATGGCCTGCTATAAGCAAAAGGTTCTCCACCTCTGTGCTAAAGTATATAACGTTTCAATTGATTTAAAATAAACACACCAAACAGTCAATCTTAGCTCAGTGTGATGAGACTTTTGACTAGTGGCCTAGGTATTTGTATACAGGATGAGACGTCGTTCTGAGTTAGGGGAATTCCCCTCCCCCTGTAAAAAATTCGTTTCGGAACGGTACTGAGATCCAAAATACTAGTGCTATCATTTCATCCTTTTCAAGTGTCTTCATGCTCGAAATCTTCGTTAGTTTATGAAAACAATCCAGAAAACCAACATTTTATGGCTTCTTGGCAAAGCTGAAACATATTGTGGCACAATGAAAGAAACAATAAAATATTTAAAGGTGGGGCTCATTTTATACAAATGGATCAAGCCGCTTTGCCCATTTCACCTGGCTCTTACTCCACCCCTATGGTAGCACGGTAGCGATCGGTTGATATGGTTGTATTTATTTTTAAAGTAGTCAGCCCATGACTAACTGCCTGAAATGGTTTGTGAAGAGCTTTTGAAAACTACATGGGGCATCGCTGTAATACATAATAATAACCATACTCCCATAGGCGTAGGAGGCAGGGGGCTGGGGGCTGCAGCTCCCCAACAAAATATTTGTGTGAAAATTCGGGCAATATTCTGAGAATTTTTCGGGCACCTACTGAAAGAAAAATAATGCAATAATGTAGCTTAACGGAAGTCGATACTTTAAAAAAACTTCCTTGGTAATTAAAACATAGTTCTGATTTGGATTGCACCAGTACCTATATATTCGGTATTAATTCACCAGTGTGTTTTTAATGGTTAAACTTATATATTATGATTATCAGTGGTGTATTTGAGGAGCCATTAGGCCATGCCCCCGTCACTGACGCCGATTTTTCTTTTTTTTTGTACCAAAACTAAAACACAAAATTTTACTTCAAAGGTAGCATACGTGGCACCAGATTGCATGTATGGACACCTAATTTTTCAAAAAATTTTCAAAGGGGAGGGGGACACCCCCTCCCCTTAGACCCCTCCCCCAGGCCGGCGATCCCACAACATAGTGCCTGCCCACCCCGTGAGAGAGAAATCTTGGCTACACCATTGATTATTAGCAGCATTTTTGTAGCGACTTCCCCCAGAATTATAACCAATATGGAATAGCTAGTAACGTGGCAAATTATTGTTTGTAATCGGCATACGGTGTGATAACGGATGCATGCCGATATGATATGTACATTAACATTTTGGACGCGCGCGGAAATTTTTCTTTCTATTTTTCGGGCAGATCGTTACAGCCCCCCCCCCCCAATCAACTTGGGTCCCTATGCCTATGCATACTCCTGTTGAGGCTACATTACTATCTGGAGCTGACCATTAATATTGCTGGGGAGGGGGTCTTCCGAACCTCCCTGAATACGGACTTGTTTGCCCCCCAAACAAAATTTCTTAGAGCCGCCCATGATTCCCATCACTAGGGCAACACTATAAAAGAAGAGAGTAATTCCAGACTATAAATATCATAGCGAAACGTATTTAGCCTACCTACTCTCTCTTGTTTACGAGAGGATGGATACTAGAGGGTGGAGGGAAGGTTTCGTAGATGTAGCGTTTATGGAGTGCGAACAGATCATTATTTTGTAAGACCAAAAGACTAGCAGTGACCTTTTGGAATTAATATTAAAACCCAATAGTAATACGTTGCATATAGCTAGTGAGTATGACGTAACATCTGCGTGTTTTGTATTACTCTGAATGCCCAAGCACGACACACGTGGTTCCAAGCAAAAAGTGATTAGAATGCCTGATTGTCACGCAGACATACTGTAGTCACATTCTCTGTTAAACGATTGCACTGTTCGGGTTTCGGGGCGGCCAATATAGGCTACCGTAGTCAAATATATTGCCGAAAGTTTCTGCTAGACTTTTACGAGTGGATTGATCGATACTGGATGGGGGTAACCAAAATCTCCTCGGAATTGAACAACACTGTCATTACCTGTGAAACTGTCTCGTTTTTTTTTTTTTTTTGCTAGTGTGAAAAAAAAACAGTTTTTGAAAAAGGGCACATTGGAAAATTTGAGGGGGGGTCCGGACGCCGGCGACCCCCCCTGGATCCGCCACTGTATCCTGTCACTCTAGTTCATGAATGGCCGATTTTGATCACGTGACAATATTTTTGAGAGTGAATTGTGGAATTCAAGGAGAATTTCGCCTTGCTTTACCTATTGTTTGTAATACTTATGTTCAAAATGTCTTCAGAGGTGCTTGTAATGCAATAAGAGGAGATTTGCAAGAGTTTGCTGCTTTTTCAAAGAAAATTTTGGGGCGACTGCTTATTGCCTTTAAGTCTGTTACAATCTATCCGACTTCATTCAAAATTGTTCAGCGTTGAGTTATCCCCCATGGATTTCAGTGGATTAGTTGGAACTGAGATTTTCTACAGCCAGAGTCTGTTAACTTATAAAGTTGAGTAGAGGTAGCCCCACGATTTGCCAGGCGAACGGCCAACGACCCGAAACTCCGACAGCCCCAATGCCGTCGAGTATTGGTGAGTTGGGATTTGAAGAAATCCTGTGTACTAGCCTCCATTTCATTCGGGTCATATATTGCATAAAATTTGTATATACTAGAGAAGCTAAGTTCCGAGTTGATTAAATGTAACCCGGAATCTAAACTGTAAAACTGCAAAGCGCGCGAAGCGCGCGAAAATTTTTCGGGTCATTTTTCACAAAAAAAACATAGGCCTATGTAATTATTAAAAACAATAAGAAAGAAAAGTTGTAGGCCGTATAGGAGATAATATGCATTGTATCGAAACTACCTTGACTATCCGATGAAATAGCCAAATATTGCTCGGTGAGTCCTTCACCAACTGGCCGTACCGCATGACACACAAGAGAACAGTAGCTAGGCTTTGCAATATGGGATGAAATTTACGACCTCTACATAAACTGTGTACTTTTCCTACGTGTTATGGTAAGGGGGAAAGGACTTGCGCTATCTAGTGATGTAGAATGAAACTATTGAAGAATATCTCTCCTGCGCGCGTAGCGCGCAGAAAATTTTAGGTTTTTATTAGAGAAATTGTCCTCTTAAGAGCAAAAATGGGTAAAACGAAACTGTAAACTGTCACAATTATTGGGGGGGGGGGGGCCAAAATGACATTTGGCCCCCCTCAAAACATATTGGGGGGCCATTGCCCCCTTGGCCCCCGGTTCCTACGCCATTGGTTCCATTTGTTTTCCATTCCTAGGTCGTCTATGTTAGTGACTGTGAACATGGACCCCAACCCCTCCCCCCCATGGTTGAGGTTGAGATCTCCAGAAACTGGTATTCCTAGAACAATAATATCATAGTTTTGATGGATTCATGACCATTTCCAACGCTAAAGAGGACTTACAGCTGATGAGGAATCCGGTCTGGATTTGAAAAGCTTTCTTTTCCCCCAAGTAAGTCCTCTTTAGCGTTGGAAATGGTCATGAATCCATCAAAACTATCAATTAAGACGCTGGCCAGAATCAGGCAATTGACTAAGTCAATCACCTACAACAAGAACAATAATATCATATGAATTGGTTATAGTACATTTCCTATACTAATTACATGCATGTGGCATGCACCTGGATTTTCCCCACGGGAACACCCCTGGTGCGAGTAAGCCGAATCCCCACAAGAATGGACAGGCATGTGAAGGATTGAGACGTTGCATGATGCGGAAAGAATGACAGTTCGGGGCAGGGGAAGAAAGAAAATGAGGCGTAGAGGGTTTGGGATAGGAGAAATTAAAGCGGCATACCTTATAGCATGTTTTTCACAAGCATACTTAATGTAGGTACCGTTGGATGTCATATATAATTATGTGCACTCCTACCGTATGGAATGTAATCCTGATTTAGAAATTTGCCGGAAAACCTTACAAGTACGCTAGTTCTATACAGCGCGCAAGGGCCCACACATAGTTCCATGGCTACGAGACGAATATGTGTTCAATCAAAGCAGACCCGTAGCCAGGAATTCTGATATAGGGGGCACCGGCACCGCATAGGGGGCATCGAAGAAGATTATGTTTGTAGGCAGTAGTGCCACCATATGGTAACAGTATGCAGGAACCACAGGCGATGATATCTCAAGCTTACCAGCTTACAGGTATCGGCTTTACGTGTGTACATACGCGCGAAGCGCGCGACAATTCGCTATTCTGATGGGAATTTTCACCTCCTCTTGCAATACAGATACGTATTTATTTTATACCAATTAGCTTTAAAGACTGTTTAAGCTATGCATGTCTTGGCAGGTCACTCGATCAGGGAGAGGGTGGTGGTGGGGGGACTTTTAGCACGACAGGTAGCTATAAGAATTCCAAGGGCGGATCCAGGGGGCGCTGGGGAAGTTGCCCCCATGACCAATTTAGCTCCCCAAATACAAGAAAAATGCGCCCCTCCTGCGTCCTAAGAAATTAAGTAAAGCTACCACCTACTGGAGCCCCCTTTTCAAACTGCCCCCATGAGCTGGAGGCTGGATCCGCCCTTGAAGAATTCAGACTATTGAATATAAAAGCCTAGTAACCAGTCTATGCATGCAGCGCGCGGAACCCGAGGAAAATTTCAGGATGGTGTCAACGAATCTGCCTCCATTGAGAGCCAAACAGGGAAATCCTCTGGGCGATTGACTGTCGCCGGAAACTTACTCCTGGGACCCCTGCCCCCTGAGATTTCCAAACCCTAAAATGAAAAATGGCCTACTTGAAAAAAAAATACTGAAAATACTAAAAACTCCACCCCTTGATTTTGTTTTAAAGGTCCTCGGAACCTGTGAAATCGCATATACAGGTTCCCTTTTTTTTGCAAATTCTCTCGGAGAGGTCTCCAGACCCCCGCCGACGACAGGTTCTTAGTCGAATTACTCGCACCAACGAATGAGCCTTCCTCATCTTTGATGCACATAACACAACTGAACTTGAAGCCTATTCGTTGAAGATTTTTAGTATTGTTTCCCACGCGATGTACTGCACAGCATCCCTATTTAAAATATGGCCTATGATAACCTATGATAACCTAATTTTCATGCTGAAATTGATGAGCTTGACTAATTACCTTTTAGTCCTGTTTTCTCTTACGAAGTGATTTTACTGAATAAATTTTTCAAGTTTAACTTTTTTCTTGAAGTGTCGGTTTCTAAAGAGCTTTGCAGGTCTAGAAGGCTTAACTTCCGCCAATCTGGGAGGCTCTTTGTACAAGGGCCGTGCTAAACACCCTTGAACAGACGATGGCCCTAATAGTGGCGCACTAAGAGAGGGTGAGTTCGCACCGGCTAAGTCTAAGGCTGTGGTATGGCACCGTGCCATATCACAGCCGCAAGAGCACTAAGTAATGAAAAGTTTTGTTGCATAAAATCAAGCAAAGCTTTCTCAAAGATAGCACCATTTTGTATCCAAGCAACTTGAAAAAGCAAAGATTTCTCAAAGGGGGAGGGGGTTTAGACAGCACCCTCTCCCTTACACCCTGCAGCCAAAAAGAAAATAGAAAAGGCTCTAAAAAGTGATACTGAGTTTCTAAGTTTGCAACCATTTCAAAGCTTTCCCAAAGACAGCACCATTTTTCCATCTTAAGCATTTTACATACACAACAATTTCTCAAAAAGTAGGTGGGCTACCCGGGCCCTTAGACAGCACCCCTCAAACAAAAACGAAGTAATAAAAGAGACTAAATAATAAGAATTTCTAAACACATAGTCAGTTTAAAGCTTTGCCAAAGACAGAACCAATTTGCACCTATAAAGAAACCTTACATAAATGTCGTTTCCTCCCATTAAACCCCTCTTCCTACACCCCTCCCTCGGGGATGCAGTTTGTGAAAAAGCCAAAGAAAGGATCCGCCTGGGTGTCAACTATAAGGTACGCCACTGAACGCTGTCATAAACTGCCCCTTGGGAGTTCGGCCAGGCAACGGCCCTGTACTCTTTATCGTACAGTACCTATGCTACTATGTGGCTTCCTGGCGGAATTAAAAAGTGAAATACCCCTGAAATTTTAGACTAGATCAGCCTAATTCAGGGGCCTATCCAGGAATTTCAATAGAGGGGGCGCAAGGTTTGACTGATCGCTGTCCTGGGGTAGAGTGGTATAAGGGGAGGGTGTATACTCCTCCCCTTCGGAAAACTTTTGCTTTTGGAAGAGGGCTGAGATGCAAAATCTTGCTATGTTTGACACATTTTGAAGCATTTCCTTTTTCTGTCTCAACTTTTTTTTTCACGCATGACGGCCAATAGGGGAGGCGCGCGCCAGTTGCGCCCCTCCTGGATCCGCCACTGTAACATTTGTGTTCATTATACAGATGATGGCAGTTGTAACATTTTGGCTCCCCGAAGAATCATTCCCAGTCCCCGACAAGGAGAATCGGTCTCGGGCCAAGTGAGGGGTGGTTAATCCGGTTTATTGTTCGAAAATGAACTAAACTAAGATTTTCTTCTTGCAATGCAGTTCCTATTGATGGAAGCTTCGTTTCAAGTCAGCATTATAGGCCCAAATACCTGTAAAACCAACATTCTCAAGGGTGGCAGTCAGCGTTCATTTGCGGCCCTCGACGTTCGCGTAAATGGACCACGGAACAGCCATCTAAATAAGAAACCAAATCTTTTGAGTTCTGGAAACAAAGCAATCATTATAAAGTAAAAACCCAGGTTAAAGGGAAAATGCAGTCACCCCAATCAGAGTTAGTAAACCCTGTCACTTCATGAATGACCTATTTTGATCAATTGACAATATGTTTGTTAGTGAATTGTGAAATTCAAGGAGAATTTCTCCTTGCTTTACCTAATTGTTTGTAATAGTTATGTTCAAAACTTCTTCAGAGATGCTTGTAATACAATATGAGGAGATTTGCAAGAGTTTGCTGATTTTTCAAAGCAAATTTTGGGGCAGCTGCCTATTGCCTTTAAAGCTGTCCGCGGTCCAAACAGGGCGTAGCTAGGATGAAATATATCGGGGGAGGGGGGCTAGGTATCAAATGGGGGGGGGAGTCACGGCATTGATCGCCGGCCTTAATTCTTGCATATTTTATTGGGACACACACAATTTCTGGGGGGCCTGGCAAACATTTGGGGGGCCCAACTCCCCAGGCCCCCCGTGGCTACGCGCCTGGGTCCAAAACACTTGAGACCCGCTGCTGTAGTCATGCTTTCTTAAATAATCTCACACCCAGTTGATAAACAAGATACGTGTAGAAATTGATAGCTTCAGGGCGTTTCCTATATGATTTCATGATCTGTAAAACAACGCGAAGTTAGCTTTAGAGATTTGCAGCTTAGGCTATAAAATTACCACCATGTTCAAAGGTGAAGTGGTTTCTCGGCAAAGTTCTGGCCATCCAATCACCAGAAGACTTAAAGAATGTAACTGCACGTTTACTTGACAAGTTTACCGTATACTCAGATCTATGTACATTCAATCAAATATACACATAGGCCTATACACTCATGCAAACAGACTTCTCCCAAAGCACTTGAGTTTTTTATGTTTTCTTTTTATTTTTGCAATACATTATGTAGATAAACAACTGCCAGACTCTTTAATATTTTTTTTTTAAGTTCATATGAAAAGACGACATGACAAAGGACGCGGTCGAACAGCCTGGATGACGCTGTTCTTTTCCAAAGATCGTATCACCATTTACGCATAAAGTACTTTTCAGGGGTAAGCCTAAACAAGTACAGGAAGTTTTGCACTCCCGGCCTTTGTTTGGCTTGTGAATAAAAAGAACTCCTAAACCTTTGGGGAGGAAAGGAAATGTCCCTATTGGTTATGTTCTTGAGCCTACACTTAAACCTCTTTGTTACAGAGACACGTCACGCGTGGCTAGGAAATACTCTTATACCGGACGAAAGGTGTGGAAAAAGTACTTATTTGCTATAATTTTCTATTTGATAATGCATGCATTTGGCTCATATCACTGTTAAAAATGTCTCTAAATTGTTGTAGAATTACAGAACAAAAAATAAAGAAATGCAAAGAGAATACAGCAAAAGTGCTGTCATTTTTTTGAAACTAATTGACAGCACTCTTGCTGTATTCTTTATGTACCTCTTTATTTTTTGTTCTGTAATTCTACAGAAATTTTTAACAGTGTAGAATTAGGAACGAAAGATAAAACTAAGTTAGTAAATATCTTAAAAGAAGGGTCTAAGGTTAAAATAGGGTTAAAATAAGTTTTCATGATTTCTTGAAGGGGTACTTAATCTAAGCATCCTAGTGAAATTTGCATTCAATTCCCATTTGTGTACGGTTTTGAAGATATAAGCAGATAAAGTGACAGCACTTTCGTCCCGGAGTGAACTTGGAGTAAGTAGTGGTGACATTTTAAACTTGTATTACTCATCACTGATTTGTGTTTCGTTGAATTCTGCAATAAATTTTCTCCTCAAAATCGCATGCTTTTCGCACTGTGAATGCATGAGGGGTATTTGAATTTGTCATGGGAAATACAAACCTACAGAGTATCTAGTTCAAAGTAAAAACAGTAAATCGAAAAAGCGAAGCATATACACATCAAAGTGACGACGGAAAAAGAGCGGGCAGAATATCTGGGCAAATGAATCTGGGCGGATGCTTTTAGTAACGCCATAACGAAAGGGTGTAGTCCAGGGGCGCATTATAAGGAGGGCTCAAGAGAGAGTCCAGAGATAGTACTCAAGTGGTTTCCAAGGGAAACCCCTGGAAGCTCCAGGGAGCAATACAACAAACTGAGGACTCAAGTATGAGCAAGGAGAATTAAGATGATTATAGTTTACAAGGAAGCATGAGCGAGACTGAGGAAATTAACAGAAACGAAAGTGGTCGAGTTTTGTTTTCGTAAATGCATTAAACCCCCAATCTACCGATAAGCCATCCTAAAAATGTTATTTTGAAAAAAAAAATGGACATCAAGAAATACATACTTCAAATCTTGTTTACAACTTTGTCATGATATTGCATTTGCTACAAGATCCCCTGTTGATGCATGCCCACCCACCCAGGGGAAGTTGGAGTCGTTCCTCTATACAAGAGCGGCGATTTTTTCTCAATATTGGGGGGGGGGGACATGACATGACCAGATTTTCCAATAATTTACTGTGAAAAATCAAAGTCAATGGGCGATTTCTCAAATATTGGGCGGGATCGCCGCCCATGCCTCTATAGCTTTCGGAAAAGTTTTCACCAGGATATATGCCGGTTATTAGTGCACTAACAATGGTTATTGGACACAGAAAGTTGTTTGCAGCCTCTGCATGGAGGCACTTTCAATTTCCTAACAAAACACGTTTGCTAAGAAGATGAGTCTGAATTAAGAACATTCGCGGAAATCTGCTGCAGCTTTCGATTTTCATAAAATATGTCTTCCTAAATGTAAGGGGAATGGGAAGCGCTCCTGCTTTGCATTCTTGCAGTTCTTTGTTCCTTAGTTACCAAGCCTATGCCCAAGAACAATCGGCCATTTGGAAAACCATTACCTCTGAAGAATGAGAATGCACTTAATAACAACACTGTGAGTATGAACTTTGAAGTGTGGAGAGGGTGCGACAATTTTTATGGCTTGCGAAATATTTGTCACTGACAGAAAACGATTAAAATAGCCCTTACTCCAAATCCAGATATGGATTGATATCTGGATATATCTGGTTAAATACAGTCTTTATATGGCCATATCAAGCCAGATATACAGCCAGATTTAGATGCCTTGATACATTATATCAAGTTTTATATGGCCATATCAAGCCAGATATAACTTGATACAATGCAATTCCAGATATGCAAATAAAGTTTTATATGGTCATATCAAGCCAGATATAACTTGATGAAATGCCAGTCCAGATATGTAAATACAGTTTTATATGGCCATATCAAGTCAGATATAACTTGATGAACTGCCAGTCCAGATATGTAAATACAGTTTTATATGGCCATATCAAGCCAGATATAACTTGATACAATGCAATTCCAGATATGCAAATAAAGTTTTATATGGCCATATCAAGCCAGATATAACTTGATGAAATGTCTGTCCAGATATGTAAATACAGTTTTATATGGCCATATCAAACCAGATATAACTTGATACAATGCAATTCCAGATATGCAAATAAAGTTTCATATGGCCATATCAAGTCATATATAACTTGATATGCTAGATATGCAAATGAGCATTTTGTTAGTTTGTTTTATTATTTATTTGATGTGATTCTTGGATTATGCTTGTTACAAATTAAGACATGTTTTGGATACAGCATCACCTTCCCAGACATTGCAGTTATTTAGTGGCTACACTTTTGTTAATACCGCAGTATACTAAGTGAACTTGCATATTGATTTGCAAAATTTGCAAAATGATTTGCATATTTGGGCGGAGCTTGTATCTAAACCTACATTTTTCATGATTTAGGAAGTTGAAAGTAAAATATGCACTACGCAGTAAACAAAATTTAAAGTCAAATACGTAATAAAGTTTAACATAAGAAGCCCATATCACTGTCATTACATAAAATAGGAAATTTCAATGCATTTTTCTGTTCACTGTTATGAAATAAATTGAATTTATGTACTTAACTCAATTCAACCCAATACCTATATTAAATTCTTCATGGGGCACTTAAACATTGTTTGCTGGTGTTCAAAGTCCTGGGTAGGACTTTAAACTGCATCCGGTTGTGGAGTTTGTTTAAACGTGGGAGTAATGGGGTTACCCTTTGCCACAACTGCCTCCGGGGCGCCCTTGGGCGGGGTGCACCTGTGTTTGCCCCGGTGCTTAAGTGCTGTTGCCTTCGGGCGTGGTGTTGCCTTCGGGCGTGGTGTTGCCTTCGGGCGTGGTGTTGCCTTCGGGCGTGGTGTTGCCTTAGGGGCGTAGTGTTGCCTTCGGGCGTAGTGTTGCCTTCGGGCGTAGTGTTTGTTGCCTTCCGGTGTAGTGTTTGTTGCCTTCGGGCGTAGTGTTTGTTGCCTTCGGGCGTAGTGTTTGTTGCCTTCGGGCGCAGTGTTGCCTTCGGGCGCAGTGTTGCCTTTGGCTGTGTGGTGGATTTGGCTGTGTGGTAGATTTGGGTGTGTGGTCTTTGTGGGACTTTGTTTTGGGGTTGTTTGTGGTGGTTGGGCTGGAGTGTTGTTTTTGGGTTGCTGCAGTGGCAGTACTAAATCTCAGTAGTAACAAAGACTCTTTTGTTCTTTGTCGCATGGTATGTGTAGTCTGTTTGACATTGTGTTCGTGATCCGCCAGGGTTTTTCTTTGGGTTTGGGATTATCCTTTAGTTTGTCAGTGCCTGTTTCTACGTACTTAAAAAGCTCGGTGTTCAAAGAACTTTTGGAAAAAAAAAAAAAAAAGGTGTTCAAAGAACCCAAACCGGACCGGAGCAAAACGCAACCGACAACCACCCACAGAATCGCCAACACGCTCTCACCACCCACACCCAGCAAAGGAAACGAAAGAGTCTCCGCCACCGCCAACAAACAGAAACCACCACCAACGACCACAACAACACAAGGCCAAAACAACACACGCCCAAAGGCAACAAACACACCCAAGGCAACAACACTCCCGAAGGCAATCACTGCGCGGAGGGATACGGGGGGTCCACTTGCCACACTCAAAATCACTATTTACAGTTTATTTACAGTATATACAACTATTTACATGCAACAAAAACAAAACTCCCAAAGAAATCCAACGAGTCCGGCGGGGGATCGGGAACGTCCACTCTCTTCGGGGACCCAAACTGACCTGGGCAAATACAGGCGCACCTTGCCCAAGGGTACCCCGGAAGCAGTTGTGGCAAAGGGTAACCTCATTATCCCCACGCTTAAACAAGCTCCACAACCGGATGCAGTTTAAAGTCCTTAAAAAGCTCGTACTTAAAAAGCTCACGTCCCCATGAGGAATGTGGACTATAAGTCCTAACTATGATTCATAACTAGAGCAGATATGGTCCTGATACAATTTTATCTGTGCCATATAAAGGCTTGATCCAGATAGAACTTTATCTGGCCATATATGGTTTAGATCTGGTTCTGGTTTAGATCTGTGTTATATTTGCTCAACTTTTTTATCTGATCTGATTTAAATTCCATATCTGGTGCAGATATGGGCCATATATGGAAATATATTCTGCTCATATAAGGACCATATCTGGTCCAGATAAAATTTTATCTGTTCCATATAAAGACTTGATCCAGATAAAACTTTATCTGGCCATATATGGCTTAGATCTGGTTCTGGCGTAGATCTGGGTTTTATCTGCCCAATTTTTTATCTAGCCCAGATATAAATCCCATATCTGCAACAGATATGGGCCAGATATGAAATCCATATCTGGCCCATATATGGAATTTCATATCTGGCCCATATCTGGATTTCGAGTAAGGGAGGTTATTCATTCGAAAAGACACTTCATAGCCCCTACCCCAGTACAGAAATCTACAATTGAAATACCTTCTGGATCATTTTGGTCGAAAGTCTTTTGGGGTCGAAGCACCTGTTCCCCTGCCCCCTTCCTGTGTCTGCGCCACTGGAGGTAGCGTCACTCCTGTTTGCTTCAAGTTCACTGCTGTAGTTTACACATGTGAAATGCAGTAAATGTGTGTACTAGTATTTCCAACGCCGCTCAAAAATGAAAATTTCACCAGAATGCGCAGAGAAGAATGCCTGTTCGCTTCGTTGTCATTCAAGAGTAACAATTAAAAGAGGGATAATCATATTCGTTTATTTCTTTTGTTCTATCGGCCTTTGCTTTTCTTCCTCGTGTATGTTTATTTTCATAGTGGGATCGACAGTGGGAGGCACTAACAGCCGAACCACATCGAGCAACTTATCACACATTCCGCTATATCACAAACCAACTGTAGCCTAAACTTTAGAGAAGGGGTTTACTATAGGGCAGGGACAGTATGCAAGCTCGGGCATCTAAGAAGACTGAGGAACAAAATGGTTTAAGAAATTCGCCAAAGAAAATTTACCATTCATAGTTACATCAGGGGTGGCGCAAGGTGGGGGAAGGGCAACCATGCCCCCTCCGTAGGCAAAGATTGACCCCCATCCCTGAATTGGGAAAATTTTTCCAATTTCTTCAGGAACTTTAAATGGGTATGACTGATATAAGAAATACCCAACGGCGACCTCCAGATTCTTCAATTAAAAACCCCAAATTTTCCACTTTTCTTCAATTAAATCCCCAAACTGAGGCGCCCGAAAATGTTCAGGCCTGATCCTCTCCATCCCGGCAATTTGTCAATTTTGTAGGGGTTTCATGTTGCTGTCCCGCCCCCTCCCGTTGGGGAGCTCCTCAGGCTGGCGCCACCCAGATGACTCTGAAGCAGATCAAGCAGTTGCTTTCTCGTTTCTAACCTGCAGAGTGCGAACGAAGTTTTGGAGTACTCATAGCCCCGAGGAACGACTCGTGTAAGTTGTACCCATATCATTAACCGTTAAGTCACCAGGCAGGTATCTTACGAAGTTACGGAAATATCGTACACTGCAAATTGTGCAGGCGAGATCCACATATCTACCAAGAAAAAGTTTCGTCATATCTACAAGTGTTTCTATTTTCCTACGACTTTGCGGGCCTCAGTGCAATAACCCCACCTTTATATAAATAACGCACAAGCACTATTGTCAACAAACCGACGGTATATTCCAAACATGCAGGATGTTTTCTTTTTGTGTTTAGCCAAGTTCCACCCACAAGTTTTTATTCGGAAAGTTGCAAAAATTGATTTTCTCGTTGAATGTGTGTGTTGGCAAACCTTATAAAACGATCTAACAGTCTAAGTACAATGGATAATTCAATGTCACATAGCCTGTGTGAAAAGTTTTGAGCATACAGCTGTACTGTGAGGAAAACATCATTGGCCAAATGCATGTTGATTATATAAATACCTGTTATCGGACAATGTTTCCTACCTTTCATTTTCACACAATAAAATAAAAAAAATAAAAAAAAAAAGTTGTGTTTTCGCTCAGTTTCAGTCACGAATGCAACATGTCTCGTTCTGTTCAGACATACTCGGCCTGTTGTAACTGGGATGAGGATGAGGCAAAATACCCAAGAGCGTAGCCAGGGGGTTTGCAGGGGTGTTGGACCTTTTCAAAAAAAAAAAAACAGGTTTCATTTCCGACAAAAAGTCAACAACGGTTAAATCATAACCCTCGTTTGAAGGAAATATTTACAAAAGGACAAGATGGATAATTTAAGTATAAGGGAGGACAATTACCTACAACCAGGGAGTTCAAGTCCCTGCTACAATCTCCCTATAACCTACAATCCGACTGCGACCCGACGAACCTAACGAGGTATATACCTAGGGTACAACTCATCCCCGACGAGTTGTCAGGTCGAGTTGCATCACATTCCAAAAGGGCTTTATTTCACAAAAAAATTCACATGGTGTCTATTTCATGCAATTAATTACGCACTACGGTACTAGGCCTACTATACTGTTTTTCCGGCAGCCTGGATTTCGTTAAAAGACAATGGCTCAGGCCCGTAGCCAGACAAGGTACTGCAAGGGGGAAAAATTTTTTCCAGGGGGCGAAAATTTTTTTTCGGGGGGGGGCAAATGTGTACAAATGTATTAAGTCAATGGTAAGATTCAAACTCTCTAGGGGGGCAAAAAATTTCAGGAGGGCTTCTACCCCCTGGCCCCCATTGACTACGGGACTGCAATGGCTTTCCGAATAGTGTAGTAGAGATGACTGACACAGAACCCTCAATTTGTGATAACTTTCCTAACTAAAGGATATATCATAATTGGAGGGGGTTGGATCTCTGGTTAAATATATCCAAATTTCCATCCGACAATAATTCACTTAAGTATGAATACCGTTGTGATCATAAAATTTTCCGACATTTCTGTAGCCCCCAAATAAAAGAAATTTCCTGACAAAGTAAATTAATTGCAAAAGAAAGTGACATTTTTTCCCGACGGACCGCAAAATTTTCCCGACGGACCGGACTTTGAAAATTTCTGGGGATGTAGCACCCAACATCCCCGGTAGTGACGCACCTGGGGGTTTGAAGGCATTTTCACCTATGCCTCTTCCTCTGCCTCATATGATGACAGTACAATTGTAATTGTTAATAATTACAATTTTCCACTGTCTATCTCGCCTGGTAATTGTAATCCTGACTCATTTTTGCCCCCTAAATGTCATCGTCTGACAAAGCTACTGCCATACCCCCTCCGATATTTTGATTATACCCACCAGGGGCGTAGCCAGGATTTTAAAAGTTGTAGGCACGAAAAAATGAAATATATGTATATACAGTGCAACCCCGCTTTAAAGGACACTCATCTAGGATGACACCTAGTAAAGTCCCAAAAACCGAAACGTAAGGTTAAGTTGATTCACTTATCAGGACAACCCCACTTGACAGGACACTTTATCTGGTGCCCTTGTGTGTCCTTTAAAGCGGGGTTCTGTATGTCACTGTATCAATAGGGTGTCTCAATCAGTCACATGATGACTGATGGTACACTTAGTCCTCTTTTGTTGACCACTAACACTAGTGATATCTATTGATGGTCAGTTGTGTGACCAACCATGACCAGTCAGGTTTTTCCTGTAGAGGGAGGAGAAGGGTACCAAGATTTTGCATTGATGTAACGTTAAGGCCTATTACTGTTGGGCCGTACGCTTGTTCTGTGATTAACAACAGTTATTGGATCCATGAATTACCCAGGGTTGTCAGATTGTAACATCATTCACCGGCCACAATATGTGCCGAAAATCAGCCAAAACGGTAAAAAAAATATGCCAAATGAAATTTACCGGACACACCGACACACACACACACCTGTACACACGTATGATGCAATTACGCAACCGCGAATTATGCCTGAAATATGACTCTGGCACGCTGCTGCAAGCAGAGACCATATGCTCGCGTCTGATTGTCCAGAGTCCTGACAGGTGTTACTTTTCCCCGCGTGTGCTAAAAATAGGAAACTATTCGGGCCGGAAATTGTGTGTGGTCTGTGTACGATGAATAATTACAAAGGGCATAAGGAGTGATGAATACATTAATTACTAGCTGCATACCCCCGAAATCAAACTCGGCCAAAATCAGCCTAAAATCGGCCAAAATCGCTTTAGCCGGTACCTGAGAAAACGCACCGGCCAAAGAAATTCAAAATATGCCAAATGTATGCAATTTGGCCGGTAATCGGCCAATATGGCAACCTTGGAATTACCACAAACTGTGCAACGAATCACTTGAAAAGGATATGGTGGAAGGAAGGCTTCCTGTGAAAACCTCAGTTTTACTTCCTTCACGTGCGGATTCTGGTCTGTGTTTTCAGTTCATGTCACGTAGGCCTACAATATTACAGTACGTAGTCCTTGATCATGGACCCAGGCCTAGCCTAGCATACACAGTACACACTGCGTAAGTCTCATGAGGGGCTCCGTGAGCTGGTCGTTTACGGACACCAGCGATACGGACTAAAGTTATGTGCGTACTACGCCATATGCTGATCGTTCTGAAGTATGAGCATAGACTAGACCTCGGATAAAGTTTTCTTGAAGAGGAAATCTTCTCATCCGAGACAGTTTCAATTCTCCCAACTAAGGTAGCTCTAGCCCCGCTCATAACTGTCTTTAGCGTCTCCTTGTGCAGACACAAATAGTTTATTGCCTAGGCCCACATCCTGGTGAGTATACAAGGCCCTAATATGTAATCAAAACACTCTGTGTAAGGTGTGTAATATGACCTGTTCTGCATCTTTTGAATTTTGCAACTCTGATGCCAATCAAAAAGTGGTCACCAATTGAGACTTTTGCTTACCCCTTTGTAAAAGTCATACTTTGGGTGATGCAAATCTGTCTTTAATATCAGTCATAAAAATTCAACTTAAAAAATGTAAGCATCTCATCATCAGATTGACCAACTAGAATGATATTACTCAAGAAATGTTTTTCGTTTGTTTTGTAATTGTTTTAATGCAATCTTTTTCCTAGGCTGGCCTGCCTTTATTCATATACATTAACACAGATGTTGTGATACGTATGGGTAAGTCAGTACATTCTGTTGTTAGTTGAGCTAAACGAAAAGTTCACCAGAGCATGCGCAGAAGGTATCTTCGAACTGGCTTATTCAAATGAATAAATCGTTCCCTATATTCCCGTCGCAAGACGTAAAATGTTATTTGAATTATGTGTTGGGTGTTTTAGTCTGGTATGTAGCCCCTTAAAAATCAGACAAACCGGGTGTAGCTTTTAAAAACTGACAAGATCGGATCCTAGTATTTTTCGGCGGGTAGAGTGTTGAATGAAACGGCACGCGATAGAAATGACAGCATATAGATGACAGAAGAATAAGTCACCTAATTAAGCCATATTTTGCTACGTTCATTTCAATAGTTGTTCCTGTCTAGACTCTTAAACTCGTCCAGCTAGCTTATGGATTTGAATTATGGGTGTTTTTTTTAAAAAAAGATAACTTGGCCAAAAAAAAAGTGTAGGCCCGGGCCTACAGTGCTACATACTGGCGACGCCCCTGCCCACCCCAATTTTTGTACAGCTTTGACTTGATATAATCTCTCAAAAAGCACTCATACTGTAATTACAGGCTAACTCTTACGCCAGTTTTCCCAGTGAGTCATTTATTGATGACGTCTTTACAAAGCTTTACAAAGTTCGGTTAACAATTCGAGGAACTGGAAGAACTGCGAGTAGATGGCCAGGAAGCAACTTTCGCTCATCATGGATATCAGTATCAAACGCCTATGAGTCAATCTTCCGCAGTTTTGCCAATTGGTCACTTCAAAGTCAAGTTCTAATGGAAACGAGTTAAAAGTTAAGTAGGTTGTGTTTCATTCTGAAAACAGAGACGAAATGTTCTTCAGTAACCAATACATTGGCATTCAACGGAGTGTTTTAAGCCCCCCCCCCCCAAAAAATGCGTTGTTTCAAACGGGAACCGACTTTAAGAATTCTTGGAAATTTTCAATCAATTCCCCTTTCCGTGGTTATCGGGACACTACAAAGTTTGTAACCTAAAGTAAACTTGAGGCAAGCAGGAATGATGATGTCATCTTTTTACTGTCATTGATGAGAAATCCTACGTTTCTTTGTTTTTCAAGTTCAATCTATATACTAAATATATTTTGCATGAGAATTGTAAAGCTTGTAAAATTCAGATCCCTATCAAGTATCATGCATTCAGTGACGAAATGGTAAATTTTAATAGGGGAAATTTGTCAGTAAGTTTAGCACAAAGCAAAATAGTGTTGATTTATGTGAGGTTATGCAGACTTGTGCTCGCTTTAACAAAAGGAAAACTTTAAGCAAAAATTTAATATATATATATATATATATATATATATATATATATATATATATATATATATTATATATATATATATATATATATATATATATATATATATATATATATATATATATATTATATATATATATATATATATATATATATATATATATATATATATATATATATGAAAGAGGAACTTAATCTTCGCAATTTGGTGAAACTTTCATTCAAATCGGACATGTAGTACTCGAGATATCAGCAAATGAAGTTACTACATCTGTGACCCAAGTGTGCTTGAGGCAAGCAGAGGTTATATCACTTCCTCACACTGATGAGAAATGCTTTGTTTCCTTTGTTTTTTCAGTCTGTAATTGGACTGACCTTGAGTTGATAGGGATAGGACCTCCTCATGGAGAATGTGAAGTTTCTAAAATTTCCATGCCTCTCATGCGATAACATGAGATTGTGGAAGAGAAAATTGGTTGTAAAGTTTAAAGAAAAACAAAAGACTGCTCATTAATGTGAAGCTATGACGTCATATGTGCTTGCTTCAAGTTGACTTCGTGTTGAAAATGTGACAACTTTAACTGCTAATATCTCTAGAACCACACATTCGATTTCAATGCAAATTTTACCAGAATGTGTAGAATAAGTAGGCCCACCCCTCTAATATATCAAAACTTGATTAGAGCTTAGACCCTTCTTTTAAGTTCAGTTTGGATTAAAAATGTGAAAACTTTATCTGCTAATATCTCGAGAACCACAACAGGAAGTGAATGCCATTTTCACCGGATAAGTTAGATTGAAGTTATAACCCCTCTGTCATATTATAGCTAGGCTTCACTTGGGCCTAAAACCTACATTTATAGATCACAGTTAAATTCTTGAAGCAAATCCACAACATTACAATCAGGGATGGGACCAGAGTTTGCCCGAAAGGGGGCCATGCTATCCGGAGGGGTGGGGCAGGCAACAACCCAAAGCACCGACAAAGTTGACGGGTTGCCGGAAGGATCAGGAGAGCATTCAGGCGCGAGAAGCGCGGGAAAAGTGTGAGTTTGTTGGAGAAAATTTGAAAAATTTGGCTTTCTGTTACGAAATTGAAAATCGTAGGAATTGATCGTAGGCAAACCGGGGAGGGAGACCAAACGACTCCAAAGGCACCGCGGGAGCGCTAAGCGCTCCCTTAAGAGCGCGGGGCCAGGGGTCGTCGTAGGGACCCTGGTGGTCCAGGGGCATCGCCCAAGTGGGGGTCCAGGGGTAAACGCACCCGGAAACTCTGAAATATTTAAAGAATTCGAACCATTAGAATGAAGTATATGGCTATTTTACAACTCATCGGATTTGCAATAAACACATTGAAAGCCACATTTTGACCATTTTAATAATAGTCTTAATCAGAATAACAGGTCACATATGTTGAAGAGGGTTTGGTTTGTGGGTGGTTACAGTGATGAGAATTTGTACAAAGCTACAGAGCACCCAAGATGTTCTACAGGATGTACCGTAACCACGATACAATATTTAAAACTGATGCGCGTGAAGCCCGTCAAAGAGAAAAGCGTTGCTTAATTAAGACATTTTATTGTAGCCTTTTGTTTTTCTTTATTTTTTAAATGCAATATTATCCAATACATAAAAAATATCTTCTTTCCCCAGCCACCTATTCTTTCTTCATGTTTCATTTTTGTGGATGGTCTGGGACAAGGGGCCTTTCAAGTTTTTATTACTTTTTAAAATAAGATAGGTTCGAGAATCCACGTTAAAGAAAGATTTTGTAAGAACGATCAAAGTTTGAAGGTTATGACAGGTAAAAAAAATCCAAAGTCAATGAACTGTTGTTATGAGTCATTCCCAGGGATCGCGGAGACGGAGGCTTTAACCCCCGCGCTTTTTCTTCCTTGAGCATTTTTGGGCCGCTTTAAAGCATCTGATGCGCACTGTCTAAGAAGGTATTTTCTGATTGGCTGATTCTATTGTATTGTATCGATTGTAGGGATTAGTTAGGGATTAGGGTTAGCGTTAGCCAGTCATAAAAATTCTTCTTAGACAGTGCGCATCCCTTAAAGTGGAATGATAGGCTTTTATTTTCTTGAACATATAATGGGCGGCTTCGATGATTACCCCTCCCCCTCACTTCAAAATTGGGTCCGCGGCCCCTGGTTCCTACAGAGACATGGCCATGGGCGTCTGCAGTAGAAATGCAAGAGAAGCAAGTCTCATTGGAGTCTGCATCTTTGTAAGGTGTGGCCGGCGAAGCCCTTAACCACGAGCGCCGGAGGTTGGAGACCGACTGTCCTCCCTCGGAAAATTTTTCGTAACTTTGATGGCTTTTGCCAACCTTTTGGAACCATTTCTAGCGAAAATCCTGCGCTTTCAGGTATAATTTGAAATGCTGATGAAATATTTTCCTTATGATCATTGCAAGTAACCGTTGGTCAATTTAATGAGGAATGGTGGTAGTTGAAGGGGGAAGTGAACAACAGGAGTGGTTGCAAGAGTTTTGGAAATAGTTATTTACTCGAGCTATCCTGTAGAGGTTCTTCACTGACATCCGATAAATACATGTGACAACAACAAAGTTGTCCATATTGGACGTCAAACTTATCGCGCTAAACATGAACCCTATGTACAAAAAGCATAAAATGTAAAGTGCCTAGTTTTCAAATACCGTAATGTTTCTTTGATGGTGGCGACAGTTTTTTTGCATAATCGTCAAAGAAAATCACAGGTCCAACAGTTTAATTATCGATTTCCAACAAATAGCCTATGGGAAACAAGAGCTAGATAGGTTTCTGAAATTCTTCAGAAGAAATATTGAGCTCGGGAGTCCACGTACTAAATTGCCTAGTGCTCACTCCATATTGGGTGAGCGCCTCAATATATCTACGATAGAGTTTTTTCATTGTGATTGTTATAAGGCATTTAAACCCAACACATTAAGTACACTAAGTACAATCAATCGCCAACGGTTCAGTGAAGAAAATATTGTTTGAAAAAAAATGATCAAAACAATTAAAGCTTTCACCGATACACAGTGTAGTTCTTGGCGCGTGCACTCCCGAAATGACGGTACAGGTAAACTGAGCCCATTATGACGTCACGTGAAGAACCTCTATACAGGATGTAATAACGAGGCAATTCCACAAAACTTTTCCTACGGACAGCAGTCCTAACGTGACCTCTTTCATACTGAGTTCACACTAATTAGGACGGCCGAAAAATTCAGTGAGAATCGCGATTACCTATATACTGCGGGTAGGTGTCTGAATCGTGTATGCAAGAACCATTGTGCGTTTAATGATCGACGTACATTAAGTACAGTACTGTCAATGACCCTTACTTCAGGGTTTCAAGCCTCACAAAAGTGTGGCGGGGAGCCGACGTCCATCTTTGAAAGAAATTACAATTCAGGTACCAAAACAAAAATTTTCAACAACAGTTTGCCCCACCTTTGACTGCTCCGCCACTGTATTAGGTAGTTTTAACTGAGGGTGGGCGCGAAGCTCGCCGAGAAAAACTTTGACATTTCTTGTATAGTATTTGATATTGTACTTTATTTTGCATTGCAAAATTTACCATAATATTAAAGTTCCTTTATAATTTCTCTGGTCTCGGCTCCTTGCGTTCATTTTAAAACTTCCTTGTGTTCATTTTTTTTAAGGTCTGAAAAAGTGTGTGTGTGTGCGTGAGTGTGTGTGTGTTTCTTATCCCGTCTATGCTTATCGGGGATTACATACATTGTAGGCTATAGTGTCCAATTCGTCTGACCGATGAAATGGATCTTCCTCCTCTACTCGCTTACCTACGAAAGCCCATTAGTGCCATAGTCAAAACTGTATTTTAAGCAAATTTGTTTTTTCGAGAAATATATTTTGGAAAAACTGTTTTTTCGAGAAATATATTTTTGGCCAATTGTTTTTTCGAGAAATATATTTTAAGTATATTGTTTTATCGAGAAATATATTTTTGGCCAATTGTTTTTTCGAGAAATATATTTTGGAGCATCTGTTTTTTCGAGAAATATATTTTGGAGTATCTGTTTTTTCGACAAATCTATTTTAAGTATATTGTTTTGTCGAGAAATATATTTTGGAGCATATTGTTTTTTCGAGAAATATATTTTTGGCCAATTGTTTTTTCGAGAAATATATTTTGGAGGATCTGTTTTTTCGAGAAATATATTTTGGAGGATCTGTTTTTTTCGAGAAATATATTTTGGAGCATCGGTTTTTTCGAGAAATATGTTTTGGAACATCTGTTTTTTGGGGGTAATATATTTTTGGCCAATTGTTTTTTCGAGAAATATATTTTTGGCCAATTGTGTTTTTAAGAAATATATTTTGGAGTATCTGTTTTTTCGAGAAATATATTTTGGAACATCTGTTTTTTCGAGAAATATATTTTTGGCCAATTGTTTTTTCAAGAAATATATTTTGGAGCATCTGTTTTTTTTTGAGAAACATATTTTGGAGGATCTGTTTTGTCGAGAAATATATTTTGGAGCATCTGTTTTATCGAGAAATATATTTTGGAGCATCTGTTTTTTCGAGAAATATATTTTGGAGGATCTGTTTTATCAAGAAATATATTTTGGAGGATCTGTTTTTTCGAGAAATATATTTTGGAGGATCTGTTTTTTCGAGAAATATATTTTGGAGCATCTGTTTTTTCGAGAAATATATTTTGGAGTATCTGTTTTTTCGAGAAATATATTTTAAGCATATTGTTTTTTCGAGAAATATATTTTGGCGGATCTGTTTTTTCGAGAAATATATTTTTGGCCAATTGTTTTTTCGAGAAATATATTTTGGAGCATCTGTTTTATCAAGAAATATATTTTGGAGGATCTGTTTTTTCGAGAAATATATTTTGGAGCATCTGTTTTTTCGAGAAATATATTTTGGAGCATCTGTTTTATCAAGAAATATATTTTGGAGGATCTGTTTTTTCGAGAAATATATTTTGGAGCATCTGTTTTTTCGAGAAATATATTTTGGAGCATATTGTTTTTTTCGAGAAATTTATTTTTGGCCAATTGTTTTTTCGAGAAATATATTTTGGAACATCTGTTTTATCGAGAAATATATTTTGGAGCATCTGTTTTTTCGAGAAATATATTTAAGCATATTGTCTTTTCGAGAAATATATTTTGGAGTATCTGTTTTTTCGAGAAATATATTTTGGAGCATCTGTTTTTTCGAGAAATATATTTTGGAGCATCTGTTTTTTCGAGAAATATATTTTAAGCATATTGTTTTTTCGAGAAATATATTTTGGCGGATCTGTTTTATCGAGAAATATATTTTTGGCCAATTGTTTTTTCGAGAAATATATTTTGGAGCATCTGTTTTATCGAGAAATATATTTTGGAGTATCTGGTTTTTTTTTTCGAGAAATGTATTTTGGAGTATCTGTTTTTTCGAGAAATATATTTTGGAGCATCTGTTTTTTCGAGAAATATATTTTGGAGCTTCTTGTTTTTTCGAGAAATATATTTTGGAACATCTGAACCATGCAGTACTTCCACATTCCGAAGGAGATTCTTTAAGATGTAGATGAAATAAAAATTAGTAAACGGAACATTGTTGTTATACCCTATATCCACAAACGTCAAACGTGTGCCAAGTTGGGGGCTTTCTGCTACATAAGGTAAAGAAAATAAAGTCCGGAAATTCGAGATAACTTATGGATATTCATCTTCATTCAAAGAATTTTAATTGCAATATGTGGAAGTACTGCAGCTGCGCTTTTTGTACCCGTTGTAAATTTGGCTGAAGTTAGCGAACACTAACAGCGAACATTAGTGGCGAACAATAACAGCGCACGATACCAGCTAACGGTAAGCAAAAAGTTACCACGGAGCTGCGCGTAACAGTGGCGTAGCCAGTATTTTTTGAGGGGGGGGGGGGGCACTCGGGGTCACGAACCTTTCCTGCGGGGCACAATTTCTGAATTCTCTCGCTCTATAGGACCGAATATACTTCAAACATTTCGCATGAGGAGGGGGTGGGGAGCACCTGGGGTGACACGGCCAAGTTGTCGTGGGGGCACGTTCCCTCTCGTGCCCTCCCGGAGCTACTCCACTGCTGCCTAAGGGTCATTATTATAAGGCTTTAAGGAAAATCACAGTCGGTCTAGTGAAGAAAAATAAAGCCAGGTCAAAACTTCATTACTTTTAATATTGCACAGTACCGATACCGAATTTCTTGGGGAAGTCAGTGTAGCCGAAATTATAATTGCATGCTAACCTATCCCGAGGGGTGATGTCAGGGAGGGGGTAACAAGCCCCAATCGTGCCATCATTAATAATGAGGTTTTCCTTTTTTTGCCGTGTTAAAATTGAATTTGTAACTCAATAAGATGGTGATGCACGTTTTTGGCGACTCAATCTTCTATCACCTCACTTATGTTAACCGATCTCGGGTGACGACATCGGGGAGGGAGTCGCAACCCCCCCCCCCTCCCAAAAAACGTCCTTAAATGTGAAATTCTTAATTTAAGCCCGAGTTTGGCTAACAAATCCAATTTGTAACTCAGTAAGATGGAGGTGCCCATGATAGCTGACACAACCTCCTATCATCTCATGTTAACCGATTCCGGGGGACGATGTCGGGAAAGGGGTCACAAGCCCCCAAAGATGCAACAAATGGTAAAAAGGTTTGGAATTTAACCCAAGCTTTTGCTAAAAAATCCAATTTGAAACTCAGTAAGATGGGGGTGCCCGAAGTAGCTGATACTTACTTGACCCCTCTTCCCGACATCGTCCCCCGCCTGATCAACTAGTATGACATGACAGGGAATTGTGTTAAGCTACAAAGAACACCCAAATCTTAATAATGGAAGCCACAGCTTCGATTATAGGGATTGCTCTGCTTTGCTCCGTCCAAATTACCGCCCTCTGCAACGAGCGTTACTACATCATCTGTAATCCGTGCAGCACATATTTACAACGGGTATAGGCGCAGCTGCAGTACTTACATATATTGCACTTATAAGTCTTTGAATGAAGATAAATATCCATAAGTTATCTCGAATTTCCGGACCTTATTTTCTTTTCCTTATGTTGCAGAAAGTCCACTACTTGGCACAAGTTTATGGATATAGGGGTATAACAACAATGTTCCGTTTACTAATTTTTATTCCATCTACTTTTTAAAGAATCTCCTTTGGAAAGTGTAAGTGCTGCATGGTTCAGATGTTCCAGAATATATTTCTCGACAAAACAGATGCTCCAAAATATATTTCTCGAAAAAACAATTGGCCAAAAATATATTTCTCGAAAAAACAGATACTCCAAAACATATTTCTCGAAAAAACAATTGGCCAAAAATATATTTCTCGAAAAAAGAGATGCTCCAAAATATATTCCTCGAAAAAACAATTGGCCAAAAATATATTTCTCGAAAAAACAGATCCTTCAAAATATATTCCTCGAAAAAACAATTGGCCAAAAATATATTTCTCGAAAAAACAGATGCTCCAAAATATATTTCTCGAAAAAACAATTGGCCAAAAATATCTTTCTCGTAAAAACAGATGTTCCAAAATATATTTGTCGAAAAAACAGATACTCCAAAATATATATTTCTTGAAAAAACAATTGGCCAAAAATATATTTCTCGAAAAAACAATATGCTTAAAATATATTTCTCGAAAAAACAGATGCTCCAAAATATATTTCTCGACAAAACAGATGCTCCAAAATATATTTCTCGAAAAAACAGATGCTCCAAAATATATTTCTCGAAAAAACAATATACTTAAAATAGATTTCTCGAAAAAACAGATGCTCCAAAATATATTTCTCGAAAAAACAATTGGCCAAAAATATATTTCTCGAAAAAACAGATGTTCCAAAATATATTTCTCGAAAAAACAGATACTCCAAAATATATTTCTTAAAAAAACAATTGTCCAAAAATATATTTCTCGAAAAAACAATTGGCCAAAAATATATTTCTCGAAAAAACAGATGTTCCAAAATATATTTCTCGAAAAAACAGATACTCCAAAATATATTTCTCGAAAAACAATTGGCCAAAAATATATTTCTCGAAAAAACAATGTGCTCCAAAATATATTTCTCGAAAAAACAGATGCTCCAAAATATATTTCTCGAAAAAACAGATCTTCCAAAATATATTTCTCGAAAAAACAGATCCTCCAAAATATATTTCTCGAAAAAACAAATTTGCTTAAAATACAGTTTTGACTATGGCACTAATGGGCTTTCGTACTTACCGCACCGTACCACACAGACAAGAGAACAACTATAGGCCGTGCGATAGGCCCTATGGGTTGAAATAACGACCTTTACTTAAAACTGTAGCCTATAGGGAGTATAGGCCACCCTATAGATTACTGGTTACTGAGAGGGAAAGGACTTACACTATTTTGCTATAGACCTGTGGAAGGGAAAGATGGAAGAAACGAAAAAAAAAATTCTTCAACGCGAGAAGCTCGCCGAAAATTTTATTTTGGGTTCCATTTGATAACATTGTCCTGTTGAGAGGAAAAGCAGGTGCCGTCGGGGGCTACGCCGGAACCGACTGTAGGCTCCCCTATGAAAATGGATAAAAAAAATCACCGACGAGGCGGAAGCCTTTCCCGAAGGGGGGCAAGGTCCCCTTCCCCCACCTCGCCCTACCCCTTAAGATATCTGAGCACAAAGCCCTTTTCAGGGCACTGGCACTGTATTTCAGGGTAACATAGTTATCAAGCACTGGTGAGTAGCTGTGGGGTAGGGTGGGTTATCCCATGAGCCAAGAGTACAAAAATGCCCCAGATCACTCTTTTTCTTGGAAGAAAATCTCACATGACTCCTTTGTAAAATATGGTTACCCTTTAACTGTAAAATGAAGTAGAACTTTATCAACATGTCTTTAAAAGTGCCATTTTTGGCGCGTTTCGCGAGCACCCTTCACTCTTAGCAAAAAAGGGTTTTTCTTTTGTCCCACATTAAGAATTCTATAGGTTCTTCGAGAACTTAATTATTTACAGGAATTATTCCAGAAAATAGGTTCTGCCTGGAACCCTTTATCACCTTTTGTCCTCCAGGAAGAACCATAGAACCCTTTTTTTCTTAGACTCTGTAGTTGTCACTCACATTGTTTTCCTGACCACACCCCAAGACAACCCTTTCCCCCTCTCTCCCCCCTCGTAAAACAATATCCCATGAAATGAAACTCCTTTCTATATCCTTTATATTTCCCAGCCACAGTGGAAGTCATCCCTTCCTTTTTTACCGTTGCATTGTTCGTGGACGAAAATGGGCACATTTCCTTATACAGAAACTTCCTCATAGACGGAAGGACGCCTCCCAGCTATTGTGTTGCAGTGACGTCTGCGTTTTTCTAGGAAACGAATGATACTGGCAGCCAGTTCGATAGATCTTTATCATCTTACGGTGCCCAAGAGACTGTTTACGGTATGGTTTTGCTGGCATAAAAGCTGGAACATCCAAATACACACGTATACGTGCCGATTTGAATAAGGTTACAATGCAGGCGTAGTCTTCATATTATTGTAGGTTGTATGACTGCAATGCGACAAGGATAAAAACTATACACTTGTGTAACTCTTTGAGGGATAAGGACCTCTAGATTCCTAGAATGTTTTATAACTCCTAACTTTATTCTCGGGTGCAAAATGGTTACATACCTTTGTCAGTCTTATGCCAAATATTATTTGAAAGAATTCGTCTTTCGGTGGTAATGAAGTAAATATTTTTTCATGGATTTTTCTGGAATCTGGGAAATTTTCGGAGACGCTTGTTTATCAAGGACGAAACTTGAGTCTGCGACTGGCCACTAAAATTTGGGTTATCTGGTCACCTCATCGAATGAAAGAGAGGCTTAAGCTGTTTACAGTACCACAAACAAAGTTTCTATTTGGAAATTCCTGAACAGGAAGGTATCCCCATATACTAACTCACTGGGACAGTAGTGGAGATTTGTAAGGAAAAGCGGGGGATAATATGCCCTTGAGCCGGGTTAAAGTCACTGTGTGAAAAAAAGTGAAAGACAATGGGAAAATTTCCAAAAAGGTGCCATATGTGGAGGGGGAAGGGGAGGGGAGAGGATACTAACCCCTACCCCAGGACTTTTGCATGGCCATGCAATGGACTCCCCATCTCCACCACATCAATCCACTCATTTAAAAGGTTGCAAGTTTGTAGATTTTAGGCTTAGGTGTAGTAATGAATTCCTTTATGTTGTGGTGACTATTTGTCATACAACAGCATACGTGACTGAATATGTAATTCTGTAATGAATTACCCCACGGAGCACAGTGTTTGCTCAGCCCCTCTTTAATTAAGTCTTCCCAACCACCGTCCACTCAAGCGAAGAGGACTGCGTCCAGTTTTTGACGTACCATAAACTTCATGACCATAATATGACTTATTCATATGCTCTCATGTGCTTTATCAGCCTATGCAAACCTCAAGTTTATAATCAGCCTAATAATTACTGTTCACTTAGAGTACACAAAAAGCTGTGCAATGTGGTTGATGTGCTCTCTGAAGGACAAATAAATGACTGCTTTCATGCCATCTCAACCAAAGGGTGAAAAAAATGTTGAGATAATATGTTTTAGAATACATCTTTACACGAAACTAATAAAAATTTATCTTCGAGAAGGCAAAAACAATGTATTTGAGACAGTTTACACCAATACACATTTGTTCATCTTACTTTCATTGTATTTACACATTTACATTTGACAAGCATTACAAAACACAGTTGAACATCACACGCCACTCACAAACAGGATGTACAAAACCATTTCAGCATAATGAGAGCAATTATGAGAACTTGTACCTTGAACCCTCTTCAAAAAGAGGTTACGGGTGTGTCTGAGAAATATCATCAGTAACACTTAAGGTACGAGTTTTCTGCTTAAGCTGACCGATTTCAAATATGTGCAAATTTGTAGAATGAGTAATGTACTGAGAAGCTGCAATGTGATGTCTCTGGTGATGAGACCAATACATCACTCCTACTGAGTACACGTACAAACATTTGCATTAATAGCAATGATTAAAATTTGAACTATATGAGTACAAATTTATTCTGAAGAGAATGATGAGCATTAAGAACAGGGCAAAATGTGCTGCACTGCAACATGTCGCAGGCCCACAGGCAGATCATTTGACAGGAGGAGGGAGGTTGATTTCAGTTCAAATGGAACTACAGAAGGTGTGAAAACTGTTGTAGTGACAGCCTGGAACGTCACATAGAGAATTCTTCTGAAATGATTAGGAATGATTAGATGCTACAATCTTGGACAAAACTCGTTGGAACACCCCTGCACCCCCGTTCCCCCGTACAATGTTGGAGGTAATAATGTCAATTGGAGATGCACCGCTTTAGTTTGGACACAACATTGTACTGGGGGGACGGGGGTTTCGTAAATCGTGCGCAACACTGTACTGGGGGACGAGGGTTTCCCAAATCATGCACGACATCATATTGTACACGGTACAACGGTTGAAGGTGTTCCAACAGTTTTGTCCAAGATTGTAGCTGATACAGCATTTTGGCACTTTGTGACTGCTGATGTAAATTTATATTCAAGAAGTGGTCTGAGTGATAGCTCTCTATGGTGGAAAGGGAGGGGGGGCATTGTCATCTGACCCCTCAACCACCATCTGGTTACCATCCCTAGTTGGCACTTTGGTCTTTTTGTTTGTCCCTTTTTTGGAAGGAATCAATCCTGCTTATGATTTTGTCAAATTGACTACTTAAATAAATAACTTCCGCCTCTTACCTTCTGTGACGTTTAATTTGTGTATTGGTAAAACTTTATAAACATTAAAATTGTCTTGTTACCACTTACAATTAGATAGAATACCCTAATTTCTTATGTTTTGTAAACAGTAATGCTGACAGTTCATGTCACTGACAGATAAACATTTAAAAACTGGAATAGATAACGTACCTCAGAAAGTTATCAAAACTGGAAAGTTTTTTTAGGATTTTTTTTCTTCAAATTTTATTTTTTAACAGACCATCCATGGAAAGACTAAATATTTTTTTAAGTAGTCCATGCCATGACATTCACAAAGACCTCCATTGAGGCAATGAGAAAAAAATAAAATAAAATAAAACTCTGTCCATGGTGTACATTATAAATTAATGACAGTATTAAAAATATGCAGGGGTGACTACAGATGTGCTTTTGCAATTGCCAAATTCTCCAACACAAAATTGTTGCAGCTTATAAAAAAAATTACCTTTAAAAAAAAACAGCTATCACAAAAAAAAAAAAAAAAAAAAACAGCCAAATGCTAGCACACTCACCTCCTCCTTTAATTTACAACTTTCAACAAAGACAATTAAAATAGCTGTGGACCCCCAAAAGCCCCTGTAATATTTGAAGGGTAAATTTGTTTCCAAAACATTTGAAAAGAGCCTTCCCTGAAGAAAAAAGATAAAAAATTTCGAACACTGACTGATGAGCTGTATCACCAGTGTTACATACTTCACCCCATACTTCAGAAAATTTCAAAGTTCCCCTTTCTGAATATTTCTATTGTTACAACCACTGACTAACAATGTGGGTAACTAAGTCCTTCTAAGTTATGTGCAAGTCTCTCAGGGCACTCTGTCTTCTTCACCTTGGCTTGACATTAGAACTGGTTGCCAGCCAATTAAATCAATTCATTCTGCTGCACCTTTTGGCAAGTTACCAAGCCAACTTACGTTTGCTTCATTAACCTGTAATAGCAGAAGAGATTTATCAGGCACCTCTAAGACAACTTTTCTAATGGAATCCAGATATTTTCTATCAAAATAACTGAAAGTTTTGTCTCAAAATACTATATCCCAAAGAATGGCTTTCCCAGACCATGCCAAAAGCATCTTCTAGACTCATGAAGGTGGTGAACCTTTTTCAGATCCACAGAGGTATGTCTGACGTACTTCGACACTAGTAGTAGACAACCTTGTAATGAAAAACGACTTAAAATAAGCAATGAACAAGTGAGTGAATGTTCTTCATTTGTCATACATGGTGTGGACCTTCGATCTTCATTTTTAAAAGGTACTATCTCATCATCCAGACAGATCTCCGCTGTCAAACTTTTCTTGATCATAGGCATTGGCTTTCACCATCCTTCCTCCGAACCACCTCCCATTAAGAGCCTCTGAAGCAGCTTTCGCTTCTGGAAGAAATAGCAAAAAGGCAGTATTGCATTGTAGGTTTCAAAAGTTGGAAGTTAAATCAGATAAGATCAACAGCCAATCTGAGCATACAAGGTCTTGTTTCAAAGATAAACATGAACTTCTCATACCTGGTCTTAAAGACCATTTACTACTCTAAAACTGTTAAAGAAACTGTTTTCTATTAATTATGGATACTGGCTATGTCTTGTCTTTCTTATGTTTGTCTGCTATAATGACTTCCATGGTGTACAGTATTATGGGAAAGAAGCTGTGATAACCATCAACAGCTTTAATCAAATGATACTTTTCAAACATTTTTAATTACCTATGATTGTTTTTCTATGGTTAAAAGATCAGGAAGTCTTGTGCTCACACTGAAACAATTTTAAGTATCAAATATCCTCTTGATTCCCTTTCCAGTATCTACCATATTGTTTTCACTTCACTTTTATTGCATATCAATTACCATAGGTAAAAACAAGGAAAAGTCTTACAGAAATATAACAATTCATTGATACAAAAATTTATCACACTCCAGAAGAGTGAACCATACAAGAGGAAGCTACACTGTGTTCTTTAAATTTAAACTGGGATGATGACAACTGGCCATGACTATTAATCAGTTGTATCTTCCGTCACCAAATCCTCATGTTTTGTTTTGTAAGGTGTCACATTCATGTCACGAGACATGCATATCATGTCTCCAGGTTAGGTTAGGGTTTAAAGGAGAAATAAACCCTAGCTTTTTCTGCATCAAGACTAACATTTTAATGTATGCTTTTTCCAAAAGAAGCACATAGAAGGCTTGAATACATTTTTTTCAACCATAAAAAATGATTTTTATGTTGCTAATGGTACATGCCATTGTTGTTTGAATCCTGCCAGTTACCGGATGTACGATGATGAAAGCGAGCCTCATATCACATTACAACAGAAAATTTACCAACCGACCCGAAGAAATTTGAATTGCACATGCTGTGGTAAATAACTATAAAATGCTTGACAAATTCCTTTGGCCACTTGTAATAGGTTATAAAATTCAAAGTTTTTTATTAAATATATTTTCATGACACATTATTTCAATGAAAAGAAAAAAAAAAGGTTTTCACAAGCGTAGCAGAGATAGTTTGTGCGACTTGGCAACACTACTGTAATTCACCTTACACTACAACACTGATTTACACACACAGTACACAGCCTATAGTACACTGTGTAGAATTGTAGGCCATTATATACAGGGCAACGTTAGAACAACGGCAGCACTCAGCAGGACGTAGTCGTAATTTTTACCTTACGCGGTCAAACTTGAAAAACAGTACACCTACTTGTTGGTAAACGAAAACATGTAAGCAAACAGACTCAAATCTCACTGTATCCTTTGGAACCTGAATATACAGAGGATGGATTTAAACACCGACACAAAGAGAGCAAGACCAGCCTCTGTTGTGCAGGTGGTTGCCTATGATTAGCACTTGTACTAGTACCAGTTCTGCAACTGATCGGGAGACTGTGTGATTCTGTGATTTCTACGCAAGTGGGGAATGAGCTAACGGTATCTTAAGCGACAGTGATTTTTGACAAACATATCTGAATATATTTGAGGAAAATTCTTTCTTGAATTCCCACTTTGATCAGTTATTGAGGAAAAGAAATGAGGACTGAGTGCACCTAATGACAAGGCAGATTACGGTTACTAGGGCAGTACACAGGCTTACATTAGTGGCATGGAATTGTCAAGGCTGTTGGCAATGGATTCTAGTCCTCGTAGGCCAACGTAGGGTATGTTACGCTTTTTCATCTGCTCTGGGGAAGCATCAGAGCTTGTTTTTGTACTGATCCTTTTAGTATATGTTAGCGTGCATTCCATTTGCAATGACAGAGACATCGTGCTACTTACAATGTGGCTCTTTTACGTCATATTTGCAGTGCCCTCTTTCTTGGAAACAAGAAAATTGCTATAAGCATTATGTGTGTGAAAGAATAATTCAAAAATTCATGAAAAATTGGGGCAATGCTGTTTTGACTAGCTTTTTTATAAAATGCGTTAGAATATTAGTCTCTACTAGTGGTTTACTGCAAAATCCGTGGGTTTGCTCCTCCTTTAAGACATGAAATAAGGTTAGGGTTACAAGTTTCGAGACTTATTATCATGCATGATATCATGATGAGGATTGGGTGTTCCTAATAGTCGTACTTTCTTGTGCTGCATGATGCATTTCTCATCATCCTACAATGAACATAACATGAGGTTTATCCCCATTAGACAAGCATTGACAGGTACAACCAAACAAATTTTTGCAAATAAACTTTGCAGGTAAATGCACTTCCTGACAGGAATGAATCAAATCTTGCTCCTAAGAACTTGTATTGTTCAAACTCATTCATACACATTTTAAATCATTGTTCTAGCACTTTCTTCCCTCTTGAGTTCACAATTTTCAATAACCTTCACAGCAAGCATTCCATGACTTCTCCAGACTTATGCTAAAAATCTTCAAGGACATATTACAATTCAACTAAACAGGTTCATGTCATGATTTAAAATTTTTTATAATTTTATTACTTTCCATGACTTTTATATTAGTTAAACATTTTCCATGACCATCAAGGCATGGAAAATGAAAAAGTTAAGTTCCATGACTAGGTTTCCAAGGCCTGTAAGAACCCTGTAACAGGCCTCAAAGTGGTCCATCACAGAAATATAGGAGGTTTTATAGGAAGGATACTGATGAATATATAGGGTTTTATAGGATTTTTCCAGGAAAATATAGAGTTAACATAGGAATGTCACACACTTGTAGTTCTAATTATCTTCAAAATTCCTCAAAGTTGTGGATAAGGAAGGCACAGTACTGTACCTTAGGAAACAAATAAACTATACTGTTTAAGTGATACAAATGTGATTAACAGTATCACAAGTGTGGGCCATATGGCAGAACAGTGTGGTTCTACCATCAACATGGAAAAGAAAACCATCTAAATATTTTGGTGGAAGGGAAAGGGTAAATCCCCTGAAAGTGGTGTATTTGCATATTTTGAACCTGGAATAAAGTATAAATGTTATTATTTGTGCATACTAAAAAGGCACCAAAATTTGCAATATATGAAGTTGAGAACACAGAATGTGATCATGATGGTGCTTTGAATGGATGGGTAGTTCCTGTGGACAATGGACTGTGCTTAATTGCTAATGTCCTAAAGTACACAGACAGACTTCACATCAGCTTCAATAATAATGAGGTTGAGGATGCAGAAATTTTTTAATTTTTGCTGCTTAAATAACAGAAAATGGTCTCTTAATACAACATTTTGCTATAAACTTAACACTGTGTTGCTAGTCAATTTTGATAAGTGTGACATGTGGGTGATGACAGTAAGATCATAGGCCTATGGCAACTGTATGGTTGCTATGAATACCTTCTAACTCACTCCCCAGTGGCACAGCCAGAACTGTCTCATGGGGGCCACGTAGTTCAATTATTCTGTGATTGCCAACATGGGGGAGGGGTCTAAGGGGAGGGGGTGTCCCCCTCCCCCTTTGAAAATTTTTTGAATAATTGGGTGAATTACATGCAATCTGGTGCTACATGTGTTATCTTTTTGAAGTAAAATTTATTTTCAAAAATTTACATATTCTGGGTTAATAAATTAAAGAAAAAATCAGCATCAGTGAAGGGGAGAGGGCATATGGCCCAATGGTCCCTCCCACTAAAATGCCACTGCTCACTTTGAATCCGTACAACTTGACAGTACAGTGTAGTCCACATATGTCATGATACCTACAGTGTGCAAAACTGTCTGTGCATTAACATACTTAACATCTAAAATCTCACTTGAGAAAGTTACATCACAAAATTAGGGAAAGGGCAACTTGGCAAGTGTCCCCACTTGCCACCAGTGATGGGCAGTGCAGCACCAGATCCCATATATGGATTAGACTTCCACTTTGGTCTGCTGGATTAATTGATGTGGCATCCAGAGGCCTGCCATAGAGCTTCTTGTGGAGTTGAGGGAAAACCTCCTTGGAGATCTGCACATTGTAAACTTGTAACCATTTTCTCAAAGCATTAAGTTCTTTTTCTTTAGGGGAGAATTGTAATTGAACAACACTTTGAACAATCAACTGATCTAATGGCTAACTCAGTTTGAGGAAAGATGGTAGATGATGGGGAAAATATTGGTATTTCGAACCACTGTACTACAATATTTTGAATTAAAGAATTAGTTCTACTGTATCACAGACCAGCTACCTGTGCATGCAAAACATAGGTAAGGGTTTTAATATGTGGAGGACTGCATGACTACAGGGGATACCAGGCAAAGGACTCTAATCCACCCCCTTGACAATACCACTACAGGTACAATTCCCTCAAAGAGATGAAATCATAGAGTACTTAAAATCACAGGTGTGAGAGTGGAACATTTATGGGTGGTGAAATAAATGTTTATTAGTGCCCTGTGCAGTTTCACATGGGAATATTTCTGAATCCTATAACTGGTCTTTGTGTACAGTACAGTACTTGTATCTAATTAAGATACTTGGCATCTATACACTGCTACCTGTCCAATTAAGCCACTCTTGAGTCTAAGACACTCAAGAGTTTAAGACAGCTATCTTGGAAAAAGAATGTATTTGAAAATTTCACCCCAAAACACCATACAAAAGAAAAGTTTTTTGACAAGATCAGAAAAATATAGGAGAATATAGGAAAACAAGCCCAAAATCATACAAATATAGGAAATATAGGATTTTGGGGAATTTATAGGAAATTATAGGAAATATAGGATCACTTTGAGGCCTGCAGTGTAAATAAGGTGAATACTTGGTTACAGCTAAATGAGAAAAAAAAACAGGCATCTTCCAAACACTTCTACTGCCATTGTGCTTGGTGCTCAGCACAAGCAATGGAGTAGGGAAAACAAGCCAGTGAGCTACAACTGGAAAAAAGGCCATGGCCTGCCCGACTTAAACCAACTGGTTAGAAACTGAGCCGTAAAACCTCATCTAACTGACTTACCATCAGGTGAGCTGAATTCTACAAATATTTTAACAATGATCTCAGCATCTTCTTCCTCTCCTTGCTTCTCCTGATAGATGACCACACGATTAACCGTTCCGTACCGGCCACATTCCTCTGTGACCTCTCCTTCCAATTCTTCATCCAGGTCATCCACTCCTACCATATTTCTGAGGACTACTACATGGGACTGGAGAGAAAAGTTTGTGAGTGTTAATAAAAGTATCAAGAAAATGTTACTGGCATCCTAAAAGCCCTTTACAAATTGCCTGGCCTGCATACAAATATTGTACCAATCTATTGATTACAGAGCTTTTATGGCACTGTGTCTAAAAATAAAGAAGTAAAATGGGGAAAAAAGCTGTGGACTAGCCAAACTGTGGCTTGGGACTACAGCCCTGCAAAACTTGAAAGAGGCCCAGGCCAGATAAAAAATGTAAGCCCTTCTTCGCAGTCTTTACAACAGATTCACAGTATTTCTTTTCTTCCAAAGAAATTTAAATGTACCCTAAGCCTTGAGGTCCTTGCCACCTAGTGCAACTGGACCCTCCTCTAGTCTGGGCAGTGTTTGACCCAATTTTATGCCCCTCCCTTAACATTTGCTCATCTGCTCTCAAGATTCCAGGAGAATATTCAAGAATCTACCCACTGGATCAAACTGACATGAATGAAAAAGCAATTTGTGATGAAAATCTTTTTTTTTTGATAGATGATAAACAAGGACAGTATCCATGGTTATAAAGGGAAACCATAAATATTGGGATGATGATCTTTTACTGGGTACCCTACCTCTGAGTTCCTTTGTAATCTTTGCATGACCATGTGTCTGGCACTGGTCCCAGATATCGTCATGTTTTCCTGCTCACTGAGAGACTGTGGAACATCGACTTGCTCCTTCTGGTTTTTCTCTTCCTCTTCCTTGACTGCAGCCTGAGCCGTGACTTGGGACGCTTGTGGAATCACCATGGGTCCTGTGGTTGTAACTGTTATGGTAGGGATTGGGGGTACAGGTGTCACTCCTGTAAGGAGAAAGGGTTAAAAACTGGTCAAAATTTGAGAGATTTTCTTTAGAAGATTGACACATCCCTCCCCATGGGCTTCTTTGATTTTCTCTCTACTGGTCTGTACCTTTTATGACTTCATTCAGTTAACTATTTCAATCATTTTAATAGTGATTGTTAATACGATTTTTTTTCTTTTTCAGTTCATTCATATTACTAAACTTTCAAAATCATACTTTACTACAAATCTGTAGGTAAATCAACACTATAGCACAACTCTAATTATGTGATGGTTACAATTCAACTGAGGGAGTGGGTTTGAAGGACAGATTCACAAGAAAGTGCATGGGAAGTTGAATACACAACATCATTTACCAACCGAGTAGGCACTTCCACAGACTGACTCACAAACGAGTGTATCAGAAGTTGAATACACAGTTATACACAGTCACGTTTGTTGTCCCTTGGGGACGTAGCTCCATTGGGGAGCAGAACTCCTTTGGGAGTAATTGGTTTTGCCCCCTGGCTTATCGTCAGAGAGTCGAAAACATTTAAAAAAGTATACACAGTTATATAACAAATCATTCACCAATAGAAAATGCATACAGATTTTCATCAGGGATATTCATATTATGCAACACAGGGCCAGTAATATCAGATGTAGCATCTAGTTTTAACCGATTTAAAGATTACCTCATATACAAGTTACCACACAAATAACTTTCTACCAAACTCTCAAAACATTCACAGAATGACTATTTTTTATGAATGACAATGCTTGACTTAAATTCACCTGTGATCAATCCTGGTGCACTGGATGCCATCACAGCTAGTGGGTTACCTAAAAGACCTTGGTGCTGACCTATCCCTGCAGCTAATAAAGTCTGGGGTGCTCCTGAAAGGCTTAAAGCAACAGACACAGCTGGGGCAGTAACTGCATCAAGAGCCTACAGGAAGAAAATAAATGATGAATCAATTGGCCTTCGATGTCAGAAGACATTTCTGAATTGTTGGAACAACTAAAATCTATTAGATTATTGGAGTGACAGTATCATGTAAATGTTAATCAAAACATGTTCTGTATAAGCCTATTCACTTCTCCACTGCACACTCCCTACAGTGACCTTTACCTTATTCAATCTTTTAATATGTAAAAAAAAAAACAAAAATTGCAAAAACTTACATAAATTTACAAACAACAACTGTCTTCTTCTCTTAAGGTGACTCCATCCACAATTTGACAAAAATCTGGCCATATTTTTTTTTTTTTTAAGTTTATCATTGTTTCACCAAAACCAAAAATTTTCATCTGAAGAGATGATGCATGTAATACCATATATAGAAATGAGATACTTCAGATTCTCTGAGACTATCATCAGCTTAAGAGTGTGTAAGTCTGGCTGAATACTCACCTGAATCTTTGCTGTAGCTGCTGCTGCTGCGACTGCTGCTGCTGGGGGCAGTGCCTGGGGTGTGGATGGTCCTGTTGATCCAGTTGGGGGTGTAATGGCCTGATTATCAAAAGAGCAAATGGTGAAACATGAAACGGTTTTTTTTTTCTGAAAGGTATCTATTTATTTATTCTACCAACAACTGCCTTATTTCATATTTCATATTTCTTACTAACATAACAGATTACAAAATAGTTTAAACCCCACTACTGTCAATGCGACACAATGATGGAATAAAACAAATGATCATGTTAATGAATCCCACTACCAAAATTAAAGGGACTTTTTACTCAACATAGGACATACACAAGTATGCTAAATATGAGAGCTTTTAGTCCTCTTTTCATTGAGATAGTGTACTTAAAAGATCATAAGAGTATAACCTCTTGTGACCACAGATGGCCTTCAACCTCCACAAAAATATATGGAGCATCTCCTTGATTTACATCATTCACAGGCTTGATGCCAGACATATACACATGTACATGTCCATAAATACAAACATATATATATGCACACACACCCACACACACACACCCACACACACTCCAGCACGTACATTACAAATACATGTATTAATTTGAATCATGATAAAATGAACATGAACATGAAATTGACACGATTCACAAAGAATGGTGCAAGTTTCTAAATGAGCCAAAGCATTTATGAGTCACACACACACTCTTTTAAAGGGTCTGTGGCATCCTCACAAACATATTTAGGAAAAGCCATACAGTTCTAAATACAATTGGTGACTGCACTCTGATTGACATAAATTCAAACAACAGCATCACTCTGATTGGTCTGTCACTGATGACTTGTACATATCACTCAGTATTGCACCTGGAGAGCTCACACAGCCTGTGTGGATATGGCCTTGAGCAATTTAAACCCTGTACAGGCTATTGTTGCTCTGTCTGGGAGGTGCACTGAACAGGTGTTCTTTTGAAACTGGAGGAGGGGCTAGAAGAAAACTTAGTTGGATATACTATATAAGATTGGCCTTAACAACAAAAGTCACTGGCTTACCCTTCCAACTCTCAAATATTGTCCACCAAGGTCAAATAAATTCATTGAGGCAATGGCATCCTGTGCTGATTGCATTGTGTCATATTCAATGAAGCCATAGCATCTGTGGGAAAAATAAAATAGATGGAAATTACACTTTATTAAAAATACTATTTAGGGAATATCAAACAGAAGGGTCACACAACGTAGAAGTTTACTTGTCTCTACTCAAGCAGACGTGTCCTAATGAGTAAAAGCATGTTTAGTGATTCTGGAGAACTTTTATGCACATTTTCTACAGTAAGTCAGTAACTTATCCTTTATAGCGTCTGGAGAAACTTTTTCCTCCGACAAGCCACATACAGCCATCGGGCTGGAGGTTCCCCACTCCTGCTTTATAACATGCATGCTACTCAGAATCAAAAGGGCAAATGCCCAATTCCCAAACTTGTGTGACTGACATATCAGTATGGTGTGAGTCTAGAATTCAACATGAACTGCAACTTGAGATGTTTGCGGAAATCTAGTTGAAGTGTTATAATGTAGTAGCCTGCAAATTTGGGCATTACCCAACTCTACGTCGTAGTCCTAGCCTACAGTCGAGAAGTGACACCACTTTCCTTGCAAGCTTGACTTGTAAGGAATATCCAATGCTGTCAAAACTTTGCACAAGTATCATATTTTGGAGGGTTGTGTTCTGTTATAGATTTCAAAGAAGACTGTGATACAACTGGTTTTGGTCTTATTTTCCCACTCCATCACAGCTTTTCCTTTCAGTCGTCTACATCAAATCTCCCACATTCTCACTTCGGCATTTCAACTTTTGAGATGCATGTAGTGTAGGCCTACTTGGGAGGCTAGTAATGGACAGTATAAATGTTGTAAAATACATCCCTGCATCAGTTACAACATCACTGTAAGAGTCATGACTCCAAAGTCAGGACAAACAGGGCTGCAGGTACCAGACCCTGAAAATATTGGAGCCCCCCAGCCTACTAGACATAAGGTTGATTCCTAAATCCATGAGGTCAGAACTGAAGTTACAAAAAATGCTTGTTTGTAGTAAGCACAGGGTTTATCTGCCTAGTGGTCAAGGGGTAACTTGATAAATGGAAGTCAATGTTCATGAGGTAATAATGATAATGCTATGTTCCTTTCGTACTATTCAGTCACAGACGTAAACACTACTAAAGATAAACACTTACTTGTGTTTACCAGTTGCTGGATCTGTAGGAAGTAGACATGTGACTATCTTCCCAAAGGCTTCAAATACGCTGCACAAGAGAAAGCAAAGTTGACTTAAGTTCACATGCCAAAAATATGTTGTAACAGTATGGTTAAAAAACAAAGGTGACCAAAAGTGAGACCAGGGAGCTGTTATCCGAATGGAGAGAGCTTGAGAAGTTTATGCTAATACTTTAAGACCTATTTAAGTGTGAAAAGATTACCAATTATTAGGTGTTGATAAGGCTTACTAGGACTTAGGTCCTTTATGTAATGCTTTCACTTTGATGAACTATCTCCTTGCGCCATCATTCATCTCTACTAATACTTTAACAAGGGGCTTAAATTGAACAGTGCTTTGATGTGTAGGCTGGTACCGCCAACCCTAAGATGACAGGGTTTTTTAAACTCAAAACGACTGTTTAATAGAACTAGATCAATACAAATGCCCCTACCTCATCTAAAGAGACCATATGCAAATGAGCTAAAGAGACAGAAGCCCAATTCTTTGACAGCATTCTGACAAGTTTCCTGAATCAACCAGATATAAATCTATGTTCACAATTTCACATAAGATCAAGCCTATGTGGTCTCATTCGCGACACCAAGCAACACTAGAGAGAAAATATATTTAGTTTTCAGGCGGCTGGCAATGTCATGGCAATGGATAAAATCGCCATAGCTCTACTCATGATGTAGCAGACGACAAGTTTCTTCGTGTATACTTTCTAATCCAGCTTATTACCTCTAGAAACCTAAAGAGCAAGATAATAGAATGATTATACAGTGACCTCGAATAAGCAAACCTCAGTTCAAAGGAAGTTTTGGCGAGCTCTCTCCATTTGGATAACAGCTCCCTGGTGAGACCAATACAATTTCATTACATAAACTGAAGCAATAACATGACCTTGGATGATGAGCCATGATATCTTGACAAGTACACTGTGACAAGTGGACTGTCATTAGGCACGTATCCAGGGGGTAGCATGGGGGGCACCACCTGCCCAGGTTGAAAAGAAGAACAGAAAGTTGCTATAACCTTTTGTAGGCTGCTACATTTAGCGTTTGTCAAAACTCAAGTTACGCCCCTCCCCCCATATACAAATACCGACAAAAAAAGTGGTACGTTCCATTTTGCTTTTGCTACATTTGCTGAAAATTTGATATGATGTAGAGAAGACATCAGAGAATCATAAAGTATGTGCTCCACTCCACCTTTTGTCAAAACAGAAACTGATCATTTTCATTTAATAGAACCCTAATTACAAGAATATGTAAGTTAGGGAAAATTAATTTCCTTCTACTCCCATGTCTTTGAAATAGTGAAATGCACAATACTTTTTGATGTCTTCCCTGTACAACTCATACTATCTGCTTTTGTTTCTTTTTAATTGAAAATGTTAACATGACCTTGAACAAAATGAACTCCATCTGATTGTTCCTTTTTCAAATGAAAATATTTATATGACTTATCAAAACATACACACTACCTGTTTTTGTTTCTTTTAGATATAGAAATATTTGAATTATGTTTTATAAAAAAACAAAAACCTTTTTCAATACAATTTTGTACAGAAAGAGCTTTTCTGTTCAATTCATTTTAGTACAATAACACAGTGACCATATTTGTAACAAGGTGCAATGGCTTTAGGAAATACAAAGAAAATCAAAGACAGTGGTACAAGCAAGGAATGGACAGGTCTCACAATTGTTGTGCAATCTACCCCTTTAAATTGAGCAATTTAACTTCAGTTTTTATAACTCTGCACACAAAAGTTCTGTGAGGGTAGGAGCTGAACCAGTGGGATTCATTTTTCAAGCTATACAACACATCTTTTTGAAATTGTACACCCTAAGTACACTTACAGAGGGTGCAACAATTTTAAGACCAATAAAATCAAATACTGGTTATAGTTACATTACAAATTACTCAACTCTTGCTTAAATGTATAAATTTTAATGACTTATACCTGTAGCTTGGGACAGGAATGTACTGTGATTTGGACCATGCATTTCCAAATATTTGAAGCTTTGCTAAATTTTTTTTTATCTCAAGTATCTCAAACTTCAGACGTAGGACACCTTTCGCTATGAACTTTTGATTCCTACCTTTTGATGTCCTCTGCAGACAAATCATTGTGAATGGATGCTACATATATCCTGGGATAGTTCTTGGCTTCTTCTATAATTTGATCCACAACTGGTTGAGCCTGTGGCATGTTGCTAGGTCTACCAACCTAATATAAAAAAAAAAAATACACAAATTTCCCTCTTATTAAAAGGTTAGAAATGGCACAGACTAACAGAAAGTACCTGAAAAAGAAGTTACAAAGTTTGCTACCAATAAACTGTACTATTTTATCAACACTTCAATTTAATTTTCACACACATTCACACATCATTATGAACATACAGGTCCCAGCTACTTTTCATACAAAACACAGGGTCCTAACATTTCATAAAAAGCAAAATTCCCTGAATTTTTTCTGACAAATCTCCAACAATCTAGGATAAAAATTTGGACCTTTTTTCAGGCTGACATGTCTAGAGTGCCACCACAGACAATAAACATAATAATATTGAATACACAATTAGGACAAAGACAAAATATAAGACTGTCCAGCGTCCACTTTCTCTGTTCTGAATGGTGGTCAGTATGCTCCTCCAGAAAAGACTATACATCTCACTACCATGCCACATAATTGTATTATCAAAGAGCTGTCAACTCTAAAAAGAAATAAAACTTTGCGAAAACAAAGAAAACAGCTCAAATTACCACTTTTCCAGACATCTTTAACAGACAAACTGTCTTGCTATCCCAATGTGACACTGCCTCTGTCAATTTCTGAAACATTTGCCAGAAACTGCAGAAGTTTTCAACAGTTGACACTCTCTCTTCTAAAGTACACCATGTAAAGCTCTTTCCACTTTCATATGAGAGCTATTTACTACAACTCAGCCTAACAATGTCAGCCTGTCTTAACCCGTAACTTAATGTGATACCATTTGGCAAACTTGGTGAGCCCACTCTTAACCATTTGCAAACCTGAAAATGATTGTGGAAGAAACAATCCAGCACTTCTGTATGGTATATTGAGGAAATTAGTTTCAATTTAAGAGCCAACCTCTGGCTTGCCTCAAACCTGCCATAGATATCCCTCCCAGGCTAGAGGGTATGAGGACAAGACTGAGGCATTAAATCACAAGGCAAACGTTGGCCTTAAAGGAGGGGTTTAAGCAAAAAATTAATTTTCATATGTGAAAGAGGAACTAAATCTAGGCAATTTGGTGACACTTCCATTCAAAATGGACATGTCGTACTCGAGATATCAGCAAATGAATTTACTACATTTGTGACCCAAAGTGAGCTCAAGGCAAGCAGAGGTTATATCACTTCCTCACACTGATAAAGAATGCTATGTTTTCTTTGTTTTTTTTTCTGTCTGTTGTGCTGTCCTTAGAGTTAATATGGATAGGACCTCCCCATGTGGAATATGAAATTGGTAAAATTCTTGCCTCTCATGGAATCTCATTCTGATAATATGTGATGTGGAGGACAAAATTGGTTGTAAAGTTTAAAGAAAACATAAGACTGGCCATTGATGTGACACTTTGATGTCATATGTGCTTGCTTCAAGTTCACTTTGTGTTGAAAATGTGACAACTTTAACTGCTAATATCTTGAGAACCACACATCTAATTTCAGTACAAATTTCTTACAGAATGCATTGAATAAGTACCCCTCTCACATATCAAAACTTGATTTGAGCTTAGACCCTTCTTTTAAGATCTTAAATACAGCTCACTTGAGTTAGAACTTACAATACTCATAATACATGAGATTAAAAATTCTAAAGTCTTCATACCATGAAATCTTTCACTGTGTCCCACTACTGTTGGATAGGTGTATACCTATCTTCTGTGTAGTTTACAGAAGGTAGGAAATATGTCCTTCCATTTTATATTTGCAGGCAGAAACCAGACAAAGTTACTGATGGAACAAGTCTAACAATGAACCTGCAAAGGTATATGTTTTTTGTATGAAGAAACAAAAACTGCAACTTTTTCACGTTCAAACTTTATTATTATATATGATGAAACTTAGTTATTACTACTAATATTGTGTGACCGCGTGTTTGGTGTAGCGGTAGAGCATCCGCCTCTCATGCGGAAGGCCCGGGTTCGATTCCCAGGTCGAGTCATACCAAAGACTCTAAAAATGGAACCTACTGCCGTTGTGCGTGATGCTCCGCATAAGCAATGGAGTAGGGAAAACAAGCCAGTGAGCCACAACTGAAAAAAAGGCCGTGGCCGGCTCGACTTGAACCAATAGGTTGGAAACTGGGCCGTAAAACTCCATCTAACTAACTACTAATATTGTGAGACTGAATCACTGTCCTATGTGTTCAAAGCACATTGGCATGTTTGTATGTGGGGAATTATATTTCTACTCCAGAACAGTTTCATCAATTCTTACCACAATAAAATAGAATTCACACTGCCAGAGCTTTAGGACACTCTGATATACCATAGGTTAAATTATGGTAGGTATTCCCAGGTGACAGGTGTATGTCAATTAAATTTGATAAAATCCTGAAATGCATAAGCATATGAGGTGGGGGAAGGGGGCATTTAGGCAGAAAATTTGACTTTTCTTAGGAAAAATATTTTTTACAGGCAACCATGCTAAAACTTTCCAGCAAAAGTGCTAAGCTGTCTCAACCCTCCTACTGAAGTGAAAGTGGTCCCATATGCTTATGCTGACATGTTGACATGAGCATCAACAATCAAGAAACGTTATATGTACCTTGATATTTCTACCTCCAACCATCACACCATTCATCTGATCCAGGGCCATCTGGGCAGCTTCTGGAAGCTCATACTCCACAAAAGCAAAGCCTTTGTGTTTCATTGTCGCTGGGTCCCACGACATATTAATATTCTTGATTGGTCCAAAAGGGTGGAAAGCTTGTCGTATAGTGTCCTCCTTTAGTTCAAAACTGATGGATCCTACATACACCCGGCACATCAGTGCCAAAGCTCTCTGTCGTTGGGCTTGAACTTGTAGATTTGACATTTGCTGTTGAAACAAAAACAAAGGAGTGATGGAAGCAGCTTGCATTTATCAAATGCTTTACTTCCATTCTCATCTAAAGAGAATGAAATATCACAGTCTTGGTGGAATTTGGGTCTAGGAAACTGAACAGTAGTGTCTTCCTGTAAAACTGGAGCAGATCATTAAGCTGCAATTGTAACAGCCTACATGAACAAAACAATTCCCACTCATTACAATAATAGCAAAGATCTGCTTGCAGAGAATGGATTGATGTCTGATGGCAAGTCACAATATGTCACATCACAAAATTACCAATTTGTCACAGGCAAGCCAAAATTGTCACATCTTCTTTAGTGTTTTTGACAACTTAATGTCACATCAAATGCACTTTTGTCCTATTTACGAGGGGGTAGGGGTAAATCACTGGTTAATACCATAATAAATCATTGAAGCCAGGGGCACACCCAGGAATTTTAAATAGAGGGGGCACAGTTTCACTGACCAATGTCCTGGAGGGGGTTTCAAGGGGAGGGTGTCCCCATCCGCACAGAAAAAATTCTGCTTTTGACAGAGGGCTGAGATGCAAAATGGTGCTATATTTAACACATTTTGACGCATTTTCCTTTTTGTCTCAACCATTTTTCATGCATGCGACCAATGGGAGGGGGGGCTGTCGCACCCCTGAATCCGCCACTATAAGCTATAGATGGACACTGCTCAACATTGCTTTCAATGCTATATGGCAATGCAGAACTGTTCCATATGGTAAAAGCAAAGCCTACTCTTTCCTGGAACAGGTCTGGATGAACGTGGCAAATAAAGACTGATATTGTTGTACAGTACCCATTAAAGCTATTCATGATCAAACAATTTTGAGTTAAGCCAGAAATGATCAATCAGGCTCCGACAAACTCTGTTGACTCATCAACAGACGAATTCTCTGTTTCTATATACAATACACAGGGGTGCTTCTGTCTGGTTAGTGATTATCACCTGATTTAAGAAATTAGACCATGATGATCCACGACCATTCTTAGGACTAGTACTATTCTATGAACAAAGCAGCTACATGCATGTACTAAGCATGAGTTTAGTGAACACTGACATTCCTCTAAAACGAAGAAAGTTACAGTATCTCAGATAATGTTGACAGTGCCACCTGAAGCCACTTCTGGAGCTGAATGTACCAAACCAATTAACTTGGGTAGTGGTGATGTGAAGTCAATGGTAGTGACCACAGCAAGAATATTTTCTATTCATGCTCTGTCACAATATTTTACTGGCTTTTTTGTCACACCTTGTCACAGAATTCTCAAAATGTCACAAAATGTCACAGAATTTCAGGCAAGCAAGTTTTGTCACAGAATGTCACCATGTCACTGGCGATCCATTCTCTGTGTTTGCCACTTGCAGGGGTCGAAATAAGCCTTCAACCTTTGTGGGCCTGCCGAGCCCCTAGCCCATGGGATCTAGGGACCAAATGAGAAATCAAGGGGCCCAAAACTTTCAAATAAAAAAGGACTGATAAAGTGTACGGGTGCTTTTTACATGCTTGGAAATGTGTAGTAAAGGTATAATTAAGGTATAAGTAGAGACTGAAACTAGCCTGAAACCAGTCTGTCCATGCCCTCTTAGACCATGTTGCACGCAGTGTACATTTTCAAACGTTTTTCATAACTCCGGAAGTTATTACTCGGTAAAATGAAGGGCACTGTTCAATTCCCGCCAACCGTCTTCTTAAAGTGTACCTAAAGTCTGAAAATTCAAAAATATATATTACAGAGCATGAAAACTGAATTCCAATGGTCCAATTCCCATCTTCACAGGACTTTCTTAAGCTGAGATATAAAATGTTGAAGTTTATTCACTCGATTTAAAAAGGTAGATTGCGCAATAATTTGTGATGTCATTGTTGTACTACTCAAATTACAATCTTTGTATCTCTTTGTTTTTCTGAAAGCCACCGCACCTTGTGCCAAAATGTGATCTTGTTCTTACTGCTTTGGGGTGACTTGACTATATAAGCCCTCTCTGTACAGCATGTCATGCAAGAAAACAGGAAGCGGTCAAGGTCACATAAACATTTTTAATTTTAAAAGAAAACAAAGCATTTAATGTGAGTTGTACAACAAGAATGTCAAAAATTATTGCACAATGAACTGTTTGGATTTAAGTGAATAAATTTTAACATTTAATATCTCAGCAATGGAATAAGCTATGACAATGGGAGTTGGATCATATAAGATTAATTTTGTAACCTCTAAAATATATATTTTTGAAGTTTTAGACTTTAGGTCCACTTTAAATTGATCTTGTGAGGCTCCGCCTACATTTACTCAGGACTGTGTATGTCTGCGTGAGTGATCTTCCGTTTTGTGACGAGGCAGACTGTTTATGAGCGATGTGAAATGATTTCAGAAATAATGTGTTTTGCAGGTTTTTAGTGACTGTTAGTATAGGAATACATAGCCTGTGGGAGATATACGATCGTTGAGCTGTGGATGGAGAAGTTTACGTGCAGACTACAGTTTGACTTGAAATACTGTATTTAGGAGCCAACCGGGCCCCTCTCCCTGTAGAAGCTACGGGCCTGAGTGAATTTCTAGGGGCATCGGGCCCACGGGCCCCCGTTATTTCGAGCCCTGACTTGTCACTAATGCACGTAAGTGAGGAAGGTTAAAGGAATTTTTTCCTGTCACAAAATTCTCTCTAATTCATTTTTTCAAATTTAAAATGTAAGCTGGAATGTTAAAATGTCTCCCACTCATGAAAAGAATTGAACAACTGGATAATGAAGTATCCTCCAGACCTGCATATGGATTCACAAGAATTGGACAAGGTTTCAAGCTAGTCACAACACATACAACTGCAAAAGAACTTTCCTAAGTGGTATTAACAAAACCCACTTACACTTTTCCTAAAGATACACAGCAAGACTAAGATATATGTGATGAACCAATGGTATTGATGGTTGAATGTCCTTTTGTCACAGCTTCTGCCGATGACATTGGTCTGTTATTTATTGAACTGACTAACATGGTCTTATGTGCTTGCATGTGAGGTTCACTGCTCTAAGCCATGTAAAACTATATGGCACAGTGTGCCTCAGGATGCATGTGCCTTGCTGCGGATTTTGTACTAATCACCATTTAGAAGATTACATATAAGTTACACACGATACTTTCACACTTTTCCTCCCATGAATACCTACAGGTACAAAGTAACGACACTGACTTGAATCATACACAACTTTTTGAGTGAAAGTATTTTTGAGAACCTGGCCCCAATGCCAGATTTGTATGACCTGGCTAGTAAAACTGTTCAACAATTAAGCTTGTGCCCAGCGGACACACGAAAAACTATACCAATCTCTTCCTCACCTGCTGTTGGTGGGCAAGTGTCTGTTTAACCAATACACTTTTAATGCTCTGTTCCATGGCAAACTTCTTGGCCTGCATCAACATTTCTTGCTGATCTCCTGTTAGGACTGGTAATCCTGTAAGAGTGGGCATGCCAGGAAGGTTTTCATCTCTCTTGGCACCTGGACCAGCCAAAACAGGTCCTGTCTGTTCAGCAATGAGAAGGGGCGAGGGGCTTCGCACTGGAACCGCTGGAAGGTAATACAGAACCACACATGATAGAATCGGAATGGCATTCCTTTCTTCAGCTGTAGACAATTTGCTCAAATGATAATGGTTTGTACTGACACAACACATGTTGGTAGTGGTTTTCTTATCACTCCATACATGTTTTCAACTTTTAAGAATAAAGTTTTTCTCGCATAAGCGCCAGCAATGATGCACAAATTTAAAAAAAAAAAAGAACATCCATTCTCTTAATTGGGAATTACGTGGTTCGTTCCAAGAACTTTGTCATCATTTGAGCAAACTGCAAGCAGCATTGTTATTGTAATATGGGAGGTGTAGGTCAACTTAGTATGAAGCAAACCTTACCAATGACTTGCACATTTTGACACTCTGTGACAGGACTGTCTATTATACTCTCCAACTCCAGTTTGGGACAAAACCAGCTTACATGAAGCAACTCTTTCAATGCTAATCTCCTCTCCCCTAAATTCAACACCAAGGAAACATAACACACAAGTTTTCCTCTTTCCATGATCATTGCTACTAATATGAATTACAGCTTCAGTTTTTTTTCTCCCTCCCCTAAAATGAGTGTACTCATATCGTTACCAATCCGATCCCTCAGAAGGGAAGGATGTAAGCCAGTTTATGACAGCATTCTTAAGGGATGAAGGGCTTGAGTTGCGGTTCTTCCCGAGTCAGCCAATGGCCTTCAGCCACTGAATATGTTTACATATGATGCACAAAGAGAAAGAGAAAAACAAAAGAGAAAAGAAAAAAAATTGCATTGTTTTTCATATGTAGCATTTGCTAAAATCGATTCAGGGACTTCCATTTCCAGGGTACTTCATTTTTGAGCATGATGGAACCACACTGCTTGAAGCAATCACATTTACACCAGCCCAATATTTTTGTCTTTACCTCTGTCTGTTATGTCACACGATTCAAGGTTGTTTTTCCTTTTGAAGACCTAGATTGTGATAATAAGTGTTATTAAAATACATTATTTTGAGGTTGACCTTGCGTGTAAATGAACAAAAGACCAACCAGCTTTCATTCTGGAGCTTTGCTTTTAAAAATATGTCCTTCATTAAAAAGATATCCATGCCAAACAAAATGTACTTGTTACCAATTTAACCAGGGCATGCTACTGAGCTGTCCCAGACAACAATAGTCTGTGTGTGGCTCTGTGTTGTAAATGTTTCACAGTTGACAACCATGCAGAAATTTGAAATGACTTCAGGGATCCACCTCATAAGTTCATACTTGATATAAAATGTGGGATATGCTCAATCCAATACAGGGTTTCCCCTGGTTTTTGGAGAGTGCGAGGTCGTATTAGTCCATGGGGGTAATATGGTACCAGCTTTGGCACCAACACTGAGGGAGAACTGTCAATACTTCTATAGCTAGAACAGTACAGGTGGCAATTATAGCAATTTCTGTGAGGTGGAGGCCAAAAACTGTGATGTGGCGGCCTAACAAAAAGGATACCAGGGGAAACCCTGCATTACACCACAAACCTATCAAGCTTTAGTGAATGTCAAGTTGCTAACTTTACCTATGTATGACTGTTTATCTGCGCCTCACTTATTCCCCAACATGGCAGCATTTTGCATTACTAGTAGAAACTTGACATACCATTCGTGAATGGGTCTATTCTATTGTGATTGAATTATGAACCTACTTCAAATGTGAGTCTAACAGTATAGACTGTGTAAAATGACGAGAGCATTTCAATATACAAAGAAGTACGTAGCTTTAACTTCCATCTGTTCTTTCAAAAGTGAACAGAAACTGATAAAGCCTTCCACTTTACATGTACATCACCAACAAAAAGGAAATCTTTCCCACTCTTATTAATAGGTTAATTGCAACATCTACACGCAGTTTGGCTAATTCAAATCAATGTATCACAGATATGCACTTTGATACGACATCAAACGATTAAATCCAGCCACAATATGCTCAACTTGAGAATGATTGCATGAGAAGGAGAGACAAAAATTTTATTGTTATATAAGGCGTCTCTTGCTAACTGTGGTCACCACAGCCTGATTACATCTGAAGAGTATTTGCTATAAAACCCCTGGTAGTTTATCTGAGGGAAACAACAAAAGGAGAAGAGAAGAAAAAGAACTTGCTTTATCTCCATTCATACAAGTATTTTTCTCTTTAAAATGTTGGGAAACAAGAAACCAAGCTAAGAATTAAAATACAAACTACATGTCTAGGAGTAAAATTATTCACAACTGCAATGGCTGCAAATGGAACATAGCCGTTGTCATGGAAACAGACTTGTAGGAATTGGTTAAAAATGACTGCATGAATACGCAACAAATTTTACCTAATTTTGATATCAGACACCTGAAATACATTACACTCATTCACATCACACCATTATCCATTGGAGTAACAGCATGCCATATCCATATTACATACTTTTATACACAGCTCACATTGCGAAAACTTCAAGGGCCAGCGAAAAATGTGATTACTGCAATATACAGGTAAATTATAGAGCCTTAGCCTTATTGTTTAGAAGGGGCAGCCCACCTGCCACAATTCTTTTGGTTTTGAGAATGTTCCTGTGAAAATTACGGCGATAATGCTGAATTATAAAAGGCACACTGTCCAGCTAATGATTTGCATGGCAACCAATGATCAGCCACAGGGTTACATGCAGTCACTGAAAATTATGCCTGCCGTGCAGGCTTGAAACCTTATGTGTAACATTTTGCAGGTGCAAATGTACCCCACTAATCATTCTCCATCATACCCCACTTCAATGTTGCTAGGAATATGCCCAAGATTACGAACCAAAGAATTTTCTTTATATTAACATGAGAGAAGTAATCCTTCCAAAGCAGAGAATATTATCTTAACACACTCCCAAGACATTTTAGCAGGTATTTGGCTGAAACATGTGATACTTGAGTACTCCATACTATGTTCGTGGAGAAAACATAACCCCAACATTGGTAATCCCCACTGCACTTATTGTTTTGCAAAAATGATGGATGTTAACGTAACCCTTGACAATACGTCCTCAGCTAATCCCATTTACATACATAAGGTTAGGCCAATTCTTTAAAATTGTCTCAGAGCATCTGGCAAAAATGGCCAAAATAATTTTTAAAGGTATAAATTACACCTACGTACAGCCTTTCACATAATTTATAAACAACACAAAATTTTGCCTTTAAAAGCCATGCCTGTCATATGTTATGATCCTTGGTATAAGTTACAGGTTTCAACTGTTCAATGCTGCAATGTGTTCCATATTAAGCCAAATCTGCGAACAAGGAAATTTCCACAGAAAGACAAAAAGAAGAAAAAAAGATAAGGGTTAATATTTGTTGCTGATAACCTCACTCTGATGCTTTATATGAAAGCTGAGCTTTTTATCTTTGTGATTAACCAATACATGGCTTCTGACAAAACTAAAAAGTCCTTTGTTACTTACTATTGTTTAGTTATCAGCCAAGTCCCATTCTCAAGACAAAGCAGGGCTCAAAATGACCCACGGCCTTACTGATTGCCGTGGTGCCCCTCAGAAATGTCTAGCTGAAATAACATAGACCAATAGCCAATTAGCTCATTTTTGGCTGTGCTCTCTTTTAAGCTTATTTCGAGCCCTGCAAAGTCTTACATAATTCAGTATTTCTGTTCACTGTTAAATACATGAAGCTAGTTCTTGTGAAAGTCTGTATGGTGATAAGTCAATATTGAATCCTGATGTGGAAAATGTAATTCTTTGGTATTTTTTGTGTCCACAAAGTTTGGACAAACCCCTTTTATACACTGGTTTTATACACTGGTTTTACACACTGTTTGCATAGGGACTCAAGACTGGTCTCGAGAACGAGACTGACAATTTCCGGTCTCACTACAGCACTGGGCACAACCAGTGTGTAAAACCCGTTGAGGCCGGTCCCGGACCCTCCGGTCTCGACTACAGCATTGGTTGTGCCAATGACTAGTCTGCACTGCCACAAAAAGCATATATACCTGTTTTCATTCAAAATCAAAATTCAAGACTGCAGGGAACAGAAATATTACATGGACTGCATTTGTCTTCCTCAGAGATACCTTCCAAAATTAACCACGAAATGTTCTGTCCATACAACAGAGCATTGTATATTGAACTTAAAACGACAATTAAGAATTATGTTCAAAACTGAAAAGTTACCACAGTAGTGGAACACAGCTTCCTCAGTCACAAATGAGTAACCTCCAAGGATGGGAAAAGTTGGGAAGCTGGATGGCTCCTTCCATAGAAGTTTAAGTATTTGGAGGGAAATTTTGGCAATTGGATGGAAATTTACCTTTTTTGTACATGAAAGTACAGAAGGGGTTGTGGAAAATTTGACTCCCTTCCTGGGATATAGACAGTTTTTCCAACCCTGGTAATCACCATTTAGCTCCAGCACTTTATCAACACAGGAAAAAATTGGCTGAAGGGGTAGTAACCAGACCTTTCCAGAGCAAAAGCTTCTCTGCAGGCACAACACTCCATACTATCTCCTGGTATATTTGAGACTGAAATATGATCAGTTATCTACCCCCCTCACCCCTTCACTTTTATGATCCAGTAGTTTGAACAGTGGAACACCTAATTATTATTGTGCACACCTCTCTTTACTCCAAATCTTCATAACCACTCACGACGCACTCTTAAAATGACCAAGTATCAATGGAATACTGTGCAAAAACAGCTTCCACTAATTTAATATTTCATATACTTCGAAAGATCACGTTGAAAATAAGTTGTTGATATGTTTGACACTGGAACTGAGACAAAATTCCAGATAGAACATAAAAGTACAACATTGCAACATTTGTACTAATGCAAGAAAAAAAAGAAAAAAAGGATTCAAATTCATATTCCATCCCTTGCAGCCTACCAATCAGGACTTGACACAGCCAAAAAAAGAAGACATAAAACTGTAATGTGAGGGAGTTTTCTGGTTTCTATGCCACACTACGTGAACTTGACAGCCAACAATTGCTAGGGAAGAGTAGTAGAGACCTGCCCTTCCTTGACAATGGCTCTCTCATAGGAAACACTATTGGTCGCAGATTTTAAGGCTTTTGTCAAGTCCTGCAAAGTGAAAGAAACATCACACAACTCTTAAAAAAAAATTCAAGCAAAATTATAGGCAATTAATTCATGGAAGACAAATGCAACCCATACATGTAAGACTAAGTCACTGAAAATGAGAGTTGGACTGATGATTTGTCCTTTTTCAACCCACCATTTTCTTCACCTTCCATTTTGACCTTCTTCACTGCTGGTTCATCTAATGTACCATGATCCTGATTTGGAAAAGGGAGAAAAATAAAGAAATAAATGAATTCACTTTAGAACATCTGAACTGGCCTTTCAAAAGATACCAAATTTGATCTTAACTGTTGAGTTGGTTAGCCACCCAACGTGAAGATGCAATTCATAAGCCACATAGGCTTCTCCCACATCCATAGTGGCTTAGCATCGAGAAACAACTGCCCTTCATGGCCTGGATTAGAACAATGAAGTTGATGCCTGTTGTAGGGTAGGGTAAATAGTTCTCATGGCGAGGGATGGACTTAAACTATGACCACGAAGGAGATGGCCTTTGTATTCTCGCCATTGGTAATGGTGCATCTACTTTGAAATTGCCTCTACACATCAACAATTACTTAACTCTTGGGATAAGACTGCCAATACATAAGCTTACAGCACAGGTGGTCACTGCTTTCAAGTCCCTTCACTTTGCCTTGATGCCCCTCAGAAAGTACCAATGGTTCTGATGCCATTGCTTGGCCTTGGTGTCCTGAAAAATCTCTACCAACCAAAGTAAACACCATTTTGGCCACAGTTGCCCTTTCCTAATTCTAGCCCTGTAAATTTATCTGTGGCACTGTCTTTTCATAATGGAAGCAATTCTGGCTGGACTTTGAAAAAAATCTGGCCAGATTTCTTCAAAGATCCCGCCAAAACCAGATAATTTCCACTATCTGGCTGGACTGGACATCTGGTGCTCAGCCAGTGGTGCATCTGGCCTATGGAGAATGTGTCTTATTTGAGCATTGATGTCAGCCTACAGTCTCTGTCATTGGTACAGCAAATGTTCAACCTTTGCCAACATATGCTGAAATTGCACGATTTGCAATAATAAAAAGTGAACCATAACTAAACAAATTTTGGAAGAAATTTAGAAAGTTAAGAGAACTTTAGAGAATATTTTAGGAGTATTTTATTATATAGTGTGGAAGTGCTGAATGCTCTCCTATCAGCAGCTACCATCCTCATACTGTTACTCCATCGAAATTTCATCCTTCAGACAATGCCAAGTGGAATTATTCGGGAAAAAGAGCTGCCTTGAGGTACCTTATGATCAAAAGTCTCGACACAGACAAATTTGGCGAGAAAAGTGCAGTAATTGGTCCAGAAACGTAAGTTGTTTGTTCGAGCTAGGAGATTTGTGACATACCTTTCCGTCTATATATACTACATAGTAGGCCTATATGGTATACTATACAATGTTAAGGGGCGCCTGTGGTCAGGCCTAGGCCTAGGCCACAGGCGCCCCGTAACATTGTATAGTATACCATATACTATGTAGTATATATAGACGGAAAGGTATGTCACAAATCTCCTACAGTAGCTCGAACAAACAACTTACGTTTCTGGCACAATTACTGCACTTTTCTCGCCAAATTTGTCTGAGTCGAGACTTTTGATCATAAGGTACCTCAAGGCAGCTCTTTTTCCCGAATAATTTCACTTGGCATTGTCTGAAGGATGAAATTTCGCTGGAGTAACAGTATGAGGATGGTAGCTGCTGATAGGAGAGCATTCAGCACTTCCACACTGTATAATAAAATACTCCTAAAATATTCTTAAAAGTTCTCTTAACTTTCTAAATTTCTTCCAAAATTTGTTTTATTATGGTTCACTTTTTATTATTGCAAATCTTGCAGATATATATTGGCATCAATATGAACAATTTTTGAACATTAAATTTCATAAAATTTGAAAACCTTTTGAAAAGTGGAAGGGCTAGCATTTTCTACAAGCACTTGTGACAGTTGAACTGTAACTGTTGTACAGTCTTCAACTGCCACAAATGCTCATAGTAAATGCAAGCCCTTCCACTTTTCAAAAGGTTTTCAAATTTTATGAATTTCTGTGTTCAAAAATCTTGCATATTAATGCTAATATGTATCTGTAAGATTTGTAACAATCAAAGCAAAACATAACTGACAAATTTTGGAAGAAATTCAGAAAGTTAAGAGAACTTTAGAGAATATTTTAGGAGTATTGTATTATATAGTGTGGAATAGTCCTCAATCAGGCCCTACACACTATGCTCCATTGGCACTTTGCTCCGTGTAGTAGGTCCTTAGGCGATACATTGACAAAATCAGGATTTAGCCACAACCGCGACGTTGTGGCAAACACTTTAAACTCAAACGACTACAAATCGGCTCGGTTACTCACCAAACTGTCACAGATGTAAGTTGACAACGATTAAAACACTATTACACCTTCAATGAGTGAAAATGTTGATAAATTTTACGAAAAAATGACTTATTATTTCACTACCAGGCTGCCTTCAAGTAGTCGTCTGCTTCGAGCTATCTGCAGTGACCTTTGACCACCGTTAGCTCAACCGTCTGCGTCAATAGGTCAAAGTGATATTTTTGTATGGAACTTTTGCACCATGCTTTATAAAGATTCTTCGCATACGCAGTCGAGTAGACGAAATGGCGGAAAGCCGAGTAGGATCATGGGTTATTATCTGCGTCAATGGGCTGAGGTGGTTCTTACACTATGACACTTTTCGATGTATGATATAAAGATCATTCGCATACGCAGTTGGGTATGGTTGTGGAGCGGAATGCCGAGTAGGATTATGGGATTAAAAAGTCATTTCGTCTGCCAAGGAGTTAGGCCTCGCATCGCAGGTGAAAATAAGACCAATTTTCTTGAAAATTTCTTGCAGAAAACCGAATGACGCTTTATAAGTTGCCAAAAAAGGAAGGTATAAAAGTAACTGATTGTATTTAGTGCTCGTTAGTGTCATATGTGATCGCAAGGTGCGGAAAATTTGTGATATATCATTATTGTCCTATTTACTGGAAATGCCTGTGCAGAGAATAAGGGCCTTGTATTCGGAGTGTAGTCTTACGGAGCGTAGTATACTAGGCCCTGATTGAGGGCTAAGTGTGGAAGTGCTGAATGCTCTCTATCAGCAGCTACCATCCTCATACTGTTACTCCAGCGAAATTTCATCCTTCAGACAATGCCAAGTGAAATTATTCGGGAAAAAGAGCTGCCTTGAGGTACCTTATGATCAAAAGTCTCGACACAGACAAATCTGGTGAGAAGAGTGCAGTAATTGTGCCAGAAACGTAAGTTGTTTGTTCGAGCTAGGAGATTTGTGACATACCTTTCCGTCTATATATACTATAGTTAGGGAACACAAGTTCGTTCACCCCCGAAGTTCGTTCATTAGCCATAATTCAATGAATAATGGATGAAATGATTGGGAAATTGCACAAAATATCAAGCATTAACTGACAAACAATCGTAGTAAAACAAATTCCAACCACATGTATCCAATTTGCCTGAATACAACATTTTTCTGACATTCGAAAATTACCTAGGCAACTCACCTAACAAGCCTAACCTACTTTCCAAACGATCTTATATTTTCGTGATTTCACGAGATGTGACTGCAACACTGTAATAATTTGGTGCGAGTCCTTTTCTTACATGGGAAATTTGACAAAGTGAATGGGTATTAACCTGATTTACTACAATAAGGGACAATTGAAAATGTGCGAACGAAATTGTGACCCTCTGGAGAGAAATTCCTAAGGTCAGAGACAGTCTCATGAAATCATTCACATTCCAAGTTACACTCTACAAATTCCAGGGCAAAGTCCATTTTTGTACAGACAACATATCTCAAAGATAAAATGTCTAAAACTGGGAACCATGTGCTACCTATTTATATTTTTTGACAGATTCAGTGGCTAAGGTGAACGAACTTCGGACCCACCATGCTACATAGTATATGGTATACTATACAATGTTAAGGGGTGCCTGTGGCCTAGGCTATGCCCGAACAATTCAATCTTAACTTTTGGTATTAAATGAAAACACGTTCTTGAGAAATAATGGATAGGCTTAAATTACATATTACTTTCGTATGCAGTATGCGTATGTTTTCAGTGGAAGTTCCCCTGACGTACTCCGTGGTCATGCTACAGTATTTAGCTTAGGACGACAAAGCTGCTATGGCTAATAATGATAGGCTAGAGGCCTAAGTTTAGACAATCAGTTCACAAGCGCTCAAGTTTTCGACCACTTTCGCTTATAAGGGGCACTGTATTGAACTTACACCGTTGGTCTGTGTAACCTCCATCGTTAAGCGTTTGAGATTCTGAGCGCCCTGTCAGCAAGACCAATTTTTTCGCAAAGAAATTTCCGAAATATTTGACATGTGCAGGACAGCGCTCGAGTAAAAGGACGAAGAAGCAGCTGTTCACGTGAATGTAGAGGGCGTCTGATGGCTTGTTCAAGATTCGCCGCGCCCGTCACACATGAACAGCGTTGGTGGTTAGTTGAGTGGAAAAAGTGATCATGAAAGACATAAAAGTCCTAATTAGCGACATGAGTAATAGAAAAGTGAGAAGAAACATTCTCAAGGACGCGGTTCCCCCTTCCCACGCTACGCCTGTCCCATGTTACCGGAAATGGTACTTTCCCGGCATGCCTTGTAATTTGAATCTAAACAATTCGGAACTTTTGCAGACCCAAATTTGCTTTGAAAATTTCTGGGGGAGGGGCTCCCCTTCTGTCCCCGTGATGATGTTTACATCAGGATGGAAAACGGCTAGTTTCACGATGAACGTCGAGTGCGTTTGAGTTCAGCAAAAGTAAGTTACAGCCAAGCATAGGCGTAGGAAGCTTTTCGAGACTGGGGGCCGGGAGCGGGGCAACATTGTTTCGGACAGCCGGAGTTATAGTGAGTCGTCTTGACAGAACTGAAAATGAATATTAGGCTAGAGTTCATTCATATGCCTTTTAAAGGCAATTTAATACTTTTCCAAACTCTAATGCACTTGTCGTAAGCTCTTTCTGACCAAGGAGCCCATAGCTCCATGATATTTTTGGATAAGTGGCTATGATCTATAGCTTACTTGGGGAAGTGGGGTAAGGAAAAATCTGAGGTGACCAATATCCATTTATGACCACGTAGTGTCACCACTGTTTACGGCAGAGTTAATTGCAAGTGTAGATTTGCGCGCGGAGTGCAGTGAAATTTTTGAATTTATACCGTATCTTGCAGGCGCGGATTCAGAAATTTTGAGGGGGGGGGGGTGCCCAAGATGGAAAACCTCATGTGCACCACGAGCGCGAAGCGCGAGTCCCTACGCGTGGGGTCCAGGGGCCCGCGTTAGGGCCCCTGGCGGGGTCCAGGGGCGGAGCCCCGGTGGGGGTCCAGGGGGCGAAGCCCCCGGAAGCTCTCGCAATATTGCATTTTAAGAACACAGAAATCGGCTCCAGTTTTATGTCAGTGAGATTTTATACCTTTTCATGTTGCATGGAATTTGATGTGTATGGCTCAGTATAAGTTACTATATGTACCTGCAGAAGTTACGGAGAATCTAAGTTATCTTAAAACTTACACGCCAACATTATGAGCCCGTGTAGGTAACTGGAAATGATTTTTGCCATAATGAGTGTTTTATTTTCGTTATACGGTATTGGGGTATAGGACGTCAGATGAAACAATTGCGCGCGAAGCGCGCCGAAAATTTGAATTTACATTTAAAACCATTGCTATGACTAACAGTGTCAATTCCCTTTATGTGTGTGTATCAATTAGAAGGTGGGTTCGATACTAAGTTTTCAGTTCTCATAAGAAGAGGAGGGTGAAAAAATAAATATCAGTTGTTTTACATCCTTACAATGCTGACTATGGAATCACGTTTATGCACACGAATATTTGGCTTATGGTAGAACCCCACCGATGAGTAATGCGAATACGTTTGGGACCTTATTGATAGTAAAAGGAGCAATTCAAGGCTAACAGTGCGCATATCAAGCAAAAAATGAAGAAATATTGAGAAGACTGCAAAAATCGTGACAGATTTCAAATGATTTTTGGTAAAAAGTGATAAAATTAAATCCATCACTCAATAAAAACGTACCTCTCTCTCCGTGAGCGTAAACAATTGCGCGCGAAGCGCGCCGAAAATTTTCGGTATAGCGCCTCCCGGGAGCTCTGCATTAATTGTACACTGAAAAGGGGGGACCAACAGGACTCTCACAACCTTACATCCATATGGGAGGAGAGATGATATATCACCTTCTTTATGTACTTCTGAAGGGTTTACCCTTCAGAAATCTATGACCGATGGTGCCGGCGGGAGTTGGTGATTGGGGGAACCGCAGATAACTGCTAAACCGTGCCTTTTTAGGCAGTGGGATTTTGTATACGCTATATACAAGAGTGGGAGAGCCTTTTCTTATTAGTACATGAGAGTGCAATCCCAGGAAGGAGTTTACCCTCCCTTGTGAGAAATTGTTGTTAATTTTAGGGGACCTATATGCAAAATGGTGGTATCTTTGGGTCATTCTAAAGTGATTGTATGTTTAGAAAATGTCCACAATTTAGTGAATTCTAACTTTTGTTCGGGTGAAAAAGGGGAGTAAGAGACGGTCTACATATTGTCTTCAAACCCCCTTAAGTCCCAGAAAAAATCATGGGCGTGGATCCATCTCCAAAAGTGTGTGTGTGTGGGGGGGGGGACTTTCACCTTTGTGAATCGCCGTCCTGGTGGCGTGGAAGAAGCAGTTGGTGGTAGCCAGAATTTGCGTCACGGGAAGGCAATAAGTTTTGTGATCTTCGGCATGGGGGAGGGGTCTGAGGGAAATTTTTCTAGAACTGAATGCCCTCAGATGCATTTGGTGCAACAAAAGTGTACGATTTTTAGGTTATTTTTCTTCTAAAAATTTTGTTTTCCTAATATAATATAATATAATAATATAATAATAATTGCAGTCTGTTCCATCATTTTTGAAAAAGTGAGGGGGACTTTTTGACAATGTTCCCCCTTCCAAAAAAGTGAGGGGGACAGGTCCCCCCGTCCTCCGTGATCCACGCCCATGGGAAAATTGTACACGCAATTATACCTGCGTGGAGTCCACAGAAACATTCTTGGACTATAATAAAATTTTTCCTTTACATTTTAAAAGGATATCCAAGGTTGACAGAGAACAATATAGAGCCTCCCGGGAGCTCTAAATTAGTTACAGTATACAAAAGAGGGAGCAACGGGATTCTCACTACCCGACATCCATATGGGAGGAGATATGATATATCACCTTCTTTTTAGGTATAGAAAGAGGGATGGTGGACAGGCAAAATTCGTTTCAGAAAAGATTTTCGTCATTATTGAACGTCGCGGTAAGATGTTTGGAAAATAAGCAACGGCAATTACGTACTTTCAATCTTTCAAATCATGTGCTAGACTAGATTAGTCAAAGATCCCATAATGATGAGAGCCCTACAGAGAAGGAGATGTACTTTTTACAAAAATGTTGCATTGGAATAATTTCTTGCGTCATAGCCTTGTCAATGGTATATAAAATCGGGTGTAAACCCTGCCGTATGCGCGCGAAGCGCGCCGAAATTTTGAATAAAATATTAGTCCATGACAAAACCTGCATTTCAGAACCTGCTTCGGACACTGTCACTTTCCCACCAACCTATGCTATTCAGAAACGAATCTTCTGACTGAGAATTCTTAAAAAGCACTTTTGCTCCTTTGTTCCCCAGTGAGTAGTTACCGAAAGCTATTGATAATAAAGACAACTCTGACACAAGGCTTGACGCTAGCGGAGCGTGCGAAAATTTGGAATTTGTCAAGAATTTCCAAAACTTATGATAGTTTGAGAACAGTTTGTGAAAGAAAATGGTTAGAACAAATAAACCAGTCATCAAAAATACATCTCACCCTACACCCTCCACAGAAATCTGTAGCTCAAACGACTTTTGGGATCATTTTAAAAATTTTGAAGAATCGATGGGGGAGGGGGACACACGTCATCCATTGCCCACTGTGCCGACGCCATTGTCTGTAGCTTAAAAGCCTTTTGAGTTCATTTTAAAACTTTTCAGACAGTTTTGAAATCGAATAGGGTATGCACGCCGCTACTTTGCCTGCAACAGTTGGTGCCACTGTGCACAATAGCACGTCACCTGACAGCTTGTCTTCTGTATTCATTCTGCAAGGTCTGTATGGCGAAAACTTTGCCTCTCAATCCCTCTAGATTACAAAAAATTTCACTCTTTGACACAAAATTGTTGCTAAATTTCAGTGCAGCTATCCGAGCCCGTACTACATATGTCACGATGTTTACTTATTTAGATCTTAAGTCAAGGATCATTACTCAGCTATTAACCTGTTTTCGAACATTGTAGCGCTCCTTTCGTCGCCAACCACTTTGAAAGATATATAAAGAGATAATCCAGCGATAGCTCCACCCAACCCCTACAGAAATATATACTTTGAATACGTTCTTAGACACTTTTATTCATTTTTTTGCTCTTAATTTTTCTTTCTCCTTTTCTTTTTTTTTCTTTTTCTTTTTTTTCTCCTTTCGTTTTTTTTTTCGTGGCGAGGGGGGATAGGGGGTCCGGGCTCCCAGCCCCCCACCCTGGATCCGCGCCTGGTATCTTGTTACTATTGAAAATGGGTTAATTTGTCATAAAAAATGAAAAATAACGATTACTAATTTTCACTTACCTTTCAGGCTGTTTTTCAATTGGTTATGCCAAGACACTTAACCTAAATTATCGGGGGACCCAAACGTATCTCACCCCCTCATTCAAATTACTTGGGGAGGGGGCCTTGGTCCCCTCTACCTGAGCCTATAAAGACCAAGCTTTTGGCTTTCTGGTTGAGGTATTGTGTTTTCAATCAGTTTACATGGTCTTCGTAGTAGCAGGGAGCTGTTACGGAAGGAGATAAAACACTTCCCGCCTTTGAGACTATCACAGGCTTGTCAACAATATGCTCCTGATTGTGTAGCTCTTGGAAATTAAAAGGTATTAGGAAGTGTCGACAACATTTCTTTTCGTCTGCTAGATCTCAAACACTTTCTTGACATGGTTTCACACATTGCTGTAATATTGCCAGCCGCCAAAGAAAACAAACTTTAGTAGATAAGGGGGAAGGACCCCCCCCCCCCCTGGAGTCGAAATTATAGAATCGAATAGAGTCGAACGGAGTAGAACAGGAGCGGAGCCTAGAGTCGACATTGTACGTTGGGTCAACACAATTCCTTCTTTGGCGTCAACACTCTCTTTTGCATATGACCAGATGGCAGACTTCTCAAAATTTTTTCCAGGGTAAATAAGAACACCAAGTGTAATTTTAAAGGCATTCAGTGAGAGTACAACCAACACCTAGACACCGTACGCATGTTTATACTTTATCCACAATTAGGATGCTTTGCAGGGATACCTGGGGGACTTTTTACTCACCTGGGCTACCCTGAATTGATAAATACAAGACACATCTTCTTGCGAGAAAGTCCTTTCACTAAATTCCCAAATTCCCTTTCAAAATTGGTTTTGGATCTGTTGGGACAATTCGATTTTGGAGAGGAGCAGGGCCGGATTTAGGCATGGACCAGCGAGGCACGTGCCCAGGGACCCCCACAAAAAGGTGGCCCCACAAAATGACATTACTGTATTTTTGGATAGAGTATTCCATACTGAATCCAGAGGTAGCCACCGTACGAAACAGAGGGAATCCCACTTTGAGCACCTTATTTTTGGCTGTCTTGCATAATTATAAGGCTACACTAAAGATCAATTCAGTCTGACCGTGCGTTTTGTAGGCTTACATGTACGTAGGAAGGAAATCTATGGAGTTCATTTCGAGTGGGGGGGGGGGATGAGACTGACCACAACCTTTGCCCTCCTTTCATGACTTGATGACTTGCGCCACTGTCGTCTTGTGGAGAATTATAGTCGAAGGGTTAGTTTGTGCCCAGCCCCCCCCCCTCCCCCCAGGTAAATCCGGCTATGGAAAAAAAAGACTCGTATTGTGCCACACGTTGTTCAAGTGAAGTACTAACGGCCTGTCCATCGAAAATATGCTGAAATCCTTAATGGCGGTATAAGTTACTCGGCCACTTTAAACAAGAATGGTTTAGGATCCAAGCCCAAATGCAAAACGGACCCGAACAAAATTGCTTCATTTTATATAATACTGAATCTGGTCAAGTTTGAAGTGTAAAGGTAATATGTTTCGTCAAAGATTCGTGAATGTACTCCTCATTATACGTTTTGGTGGTATAGGTGTTTTAACATTTAATAATCAAAACCATGGGCGTAGGAAGCTTTTTCTCAGCTAGGAGGACTGAACGTTTCGGACCGCTGTCCTAGGGGAGGGGATAAAAGGGAGAGGTGTCACCCTCCTCTTTGGGAAATTTTGGAATATTTGAGGGTTCCTAAGATGCAGTTTGGTGAGAAATATTGTGAAAATTTTAAGGAAAATTGCTGCAAATTTTAAAATATTTCTGTGGTAATGTGAACTGTGTTACATTCCCCAAGAGCGTGCGTAGTCGGGCTAAGGCATTTCCGGTTCTCTCTCTGCCTGCCACCTGCCTCCCAGGAAGAGCCTGGCACTCCTACATTTCTCACATTCCAAGACAGGCCCCTTGGTATAGAAATCATTGCGCAGTCTGGTAAAGTAGTTCATGTTTTGAGACTTCATTTCCTTAGTTTGCTCGCGTACTAGGCAAGTCGCAACTTACTCAGGGGTTGGAAATTCAATTTAATCTCTGAATCTGGGTTCTTGCGACGGTAGTTCCAGTGGCGGATCCAGGGGGGGGGGGTCGCCGGGGCCCGGCCCCCCCCCCCCCCCTCAAATTTTCCAATGTGCCCTTCTTCAAAAAATGTTTTTTTTCACACTAGCAAAAAAAAAAAAAAAAAAACCAGACAGTTTCACAGGTAATGACAGTGTTGTCCAGTTCCGAGAAGATTTTGGTTACCCCCATCCAGTATCGATCAATCCACTCGTAACAGTCTATAGCCATGTATCGCAGAAACTTTCGGCAATATATTTGACTACGGTAGCCTATATTGGCCGCCCGAAACCCGAACAGTGCAATCGTTTTACAGAGAATGTGACTACAGTATGTCTGCGTGACAATCAGGCATTCTAATCACTTTTCGCTTGGAACCACGTGTGGCGTGCTTGGGCATTCAGAGTAATACAAAACACGCAGATATTACGTCATACTCACTAGATATATGCAACGTATTACTATTGGGTTTTAATATTGATTCCAAAAGGTCACTGCTAGTCTTTTGGTCTTACAAAATAATGATCTGTTCACACTCCATCTACGAAACCTCCCCTCCACCCTCTAGTATCCATCCTCTCGTGAACAAGAGAGAGTAGGCAGGCTAAATACGTTTCGCTATGATATTTATAGTCTGGAATTACTCTCTTCTTTTAAAGTGTTGCCCTAGTGATGGGAATAAAAAGCCAGTCTTAGGTAAAGTCCACAGCCAAGAGTTGACCAGAAGTCACAATACACAAATCGGTGTCTGTTTCATTTTAAAATTACTATATAAAATCACCACCAGGTCAAATAACGCAATGTCAGTCGGTTCAATTTTTTGACGTCTTTGGACCGATGACCGGTCTGCTGTCGCAAATGAAAAGCAAACATTCGACTTCAGTCATCTATTCTGACAGAGTGTTTTTGATAGTCGCCTCCAACTATATAGGGAACACAACATACAGTATTTTAACCTCCTCCCCCAGTCGAGATAGCGGTAGCGCCAGGTGGGGGAAGGATTCATGCCCCCCCGTCGGGGAAAGGCTGGCCCCCTATCGGAGAAGTTTTACAGTTTCGCAGGGGAGTCTTAGTCGAAAGTACCCAGTCCCTGACGACAACTAATCGACGGTTTACCTGTTTTTTGCTCTCAAGAGGATAATTTCTGTAATAAGAACCGAAAATTTTCGGCGCGCTACGCGCGCTGTAGGGTAACTTTATTTTTTCAATAGTTCCATTCCACATAGCAGGATAGCACAAGTCCTGCCCACCTTAACAAGTAACATATGGGCAGAATTCATAGTTTATGTAAAGGTCGTAACTTTCATTCCATATCGCAAAGCCTAGTTGGTGTTCTCTTGTGTGTATCATGCGGTACAGTCAGTTGGTGAGCGACTTATGGAGCAAAGTTTGGCTGTTTCATCGTGTAGTCCAGGTGGTTTCGATACAATGTATGTTACACCCGATACGGTCTACAAACCCTACAGTTCTTTTTTTCGTTTCGTCATATGTTTTATGTGTAAGCCTATCAAAAAATTTCGCCCGCTTCGCGCGCTTTTCAATTTCACGATCCAGATTCAAAGAACACTAACAGTGCGCAACTCGGATCATGAAGTATTAAGTGATATAATGCAAAATATGCCTGCAATTGCATGGGATAATGACGCTCCCACATTTGCCCTTCTCATCATACCCTCGCAATAGGGAATGTCGGAACTTGGGGTGGCTGACATGGACCGGCCCCTGTTGGAAAAATTCTGCCGCCACCCATGGTCAGTTTACTTCTTTTGACTTTCATAAGGGTAATTTCTGGGATAAAACCCAAAATTTTCGGTACGCTTTGTCCACTCTTCCTCAGTTCAGTTATACTTATAGCTTAATATAGTACAAACCCTTTCCACCTTTTCAAGTTAATAAGTAGAATACGTGGATTTATGTAAATGTCGGGAATTGAATCGCATTTCGCTAAACCTGGTTAACGTTCACTTGCGTCTGTCGTACGGTACGACTAGTGACTCGAGGAGGGAAGTACAATAAAGCTATGCCCGATAGGACCCAACTGTCCGCTCAATTGTTCTATATAAGCTCTAAATTAGTACAAATTCTTATAAGTGTAGGCTTACCCAAAAAATTTCGCGCGCTTCGCGCGCTTTGTAATTTCACCGTTTAGATTCCAGGTTTTGATTCCAGTTTTTGCATGTCTCTTGGTTGATCCTTTCTTTGTCAATATGCAGTAAGTTGTGTAATCGCTGACGTTTATGGGAACCAAAATTTAAAAAAAATGAATGTGCCCTTTTTATGTTGGACCCCCCCCCCCTCAGAAAAGACCCTAGATCCGCCCCTGAGTTCTAACATTAGAGAGGACCAGTTGACGGAGGGTCCCCCGAGGTATCATTGAGCCAGTGATCAGTCTTACTGAGAGCACATGGCCCAGTTCCATTGTTCCCTCACTCCTCCGTAAGACCTGTTAAGAGGAAGTCACGTTATGGGTGCGAGGCGAGACTTGTAGACTTCAACCCCCAGTTTTGGCAGAGAGAGGGCTGGTCCGTCCCTGGCCACAATACCCCAAGGTCCAAGGACAGACGTGGAATGTTCTGGTGATTGATATTGCCTCAAAGTAGTGGTCCGGTGAGTGATGTTATCGTTGTAAATAAGAGTTCAGGGTTGGGGTGGGTAGATAACTAAGGGTCATTCTGGAGATGAAGTCTCACTATCCTTTCTCTGCCATGTTTAGTGATGTGTAGGACTCCTGGTTTGAAGTTAAGAATTGTGGCTGTTATTGTAATTGTCTTAATAATATTGACTTTGCTATGTATGTAATCATTATGGTCCCTGTTTCTGTGTGTGACAGCTCTCTGGTTTAGTTCACCTTGGTGATTCCCTGATCTGTCCCCAGTTACTTGGGTGTGTTCTCACATGAATGTTCACTGATTCTTTGTATTATACAATCAGCTCTAGGTATAATGGCCATGTGTCATTGATGGGCTGTAAGGTGCTACTGACAATTTGACGGTTCGATTAATTCTCTTTACAGTCACAGGTTGTTAGAATTGTGAAATGTTGCTCCGCAGAGTAGATGGGAGGTATACCAGGGCATTACTGGGATAGGGTTATGTGTTATCTTTAGTGACACTGGTGTTTTGGTTACTTTGGGGCCCTCTCATTTGTATTGTATTACAGTGCTGTGATCATTTTTAACAAATCTCTCATTTTGCTCAACCAGCGTCAGATGAGGAGTTCAGAGGAGACCACTGAGTGACTCGGTTTGATGTGATGCTATGGGCCGGGGGAGTGGGTAAGGTATCAAAGGGGAAGCTCTGGGGTGTAATTGGGGAGGAAGTTGTATGTATTCTGGGTACTAATGAAGTGCTTGCTTGTTTCTCCTCAGAGGCTGTTTTCTTCTCCTGTTTTCTTGTGTTTTCTTGCGGAGTTTTGCCGTATACCTTGCTTAACTGGGACAAAATAAAGTTGGTAGAGCTGAAGAACCGCTTAGTGTTTGTCGTCTTTCAACGGGCGTGTATCCCATCCGAAGGTTGCCCCTTCTAAACTAGGCCACTATACAACATTTCTTACCGGGGGAACAACAAGTTTTCATCCTTAAATGGGGGAGGGTGCCCCACCACAGTATGACCCTAGCCTTCCCTGCTTCTTACGCCTATTAACAAACGGAACAAAATTTTTGGATACTGTTGAATGGACAATTTTACAACATTATCAGACAGCTAAGATATGCCAAAGTTCCTTTTCACTTTCGCTTTTATGCACATCAGTGAGGTTCAAGCTCTCCCTTCCAGACAAACTCAAAGTTACCGCGCACTAAACAAATAATTAATTCTCGTGTCCAGATAAAGAAAAAAGGATAGACCCCTACCCGAGCAATATAAAAGGCAACTACAAACTAAAGAACTATAGGTAAATGAAAAATATCATTAATATTGAATAAAATTTAATTTTTTTTAAAAAAATTATTCGTTTGTTGCAGAGAAACTTTACATAGGCTATCTTTAAAGTAATTAATTGAAGATATGAGGTGATGGACAATTTACAATAAGGTAGTTGGGTAATTTTACTTTCCAGAAATAAGGTTTTCACATTAAGATTTTCACTGCCTTTTAGTTCAACAAAAGTTCGTTCACCTAAACTTTGAAATTTTCAAACGATGTAACCTTTCGAAAACAGATAATATACATCTTTTAAAGCATCATATCAATGGGAGGTTACATTACTGTCATAGAAGGGCCCGCCATGACGCCAGTATTTGCAGGATTTGGCCGACCGGGGGAAGGGGGGCAACAGCCCGAGGCCTTGACAAAGGTAACTGCAGGTTGCCAAAGGATCGCAAAAGCATTATTCGGCCCGCAAACATTTTGGGTTTTCATTGGAATAAATTTGAAAAACTTGGGTTCTTGTTGAGCTAGGTGAATTGAAAAATTTAGGGCTTCCTTGAAGAAAATTTGAAACGAAAAGGGCTTTCATCAGTGAAAATTTGGGATTTTTATTCAAGAATCTTCTGTCCTTGAAAGCAAAATGTTGGTAACCGTCGGGGCAACAGTTCGCCATCGGGGATAAAATGTTTTATCGTGTTCATCAAGCCTCCCTGACGAAACTGGAAATGTCCTCGACGAAGGGCAGCCTTCTCCGAAGAGGGACCATGGTCCCCCTATCCCTCACCATTTGGTACCACCCCTAGGCCAGAGCTTATTTTTGAGACTGAATGGCTTAATAACGAAAACAAAGCTATCTGTTTCAGCCATGTTTATGTCATCTTTACTCGAATCGATATCATATTATCGCGGTAACCACGCATATTTCCTGACTGCAACAATCCTTGCTATAATGAAATCACGTGACAGATTTGAAAGGAAATATTGTCGTTACATTTCATAAACATGGCTGAAACAGAGAGCTTTGTTTTCGTTATTAAGCCAAGCCAAGGGTGGTACCGCATTAGCGACTCGCCATAGTGGCACGGGGGCACTTGCCCCCCCCCCCAAAGTTTGCAAAGCATGGTCATCAATTTTCCAAAAAGCAAAAAATTCGAGATGGGTTTGGCTTTGACCCACTTTAAAATTAAAGAAATGAATAACTTTCTAATGCAATGCGAAGGTTAAACATTAATAAAGTGCTTTCAAAACGACATTTTTCGGCGCGCTTGGCGAGCGTTTTCTTAGTAGCTTGTTCTTTAGTTTTTGTACTTCATGCCCGTAGTCAAGGGGGGGGCGATTCGCCCCTGGAAAATTTTTCGCCCCCTAAAAGATCAAAAATTACCATTGCCGTAATGCATTTTAGTATGTTTCGCCCCTCTGGAAAATTTTTCGCCCCCCCTAGAAGTTTTTTTGCCCCCCTTTAGCACCTTGCCTGACTACGGGCCTGCTTCAGACATCACAAATAGACCTACGATTAGTGCGAGCTAAGGTAATCAAAACAAATGATCATGCTGTGATATTTGTAATCTGATTAGCTTAGGCATCATAATCTCATTTACAGAGGGTAACGGTAATGCTGGAGTTAAATGCCCATAATTTTGCAGACACTTCAGAGCTTTCGGGGTCATCAGATACACAACCCATTAGCCGTGTTGATTATCATCCACGACTAAAAGCAGTTTTGCCCGGGTGTCACCTGGCCAGATAAGCATAGTTATCTGTCTACAAAAAGTTGTAATGGGCATGTAGCCTAAACGTATTGTGTTTCCCATAGAAAGAGAGGTTTCCCTTCCCTTGTCGAAACTGACAGCGCAGTTGGCCCACGAGCGGTCTTATGTCTGTCAAATGCTATGTTATAAGCAAAAGGTTCTCCACCCCTGTGCTAAAGTATACCGTTTCAGTTGATTTAAAATAAACACACCAAACAGTCAACCTAAGCTCAGTGTAGTGAGACTTTTTGGCCTAGCTATTTGTATATAGGATGAGACGTCGTTCCGAGTAAGGGGAATTCCCCTCCCCCCTTTAAAAAATATTTCGTTTCAAAACGGTACTGAGATCCAAAACAGTGCTATCATTTCATCGTTTTCAAGTGTCTTCAGTGCTCGAAATTTTCGTTAGTTTTAAGAAAACAATCCAGAAAACCAACATTTTATGGCTTCTTGGCAAAGCAGAAACATACTGTGACACAATGAAAGAAACAACAAAATATTCAAAGGTGGGGCTCATTTTACACAAATGGATCAAGCCTCTTTGCCCATTTCACCTGCCTCTTACTGCCCCCCTATGGAGTAGCGATTGGCCGATATGTTCAAAGTAGTCAGCTCATGACTGAATGCCTGAAAAGGTTTTTGAAGAGCTCTTGAAAACTACATGGGGCATCGCTGTAATACATTATAATAACCATACTCCTATTGTACTACCCGGAGGGGACCATTAATATTGCCGGGGTCTTCCGAACAACAAAATATTCAAAGGTGGGGCTCACTTTATACAAATGGATCAAGTCGCTTTGCCCATTTCAACTGTCTCTTACTCCTCCCTTTAGAGTAGCGGTCGGCTGATATGGTTGTATTTTTATTTTTAAAGTAGTCAGCTCATCAGGGGGGTCGCTAGAGCATTTATCATGCGGGAGGAAGGGGGGGGGGTGGTGCCGTATTTGCCGACTGAGAAGAAACAAATGACGACTGAAAGTGTTGATAAGAGATGCAGTTAGAGCTGAGAACCGTGAGTCCAACCGGTAGTGGTCCAGCAGGGGTGGCGCCAGGATTTGCCCAACGAGGGGGGGGGGGGGGCAACGACCCGAAGCCTCGAAGGCCCCGATGCCGTTGGTGAGGGGAGATTTGAAGAAAACCTGTGTACTATACCATGCCATGGCGGGGCATATATTGCATAAAATTTTGTATATACTAGAGGAAAATAGTTCCTCTCGATTTAAGGTTTTCCCCGAAATCTAAACTGTGACATTGCAAAGCGCGCGAAACGCGTGAAATTTTTGGGTAAGCTTACACTAAAAAGAATATGTACTTATTTAAAGCTTATATAGGTCAACCAGTGGCGTACCCAGGATTTCTCTCAAGGGGGGCATGCAATATGTTGTGTGATCGCCGGCCTGGGGGAGGGGTGTCCCCTTTGAAAATTTTTGAAAAATTAGGTGTCCTTACATGCGAGTTGGTGCCACATATGTCACCTTTGGAAGTAAAATTTGTGTCAAAATATTTACGTTTTTTAGGACCTGAAAAAATTGGCATCCGTGAGGGGGACATGGCCCAATGGCTTCCCCCTGTGTACGCCACTGAGGTCAACTGTCCAGGCAGTTGGGCCCTATCGGGCACAACTTACATTGTATTTCCCTCTTCGAGTCACTTGCCGTACCGAAAGACAGACTCATTAGAACATTAACTTAGTTTAACGAAATGGGATTCCCGGCATTTACATAAAACGATAAATTCTACTTAGGCTAACTTGAAAAGATGGAAATGGTTGTTCTATATTTAGCTATTAGTAACGAAACTGAGGAAGAGTGGGCAAAGCATACCGAAAATTTGGATTTTTATCGCAGGAATGAAAGCTAAAATAAGTAAACCGACCATGGGTAGCGACAGAATTTTCCCGACATGGGGCCGGGCCATGCCACCGACCCCAAGTTCCGACAGCATGTCGAGGTGGTGAAAAACGGATATGAATGAGCCTAACAATCCCATGCCATTGCAGAGTACCGTACATTTAGCATTGTATCACTTAATATGTAAAGAGCCGAGTTACGCACTGATACTGTTCTTTTGAGTCTGAATCGTGAAATTGCAAAGGGCGCGAAAATTTTTGGTAGGCTGAAACAAAAAAAAAACAAAAAAAAAAACAAAAATGTTATCATTAAGAACAAAAAGAAAAACATAAAACTGTAAGGGTTGACTGTATCGGGGACAACATATATTGTGTCTAAACCACCTGGACTACCCGATGAAATAGCCAAACTGCTCCGTGAGTCGCTCACCAACTGACTGTACCGCATGACAAACACACGAGAACGGCAAGTAGGCTTTGCGATATCGGATGAAATTTACGACCTCTACATAACCTGTGCACCCTGCCTACCCTGCCTACATGTTACTTGGTAAGGTTGACAGGACTTATGCTATCTAGCTATGTGGAATGGAACTACTGAAGAAACTGGAGTGACATTACAGCGCGCGTAGTGCTTCGAAAATTTTGGGTTCTGATTACAGAAATTGTCTTCTTTCTTTCACTTCTTTTCCTCTTTCTTTTCCTCATGTTTCCTTCATTTTGCCGTCTGGTGCGGTATTTACCAACTTAGTGCCGGAGACCACATGAGCGATGAACTCCTTTAGTATACAATAATTCTGAAAAGCCCTACGTAACTTTTTTGCCGACAGAATATGTTTGAAGTTACAAAAAGTGTCGCTTACGGGCTTTGAAAATATTGTAATAAACGTTGTCTACAAATGTATTCCAGTCTCCTGTCTTCCGTCTGCACCAGCCCCTTTCTCTTGCCCTGCTTTGTCCTTCCCTCCCCTGTTCTTTTCTCTGTTCGCTCGGTCTTTCTCTCTCCCTCTTCTCTTTTTTCTCTTTTTTCCCCTCTTTCTTCTTCCCTCTAACTTTCCTTCGTTTGCACTTCCCTCTTTCCTTCATTTTGCCGACTAGTGCAGGATTTTGCAGACTGCGTGGACCTTGGGGGTTTCACACCCCCACAACCCCCCTCTAGCGTCGTTCCTGAACTCATCACTGAATTCCTGAAACGGTTTTTGAAGAGCTCTGGAAAACTACATGCGGCATCGCTGTAATACATAATTATAACCATACTCCTATTGTACTATCCGGAGCTGACCATTAATATTGCGGGGGGGGGGTCTTCCGAACCTCCCTGAATATGGACTTGAGTTTGCCCCACACACAAAATTTCTTAGAGCCGCCCATGTCCTTCCGTAACAGCTCCCTGGTAGTAGTTTCTCCTCTAGTGACTTCAGATAAACTTTGGCCTCCACTACAAATCTTGAGCTTCTTTCTCTTATTGTGACAAATCTATATAGTAAGTATTAGTATCCAGTAAAGTTGAAATATCGCGTTTTTACAAGATCTTCGTTTTTTGACCTCTGGTGACCTCAAATCAAGTCCTTAGCCAATGCGGGAGGGGACCCCTAGCAGAATTTTTGCCCTAAGAAAATAAATTGTCATTGCCTTAATGCGTTTTTTTTTGTGTATCTCCCCCCTAAAATATATTTCGCCCCCTGGAAGCAATCCCTCCCCTTTAAGCATATTTTCTTGGTACGCGTCTGCCTCAGATGACCTTTGACATTCACCAAAAGCAATAGAAACATTTCCGTTTTATTATGTCAAAGACATAAGCACACACATACGCTCGCGCCCGCGTAATTGCTTAGATTCCTCAATGCCTTTGGCAAGGGATCAATAATTACAACTTCACCATTGTTTTTACTGCCATGAGCATTGGAAATAACTGGTGGATATTCTTGTAGATATATTTGGGACGATTCCACTCAAACATGTATAGCCTACAACTTAATTAGTAATAATGAAACAAATATATTTGGTAGGTGCGGGCATAGCGTGCTGAAAAAACCACACGGTAACATACATGTTTGAAGGCATTTCCCAATTGTTTTAGTTAATTTTGCATTGCAAGAATGTTTAATCTAATCTTGGGGTGGGGCGTGAGGGGTAAAATGACGTCGGAACAAACAGTGCTTTCGAAACATTTTTCATCTAGTTTGCTACTGCAAGTGGATCGTCTATGGGTGAAGAACATTGCAGATCGCAGTGCTGCTGCCACGAGTAGGTTTCCTGGACTTTTCTAGCTCAAACATATAGGTTTGAAACAAAGCAAGTACCCAGAAGTTATGTTCCCCTGAAGGGGCTACCAGTGGCGTAGCCAGGGGTGGCCGCACAGAAGCGTTGATAGAGCTATCAACACCACTAACAGCGCCGATAGAAAATTTTGGACGCACAGAAGCTTACTGATAGGGGGATTAGCTATCAGCGCTGATAGGCTATCAGTAAAAGGCCGCACAGAAACTATCACTACTGGTAATGTTATATTAACTCACTAACAGTGATCAAGGCACCGATAGTGGCTTTGATAGCACAAAATTTTCTCACTGTTGACGAAGATGTGGCGCGTGGAGGCCGACATAGATTTCGCAATGACGGAGCGAAAAGGCAAAGATACAATCCTTTTGAAGAGGAAAGCGACAATGACTGCCAAAAAATATCGCTTGTCAAAAGAAATTTTCAATTATCTTTTGGATATTATAGGAGTGACATTAGACAGAAGAACGCTGCGGTGAGTCAAAAGCAACTTTTAATGCTAAATACATACATAGGTGTAATAATGTTGAGGGTTGATGGAAAATCCCCCCCCGCACACTTTCTAAAGTAACTGGCATTGGTTTAATTGTAAAAAGTGAGAGTGTCTGACATTTGCCCTACTTTCCAATTTTGTAAGCTTCGGTCGTATTAGACATAGCATTATTAGGCTAGTAAGTTACTGTAAATTTAGACACACTTTATTTCCCTTTTGTCAATTTTAATGTGTAATCTGTGCTATCAATTACTACAGATGAACAAAATCGTTGCAAGCCAGGAATTATTTGGTCATTATAGATCGGCGTGACTTTTGAAGGAGGGTGCGGGTAGGGATGAATATTGAGAATTAGTTGGATACAAAATATATTTCATTTTAGACGTTTTTAAGTATTGGGTCTATGTGGCTGTTCTATATCCTATTTAACATTTCTTCACACACAACATTTTGGGCTCAAAGTGCAATGTGGATCACACCTATGCTCCCTCCTCGTACTTTCTATCCCCTTGAGGGGCTGCCTCACCGCACTCTATGTGCTAAGAAAATTCAATCTACAGGCAGGCCCGGACACTGATCATTTTATAAAAAGGCCGTACTGACTTGAGTTTTTGTATTTTCAGTTTTATTTTTTCCATTCCCACTACCTCACAGGCATGATTCTATTGAGCCCAGCCTTTAACTATGTACTGCACTCCGTTACTTTGCACAAGGGGGGATATCTACCCATGGTTGGCGACGTGCATGGATTATCACCCCGTGCCAGATCGGAGTCTAATACAACTTAAGCTACCACCAGCATATTCAAAGAGACAAAATATCCCAAATGAAATATAACGCACCAATTATTTGCTCTGGGGGTATAACTCGAAGTATCCCCTTCTCCTCTGCCATCAGCCTATCTAAAACATCGGGTTCGTCGAGGACAGTGTTTCCCCTCCACCTGTCACTTCACGCAGTCTCCTCTTCTCTCGTAAACTGCGGTTTACTTTATCTTTGACATTTTTCTAAGAGTCTGCCATTTGTCTTTGATGCTTTGCAGACTCTGCTCCGCACCCCCTAATGCATTAACTTCTACTGTGATATTTTTGTATATTTCGTCCTTTGTTTTTGCATAGTTTCATTGGTATGCTTTGCCGAAAGCATCTTGCTGTACCGAACGAAATTATTTCTAATTACACTTATTTCTTCCTCTGAGCACGAGCTTCTTTTTTGCTTATTCGGCGCCATATTGCTTGCAAAGTTGTGATTTATTGTGAAAACAATGACTTCTGCCTCGTGTTGTCAGGCATCAATTCACTATATGCCTACTATGTTAGCTGCATCAAAAGGGAGCGATTAGGGGCTTATCCTTTGTTGCAGTTAGCGCAGGGTCGCAATAAAACCCTTCAAATAGAGATTACCGGGCAAAGCATCTGGGGAATCCCCACATCTGTAAAAAGACTTTTACGTCGATAATATGCTAATAAGCCTAACAGCGCCTTATCAGTGAATAGCTCTATCAGCGTCTTCTGTGCGGTCATTTTGCACCTGCTGATAGTAGCAGGTTTGATAGAGAGTTGATAGCGCTATCAAAGCCATCACTATCAACGCTTCTGTGCGGCCACCCCAGGCACAGAAGCGTGGATAGTGACAGTCTTGATAGCGCTATCAACTCTCTATCAAACCTGCTACTATCAGCAGGTGCAAAACGACCGCACAGAAGACGCTGATAGAAGTGCTCTCTGATAAGGCGCTTATAGGCTCATTAACATATTACAGATCGGGGATTTCCCAGTTGGTTTGGCTTGTAATCGCATTTAGAGTGTTTTATTCAGGTATGCTACCTCCAATACAGGAAGAAACAGGTAGAATTTGTCCATAGAACGCGTCACTTAGACCTATATTTATGATGCACATCCTTCGTGTTGATAAAAGCCAAGTATTTGCATCCTCGGCTCTTTTGAATTTAGACAGTGTGTGAGGTTGTGCGTTATGTATGTGTAAAGGTACTAAATTTAGGACGAACAAATTCCAACTGATGGCCGTAGCCTCTTGGGGCAGAGGAAAGTTGCCCCTTGAGATTTCCAAATCGTAAATAAAAGTTCACCCTCTTGAGAAAAAATACGTAAATTGCTAAAACTTTCGTTGTCCAAATTATGATTTCTAGGACCCCCAAACCTGGGAAATTTTATAATAAAGTTTTCTTTTCCCCAATTTTTCCCCGGGGTCCCCCGCCGTCGATGTGTTCTTAATACAGGCTTTTCTTCACGAATAAACCAAAGTGTTCCTCATACAAGATACACAGCTAAAATACCTTCACCACCATATAAGTTGGCGAGAGATAAAGTAGCATATGGTTACCTTTAATCATTAGCTAAACCTTACGAACTGGTAAAGAAACTGAATATAAAAGGCATAAGCAAATGCCGCAAACTTATTTTGAAACACAGCTAAATCTTATAAGTGTCCTATTGCGTCACTTCAAGTATCTTTCGTGATGTGTCAGATTAAAACAAAATATTGCATATTCAAGGTAAAGCAAGGAGTTACTCTATACGGGGCTTTTACAACTCAGAAACGTATTGCAACATGATCCTTAAAACGACATTCATGAAAAAGGATTCCTGGGTACACTCATTCAAATGTGACTGCATTTTTCCTTTAAATCAAATCTAATTTTTCTTCTTGAAATCTAAAGTTGTTACAGAATAACTTAGCATGAATCTAAAAGGTAAGAATGCTTAGGTGCAAATTTTAAGGTCTAAAACGTGTAATTTGCCCCATCTGGGACACATTTGACCGAAAATTTCCTTACAGTCTTACGCTATGGCTACTCGCCAACCGTTGGTGGATCTCCCAGTGACCGCACTATGAGCGCTAGGGAGAAGCCCGAACCGGGTACCAGCCTTGTAGAGGTGCCATGCCACCGTCGAAAAATTCAGTAAATAATGAAAATTTCAGATAATGTTTTCACTAAATAAAGATAACACCACTTTTTAGATCTAGGAAAAGTTAGAACACGAAAACTTTCGCAAAGAGTAGAGGTGTCATCTCTGCCCTGAGGCAGCATCCCCTCCAGTTACACCCTAACAAAAGAGAAACAAATCACTAAAAATGTTGATTCCTAAACAATTCAACGCTTAACTAAGCTTTACCACCCTTTGCATTCAAGCCACCTCACAAAAAGTGGGCATTTTGCAAAGCTCAGTCAGTCAGTAGCCACTTCCCCCTACTGCAAATTACTCAGTTCAGTTAGGAACAATTCCCACTGATGTCCCTTGCTACTAAACCTTTATCACAGAAACATATTTGTAACTCAAAATACCGTTTTTCTAATTCAATTCCTACAATATCGAAAAGAAGGAGAAAAATTGTTTGAAAAGTCGTGTTATAAGCAACCTCATTCACTAGTCCTGTTTTAGGTTTGCATATCTTTGTCTTTTCGGAACGTTCCGTCATCTACGGAGTCGATTTTGACCGCTGTGCGCTACATTTGCCTCCATTAGGAATTAAATTTTGTGCTATCAAAGTCACTATCGGTGCCTTGGTCACTGTTAGTGAGTTGATATAACATTACCAGTAGTGATAGTTTCTGTGCGGCCTTTTACTGATAGCCTATCAGCGCCGATAGCTAATCCCCCTATCAGTAAGCTTCTGTGCGCCCAAAATTTTCTATCAGCGCTGTTAAGGTGTTGATAGCGCTATCAACGCTTCTGTGCGGCCACCCCTGGTTTTTTGTCAAGGGGGTAAGAGCACCAAGATTTCCCCCAATTAGTGATCCTCTTGCTAATAATCAGTGTTCTCCCCAGGTCCAAATTTTGTCCGGGTGCTTTCCTCTGACCTGGCTGATGTGTCTGATCGCCGTCCTGGGGGAGGGGTCTAAGGGGAGGGGGTGTCCCCCTCCCCTTTGGAAAATTTTTGCTCATATAAGGTGGGCTAGATGCAAAATGGTGCCACATTTGGTGCTAAATGTAAACTGAATACATCACCAAGAATTCCTATTTTTTTAGGAAGCTTTTTTGATCTTGCTTGTCTTCAGGTCTTGGTGAATGTTTCTTGAGTCCTATTGGTAGATCAGAATCACAATGGGTGAAGTACAGTAATTAAGTGAACCCTGGTACACCTTTCTCTTCATCAGTTCACCACATTCACCACAATCAGTCCAAATTTTACGAGGACCTGCCCTTGTAGCAGAGTATAGCACTTGACCACTGACCCATTCTAACAAACTGCATATACCACAATGCTGCTGCTTTAATTATCAAGAATTGGAAGTATACAGTAAAAGGAAAAGGACAGAGTCCCTTGTCAGAGGTCCAGAGATCCCATGCTGTATAAAACAGATAGTAAAACATAACTAGTACAACTATAAGCATGGTGTCATCATTCCATCTCTGAAAACCTTGTAGGACTGGTTGTGCCAGTGTGGCATATACTTTTTAAATAAGTACAGTGTAGACCTACTGGTTGAGAAATTTAAAATTTTACCAGATCATGCGCAAATTTCACCATATATTCACTTTCAAAATTTCCCCCAAGATTTTTCCAGAGGGGGCAACTCGCCCCCCTGTCTACGCCACTGGGGGCTACGCCCACAAAAGAACTACCGAACGAAACGTGACCAACCGGTCAGCTTTCATACCTCTACATCTCGGTTCTAGCAGGGAGGTAGTAATACCACCTCCCTTGTTCTAGACTGGCTGAAAGGAAAACCGCAAGCAGGGCGTTTAGACTTGTCTTATGTTGTATAATGCATGCTGCATTATGCATAGTGTGGGGCTTATAGAAATGGTCTAGCATTTACATGGTGTGCATGTAGAACTTTCACTTACCTAATTGTTTTTGATGTCAGGATAGATGACATGATAGTGATCTAGACTGACCTGACACCAGATTTTTCACCTCCTACAACACAAGATGGCGCTTTGCGTACTCAGGAAGTTGGAACATCCACATTCCAGTTTTGTTAATGGATGCCATTCCACAGAAGAGCCTAAAACGTTCTACAAGTTTTCACAATTTGTACCCAGCGTACCTTCCGACATAGACAGGGGCGTATCCAGGAATTTTCAATAGAGGGGGCACAAGGTTTGATTGATCGCTGTCCTCTGGTAAGGGTATATAGGGAGGGGGTTACCCTTCCCCTTTGGAAAATTTTTGCTTTTGGAAGAGGGCTGAGATGCAAAATGTTGCTATATTTGACACATTTTAAAGCATTTTCTTTTTTTGCCTCAACTTTTTTTCACGCATGACGGCCAATAGGGGAGGCGCGAGCCTGTTGCGCCCCCGCCTGGACCCGCCACTGCATAGATGTTCAACCATCAAAACCAACTGGACAAGTGAAAGTTCTACATGCAAGCCAAGTAACTGCTACCTGGATTTCTTGAACAAAACTTTAAAAAGTAAGTAGAAAGGCTTTCACGACGGGAATCCATACTAGTAAGATGATTTCACCGAGTACGCCGTCGAAGGTCTTGAAATAGTCAAGCTTTCGTCAGAAGTGGCTCTAACTTCTTCTGGACTGATGAAATCATCTTACTAAAACTTTACCAATGGGACCACTGTTGACCCCCAGATGAACTTTCACATGCATCAATATCGACAGGGTTCTTATTAATATGGGTAAACAAAATGCAATGGAGGTGCATGGTCTTCTCACTGAGGGAAAATCGGGGGCTAGGTAGCAAATGATGCAACACTGTATGACATGAAATGCAGGCCTTTTGCCAGACAAGGTACTGAAGGGGGCAAGATGCACATGGTCCAAAGGGGGCAAAACTTTTCTGCGGGCAAGAAATATAAAAATGTGTAAAGAAAATGGCAACTTGAAATTTTCTGGTGGGGGGGGGGATTTTTCCAAGGGGGCTTAACAAGTCCTCGCCCCCCACACTTGCCTATGGACTTGATGCAATGGTATCATAGTTACAGCACACTGACTAAAAGGAGTCACCCCCATACGACATTTTGAAAGTTTTAGTAGAAAAATAGAACAATCATAAATGCTGCTTCCTCTCCACGTGTTTGCTGCTTTTTATTGTGAGGATTTTGTTGAAGGTGTGCTCTACCTATGCCCACAGGGACCATCTGCCACTGCCCATATCTAAATAGGAGGTAAGGAGGGGTGACATGGATGGCTAAGTGTAAGGCTTAACAACAGTATGGATCTTGATACACAGTGGTTGCAAGGGTTTCTTGGGACATTTGCACAACAAGCTGAAACCATGGAGATTCAGGCCCATAGCCAGACAAGGTACTACATGGAGGGGTGAACAAGCTTCCAGGGGGCAAAACATTTTTTAGGGGGCCAGATACACTAAAATGCGCTAAGGGAATGACAACTTTTTTATCTTCTAGGGGAAAATATTCCAGCCCCCCCCCCCCCTCCCAAGGGGTTGTGGAGATTATTGTACAAACATTCAATTAAAATTTCAATTTACAAGAAAGCAATGTGAACAGACAACACCATCTCAAGTTTTTGGATATTTTATTATTTTTCATAGCATTTCTTCTGGTATTATACAGGAAAAACAAAAGAGAAAACAAATGGGTCAGTGATGGTGATCAAAAACCCAAGGCACAGAATACTCTAGACTGGTATACTTCTACAAGTGAAGAGAGCTGAGTAACGTAACTCTAGACGGAATGCAATTCCAATTTAATGGAAAATGAGAGGTTACAGAAAATCTAGGCATGACCTTCAATCACAAGTTATCTGAGAGACATTTTGTCATGCTAAGTCCCCAACTTTGAAACATTGTGCTACAACCCTGGACTTAATTTCTACACCATTTTCTGGCCTGTATGAAATTTTCAGGATGCCCTTTGTTGCAACTATTCCTCAATGTTGAGGAAACAGCTTTTGACCCAAATTTCAAAAGAGCGATCATATGAATAGCAAATACAGCACATGTTTACTCTTGAAGCCCATACAACCAGCATCTTGTGTGGTCCTATTATTTAGATGCTTATTTGAAATTCATACAGGGTAACTGAACAGTTAGCTAGCACTAATATCATGACATGCAAAGACCACAACGTAACTTAGGTCTTTTTTTTCCCAAAAATATGATAAAACATTACAGACTATTCCACAAATGCAGTGTCCAAGAAGATTAATTTACATTTACAAATTTTCCAGAAATTTTGAGTCTTGCATAGACAAGAATTATCTCTAAACTGGGGTTGCCTTTCTTCCTTCAATAATTTTAAAATTCCTTCCCTTGTTTTAGAGATGGGGGAAGGGAACAGGAGGTTCTCTTAATGTTCCTAAGCTGGCGAATTGTATTTCCTAACCTTTTGTCTTTTCCAGGTTTACCTTGACTAAAGGAGTTCTGACTGTTAAAATTTAGTCTTGGGTCTCTATTTGTTGCAGTACTGGATGGTTTTTATGATAGCAATGAAATGTTTATAAGCCCCAGCCAGTCACCCTTCCTCCCTCTCATACTGACCACTGCCTGTGTCCCATGCCATAATATGCACTTTTGTTTTTCTACTTGAGGCATTGCTTAGCAACATACAAACATTTATAAGGTAATATTTTTCCCATTTCTCCAAAGTATTATGTAACCATCTAATTATGAAAGTACCATTGACCAGAAGGAACCCATATTTATACATTACTCCTACACCTAATACCAATGAACTCTAAGATCCAAGCCTTCTCTACTTAGCAGAACAAGAGCCCAATGGGCACTGTGGTTCCTTGCTGCATGTAATAAAACTGAGGCATTACCATACATAACAAACAAAATTTTGCTAGTTTTAAGTTTAACTGTTACTATGGTAACGCCTACATACATTCGACAAACCTCATGGTTTTTCAGCTGGAATAATGCAATACCATGTGAAGTATGAAATCCATCCAAGCTTGCTACCTTCAGCTATCTTGTTTGAGAGGTTTTCAGTGTCTGACCTCCGGTCACCCCAGACGACCTCCTCTAAAAATGACACTACTGCTCTTCTTGCCATAATGCATCCACACACTAAATATGGAATCCATACAAGCTTGCTAACTTGAGATGTGGTGTTTAAAAAGTTCTGTGTTTGAGGATTGGTGACCCCAAACTTGAACACGGACTGTGCACAAGCTCAAACCATAACATGTGAAATGATGCTTTGATGCACTTGCTGTAGCTTTCAACATTTGATTTTGAGTAGTGTGTGGTACTTTTAGGTGTGATGATTGTGACTAGCACACGTCTACAATTAATAACTTGTTGTTTGGAAATGTTTCAGTATAACCCTCCCAACACAACAAGCCAGTAACATGATACCCCGCGGAGCGGACGAAGTTTTTTCGTTCAGCTCATCACTGCGAAAAAACAAACTGAGGGCGGCAGCCTACAAAATGGGCGGCAGCCACAGAGGCGCTACGTAGCTAGTAACATGATCACTCCTCTGTCTTTCGCCATACCCACCTACAAAAATTGTTCAATACTGCTCAGAAGAACAACTGTGTGTGTATATGAAGTGATGAAATTTGACCTCTTGACCATGAGTCCTTACTTACCCATTCTTTGAACAGGGAGTTGACAGTTGCTCTCACAATAGTTGACTTATACAGTGCATGCATGTACACACAATGGAAACCCATTAGACAGCTCCCTTTAAACTAACCTAAACAACCTCACAGGATTGACCTCTTGTACACAGACAGTTTTAAAGGGAGTGCAGTGTACTGTATGAGGTAAGCTGATTTTGTGAGACTGGTTAAAATACAGTGGAGGGGTGGCACAAAATTGGTCAAAAAGGTGTCTGGTGACCTCAAATGACCTATGACCTCCACCAAACATACTAGGCTTCATCCTTGCACCAAAAGTCATCTACATACCACGTATGAAATCTATCCAAGATTCCTACATTGAACTATCATGCATAAAAGGTTTTCGGTGTTTGACCCCTGGTGATCCCAAATGACCTTTGACCTTCACCAAACATACCATGATTTGTCTTTGCACCACAAAGCATCTACATACCTAGTATGAAATCTATCCAAGCTTCCTACCTTGAGATATATCTTGTTTAAGAGGTTTCCAGTGTTAGATCTCCAGTCACCCCAGATGACCTTTGACCTCCACCAAAAATGACGCCATTTCTCTTCTTGCCATAATGCATCCACATACTACATAGGAAATCTATCCAAGCTTCCTACATTGAGATATCGTGATTAAAAGGTTTTCGGTGTTTGACCCCTGGCGACCCCAAATGACCTTTGACCTCCACCAAAAACAATAGGGCACGCCTTCTCACCATGGCAAACCTACGTACCAAATCCAACTTCCATCCAACCTTCCCTTATTGAGTTACAGCGTACCGAAGCAAGTGTCACACACACACACACACACACACGCACACACACACATACACACACACACACGCCAAGCTGACTGCATAGGTTCCTTTTGCTATCGCAAGGAACCAAAAATTGCCATCCCCTCAAAGTACCAAACAAAGAGGAATCAAGGACCAATTCTTCTTCTTTCTCATTCTGGAGTCAACAGACTCCAGAAGTGTCCCTGAAAGTTATTTGGGGGTCCATAATGGTCTGTGAGAAACTTAGGAGGCTGCAAAAGCAGACAGGGTCTGTGAAATAATTGAACATGTGGTACCCTTGGCATCAAAAGTGTAACTGCCATGACTCTAGCCCCTTATTGCTCTAGAGTAGACTATTTATGTACATCAGATTGTCATATAACCTTTGTAGGCTATGGGGGTCCCTCAACATTTTCATATTATCAAAGGAGGTGCGCAGATGGGAAAAGGTTGACAACCACAGACTCACAACATTTCATTAAGGTGTAACACAAATGTTTGCCCCCTCCCCCTCCCCCCCCCCCAGTTCCCTTCTGTTTTTACTACATACATACATACATACAACAATCATATAAAAACATTGTCTCTTTAACTGTTTGAGGATGTTAAAGTAAATCTAAATCATCAGTCTTGTAATGATTTTACAAGTAGGCTGATACAACTGAAACCGATATTTCAAACTCCATTTCAGCCAATACCAATAGTTGAGAAAATAGCATACTGTTCACACAACATCCACAGGCTGCTGATCACTGCCACAATGTTTTGTGCCATTTTAATAATGTAAAATATTGGGGCTTATAGTCAAGCATACTAAAATAACATTTTTATTAAGTATAGGACAAGAAATATAAGTTAGGTGGTATCAGCATTTTCAGAAAATTTCCCTGATACTGATACAAGACACACGGGGAATATCCGTTGGTTTGGTATTGCATATCATTAATCAGTTCAACACTACAAATTATCAACCATTCCCATAAAGGTTTGTAAATGTGCCGTATGTAACTTTATTTATAAACAATGCTTATAGTATATGAGTTGTATTTCATACATGTTTTGGCAGTAATTTAATCTCTTTCATTTATCAAATCTCGTGCATTTTGCAAAGAATAATTTGAAGTAATTACAATTTGAAAATCTTTCCTGGCATCCCATCCATACCATTGCCTCTCTTCAGTTTTCTCAAGTTTTTGCCTTCTTACACCTCTCTTCCCAATTGTCAATAATATTTTTTGTTGGCACCTGGAAGTGTACTTGGTACTTATGTTCTTTTCTCATAAATATTGGAAGTACTTAGTATTGTACTTATCTTCTTCTCTCAACATACTGAAAGTGTACTAGATACTTGGTACATATGTTCACCTCACCTTATTGAAAGTGTACTAAGTACTTACTTTCCTTTCACTATCTTGAAATGTACTTCATATTTACAATCTCCTTTCACTATATTGAAAGTGTACTTGGTACAATTTATTTTCCTTCCACTATCTTAGAAGTGTATTTGGTACTGACTTTGCCCTTTCACTATCTTGAAAGGGTATCTGGCACAGCTTATGTTCCATCCACTATCTTACGAGTGTACTTGGTACAGATTTGGCCCTGTCACTATCTTGGAAGTATACTTGGTACAGTTTGTTTTCAACTATTTTAAGAGTGTACTTGATACTTATATTGCCCTTAGACTATCTTGAAAGTGTACTTGGTACTTACACTACCCTTCAACTCACTTCGAAGTATACCTGGTACAGTTCCATTCACTTTCTAAATGCTTCCTTTAAGTAATGAAATAAAATAAAACATAACAAAAAACATAATCTATAGTTTTGCATAATTCCACCTTCATAACTTCTTTTCAACAAGGAACCTGAACGAAAACATGTATTTGTGTTTCACTGACTTCATTTCAGTAGACTTTGGCTAGAAATAACTCAGATGTCATGAGCTCCAAACTCTTCCTTTTCATGAGTTACCACGTAAGGAAATTTTTTATAAGATAACCTTAATTGTTGATAATGAAGTTACTTTTACAGGAAATAAAGTTGCCCAGGTTTCTTATACCAAATTCCCTGTCACTGTATGCATATCTAGGTTCATAAATTTTCTGTAGAACAAGCACACAAACATTCTTACCGTGTAAGTGTAAGCAAAGTGCTATTAATGGCAACTGAAGGGAATAGGTAGGTATCTAAAGAAATTTTGCATAGCAGTTCACTGAATTCTTTATAAATCTAAACAAAAAACCTGGATTATACCAACAAAAATCTGCAACACAATTGTGTACTTGAACAGCACAATGATCATTCTGTGTATTTGTGATTTCTATGAAATTCCAAATGCGACAAAGTGACACTTGGATAGGAAAGTAAATCTTAAATCTGGGGAACTGAACCTTAACCCTAGGGGGGGATGATGATGTAGCTATTCTATGAATTTAATAATAAAGTCTTCCCCCAAGTTTGTAAGTTTCCAACCGCAACACTGGTTCATACTTCAACATTTATAGCAGCAATAAAATATAAACTACACATGATGTGAACTCACCCATGTAAGGTCCACTGAAACTTTATAGCAGCGATAAATTGTGGAGTATAAATCAGACTTAACAAAAATTTCTACAATGGAAGTATCATGCAGTCTCGGCCAGTTGTAATGACATATCGCTTGTAAGTTAACATGTATACACCAACTCACATCTACTTTTTGCTTTAGGTAGAAGTCCCAATTCTTGACTGTTACTGTCTGTCAAAATAACCCCAATCCCCCCCCCCCCTTCCATCTCCCAATAAGGGTCATGTTGATGTTTTCTTGCTGTATCAGAAATACCACACACCACAAATTGGGAAATGGAGGGGAGGAAGGGGAAAGGGGGGGGGTGGGGTGGTGGCTCACCACAATACTGAATACAAGGCTGTTTCTATCTGAAATCAAGCAATTTTTAAAAATGACAGCTGAAACTCTGTCAATCATATCAGAAGGTGCTGGATTGTTTTCCAACACTTTCGGACAGTTTAAACTTCCAAATTTAAATGCCCTATGAAGCTATAAGAACCCTATATGGTCATCCCTTGCTCTTCCAGACTAATCACAAACAAAGCACTGAGTTGAACAGTGTTCAACTTTCATAGCTTTACAGCACTATACTGAAGTATTTTTGCTACAGAAGCAAGATAGCCAATTTCTCTTTCTTGAAGAGGAAAAGTCTGTTGGAACCCTAGGTGCTGGTACGTACTTAGTTAAGCACACCTTATTCTTGCCATGGATAATAATTTGTTAGTTAGTTAGATGAGGTTTAACGTCCCAGTTTCCAACCAATTGGTTCAAGTCGAGACGACCACAGCCTTTTTTCCAGTTGTGGCTCACTGGCTTGTTTTCCCTACTCCATTGCTTATGCTGAGCACCAAGCACAAAGGCAGTAGGTTCCATTTTTAAAGTCTTTGGATAATAAGGTACTCTTTAAACCTTACCCAGTCCATGGGAGGAGCATTTGAAATTTCCAACTTTAACATACAGGACCATTACTCATATTAGTGTGAGAACTATTATTAAATTCAGGGCAAAGTGAAAAGAGTTTGTGGAGAAGGAAAGGCAGACTTATGGGGTGGGGGTTGGCACTTCAAAACTCCTCCTAGCTACATCTTTGGCTACAATGCACTCACATATACCGGCTATTACCTTTAATTTACTTCACTTTTGAGTACAGCTGAACTGCTTTTTAGATTCTGACAATGGGTGCACATGCCAAGAAAATCTCCAAATTCAGTTGTGTATTACAATAACACCTAGGAGTCATTCACAGGACTAGCTGATAATCCTGGCATTCTGTGGCTGACAAAACTATGGCTCATACTTCCCCCTAAATGACACTGAATCCTGATATTAGGTCCTCTGGAACAAAAGGAAAGTATGTCTAACGAAAAGAAATACCCTTGCACTCATTGTCCATACAAAATGTACGGTATAAAAGGTTCATCTGAAAAATATACATGATTCTATCAGATTTTGTACAGGACTGTTAGCTCATCATGTCCAAACCAGCTGAAGAACTATCTGTATTTCGGGATGAGTCGTTAGCTGTCCTCAAAGAATCATTGATATCTCTTCTGAAGATGGAAAGGTTTTGCGTAAATCTGAAAAGTTAAAACAGAGAGGGAAGTGATATTTAATGGGGATGTCCACATTCTCATATACTTATTCTCACACATTTGAAACAAAACAACTGAAGATTTTTTTAAGACACTTTCATCAAACATGATGGCCATTTTCAAGAATAAAGAACTAGGGAAGGGTAGAAAAAATTTCTGCTTATTTAGAATTTCTTTCTCAGGATATTGTATACATATTGACACTTCATCTAAAAGGACTACGTGAGGCTTAAGCTTCTTTGTAAAACTTTAAACTATCTGAAAAACTCTCTCGTCTGAAGAAAAACATTGCGATTTGAAAAGGGTCTACGAATCTGACCACTTTTCCTTTAACGCACCGCCAGCTGCAAGAGTCAATCATTTTGTTTGGGATTTGTCTCATAGATCTTTGGGGGAATGTTATGTTTAAGTTACCGAGTGGGGGGGGGGGGGCACCACAGCTGTAAGCATGGTAGAATTATTCTAAGTCCTTTTCAAGACTTGAGGAAGAATAGTTACTCTCTTAATCTGGTGTGAATAGAATACAGAACAGAATCACAACCAGCACAATATGTCCTTTGTTGATGAAATATTCACTAGAAAACTTTGAAGCACTGTACAGTTGCAGAGAATATAAGATAAGTTCCCAACGTTCTGCCAACTTAAGGTAGCACTAGAACACCGGCTGCCCTGCCTTCAGCTGTCTCTGTACCGAGGCAAAGGTTCTCTTTGCATCTTAAGAAAAGTATAATTCCATGACATTTTAAAGACCAAATTTTATGCTTTTCCTTGAGCAGTAACAAAACTTAGCAAAAAAGTATGAATCACAAATGCATTTAATAGAAGCAAATTCTTTTCAAATTCCCATGATTTTCCATGCTTGAAAAGTGAAAGTAATATTCCAAGACGTTCCAGACCACCACAACTATGTTAAACTGGTAGTCTTCCAACACCCTCTTTGCATGCCTCCACAATACATATTTTCTCATTTTTCAGTGTTGGAAGCAATAATCCCAACCTTGCCGTGAAGTCTTCCAAACTCACCTATCTCTATTTTTAGTGCGAAGATTTCTTTCAATGCCCTCCATGAGGTTCTTGAAACATTGCAACATATCCGTCTGCTTCTCAGGAGACTGAGCTGAGACTATATTTTGTTGAAATTCAGCGAAATACTGTAATAAAAAAGAAGATCAAATAAGAAGTCATCTGACAAGCTTTGGTATGTTCTCCAGAACCAAAATGAAAATATGTTGTCAAAGAATAGAAGAGCTGCTCAAGTGGAGAGGGACTACATTAGAAGTATACATCCCACAAATTTTATTAATTTTCTCCTTCAATCTTTTGTAACCTCACTGCTTAAGCAATCTATTCTAGTTAGTTCTCTGATGTTCAATTGTGCAGTCATGTCTGATACATATACCATGTAGGTAGGTAAGCAGTGCCACAAGGGGTGAGCTCCTTTGCAAAGACCCAGCTGAGATACCCAGATTTTGCAAACTTATTTTCCTCATAATGAGATGAAGACAGTGCCTAGGGCAGAAATAGTTTCCAAAGAGGTTGAAGGAAAGGATTAAAGGAAAAATAAAGTTTTTTTTTCTCCAGGATATAATGCACACACTTAGTCTAATGAGGAACTAAGAAAGAAATATTTTCTGTCTTCATATTATCAATTTAAAGTCAATTTGACAAAAGAATTTTATCATGTTACAATCTAAAATATCCACTCCATGTGCTACAGTTTTCGACCTGGTTTCTTTCTTTTTCATCAATTTTTTCTTCTTCCTTTTTTTCTTATCAATATATATGAACATCAAGACTTTCCCAGAAGGCACCATGCAAATGATACACTTAAAAACTACTCCATGAAAAGAATAAGTGAGTACTTACCTCTTCATTCAACAGAATAAGCCCAAGAAGGGGTCTAGACATGGACCATTGATTACGACATTCTTCAAACATGATGATATTCAAAACTGTTGACAGCATCTGGAAAGAAAATAGCCACATTGCCTTGTCATTAAGAATGTAAAAATTTTGGTGCATTGAATTGATAAATTTAATTTTACAATTCAGTCATGGCTGGTGCTGATTGCAAATAAAGACACTGGCTCAGAGTTGGAAGGAAGCAAAAGAAATGTGAACCTATTCATATATACTGAAGCATACTGTGAGGTCGACTGAACAAAATATTTTGGTGAGGAACAGGGCATTTATACTGAAGGATACAGTCAGTGTCTGCCACAAGTCAGTTGTACTATAGCATACAGTAAGGTACAGATCAATTGTACTGAATCAAACCATTAAGCAATGCCAACTGCACTGAAGCATACAGACTGTGTCCAGCACAGGTTAATTGCATTGAAGCATGTGGTCAAGAGTAAGTCACTAAAGTCAAGCAATGGCTAACAGCCCTGAAGCACGCAGTCAGTGTCTGGCCTAGGTTCATTGTACTGAGGCAAACGATCAGGCAAAGGTCAACTGCACTCAAGTGCAAGGTAAGGCTCGGGTCTTTTATACCGAAAGATACTATCAGGCAACACAGGTGGATTGTTCTAAAGCACATTCAATGTCTAGCAATGTGTGGCAACTAGAAGAAAATTTGGCTTTAATGTAAATGAAAGCATGTACATGACTGTGAGAAATTCAACCTACGGAATTGGCCAGTTTTTCCAGTCCTGTCAAAAATGACTTATCTGTGGTTAGATAGCTATCTAGACGCCAAACAGCAACCGCTACAAATGGAATTCCCCGTGAAGAGGCTGTCATACACGATGGCTTTACCATTAATTTAGGTACCGTGTCAAAAATCTTATGTAGCAGTGCCTCGGCTAAGCTGCAGCTGCCTCAGCTAAGATGCAGCAGCTGCAGCCAGATTTTGTTACTACACACATAACAATGCAGCAACAAAGCAGTGCCACAGCCTGGGTACCTTTGCTGATGCAGCTCAGCTGAGACAGAAGCAACCTGAAGTTTTGATATGGTGCCTTTCTGAATCAATAGCAGAAGTTAGAGTGTTTTTTTTACCTGCTGTAAGATTTCCCTCGGAATGTCCATAATTTTAGGAAACTGTTCTTTGTTCTTGCCAGTTTTGTGAAGTTGCTTAAAGAGATATGTTACAATGTGGTCCAGGGTAGCACAACAGCCTGTACATACCATTGTATCTGAAAAGAGTTGGCAACAGCAAAACGGGTTTAAACTTCTCAAAATGTACAAGTTTCCAAGCATACACACATTAAACATGAATGAAATACTAGTTTTGCTATACATTTCATTATTCAAACTTCATTTCAAGGAGAGTGGATATGTATCTACACCACTACAGGCTGATCCTGAAAAGATTAAGTCTGCGAAAATGAAGTTCTATGGCACCTGAAAACTGACTGCTGCTAACATATAATATTGGTTACATTTATAGGAACAGAACTGTTTACATATGTTGACATTAGGATCAGACACAAATATACCACTTAATGAAAGAGACTGATGCAAAGCAACAAGCTCAAAATGTCAAATTTTGTGTAAAAAATGTTTTAAAGTAAAGACTTAAATCGTCCCGCCAAACCCTGGATATTGTTACAGGGGTTACTCTTAACTTTTTTTTTACACTTGCAACTCAGACTAGAAAACCAAGCTTTTGGGTAGTCCTCAGCCCCCTTTCACTAGTCTGATTCTCTCTACCAAACAGAATACTCACAGAGACTGTCACAATTTCCATCTTAAAAGTTGTGATCCCATAGAAGGAGTTGTATTTTTTCAACAAGAAACTTTAAACGTTCAATTAACTTCCACTGTTACTGACATTTGTACTACAGTAAATGATAATAGTAACACAGAAGGGATGGTTTCCATCTGGGCTTACCAGTTTTTTGGTTGCTCACCAGACTGGAAGTTGTCTAAGTCCACCACTGTACTTACATTTAGTGAGTGGGCAAAAGTTTAATTCAAACCCTGCTGTTTATCAAAACCTGTAACCTTTCAAACAGTAAGGCAATATTACAAAGCCACCGCATCATTGACTCAAGATACTATGAAGGAGAATGTATCTAAACTCTATTAATGAGGATATACAAACATTTTTAATTATGATCCTTGAAGTAAAATTTGACATACATCAATGACAAGGGCACCACATACCTAGAGCTGTAAGACCCTCTGATATTGAGGATAGTATGTGAAGGAAGACCTGGGCTTCTAGTGTAGCTATAAAATTCATGTGATCTTGTGCCAGACACTCTACCAGGCTGTAATAGGACTGACTAAGCTTTGGAAAATCCTGGAGAAAATAAAAACATCAAAACTAAATGCCAAGTGTTAATCCATTCTGAAAACATAGTAAAGGTCAGATACACTCCATAATCTGCTCTTCATGAAAAGTATAAAATTCATAGCTTATTTAGTTTGACATGACATGGTTTTAACATCTTTCTAAATTAAAGTCATCATCCATGATACACTGCTCACTATTGTTGTAGTCAAGCCCACCGTTCCAAAAGGCTAAGGCCTTAGCCTCCCTGGCTGCAACCAAGTCCCTGTTGGCTTACTGTACACTAACATTATTTACTATGCAGTAGACATACGCCTATATCACTTAACTCTATGTAATAGCCTTTGTAACTTGATTCACTACTGTATAACAGACTTATGAGAAACTCTCTGAACCATCTGCACCAGGATATGATTCAGGAATATGATTCTTGGAGAAAAAGTGTGCACATCTTCAAGGGACCTTTGGCAAATTACTGGGTCTCCTTTCATAGCCAACCTGGGCTAAATTTCCAAAGCAAAATTGTATGAGGCTGATGCATAAGCACACCAGGCCAAGGCCACAAAATCAGCCCTGAGACCTGGCTACAGGACCTCTAATGCTACTACTGACTGTTTTCTGTTAGAGATTTACATATATTGAATAACTGAAATGCTATCCCCATATTTTTGTATCTTGATACTGGTAGTATAAATGTTAATAAACAGTCTAAACAACTTATACTGGTAACATGTGTAACAGAGCACAACATCAGTCTTTGGATAATATGTACAACAAGTATGGTGCATACTTCACTTATTCTTCTTCAAGTTAATTTTTTTACCAAGTTTTTTGACCAATTTCATTAGATCCAACTGCCTCATTAAAGTGGCCATGACATGTAAATTGGAGTAACGGGAGACTAATTTAGCCTAAAGTACACAAAAAGCTCTTTCTAAAACTGTTTTCATCACCCTTACAGCCTTGAGCATTAAAAAGAAATTGTTTCAAAAAATTGCACCAAAAAATAGACTGTTGAAAATGAGATTTCAAGCCAACACGATAATGACGTCATTTTAGGAACACAAGCCTCCGTATACCGAACCTGGTGTACAGCATAGCCTATACATACGTAAGAGATAGTAATGATTGTAATTCGCGGCATGTCTTGAATTTGAACTTTATTCTGCCTGTTTGGAGAGTGGTGTCGGTCTGTTACATTTTGGGGCTGCAGTAGGCTATTACTAATAATTACAAATACTCTTGATTCATAACCGAAGAACGAAAAAACTCGGCAGTGTACTGTTCGGTTCGGTCTGCAGTAATACGTACAGTGTGTGGACTGGCAGCAGCCAGCGAAATACTGTGCACACTCGATCATAGGTTAGTTCCACGATTTCCACTGACACTTGCACGAAAACAACCTAAAGTTCATATTTTGACTGCCTACATAAAACTTTCCAAGCTAAAGTCCCTTTCAATTGCTCCAAATGCTTCTCATTCTCGAATTGTTGTGGTGTTGTAGGCCTACTTTTACCTCACCTTACAGTCTCAAATCGATACGGTCCTATGTGCCGTAATGAATTACTCACCCCATCTGCACCACTGACATCTAGTTCAGTATCGCCTTCGCCTTTCTGATTACAAATCCAAGAAAACTCACTTTACCCACAGTCCGATCAGGGAGTTGCCATAAGAGGGCAACTCCCTGGCTCAGATCCACCATTCCAAAAAAGTATTAAATTTGATTTCACATGGTACCTACTACGAAACAGTGCTGGTGCTACATTGTGTAGTATCAGGCATGTTGTGTACTGGAAGTACTTCCATGCTGTACCCATATGCTGTTGCATTGTGAATGTTTGTACGCGGTAGCTACTTATCATGACACCAAGATGAAAAACCTGCGCGAAATGCATTCAATTGACTAAAACAACTGGTAAGCACGAGAAAAGGGATAACAATTCCAAAATTTACAACTTTTCACGCAGGTTTTACATTGTATCGACCTTGTTAACCGGTACAATGGAATGCAAACACTGTATCAAATGTCCGAAGGGTACCACGGCAAACAACGGTCAGTTCCTAAAGTGACGTCACATGACGTAACAAGATTTTGAAAATTTTCGGGAAGACTAACTTTTCAAGGCTGGAAGAGGGTGTATTTTTTCTCAATTTTCGAGCGGAAAAATAAGTTGTAAACAAACAGGATGATTGATTTTCGTTGTAGGAAACGTATTCCTAAAGATATCAAAGGGTTTAAACCGTTAATTTACACATGGCATAGCCACTTTAAGATGATCTACTGATCCCATTGAAATGTCACTTCTACTTACTAACATACTCTCATCAAGTATGAAGCAAACCAGATCAAATGAACGAGAGACAAATTGTCATTTTTTAATTCTACATTTAGCCATACAAACTATACACTAATCTGCAAGATACTAGCCACACCAGCAAAAGGGTTCCACTTTCAAACTATGGTCAAATCAACCTGTAAAGAATGAGGCCCACCAGATCTTCTCATTCGTAAGTTTACATATTTACAAGCTAGGTCATCAAAAACATGCACCAATTTGAAATGAATGGATAGCTTAAAGAGTTGACTCAGCACTGTAAACAAGGATGTTAATTTCTTTTTCAAGAAATCATAAATGTACTCACCAAGAGGTCTTTAAGAGGAACAGATAACAATAACTTGATGAACATCTGTAAGGCTTCGTCCAAGGCATTATCTCCATAGAGACGGAAGACACCAAAGTTTACATAGCTACCAGAGAGGGCAGCCTTCAACATTGCAAAGCAAACTGAGATACCTTTCAATGTACATGGCAGTCAAGGACACACAATATTTACACAAACATATTTGTTTAAAAGGTAAGTGATTAACCACTAGCTGTACGACTGATGAGGGGCAATGGCCGTCTCAACAGAAACTATAGTCAACAAATGTGCAGAAAGCTAGAATAGCTGCTTTGAGGAGGGAATAGAGATACCACATAGAGACTGGCTGCCATTATGAGTAACTCTCCTTTTATTCTGGAATATGCAGATGTTTGCTATTGTAACGAGAAAGTCACGAAAGTCTATGCTACATGATAAATTTGCGTTCTTCATCAAACCCTCCAATAAGGACACAAAAGCAGTTAACACCTCCATTCCTTCATTGAAAAGGTTTAAACAATTATTTTTTCTTGTGTGATGACATACAACAAATCTTAACTACATGATGAAGTGTTAGTATGTTTTCACACATTTTCATTTTATTGTATAATTGCACCTGTAAGGGTCAGTATTTTAGAAAACAATACTTTTTCTGGTAAGAAGAGATACAATGCAAAAGAGATGGGTCCTTGGTAGTTTAGAGACATAATGACTTGGGGGTTAGACAAGATGGTAAGCAGTTTGAGAATATAGCTTATGGTTCAACAAACTGTACAGGTGCTTTAACATGACAGTTTGGTGGTTACACAAGATGGCTAGGCGGTTAGGCAAGATGGCTAGATGGTTAGACAAGACAGCTAACTGGTTAGGCAAGATGACTAGGTGGTTACACAAAATGGGTGGTGTTATACAAAGTGACCAGGCGGTTACAATGTGTGCCTGAATCAAATGCTGGTGGTTTTACCTAGACATTTTCATGGGACTTGATTATTTGCTAAGCAAGGCTGCTTGTGGTGGTGTTGAGATGGTATCCAAATTAATCGAAATCTGTATAGGACCCCTAACACCACAATACTCAAAATCAAATATTTCCATCCACAGCAGTTGATTTCATAATCACACATTAAAAAGGATATTTCATGGCATAGATCTGGTCTTTTGGAATGTCACCCATAGCAAGAACTCTTGAACCTGTGAGTAGGAAAGAAGAAAAGCAACATAAACCAACAGGGTTACATGCATTCTATTATCTCTTAACCTGTGTGCCTAGCTTGAAATACACACACAAAATAAACAAAAAACACATGTACATTACAACCTGACAAAAAGATTTAACTTACAAACCAGAGTAAAAATATTTGGAACTTAATCACTTACAGCTGGTAAATGTTTTATTTATATTTCAGTATTCAGGGCACTAGGTTAGGTGAACTTAATAGCTTGCAAAATTATTTCATGTTTTTTTTTTGAACTACCAGCACATCTTATGAACATACTAGTAATGCTAGTACTTAAACCTTAAAAAAGAGTGACAACAATGTAATTTAAGTATGACTGCACCATGGTATTATGTATCTTTTATAATCTCTATTGGTATGGAGAGACCTCTATACACACTGTGACTTGCATTATGGACAACTGAATAAAGAGAGTGACATTTGAAGTCACTAGGCTTTGCAACCGTAGAGTGTGGGGTTTCATTTCTAGATTCTGGGTCACAGTGTACTGAGTTTACTTACATTAAAGAGCAATCCACAATTTTTAAAACTGAACTGCCCTTCAACAGAGGACGAAGATTGATGCAAACGGATAACATGATTAAGCTATCTGCATGATGGTGTCCTTTACTAATAGACAGACCCACTTCACACACACTCACTACTTTTTAAGTGGGAATGCAAAACGCCGCAATGTTGGGGGAATGAATGGGCATACACAAATTGATCAATCAATCAATCCAAATCAGGCAGCGGTGCCACTGGCACACGTATAGCATACCATGCTACACGTGCAAAGGTGTAGCCTGCAAAACACACACACAAGCCTTTCACCTGTGCCTCCAATATGGCTGCATAAACAAAACATGATGTCACATGAAGTGGGTCCATTGCTCTGAATCACATGTAGATGCAGAGTTTTTGTTTTATGTAGCCTTCCTGTACTTATATTTCTAAGTGCTTGGCCACTAGTATTGATTGCAGCATTTTCTGTTCCCTAGTGGCCTTCATATGTAATTGACTCCAGACATTATTTTACTCAACAATTACTGCAAACATAAGAAATGGACAAAAAAAAAATAATTATTTCATAAGAATAATTGTCCTTCAAGGCACAAATGAAAGAGGTCTGTATTATGCACATATCAATTTTAATGACCCACCCCACTAAACTTGGCATGGTCAGTCAAAGGTAGTTCACTGAAACACAATCAAACAACTCTGATGTGCATCACTGTGCCTATATTGTCAGTCACCAGTGACTGGGGTAAGTCACTTCAACTTTGAAGTTAGTCACTTTTGCTTACCTATGGGTAAGTCACTGTGAGTCATCGGTCCATTTGTGAGCCAATGGTTAAAAGCTAAACTTGTACACTAGCATATAGGTACTGTCAGATATTTCTGTGATTTACATGTCAGTCACTATTACAAATTTCAAATGTGCAGTGATTCACCTTAGCCTGACTATATCAGGGGATTGTAGGTGGTGGTCAGTCAATGGATAATTACATAACTCACCATAACTAACAATCATCTTGCTCGTTTCTCTGAAGAGTAAAATGCCGTTTGGAGAAGATACATCAAACTGTAGCCTCTGAGATCTGTTTTGGACAAGTTCTGCCATTAGCTTGAGTACTGGAGTAGTAACTGCTGGGTCATGATACCATAATTCTACTGCTCTTAATAAAATAGGACAGTAAGATGGATAGCTGACAAACATGTCAAGGATAATATAAAAGTAATTTAAAACCAATAGATTACAGTACCATGTTACTGATTTCAGTGCTTCATCAATCTACATCTATCCAAAGCAGGCTTGAGTGAGTTACCTCACTCTAGTCTGGACTTGTAACTCCTCCCCAAGAGTTGAGCAGCTCTCCATGAGGTTGCTACTGTTGTGGAAGTTTCATTACTTTCAAACACATGAACAATCACTTAATTTTTGTATTGTAAAATATTTGCATTTGGCTTCCTTGGAAGTTTTAGTACAAGAACACCAAAAGGTGTAGTGATTCCTTGCCAAGTTGAGAGATGGAGTAGGTATGAGAGCATAATTTTAAATCTTTCTTGCAATCAATAAGGACATCATGGTAGGCTTGTGTTATCAATAGAAGTAAATGTATGACAAAGTTTCTTTATGTATTCCTTATTGCGATGATGTGGTTACAAAAGATGTTATATTCTGATAGCTGGTGACCTCAAATGACCTTTGACCTCCGTTAAAAGCAATCCCAACTGAGATCTTTACACATTGAACTTACAAATCAACTCTGAAGGTGTGCCACTCTTATCCTTCACAAAAACCAGAATGCCATAATATATTGAGGTTTGATATGCTTTCAGGAGAGTCAAAATGCCCCACTGTCAAAGATATGATTGGCTGACAGCCTATGATTTTAGGTTAGGTGTCAGGGAAATGGAATGTGTACTGTATTCCCTAAAGAACAATTACCATCATTAGCAATTACAGTAAGTACACAGCTCACCCTGAAAAGATGGGTCCAGGTAACTCATAGTGACAGCAGGGATTCACACACAGCAAGGGATTGCCTGATTTTTACTTTCAATTGCTACCATATCCTCCTTCCACAAACTAGGCCATTATACTGACATTAATCTAAACACTTTAGGGCTGTCAACACTGCACTGGACAAACTGTCAAAAACCCTTTGGTTCTTATGTGGAATATGTTGTATCAATAGCAATGTCTCCAGTTCTCAAACAAAGTGGGAGACACAAAATGAAGAGCTTAAAACCTGTAAAACCATAATATAAACCAAGTAACTGCAAATGAATCTGTTCAAAATGATTATGTTAAAAGCAATAAAATCATAAGGATTATAAGTGAAAGGCAGAAAATATTGTTTGAATTAAACAGAACACCTGTAACCTACTACTAAAGTGCAAATCATCATTGACCCCACACAAAAAACCCCTGCTGCAGAGTATCTCATATATTCCATGTAAAAAATTAGTGCTACCAAGCTTTTCACTCTCTGACCACACATGACCCCATGTGACATCTAGGGAAAATAAAAATATTACTAAACATTGAAACAGTAACTATCAACCAATTTGTCATGAGTTTACCCAAAGTTTGAATGAACAATCCCAAAGGAGCTCTTTACATAATACACCAATGCACCAAGTTTGAAGTATCCTGCATGTTTCCTTGAAAAATTAGAGTGCTAACAAGCTTTTTACTCCATGACCTGTCATGGCCCTGTATGACCTTTGACCTCCAATAAATCACATTACATACTCAACTCAACTGAAATGCAACAAATACCTGATGAGATACTGCAAACATGGTTTGTCCATATTTCACTTCAAAATATCTGGATAAAATGGTTTGTGTACAACTTTGACATTCATTGGGTAGTGCTTTCTAACCCAAACTACAATGTTGTACATGTGCCAGCCAGTTATCAGGTTACTGTAAAGAATGTGTTTAGGGTACTCTCATAAGGTCCCAAGCTCTCTATACTGAATGAATGCATGAAACATGTACATACCTATGTTACACTAACATGCCATTAAGACTGCACATTTTACATCAAAATCAAAATCTACTTTACAGAAATTGTTTTTATTGTTGTAAATAATCCTGACAGTTCTTATAATGAAAGGATACATCCAGTCAAACAGCATCATGTAGCTGACTTTTGTATTGAAAGCAAATGTGATTCCTCTCAAGTCTCTGGCTAAACCAATTAATGTCCTCTGCAAAACAAAGGGGCACAGGGAGATTAAACATCAAACTAGTTAACTTTGTACGACTGTGGTTACAAACTTATGCATCAATTGCTCTGCTGCTTGCAAAAAATACTATACGTATCACTACTTGTAAGGTACATAATTTTCGTTGGATCATTCAAACAATATGCACTGATGTACTCATAGTTAACATAAAAGACAAACTACTTTCAGGACAATACTGAAAAACAAAAGACTATGGAGGGATATAGGCAGTAACAATAAAATTCCACAGTAGGTCCATAAAATGTATTCACACTTTCCAGTCCACTGCAGATTTCCAGTGACCTGGACCTACCGTTTCATGAATATGGCTAAGTAAGTCATAGATGATTATTTTCATGTTTGCCAGATAGAAAGACAAAATAACAACAGAGTCTTCTAAACCAATAGAGAGGACTCCCAGATAAACGTGATAAGGTATCCACTGAAAACCCATTAATATGGAGCAACAATACACGCACACACAGTGCACATGGGTCTTTGACTCACACCCCCCAATCCCTTCCCCCATAATGAGTTATGCACGCTTGTGAAAATGGTGAAAAAAGAGGATGATCCATAAATAAAAAAGATGCTGAAATTTGTTTATCTGTGTGTTCTGGCTGGTTGCTAAGCAGCAAATCAATTTTCCAGGCATCATGACATGGGATTAAAACTTGATGAGACAGAAACCAACAAGTGAGGGAGACTTAACCCATAAACATGTTTGAACATCCTACAGATAAATTACCTTCGTTTCCGCTTCATTCCAAGGACCTCCTTTATCTGCATTGGCAAGCTGAGTACCCACAAACTCAAAAGCAGTCGTCAGGGGAACCATGAAGGTGTCAAACCGTTCCTCATCTTCACCAAGGTCAACCATGAGGAGACGACCCAGGGCTGTGTAAAACGTTGTTCTACATCTCATGTCGTAAACTGACAGAGTTCCATTGACACCAAGGAAAGGAAAATGAGAACTCTGAGGGCAGGGAAACAGAAAGCATTTACCTTTAGGTGAACACTTCTACGATATTTACAATGGCAGATATGTCTAATGTCATAAAATCATAGGAATTTTAAATTCAATACATAGCCTGTCAACTGAAATCTCACACTACACTCCCTGAAAAAAGTAAATGAGACAAACTCTGCTTAAAGGGAGAATGCAGTCACCCCAATAAAGAAATGTATAGTAGACTATCTTATTTCCTGAATGGATCTTGAGAAACATGTGACAGTATTTTTCTCACTCAATTGTAAAATTTACAAGGAGCAACTGCTTGGTTTATCTTGAATATGCAATATTCATGTCCTAAAATATTATGAAAGGTACTTGAAAGAGAAATAAGAAGAAATTTGTGACATTTATCTATTGTTTCAAAATAAGTTTGGGGCGACTGCTTTTGACCTTTAAACCTTTTCAATATTGGCTCAAAACTGTTGAAGGTGGAACAGGGGAAAAGAGGAGAGAGGGATTTGAGTGAGAGAGTGAATTTTTCATAGTTCAGTGATTCTGTTTTGTCAAGGATTCTACAAACATCCTTGTAGCATCCCTTAACTGTCAATAAATGTTTCACCAATATTACCAGTACCAACAATTTCAATTCTAAGTATCGCACAATACCAATCAGATACTGATGCAATAGAACTGAGGATAATGTACACAAGACCCTAAGCAATTGTACACTACAAAGTGTCATTTCATTTACAAGATATAAAGTACCGTTTTTTATAATCTGACATAAGAAACCTTTGTATATACTACAAGGCTTAGTAGAAATCACTGTTTATTCTTTGTTTATATTATAAGGCTTAATTGAATAAATTTTTATCCTTTGGCATTGGTCTTTTGTTTATTTCGCCGATACAGATAAAAGAAGATTATGAAGATTATTAGCCATACCAAAACTGAATACCACTAACCAATCCAACCTTACCACAAATTGCGTGCATGGCATTAGATTTAACTCAGACACTTTTTAGGCACTAATATTTTAAATTGTTGGTCTTACAAATGTTCCACACAAAGCAACCAATAATCTATCTCATTCTTGGGAACACAACCACAGACAAGAAACACTCACTGTATGATTGGCTAAGACAAACTGGACCGCTTCAAGTTTGACCAGTTTTCTGACACTGCTGTAACCAACGGACAGATCGCTGAGGAGTTGCAAGGTTTTTGAAATGATGGGTTCACTCTGACCCCAGTACTTAAGGTTTGTAATTCTGAGGAGAAAATGATACTTTAAAATGAATGCAGTGACCACATGCAATTGACACAGCTGGGGACTGAGCTAATGCCCTTCCCCTACCCTCCAGTTCTCAAATACATTCCAAGGTTCACTACTTAACCAAATAGTACTGGGGCATTTGCTTTACAAAGTTAACAGTGAATCATATTGTGTAAAACAGCTGATATTCTTTGCTCAACCAGGGTTCTTACATACAAATTGCCTTTTGCACACATTAATACTACATGGGCAACTCAGCATTTACACTCTCTTGACCTTCAATTCTTGAAACAGTTACAAACCTTGTCTGGGAATATTTGAATGTACATCACTTTATGCAGAGTTCAAACATTTTTCAAGACACACATTAAATACTTTTTAAGACGACAATTTTTCCCAAATTTTTTCCTCAAGCACACAATACTTCCACATAATTCCATAAAATGATCATAGCTTTGATCACATGGCAGAAAATGAAAACAGGAAGAATATTAAAGTGTATCAAGATACGTATTTTACAAATAAAATTCACACACCTTGCCGTACTCATCCTATGAAATAAATTAAATGTCCTTCCAAGCCCTTGATGATGTTCAACTTTGTATATGTAGTAATAAACCTTGCTCATTTTCTCAATCAGTCCTAATGCTGTTCTCAGATTCAGTTTACAACTCAAACATGAAAAACCTAAATTCCTGGCTTTTCCTCATAAGGAAAATATTGGAAATAAAATGGAAAGAAAACTTACATTTTTCCTATAAAAACACTAAGGACCATTGACTCATCTTGTAAGCCAAGTACTTGAGATAATGTTCTATACAACTGTGTGGAAAAACGTAAATAAATGTGATAATTTTCTAATTTTTCCAATTTGATTTTAATGACAGAGTTGAATAGTTTGTAACAGGGTAATAATTAGAGCTAAGACTACCTGAACCAAGTAAACACAGTCGATACCTGACAAGTTTTCAATTCAATTCAAGCCTTGAAGGGCATTTATTTTACAATGCTAAGCAACCACAAATGTGAGAAAAGCCTATGCATTATGAATTACAACTTCACATCAGTTGGCTAACCAACTCAATAATTTACAGCAAATAAAGTTTTCCAATACTGGAAATATTTTAGTCTGTGAAATGAAAAATGCAGTCAACCCAATTTGAATTAGCACACCCAGGTATCCTGGTTCATGAATGGCTCTCTTCAGTCATGTGACATTGTTACTAAACTGATAAATTCACATAGCATAACTCCTTGCTTTAACTTTTATATGCTTTATAGGTGTTGTGAAAAGCCATGACAGCTACTTGCAAGGGAAATATAAGGATATCTGTAACATTTGACTGAAGTTTCAACATGTCTCTTTTTTTGGGGGGGGGGGGGGGGTTGAGACTGCTTCTTCGCTTGCATATTCACAGTTATCAATGGTAGCCACGTAATGCTGTACATTTGCTACAATGATACACATTTGGATAGTTGGATACTACAGTGGAAGACAGTCTGAAGCAGTCTCTGCCCAATCCAGTCAAAGCAGTACAAACAATACTACTGTCTTGCAGCAAATCTTAAAGAGGCTGCTGCATCACCCCAAACATATTTAGGAATCTCCAGATATCCCTTTTAACAACTGATGACTGCACTTTGATTGACAGAATTTCATACAATAGCTTCACTCTGATTGGTAAATAATGACTTATGCAGATCAGTATTGCAGACCAATTGCATAACAGACAGCTCTCACAAAGCATTGTGTGGATACTGCTTTGAGCAATTAAAACTCAGTACATACTACTGTAGCTTTGTCTGGGAGGTGTACTAAACACATGTTTTGCTTTTAAATTGAGGGGGGGGGGGCTCAAAGTAAACTTACCTGGGAGAATTTTTACTGTTTCTTTAAAGGGAAATATTGCATCAAAATTTCATCAAATGCTACCACTGTTACATGATCCAGATTTTATGAAGGAGAAGGGGGTGAGTGTGTGTAGTGGTATGGGAAGAGCAATGAGTAAAAACTGGGGGTCCCCCAGAGTGCAGTCACTGCTGAAATGCGCCAGTTTGGGAAAAATTTCACATGGCTCCATATCCCATAACAGGTCCACTGAGAAAACTGTCTGTATGGAAACCTTGAGTAAATTTTGATGTATAGCTTAAAATATATTTTGAAGCAATGCAAAGAACTTTCAGTCTTCTTTAAAGTAACTGAATGTGCACTGAATGTTCGGATGGCCTGTTCAACCAGGCTACCGAAATCCCTGGCAGAATATTTTATTTGCTGCACACTAGAGTATTAATTAGTTTTACATTACCTTTGATGACTTCTGGACTTGATTGCCCAAATATATCTTAGAAAATTGCTCAAAAAAACTCAACATGGCCAAGTCTAACTTTTCTGAACCTCCACTAGAAAGCTTTGCATCTGTGATATTCATAAGTTGTAATACCCTGGGAACAAAAACAAGACACAAATCTTTGTACAGAAGAATGCAATAGGGTTTGTAGTTGATCTCAGAGTGAGAAAGAAATTAGAGGGGTGTAGGAGGATAGTTGTCAGCAGAATTCTGTCAGTTTTTATTTGCACGCACACTTTGACACACTTTTGTGTATTTGTACTTACAAGAATGGAAATGTACTTACACTCAGACTTTGAATGCTAAGTATTGCTGCTAATGCAAACTTTTGTACTTGTACTTACAATAAAGACATGTACTAGTGTTCAGACTTGTACTAATGACCAGAGACAGTACCTCTATTCTCATACTCATGAAATTGTACTCAAACCATGAGCCTAAATGTCAAACCATTGATTTTCACATTAGTGACTGAAGTTGAGTAATATTTATGTGTCTAATAATTACCATGTCAACTTTCCATTACTTATTATACATAAGTAAGTACACATGAAGTCAATTTTCTTTTAAGCTTGGACAAAGCTATTATAGGCATCAGTCAAACGAGGTTGGCACCGTGACCGAAAACTTCCCAGCATAGATTTCCACCAGGACAACTTTCCCATAGACACTTCCCACCAGACAATTTCTCCCCGACAATTCCTACCCTTGACAATTTTTACCCATGAAAATTCCCCCTCATACAATTTCCCCCACCTGAAAATTTAGATTTGTCTTGGGTGGTCACTGTCTGTTGGGAAATTATATGGGTTGGGAACTTCCCTGGGAAAACTGTCCAGGAACCTGTTAATACTACATTTTATCACTGGAAAAACAATTGTAATGATATTCCCCCAGCCCTTCAGTGAATCTTCTTAAGTACTACATATCCGTTTTAACTAATTACACAGAAAAAGGGTAGGTGGGGGTGGGGTTGGAAGGGTGGAAATAAGTCTAAAAGGAAAAGTAGATAGATGAGATGGATTTTAACCTAACCTCTCTGACAGGTGCTTCATTACAGATGACATCTTATAATTTATGACAAATCTTCGACTACCCTGAAAATAAAGGTACACCATTTACTGGTCAAGATATTTTGCACTGATTGCATGTCAATGCTTTAGAGGAGTCCTCACCTGCAGACAAGTTCCCCATCCAGTCCATCATGCTCTTCTACACTGGTGAATGAAACCCTTCCCCCAATCACAGCCCCAATAATGTACACCAGCCATGTGAGTCGGCCTATCACCAGAAAAGTAAAATAGGTATAAATTTTGAGTACCAAAATAGTTTCCATTTTATTCTTTGTTTTTTTGCAAAAGAATAAAGAAGAAAATCTGGTTACTAAAGCAACCCTTCATTTATACAAAATCATAGCAAAGCTGCTAAATGCTCTCCTGAGAAAATGAACAGCTCTCCTTGACTGTGTACTCTACGCAGTTTGAATTTTTTGGGATGACCAGGCAAGAACCTTGCTCCCCTGGATATTTACATGACATCTCACATTTGTTCACAGTGTGATTACCTTGTATGAGAGTGAATATGATACCCTAAAGCCTTAGTATATTACACAAGTCAGGAAGTAGACCTTTACTTTATTCATGAGTGAATGTAAAACAAGATTAAATTTTCTGCAACTTTTTTGAGGACAACAATTCTGATTTGCATCTGATGATGAACTCAAACAATGTTTTAAGAAGAGCGATTTATAGCTCTCCTTGGACTTAAAGAACAACAATTGTACCAGCTTTCCATACAAATGGAGGTCTGCTAAGGTAGAATAGAATTAAAGCCAGTTCATACCTCAGTATAGCGCTATAAGGCTATGAAAGCTGAACATTGTTCAACTCTGAGCTATGTTTGTTTTTGGCTTAGAAGAGCAGAGGAATACCACATATGCATCATATAGCTTTAAAGCATGTGAAACTTTGGAAGTATAAACTAGCCTTTATAAAAGAGGTAGTGAAAAAATACACTCCTGCTATTGCCCCAGCTAAATGAAAATCAGAAAGAAGCAGAGCATCTGAGGAGAAGTAGCTCATACTAAATAGTTTAAAGTGTAACTAAGGCCTAGAACTTGAAGAAAATACATTACAGAGGGTAGAAAATCAATCCAACTCCCATCTTCATAGATTGTTTATTTGTTGAGATATAAAATGCTGAAATTTATTCACTCATTGTGAAATAGTCGACTGCACAATAAATTGGGACGTCCTTCTTGTACAACTCACATTACCTGCTTTTGTTTCCTTCTGAACCAGAAATGTTTATATGACCTTGAACAAATTAAACTTTCCTTGCACAGCATGTTGTGAGGAAAGGGCTTGCATAGCCAAGTCACTATGAACCAATAAGACAATCATCACTCTTTGGTGCAAGTAATGTGGCTTTAGAAAAACACAAAGAAACACAAAGGATGTACTGTCACTGTCAGTAGTACAAGAGTGACACAAATTACTGCACATCCACCATTTTCCATTGAGGGGGTAAACTTCAACATCTGATATCTCAGCAGAGGGACATCCCGTCAAGCTGAGACTTTTAGCAATGAGATTCATTTTTCAGCTTTGAAAGAAGATGAATTCTGAAGGAAAGCAACTGCCGTTGCCATTTGTGAGATAACTATATGTGCAAAATTAAACTTTATCCCAAATGATCCCATAAGTTACAGTTAGACTAATCTTCACTGAAGCTTAGTCTTTTTAGAAACACTGGTCACCTCAAAGCATGACATTACCAAGGACCTTTGTTTCGAGATTACTTGGGTTTGAAAAGAACAAGACCGCCATAGGAGGGAAGGTATGTCAACATGCTTGGTAGGAGCTTAAAGAACTTTGCAATGAAAGTTTGGTAACTACAAGGGATTTGAATATTTTAAAAGAAATTTTGTCTTGAGCGATTTGCCCCTTGCTTCTGCTTCCAACGAGCTTCCAGTTCTGTCTACATCCTTAAGGATGATTCAAAGAAACTATCCTACAGAAGTTCCCTTTACATCCATTTAATTGCATCAAAGAAGCACAGGCAATTGCAACATATGGAAGACAACAATGAATTGTGGTTTTCAAAACTACAAAAACCAGATTTTGTTTTCTTCCCAAATCCTTGGTGCTACATCATGCCTCAGCTATTGATATTTCAGAAAATCACTGACACTAGAAGACAGTGTCAGCTTCTGCTGTATCTTAAACTGCTGATAATACAATACAGTGTCGTCTAGTAATGTAGTTTCAGACAACCACCAACACTAGAACAAAGTGCCACATACTGGATTAGTTTTAGGCAACTGCTGACATTAGAAAACAATGTCAGACAACCAAGTAATATAAGGCCCTCACCTTCCTGTATTGCTACGTCCACTCCTGTTGCATTAGCCTGGGCAAGTTTCTGGTATTCTTGGGCTGCTGTGTCAAACAGCTGTATTAACAATGCACACGTCTTTTCATATTCACATCGCCCGATTGTAGAAAGCTGTTGAAAATTCCAAAATCAGCAAACTTGTAGCACATATTCCTTATTTTCCATGACAGCTTATTGACAAAATACAGAACTACAAAGCAACCATACTGCTGAAAGCCTCAAGGATGACACAAAGATCCACAATCCTGCTCAAGTAGCTTTACTGACATATGTCAGGGCCCATAGAGAACACAAATTAATCTTAATTTGCAATCAGTTTCAAGACCACCTTATGTAACAAGCAAGACGTGAATTATCAGTTTCAAAAGTTTTCTGTCTCCACAATGACCAAATCAATACTTCAGTCCACTTCATCTTATATCCTGGGTTTTCATTACACTACTTCACTATTTGGGTACAAACTTCACTAGTACAAGGTCAAATTCAGTAGCCATTCGCTTGACAATTTTTGTCAAAGGATTTTCATTGTCATCAAATTACCATAACAAATTACCAGATAGTAGATATATTTCTAACAAAGAGAGTGCTATCAGGGTAAACCAGCGGTAAAAATACAAAATGTTTAAAATAGTCATTCTCAAATGAGGTAAAAAATGTAAAACTTGTGTCGACTCTTTATGCATTAGGGATATGACCTGAGAAGGGGGAGGGGGGGGGGGATCACGCTTTAAAGGTACAACCTGTACACTGGAAATCCTGGGGGGGGGGCAGACATCACACTAAATCCTGGGGGGGGGGGGGCAGGCATCAAGGCATCATACCTCAAAGGTATAAGCTGTTGTACATTGGAATGCTATCACAATCATCACAGCCAACTTTGGGGTTTAGAACCTTGAAAATGCTTTATGCTTTATACCTGGTCCAGCTGTTGCAATACCATTGCAGTGTCATCTAGAGGATCCTCTTGGCCCTCACGCAAGACTGTCACAACCGAGTCCAATCTTGAGGTGATATAAGCCTTCGTGACCTCAGGTGTGTACACCTCCAGCATATGTGGTTCGGTAGCCTTGACATATGGTACTGATGCCACCATACGTTGCCATAAGGTTAGGAGGTAATGAATACTATTGGGTGCAAACTGCCATACTGGCGCCTGGGGAAGAAGAATGGAAGATTCAGTGAGGTAAAGATGAAACATTTCAAAACTAGTGTCATTTACTTACCATAATAAGAATAAACAATTCACAACCAGTGTTACCATATGCTATAATTGATTTAAAATAGTTTATGCAGAGATGAAACTTAAATAGTGCTTATTTTTCAATGTTTAACTTTTATGTCAGGTTTTTATTTCATATCCATTTCTTATGACATAATTTTTTGCATGTTACACCTATACATGTGTAGCAGTAGTGTATACACAGAGTGTTGTTGCATCACAGCCTGACTTTGACTGGTTGGTCATTTTGAGTACATTTGTGCCTCCCTCACTCCCTGAACATGGCATCTGTCTTCTGTAGTGAATAAAAACCTGGCAAAGGTATAAGAAGTCTATTTCACAGACTTTGTGAAGGTAATTTCGAGAAAGGAAAAGTATCAACTTCAAACTACAGTTACAGAGAACAGTACTATGACAAGCATTATCCAATCAAAACCCACGTAAGTTATTCAACTAAAACAAATATGCCAATGATTGTCTTAGTTCACGAAAATGACACCATTAAAAAGGTCCACTCTATATAGATACTACCAAGAATCAGAAAATGTTTTAGTGCAACAAGCCATCTCTGCTGACTGACTGACTGAAAGACTGACTAACAGACTGACTGACTGGTGTGTCTGTCTCTTCCTCCTGTTCTACCCAAACACTGATCGTAGAAAGAATTCAATATCTTACCTGCAGGCTAGATACTGTAAATTTAGCAATAAGTCTGATGACTTCTGTGTAGTTGTCTACTTTAACCAACTCTCCCAGCTGGTAGTTAGACTTCAGCCTTGCTAACAGACGACAAAATTCGTGGTAGTTATTAGGGTCAGACAAACTCTGAAGGATCCAGGCAAAAACAAAGATGAAATTAAATAATAAGTTGGATATATTGCACAAACTGTTAAATATAACCACAACGATCAGCATTAATACTTGTTACTCAATGACAACAGTGAAAGATGCAAACAGAATTTAACAAAAGGGTCACGTCTGACATGAAGATTTACTACCATACATGAAAACAAAGGACAATGCTAAACCCCCTGCAAAAGAAAACCCACTTTCATACATTGTTCAGTTGTTGAGGTATAGTCGTTCTCATCATTTACAAGATGTTACCATTCCCACTAACGGCAACTCTACTATTTCACAAGACTACTTTTTTACTAGATGTTAAATTTTTCTTTACTCTATTTTGGAAGTCCAACTAACATTCAGAGGAACCATAAACTGATTACTGCAATTCTGTAATCCAGTACCAACAAACACATACAATCTTTGTAGGGAGCAAAAGTGAACAAAACACAGAGGAACAAAAAGAGATCTCAGGCACAATGTGAGCATGAAATGTCAAAATAGACTTGCTACAAGCCATTTGTTTAAGAAAATGGAAGCTTCCTTGACAACGATTAAAACAGAGATATCTTGACAACCAAACAAGGTATCACCATGGCATCTTTTGCTTTGTACTTAAGAATTATTTCCTACTTTTGTATATTTTGCTAAAATATTCTTACTTTCTCCTTTAACATTATTCAGAGAAGTGTTTAGAACTGCCATATTCATAAGGCTTGGGCAGGTTTCCTGACTGTACTCAAAGAGGCCAGACTCCTGGCCAGAAGTCCAGGAGGTAACTCCACTTTCACTGAAGTCCCAACTCCTGTGGAATTTTCAGGACTGTCAAATATATGCACAACAATCGAACTTTTGCATTCCAAAAAAAGGTTTGCATCTGTGTTTTTTGAAAGTTTTGAAACTGATTTGAGGAAAATATAATGGCTAAACTACTCTATTGCTTGTTTCCTCTTCAATGGACTGTTACTGTTCTGTGACTTTAGCAATTCAGCATCTCAGCTCAAAAAGTCCAAACTGTTAAGCCTACTGCTGCAAATTTTAATGTTATTAAGTCACTGCTAAGCCTTTATTGCATGCTGGTGTAGCAGTGCCATTCTAAGCTGCGAATCAAAAGGCAACAGGTACCCGTCTCCAAAAACACTGGAGGTGCCCAAGCCAAGTATCCACCCACTTCCCAGACTTTACTGGCAGCAATCTTTTTTCTTGTTAACTATAACTTACAGCAAAAGCTTAGGAAAGCTATTGACCTGGACACATTTACAGTTAAATAAGGATTTTCTGATGTAAATGAGTCACAAAAAAATGGAAACAGCAAACACTTAAGAAGACTAAGTAATCATTATACAACTCTGTCTTCTAAATAAAACCTTTGTGATGTTACCTGTGGACTTTCAAGAATAGATCTAACACCGGAAACTAACTCTGACAAGAACTTTGCTCTTTCTGCATTGTTAAACAGAGATCGTCGCACAGAAGCGATTTGAACTAAGCAAGTCAAGGCCTGTGATGAAGACAAGAGGTATGTACAGTTAGTATCATACATTCCTCAAGAATGCAAAAAGGACACTTTTTTATGAAACCTCTTGCGAGTATTTTCAAAAGTGAGACAAAAGATGATTCTTCAGCACAAATTTGTTGTTATTTATAACACTGAAAAGTATACAAATAGGTCTCTGACACCTTCATAATGTACATTTAGTAATCTTGTGAAAACAGAGGATCATTTACCATGGTTGCTGACCGTGTTAACACTCTGACAATGCATCAACTTTGTGGGTAAAATACAGTACAATCACATTATCCTGGATATTGATCTCCAAGTACAAGTCTAGCACTCTTAAGTTTACATTTAACATAAATGATGAACCGGTCAAAATTTGTAAGTAGAACACTACATTCATGAACATATATACACCATGTGCAAAATGTTGGGCACTAGCACATACTGAACGACTACGATACATTCAAAACTTACCAATGAAGACAGTGAATGGGGTAACGCTTTGTAGAGACCAAAGAAGAGATGTATGGTACTAAAATCTAGGAATGCTGCAGAAAAGTAAACAAAAAGAAAATATATAAAATAAAAATAAAATAAATGCAAGAGAAAAAAAAGTTTACACCTCCATAAAACTCAATTTTTTGATGTACCCCACAGAGTACAGTATATGGCCTAAAATAACTCCCTAGATGACCTTTGATTTCAATTTGCCAAACCTTGATGGCTTTCTACCTAGAGATCATTGCGACCATCTGGCATGTAAATAAGCAGAACATTGCACAAAATACTAACATGTGTATAATTGTGGACAGACAGATAGAACCACAATCCCTGCCCTTACTCCCACTACCCCGTGATGGTACAGGCTCACATTAGTTTCACCTGTTTAGAGTTTACAAGAGGATAGCTGCGAAAAAAATGTCCCCAACAGGGTAGCACGCTATGTGAAAATTCGTTTCAATTAAATCTATTAAAACAACGATATAATAATTAACAATATGAAATAACTTTTTCAATATTGTATCAAAATGGCACAATTATAACAAATAAAGCAACATTCTAACAATGAAACACAAAAGGCAACTGTCTTTACAGTTGCAAAACCTACCTGAACGCCATCCGGTGGGGATCTGAACTGTGCAAAGATCATCTGAGGACTCATCGGTGATTGTGCCAATGAAATCAAATGTCAAACAATTTCTGGTTAGCTGCAAAAGTTGGTTCATGACAGCATGCTGAAAATACAGAAAGAATATAAAAAGGTTTTCTACACATTACAGGTGAAGAGGTTGAAGACAAGACTATCAGTATTCAATACCAGTATAGGCTGGTTTTACTTATATTTGCCCTATACTGGTTTCACTAAAATTTAATTAAGCTCTGATACTATCAGTGTTTCACTATTCAATGAAACACTGACACTAGCCATACTATTCCTAGACATTTATATCGAACGAAGTCTGTGTTATTTTGTTATGTCTAATTATAAGTCCTAATATTTTACCCCCATGAATAATTGCACAACTATTTACTGGTTATTTATACTGAAGTATTTACAGCTGTGAACTTGCAAGCAACAGCTGAACCAAGCATCACTCATCACCAATAGGTTCAATTCTACCTACATGATAGACCCCTGCCAAGACTGGTCTTTGCAAAAGATTCTGCTTTTTATTTATTTAAAATAAGATCTCTTACTACTATGTCTTATTAATTTGTTACTTTTGCAAAATGCCACATATTTCTAAAATGGCAGTTCAACACAAAAGGTAACACTATACAAAAAACACCACGATGGAGGGGAGGGTGGAGGGAGGCAAAAACACCACGATAGGGGGAGGAAGGACAGGCTTAGGTAAAACCAGAATGCAAAAATGCATTGAGGTTTCGATGATATATGTTCTATTCCAAATAATGCCATGATGTCCCATATCTTTCAGTCACTGGTCAAAATTTCCCAAGAATTCCCAAGATCATCATCTGGGGTTACGAGAGGTCAAAAAGCAAAATTTCCCAAGAATTCCCAAGATAGTCATCAGGGTCACCAAAGAACAAAATGCAAAATATCCCAAGTATTCCCAAGGCCTAACGTTACAGTATAGCCTAGAGGCTATGCTAAATACTTGGCAACTCCTTAAGTAACATTAGCCTAGGTCTAGCCTAGGCCTAGCTATAAGTATAAACCTAGCCTAGCCTATGCACAGCTGGTCACAGAAATCTCTCTGTAAATACTACAAACTTTGATGATGGGTACCAACATTTGACAGGCAATAACTGCTTTGACTAGCCCTAGCCTAGGCCATAGCTATTACAGTAACCTAGGCCTACCTCTAATAAGTAATATCAGCCCATACATACTGTACTACAATTAGGTACTGTGGCAGTTAGGCTAGGACTTAGTCACAGGACTAGGACTGTCTAGGCCTAGCCCATAAACCTGGAACTCTGCATTAGATTTATGTACTGAGTCTAACGTTATTGTGTGTGTAGGCTAATGTTTGTTGTTGGTTCTGTAACAACACTTAGGCCTAGGCTAGGCCCGTTAGGCCTAGGCCTACGTTAAAACTTGATCTGCCTGGTAAATTTTCCACTTAAGTTACTCATACTACTCTGCTACTCTGAAGAGGAGCCATATTACAACATACTATGATATTCCTGCTGTAATTTTTATTATTCGATTTCTTGGTGCTATTTTTCCAATTCAGTTACAGTCAAATCTAACATTAACGTTGGGCTACTCAGCCAGCTCAACAGACCTTGGCAGGAGTCTGTCACTGCACTCAGAAACTAGCTTTTAACACAGTTTTTGATTGGTTGAAAGTGGATCTGTTTACAACTGATCAACCAATGATATGGTAGCTTATGGAATGTCATGGATCTGCTGCAAACTATCTACTGATTGGTTTAACATCAACTTGTTGACAAAAATTTAACCAATAACATAACAGCATAGATTACTGGGCTCAAATAAATACACTACAGTACTGTACAGAAAAGTGAAATACTGTAGTCTATTCTCAGTCTTTTGATATGTTGGCTAAAGAATAATAAAGTTCGTGAAAGGACTATTTACTCATTCAAAATTGGATTATCAAGGAAAAATCCGTATTCCCATATTTACAATGATTTTCCGTACTGAATATGGAAAGTCTGTGCTGGTTGGGAGCTCTGTCTCAGAGTTTGACCCCCCTGGTGACCCCAGATGACTTTTGATCCCCACCAAAAATGATAGAGTTCTTCCTCTTACTATAAGGCATCAAAATACAAGGTATGAAATTTATCCAAGCTTCCTACCTCGAGATATCGTGTCAACAAGGTTTTCAGAGTTTGATCCCCAGTGACCCCAGATGCCCTTTGACCTCCAACAAAAATGATAGGGTTCTTCCTCTCACCATAACGCATCTACATAATAAGTACGAAATTCATCCAAGCTTCCTACCTCAAGATATTGTGTTAACAATGTTTTCAGGGTTTGACCCCCGGTGACCCCAGGTGACCTTTGACCTCGACCAAAACATTAGGGTTCTTCCTCTCAATATATGGGGGATCCATGTACCACCTTTGAGAACTGTCAGAGCTTCCCTTCTTGAGATATGGTGTTAACAAAGATTTCAGAGTTTGACCCCCGGTGACCCCAGATGACCTTTGACCTCCACCAAAAGTGAAAGGGTTCTTCCTCTTACCATAACGCATCTACATACAAAGTATGAAATTCACCCAAGCTTCCTACCTCAAGATATTGTGTTAACAATGTTTTCAGGGTTTGACCCCCGGTGACCCCAGGTGACCTTTGACCTCCACCAAAAACAATAGAGTTCTTCCTCTCAGTATGGAGCATCTATGTACTAAGTTTGAGAACTGTCAGAGGTTCCCTTCTTGAGATATCCTGTTAACAAAGTTTTCAGGCTTTGACCCCCGGTGACCCCAGATGACCTTTGACCTCCACCAAAAATGATAGGGTTCTTCCTCTTACCGTGACGCATCTACATACAAAGTATGAAACTCATCCAAGCTTCTTACCTCAAGAAATTGTGTTAACAATGTTTTCAGGGTTTGACCCCAGGTGACCTTTGACCTCCACCAAAAACAATAGGGTGCTTCCTCTCAATATGGGGCATCCATGTACTACATTTGAGAACTGTCAGAGCTTTCTTTCTTGAGATATCATGTTAACATGGTTTTCAGAGTTTGACCCCCGGTGACCCCAAGTGACCTTTGACCTCCACCAAAAGTGAAAGGGTTCTTCCTCTTAATATGGGGCATCTATGTACCAAGTTTGAGAACTGTAAGAGCTTCCCTTCTTGAGATATCGTGTTAACAAAGTTTTCAGGGTTTGACTCCCGGTGACCCCAGATGACCTTTGACCTCCACCAAAAATGATAGGGTTCTTCCTCTTACCGTGACGCATCTACATACAAAGTATGAAACTCATCCAAGCTTCCTACCTCAAGAAATTGTGTTAACAATGTTTTCAGGGTTTGACCCCAGGTGACCCCAGGTGACCTTTGACCTCCACCAAAAACAATAGGGTGCTTCCTCTCAATATGGGGCATCCATGTACTACATTTGAGAACTGTCAGAGCTTTCTTTCTTGAGATATCATGTTAACATGGTTTTCAGAGTTTGACCCCCGGTGACCCCAGGTGACCTTTGACCTCCACCAAAAGTGAAAGGGTTCTTCCTCTTAATATGGGGCATCTATGTACCAAGTTTGAGAACTGTAAGAGCTTCCCTTCTTGAGATATCGTGTTAACAAAGTTTTCAGGGTTTGTCTCCCGGTGACCCCAGATGACCTTTGACCTCCACCAAAAATGATAGGGTTCTTCCTCTTACCATAACGCATCTACATACTAAGTATGAAATTCATCCAAGCTTCCTACCTCAAGATATTGTGTTAACAATGTTTTCAGGTTTTGACCCCTGGTGACCCCAGGTGACCTTTGACCTCCACCAAAAACAATAGGGTTCTTCCTCTCAATATGGGGCATCTATGTACTAAGTTTGAGAACTGTCAGAGGTTCCCTTCTTGAGATATCGTGTTAACGAAGTTTTTAGGGTTTGACCCCCGGTGACCCCAGATGACCTTTGACCTGCACCAAAAATGATAGGGTTCTTCCTCTTACCGTAACGCATCTACATACAAAGTATGAAACTCATCCAAGCTTCCTACCTCGAGATATTGTGTTAACAAGGTTTTCAGGTTTTGACCCCTGGTGACCCCAGGTGACCTTTGACCTCCACCAAAAACAATAGGGTTCTTCCTCTCAATATGGGGCATCTATGTACTAAGTTTGAGAACTGTCAGAGGTTCCCTTCTTGAGATATCGTGTTAACGAAGTTTTTAGGGTTTGACCCCCGGTGACCCCAGATGACCTTTGACCTGCACCAAAAATGATAGGGTTCTTCCTCTTACCGTAACGCATCTACATACAAAGTATGAAACTCATCCAAGCTTCCTACCTCGAGATATTGTGTTAACAAGGTTTTCAGGTTTTAACCCCCGGTGACCCCAAGTGACCTTTGACCCCCACCAAAAACAATAGGGTTCTTCCTCTCAATATGGGGCATCTATGTACCAAGTTTGAAAACTGTCAGAGTTTCCCTCCTTGAGATATCGTGTTAACGAGCAAAGTGTCACAAACACACACACACACATACACACATACACACACACGCACATACACACATACATACACACGCCATCATGACCGCATAGGTTTCTCTTTTCATCGAAACCAATAAAACCATACAACATTCTAAACAGAGCTTCTACCAAAAAACAGAAAAAGGACTAGCAATATCAAACGAAGTAAAAAGTCACCTTTTGTTCATCATTGTAATCAACTCCTTCTTCAGAAGCCTAGCATAAAAGGAAAAAAAAAATTCAAACTTAAAATTCAAACAATCGACATTATAGGCAGGAATGGCTACTTTTAGTTATGCATTAAAAAACGTTATTTTAAAAAGCAAGCTTGTGATTTAAAAGCATTGCTTTCACAGATATCCTCTTTGGCAGAAATTCCAATATGGCATCAGATGCTACTGCATACAAATGTGATGATAAATTTTAAAGCTTCCAGATAACAACAAAGGTGTTCTTTTTCAAATAACAACCCTCATTTTATAATGCACATAAACTGAAAGAATGAAACTGACATTACATTACTATTCCCAAATACAATTACCCATCTTGGTATAAAAAATTTCAGGAATTTTACAAAATTGATGAAAGTAATGTGACTCAGGGCTAGAAACGAGTAAACATCAGGGTAAGGCCATTCGCATGTTACTTATGTATCTTCAAGGGCACCAAGCCCAAATAAAAGAGCATGAAGGCCATGGCCTCCATTTAAATTAAAGTTATGACTTCAAGTGACTTGAGGACACACATGAATAAAGTATCAAAAGTTAAAGGGAAAGTGCAGTCAACCCAAAGTGAATAAGTACAGCCAGGCATCTGGATTCATAAATGGCTTTTTCAAATCATGTGGCCACAATTTTGAATTTAATTTATGCAAAATAACCCCCTTGTCTACCTCGAGAATACCCCCTTCATGTTCTGAAACATTATAAATGATACTTGCAATAGAAATAAGATGAAATGTGTAACATTTAGTTCATATGAGTCAAAAAAAGTTTGGGGCAACTGCTTATTCCCTTAAAATATTTCCTTACAAAACTTTCACAACTCCAGGGCCTCACCTGCTTAAGAAGATTGCAAGCCATAGTAAATATTTCAAAGAGAACTGTATCACGGAAAGATGAGGCAATTTTTCTGTGCCTGGTGAGTGGTCTGATGTTATCAGGCTGAAACGAAACAAAAATTCACAGTTTTGTACATTAGTTTAAAGAAGATTATCTTAGGTTCAAATTTCCAAATGGAAAGAAATATACTCATTTCACATTAATAGTTGACTTGTAGTATGTACCCATACTTATACTTCCGCATACCTGTCTGTACTTGTACCGGTAGGAATGCGTTTGCACTCACCTATTTGTTGTAACTATAAGAATGCATGAGCACTCATATGATGTACCAGTAGGAATGCATTACGGCTGTGAATTTGCGATTAATGAGTTAATCGTTTAATGGCATATTTTTGTAATTACTCGGAGATTAATGGCACTTGTGTTCCCATACGGGAATTCCCCAAAATTGCGCAATGGTTCTGTGTAACAATTAGCAGCCTAACGTTAATGCCATTGCAAATACTAGGCCCAGCTTTAATTGCAAAATGCAATCTCAGAAATCTGTAGTACGTCTTAAAAATTCATTTACTGTTACGTAGACAGTTTGGAACAACCTGAGTTTGAAATGTTTTGTCCATATTAACAATGTCAAACTAGTTACAAACAACCATCATTTACTTTAAAATCTGGAGTAAGTAAGTCAGACTGTACAAACTTTAATCTAGCTCCAGTTCCTTTGCCGCGTGCTGTGTTCATGTAGGCCTGTACAAACTATAATGTAACGGCCTCTGGGCTATCTGTTAATTGCAACAATCATCTTTTTCTAGGCCCTGACATTTTTCCTGCAAATTGTTACCACAGCCTTGCGCACAAATACCGCAAGGATGTGTTTCAATCTTCCTTTATTTCTTTCTTGTAACTGTTACGAAAAATATCCAAAACACATACAGAATGTTACTCTGTGTCTATGACCGTAAAAGTTTACGATCCCCAAGCCTACTCATCTTGCTTTCTGCACTGGAGCTCACCCCGAAAATGTGTCCACGTAAGATACGGCATACTGTAGTATATACCACACTGTATGGCACACTGCATGTAGAAACATGTAGACTGGCAATTTTATGTATGACAGTAGAATATTAGAAATGGAGATAGCATAGCTGCATTACATATCCTAATGCATGTTGTGCATGTACTCTGCAGCCTACGCTGCACAAGTGTTTCTTTTTGCTAACTTTTATGCACATGAATGACACATCAATAATACTCTGTAGGCATGTGGTCTGAACATAAATAAATCCGTAAGAGAGCTCCTCCAGGTCACATAACATGAATTAACGAGTGTATTCTGTCTTTTTAGTCTTTCCTTTTTAATCTCCAACCAGTTTTTTACTTCGAGAAACCTACCCCACTTAAATGAGGGACGATTTTAGGGAAGATAAAGTCAACTTTTGCGCCCGCTTATTTTCTTTCTGAGGGTATATCTTGCCGTTAAAAGTTCCGGTGAAAGTTTATTCCTCTTTATTTTGCAAGTTTATCTTGCCTTAATGCATGTGTGCTTATTGTGTACGTAACTATTGAGGAATCATGTGGCTGCACGGTAATGAAGGTGGTGTTTGCGGTCAGGAATTTTTATTTACAATTTATTTGGCAGGCACATCTTTTGTACTCTCATCTTACTAGCGGATTATCATGCTGTAATTGTTTGTTAATACCATGTGGTCACACCAGAGGTTTTACTGACACTGATAAGTGTGTGTAGTTGTATTGAGTTGACTTATTAAAGCAGTGCAGCAATCGATCGGGTATGACCCCAGCAGATTTGAAACATGCGATTAATTGAAAGTGGTCTCTTACTAAACAACTAGTTGACCGGCGATTAATCGCTCACAGCCCTAGAATGCATAAGTACTCATATACTCATTTGTTGAATGCATTAGTACTCAGCTTAGGACAGAATCACCGGAAATTTATCTCAGTATCTAATGTGACAAATTTCAAGCAACAAAAATGTATACCATGCATCAAAGATTTACCACACTGGAAGATTAACTGCAGAAAATGTTGTTGTTTTTGCAGAGACAAAGTGTTTAACACTTTCTCCTCTTACAGTGGCCTTACTAGGTTCCACCTTCATACTAATGTTCAATGGATGATCACCCAGCAGAGGTGGATGTTAAATGACCAAGTATGATCGGGAGCAATCACAACACGGTCATGTTAATGGTGTTCATTCACAGTCTCCTTGACAGGATTCTTGAAAGTGCCTGTGAAAGACCTTCTGGCCACAAGTTAACTTAAAGTGCAGTCTAAAACAAACATTATTAATGTTTGAGAGCAGAAATCTGCTTTACACATGGAATGTCAAATTCCTACCTGGTTCATTTCTGCAACTAACTGTGACATCAGCTGAACACCAATAATGAAATGTTCCACAGAGCCCTGGTTACAAAGAGAGAAGAGAGACTTCAATGACAACTAGTCTCACAAATAACCAAGTCCTAAGTAAGACTTATAAGAATTGTTCAAATGTATGCATGAGTCTGAATACTTATGAACTTTGTAAGAATTTTCTTTGGGGTATTTACAAATGCACTGATGTAAAGTCACAAAATTTGCAGCAGAACTGCAGTGATGCATATTAGCCAACTGTGGTCATTGTGTTGCATGATCTTGCTTTGTCACATCTTGAGCCAATCCCATTAACTGTTCTTGCTGAAATGACATACATGCCATCTTAACTGCCATGTGCCGTCTTATGCTAAATGATATAGTATGTTTCACACTGTGCTGATATAGCATTTTAAATGGGTACATACAACTTACTTCCCTCTGGACAATTTCAGCAAGCTGAATGAGTGAGAATTTTCTCTGCAGAATTCTAGCAGATGTTGCATAAAGCCTACACCTTGAATTCTAATGCAAATTTAACAAATCAAGAGGTTCGACACTGAAGGATGGACATTTTATGAGGACTGAAATACTTGTGGGGCACAGCTGTTCACAGTGGTGCTGAAGAGGGTCTCAAAGTGGATGAACTAAAATAGGTGGGGACATTAGCATGAGCTGGCTAGCGGTGGCACAACAAGGGACTAACCCAGGGATGAGACAGTTGGGGTTGCACTGCAATTTACTTAGCGTGGAACCCCAGCTGCAAATCAATATTAATTTCAATTTGCAAAAGTTGCCAACCACAATCTTCTGATGTGATGCCTAAATTTTTAACTGTTAATTTTCATAACCACTTATCAAAATGGAATAACTGCTAATCAATTTGAATAAGGATTAGCAATTATTGCTAATCCATTCTCTCTCACCATTTTGCCCATTGTAAACCCAGGAAATATAGTTTATTCTGGCATACAAACTAGTGTTGTAAAGATATTACAAGTAGCCAAAAGTAGCTATACCAATACTTCAATTCTCAATATCAGTCAATACCAATCCAAACCGATATCAGAGAAATGAATGTACTGTACACTAAACCATAAGCTATTGAGCACTACCACTAAGTCTCTTTCAATTTCATGATATAAAATATTGGGACAAATAGTCAACTGTACTAAAATAATGTCACCTTTTTGTGAAAGTAGGACAGCAACTATCAGTTAGGTAGTACTGGTATTTCAGGTAAATTTTACTGATACAGGACAAAAATGGGAAACACCAGCCAATATCCATAATGAACACTGATAATCGGTCCCACACTAATACAAACCTGTAAAAACTTTGATACATCTTCAATGACATTTCTAAACACCATATCATCCTTCTTGTTGTCATTCCAGCCAAGTTTGGTTAATCTCGTTAAAAGCTACAAAGAAAGGAAAGAAATATTTACATTTTTTCATACGAAGGTTCTCACATACACCAAAGAATGAATGTAAAGTATGCACACAAGGACAATAACTTTTAACAAGGATAAGGCAGAAGTTAGTTGAAAATCTTCAAAACACTTATTTTGTGTAAATTATACATATGAACAATAATGTTATAACTGCTGAGACCTTGGAGAAATTTGAGCCTAGGAAGCAAAGAGAGTTTTGTGAAGGTCAAAGAATTGATGCTCTGACTCTAATTTCTGCAAGTGTTCCATCCTGACCCTTTTTCCTGTCTTGGGGTTCCAACAAAGTTGTAAACTTAAGACTGCTGCATGACCATGATGGCCATTTTTAATGCTCAAGAATTATATTTTATTCTTGAAAATCAAAAAATGTTCCTGTTTTCAGACCATTTACATGCTGTAGAAACATGTAGCAACATGTTTTCAAACACAGCGTTATACAGTTTCCACTTTTCCAGATTGTACGACAACTTTTCCAAACCCAGTACCCAAAATTTAAGAATTCTTAACACTATGGAAAAAAGAAATTAAAAGAGCTATTTTCAACTTTTTTCCTTATGTGTGGAAACTCAGGAGTGTACAGCAACAACTTTTACAACTATTTGTTAAAGTTTTTGAATAATCTTTGCTCTTCTCCATGCTTAATTTCAACAAAAATAATTAATTTGAACAAAAATATTAGAGAACTACATTTTTGCTAGTGATTTTTTTGGACATCATCCCAACAGCAAGATGTTACCAACTCTGCAGGGATTGTTTACATAGCTTTGCCAAAGAGAAGAAAATTGGGCACAGCTATACTGTATTAAGAATTTTACTTCCAGAAATTCATATGGCATCATGTCCCTTTATATCCCATAACCTCAAGCTCTAATCAATTTTTTCTTTAATATAAAGCATTACACATTAAGAGTAGCCTGACTTGAGTGTTATCTGCATTTAATTCAAAAAAAATTTCCTGGCTTTTCCCAGATGAATCTTCAAAATTCCTGAATACTTCTTCCGGTCATCTCCTACATGACACTTTTACAGGTTGTTTGGACCTAAGATAAAACATAGCAGACTCACCATTTCTCTTTTGTGTCAATCAAGTTCCATGACTTTTCCAGATTTGAGACATTTTTCTCAAACTCCCTGACCTCTAACAGCAGACTTGTATTCAAGTCTCGAGTCACATCCCACCAAAACTACCTGACTTGCAAAATTCTGGTCAATTTTTCCCTCTTGAAATACCACAGAGACGAGTCAATGACTTAAGGAGTCCCTAAAATAGCTCCAGTTGACTTGACTTGCTGAAAAAAGAGTGACTTGAATACATCTCCGTCTAACAGGGAAATTCATTTCCAAATGTTTTCCTAATTTCTAGTATGGCTGGCAACTCTGCTTGATGGTAACAACAAGAGCTGCACAACATGGCCAAATCACTGGCCAATCAGAACTATTTTAATGAACATGATTCACCTGTTCCCCCCCCCCCCTTTTATGACACAAACTTCACAGTGTGTGTGACATTAACTAACATGAACATACCTGAATAAGTGCTTGCGTAACAAAAGCTGGCAACTTGAGTCTTGTGCCAAGATAGTTCAGTACATAATTTTCTGTCCAGAAGAAAGACAACATGAATATTTGCAATCACTTTCATCACACCCACACAAAACAGTTAACAAAGTTTTAAGTTTTCCAGCTTAGCTGATAATGACAGCCTATGAAATGGAAATACCACCTATTACAAATTTACCCAATTCAACACTTAACTTTACATGTACCTGTATTTAAAGCTTTCAATTATTTTGAAAACCTGAATTATGAGGATGCTGCTTATCTAGTTCTTGTAAATGGTCATACACTAGGAAGAAACCTTTTTCTCAACAAAGCAATGAAACAAGCCTCTTGTTTGAATGTCAGCTGCTGTTCTTATATTATGACAAGCTAAAAAAATATGTATCAGTTTTACTTACTGATATCAATCCTCTGCTCCAATGGCAACACAGTGGTTGTCCTGGAAACCAGTTTTGTGAGAGTAGATGCAGCTAGCAGTTGTGCATAAGGAGACTGAAAAAGACATTTCAAATTAATGAGTAAGGAGGCATGAGTAAAATATACAACATGATATGAAGAAAGGAAAGAAGCAGAACAAGTAGCATGCAAAGTTGCAGCATATCCAAGCAGGCCCGTAGCCAGACAAGGTACTGGAGGGGGGCCAGAATTTTTCCAGGGGGTGAAAATTTTTTCAGGGGGGCCAAATGTGTACAAATGTATTAAGTCAATAGTAATATTCGAACTCTCTAGGAGGGGCAAAAAAAATTTCAGGGGGGCTTTGCCCCCCTGGCCCCCCTTGACTACGGGCCTGTATCCAAGGGGCTTCTGATAACAGCCTAGTTGACAAGTGTTGAACCAGAATATAAAACTGGGTTGACAATTTCAAAGGCTTCATTACAATATGGGTGTACATGTTTCATTTACCTAGTATTAATTAAAGACATGCAAACTTGCAAGGTGTGATCTGTAGTGTACATACTGTACAGTATCACACTCCTTGAATCAACATTTAGATTTTCAGTGTTGGATCTCTGGTGACCTCAGATGACACTTGACTTCCACCAAAAACAATATAGATTATTACAGTTTATACAGTCATTGAAATGGAAACTATGTTTTATCTCAATGTTACTAAGTCTTGAAATCTTGTGTTCACAAGGTTTTCAGAGTTCGACCTCAGATAACCCATGACCTCCATCAAAACCAATGTCTTCTTCCCAGTTTCCACACAATATAATGCATCCTCATAAAAAGTATGAGAATAATCCATCATTACCTTGAACTGTCACTGTTAACTAAGGCTTTCGAGTTTGGTCTCTAGTAATCTCAGATGACCTTTGATGAATGTGAAATATCACATTTCTTGTAATCAATAAATGAGACCAACAGTATACACATGCCAACCACAAGACCCTCTCAATGTACAACAACTTGTCTGACATTGTTTCTATAGGGTCAATGATTTTCCACTTCACAAATCACAAAATTCCGTTTTAACTTTTGAAATTCCGCAAAATTCCCTTTCAAGCATAACCCCTTTCCGTGATTTTTGGATTTTGGAGTAATTATGTTAAAAACACGTCCAAAACTTGTCTGGTTACGATCATGAAGGCAGCAAACACTTGTAACACACAAATGACCTAGCCTAACACACTATAGCATAGGCAAACGGGAGCCTACACTGGCAAAATTTTGCCGATTTTCGTAAATGACCTGCTTGTTTTCTGATCGGAACTTCAAGGTGTTTTGATGATTTTAAGGTAAATTTGCCACCATTTTAGATGTTAAAATGTCTGTGTATGCCCTATGGTATATGCAGGCATTAATTTGGCATAGTTCTGAAGAAAAATAACTCAGTTTTTTTCAAAAATTTACATGTATTTTGAGCCTGATAATATTTGCTAAATTCTGTGAAATTCCGTGCAGAAAAGTAAATTCCGTCTTTTTCCACGTTTTTCTGTGATCACGGAAAATCACTGTTCCTATTTCTAGTGGGAGTCAGACTTTCACTTCTGGAGACTTAAGATTACCTAAATTGTCACTGATCAAAAGTAAAATAGTCCTATCACTCTTGTGACATACAAATTTACCAAAAGTATGCTTCTTTTACTGAAAATTTGATATATCATTTTTGCAACTTTTCAAAATATTTTTGACAAATGTGTCCAAGATTTCCAGAGTACCAGGCACTCTAGCCAGGGAAGGATGGGAATATTTTTAGAGGTTTGCCTGGGCCAGATAGGCAGGATTCAGAATGTTTTATTATTGTCCAGTAGGAATTTTGTGTATTGGGCAGTATGACTCTATGCACTTCACTGGTTTTTGATCTTTGACCTCAGGTGATCTTTGAGAGTTATTCTACTCAATTCAATGCACTGCATGCAGAGTGGGAAACTCCTTTCCAGAATATTTTACTATCTGGAAGGAAACTTTTTTTTTGTAAATGAAAGCAGTAGGAAATATGAGAAAGGTCTACTAGATTAAACAGTTACTAGACTAAAGATTCCTACTCTTAACACATCCTTCCCCTAACCCTAGTCCTAAACCTGAACTTAATGTGACCATAAGCTAATCCTCATCCTAACCTTAACCTTAAGTCTATATTTATCCCTAATCCTAACCCTAAACAGATTTTTGGTCTAGTGAATATTCAGTCTTGTGAACCTTCTATCTAGTGAATGTTCTGTCTTGAGAAATTCCCTGGAAATTAATTTTGCTTTCTGGGAAATAAAGATTTTTCTAAGCCCTGCCTGCATGCTAAGTATCAAAACTTCCTGTATTCAGACAGCATGTTTACAAGGATTAACTGTCTTGCTTTTTGAATGAGATTTAATTTGTCTGTTAGTAAGATGGGATTTAACAACACACTAACATGAATGTGTTAAATAGTGTCAGCTAGATAAAAAGGTAAAGTTCAAATACGGTTCAAGTTCCCTTTCAAATACAGTACACGTCCTTCCCTTTAGTCACCTCTTACGACAGGTGGGAAATACCGTGGGCATATTCTACAACCCCCAGCCCACAGGAGCGATTAATTTGTCTGTAGGTCTCTGAATCCTTCTGGAAAGCTATGTAGGGTCCTAGACTGGAATATTATTCAAATAGGTAACCTACAGGTCAGATGGCTTCTGTTACCAAAATCACAAAACAAACTTTTATTGAGTAAAGTTGCAAGTCAAGCCTTAGTTGTTCCACTGTCAGCTAATCATCCAGTCCTGGTGAGTACGTTTTCAAACTGGGCTTGGTGAATTTAGAACAATCCAAACTGGGGGAAGTAACAGTTATAAATGGCCTACTGAGAAACTTCACTGTTGATCACAGGACATGGTGAAAATGAACCAGTTGGCCAACATATACCAAAAATATTATAAAAGTGAAGCATTGAGATCTTTACCAAAGATAAAACAACATAGAAAGTGCAAGGTTATCTCCCAGTTAGCTTACAATTTCTACTACATGGAGTTTTTATTGTAAATGTGATATCAGTACTTCCAAGGTGTCCTTGCAACAAGGACTATAAGTTGTGTAGACCGTAGCCAACATTCTTGCAAGTTCTGTGAAAGGTTAGCAGTCTATTTGGCAAAGATAGGAAAAAACAGGTGCCCACCCAACCTACTCCCTTTTCTGCTGCCACGCCAAAGTATGCAACAATCTGCTGTGTCTATACTGTGGTTCAAACTAAAACATTTCACTGAAGATAGCTCTCATATAACTCTCACACATTATATAATATCAGCTCAGATGTAGGGAAAGAACTTATGAGGAAGGACACTAGGACCTTTCTTCTCAAATAATCCTATCACTACATCTGTTCAAACCACTGCCAGATCATGGGATAGCCATTTTGAAGAGAGGATGAAAAATTTACATTACCTTCTTCCTGTTTTCTGAAAATTCAGGTGATCAACTTGTCTTTTTGTTTTTACTTGGCCTCATAGTAAAGCTCTATACAATGCAATCTCAGCAGGGTAGGAATTAAGTGAGGGCTCAGAGCAATTAGCCTCGTAACATGCAAAACAGCCCCCAAAACTAGGGTTACAAGAGCGAATTTGGCCACATAGTTTGTGTAGGGAAGACCGTTTTAACTGCACATTTCAGTCAACTAGCCCCAAAAGAGCCCTCGTATAACAAATGTTAATTCTTGCCCTGAATCTAAGGGTTATATTTTTCATGCCCCTTCATGCCCCTTTTTCACTGAAGCTAGGGGTCTGCATAGACCCTTTTCCAAATAGTGATTGCAAAGGATTGTGGGACAGACTTTTGGTGTGCGACGTTCTTGTCAATGGCATTTTACTGTGGCCAAAAACAACATGTACCAAAACTCTATCCCACAATCCTTTGTAATTGCTATTTGGAAAAGGGTCTATTGAGGCAGGAATGCATGAAAAACAGAATCTCTCCATTGAAGAAAGTGGTCACTTATACTCACATTTGCTCTCTCCAATAGCATCTGACACTTGTTAAGGTCTGCAGCATTGGTGAAGTTAACCAAAGCTTTTTCTGCCCGTGCTCTTTGCTCACTGTCAGGACTTTCATACAGCTGCTTGCACAGTCCTTCCAACTGCACCAGCTCCTGTTGGAAACAACAAGCAAAGTGAAATTAATGCAAAATGTGGACTGAGTTTTTTAGAGAGAATATATCTTAACATATTACTATTTATTGTGCATAGTTTTTTCAGAAAGTTCAGGAAGATTGCAATTTTTGCTGTACAATTCTACCACCGTGCAGCACAAAGTCAAAGAGCAACATACTTTGAACCTGTGTGACTGCATTAAACTCAAAAGATGTGAGCCAAGCAGTTTCCACTATAGTTTGCACCAAATGGCACTGTGTGAATGTTGACCTATGTGACTATCATTTATACTGCAGTAATTACTGCCACACACTTAAGTGCATGACTGCCAATATGTAGGGCCTACAGTATGTGACCCTATGGCTCTGTCACAATAAAAACACTGAGCACCTACACATGCACAGTGCATACACCAGTGTCCAAAACACTTAATTTCAGGTGATATTTTGATGAAACAAATACCACTGCAAATCTCATTTCCAGAATTTCAGGTGGTGAGGGCTCTTGTACAGTGTGTTATTGCCTTTAATTTGCAGGGCCATCCAGGCAATTCTGCTCATTTCTACAATATTTTTTGTCCTTGTCACTGCCATTTCACCAGCTCTTTTTGAGCTTACTGAATCTAATTCACACCTACCCTAGTATCAATGCTAGGATTCAGAATCTGGGGAGGGGATTTTTCCTTCCAAAAATTTGGCAGGAATGGGGTGAGATTTTCATTTCAAGAGGAGGGGGGTCTCTAAAACTGCCCAAAAGTAAAACTATAAATTTTAATATCAGTGACTCAAAGCAATGACACAATACTACACCACTTTATTTCCAAACCCTAAATTTGGTCAATCATCACCCTAAACTTAATGTTCCTTTGCTCTCATCACTGTAAGTTTGATTGATTATGTACAGAAGAAAAAATCAAGTGAAGAAGAAAAAAGGTGTGGGATTTACTGTAAACAAATTTTTTCTTTGCCAGGATTATCATGAATGTCCACGAAACACGAAGCCTAATGTAACTACTGCTCCATCCATGTTTTATTGGCCTGCCATACACATGATTTTCGCCATCTAACTTATAAGGAATATTCAAGTGACAATCTCTGAGGAGTTAGATGAAAACTTTCTCTGATTTTATGAAACCCTTATATTTTGTCATCAGAACATCCCTGTAAATTAGATTTTGATGCTGACTGAATATGGGAACTAACACCTTAGGTAGGTAGCTAGGCTAGACTGTAGGCCAGGGAAATAGTACTCCCCTATATCCCTGTGGGCCATCACAAAAATCTGATTGTAGATGGGAAGGAGAATCAAACTAGACTCATATTATCCCTTTAATGACATCAGTCAGTTAACAATGTAGTGAGAAAAGCCTTGATATCACTTACCTGTGCTACACTCATGGGCTTTGGCTGTGTGGCTACAGTATTTTGGCATTAACAATACGGTATGAAAAGCAGTGTTTTTACTAGGGAAAAGAATTTTGCGTCCCAGGGACGTAACGTCAAAAAAATATTTGCGTCCCGACCTTCAGTACCTGCGTCTGCTACGACTCACCATAATATCATATTTTTTACCCCTACATTCCCTGGAAGGTTCTTTGCATCCCGGCCGCAAAATCCTGCAGTCGTAAAAATGCTGAAACAGTATCACTTCCTACCTACCATTTAATCTTTTACATCCCATCTAATATTAGGCCCAGCAATACAGAGAGCGTGAAAGCAATCATCTATTGTCCACCCTCCCCATTTCCCAGGTCCCTTCTATAAAGAAACTTCTGCCATGACATCTTGGCACATGTGATACAGTATATCAGTTGGTCCCAGAGACACTCCACACCTGTGACAATTTGGCATGGGGACATCTCTGCACCAACTGAAATCAATGCAAAAGAATGCACAAATACAGTATTACACAATCATGCAATGACCAGATTGATGGATGGACAAATATGACAGAGCAGACTTGCAGTGTGAGTACATTGTCATGAATACGAGTACAAAGTGGAGGGTCTCTGGTTATGAATGCAAGTACTGTACCAGTACGTCTTTCACGAGTACCAAATTTTGCATTTGTCCCAATGCATAACTTCCATAATATGTGAGTACGAGTACCAGTACAAATCCATCCTCACGAGTACAGGTAGTTGTGCAAAACTGTGAATATGAGTATGTACTCAAGACAAGTCTGTGACAAAGTTACAATGGCTTGATCAGTCATTTGATGACATGTTAAGTTGGTAGACAGTAAATGAACAATTTAAAGGAAAAAAGTCGACAATATACTACCACTACGTTTTGAAAAAAAGAAAAATACAAGGTATGGCTGTTGTTTTTAGAACAAAGGTAGGCTGTATTCAGGACTATAAATAGTGGATAGGAATCCTCAAAAGAAATGTACACACCTGAGAAAATAGCTAGGCCTAGGTTACAGTTAGTGCCAGTCCAAACATTTTTTTTGGGGGGGGGGGGGGGGGGGTTGCAAGCGTGGCCGAAAATTTTGGTTGGGGGGTTATGAACCGTTGGGGGTTCCCGCCATTGCAAATGACTTCAGCCCACACTACTTCCCCCCCCTCCCCCCCCCCCCCCCCCCCCCCCCCCCCCAACTATCTTGTATGCCTATGCTCAGTACAACATGTTAACCAATCTAGAAAACAGGTGAATTAATTACTAGTGCTTAAGCTAAGCTGGATGGGTTGCACTTTACGGAATAGCCCAAAGGCTTAAGGATAAGCCCAACAGTTTGAGTATTTAAATGGTTTCTGAGGTGAGACCTATGGTTGAGAAATACAACACAAACGACAGAGTAGCTAACATCATCCCAGTATGACTGGCAATATGTTTAGCAAAGGGCAGTCAGAGCTGATGGAGGGGCTGCATTCCCAGTAATTTTCAGTTGGAAGTTTCCTTCAGTTCTCATTAGCTGTGCCTTAGCTGTACCTTAGAAATATGGCGAAATTCTGGCTCTAAAAGCTAAAGGAACTCAATTAGAAGCCTTTTCATGATCTACAGTCCAGCTCTCAATCACTTTTAAATGTGCCACCATCTGTTACCCAGTCTTAAGGTGCCTTATCACTTTGAGAATCCTTTTGTAAGACTTGTTGTTGTTATTATTATTATTATTGTTATTATTAGACCCCCTTCCCCAGCAATTACAGAAACCTTATACAGCCCTGAATCTCAGGCCATATTTTTGTTCAACAAATATTCATATTTATTCCAAACAAGGCTGAATGATGCTGCAGGCTTTGATTTTGGGTTGTTTAAAAAATTTGCAAAAAGAATATTAGCCTAATACCTTTCAAATTTCAATAAGATATATAGACAACAGGCCTACAGAATGTAAACTGGAGGTTTATTTCATCATTCCAAAAAAACACTTTCATTCCAAATAAAGACTTTCATGTATGTAATCAGATACATGATCTGTGTACACTTTGCGGAAGTATAAGAAATTTTCGAAATATGGGTTTGTATCATCATGTGATGGCCTTACATGCATTGAATGTCATCCTGACATCTGTATCAGTTTTAAGATTGGTGTTGTACAATAATGTTATATTTCCACTGCTGAAATCAGACTTTCATCAAAAAACTTTTCTTGTTTGCGAAGAGGTTCCATTGCGAGACAGTGTATGTGTATAAAGGGGTGACCGTCGAAGGTGCACTAGAGAAATCTATCATTCCAAGATTGTGACATGAAATGTTAGATTAGACACACACTCAACGGGCCTGCGCAGTCAACGGGCGTGCTACTATACTGCATCTTAATAAAGTATAAGGGCCTATGCTTGCCAGCTATCAGTGGATGAACAATTAACTTCACCAAAAAAGGACATCTTGAATATCTCCAGCCTTCAAAATGGAGCCCAGTGATTGGCTGCTTGAAAACTCAGTGCTGTGAAATTAAGAAAAATTTCAACTTCGTTTTCAAAGTGCAGTGTCGTACTGCACGGCACGGCATCCAGTGTGGCCACCTATTAGTAGGCTAATCCTTTATAGTTCACTTTTTTCAAAGCATAGAACAGCATCCAGTGTGATCACCAGGCTTGGGGTGATTACATCTGAATGTAATCAATTACGATTACTTCAGATTGTATGATTACGATTACAACTGCAGCTAAAAATGAAAGTAATAGATTATGATTACAATTACATTGCAATGTAATCATGATTGCAATTGTGATTACATTTTGTTGAAATGAGAACAGTGGACTGATAGGGGGTATTAACAGCATATGTGCTTGCAATAGCTCGCAGTAAGGAGTCTCCTGGCTCAATGTGCATGGAAGTTTTTATCAGTGGGGCTATTAATTAAATTTATTTACATTTAGATGCTGCATTTTGTCAGGTTGACTGTTATTGTTTTATTACTGTAATCCATTTGTCAACTGTAACCACAGCACCACCCTCCCCCATACCTGGGCTGTTAAAACACTTGTTGGGGATGTAAGATTTAGTTTGTCCCCGCTATGCCGGGAATGTAATGAGACTTTTAGCCGGGATGTGCACTGCAAAAAATGGGCCGGGATAGTTGCCCTGGGATTTGCAAGAAGAATAACCGGGTAAATTGCAGGGATCTGGCAGGGACTTAGCACTGTATGTAGCTACTGTACCAATGCTATACTTGGCCTACATGCACAGTATGTGCCAAAGAAACCCAATACGTACTGTAAGTACATCACATATGTCATCAAAGCATTCAACTCAGAGTGCCTATCATACTCTCGGGTACGTACTCACTGCACTATACTGTATGGTCCATATGTACAGCACACAGATTATTTTGGAAACCACATGTACTGAGCAGGAATAGTTGTTTGAACATACTATGCATACAGATTACAGATGTAGATGACTGAAAAAAGCAAACAAATATGTGAAATATCAATAGGTGCGTTGTTATATGCACCCCCTGGTGCACACCACTGATTAAAATTATTTTGTCAAAAAAGCTGGTTCTCATCCTTTCAAGATATATTGCACATGAAAATATCCTAGGATCCTGTGGAAGGAGATAACACTTCTTTACCATCTCCGATTTTAAAGTGTAACTGAAGCAAGGTAGGATTTAAAATGGCATGACTGTGCAGCTCCGTGGTGAGTTGTTAATACAGGTATTTAAACATTAGCCTATACTTGTTTCAGTTCTATATGGTATCTCGCCTGGAGTGAACAGCTTCATGCAATCACAGCTTACTTCGGGATGGCCGCTCTTGGCCTGCATTCACATATACAGGAGTATGTAGAAGTACTGTTTGTTGGGCAGATTGCATAGTTAATCATTCAGCCAGCCGGGAATATACCAGGATGTTCGGTTTAATGCTGCCCCAATGTGCTGAGTCATTGCATTAAAGTAAGCAGGGATGTGCACTTACAGTAAATGTTGCCTTGCTCTACCAGAACTTTATCCAGATGCTGCCAGGAAGGAAACACTAGTTACATTTCTGTAAATCACATCCTGGCCTAAGTGCCCGCTATGCCTGGGTATGGGGGGTCATGGTAACAACTGGAAGGGCATAATTGTTTAATATAAGGTCAACCAGTTGTGTAACATGGATGTGCTCAGGTTGAGGGGGGCTGAGTGAACAAAATGGGCAAGTGTTAAGAAATAAAAAAAATACCTGATTGTACCAACAACAGAAGCACGTCTTCCCAAAGTGGGGATCATTGAACCCCTGCACTTCTCACTCAGGCTGGAGCATCCAACAAAGCAGGAGTTAGATGAGGTTTAACGTCCCAGTTTCCAACCAATTGGTTCAAGTCCAGACGACCACGGCCTTTTTTCCAGTTGTGGCTCACTGGCTTGTTTTCCCTACTCCATTGCTTATGCTGAGCACCAAGCACAAAGGCAGTAGGTTCCATTTTTTAAAGTCTTTGGTATGACCCGGCCAGGATTTGAACCCTAGACCTTCCGGCTGCAAGTCGAATGCTCTAACCACTTGGCCACTGCAGTCGGTTGGTCAAGAAAGCAGGAAACTGAAAGTAGTCACCCCAACAGAAGTAACAAGCACTGAAATTTTTTTAATAATTTCTACTTCTTTTGCACATTTTTTATGAATTTAACTTCAACAGGGCTGAAATTTAACGGTCGTCCGATCGTCCGTGACGGGTAAAAAAGGCCTCGCACAACCAGTTTCTCTGAGTTTGTCTGATGGACGAGTAGATTTTAAACGAGTGACTAAATAATTCAAAATATTAACATCAAGCAAAACAGTACTGTAACTCCAAAAATCCCCCAAAGATGTGATAGTAAGACAATGGTATCGTCCGCCATTCATGATCGAACAAATAAAATTAAAAACGAAACGATTTGGTATTTCCTGCATGGGGAGTTGTCTTAGAATTCTCACTGGTGCAACTTCAGAGAGGGCTGTTCCATTTAAAGAACGAACAATAACTCCTGCATTGTTACATGTGCAGGCACTATACTATGGACGATCTATCTACAGAACTAACATACTGTAGACTACATAGTTAACTGTGTGATGATCATGTAGTATACATACACGATCGGCTTGCTAGCACCACAAGGCGACATGCAAGCTACGTAGGCTATCCCGCACATGTAGTATATTACCACTTATCTTTCGACATACTGGAACAAACCAAAATAAACCTTGACGAATGTGTTTAAATTTTTGTTGATGGTTGGAACCCACCTCCAATTAAGTGTCATACCCACAAAGACCCACACACAAAAAGCACAAGTCCACAGCCAAACATCCGCTGATTTTTTTCAGTGGCCATTCGATACAGTAACTGTTTGTTAGTTCAAGCCTAACCTAGCCTACTGTAGCATAATCAAAGTTGAACTTTATCAGTTGTTGCATACAAAGATGTTTAAACAAATTGACTTATCATGACTCGGTGTTTGAGTTTGATCTACCTAAATCTAAGTGTGAAATATGTATGTACGTAATGTGAATGTGCGCAACCATGCAGTTAGCGTTTGCCCTGTGCCAACGGCCGGAGAGTAAGGTTCTTCCTGCTCCTGCTTGAGGCTTGCATGTGCGTGTGTGTACGGCACCTCAAGTCTCCACGATAGTTTCAAGCTGTTTTGTTGAGCGTACTTACGGAATTTTGGGCGGGAAAAACAATCAATGGAAACTTCACAAAATTTATGAATGGAATGTTTTGTTTACTACGGCAGCGCAGAAGATAATTGTAAATATCACACGGTGGAGTCAACCATGTGATATGAGTATGCAGTTTGTGCTTTGATTATTTCATAACACATTTCACTGCACATAAAACTAGTTCAATCTCCCCATTGGTCAAGAGAGAGTAAAACACCAGTGACACAGTGAACACATATTTTGTCTTTTCTTAACGGCCAAACAAATCTCCATAGGGGCAAAGAATTAAATAAAAAAACCAGACACAGAATCAGGAAACACAACTTGTTCGTCTTTGTCAATTTTATTCGGACAACCAAAAATTATTTGGGACAACCACAATTTTGTTGTGAGGTTGTCCGAAGGACGGCCTGAAAATTTTCTTAAAAATCAGGTCTGATTCAATGTAATCATAAATTAGACCACAATTACGATTACTTTGCCACTGTAATTGATTATGATTATTTAGCAACCTTCACAATAGTAATCGATTATGATTACTTCTAAAAATGTAATCGATTACGATTACCCCATGCCTGGTGATCACCCCTTCACATTTCAACCTAGCCTAGTCAAGTCAATTTTACCAATCTGCAATCCATGTTTTTAATTAAAAAATGGTAATTCCTGTCCTTAAGAATCCTAAAAACTGTGAATACTGCTCCAATGTTAGGGGGCAGACAGCACCACATTTTGGGGCAGAAAGTAACAGACACCTCCCTCCCCCTCCCCGAAGTGTTACCTTACTGGATATCAAAATTGAAATGAAAACTGCCATTGGGCTATGCTGTACAAGGTAGGCCTAATGCAGAGTAATCTCCTGTGCTGCCATGTTCTCACTGATCTCAGGAGTCAAGTAGACTAACTGTAATACTAGTCTCAGCCAACCAAACCTATGTAACCTACCTAACTTAGAGGGAAATATTGCATTTGTAAGACTTTATTTAACCTATCCTCTTTTACAAATGGTCAGGTCCCGTTCGATGAAAGAGAGGTAACTGGGAAAAAAATTCTACCCAGTGAGCACTGATTAATGCACTTATTAAGGTGTAGCGGTATTGCCAATATAAAATATCGATATACCGACCTGAAAATATCGATAATATCGATAATATCGATATTTTCGCAGAATGGGTACGCACACTATACATATGAAAAAACGAAGTATGGGAAGGTATTACCATGTACCCGGCCCCTGACGACTTAAATGCCGAATTTTACTACGTTGGTAGCGAAAAATAAATCAAGATTTGTGCAGAAAAATTAAAAAAAAAAACCTGTGTTTGCATTTAACATTTGAGTTTTTGCAGTCGCAAAGTAACTTTCAATTACTTCTTTGGGAATATGTCTTAGGCTATATAGCTTCTAGTGTTACTTCAGCATCACACCGGACGATCAAATATCCCTCCATCTCGCTAAAGCAGCAGCCATGATCTATAAAAAAAATCTGTTGGAGGTCTGCCCCTAAATAACTACAAAATAGTTTCAAAATCTGTGATTATTGGTTTCACTGACCATACAAACATTTTCAAAACGAGTGGCACAAACATTAGCGTAATTCCCACCCCTTACTAGCATGTGCTACGCCGATTCCTTCCACTATCAACAGCTTGTGTTTTAAATATTTTTCTTTCAAACAAAATATGGCATATTTTTATTCGCAAGTTCTGGGATGAGTAAAAAGTGTTCCTTTTGGACTTGCGTAAGCCAGGGCCTTCTCCATTTGTCACAGAGAAGTACATCTTCACCTAACCCTCGTAAAATACCTCGCAAGTAGTTCACTATGCAATGCTGCATCAAAACGGCCTTGTTTAGCTAGTCACTATATATCTAAAATACCGGCCGATATTTTCGATATCAACTATTCGTCGGTATTACACTCAGCTATAACCACTAAGTTACTAGCAGTCGATATTTACTAGCTGATCTCTTGTATTCAGACATTCCAATAATCTATGAATGCAGTAACTGCTCATAGTGAAAATCCAGGCACCGTGCAGTCCGCTGCAGGTCTGCAGCTCGCTTCAGCTTCTCGGCACTCGCACGTGTCCGGTACCTGGGATGTCAGAATTTTCCCGAAACTTTCAAGCGCAGCTATAAGAAATTTTACGCAGCTATTTTTGCAGGATTATCCCCATCGTAGTGTCAGCGATCTTTTTTTAATGTATGGAAAAATATTACAGTCGAAACTACTCGCAAATTTCCGCCCAAACAAACAAAATATACACCCCACAAAATAGTTAAAAAAATCCCTCGTATCAAAGTACGCTGATCCAGCAAAGGTCACAGTACTCCTATGTATGCTGCTGCATAGTTTGTTTGGAAGAGTCCAAACTAAATATTTTCTACAGTACTACACGTGTTGCATGTACGGACTGATTGCGGCGTGTTCGTACATGTTTGCATACATTCATGTTGTCAACAGAATTAACGTAAAGCTTCCCCCAACGAAAAATTACGAAGCTGTACTAAACCCTGTGGCCTATGGAATCACATGCGTAGTACAGTATGTGTACCAACACTGAACTTCTAACGAATGTATTTGCGAAAATGTTACGTTATTTTCTGTTTGTGGAACTTTGCTCTGTGAGATAGTCTCAGATAGATCATCCTACAGTAAGTCTGAATATCATGAAAAATTAGTTTACTTGTAAGGTCTCGGAATAAACTTGCATGCAGTAACCAATTCTGTACAAAAAACTTTTGTGTCACTGATACGGCTCATGAGCTAGCTCTGTACATATTGAGCCATTTACGCCCCACGTGTACTTTGGCAGTCGATCACCAGTCTGTACCGAATCTACTGTGTACACAGTAGGCCTACATTGAAGCATTCCACTGCGTATGCAAACCGCAGAAATAATTCATAAAGCATGCCTATATGCTCGTAGCATTGTGATGAACAGCTCAGTATTGTGCTACGAAGGTCACACTAGGTGAACCTAGACCTACGTAAGCTAGGCCAAAGATTCGTTGGTAACTTGACTCTATCGATGCTTAGGTATCGGTTTTTAAAAACACTCGTATCGGTTATGAGTCACTGCTGTTAAATATCGATATTTGTGTTGAGTGTCGCTATTTTAGAAGAATCGGTATCCAAGTGAATAGTAGAATATCGATATTAGTACTATATATAGACTTTACTATATATCGATATTTTTGAAAACGCATATCGACGATATTACTAAGGAGCAAATATCGACTAATATCGATAATATCGATATACCGCTACACCTTAGCACTTATCAATTGAATGATGCACTCCATTTCCCCTTGGCACTGTCAGTCAAATGTTTGTCATTGACCATTGACAGTGTGATGCACATGTCCGTCATTGAACCACTATTGTCAGCCACCAGCATGACTAAGGGGTGAGTCACATTGCCTCAACTGTCAGTCACTGCTGTGACACAGGGGTGGATCATTGTGAGTCAATTGTTCACACTTGCATAGGCATACCAATTGCCATTCTCAATTTTTCAGTAATTATATGGAGACCCACATGTCAGTCAAAATTGCAAATTGTGCATCAAGTTTGTGACTGAGGTGTGAGTCATTTTACATTAAGTTGTCAGTCACAGAAGTGACTGAGGGGTACGTCATTGTACAAGTTTTGTCAACACTGTTGTGGACAATGACTGACCATGTCCGGGGGTAGTGGGGTGCGTCATTCAATTGGTTTCCCCTGGTATTCTTTTTGTGAGGCGGCCACCTCACACCTTTTGGCCACCACCTCACATAAATTTGTCATAGCTACCACCTGTACTGTACTAGCTATATAGAAGTATTCATAGTTCTCACTCACTGATGGTGCCAAAAGGGACATCATAGTACCCCCATGGACTCATACCACCCCACCAGGGTTGGAAATTCGCGGTCCGCTAGTCCGCCAGCATACTAAAAATAAACCACTGCTTTCTAAAATTACTTTTATGTATTCCCACGGTACGCAAGTGGCGTACCAAAACATTAAAAGCAATGACCTACATGCTGAGTTTCAAAGCATGATCAAACGTTTGCCGATAGCAGGTTATATACTGCGTAAGCCCATCACAAGTTCAAAACTACCAATGAACGAACATGTACGCATCACAGTAATGCAGTAAATCAACAGTATTAATGAACACACACATACCAGCCGACACTGCGCATCTTGAGCCACGATGCTGTAGACAGTACCTCTACAGTAATTTTATATTAAGATCACCATGAAATAATAACTGTAAACCATGTGGTCTGCTCTGCTGGTAAGGTGACAGGTGTAGCCTACATTGACTCCCACTCTGTAGCACCTGCTCTGTAGTCCAATAAAGGTAATAAAAGTTGTGCAAATTTGCATTTGTTGATGTTTATTCTGCCATCACTGTTAAGTTTTTAACAATGAAATCATTGCAAAGTCTAAGCAATGAAACTGATTTCTTGAAAATTAAATACTGTAGAAGTGTAAACAACCATGAAATTTTCTTTATCAGCTGAATCCTCTTCAGTTTCCAATGAGCACTTGGCTAAGCTGGTATTTCATTTTGAGTTTTAACTCAGATCCTGCTGTAAAGTTGTTAGCTGTTACCTGCCAATCAGTAGTTCAATAAAGATTACAACATTGAATACCTGATGAATGCTATATTAATTTTGGTTTTGCTGTGCACTTTATGTGCCGCCGTTGTGTACACTGTTTATTATTTAAAATAAAAATGAAATACTGTACCTTAAAACAACCTTGCAAAGTTGCCATGCTGATATGTGCACTCTTCATCCGCTGAATTTTCCTCAACAATAAGGACTGACTAAAATCTTACCCCCGCTTACCAAACCTGGGGAAAGGGTACTTGTTGGTCAGCACTAAAGTCAATTTTGCTGACCAGATTTTTTGGCGAATTTTCAACCCTGCACCTCACACTCTTTAAAACTCTGGGGAAACACTGTAAGTGCATAATAAGTAATTAACCTTTTTGTGAAAACTGATAAATTTGTTCACCCAAACAATTATGCTTGCAAAGCAACACCTTCTTTACCCCTGATTTGAAATCCACCAATCAAATCCTTTTTATTACATATGTCAGACAATAACAGATGCCTTCTACCGCATGTGCAAAATGTTGGTAGGCCTAAATTACGAACTACTGGGAATTATTGCTACATTGTCTGGATTGACCTACAGTAACTATACTACATAGGGGTTTTACCACCTCCCTGGTATACTATTCACAAAGCAGGCTACTGCAATTTGAATTGAAGCCCTTGGTCCTTAGCAGGTTGCTTCACTCTTAAAAGAGATTTTTGGTGGTACTATCGGTTTTGGCCCTAGTAGAAAACAAAAACTATGAACCTGTCATGCCACTTGAAAAACATTACGAAACAGCCTTCAATAGATCATGGAGCTGCTGCTCCGAGGTAGTACATCCATGGATAAAATACCATTTTTGTAATGTCCTGTGAATAGTGCTCACTGTGTGAGAGGTGAACTGTACTATGGTGAACCAGGGAGATGACAGTGCATCTTCCTGGGTGGGCTGCAATATCCCACAGTACTGCACAAGCCGTCCGGAAACTGCTGTGATAGTTTGTGGTGAGCATGAAGCACAGGGTTAGCAAGGTCAATATGTATGGCATAATGAGTGTAAATATGACCCACGTACCCCCTCTGAATATGCAGCAATACAAAACGTTGCAATATGTGGGCGAGGTTTACCGTTGGATAATGAGCTGGTCCGATCAGAAAATTGTTGCTTCTTTTTGTCCATATTTTGTGAGATTAGTGTTGATCCGCTGCAAGTTATTTGTGATTCATGTTTGGAGAGCAAAAGACCACAATGGGATTAGGCCTACATTGGTCTCAACATTATCTTTTCAAATGCAATTTTTCCCTTGGCTTACCAACTGCCTAGGCAGGTCCCTAGCCTAGATCTGCCTCAGCAGAAATATGCATGGCCTTCAGTACCCTCTCAGCAATAACATCTAAGTTTTAGCTCTATTTATAGGCCTAGCCTAGGCCTACAGTAAACAGTTGGCAGCAGTGCAGTAGGGCCTAACATTACTGAGCATTGAGCAACAGCTAGAGCCTACCTTTGGCATAACCCTTGGCCTACGCCTGTAAAAGTGTAAAGCTAGCCTACATCACTGTAGCCTGGCCTACAGTACATAGTTTAGTACTACATACATCACACAACTTACAAACCTAGCCTAGAATGGAACTAATATCAGATAATGGACTACATTTCAAGTGGAAAAGCTAGGTTTTCTTTTGCACTATCCTAACGAATATACTGTACGGCAAATAGCAAACAAACATGGCTCGTCAGTTGTAGCTGCATCGGGGCACGGGCATATTTCATGTCGGCACTGCTACTCTTAGACAGCTGCAAATGTACTGATTTTAACGGTTTTGCTTTTTGTTAGGCATACACAAAATGTTGAAGTCGAAGTAACTATGCTCCAAAAAAGATCCAAGAATGTTTTTACCTGTTCAACCAAGTTCGCCATGTTTTCGACCTGTTTAGCGCGAACAAATTTGTATGAATTAATTCAGTCGTTTCATTTGACGCATATAAATAAACTCGTGTACGGGGTACCAATTTCTGTCTATACACGGTAAATAAAAAATGTATTTTAGTGAGCCTTGAAATAATTCACTGCTTAGTTCTTCCTTTCTTGGTCTTATATTTCTCTTTAATAGATTTTGTGCAATAAATTGCCGTAAGTGTCAACTACTAAATGAACAACTGATACGGATTAATGTATGAATATAATCATAATAAGCCCCCGTGCTTTCAATTCGACCACATCCAAGCGGCAGCTCAAGTCAGAGCTGGACGACAGAGGTAAATGAAACCAGGGAGTTGCTATTTGACCAAATAGCAACTCCCTGATGAAACCAAAAAGATAACAAAGACATGTCGTGATCTGTTGAAATTCAGCTTCTAAGGAGCGGGAGTTTGCTGACCGATATTTTGTGAATAAGAGGGCCCCTCGACCGAACGGGGACGGGATAAATCAAATGGTTGACGCGTCTTCGGTAAGCACATTGAGGCGGTCCGTACCTTACACCGTGAGTAAAGGGTCAATATTGATCGAGAGGAGTAATCAGAAGCGGTCTTTTTTCACAAAAAAGTGGTGAAGAGAAAAGTGTCGGCCTTTATCATGAATCAGCTTTAATTTTCAAGTTCCAACGGCAAGATGTTTTCTCCTGCTTTATCTGAGCCTGACAGTCATTCACATGGCAGACTTGGTGAAGAGCGATATGAGGCCTACTATTCCATAACAATGTTGGGTTTGATCGTTTCTGGTTCAAAGTTCACTATGAAGAAAAAGGGCAACTTAAAGGGGCATTTGAAAACGAAAAAAAAACTTCACAAAAATTACGTCACAAAGCAGGCGCATAGCTATGGGGGAGCCTAGTTGGGCCTGGCCCCCCAGATGTTTTCTAGCCCCCCCCCCCCCGAAATTGTGTATGTCCTAATAAAATTTGTAAGAATTAAAGGCAGTAGGCAGTCACCCCAAACAGAGTGAGTGTATCCTGTCACTCTAGTTCATGAATGGCCAATTTTGATCATGTGACAGTATTTTTGTTAGTGAATTGTGGAATTCAAGGAGAATTTCGCCTTGCTTTACCTATTGTTTGTAATAGTTATGTTCAAAAATCTTCAGAGGTGCTTGTAATGCAATAAGAGGAGATTTGCAAGAGTTTGATGATTTTTCAAAGAAAATTTTGGGGCGACTGCCTATTGCCTTTAAGTACCACGATCAATGCCGTGACCCCCCCCCCCCATTTAGTACCAAGGCCCCCCTAAAAAAATCATCCTAGCTAAGCCCCTGTCACAAAGGCAGGGTTAACTTTTGAAAATCAGTAGGCCTACGCCTCAAAGCCTGTCCGTAGTTTGCCAGTAATTACGAAGGGAATCAGCTAGGCTTTTACAGTACAACTAATTTTATTTCTGAAGACTGAAAATAGCAGTGTGTGGGATGTATCATGAAGAATAGAAGTCAAGGTTTATTACACAGTTTTAAGTAAAAATAATTTGTTAGGGTATGGTTTCTTAAGTGGATTAGAATGCCATGTGGGAGGGGGAATCATGAAGCAGAGCCCAGGGCCAATGATGACCAGCGAGACCCATTAAAGTTACCAATGCATTTGCTCAGGACTACGGGAAGCGGTATTTCAAGAGGGGCAGAATGTTTTCGCTCTACAAATTTTCCTAATTGGTTAACAATCATGAAATAACTTTTGCCTCGAAAAACAAAGTGTCTATAGCAGTTTGACCTAAAACTTGGTGGATATCAATTTTGCCTTGAGTTTTACTTCCAAGAAGGAAGAACTGGGTTGCCGCCCCATTCCTACACTTAATATGCCTATTTAAATATGATTAATAATAAAATTGCAACATAAGTTAAAATTTGTTGTACCAGGGCGTGGTTTAAGGAAATTTAAAGAGGGGCCAGGGGGATTCTCACGCAGACTTTGAACAAATGCACGTGATAGACATTCCGGGAGGCAATCTGGCCGCTTCCGACTAAAGTGGGAGAGAGAAATTCGTATGCATGAAATAACATTCTAATATGCTATTTTTCATTTTACATTGGAAAAGTTTAACCTCCTAATTAATTTGAAGCGATACATTCCTTCATATTTTAATGTTACAAGGCCTCATAGCTCTACGAAAAAAGTTAGGGCGCTGATTTGTTTTAAATATATCACCATTCACCACCATACACGAGAATAGTCCTCAGGCGCCTCTTGTATGAAACTGCGAGTAATTACCTAAGTGCCTGCCTCTATACAGTGGTGTTCAGTGGGAGCTTGGCGTGACACCGCACAGTTCAAATTCTGCGCACAACTGCCGTTGGTTAACCCTTTGACTCCAGAGTTTATTGAGAGAAAACGAGGGTGTTAAAGCGCTTATGGGCGTCAAAGGGTTAACTCTTTGACGCACAGAAGCGCTCCCGAACAGCCCCTCCATTTTTTCAATCAACTCGGGAGTCAAAGGGTTAACTGAGAAAAGCCGGCATTATGGTAGAGGACAGCCCCAGGCTGCTCGCACTCCCATGCGAGGCCTTTGGGCAATCTTCGGAGGCTACTTGTGTTATATCCTACCGACCAATTTAAATGGGGGATAACATCCCACTTACCCCTCCTTTACCGCCCGAGGAGTTATTATATGTTAGGTGACTATTATACAAGTAAAGGGCTACCATCAGTTGGCAAGTAGCTCGTTAAGAATATGTTGCCAATGAAAATACGTTCTAGAATACTGAAAATACCACTTCTCTGGCCATGTATGAAAGTTGCATCTAGTAAATGTTCTTATATTAAGATCTCATCTTTAAGAAATTGCAATTCCAAAAAAGGAAAATTAGCCAAAAACTGATCGTGCAGCCAGTCTGTAGGGAAAAACAAGGGCTTTATTAATTTTACTTCAAACCTTTATTCACTGGTTGTCACAGGTAATTGAAATTAATGATATTTTGATAAGGCGCCTGAGGGGCTGGATATGGTGTCTGAAATATGGAGGGGGGGGGGGCAACTCGAACTGAATATCAAACGGCGCCGAAGGGGCCGCGGGAGATAGCTCTCCATTCAAAGCTTGGGTTCTAGGGGCCGCCCCAGGGCCTCTGGTAGGGTCTAGGTGCAACACTCTGGTGGGGGTTCAGGGGCAACGCCTCGGAAGCCCTAAGGTATTTAAAAAAATTAAAACCATCAGAATAATGCAATTGGCCAAGGGCGGCAATTTGTTCTCAATGTTTGGGGGGACATGACCCCATTTTTCAAATAATTTACTGTGTGAAAAATCAAAGTCAATGGGCGATTTCTCAAATATTGGGGGACATGTCCCCCTGTCCCCCCGGGATCGCCGTCCATGCATTTGGCTATCTTAAAACTCATCACATGCGTGATGCGCACTAAACAGATAAGAAGAATCACATCTTGACCATTTTAAAATAGCCACAATCAGAATGACAGGTATTTTTTGACGAAGGGGTTGGGATAGTGCGTGGTTACCATGGTGATAAAAGAGTATACAAATATGGAACACCCCACAATACTTAAAAGGGGTGGGCGCGAAGCACCGAAGAAAACAACATTTATTGTAGTCTGTTGTTTTTTATTTTTAGAATGTAATATTATCCATTACATCAATGACTCTCCTACTTTCCATAGCCACCTATTCCTTCTTTTATGCTTCATTTTTGTCACTGGTCTGGGACATGGAACCCTCAAGTTTTTAATTACTGTGAAAAATAAGATAGTCTGGACAACACAGGTTAAAGACTAATTTTGTAAGGACGATGAAAGTTTGGGGTGATGATGTATAGTACTCTTCAAAATATATGAAATGCTGTAATGTACGGAAGCCGAGAGCATCGCGGTGGTGTGAAATCGGACATGCCAGTTTTCCCACCCCTTTCTTCGGTAAACATGGAAAGGAGAAATGAAGATACGATTTCTCCTTACCATTATCCACTGATAATGTGGACTGGAGAAACACATCCAGTTGCATATGCATAGATGTACAATCAGTAGCAGGGATTCGTGTGAAAAAGTGGGGGGGGGGAGGGGGGGGGGGGAGATATTGGGCCCTTGAGGCCAAAGTTATACTGAGAAAAAGTGAAAGTCAATGGCTGCATTTCCAAAGAATGGGGCATATATCCTCACCCCCACCCCGGGATTACCGCCTGTGTGTACAATTAAATGTCTGCATTTTGTGTCGGTATAGTGGTCATGAATTTTGTCAAAGGAGCGCGCCAAGCCCCATGTCATCAGAAAGTAGCTATACTGTGGTCATTATCTGACTGCAAAGCCGTGTCGTGCTCATATTGCTTATCAGTAAAATTTTCCATCTGCTCAGAAAATAATGGAGAAACGAAATAGTTCCTTCGTGTTCAAGGAAATAAAGGGACCAAAGGGTAGTTTTCATTTTAGTAATGTATTATTTGCTCACCAATGTCATATTGAGGGGAGAGGCAATTGACTGGTGGAGGGATCTCACTGGTTACTTTAGTCGTCCATGGAGCAAATGCCAAGTAGTTCTGTATTTTTCATGGATATGTTTTTAGTTCATGTGCTCGCCAATAAATCTTGCCTGCCTGTACTCGGTCATGCAATCTCACAAAATCTGAGAGGAAATGAAATGAGTAACTGAAACGGTTATTCTGAGTCCCAACTATTTAATACTGCAATAATTAGCGTGGGTTGCGCTGAACGGGAGCTTGGCCCATTGAATCAGCCAGGAGCGCACTGTGGGACCCTGTACGCAGGAATGTGAGCGTTCTTTTTGCGCATTTGGTGCACTTTGGCCTTCGCAGTTGTGCCCCCAGGCGTCGTATACTGACGCGCAGCTCTCCCCTATATGCAAAGGAGCCCACTGTAGGCCCCTGGTGGGGTCCACGGACGAAACTCAAGTGGTGGCTCAGGGGGAAAGCCCTGGGAGACTGTAGGGTATTTACAACTCGTGACCATTAGAATGAAGCATTTATCTCCAAAATGGCTTTGGAAGCGCACTAAATAGGCCACACAAGTAGAAATCACAACTCGGTCATTTTTTGTCAGCCTACTCGGACTAACGATTTAAAGACAGACTGTCATCACCCCAAAGTATATTTTTAGTGTATGTATATCAAAATTCTCAGTTGGTGACTGCTGTTTGATTGACATCAAAGTTTGAAAATTTGAAAGATGCAGAGTAGCTCACATTCCACACAAGGCAGAGAGAGTACTTTTATTACATTTTATAGCCTTGTGTGCTCACCAGGACATGGCCTTAAGCAATAAGTCAGGTTTATTATCTTCAGGTTTATTCTTGCACAAGGAAGAGCCTCATACAGTTATGGGAGGAGCTAGAAGATGCATAGTTGGGAGAATTGGAACTGTCTGGGATCATGAAAATTCCCCTTTAAAGTTTTTTTTTGGGGGGTGGGGCGATGGGGACGACGGATCATTAAGGTTTGTATTGGGTTTTAAAAATATATCCATCCACTAATGTTGCCCAACAGGAATTAATGTTGAGACAACTACCTTCCAGGTGTGTCATTGATGGGAAGCCTTCACATTAGAACAGGGAAGCTGCATCTATACACCTTCGGATCCGGGGGTAGCTGGAAAATTTGGAAAAGAAGCCCTTTAATGTGGTTCATTGGGGCTTTGGGTGCCTTAAAATTATAATTATGACGGATATATTTCCTGAGTTTTCTTCCGCAATAAATGAAAAAGGGTGGCTAGCGCCGGCTGAGACCACCCTTGGTGCACGCGCGAAGCAAACAGGAAATTCTGGTATCAAGTATCTTTGAAAATTTCGTGCAAGTTCTTGTACTCCTTTTTGAGGTATCGCCACCTTACGATCACTGGTGTGGTGCTTGGCTCCGCCTCGACAAGGAGTGGGGAGAGAAAAGTTCCCCTTGCAAATGTGAAGATATCGGTATTTAGAATAAACGGATACTAGCCTATAAGAGTGAAGCTATTTATTTATCCTCATATTTTTGGATGCACGTTGAAAAAGACAACGAAATTCTCAGTGTTTACAGCTTTCGAACATAAAGTCTGACTAAAAGATAATGGATGTGGAAATTGCATTGAAGGGAGAGGACTCACGCCCGCAGTAGTCCCATAGCTGTTGAAAATAAATGTTGAAACGATAGCGGTGGATGAAATCTCTCAAAAGGCTGTCCTTTCCGTAGTTCAAAAAGTACATGCGCGCGAAGCGCGCCGCAAAAGTGTAGTTTTGAGAACAGTTTGGGTAACTTTAGCCGCATGGTGGTTGATAAAGTCTCTGTGGGCCTCGTGTTCATGTCGATGCATAACGATGTGTTTGCGCAAAAGGTTACCCAAAATCTCATTGGGGGAGAATTGACACATGGGAATACAGGCAAAGTTTGGGGGAACGTTCCCCTATCCCCCTTGGCTACGCCACTGACCCCAACCCCCATTCCACAAGTAAAAATCTACAGCTTTCGTACTCTTCTTGATCACAAAAATGGTATGACTATCTCAGGGTATCAGATTGCACCATTTAAAGTCTGATACACCCAAACCTTCCGACGGGGATTGAACCCTAACGCCATGGAGATCTCGGGCCTCCAGGGTATGAGCTCCTCAGACCATCCTCCTTTATTTATTTTATAAATCACCACGGCATGACGTGTATTTATAGGCTGTCTGAATATTGACATAACAATTATTACCTGTGTATTACTTACAAGTGGTTGCAATGAACAACAATTGACGGTACTTATCCAAGGCTAATTATTATGGGTCTCTATTCATAATAGTGAATTTCTTACCACCATAGGCGCGGTTGTGGGGGAAGGGGGGCTCTTGCACCTCCACTTTTTCCAGACCTTAAAAAATAGCAAAAGTTAAAATTTCCAAAACATGGGCGTTGTCTCCCCGCTACACTTGCATGACAAAAAACTCTGAAATAAGAGTCACTCAGCGTACGTCACTCATTACACGCAACATGCATGGTCCTTGCTTGCACAGTTCAGAAACCTACCTGTGTATAGGGAATTATTCGATCTGCTTCGCGTGAGCTCAATATATAGAAGTAGGCGTCTCGTTAGTACTGCTGTCAGTGGTAAACCCTTTGTGGAAGTAACGACGGTAAATATCTAATATTTGCAACAACAATAAGAAAAGTAGTTCATTAACATTTCAATTTATACCTGGAGACGCAGGATTTTTTCTAGAAACTGTCAAGAATTGCAGCAAGAGGCATTAAATTTAAGGGAAGGGTTTATACGAAAGTTTGATTTTCGTATGTAGGCCTACAAGAGAAACTAAATCTACTCAATTTGGTGAAATTTCCATTCAAATCGGACATGTGGAACTCGAGATATCAGCAAATGAAGTTACTACATTTGTGACCCAAAGTGAGCTTGAAGCCAGCAGTGGTTACGGTATATCACTTGAACTTCCTCAAGTTGGTGATAAATGCTTTGTTTCCTTTATTTTTTTTCAGTCTATTGTGTTGACCTTGAAGTTGATGGGAAAGGACCTCCCCAAGGGGAATGTAAAGTTTGTAAAAATCCCATGCCTCTTACGCAATCACATTCCGATAACATGGGATTGTGGAGGAGAAAACTGTAAAGTTTAAAGAAAAACAAAAGAATGCTCATTAATGTAAGGCTATGATATCAGTGGCGGATCCAGGATTTGTCAGAAGGGGGGGCCCAGGTCATAGTGGTTTGTATAAAAGTCCGATCTGGGGGAGGGATCTAAGGGGGAGGTGGTGCACCAGGGGTGGTGCCAGGGTATTTTGATAGGAGGTTAAGTATGTGATAAGTGATCACCGTCCTGGGGGAGGGGTCTAAGGGGAGGGGGTGTCCCCCTTCCTTTTGAGAAATTTTTGTTAATTTAAGGTTGCTCAGATGCAAAATGGTGATGTCTTTGGTATATTTTTTGAACTGATCATACATGGCTGGAAAGTGTTCAGTCAATTTTAATTTTTGGTTGGGTGGAAGATGCTTTTCTGGGGAGGGGTCTAAGGGGAGGGGTGTCCCCTCCCCTTTGAGAAAATTTTTGTTAATTTAAGATTGCTTAGATGCAAAATGGTGATGTCTTTAGTATATTTTTGAAACTGATCATATATGGCTGGAAAATGCTCATAATTTTGTTAAATTTAAATTTTTGATTGGGTGAAACATGCTTCTCTGGGGAGGGGTCTAAGGAGAGGGGTGTCCCCACCGCTTTGAGAAAATTTTTGTTAATTTAAGATTGCTTAGATGCAAAATGGTGATGTCTTTAGTATATTTTTGAAACTGATCATATATGGCTGGAAAATGCTCATAATTTAGTGAAATTTAAATTTTGGTTGGATGAAAGAGGAGAGTAGCCTATGTTGTCCACATATTAGGATGGCAGTTTCCCGAATTGAAGTCTTCTTTTCAATTATTACCCTAAATTCGAAGTACATTTCATTAAAGTAAATTACAAAGCTTAAAGAAGATGCTAATGTTGCAGCAAGTTATAGTTAAAAGCCTGAGGTTGTTGAAAATATTCCTCTAAATATTAAAGAATTCTGAAATTCCCTTGAAAGTAGAAGCAGTGTTCCCAATGCTGTGGGCCCGGTAATAGACTGAAGTTAGCAATCCAATGCAGCGCTCATGGGTAACCCCTTGCAATATGCCCGGAAAAAGTTACTGTGACCAATATAAGCCAAAATGTTATCAGCCGGAGGTCAGTAACAGAATTATTAACATAAGACTTATTTTCTGAGGTAGAAATTTAAATAATGAACAAATTTGAATTTCACTCTGACACATCACAAAGGCCTATTTAATTGGAACAGGGCCTAGTCATTTGTTATATGACATTGAAAAAACTTCAAAAATTTTTGGAAGGGGGGGGGGGCCCGGCCCCCCCCCCTAAATCCGCCCCTGGATATCACATGTGCTTCAAGTTTACTGAATGTTGAAAATGTGACAAATTGAACTGCTAATATCTTGAGAACCACACATCGGATTTCAATGCAAATATCAAAACTTGATTTGAGCTTAGAACCTTCTTTTAAGGAAGATTCTCGGAGAGGACCCTCAGTCCCCAGCCTCGGACTTCGCGCTTTCGGTACTCTCGGTCAAAGGCTTCGCTGGCTACACCTTACGAAGATGCAGCCTCCAGTGAAAATTGCTTTACTGGAATTTTTTTAATGTGGACGTCAATAGTCATGATGTGTTTGGGTTGGAGATGGGATGGGGTGAGAATACAGACATGGGCGTCAATCCTGGGGGGACGGGGGGCACGCCCCCCATATTTCGATGGGTGGGGGACACAATATCAAATGTCCCCCCACATTTCATAAAAGAGTAGTGTCGTGGCTCTATTTGACTGACTTTTTGAGTGGCATGTAGATTTGTTGGGCAATTGTCAGTGTCTCAATGCAGATTCTGAATGCAGATTTTGTCAGGGAAATCTTATTATATGAAAAAATTTCCGAGCGCATTGACCATTAAAAAGGTAATTTTACGTGCTATTTTGATCCCAACACCTTCCGAAAACAGAGATACATCTCCAAACATCTGTAGGGGCCTTGCATCAATGTGGGATCATTCAATCTAATTTGTAGCTTGATGTGGAAGGTTGGAAGTACGTTGTTGCCGTTATACATTTTTTAAAAATTTTTACCGAGAGCTTCGCGGGAAGCCATTATCGGTTTAAATGGTGACTGTTAATACACTTACGACGAAAAAGCATTCTGAAACGCGCCTGTTAGTCCTTCGCACCTTTTGATACACTTATCAGGGAGGTCTAACATCACCTTACTGCACCTATTCTCTCCCTTTCACCGATTCCCCATTGCTGGAAGCTGTTCGTTTGGATTTTTATGAGTAAAAATACGATAGATGTAAAGTGTTTGGCGTCCAGTACTGGCGTATTTAATGGGGCCATTGGGCCATGCCCCCCTCAATGATGCCAAATTTTTTTAGTTCCTAAAAGAACGTAAAATTTTTACACAAATTTTAGTTCAAAAAGTAGCATATGTGGCACCAGATTGCATGTAAGGGCACCTAATTTTTCAATTTTTTTCAAAGGGGAGGGAGACACCCACTGGGCTATAGTCTCCCCTCACTGATGCCGATTTTCGTTTTAGTTCCTAAAAATACGTCAATTTTTAACACAAGTTTTACTTCAAAAGGTAGCATATGTGGCACCAGGTAGCATGTAAGGACACCTAATTTTTCAATTTCTTTTCAAAGGGAAGGGGACACCCCACTGGGCCATGGTCCTCCCCCACTGATGCCGATTTTTGTTTGCTTTAGTATCTGAAAATACGTCAATTTTTAACACAAGTTTTACTTCAAAAGGTAGCAAATGTGGCACCAGATAGCACGTAAGGACATCTAACTTTTCAAAAATTTTCCAAGGGGAGGGGGACACCCACTGGGCTATAGTCTCCCCTCACTGATGCCGATTTTGTGTTTGTTTAAGTTCCTAAAACTACGTCAATTTTTAACACAAGTTTTACTTCAAAAGGTAGCATATGTGGCACCAGATAGCATGTAAGGGCACCTAAATTTTTCAATTTCTTTTCAAAGGGGAGGGGGACAACCACTGGGCCATCGTCCCCCACTGATGCCGATTTTTGTTTGCTTTAGTATCTGAAAATGCGTCAATTTTTTAACACAAGTTTTACTTCAAAAGGTAGCCTATTTGGCACCAGATAGCAAGAAAGGACATCTAACTTTTCAAAAATTTTCCAAGGGGATGGGAACACCCTATTGGGCCATGGTCCCCCGTACTGATGCCCGTTTTTTCTTTTAGTTCCTAAAAATACGTCAATTTTTAAACACCAGTTTTACTTCAAAAAATAGCATAGATCTATGTGGGTTAGGTTTAGGGTTAGGGTTAACTTTTCAAAAATTTTCCAAGGCGAGGAGGACACCCACTGGGCTATAGTCTCCCCTCACTGATGCCGATTTTTGTTTAAGTTCCTCACACTACGTCAATTTTTAACACAAGTTTTGCTTCAAAAGGTAGCAAATGTGGCACCAGATAGCAGGTAAGGGCACCTAATTTTTCAATTTCTTTTCAAAGGGGGAGGGGGACACCCCACTGGGCCATGGTCCTCCACCACTGATGCCGATTTTTTTTTTTGCTTTAGTATCTGAAAATACGTCAATTTTTTAACACAAGTTTTACTTCAAAAGGTAGCATATGTGGCACCAGTAAGCATGTAAGGACACCTAATTTTTCAAAAATTCCCCCCCCCCTCCCCCTTAGACCCCCAGGCCGGCGATCACACAACATACTGCATGGCCCCCCGTTAGATAAATCCTGGCTACGCCACTGTTGGCGTCATACTCTATAATTTGGATGTCAGATATAGGAAGACACCCCCCTTCAAAACCAAAGGACTTGATTTGTGATGTATGTCCCCCCATTTCAATATGGATTGACACCCCCCCCCATTTCAATATGGATTGACGCCCCTTGATACAGAAAAGATCCAAAGGCATTGTGGGTGCTATGGGAATGTGGAACACCTCCCCTTTGGGGTAGGAGCCTTTGTGGGGTCATATGTACATGTGAATGATACACCAGACTTCCAGTACTCACCAAATTCATGATCTGTGGATAAGCATTATTGCAAATGCTGACACCAGGATTTTCCCAGTGTGGGCCCAATCTCCCGGACTGCGGGGGAGTGGAACGGTAGTTTAGCAGCAACTGAAACTGCAAAAAGGTCAAAGGTCTACAGAAAGGATGGCAGCAGGTGGTGAGACAGGCAACAGTGAGGACAGCATTGAAAGGACAGAATTGTAAAATAAAATTCCATGTCACATAGTGTATTTGGCACAATATACTTGCTTGTTGCTAATGAAAATGTGGGAAGCACCTGGCCTAGAGCAAATAATTTATTGTGATGAAAACATGCAGTTGGACCAATTATGGATATTCCATATCAGAATTGGCCAATGTTTTCCCTATCTGTCCAACATCAATATTGGTCAAATTAATTAAAATGTAGATACTGCCTGACTACAAGGGAAGGGGTGGTGCAAGGATTTCAACAACAGGGGAAAAGCCCTGCAACATGGGAGGCAGCAATGGAAATCCCAGACAAAGGCAACTGGTTGTTGTCAGTGATATAAACATTATCGTACCCATTAATCAGGCTTCACGACAAACCTGGAAAATTTCCCTGCCTTGGGGCCAGTCTTCCCGATGGAGGGGGAATGCCTAGCACCACCCCTGACCTAAGGGCCTACTACTACAAACAAGCCTTGGTTACTTCATTTGCTTATATGTGATTGAAGATGTAAAGGATGTGACATTTCTTGGTATTCCAAGTCTAAAGCACAAATAAAACATGTTAAACCTCAGGCACCTTCTGAATGTTATCTGTTCATATATGCCTATTTCTAAATATTGTGAGCACTCCCAATGAAGATATCAGGTATCTCATATGGGTAAAACAGGGGATGTAAGTTGGTTAGATAGACAGGTTTTTTGTTATATGGACAAGGGATGTTATACTGACATTGTATTGCATAGTGTGGTCAACATGCATTCTTGTTTAGGCCTACAAAATAATTGTAATGCCTTCTGTTTAAGCTTGGATTCACTCAAGTGGACAACATACACTGATATGTGTCATTTTATGACTGAAATTTTGGGAAATTTTCGAAAAGAATACAAGGCTTGGTAAAAATAAAGGATTAATAGTAATAAATTGCAAATTTCTTTTCCATTGTGTTACATTTTGACTTAAATGTTGCCAATTCACCATACAAAAAATATGCAGACAACAGTAGTCTGAGGGCCATTTAGGCAGGACTTAATTTATTCAAACAATGGCAACAAGTTTCGTCACATGAAACTCTGTCCATGTTTAAAGTCTGTGGTTAACCCCCCACCTCCCACCCCCAGAAAAAAAAAAAATACAGAATGGATCATGCTCTACAGAGCACTGCATTTATTTAGCCAGCTTTGAGAGGCCTCTGCAAAAACTTAAGGTTAAGTACCTGAGTAGTTCTAACCCCTATAAGATATTTTTCCAAAGAAGGTGTTCATATGACCACCACCTTTATGCTGGGACTACCATGTAGGAAGCACCACTATGGATGCACTTTTCTACTTTGACCGAACATATTTTTCATTTTTCTCTTTGTTCTTAATTTTCACTGTCTTTTCTCTGCTAAGAAAAATCTCGAATTTTTTTTCAAATTTCAAAATAATATTAATTTGTTTTAAAATGTGGAAAATTTCCATTGCTGGGCTAAAACTGATATTGCCAACACTGTCCAACACTAAGGACATGAAAAGAAACATGGTATACATTTCATTCAAATTACATATTTCTAGTTCAAAAGAGAATATTCAAAAGTCAAAATAAATACTGAAATTCTAGTTGTTTTCTTAAGTTATAGCTGCAATCAAAAGTGATGGTCATGTCTACTATTTAACATTATGAGCCTAACCCATTGCCACTTCAACCACAAAAATCTGTCATATTGAGCCATGATCTTCAGTTTTCACTTTTCCAACCTGATTTTGTACAAATGAGCATTTCATCATACACCCCAAGCTTTATACTTTTCAAAGCAGACTGTAACTTGAGTTGTACAAATCCTTCTCTCATTGTATACTCTACTTCTTGGTATGTGGAGCATTCCAATTTTACAAAATTCCAACTTAAAATTTTCTGTTAACCACAATTCTTCTAAAGGAATAAATTAGCATTTGTCTTACAATAATTAGCTTGTTTAATGCTGCACATTTTATCTTTAAGTACAAAACAAGCCAAAAGGGTAGCTGTGACATCAATGCTGAATGTAGCCAAAAAAGCCACAAGGCTTCTTTCTTAATTCCTTGCCTGACAAAATGTTCTTCAACTATTTTCATTCAGCTTGATGGTGGCTGGTAGTACTTTGCCTTTTTAAATTTTTTTTCTGGGTTTAGACGACTTGAGCACCTTTTTATCCTTTCAAGCAAAAGGATTATTTAGTTTATACATATGGGGAACTTTCATGCCAAATGTGACAACCATCCAATTTTCCTTTCTTGAACGATGTCCTGCTCAAGAAATTTTAACAGTGTGACTGTTTGTGACCACTGTGGGTCACATGACCTCTAACCACCAAAACCAACGGCTGTGACATAATGGACGCCTGACAGGCAAAATGCCTTACAACCAAAGAGATGCCCGATCATGTGATCACGTGAAACATCTATGTACATAATATGTTGTACTCGCACAGTGGCACCATGTCCTGACTTTGATTAATCGGTCACTGGCTGATTGGTGTACATATTCACATCAATGCTTCACAAATTTCCCCAACATGTCAGCTTGTTTATGATGCCATTTTTAACTTCATGTAGGTGACATGGGTACAGCCCTTCCAAATAAGATATTGGCTACGGCAAAAAAATTGCTGAAGTAAAAAGGTTTTACTTCGGCAAAAATACACTTTACCTCGGCATTAGGTAACTGTCCGATGCTACTTGTTTACAAACTTCTACCACAGTAGGTTAACGTAATTTGTTTGTTTAAGCTCCGGAATTCCATTGATAAAACCAATACAGCCGCTTTGGGAATTTTTCCCACCTCATTACATATTACAAAAGATAAAACGGCTGGTTCTGAAATCTAAAGGTCACACTCTGCCGTGTCATACTCATGACTTTCTTTACAGCAGACAGTGAGTTTTGTACATACAGTAAATACCCATCGTAACGAACTTTTTAAATCAAGATTTTCTGTTAAAACTTGAAAAATTGCAACTATGTTTTGTATATAAAGCAATAATACTGAATATATTTGCTCATGTTACGATCGTGGTGGAAATTTTATCAGAAAACGATTTCTTTTCAAGTCGCTACTCGAAGCTGCATTTCGAGCCGTGTAGGCCTAGTGTGCAGCTTTCGTAACTGGTAAGTCCCCATACGCGTGTCCTGCAATCTATCGCCTCGGCAAAATTTTTGCCGAAGTCAAGTCAATTTGTCTCGGCATTTACCTCGGCATTGCCGAATGCCGAGGCTATTTTCGAGGGCTGTGGGTATGAAGTGTAATTGCTAATTAACCACTACTACTGAAAAACATGATGAGAATGGCTTCCACCTCTAAAAATAATTGACCACTACATTTATTATTAACTCTAGGTTTTAAAGACTGAGTACTTTATATTACCTATCTTACCACTTCTTTTCAAAACAAAATATTTTCATGGCAAGACTTATCTCTAACTTACAATTCAGTCACAAGATATTGCAAAATACACCAAAACATCCTCTTTCTTAAATGAAAAATAAGCTCTCACACACAAATCAACTGATGGAAGCCATCTATAGTGAGCCATCATTCCCTCTCTTTAGTTTGAGCAGTACTCTAAAGAGTACACCCACTACAAATTAAACACTAAGTCTTTCATTGTACTCAATCAGTCTCTCAGATTCACAGTGGGTCAAACAGTCATTTTCAGCTGCACCATACACATATACACCATGGGGACCAGGCTTGAAGGGAAGGGGAGGGGGGTAAAGCAGTTCCCATTTGGAAAAACTTGCTATGCAGACTAAAGTTTTTAGCCAATGATATACGGTATCGATATTTCAGTATGAAGTCACAAATATCTTGTCTCTCAGTTCTAAGATCTAGGCCAACGTAGACGCAATTTGGTACACATTCTATGCCAACTTCATGCATGTCTACATCTAGTGGCAAGGGAATCCCTATCAGGCTGATCCCTATATTCATGTAATTGTTGGGCTATATAACTTAGATGTAGGTCTAAAGCACCTAAGAATGGGGACTCCCCACACTTGCAGGACTGAGCTGGCCAGCTGTATTCAAATTACCGATGTGACTATACAAGGGAGCATTTTCTATTCTCCCTTTTTACGCCAGTTCCTCCCTAGAATTTACTTTATGATGACAGCCAACCAACTTTATGACCTTTGCAAATTTTTACCAGTGCTGATGATCCAAGTAAGTTCCATTTCAATGAATATTACCTTACCAAGAATTTGCTGTACACAAGCATAATTGTATACACACATTATTACACTTTATTAAAAAAATTTGACCTTTGGCCAACATGATAGGCTTTGTGTCAAAACTACATCACTCAGTGTATTTCAGGATCTTGTTAACTGACATAGCGAAAGTCCATTGAGACTGAGGAAGCAATCTGATTCAAGATCCACTAGAGAGGCCGTCTCTGAATTGTGCAGAGAGCTCTCACTCGGCTACACTTGTTCTACACAGTGTTCTTACATGTCATCTGCCATCACAGTCCCCATCTATAGGTTTCTCCTCATCAGTCTTTTGTTCTTCTTTCCTTGTTTCCCCTTCCTCTTCATTTTTTGTCTTCCTCTTTGTCTTCCACATGCATAAATTGAATCCTTGTCTGTTTCTAGCTATTTCAATTGCAAAAAACTGAATCCTGGTAACTGTTTTTAATATGAAAAGGAGAAATGTAACTCATGGTTTTCTTTTAAAATTGTTCATGGCAACATAGTTTAGTACAAAACAAATGATACTATTTTCAGAAATGTTGTGCAGATATCATTAATCACCAATATTTCCAACATCTATTTCAATTCTCAATATCTGGTGGTACCAATATTTTATTAAACATGTTTTACATATTATCACAGACTATTGTGCACTACCTCAAAGTCAAAGAGTCATTTCATTTATTGAAGTTAGGTAGAATATAAGGACTTATGGTCAGATACAGGTAAGGAAATAATGTTCAACTTTTATAACATGTAAATAATAAATAGGTTTTTTAATATCTGTTGGATACAATGGGCATTCTGACTAAATTTTACCAATCTGAGACAAATTCAGGGAATATCCATCAACATAAAAGCTTTTACACCAATTACTGGTTCAACACTAGTTTGAATCTTATCTCATCATTTTTATTCAATGATGCTCACACTGCAGGTACTTACCAAGTATGGAATTTTCTTCACTGTAATCTTTATTACAATCCAGTCTCAAAAGAGTTCCGTAGTTAAAATCGTCAACATTCTCCTTGAAATGGTTACAGAATGGTCTCCATTTCTATGAAAAAGAATAAGATTTTCATTGTTACATATAGATATTCCATTTGAATATATTCTTACAGCTGTGTGAGGATTGACATACAGGTGTTGGAAAACTAAATTTGCAGCAACTTCAGTTTAAAGGCAACACTCAATTACAAGGAAACCTCACACAAGGATATATACAGGGCTTGGAAAAGTGCTCTCCATATTTTCACAATAATCTTTGACAAGAAGAAGAGTACACCTTACCAATGGTTCCCAGGCAATTCTCTCCCAGACAATCCCCACCTGGACAACTTACTCCCACACAATTCCCACCTGGACAATTCCAAGTTTCTGGTGGGGGAATATGTCTGAGGGTTAACTGTCATGGGTGGGAAATTTCCTGGGGTTTGTCTGGTGGAAATTGTCCAGGGGAAGGGGGAGGGGGAATTGTCCGGTCATACTATAATACCAACATGTCTTGCATGAAGCTAGCTTGTGGACCAGGTGCCAGTTTGGTCCATGGTCTTGTAGATTTGGTAGAACCTGGTGCCATTTCCAAGATCATGAGCCAGTTTAGAAATCAAATCAAGAAATAGTGAAACTTAAAACTATGCATGTTTTTATGTTTTTGGCATTGCAGCAGTGCACTCTAACAGAATTTTGTGAATAGATTTATACCACAAGTCACATCACATATATACGAACATGAGCCCAGGAGCTTCATAATTGCACAAATCGGGAAAAATTGGTGCTGAATAATAAAGACACTAACCTCAGTTTGAGATGCAATAAAGTAGTCTGAAATTTACAAGCTCTGTGTATGAAAATTTGGCGTTAGCTGCTCACACTTTACTAATGCATAGTGGTATGATCTCTCCACCCTTTACCAAGCAGAAGCCTGCATTACTGTATGGTCTCTCCATAACTCAGAGGGACAACTGCAGTATGCTGGCTTGTGAAGTTACAAGGGAGTGAGCAAATCATATCTGCTCAGCATATAACCAGAGCTCCTCTGGCCTAGCTCTAACCTTATGCTTTGTTCTCTGGAGTAAGCTACAGCTAAGTTCCACTTCATGTTGAATAAGGTGGCACTGTACCAGTGTCAGTTGCTCCCATAATGTGGAGACCGACTGCATGGTCAAGTGGTTAGAGCATCCGACTTGCAGCCGGAAGGTTTGGGGTTCGACTCCTGGGCAGGTCATACCAAAGACTTTAAACAGAACCTACTGCCATTGTGCTTGGTGCTCAGCATAAGCAATGGAGTAGGAAAAACAAGCCAGTGAGCCACAACTGGAAAAAAGACCATGGCCGGCCCGACTTAACCAACTGGTTAGAAACTGAGCCGTAAAACCTCATCTGACCCTAACCCATAACGTGAAAAAACATTGCTACAGTGACTGTTGCCTGATACACATAGAGTGTCTGTAACCAATGAACCACATGAACAAAACTGTGGACAACTCTGTAGGTCATCTACCAACATCACTACCAATCACTATACATACTGCTGACAATAGCTTTGCCCAACGCATAATGAGGGCTTATTTCACAACAAACAAACCTCTTTTGCTGCAGGGCTCTTCAACTGATCTTCTTTAACTATATCCACAGACATATCTGGGAAGTCCTCCTGAAATTTTTTGTAGATGTCATCATCATTCTTGGTAAGTTTTAATAACCTTGAATCAAGTGAGGATATAAGCTAATGTGGGCAAAATGAGAGAAAAAGAGAAATACCTAATTGATACAGGCTGAATTGACAACTCAACAATTTACATCAAACTTAAACTTAGCACTGAACATGAGAAAGAAAGAAAGAAAGAAAGAAAGAAAGAAAGAAAGAAAGAAAGAAAGAAAGAAAGAAAGAAAGAAAGAAAGAAAGAAAGAAAGAAAGAAAGAAAGAAAGAAAGAAAGAAAGAAAGAAAGAAAGAAAGAAAGAAAGAAAGAAAGAAAGAAAGAAAGAAAGAAAGAAAGAAAGAAAGAAAGAAAGAAAGAAAGAAAGAAAGAAAAAAAAATGCAAAGTCACATTAAGTTTTGTATATCACTCCAGAAAAAATGTTGCTGTAACTCTGAAGGTTTTCAGTCCAGGGATCTTATTATTTAACGAGAGCACCAATAGTGTAGCAGCTAACAAATTCTAGGAGAATACAATTTAACTGGTAGCACATTGAACATGGTGTGTGGTATCACATGATACTCTCCAATGACCCCCTATTGTGACATTTGACCTTAAATTTCTAAATAACTAAAAGACTCACTACTACAGAAATGACTGTGGCTACGTTTTAAGAAGACAACAAATGTAAGGGTGGGGGGGGGGGATTTTCAGCATCTTCAGAAAATGACTCCAAACAACTCCTAAATGTCCGTAAACCCTAGAGGCAGACACCAGTCACCCAAGAAACATTTCAGTTTTAGGCAAACCAAAATTCATAATGTGCAAATTCAGATAATACCCTTTACATATCAGCCACTCTGGTCCATAATTTGTGCAAATCAGACACATTGGAATTTTCAGCAGAATGCAGCATTTGTCTAGTAGTGCTAAAGGCAGTTATTTTTTGTAATTGGAGGGCTAAATGCAAACATATTTTAAAGAATGTTTGCTGTCTGACATGAGGAAAGTGGTCCTTTAAGCCTTGGGCACAGGAACTAAATTCAGCAAAGAGTTCAAGTTTGCTGAACTCTACTTGCACAGATAATAGGAAATATCTTCAGAAAGCTTCAAATGTGTGTTAGACTGTACTTCTGCTCTACACACCTGTAAGAATTCAAGGCAAGTATGTGAAGGAAGGGGAGGGGGGGGGAGGTGTAGTATCACACAGTAGGACAAACTTTCTCCTTCTATCCTTCCCATTCTCATTCAAGTTGACACCACTAAAAGAGAAATTCACTCATTTGCATTGATCAGTTAACCATACAGTACTTACATTCATGTATGTTTCTGCATGGTGAAAAGCCTTGAAAGCCCATATCTGTTCCACACCTTGCTGCAAGTATAAAAATATTTGTAACAACTAATTTCACCATTACAACAGGTTGGAAAGAAGTCATCACAATGGAGGAAAGTTAAAGGAAAAACACTGCATTCATGGGTCAGAAAATTTTCATACCTTCAAAACCATAAAAAAAAAAGACATGAAATTCTATATAAGGTAGTGCTCTCTTTTCTGGCTAACTGAAGTATCAAGGAAGTTCCTCATAGAGGGAAAATCACTGTTTTATAGCTCATAAGCAAATTATTCATCCAAACTTTTAGATTTTCAAATTAGGCAACATTCATAACTCTTGAAATGCTTAATATACCATATTTGTGACACAAAAGCTATTGCTAGAATTAATGGTGTCACTACATGGTTCGATGACAAAATGTTACTTTGTTTCAGAGCAATGTTGCGGCAATATACAGACAATATTTCCATTACAAACAACTAGTATTACGGTAAATGTGTTTTGAAATGGTCCCTTATCAATATCACATCATGCATAATCTAAAGCTATGAAAGTTGAACACTGCTCATCTGTGAGCTATGTCCATGATTGGCCCAGAAGAGCAACTATGTTCCAGTCAATTCCATAGGAGTGAAATATATGCAAATTCTTGGTCACTTACGAAGGCAGGACAATTCGGCTGAAGTTTTTAAATTTTTTCAAGTGGCATTTCTGACAAGACAAACATTAGCAGTCCTACTAATTTGATGCAACAAAATTAGACTAGCACATGGTTTGATTTGAAGAGATCAGTGTGTCGAATAGGGGAGGGGGGAACAAATTTAAAAGGTGTCACAAGGCTCTCAAGTTAGATAAAATTACCATCTGTGTCTTTCATAACCTTACAGACACACAAAATCACACAAAATTTCCGATTGCCACAAATATTAATGTGACAAAAATGCCAAACAAAAGCTATTTTAAAGCAAATTCAGAGTGTTAGTAAAATTCTTAAACCAGAGGCCTAGGTTTCTTTAAAGAAACCTGAGGAAGAGAAGGATGTGTACCCACAAAAGGGACTCATGAAAATCTGCATCCAAATCCAATACTGCAGCAAACAGAATGATAATCAAAATGTAACATCACATAAATTTCAAATTTGTCACAAATGTCCCAAACGTCACAAATTTTTGACAATTTTTGCAGAAAATGTCACATCAGTTACGCACTTTGGCACTTGATTAGCATAAATTCTGTTTCACGCATAATGACCAGTTGACAGGTGTCCAGCATTACTCATATCTAATTCATAAAATATGGGACCACCACTAACAGCAGATAACACCTTGTGGAAATTTACACTAGTAACTCAAAAGTAGAAAAGGAAATTCAGGACAAGTTATGGTAAAAATTGCCAAAGGTGCCACTGAAATGTACTCTAAAGATGCTGCATTGCTCCATAGCTTCATAAAAGTAAATTGGCCAACAGTAAGGCTCAGTGGAGGGTTTCATACCCCCAGTTTGATAAACAGGAACATGCCTGGACCAGTCATGTACAGGATTTCTACTTTAGGGAGGAGCTAAAGTCCCCTGGGTGGGGTGCAATATGTGACCAAATCTAGGCAAAGGGCATGGATCTTTTAGTCTTCTTCCTCACTCGCTCAAACTAGATTTCCCCCCAGTAAAAGCCATCATTCTTTCTCTGGCACCATCAATTCAACACAGCTTATGGTGTAGGCCTATTATTAATACCCATCGTAAATATGAAAACTTAGGTTGTGATATCAATGTACAGGATTGCAGCTGGAGTTCCGACTACAGGTAGGCCACAGGTACCTGACACCAAATATTGGGAGTTGCCTTAGCCAACCTACCCCACAGGGCAGACTCTGTTTGCTCTGCCCCTCTTTATGGCTTCCCAAAAATGTCCACTCAAGTGAAGAGGACTGCTTACAGTTTTGGGTGCACACTTCATTACTAGTACCATCATATGACTTATTCAAGTACTATGTATATTCCCTAATAAACGCCCTGGGGCATGGCATTTTTGGAAAGGTGGCGTTCATTTGAGGGTATATTTTAATTAAAAAATAACTTACTCCTAAAGCCTACACTAGTGTCTTACAATGAGCTACGAGTTTCTTAGATGTAGAGTTGAAGGTAAACTTGCAGGGCACCTCGAACCCCCCTGCTTCCATGCAGTGTTGCCATTTCCCTGTGACTGTTGTTATAGGCCTAGTCCCTTTGTTTTTAATACAAAACCAAAACACCTTCGGCTTCTCCCTCAGCAAATGGCCACTGAACAACTGTTTCGCTTTTCAAAAATTTACAGGGGGCGTTTATTAGAGGGGGAGCGTTTATTGGAGAATATCCGTACATCTCCCTTGTGACTGTCTATGCTCCAGTAGTTATGAAACTGAAAGCCTGGACTGAAACCCAAGAGGTCCAATCATTACTGTACTGTATAACCTGTACAGCGAGGACTATCAGAATGAGTATGGTACTACATGAACATGACACTGTGGGTGGCATAGGCAACGGAATGATTTGAACAGGACCAGTGGCATTCATCAACAAGCAACAAGTCTTAGGGCCCTACATTTCTTTGAATATCCAAAGAAGTTTCTTCATTGCTCACATATGCTGGCATTTAGGATATGACTGAAGAAGGAAAACCTGTACAGCCTGCTATGTAGGCAGAAGCCAACTATAGTATAAACATTACTGTAGGCCACCTCCACAGGGGTTTAACTCTTGCTCTATCATTCCTTTTACTCCAAAATCTGTTTTAATGCCATCAACGTAACATGATTCCATTCTTAGTTCTTGGAACACCTCTTTTGATCCAAACAAGACTTACGTCATTCGAGTACTCCTCTGCTTTTTTGGAAATTTCCATTTTTACTGCTTCTTACAGAGGCTGTGCAGCACCTGTGAGGGAAGATAGGAGGTTTAATAAGGCTTCAGTACTTCCTTGATGATTAAATGACTTTAAAGTTAGCTTCTGAGGTCCTCCCTTTTAATTTAAATAGGTCTCTCAGAGAGCCATACAAATAATCCTGATTGCCTACTGCAGACTAAGAGTGGTTTCCTGTTGTCCAAAGGCCCAAGTGATGGTTTGGACACAACCACCCAAAACCGACAAAGCAAAGCATCATACTCAGTCCACCTGAGACCAAACTGACATCAGTTTGGTGGTAAATCAAACCACCCAAACTGACAAAGATCTCCAAAAATCCAGGACAAACCGGGAAAAATCCCAGAGCAAGCTTTCATTGAACAAGGATAGGGCTATGATTAGATCTTCTCCATGGTACAGGTATGCATATTAAAATAGTACAAAATATACTAAACAATAGTCTGGGGATTTAAATGCACTTTACAATACATGTAGAATTCACTCTAATACACAGAGACTAACCTATAAGGTTTGGGCAATGGGTGGTAATTGTGCCTTGGAAAAAGACATTAATTTATACCAAGTAAATTTTCGAGTTTTTCAGTTTTTCTCCGGTCAGAACAAAAACACGCAGACCCCAAGACTGAAATGATGTTGGTTTCATGACAGGTCAAACCATCAGTCCCAGATAACCAAGACCACCCAAAACCCACTTTCATTTGAGTGGTTTCAGTTTGGTCCCAGTTCTAGCCAGTCTATGCACACCTTTACTTCAGACCTCCATTTATAATTAAATTAGCCATATCCTGATGATCACTAACTAGTGTGCCTTGATTACCTTGGAGAGGCCCAACACCCTCCTTAACCTTCTGCTTAGACCTAACATAGGCATGAAAAGATTTTGGATTTACCTTAATCTCCTTGGCCAACTGCTTTTCAAACTTAGCTTTAGTGTCAATAACCAAATTTTTAACTAAGAGTTCCTGATTCTTGAAGACTGCAAAGTCATCAGAATTCTTACTGACCCTATATGGAAGCCAACATTTACGTTTCTTCCTGGCTGCTCTAAGTACCTCTCTAGAAATCCAAATTGGCCTATTTCTAACCACAGCTTTCTTGAGTGGGATACACAACTTTGTAGTGTCAGTAACTGTATTACAAAAAACACTCCATGCTTCAGCAGGGCCTAAGTGAGACAAACGTGCAATTCAATCTATGGTAAGAAGCTCTTTAGCATGAGTAAAGTTAGCCTTGCTGAAATCTAATACAGTTTTGTCATTACCTTGAAGTTTGCTGAAACAAAGTAACTCAAAGCTACTGAGGTCATGGTCACTAGATTCTATCTTACCACCACTAGCTACATTTCTAACCATGTTTTCATCAGTACTAAGCACCAAATCCAGACAATTATCCTCACGAGTGGGAAACAGAACATGCTGGGTAAAGAAACCATCAGACACTGCCTCAAGAAAATCCCTCCCATGTGACCCACTAGACCAACTTTTGAGCATGCTTATTTCATTTCTGAGGGTTTGTCTTGCCGTTTAAAGTCCCGGTAACAGTTACAGTAATCCCTCTTTATTTTGTAAGTTTATCAAGCTTCTGTGCAGGGTGTGCTTACTGTGTATACCTAACTATTGATGAATCAATCATGTGGCTGCACAGCAATTAAGTTGGTGTTTGCGGCCATGTATTTTGGTTAACAGCTTATATGTCTGACACAGACGTGAGAGGTGAAAAATTTGTAGCCTACATAGTGCCACAAGGGCTGTGATGGAGGAGTAACAGAAAGAGAAACACACAGCACTGTTCAAGGGCTAGTAAGTGTAGACCTATGTTTATGTATATAATGCTGAGATAACGCCTGTTTTATACTGGGCTAAGCTTACGAACAATGGGTAACTTAGCCTTAGGCTAATCACAGGTACAGTAGTCCTAGCGTTATATGGTAGGCCTATAGGCTAGGCCTAGGCTACAGTATGTGTACCAATAGCCTAGCGTGAAACATATAAAAGTGTGTTACCGATAATTCAATAACGTTTGCGAGGTTATTACACTGCTGTATAAAGTCTTGGTCTTTGTTCAGAATAAGGGTGACACTCGATGTACAATCTGGTACGTTCTGAAGAATACAATCCCAAAATGGGGTTTCACGCTATTGGTACGAATCTAGTGTCTTTCCGCCATCGGTACATTCCGCCATACCATTCCGCCATGGGTTTTGCACCATTCCGCCATGGCGGAAAGGTGCAAAAACATGGCGGAAAGGTGCAAAATCTATGGCGGAAAGGCACTTTCTTAAAATCTGAGAAACAAAAGGTCTTGTTTTTCTTGCAAAAATATTTTCAAAGGGTTATTTTGAGAACGACACATCATTCACTATTAAAATAATCATAAGTAACACTTTACTGCTATGGCGGAAAGACATGTTTTCTATGGCGGAATGAACACATTTTCTATGGTGGAAAGTACCTATGGCGGAATGGGACGGCCCCCTTTTGGCACACAGGCCTACTGTAGTGTAGGCTAGGCTATTGTTTATCATGATATAGGCTAGGCTAGGCTGCTGTGGGATACTCAGTAGTCTACAACGAATCGATGAACAGAAATATTGGAATAGAAACTGGATTAACCTACCAGAAATACTGTTGAAGACGTCCCTAAAATGTTGGCCTACCATCAAGTGATAGAGATTATGGGAATGTCACTGTTGCTTTCTTCAAAGCGGTGCAATTGCGTAGCTATGTACTGTACTGTGCTGGAACACATGCGATTAACTGCAGCTGTAAAGTTTAGTATCTGCGCGCCTCTTTGACTTTTTTATTTTTTACTGGGTCCAAATTTGTTGGTCTTTTAATCAACGCCTTTAACTCGTATTGTAAGGAACGTGTATACATAACACGCGAAATGAAGTTTAAAATAGCACGTACACATTGCACAAGCACGAATCCAAAGTTACGGTAAGTTTGCTCAGTGCATAGAAATAAAAGTTTTATTTCTATGGTTCAGTGGTTTAACATAGCGTAAGCGTGCGCATATCCTTACCTCTACAGCTGCAGTTAATGGCAAGTGTACTTGGAAGTTGACATGCTGTTTTCAGAAGACAACCTGCATTATGTATGTACCCAATACTAGCGTCAAACATAAAAGTGTGTTCACCGCATAGAGCAGGATATAATATCCTGCTCTATGGTTCACCGATATTTGCGAGCTTATTTCAGTACTGTATGAGAGCTATTTGTGGTAGGATGCAAGGGAAGAGTCCAAGAGGAGGGCGTCTCAGTCTTGAGAAATTTTTGTTATCATGGTCTGGATGCAAAATGATGCTATATCGGTGGCAAAGCTTTTAAACTAATAACATTCTTAGTACTAATTCTCATCATTTAGTGATATTTTGGCCCTGGCACAGTGGCGGATCCAGGGGTGGGGTGGCCGACGTCCAGACCCCCCCCCTCAAATTTCCCAATCTGCCCTTTTTCAAAAATGGTTTTTTTCACACGTGGCCTAAAATAAAAAAAAAAAAAAAGAAAAACACGAGAGATTTTGGTTACTCCCATCCAGTATCGATCAATTCGCCCGTAAAACACAAGCTGCAGTATATATTGCAGAAATTTCGGCAATATATTTTGACTTCGGTAGCCTATATTGCCCGCCCCGAAAGACGAACAGTGCAATCTTTTTTAGAGAGAATGTGACTACAGTATTTCTTACTGCCTGCGTGACAGTCAGGCATTCTCATTACTTTTCGCTTGGGAACCACATGTGGCGTACTTGGGCAATCAAAGTAATACAAAGCACACAGATATTACGTCATACTCACTAGCTAGCGCTTTATGCAACATATTACCGTTGGGCTTTGATACTGATTCCAAAAGGTCACTTCTAGTCTTTTGGTCTTGCAAAATAATGATCTGTTCACACTCCCTAAACGCTACATCTACAAAGCTTTCCCTCCATCCGCTGGATATCCCTCCTATCATGAACAAGAGAGAGTAGGTAAATACGTTTCGCTATGATATTCATGGTCTGGAATTACTTTCTTCTTTAAAGTGTTGCCCTAGTCAGCTAGTGATGGGAATAAAAGCCAATTTTAAGGAAATGTCCACAACCAAAAAATGACCAGAAGTCACAATAGGCAAATCGGTGTTTGTTTCAGTTTAAAATTACTATAGAAAATCACCACCAGGTCAAATAACGCAATGTTAGTCGGTTCAATTTTTGACGTCTTTAAGTTGGACCGATGACCGGTCTGCTGTCGCAGAGTACCGCAGTTTATGTAAAGGTAGTAACTTTCATCCAATATCGCAAACCCTGTTGGTGTTCTCTTGTCTGTGTCACGAGGTACAGTCAGTTGGTGAGCAAAGTTTGGCTATTTCATCGTGTAGTCCAGGTGGTTCCGCTACAATGTGTGTTATCCCGGATGCAGTCTACAACCCCTATAGTTTTTCGTTTTTCCTTTTGTTCGTATTTCGTAATGATTACATATGTGTTTTATGTACGCCTGCCAAAAATCTTCGCGCTCTTCGCGCGCTTTACAATTTCACGATTCAGATTCTAATGTACACTATCAGTGGGCAACTCAGTTTTTGGAGCATTCAGTGACCCATTGCAAAATATGCCCTGCAATGGCATGGGATCGTTAGGCTCCTTCATGTCCCCTTCTCACTATGATGTTTTGGTGTGGGAAGGTTGGTCAAGGTCGAGAAATCGCATCTGGTCTGACCCCCCCCCCCATGTCAAACATCTTCCTACGTCGCTGACCCATGGTCGGTTTACTTATTTTGGCTTACAAAAGGGTGAATTCTGTGATAAAACCCAAATTTTCGGTACGCTTTGTCCACTCTTTCTCAGTTCCGTTATACTTATAGCTAAATAGGCTAGTACAAACTCTTTCAAGTAGAATACACGGATTTATGTAAATATCATTTCGGTCAACGTTCTCTTGTGTCTGTCGTGCGGTACGGCTACTGACTCGAGGAGGAAAGTAGGCCTACAATGAAAGTTATGCCCGAAAGGGCCCAACTGCCGGGACAATTGTCCTGTATAAGCTTTAAATAAATACAAATTCTTATGAGTGTAGGCTTACCCCCCGCGCGCTTTGCAACTGCACCGTTTAGATCATTCCAGTTTTTGCATATTTCTTGTTTGATCCTTTCTTTTTTTGACGTTTATTAGAACCAAACTTTAAAAAAAAAATGAATGTGCCCTTTTTTGTTGGACCCCCCCCCTCCTCAAAAAAGACCCTAGATCCGCCCCTGCTGGCATGGCTCCCTCCAAGACTAGTAGGCTACCTGAGACAAGCATATTGCAGATTCCTGAAACTCAGCTGGAGTAATTACAAACTTGGGACGCTATAGGATGATGTTTTTTAAGAGAAATTCAACTGAAATGTACAGGGAGCACGCCAAGCAGTTCACATAATCGAACTTTTTATCTAATTTTGAACGAGAATGCAGGAGGACAGCTTCCAATGGGCAATGACCAAAAGCCTGAGAGGATTAGGTATAACAAAAGGGATAGAGGCCTGACTAATAAGCGCTTCATAACGCTCATTTTTTTTTAAAATATATGGACCTTTGCATAAGCTTGTGTGAGTAATATCAGGGGCAGGATTTGATGTCTGAAAGCCGGGGGGGGTGGGGGGCAAAGCTGAGTGGACTTTCAAACGGCCCTGAAGGCGTCGCGGGAGACATAAGCTTTCAAATTATGTAAAAACCATCTTGATTGGTTTCTTACTTTCATCGGACTGTGCACTTTCGTTACTCGCATCCATTTAGAGATCGTCTACGAAAAGGCTTCGGGCTGGTTTTCTGATGTAAACAAAGATCACGTGACTACTGATCAGGGCGACAGCACTCTCTCGTGGGGAAATTGGTGTTGCTTGTATAGCATACACGTACACAGTACATACGTTAGCGGTAGCCTTTACAGTGTAATATTAATCTGGACGCAGTAGTTTATAATTTTCCTGCCGAAAATTGCCGTTTTTCGAAATTAAACTAAATTACGATGTTTTGTAAAACACTCTTAACGCCCTGATAAAAAAGGAATCGTCCATTATCAAGAAAGCTGAGGTTGTGAATAAACAAACGCTTTGCAAGTGTCATTGATTGCACGTAATCCTGTGCTCTGTGTGTGCGGTTAGGTCTCTTATGAGACAAATGGCCGTAAACGTTTCCATATGGCGAAGCGCTCCCCCTAACGTCCAGGGGCCCGCCTTAGGGCCCCTGGCGGGGGCCAGGGGCAGAGCCCCGGCGGGGGTCCAGGGGGAAGCCCCCGGAAGCTCCGGGGTATTTGCGAAATTGTAGGCATTCAAATGATGCATTTTAGCTTCAACTTCAAGTGACATAAGGGTGGCAATTAACATACCACAAAAATCACAATTTGAATTTTTTCAATTATATTCTTACTCCATGAGATGAACAGTCAGATGGGATCTGTAATGCTGAGGGCTTGAGGAAGTAGGGAGAATGGATTATTTTGAGGGTTTCCCGGGCTTTGGAACAATAATATTAAAGATGGAAGATCTGGTATTCAGAATGGGTGCGAGCGAAGCTCGCTGAAAAAAAACGCAGTTTCCCTATTTTTAGTGATATGAGTAATAGAAATGCTAAGAAAGAAAAGTATGCTCAATGAGAGGGCTCTTGCCCCCCCCCCCTTCACTGAGCGCCTGTCCCTTATTAAGGTATCGAAAATGACACTTTCCGTGCCTTAAAACTTGCATCTAAACAATCTTTAAAGAGTCGGTAAATTTACACAGATCGATGGTGATAAAAATTTTGCTTTGAAAATTTCCGGGGGAGGGTAACTTTTCCTACGCTGCATACGGCCATGAGGGCATTGGTGGTTTCAATGATACCAGAAGAGTTTGAACGAAGCTATGACAAGCAGGATGTTCTACAGGAAGTAACCCCGAATCCCGTAAGCAACATTAAAAACGGGTGGGCGCGAAGCGCTCAGAAGAAAAAAAGCGTTGAGACATTTAAGTGTAGGCTATTGTTTTTCTTTAATTTTGAATGCAGTATTTTTATTGCATAAAAAAATCCTACTTTCCCCAGGTGCCTGTTCTTTCCATACAGAAGGATGTGGGAACCTATATCCTGCTCTGTCGAGGCTCTCTTTGATGTTTCATTTTGTCGATGGTCTGGGACAAGTGCCCCTCAACTTTTTTATTAGTGTGAAAAATAAGGTTACTGTCGATTTTGAAGATTATAGACTACGTGATACTTAAAGAAGTCAATGAAATCTTTTGTGGGTAGTTTTTATATGAACATTTTCAAGGGCATCGGCAGTTACTTGACAAAGTGCCAGGAATGTAATTTTTATTGGAGGCTGCATCTTGGGAAGTTGTGGCCGGCAAAGCCTTTAACCGCAATCGCCGAAGGCGGGAAGCCGGAGGCAGGGGACTGGGGAGTCCTTCCAGAGAAATCTTTCTTAAATTTGAGGACTTTTGCGGCCATTCTGGGAAATTTCTTGAGAAAATCCAGCTTCCCCCAGGTGTAATTTGAAATGATAATAAAATAGCTTTCATATGATGATCGCAAATTAAGGCTAGTAACCGTCAGTCAACTTGCTGAGGATGGTGGTAGTTAGTTAGGAAAGTGAACAGCTAGATGTGTAGCGAGGGTTTTGGAAATGGTAATTTAGTCTAGCTGTCCTACAGAAAGTAATAACAAGGCAATTCCACCAAAGTTTTCCTATACGAACAGCAGTACTAATGAGACATCGATTTATATAAGGCTCATGCGAAGCACGCCCATCTTTCTTTCATCTTTTTTCTGAGAATTCCGGTTCCCTATACATGGGTAGGGTTTGGGACTTTATTTGCAAGGACCATGGTGCATTTTATGACGTACATTAGTACTTTCAGTAACCCCAAGCCTTATTTCAGAGCTTCATATCACAATAGTGTGGCGGGTAGGAGGAAAGAAATTTTACGGTGCCAGACAAAATTTTCCACTGTATTAGTCAGCTTTCTCTGGAGGTGCAAGCGAAGCGCGCCGAGAAAAATTTTCCTAGCAATTTTATGGTTTTTGATATTAATATTTTCCTTCATTAAACATTGCAAAATTTAATCATAACAGGCTATTGAAAATTTTCTTATAATTTCTCTGGTCTCGCTTACTTTCACTCATTTTCTTATTACTTTTATTTTTTAAGCTCTAGAAAAAAGTGGGGGGGCAAGTGCTCCCGCTTTCCCCCCGTAATCCCGCCTATTAGTAATATGCTATACTATATTGAGTGGGGGCTTTAGCCCGCCCTTCCCTCCTCGCCTTCTGTTTCCTAGTGCTATCAGTGCTAGTATAATACGCTCCGTTAGACTACGCTCCGAATACAATTAAGAGAGTACTACATGGAGCAAAATGCTAATGGAATGTAGTGTATAGGGCCTGACTGGGGACTAGGTGTGCACATGCGTGCGAAGGACGCGAAAATTTTTTTCTTTCCCTTCCCTAGTGGCAAACCCCTCATTCTATACAGAGGCATAGGGAAACAAGGCTTTCGGGGATTTAAGTTGCCAAAAAACCAGCATGACACAAGATATGCCCCCACCATAAAGCTGGCGCATAGCATATGAAGAAAATTTCTACCAAAGTACCTCCCATATTGCAGAAATGGCACTTCCCATGCTTTAATTTGCATCTAAACATTTCTTACTGTGCGATCATATATTTTAGAAATTTATTACAGGAAGGTAAAAAGACCTCGCGTGGCAGAAAGTTTCCGCAAATGAACGGAAGTGTATTGATGATTTTTGGCGAAGCAAGGAGGCTTCTTCAGAAGGCCTGGGTCTAGGGGCCCTGCTGACGGGCTCTTAATGAGTAATATATACCGCTGATTTCAGCGGGAGAACCTTCATGTTATGGGCCCAGATTTTTCTTTACAGCGCGCTAAACGCGTCCTATTGCAAGACAACAAAAGGGTGCATGTAGGGAAGCACTGGCGTGGCCAGGATCTTTTTAGTGGTGAGGGGGGAGGGCGCTGGGGCGCTTGACCATTTCATGGTAGGGCGCCTTGTTTCTATTTAAGGAGCGCCATCATTGGTTGGCGAGCAGCGTAGGAAATGTTTAGCTAAAAAGGCCCAGATCGCCGCAAATGGCACTTCCGCCAGGTCTTGCAAGTTGATCTAAAGTTTTCTAAACATCCTTTATTTTGAGATCTCATGTCTTAGTTTATTGTAATAGAAAAAACAGTCTGGTGAGTTACTTTGAAAAGGATATAATGCAGTGTGAAGTTTACTGTCCTTCGAATAAATAAAATTCTCTAAGGTGAAAAGTTATGCTATTTCCTGCAACATATTGGTTGACAAAACGACCTTGTGAACATATCAACGTACATAGTTCCCCTCATTTTCGGACATTTGAAAACTACCCTAGCTGCACAACTAGTCTAACAAGCCTAGCCTAATTTCTAGACGAGCCTAGGCTAGGTCTATATTTTCATGATTTTACGAGATTTCATTGCAACATCCGCAATAATTTGGTAAACTTTGGTGCAAGTTCTTTTAATTCTTACATGAGGAATAAGACAGAGTGAACGGTTATATACATGTTTTGTTACGAATACGAAGAGAGGCAGTTGAAAAGGTGGGAACGAAATTGTGACCCTTTGCACTGAGTAAAATTTAGAAAGTTGGACCCCACCCGGACGTTCGAACCCATGTCAATAAAATCATTCAAATTCATTTCCTCGGTACCAACCGTGAGATATTGTTTACGGGAGACACCATGAACGATTTGTGAATATAAAAGGTTTTTCATATGATAACTGCATACTTGTACAGCATTTCCCAATTCTTGAAGTAAATTACACTGTTCAAAAATTTCCTAAGCGGAGCCCTCTTTGGGGGGAGGGAGGGGGTCGTCCGGTTCCCACCCCAAAATGTTTCAGGTCTTTTTCTTCCAAGTTGTGTTGATGATTGACTAACAAATGAACGACTCTGGCCTTCTGGATGTCTATATAATATGGCCCCACCTCTCCCTGAGTTTCCCCATTACCTGCTTCTTATAATAGGCTTAGGAAGCTTTTTAATATTGGGAGGGAGAGGGGCGAGATCGAAGGATTTATGTGTGACACTCTTCAAGAGAAGCGCTACCATTAGTTGGCGCATAGCTTGCATCTGAAAATTCGGTTTTCGTAAAAATTATGCCTCTAGAAAAAAATAAAACGAAAATTTGAAAATCACCTTAGAGAATAAAAGTACTGGATGTTACTCTGTAAACTCATGTGAACTTGGTATAACTCAGTTATATACAGACATATACTTAAAAAATGGAACCTACTGCCTTTGTGCTTGGTGCTCAGCATAAGCAATGGAGTAGGGAAAACAAGCCAGTGAGCCACAACTGGAAAAAAGGCCGTGGTCGTCTCGACTTGAACCAGTTAGTTGGAAACTGGGACGTTAAACCTCATCTAACTAACTATATACAGACAGATGTTTTCATTAAAGAATGCTAGTTCATGACAGGTGTGTATTTGTAGATCTGGGGAAGGGAAATGAGGGGAGAGTAGGGGTGCCCCCTTCTAGGAATTTATTAATTCTGATATCTTCATGCAAAATGGTGGCATTTACATAAGAATTCAATTGGTCTAATATTTTTCAGAACATTCAACACACTGAATTTGACACGAAGATACGGTAGCCTATTATTGCCATCTGTTAAATTGTCCATTACCAATACGCGTTGTTCAGGAAAAACAAAAGGTAAAGTGATGTCATTTCATTGTTTGATGTAAAAATGGTTAAACTAGTTTCTTGCTTAAAAATTATTATTATTTGGTTATATTTTGGCTGTGGTATATAGCACCCATTTGAGGCTGATATACAGACCGGCAAAGGGCCTCGTAGCCAGTGTGGTTATATCAATATGGCGACACTTAACATGTAGTAGAAATATGCAGTATGAATAACTAAAGAGTCGTGGACTAATGAGCATGTAAGTGTATTAACATCATGGGCGTGGATCATGGGCGGACGGGGGACTCGTCCCCCTCACTTTTTTGGAAGGGGGACATCTCTAATAAGTCCCCCACTTTTTTTCAATAATATAACATAGATTACGAATTGACACTATACTTAAAAGTTTCATTGCGCCCAAATATGGCACCATTTGCCATATAGACACCCTCCAATTTCAATTTTTTGAAAGGGGAGGGGGACACCCCCGCCCCTTAACCCTCCCCCAGGACGGCGATTCGCAAATGGTGAAAAGTCCCCCCACCTTTGGAGATGGATCCACGCCCTTGATTAACATTCACGATCTATCAAAAATGGTGCTCGCCAAGCGCGGTAAACCCGCTTTAAAAATGTAAAAAGACAAAAACATACTTCCAATCTTTCAACCCTTGCTGCAGATGTTACCGTATAGGCTACTAGTGATATAAGATTGTTCTAAAATCCCTTCTTTATGAACAGTTCCTACAAAGGTTGGAGAGTAACCTCTGAGAGTAACCTCCTTGCAAAATATTGCCCTCAAAATGGCCATGAGATATGGAGTGCGAGTGGTGACGAAATTTTGCATTAAAAGTCATTTCCATGACTCTGCATCTAGACATTTTCAACTTCCTATTAAAATGTATCTGCTAATTACAAGTGGAGTCGTCTGCCTGGTAAATGCTTCTTTCAATTTTCATAATATGCCATGTCTTAAGTTTTCCTAAATTTTTCTGCTTTGCATTCTTGCAATGTCGTGCTCCCCCGTAATAATTCCTATACACACAGTGAGCCTGACTGACGATATTAAATGACGACAATTAGCATAGCAAAGAGGTGAGGCTGGAAGCGGGCGAAAATTTTGAATTGCGAAAGATAAGCGAAAACTCGAATAGTTTGAGACCGATTTGTGATAGAAAATGATTAAAACGGACCCATCACTCAGTCTAAAACACGCCTCACCCTACCTCCTATACACATTTATAGCTTAAAAGACTTTCGGAATCATTGAAAAAAGGATGATCATTCGGAAATCGATAGGGAGGGGGCACGCGCCCCTATTTCCCCACCCGTACCGGCGCTACTGATTTCAACTATATAGAACCTCCATCCAACCCCTGCAGAAATGTTGTGTATTTTGAATGTTTTTTAGAATATTTTGCGTATTTTGAATACGTTTTCAGACAATTTTGTCACTTTTTCCGCTTCTCTTTCTCAAGACCGGTCTCGAGTCCCGATTGTTGTGACTTGTGACTCGGTCTCGGACTCGGACTCGGCGCTCAGGGCTCGGACTCGACCTACATGAATAGGGGACTCGGGCCTAGACCAGGTACGAGACCGACTATTTTTTCCCCACGACCGTATAAAACTCAGGTCGGAACAGCGCGAAAAAATCTTTGCTGAAAATATCATTATGTACACCACATGCACGTGTAATATCGTAGCTACATGTTACGTACAGTTCATTAGTCAGTGGGCAGTATGAACAGTCAACACTCGGAATATATCGACTCAATCTAAGGCATCCAAGGCTAGTTTGAAGATAGCACTGATCCAGCAAGAAATGTTAAACACAACGTCCATGGGATTGCACTTGTGAACTTGTAGTTATCATTCAGTGATCAAATGTTTGGAGAATTTACCTTCAGGTCTGAGCATGGTTTAATGCTATTTCTATCAAAAAACGTGTACCAGACGAGGGTCGAAATAAGATATTAATTGGCGTCCAGCCTGTCCAGCTGCCCAGAGCCCTAGTACCCAAGCTTTTATTTCAGACCTGGGGCAATTTTCAGGAGCCTACAGCCTGATTGACTTGTTATAATGACAAACCATGTATTGCAACATCATAATCATATCAGAATATCATTTAACATTTAACATTTAATATTAAGCATTCACCATGTGCTCCACTTGCATAGCTCTTGATACCTGAAATACTACTTTGGCAACTCGGTCTAAGTTTGAAGAAATCTAACCCAGGGGTTACTTTCCGAAAAAAAAGTACCCCTAGTCCATGACATAAACAAAGAAAATTTTGGGGTTTCTGTGGGGAAATCGGAACATAGAACAAATTTTGTGAACTGTCCTGGAATTTCCCCCAAACCACTTCCAAAGGGGAGGTAGGTTATATGGGTTGTCGGGGATGGGGTGGGGGGTCGTTCAGGTAACCACTGCCGTCTTTTATTAGGCACGGATCCAGGCGGAGCTCAGGGGAATTTAACCCCTTCTCTTCATAGCCATGAATCTTAAAGTAGTCAATTTTTTGGTGTTGGAACTGTCAGTGGTAGATAATTCAATTTCATGTACGGTAACACAGAACTCTAGAAGCTAGAAACGCTGATTTTCTCTTTGTGTACATGCGGTGAAGCATTGCTGTGCTCTTCTATTATTTGGTCGATCCCGCGCCTTTTTTGGAAATTGCAGGTCCCATGTCTTATCCGTCTATGTTCATACGAGGAAATTCAGTTTTAGGTTTTCTTTTTGTTTGGATCTATGGCCATCTTTAATATTAGGGGAAGGAATAAAGGCTAGAATAAGACTATTTCATTGTAGTTCTCGTCCTCTTGCACTCAAACAAAACAAGTTCAATTTACACAGGGACTCGGGGACTCGGACTCGGACTAGAGCCTTAGGACTTGGACTCGGACATCAGGACTCGGACTGGGTGGACTCGACTCCAGCCCTGCTCTTTCTGTCTCCTTTCTGCCTTTCCTTCCTTTCCCCCTTTCATTTTTTCACCGCAAAGGGAGGGGGAGGCGGGTCCTCTATAGGCCACCCAAATCCGGCCAGGCTTGTCTTTAACCTAGACACTTTACCCAATGCACGGCGGGAAGCGTATACCGTACAGTGCATATTAGGGATAGATTCTTCCAATGAATTATATTAGTCAACGCTCATAGCGTAGTCATATAAAATATCGGTATAACTAACGTAAGTCGCCCAAAACAATGTGTCGTATGATTACTTGGCGTTGTTTTGACTATTACGGTGTGTAAGTTTCCCAGTTTCCCTAAGTTTGTATGTTGAGTATTTTAACTGAAGTCATTCACTACAACATTTGCATCTCAAATTATGTTAATCATCTGGACAACATGGTCTTCGTGGAGCCCCAGATTTTTTGTAGGGACCTTGTAGGGGCTACATTCGACAGGTTACCTTTTCTTCGCAATCTCCTGTCGCAATTTAGGCGAACTGGAACGTGTTTAAACTTTTACTTTAGAAAAACGAGTTGTCAGTTTCATTGGCTCACGAGGTATACGCACACCACTAATTGAAGGGAATTCCCCGAGGAAGGAATTACCCTACGAATTTAATACCCTATATTTTTTTCGCTGAGGTTTGGTACAGACCATGTTGCTAACTTGATTCAATTTGTGATGTGGATGTGGTAGGAAAGGAATTGAAGTACTAGTTATGCAAAAGTAAAGAAAACTGAAGGTATTTTAGGCATTTGTTTTGCATTATTTCCCTTCTCCTTGCATAAGTACATTTTAATGAGGTGAGAAAGCTGGAACCACCACTCTGTATATTATTATATAAGCTGTACTATATGCTCAAAATGTCAACGGTAATGATACACTATTTTGAAATAAGTGTGAAAGCCCTATGCTCTTGAGCTTTCATATGACTAATATGAGCAGTGGCGTGGATCCATCTCCAAAAGTGTGTGTGTGTGTGGGGGGGGGGGGCTTTTCACCACTTGCATATCGCCGTCCTGGGGGAGGGGCCTAAGGGGAGGGGTGTTCCCCTCCCTCCTCCCCTTTGAAAAAAATTGAAATTAGAAGGTGTCTTTATGGCAAATGGTGCCATATTTGGGAGCAATTTAGCTTTTAAAATGTAGTGTCAATTCGTTATCTACCGGTATGTTATATTACAATTCATCACAATATTAGTCTTCATTATTTTGAAAAAGTGGGGGCGGGGACTTTTTGGAGATGTCCCCTCCTTCCAAAAATGTGAGGGGGACGCGTCCCCCCATCCCCCTATGATCCACGCCCATGAATATGAGGGCATAGTTTGTACCTGTTAAAACTTATACAAGGGTTCACCGGCCAAGAAACGGTTCAAACTTCCTGTGCAAGTCAATGGAGGAATAGACCTTAGCCTATGTACTGACGTCACGCGACGTCAGTTTGGAGGAAAACGATGAAACGCACGTGCACAAAAGGCGTAAATTTCGCACGCGCATGTAGTGGACTTATACGATTGGTTGTCAAATCAGATGTCTGCATTTTCTTTATGTAACTTGCAATGATACGAGCTTTTCTTCCAAACGAGGGAGCACTTTCTGCTCTGTGACATCGTAGGCCTATTCATGGCGCATGGCGGTAAGCTACTTTATAGATTTCGCAGATGTTGCTCATTGTAAGCAAAGGTGAGAGGTCATCTTCTTTTCATTACTTTGTACTATATTCTGTCGTTAAGCAGATACAAAAAGAAGCAAAGTGCCAACTTTCACTTGTACACACAGCTCCATTGTTACAACATTTTTACACCGGAGACTTATCTCTTTAGGAAAACCCATTTGGGCAATTGCTTCCTACAACGATACGAGGATAGGATGAGAAATTATTATAATAATGAAGAAATAGAGGCTGTTGGTTTGCTCTGAAACCAATTAAATCATTTCAGAAATCGTTAGCTAGCTTAAAAACTTCCCTTCGTTAATTATTTGTTTACCTTCGAAAAAAGAACAAAGACGAAAAACTACCGGGAAGGTCGATTCCACATTTGATAACAATACGGCGGCGAGCAGTTATTGATGTGGTACTTTTTAGCACTTGGCGGGAGAGAATTTTGGCCAAGACATTTATAGTCTTACTTGCAAAAAGAGTGCGAATGTAGCTTGGGAAGCGGGGGAAGTTTTCTTTTGTCATGCCGCTGCTGAGAGGTGGCGGAAGCGATAAAGAGCCTGTTAGCAGGCTAGTTTGAATGGAATATGATTTCTAGTCATCTAGTCTCACTGGAGTAATCCCACTGGACGAGTTTGCTCTCTCTCTTTAAAAAAAGTTACGAGTTCATAAAAAGTTCACAAGTTAAACTTTCCCGCTCCCTATCAAGTTATTGTTCCAATTAGTTGAGTTCCATACGAACTTACGTAAAAAGGGCTTTAGAAATATGTGATCATTTCAATATCCTTTATATGGTCATGGGATCGTTCTAAGGTCCTTTCAAAGATCCTCTTAAAAGGCCGGAAAACCCTTCTCGACCGTTCCCTCTCATTTTAAGCACATTTTTGTTGGGTGGGGGTCGTGCACCGTAACCTGCCAAACCTCCCAATTCGTTCAACTCAAACTTCCAAATTTGGAACTTTTACTGAATTATATGGGGCCATCATTTGCTTCATTCAAATACACTTTATGACATAAAATTATTTGTGCTTTTTTGAGTGAGTTAAGATAAACTTGAAATGTCAAAAATACGTATACGTTCCGTCAGTAGTGAAACAATGGTTACCCCAGCCAGAGATCTGTATGACATAAGCATAAAGGCCAAATGCGGTGACCCAACTGCATTTCATTTAGCTTACCCTGGTATTCTAAATTATGTATGGACCTTTTTAATCATGTGACTTCTTGTACTACAATACCTTCTTCATGAAGGCTACTTATACTTGGTTTATCTTCAACATGCGTTTTTATGTTCTGAAACCTCGGAACGGATACTTAGGAAAATAGGACAAATGTGTAAGATTTAGATGATTTTTTTTAAAGTGTTAGGTAAACCTCTCATTCCCTTTAAACTACAAACGCTGAGAGTCTTTGGCATGAAGCCTGGCCTTGGCTGCGCAACCATTTCCGAACTAGTATCGGCTGATAAACATCAATCTCTCTTTTAACACCGTACGCTACCAAATAGGCCACCAGTAGTACTACGACATTCATCCCTCGACTCTCAATAGTGGTCTGCACTGTTCAAATGGACCTATTCTAACCAACATTTGTTCCTTTTCTTCGTTACACATGCCATTTAGGTTTTTATGAGGTGTTAATTAACACAATACATTCAAGAGAAATGGCCAAGTCGGTTTGGAAGCTATTGTCTGTGTTTCTCGTTTTACCCGGGATTGCTTTGGTCACTCAAGGATGCGACCGTCGGTCTGTTGAAAGCGTTTACTTAGATGTTGACACAGGTACTACATTTTCTTTTTAAAGTGGCTTAAAAAAATTTAACAGGCAAGTTCAAAATAGGTGTGCAAACAAAATGCTTAACACAATTAACCTTTGTATATGTAGATATAGTGTTTATTACCCTGTCATCTTAATCATCTTAACTTTTATGCAAATTATTCTTCCTGTGGAATGTATATTTATTACTCCTATTTATAAATGTTACATAATTTATATGGAGTGAATAAATAAAATAAACAGTAATTACATAAATTTCCTTGCATAGTTCAGGTAGGTTTTTGCATTTCCTTAACTTTTTCTTTATTTTGAGAAAGAGAGAGTGCGAGAGAAAAATCAAATTTGAAAATTGTTGCAGTAGTTTGACGTATAGAGGTGTCTTATTGACGTCACAGCCCACGCCCCCTCAAGCGTCTCTCTAATCAGGGAATTGTAACTCCCTGCTCTGATCTTGGATATTGTGCCCGTCAAGCCAGATAAAACCTAAGCCTAGGATTTCTCCCCATCAACAGGTCAAATACAACTTACTTTGTGTTACAGTGTCGCAATGGTGTTTAAGGTAGTACTATGTGCACTTACAGTAAACAATTTTACTCATGTGCCCTGCCCGGCAGTAACACTGACACGATAACACTATGAACTAGATGGATCACCCCGCACTGTGCAACTGAAGCAGATAAGCAGGGTCACATGACCTGTTCCGTGTGTTTAGGTAGTCGCAAAGTAAAAGGCTCGTTTGAATTCGATTCTACATGTGCCTTGAGATTATCGAACCCTACATGAAAGTTTGAAAAAAAAAACAACAACATACTGAAATGCTCAAAATTACACTGTCCTTGTTATGATTTTAAAACCCTAAAAATCTGGGAAATCGCATAGAGGGTTCCTGTTTCCGAAATTTTCCCCGGAAGGTCCCCGGACCCTCGCCATGGACGCTGTCTTATGTGGGATACTTTTCTTGACGAATGAACCCTCTTCCTCCTTTATGATGCACCGCTTGAATACACCTGCGTATACTTATGCTAAAGCTCTTTAATATTCATTCTCATACCTTGCTACAGTATGCTTTATAAAATAGCCAATGAATACCTTTAATTATATGCTAAACTCAATTGGCTTGTAAAGTAACTTTTAATTTTAATCGAATCTACCCTTTCTTCTTGAATTCTAAATTTGTTTCTAAAGCATAAAATCTAACAATAGAGAATATTTAGATGCAACTCAGAAGGTCTAAAATGCGCCACTTCTCCCCAAATTGGAAGGCATTTTGGTCATACATTTTCTTGTAAGGCCTACGCTTTGGCTACCGTAACGCGCCAACTGATGGTGGCTCCCTTTAAGTGGGAGCAGCCCTCACCAGGTACAAGCATTCTAGAGGTGCCATGCCATTACCGAAATATTCAGTAAATAAGTAGAGTTTGTAATCATATAAACCAAAGATTAATCCATTTTGGATCTACAAAACCTTAGAGAAAGAAAAATTTCTCAAAGCCTAGGGTATCACCCCTCCCCTTAGAGAACATCTCCGTCAATTACACCTGAACAAGGACTTTAGCAACTAGAATGTACTATTTAAAAATAGTGTTTCATTTCTTTCTACAAATGATATGGTTTTATGACTTGTCTAACATACCGATATGAAAATAATGTGTAAAAACCAATTTTATCTCATTTGAACTTTGACCTATGACGCTAACGATTACGTATGCAAAAGTTCTCATGGTCAGGTACCTATCCATCAACTTTGAAAGTGATCGGATATAGTTCAGAAGTTGATATAGACTTTTCGTAAAAGTTTAGAAAAGGTGGCTTTTCACTTACATTTTGAGCATTGATCTCGCACCTTAGCAAACAAAAAGCACAGTTTAAAATTTTATTTTATCGGTCTCAACATATCATATACGCATTGTTAGGCAAATAAAGGCGAAAACCAAGTTTAAGCTAATCTGACCTTTGATGTATGACGTCAATAATACGCATGAACAAGTCTACATGGTCAGGTACCTACCTATATAATTTTGAACATGATGGGATTTACGGTTTTTGGAAGAGTTCGCAACAAACTTTTTGGCAAATTTAGGCAAATTTGACTTTTGACCCCACCCTTAGCAGCCAAAAAGCAAAATTTTAAGAATTCTTCTTACGGTACCAGTCCTAACATATCATGTGGGATTATTAATTTTTCCAACTCACTGGTAGGCAAATAATGGAAAAACCAATTTTATCAAATTTTAACATTGACTTCTGACCTTTGTTTGACCTATGACTTTATCATTCACACATGCATAATTTTTCGTAGTCAGGTACTATACCCACCAAGTTTGAAGTTGATCGGGCTGACGGTCTGGGAGGAGTTCGCGACACACATTTTGGCGCACACACACGTACGCACACACTCACACACATCTTCACATTTCTGATGTGATGTTAGGTGAAGCACAATATCTCATCTCCTTATACATTGCATGTAGGGAGATGAGACCAAAATCACTACATACGGAAGATTCTTAAACATATAATCAATTCAACGCTTTGCCATGCTTTACCAAAAATCGCACCAGTTTGCATCTAAGCCCCCTCACAAAGACAACAATTTCTCAAAGAGTAGGGGTGTCCCCCCCCCTCCTCTTTGACAGCACCTCTTGCCTAACGCCCAGTCAAAATAGGAAGGTAATCACTAAATAGAGACAATTTCTAAAGATATAATCGCAGTTTCAAAACTTTGCCAAAGATAGCATCATTTTTCACCTAGGTCAGGCCTTGCATGTCACTCCTTCCCCCCAGCTACCTCCTTCAGGATGACACCTAGCACAGGTGAAAATAGTACGAGTCCACCCGGTTGTTAACTATCTGTAGGCACGCCACTTGGTACTCCGTTTATAGTGTCATGAACTGCTCCCTAGAGATTTTGTCCAGGCCACGGCCCTGGTATGCATTTCTTTTGTCAATCTTTTATAAATTAACTGTTAATTACCTACCGGTTAGTTTCTAGTTTGGTCTTTAATGTGAACGTTTTCAAAGTAGTCAATAACTACTTCCAAAATAAACCACTCAGGGCATGCCAACATAACCACTTTCCTTGAAGCGAAGGTTCAGCAAACAAAAGAAAACATGATGCAGGTTTCATAAGTTCTTCTTTCCACATCACAAATTTGCATATGTAGCCCATGTTTATTCATAATGAAATTGCAAAGTGGTGATTGTCTTGTAAAATTGTCAATGCTTGATAGATTTTGATGGAATTTCGACTATTTGTAATGTTTTTAATACTTTAACATCAAAGAAGTATATGACACTTACATGTCGGCAGACCTTAAATGTGCTTTGGGCCTTAACAGAGTACAATTGTGTAGACAAACAGAGGGTAAAAAGTTGGGCAGGGTCACATTTTATTGGATGAGATTAACAGTGACACCTGTATTTTAAACTGATGCATTTGGATCGAGGTAACAGGGAAGTGGTAGGGAGAAATGCCACTCATCCCCGGCTTCTTCCCGAGCTCGGTGCACAACTCACATAAGGAAAAATCAGGAAAGTATAAAAGAACGATAGTAGTGGAGGAAAACCTGAAGGAAAAAAGTCGAACCCAACCTAAGAGAGAAAAAAGCATAAGCATATAGAGATGCAAACCTATCCTTACCCAATAATTTCCCATCCATCCTTACCCTCACCTTTATTTCTCGTCTTTAATTATACGAAGCAAAACAATTTAGGAGGTCAGACTAGAAGTCAACATAAACCATACAAATTTGCTGTTTTTTACATAAAAGTTCATTGATATTAGATCATTTATCAATTTTTAAGGTTTATTAAGTATAACAAAATGCAAAACGCAAAAAAGCTCAAAAAATAAAAAGCACCAAACGTTAAAAAAATGACCGACAGTCTTATTGCAAAATTGTAGCTAAAGATATAATGACCGATAACACTTTCCATCATGTATTATTTAGCAATTTTGTGTGAAAATCTGCCAGTTTTGATTTATAATTTTAGTATATGCCGTGATGTCTCATTCCATATAAGTGGTACTTTAAGCTTTCAAGTTCGCAAAGTTCTCTGGTAATTCTGCGCATGAAAGTAAGTCCGTTGTATCCCTTTAACTGTATAGATGACGTTTTTACATGGCTGTTGCAGTCTTTTTTACATTATTTACTTTCTTCTGGAAAAAGAAAATAAAGTTAGTATAGGCTTTTTGATAACATTGTATTCTACTGCATATACTAAAACATTTTTGAACCTTGTTGTTAATGGGAGTATTAAATAAACCTGATTAGGAGGTTATCATTTGTTTTCATCATTTTCACGAGAGGAAAAAACGTACACTTCAGATCCCCCAAGAATACTCTAAAAATGTGGAAAACGATGATTTTTTTGGCAAACAACCATTTCAATTTTCTATACGTTTATTTGAAAATGAGTTTGAGTCCCCCTCCACAACGTAGGTTTTGTGTACGCTTGTTAAAATGATGGGAAACATAGATGATACGGAGAAGAAACCCATTTTTAGAGAAAAATCATTTTGCATGCCTTTCAATTAATCTGCTTTGCCTCTTTTTGAAATTTTAGTGGAAATACAGGACGTATGTTTCGACGGGATAGGATGCTTTAATAATAGTTTATATTGCCATCGCTTCGGATTCCCGCCAAACCACCCCGACGTTATAGACACCAAATTCTACCTCTACACGCAATGGAACCGGCTGGAACCAGATTTGCTGAATACTGACGACCTTAACACATTCCTTCAATTCAGTCCTCGAAAGGAGACGAAAATAGTCATCCACGGTTTTATGGAAAGTCACGACATGGACCACATTGCAAATTTGAAAAATGCAATTTTAGAACAGGTAGGAACTATGGATAAATATATGATTATCCCACTTAATATTATGCACAATAACAACAATTTAACCACTTTTTCCTGTTTTATAAGTAATGAGTCATCTGATACCAGAACTCAAAACAATTTTTAGTATTGGTGGGCTCTTTCTACACCTGAAAATAGAACGGACAGGACATATGTTTGGTGTTAGCCTACTTTCGACTTTAAAGGGAGTTTTATTGTCTGTAGAATGTCCAATCATACTCATCTTTAAAAAAAAGTTATTTGCAAGCTGCTACCGCCAGGGCCGCTTGGTTTAGGTCCTTTCTGAGCCTATTTAGATAACACGGATCCGTGCCGCCCCCGGGGGTCTGTCACCATAAATTTGCCGTGGGCTTCACGCGGCCGCTTTACGAGTCCTGCTCTGATCAAAGGTATGTAAGTGCTAATTTTCAACATGGGCTGTAACAGCCTAGGTTGCAGCACAGTAGTCAAAAGGCGTATTCACACAATCGAATTCGATTTTCAGCATTCACCCTTCAAAAGCCCCCTTTTGTTGGAATGATGCAGGATTGTGAGAAGCAAAATACAAACAATATACAGCATAATCAAACCGACAGCAATCAAGTTACGCTTTGTCTTTTCTTTGACCAAAATCATTTTTAGGGAGATTACAACGTCATAATGGTGAACTGGAGTGGTGGTGCTACGGGGCACTATCACACTGCCCGACTGAACATCCGTGTTGTTGGCAGACAGACGGCTAATATGATGCGATTCCTTGTCGACACGTACAGCTATTCTATGGCTATTCATGTAATAGGTCATAGCCTTGGGGCACATGCTGCCGGGTACGCAGGTGAAGATTTTGCGTACACTGTTGACAGAATAACTGGTAAGTCTGGTACAGAGTGCATTTGTGAGAAATGACGTCATGAAAATGGCAAAAAATCTGGTACAGATATCAGGAGTAGGAAAGTGTGTTCGAAAGTTGCCTACGTAGCAGGCTGTATGGTGTATCTTGTTCAGTCATATCCCTGTTTTGGAAGGGATGAACGAACAGAGTGCCTCCGGAGAAGTAGTTTGGGAGAGGCTCCAATTGAAAAACCCTGGCAGGGACAGGGAACGAGCCCGAAGCTGTCGCCTTTTATGTATCTAATAGCATTATAGTAACCGAAGCTTTGAAGGCCAGATAAAGTATCACGCTAAAGTAACCATGAAAGTGGGAGAGGATTAGGATTACGAGATTAGATGATCACAGAAGGAGCTCCAGTTCAATATTTTATCATTTTGACTTATCTTCGAAGCAAAGCAAATCGATTCAAAATGAATAAGCAATAAAAATAAAGATGAATACTTTTAATTTGATTAGGAGAATTTTTACAAGAGTAAAATCAATAATTTACGCATGGATTTTGAAGTTATAAATAAAGAATAGAGCTGGGTTTGGCTGGAAGGCGTTAGGGTTTGGTCCAAATCAAAAGCCATTATTTACCGTCCTGCTTTAATATTGGTGGCGGCAGAGCCGTGTGGGAAAACGTCGATTTGGAGTTTAGCTTCCCTCTTTATATTAGTGTAAGTATGAGAGTCTTAACAGATAGCCTAAAGTTAGGCCTGTTTGTAACGGTTTGAAAGTGAACGAAATTGCCCAGGTGTAGATTTAAAAGCAAAAGATGGTGACAAAGTTTACAATCACAAATAACGTATAGTGCCTAAATAGTTCTTTATCAAAACCACGTTGTCAAATGTTTTCGAATGGTTGGTGGAGTGAGCTTAATTGCGCAGATGGGAAATTATTAAAGCTACGCGATACTGGACTGAATTACGTCATTATGAGAAGTCGGCTTTGAATATACTGACATTTATGAAGGCGCATCTATCGGGATAGGTACTCTAGATGTTACTCACTCTAGATATCCTGTTATACGAAAATGTACTCTAGATATTTCTTACGCAATTAGTTACTATGGACAATGGCCCAAGCAGAAGTTGGTGATTGTGGTGGTACGGAACAGGAGGATAATGTCTAACCTAGATAAGATAGCGAAAAATCTCTAAAGTTATACTCTTTTGAAGTATCAAGTACAAGACTGAAAAAAGAGCGAGAATGGCAAGGAATGTTTGGTAGGTTCTGCTACACCACAGATGAGCAGTAGGGAATTCTCCTAAAATGCGGGCGTTGGCAGGCGCCAACTGTAGGTAAGCGCCCTTGAGATAGCGGGCGTTACCCTGATCCCTTGGGATAATAGACCCATTCCAGGGCCCCTGGTGGTGTCCAGTGGCCACGTCTCCCTGTTTTGGGCCATGGGAAAACCTCCGTAAGCTTTAGTCCACTTACAATACACTACCATGGACCCTCCAGCCAACATTTTAAAAGATTAACTGACATGGGGATTTCATCAAAATCCTCACAAAAATTGTCAGTTTACTATACTTCAAGGAGATTCACAACTCACAAGAGGAATGAGTGAAAGGGGAGAACTATGCATAAAGGTGAAAAGAACTTTCTCACAATGCCTTTTTGTAGAAACGTCTCCACAGAAGAACAGAGGGTGATTAGAGCAAAGAGGTGCTATTGTCATCTCTCGATTGGAGTGAACCTCTTATGCACTTTTGAGGCCACTCCTACTTTCAGTTGATTGCACCTTAGATAAGGAGTGTCTGGGGCAACTCTCTGCCTACAGTGATCACTGGAAACGATTTTTGGTACTGAAAAATACAAATAAAAATAAATAAAAATTCCAAACCTTACAGTGCGAAATAGGCTACTTCCCCAGTCCCATGCAGGAAGTTGCTATTTGTCAAATAGCAACTCCCTGGTCCAAGTTAATACACGATTTTTTACTCCAACTAACGAAGTTAGTGTTTTTCTTGATTCGGTTTTCTGCAAGCTGTTACCATGCTTGAAAATATCATTTTTGCAGTGCCAAAGGTGGTGTGTATTTATTTTGTAATTATAAATTAAGGCTTGCCACAATGTAGCAAACCAGGGCACCATACCAGCACGTCCAGCAGGAAATTCAGGATATGTGTCATGAACCTCGTGAACTATGCAGTAACCACTGAACGTGATATAAACAGTGTTTATCAACGTCCCAGTTGACACGTGTACCGGTGTGTCACTATTCTACCGTCGTTTCTCAAGGTCGATCGACACCGATTGACTCCATATAGTTTTTCCCTTTCGGAAACTAAAAAGGTCAGCTTGTTTATAGTGCCACTCTTTTTATTTCTATTAAATGCCAAATATTTTTTGACCCATGGCTTACTTTCTGTTTTGCTTATCTGTACATTTTTTTTTGCTTTTTGTCTTTATTTAGCTCAGTTATTGGCAAAGTGCCAATAAAAGTTACGTCATAGCAATTGTATACCTATCTATCTTCACAGGTCTTGATCCAGCCGGGCCTTGGTTTGTCGACGAGCTTGATCGGTGTCGGTTAGACGCCTCGGATGCATCATTTGTTGACGTCATCCACACAAATGGTAATCCCTATGGATTTGGATTGTTGGATCAGGTGAGATGGAGTTTGACAGAGATATTGCGGATGGTGGCGTTATAGGTGCACATTAATAGGATAGCACGTGTAGTCGTCCACTTTAAGGTCGTAAAAGGGCAACAAATCTCGCACGGACGGAAGAATGCTCCCTACTATAAGTATACTTCTAGCCGCTCCCCGATTTAAAAAAAAAAACACCTGTCTAGTACACCTTCCTGTAGTTACTGTAGCCTGCACTGACTTTCAATTGCTCAAGACCATATCAACACACTCTATCTGGGTACACGACTACTGACTGCACAAGTCATCATTGACCAATCAGATGACGCTATTGTTTACATTTATGTCAGTCAAAATGTAGTCACCAATATTATTAACAGAAATGGAATGTTCCTAATTATGTTTCGGTGTTGCGACAGCCCCTTTTAAGAATACCACCAAAATATAATCCCCGTATGACCTGCGATGAGCAATGAGCTGAGCGAAGAAAGTTTGTCTGTTCCCGAGGTAGACTTATCAAGTCTTATCAAGGTAGTCTTATCAAGTCCTCAGCTGCTGAGATGCGAATTATGTCATGTTACCATGAATACCGGTAGAAGTTAAATTCCCATGGATGAGATGAAAAAAAAAACACCGAAGTATATATTGTTCAAGACTGGTAGTCATTGAAGGCAATTTAAACTGTTTCTTAAATTCGTGAAAGAATGTGATGATTTCTGTGGCCTTGCGCAGTAATTGTTGTAAGTGCACAGTCTACAACGTATTTAGTCTCTAAAATGTATCCCTTTGCGGCTGACAATCTAAACGGTCACGCCTATGGTAATTTTGTAACCCCGTATTATTAACAAACTTCTTAGCTTTCCTATACGAAGGTGGCTATATGTGTAGCTGTGGACTTTGACAAGGCAATGTGTTCTCGTACTCAAGATTGCAAGATATTAAGTCCTTGGGACAAACTGATACAAGTGTTGGAGTTTGGGGGGGGGATATTCCGTTTCCCAACCTTGCAAATATTGTGCATGGAGAGACCATGACCACTCCAAACAGAATTGACACCCTTGCGTAGTTTCATACTTTTGTTAAAGTTCGAGTGTTCTTGGATGTAGGCGTCTATCATAATCATCCCTTCGGTCTGCACCTTAAAAGCTGGTGATGGAAGGTCACAGAATTACAATGTCGACCCTTTATCGAAGTATGGTCAGAAGTTCCCCTTGGTAAGTGATAACATTATAAAAAGCTTACCATATGCAATAACTGTTTTCATATTCCTGCAGCTCGGCCATCAAGATTTTTACCCAAACGGCGGCGAAAACATGCCAGGATGTGGAATGTTCAGCGTTTTTTGCCACCATCGCCGCAGCATTCTCTATTTTACAGATAGCTTAAGTTGCTCCTTCCCGGCGTATCGATGTGACAGTTGGGAAGATTTTACAACCGACTTGTGTCAGCAGACATGTATCAATGAAGGATGTACTGAAATGGGCTTTAATGCAGACAGAAACAGAGCACCTGGGAAGTATTATCTGAGAACCAACAAATATCAGCCGTTTTGCTGAACCGATCCGAGACAATTTAGCTGCTAGGGAAACCCACGCCACGTCTTCTTAGTAGAATCTGCATACCTTACCGAACACAGTTGCTTATGCCTGATATATCCTGCTCAGTGACGCACAAGGATTTTTGCTGGAAGTGGCTAATGTTGTTGCAAGGAGCTCTGACTTTCAAACTACGTGACCCTTTTAAATAAGGCTCTACTACTGGTTGGCGTGAAGCGTAAAAAGAAAGTTTAGCTAACATTCCTCTTAAATCTACGTTTACCTGTTAACAGCCTTGAAGTAACCATCGGGATATGATATTTTAAGTGTTTAGGCCTACTTCGGTAAAATCACCCGCACCCAAATGTCATAGACGGGCTTGGCGTCCCTCCTGAATTCACCCTGCTGATTTTCAACTGAACCAAAATACTAAGCCGAGAAGTCCGCGCTAACATAAGCAGGGTGCAGGAAGTGACAGAAGGTCCTTTTTACAGTTCCCCGTTCCAAGAGCATTAAGCAATTTTAGAAACTTGATAGTGTAAAGTAAGGATAACTTCCACACTAAAATACCCTTCACAATGCCCCAAAACGGCGTAACAAGATGCAAGTATTTAAGAAAACAATTGCCTGGCAAGTATAATTAAGTCTATAGACTGCTATATCTTTTGTAATGTTTGAGCCATAATAAAATTAACAATGTTTGAACGACTACCCTGCAAGTGTCCCACCCTCCACCTTGGATGCTCCGATGTTCCCGCTTTAGTTTCGATGCATGGTCCAAATTGTTATGCCCTTTTTAGGGCACCACAACCTGCTCAATTATCGCACAACCAGAGGCTCGATGGGTTAAACAATTGCCCCGGGTGTTAGCCAGGTCTGTAGCCGGACAAGGTATAGTCTTGGTCAAGACGTTATTACACTTTTCACTGTAAAGAAGCAACTTAGGCGCTCTTTAAACTTGTCATTTGCAGGGAAATTTTGCTTCAAAAGTACAGAGGCCAGGATTTTGGAATAATCCACAGAGAGCGCACGTACGATTGTCATAAACGTTGTACTAACTGGAAATAGTCTTGACCAAGACTAGACAAGGAACCCAAAGGGGGCAATGTCTAAGGGACGAGATATGCTAGGATGCATTAAGCCAATAGTAATGCTTAATTTTTAAATGGGAATTTTTAGAGGGCGCTCCTCCTAGCTTCCTTAGCTACCGGTTTTGGCCTGGTGGTAGTTCTTTTTCATAAAACATAACATATTCCATTGACGCTTAATTTGTGGCTTTTGAGCACTGTTATAAGTAATTCAAGTTTGTTTCAACACCCTTTTTCAAAAACAGAGCTGAGGGAGATTACTACCCAATAAAAACAGGTAAAAATCCACCAACACGGGCAAGTATGTGAAAATATTCAAATTTGGTAAATTTTGCCCAACAATTCTTGAGTAATGACTTTACCAAGAGGATGGTTTCTACTGTATAAGGTAACCGACCTCTCGGTAAACACATTAATCAACGATTGTTGGGCAAACTTTAACCAGTTTCTATATTTTCACATTCGTACCTAGTATTGGTGAAATTTTTACCCGACTTGGTTTTAAAGTGTATGCAAGCAGTGGCGTGGCCAGGATTTTTTAGCAGGGGAAACTGGGGGTTCACGAACCTTTCCTAGGGGGACAATTTCTGAATTCTCTCACTCTCTCTATAGGGCTTATATACAGAATTCTCTCCCTCTCTATAGGGCTTATATACAGAACTGTGCATTCCAAAATTTTCCACGGGGGGGGGGGGGCATCTGGGGTGGCACGGCTTTGTCTCATGCCCCCCGTAGCTACTCCACTCTATCAAGTGAGGCAAAGTTTTAAACCTCAGCTACTCTGTTTTGTGGTGTATTGAGTCAAAACTATAGTTACAACTGGTTTCCTCAGTTCTACTCAACTTGTGTCCTTGACTTGAAACACCGGGTAATTTTTATTCTCCTCGTCGGATTGCGAATATTGTTATAAGGACAACTTTTCTCAAATTAGGTGAATCATAATGCTTTTGAACGAGGACTTGCTATATCCATCTAATCGTTACAAACTGTAGGAGACTTTCACCTTAAATAAACTACAGTTGTCCTGCTTTTGTTTCAAACACTGATTTATCACAATTTAATTGTTTTTGTTCCATGTAAAGTTTGTGTGAAAAGTTAACTTGTATATTAAGTTGATTCACTTCTAACATAATTAAATATTTAAACAAGCTCACACAAAAGAATACGGTTAATTGAAGTAAACAAAAATAATCTGGACTATCGTAAGAGAAAGCCTTAGCAGAAAGGTTACAGATTATATTGCAGTCTACTGTTTAATTATTGTAAAGTTAGAATGGGCAACTGATATGCCTACTTACATTCATATTTAAAATAGTTTTCTCTGCAGTTATAAATGATTTCTTTGATCTTATGAAGACGCCTTTGAGAACGAAGAAGTCTCCATCAGGCGCAAAGGAGAGGGAAGGCAGAGGCAAAGGTCCTTGTCGGGAAAGCTGCCCCATAGGTCATTTTTCCTGTTTTGACCTCTTGAGGATGGCCGGTTTTTCAAAAAGAATCCAAAATTTCCGCCAGTCTTTTGGCTTCATGTTTCTTTTCATGTAGCTAACAGTATAACTAGAGTCCCCTTCCTTTATCAAGGTGACCTATAGGTAGCCTACACAGTTGTCAGGTTAAGGGAATGTCATCCTCAATCGCACAATTATTCTCTTGTATTTGTCGAATGGTACAGTAAAACGGTCACAATGTTTGACCATTTGACTGAGAATGAGAGTTAGACACGATGATATGCGTGTTATCCCAGTAAATTATTTCATTTTCTTTTTCAGTTCACTCTCTCAGCAACATTTTATAGAATCTATCCACCTGATTGGGTAGGTGGGCTCTATAAGTTTCATATTGTGTCGTAGCTAATGATGTGTCTTTTTACTATCTTACTTTCTTGTATATCTAAAACCATTTGTTATAGGCCTACATTTTAATGGAAAACAAAGTTGGGAATTTTTATTTCTTCTTTAGCTGCTTTATCAATCTATTTTTTCATGATAATGTTTACCTCTACAATTTTAATGACCACTCCAACTACGTCATATGGAAGTTTATTACAGACCAATTCTTCTTGGAAATCATCAGACATGTGACCACATTTCTGGGAGAGATTTACATATCTATATCATATCCCATCCATCTGTTTCTGCCAATTTTCTTTTTCAGAACTTCACCGTAGGACTAGGTGCTCCTAAACCCACTTATCCGCATGACTATCGAGTACAAACCTATACTGGTCCTTATTACGAAAGTCGAAAAACGCATGTTGCACGAGTTCAAGGGCCAGTTTTGCGGTCCATGCATGCATTGCTCACTAGCCTTATAAACGCAAATGTAGCAGCTGATGAATAAAAAGCATAGAAATTAAACTAAGAGAGAACACTGACACAGTGCATTTCTACGAAAGCCCATTAGTGCCATTGAAATAGAAATTATTAATTTGTCATTACAAATTATTAATTTGTTATTACAAATTATTAGTTTGTTATTACAAATTATAAATTTGTTATTACAAATTATTAGTTTGTTATTACAAATTATAAATTTGTTATTACAAATTATTAGTTTCTTATTACAAATTATTATTTTTTATAACAAATTATTAATTTGTTATTAAAAATTAATTTGTGACTACAAATAATTAATTTTTTATAAAAAGTTATTAAATAATAGGGACTAGTCTCTCACACTCATAACTTTTAGAGCAATTTCAAATTTCCTTGAGGGGGGAATTGACGAGGGGAAATTGCCATGGGGGAACAGCGCAACCAAGGCCCCCAAGTCATGCCCCTGACATCCCCCAGCCAGTTCCTGTGCAAAGTTCGTGGACTGGCACGGGGCGATGAGGGCACGATATATTTTTTTATCATTTTCTATCACTAACAATTCGGAAACTATCTTTCTCAAATTCTATGCAAACTTTCAAAATTTTTGTACGTTCCGCGAGCTGAATTCCAGCCTCACCTTATGGCTGCGCTAGTTATTATCATGCATGCCGTCTTAAGGGTATTCAAATTATCCATCGGTGACAGTCTTGCAACAAGGCTGATTGCTCGTGTGCACATGAGTAATTATTGAGGAGCACATCATTCCAGGAAAGGGAAGCAGGAAAATGCAGAGAAAGACATCTCTTATAAAAATTGAAACACTTTTACGAATTGACAAGCAGAAGACTCGCATCCTAATTGGCAGATACATTTGTTAAGAAACAGAAAGCGTATAGGTGCAGTCTGCATGCATATTTTGTGACGGAAATGATTTTAATTGCAAAATTTTGACGAACTTCGCGATCACTTATCACGGTTCTCTCTCCATAACTCATAACCATATCAGGGTAATAATAACATAATTATTCTATAACACTTTCGAAAAATAGAAGCACATTTCTAAACTCTGCAAGAACACGCACATGATGGGGATCTTTAGGCAATCTTGTATCATGAGTACCCCAATGTGGTATCATATGTAGCACGATGTAAAATATTGGTAGCATGTTTCTGTCTTTATACATTTTTGGAAACATTTTACGCAGTGCTTCTACCATTATCGGTAAAAGGCAAATGTTAATATACTTACAAGGAAAAAACATTCTTAAACATGCTTGTTAGTCCATCACCTTTTGAAATATTCATACTGTCCTCTCTAGCTCATTTCAAGTTGGACACGGATCGTCTGAATTTCTCATTGCTCATGTATCGCCATTTTGTAATTACCACACATCTTCCAGGAGCCCCCCCCCCCGGCCTCAGAGCGGCGGTCTGTAACCAGCCTTGGAGGGCGGGCCATGCCACAGCCAAAATATTTCTAAATAATGAGGATTAATAAGCATGTTATCAGTCCAAAGATTAGCCAAAGATAGCGAAAGTTACATTAACAATAACTTATGGGAGGCCTCTCCACTTAGACAAGACACCCTTTCTTGTACCCAACCAAACAAACGAAGGCTTCCTTAATTTTTTTAACATATGATCAGCTCAAATATTTGCAAACGTTAGCACCATTTTGCATTGAAGCCACTTTAAAGGAAGAAAAGAGTTTCTCAAAGGGGAGGAGACAGACCCCTTAGACTCCTCCCCAGGACGGCACCTGTGCAAGGTGACAAAACATTTTCTGTAGTGCCCAAAATCATCAACTTCTGGCGGAGCCACTGACAAAGTATATAGCTTACAGGAAATATGCGCACGCACAGTATTTTTCCCACGCTCTTGCCCCCCTGGTACCATCACTGCATCGGTCATAATATCTCGTAGAGCTTTTTCATGTTTCTGTGTATTAATCTGATTTAATACCTGGGTGACTGATGTATGACCGGACAACTTCCACCCTGGCAATTCCAACCGAATAAATTCCCAATGGTAACTCCCCCACCGACGACCTCCTGCGGACGATTCCCACCCGCACTATTCCCACAAATGACAATATCCCCTAATCAACTCCTCACAAGAATATTCGAAATTATCAGGGAACCGACTGGTGATGATCAACTGCAAAAAAGTTGTGGCGCTGTTCAGTTACGCTTGGAACACCGAGGATCTTTCTTTGCCTGCCATCAACACCCCAGAAGTCACAAGGGGTAGGAGACCAATCCTACTATTAAATTTGTAATAACAAATTAATAGTTTGTAATAACAAATTAATTATTTGTAATAATTAACTAATAGTTTGTAATAACAAATTAATAATTCGTAATAACACATTTATAATTTGCAATAATAAAATAATAATTTTTAATAACACATTAATAATTTGTAATAAAAAATTCAATTTCAATTCAATTCAATTTATTTTATTAAATGAATAATTTTTATTTCAATGGCACTATTGGGCTTTCGTAGACAGCCAAACAAAACCTAGTCATAAATCTCCTACAACAATTCGTTTGAGAAATTTTATCCAGTCTCAAATGTGCAGTTTTATGGTGTTCAAAAGCCATAAGAAATTTGAACGTGGTCGGACGGGTTTACCCAATAAATACAGTTCAAGTTTGTATTGCACATGACATGGGGACTACGGGTTTACAGGTAGTCGGAGAATATTTTCTTTCAAGCTATCTTAGACCTTGTGAATAGGGCTAAGAAACACGTTACCCGGGCCTCATTCAGGCACTCTGCAACAATGGACCGCTAACCAAAACACGGAATTTTTAATAGGATTAGCTTCCCTTTCATGAGCAATCATGTGTAGGTCTCCTTAGCTGGGTCAAGTTTTTGTTTCTTTTCTTTCTTTTAGGACACTCAACGCTTCATTGCCTAGCAACCGAAACTAAACGGGCTTTTCCACCTCACGTACAACTGGCAAGTGTATGCAGATAGAAAAGCAAGTTCCCACGTTGTTTACATGATACATATACTGTTAAAGAAATACGATTCTGAAAGGCTTGTAAAAATAGGGGGACTTGAAGTACGAAATCGGTTTGAAGGATTCCTAGCACCAATGCAATTCTAGATTGAATATAAGTTAATGATGGCAAATGTGATAATTAATTAGATTGATTCCATTTCCCTCACAAGCATCTTTCACGGTGTTTTACAACACAAATGGGTATCACCATTTAAAAAAAGATTGATCTTGCATAGATTTACATAACAATTCATTAGCAATGCATCATGATTATTACTAGTAACGGTTGGCCTGCCCTTTAATTGCTCTCAAATGCTTATGGTAGGTGTATTCTTAACGAAAACTTAGTGCAGACAAGGCATACAGCCCCGCTGCTCTCCCCTCTCCCATTCAGGCAGCGATCACAATATATTTATATGTATCAACAATGTACTATACCGCAATTATCATTGGGAGTTGCGCCATCATGCAACAGATTGTCCCTTTGAAAAACAGTAACAAAATGTTTTAACATATTTTATCTCTTTTTTGGTCAATATGATAGGCCTCCGTCACGGTGTGTAGATTACATAGTTATACAGTAAGTAAGCAATAGTATAGCTTTCTTTCATTTAGTGCGTTTCAAACGTCCTGTGAATTATGATAGTCTTCGATTTACTGTAGTACGCGTGGGCCTAAATAAACCTTTCAACTTACCTGCATGACTCCCTAAATAGCTTCCGTAAGTTGCATGGTCCAAGAAAGGGCTGTACTAGACTTTTCAACACTTCAGAAGTATGCGATGCGTCTCTGACATATTCTTCACAATAATCCCTTAAAAGTAACCGTTGCTACTGAAACAACAACAAGAGTGTCTCTAACTTGAATCCAATATGGTCACAACTAATGACAAATTACGAAAAGAATTGAAACAGCAGGTTCAATATAGAGCCTTGACGGTAGCAATATGTTTGTTTACAACAGTATGCAAATAACTAAACAAGCTCTTCTGATTGGCTAGTTTTTAATGGAGAAAGTGACGTTTCTCTTTCACTCTTTCAGAAAATAAAATTATCGCCCAAGTTGTAGAAAATTAAGTAAAAACAACAATTATTTGGTTCAATTCACACAAAAACCTCAGAGATATGTAAGAACTTTGAACTAAATACATAGATGATACACTGTAAACACAAATTAGTCAAACATTGTCTGATACGCCTAACCTATTTTAGTCACTCATTTTGACCAATTTCTAATGATATTTGACTAATTGCACAATGATGGACCAATAATTATTGGTAAAAAATTGGTCAAAGAGGTTGAAAATTGGTCAGAAATCTAGTCAATTGGTACAAAATTAGTCAAACGCCTTTGACTAACTTGGGTTAGGCGTATCAGACAATGTTTGACTAATTTGTGCTAACAGTGTATAAACAAACATGCTATCTCTTTTCGTCGTGTGAAATTTTGGTGTAAAGAATTCTGTGATATGTTTGCAACATACCTGTGAATGACACTATATAATCAAACCACTTCAGAGCTCGAGACTAAGTACAAGTAGTACATGCCTTAAAAAGCCTCTGTACGTGGTTTGACACTTTTATGGTCCAGGGGCCGTGTCAATTCCTCCCTCCCTGCTTGCCAAATACTAGAGTCGTTCACGATGACGATAAGGATCGCTCAGCTCTTACAGGGGGCGTCCTTTCAGATGTGAGCAGAAGCGAGCTAAATAGCCTGCGAGCATTGAGCTACTCAGACACTTGACACAGTGGGGTTTCTCGATGACCAGCGTCTATGAATACGTGATTCTAGTCTTTTGAGAATTTTTTCATGATTAATTTTACACATATTGCTGGCGCTATTTCATTTTGTATTGATGGTGCTTACGGTGATAAATGCAAGGGTTGTGGCTGCTAAAAGATACGAGCGCCTCCTTTACAATTTGTTTCTCTTTGCTAGCTATCCCCTAAAGAAAGTAAGACTGGCATGAAATCTGAAGGAAGCATTTTTACGTCGGCGTACATTGCGTGACACAACATCCCGACACAGCCCAATTGAATTATTGTCAATTCACGTTCGATCTTCCTCTTTCACTTCACAACCCCCTCTCAACCCAGCTGATGATTTCTTGGAAGGGAGAACCCCAGGGAAAAGACCTGGAAGACTCTAAGGTGTTTGCAAATGGTGGGCTTGAGAATAAAGTATGTAACTATCTGCGCAAACAGCACTGAATGTGCACAAGAAAGAGTAATTTTGAGTGTTTTTTTTTAAATCCTTATTCGGACTATATCACTTATGCTGACCAACATTATGTATATGTATGGGCACTGAACTGACTCTCCAAATCACGATTTGATAATGTTTTAATCACAGCCTTACACTGTCTGAAAAACAGCCGGCCAGGCCATAATGCAGAGCGCTCCGTAGCTCATAACTATATTAGGGTAATAATACACATAACTATTCTATAACACTTTCGAAAAATAGAGGTACATCTCTAAACTCTGTAAAGAACGTGCATATGAAGGGGATCTTTCCGCAATGTAATATCATGAGTAGCCAATGTGGTATTATTTGTAGCGTGATGTAAAATATTGGTAATATGTTTTTGTCTTTATACATTTTTGAAACATTTCACGGAGTGCTTCTACCATCATCAGTAACATTAGGCAGACAGTTGCTTTAGAACTCTGTTAACCACATACCCGGCAAATCAGGCATTTGGACGGGGACCCTTGATTAGTATCAATAACCACATGCAGCTGGAAGTCACTGAAGCATAAGCCAAGATAAGGAAATCAATTGTTCTGCTAGCTAAAGCAAACAATCTTCCAGCTTATTGATGGGATAAAGTAGGGGATTACAGGGGACTACTGTTTGGATTGTGGTTTGGGGCTAGATAAGTGATTTGAAAACTTCTTCAAAGGACTTGTCTGCCTTATGAATGGCAAATGTTCATGCAGTTGCAAAGAAAAAAGCATTCTTCAACATGCTTGTTAGTCCACCACCTTTTGAGATATTAATACTGCTCTCTTCAGCTCATTTCAAGTTGGACGCGGATCGTCTGAATTCTCGATTATTACTCATATGTTAGTATCATTAACTTTGAAACCAAAGTTAATATCACTGGAACGACTCTGGCTACAGTTAACAGAATTCTGTGGAATTCCCAAATACCATGTTAGTATCGTCATTTTGTAATTACCACACATCTTCCAGGAGGCCCTGTGCCGGTCTCTAACCAGCCTTGGAGGGTTAGAATTAGAATTAGATGAGGTTTTACGGCTCAGTTTCTAACCAATCGGTTTAAGTCGGGCCGGTTACGGCCCTTTTTCCAGTCATGGCTCACTGGCTTGTTTTCCCTACTCCATTGCTTATGCTGAGCACCAAGCACAATAGCAGCAGGTTCCATTTTTAAAGTCATGGGAGGGTTATGCTACAGCCAAAATATTTCTAAATAATGAGGATTTTTAAACATGTAATCAGTTCAAAGATTAGCCCAAGACAGCACTCCTAATAATTTTTAATAACAAATTCGTAATTTGTAATAACAAATTAATATAATCTTGTATAACAAATTAATAATCTGTAATAACAAATTAATAATTTGTTATAACAAATTAATAATTTATAATAAAAACTTATAATTTGTATTAACAAATTGATAATTTTTATTGCCGTGGCACTAATGGGTTTTCGTACATCACTGCGTGGTTAACCAGTGAAACCAGAGCCGTCTGTACACACGGCTCTATATATACGGAAAGGCTCTGAGAGAAACTAAAAGAAACTAGAACTGCATCTGCTTGCAAATACCCAGAATTGCAGTACGTTTTAGGCAAGTCTTTGCAGTTTGAAGTAAGCCAGTTTTGATGTGGATTTATTACATGATAGGAGTTGCCCTTGGTGGAGGGGGGTTGCTGTTCATTCTTGTCCCCTTCCCCAAACCCAGTCTCTTGATATTACACTGGACGCAAGAAGAAATGATAGAAGCATGTTGTAAATTTTATTTGGGTGATAGGCTTGGTTGTGAGTTACAGACTCAGTTGCATGGTTGTGAGTTACAAACTAAGTACGTATCACTTGGTGGCCATTTAGGCTACGTGCAATCCAAATATGGATGGCAGTGCTGTAGTCGAGTCTCCACCTTCCGAGTCCGAGTCCTCACCTGCCGAGTCCGAGTCCGTGACCGAGTCACTGGCATTCGAGTCCGAGTCATAAGTTACGAGTAAGTGTCCACTAAGAAAGAGGAATTTACAAATGATCAATTTTTGCACTGCCTATTATGTAATGTTGTTGTGTGTTATCATAGGCGGGATTACGAGGGGGTAAGCGGGGGCACTTGCTCCCAACTTTTCCTAGACCTGAAAAATGAGTAAAATATATAATTAAAAGAAAAGAACGAAAGGGAGACCAGAGAAATTATGAGGCAATTTTTAAGATTATGGTCAATTTACAATGTAAAATGAAGGAAAAACATTAATTTCACTTATCAAACAATGCCAGAAATTTTTGCCTCGGGGCGCTTCGCTCGCACCCGCAGTGAGTACTAACTAACTAAATACAGTGGCGGAACTCAGAGGTGGGGAGGAAAGGGTCATTTTTATTGAAAGGTTTAATAGGTACCTTCATTAAAATTTCTTCCAAAGCATGGTTGTGGGCTGCCAGCTACACTTTTATGATATAAAGCCCTGAAATACGGGTTACTCAGAGTACTAAATGTACGCCATTACATCCACCATGAATGGTTCTTGAATGCACAATTCAGAAACCTATCCCTGTATAGTGAATCGTGGTTCTCAAAAAAATTTAATTTTCGGCAGGCTGTACTGCGTAATAGAACCTTTGTCGGTGGTATTTGTCTCTTTATTACTTCCTGAAGAATCAGTGCTTGGGTAAATTACTGTTTCTCAACCCTTACAACTGCTCCTGCTGTTCACTTTCCCAGGGGCGTAGCCAGGAATTTGTCGCGGGGGGGGGGGCGCAAAGCCCATTGGCGCAAAGCGCAAGAAAATTTTGACCTCAAGTGCCTTCCAGATCGCTCGAAACGGCACTTCCCAGGCATATTTGCCGCATATAAATAGGGGAAAAGCTAGCAATATTGTGAAAATAAACATTAAAAATACCAAAAATATGCTCGACGGAGGGGGCGGTTCCCCCTTCCCCGCTTGGCTACGAACCTGCCATAATCCAATAATTCCCCCACCCACTCCGATGCTCACATAGGCTGCAGTCAAATCGACAGGCCATATATAGTTTGACATATGTAATCCAGTGTTGGCGAGGGGGAGCTGGCAGGCCAGTTGATAAACTTACGAAATCTTAGGGGACCATATGCCCCTTGATAGAAACATATATAGGCCAAATATTATTTTCTTTCCTCTTATTTGCCTTTTCTTTTTTGAATTGTGCATTTCTAAATAATGATATTTCAGAATAAAGAATACGTAAGGTATCGAGGTGCAACTTTAACATACCACTCACGGCAGTCTAGGAGGCTTTTTGGGCAAAAAATATTCTTGTTACGCTATATGAGCCAACAGATGCGACGCTCCGCTCAGATAGAGTCACGGCAAACCACCTTCTCCTGCAGCCATACACTTTTCAAAAATAGAGAAGCGTCACCTAATCTGACTTTATTTGTTACCCGCTCTGTCAGGCCTGGATTGGGCCTAATGGTCAAATTGTCATACTTGTGATCATCAATGGAGTGCGCATTCAATGTCATTTATAGATCGCGTAGATAAATATTCAGTTTCATTCCCATTGTTTTGTAAATACTGAACCCAGCTCAGAGCTTCCAGGGCTTCGCCCATTTTATTCCATTTGGTGCTACTCTGAACCAGGAACCTTTCGACGGACCAGATACCACACACATTCAGGTGAAACGCTAACCATTTCAAAATGAAGCCAGCTAAAGGTAAAATCAAGGGTACACGTCTGGCTATGGCCCTTGAGATCTTCCCGATTAAACATGTGGGCCACCAATTTAGGACCCCGATGTACGTTTACATCGTAGGACTTGTTATAATATCATCTACACCAGGGGTGTGCAACCTTTTCGAACACCGGGCCAAATCATGTTGCTGTGACCATCTGGGGGCCGCAGTGGAACAGAGATGTGTATACGAGGGTGGCGTTTCACCCTCACCCCTTCCCCCACCCCTCCCCCGTTAGTGACCAATGTGCCCATCTAGGCAGACCCACATGCACTCAAATAATATTGTAATATGGGCCTACTAATTGTTGGCGAAACTTGTCCCGTGTATTGCATCTCTATTTTGTCGACAAATATATTAATTCAGATTTAGAATGCGTTTTACAAGTGAATTCTTTAGTTTATCAAATAATGAAATGGTCGAGAATATCCACCTTACATCAAAGGAAGTGATCGTTTCTTTGCTTTCATGATATCTTGTACTTACGTCAAGTTTAAGTTGTGGTCAAATAACGTACAAGGGCCAAAAATTAGGCAAATCGAAATTGGTTCGCGGGCCGCACAGGAGGAAGTCGCGGGCCGCATTTGGCCCGCGGGCCGCAGGTTGCACACCCCTGACCTACACTATACCGCGCATAATGCAAGGCGTAAATACCGTGTGTTGTATAGAAACTGCAAAGGACAAGGTAAAGCTATGTGACGACAGATAAATTGCATAAAAGTAATTCCCAAATTCCACCGGTCTCGAACCCGGTCTCGGGAAATTTAGAGCCGAGTCACTAGTCTGGACTGTACGAAACCGAGTCCGAGTCCTTGCCTTCCGAGTCCGAGTCCTTAAAATCGTGACTAGAGACTGGTCTCGTACAGTCCGGACTCGTGACTCGGCTCTAAATTTCCCGAGACGGGCTCGAGACCGGCAGAATTTGGAAATCACTTTTATGCAATTAATCCGTTGTCACATATAGCTCAGCTCTCAATGTCTCGGCTAGCCTGGAAAATTTGGAAGGGTTTTGGGTGTCTTAAAATTATAATTATGGCAAATGTGTTACCTGCATTTACTTCAGCAATTGATGAAAAATGGTTGGCTGGTGCCCTCTGAGACCACCCGTAGTGCACACGCGATGCGAGCTGAAAATACTGGTATTAAGTATCTATGAAAATTTCACGCAAGTACTCATGCTTCTTTGTGATCCTTGGTGTGATGCTTGGCTCCGTCTCGGCGAGGATTCAGGAGAGCAAAGTTTCCTTTTTCAAGGCACTGGTTTTAAAATAAAAAGACGATAGCCTATGAGATGGAGCAATTTAATTATCCTAATATTTACTGGATTTTGGGTTTATTGGATCGAAAAAGTCAACAAAAATCTTACTTTTTTACTAAATTTTACAGCTTTCGAACATAAAATCTGACTAAAAGATATTCGATGTGGATTTTTTATTGAAGGGAGAGGACTCACGACCGCCTAGTCTCACAGCTGTTGAAAATATATGTTGAAACGATAGCTGTGGATTATAAGGCAGTGCTTCACGAAAAAGATGCACGTGAAGGGTGCCGCAAAAATGTAGTTTTTAGAAACTTTTGTGCAATTTATGCCCCATAATTGACTGATAAAGTGACAGTGGGGCCTCGTCTTCATATCGATATGTAAACGGTGTGTTTGTGCATAATATTTTGACACTCAAATATAGCTTTATAGCTTTATAGCATGTGAAAAATTCGGAAGTATTAATCGGCCTATGCCTAATTTAACAGTAACCACTTCAAAAGACAGCCAACAGGACGGCACAACGCTACGATTTGGTCTTAGGTTTCCTCGCAAACACTTCAAAACAGCCAAAATCTACACCCAACCCGCCTTGCCCTCACCTAAGAAGTAAAGGCAGTGATCCTTGCCGTCTGCTAGATCTGTGGGAGTGATTTGATGATTTTCCCCTCAGCATCTCAGTAGTACCTATGGTTATGCCGTGCACGTGAGCTGTACATACGCTTACTGCGTGTGTGTTTTGCACTGAATGGCAAAACGGGATTTCATGTGACGTCACGCGCAAAGGATTCCCAGGCACTGAAGGGCAAATCACACATGCAGTAAGCGTATGTACAGCTCACGCGCACGGCATAACCATAGGTACTACTGTGACACAATGGACGCGTGCCCGTCAAAACCAAAGAGACGCGCGATGTTGCCCTTCAAAACAAAAAAGACGCACGATCTTGCCCTTCAAAATTGCGTCTAGTTGGTTACAGTCACGTGACTGAAACCCCTGGCACTGTATTGTTTACTATCCTGCTTATGATCCTTTCCTTTCGCGATTCATAATAGGGGATTCCCCCACCAAAGTACAGAACCGTATAACACACATTGATTTAGCTACATGTAACCCACTGTCAAAACCGTACCAAACTATACTCGAATTTGAGGAAAGGAAAATCTCCTATCCTCTTTTTGAGTTTTTTTGTCGAGTAGAATTCTTCTTACTTAAATTTCGAAAAGAAAGTCTTACAGAAAATAAGTGACTGCAGTTAAGTTGTCTTTTATTGGCACCAGTAGGCTAGAAGCATACAACAACCGAAAGAAATAACCTGGAATAAGCCATACGTCTTGCGCAATGCCGTATGTGCCTGAATCAAGTTGATACAACCATATCCAATAGACTGTACCCCCACATATCATTTCGATCGAATCCAGTTCAACGAAGAATGTCAACCATTTGCATGGTTGCTTTGGAACATCAATAAGTCGAGGGTATTTCCTCCGTAATTGACCACTATCTAACGTAAGAATTGTATGATTTACTGTAGTACAACATATGTAAGTCAAGACAAAGATTGAGTGAACACGCATGAGAGGCAATATGAATTGAATGAGTAACAGAAAGGTTGATCAAGACAAACAACTTAGGCCGTAAGGACTTTGTACTAGCCTAGGCCTAGGCCTAATTAGGCCAAGGCTGTACGTAGGCTAAAAATAGATAGGCCAGGCTATCATTTTAAGTTCAAATCTTCATAGCAGGTCACTGTTAGGAGTGAAAATTTATTCTGACATAATGTTTAGAGGGATTTCATGTGACGTCACGAGAGGGATTCCCAGGAACTGAAGGGCAATACACCATGCAGTTAAAAGCATATAAATTTACAGCATATACGCACAGCATAACCATAGATTCTACTGTGTGACGTGCTATCATGCCCTTCAAAACCAAAGAGATGCGCAATCACGCGATGCGGTGAAACCCCTGTATACTAATAACCTTGTCAGGAATGTGACGTGAGGGGGAAGACAGTGTTGACCGTGTTGTACAGTGGCGTAGGAAGATGTTTGACACTCATGGGGGGGCCAGACCAGATGAGATTTCTCGACCTTGATCCTTGGTACCATAGTTACTGTTAAAAGAGGATCTATAAAGAAAGATATCAGTAGATACAGGTGGCCTTGTCAGCAGACTGCTGACTGGAGTGTTGCAGTCATCCCAGTAAACATGTCAGATGGATGTTGGCAGCTTTTGGTCCAATTGGTTGCACTGAAGTCTGGTACTATTTGGAAGTCTCTCTGAGGTCGCAGTGGCAGAGTGTCCATATAGATGGGTCGTTCGCCCGTCCTGAAGGACTCAAATCATCTGTTGGTGCTCTTTTTAGGTTTTTACTGTTTTGATGCATATATAGGTATCTACCTACTTCAAAGTGCCCCTGCAGGCCATTCTGGCCCCCTCTGGCTGAATTTCCAAGCTCTGCCGCCGTTAGGTCGAGGTGGGACTGACATGTCTGTAAAGAACAACCCATTTGTGACATCAGTATGATGTCAGATGGAGGGCTGAAAATGTAGTGCTTTTGCTGAAGTTGGAATTACATTAAATGGATATAACTGTTGCATTTTAATCCAAACCAACAACATCTGGTGGCCATTGATCTGATGTCAAATGGATTTGCAAACGAAAACCAAGAAGATGATGGTCCAACATAGGGGGTCCCAAAACTGATGTCAGTCCGATGGTAAAATGCTGGTCCTATTGAAGGGCTGAATACATGCACAAAGCAGACCTCAAAAATTACAAAATCGACCTTTTTTATACCTAATTTGGATTAAAACCTGTTAGGGGCTTGTGGTTGAGTATAGGATGGTAGCAGTTGCATGGTGTCTATAGATGTATAATTTGTGACTTTGTGGTCAGCATCAAAGCCATTTGGGTTCATGGAGAGCCCTATACCAGGTTGGTTGATTTGCCATTTCATGGCACTTTAACAGGCAGGAGCATACTAATGGCACCAAATTGTGCTGGTGGGACTACCATTAAATGTCCCTCATTACCTGATGGACAACTATCCAGTCTTTAGCCACTTTCTGGAAGGCTGGAATTTGATCTTGTGGAACCATCTGGAAATTTACTGTACTTTGTGTACTTCAGCATGGCTGTTTGCAGTGATGGTGAGGGGTGGAAACTCAGGTGCGGATCCAAGGGGAGGGGGGCTTTCCTGGGCTCAGCCCCCCTTTTTCGCCACATCAACAATAACTTATACGCAAAAATTAGCATAATGTTAATCTAGGAGAATATTCAAGGGGGCTGTCAGCCCCCCCCCCTTTTGAAATGTCTGGATCTGCGTCTGAAACTGGTGATTTATGATTGGGTTTGTGATAATACAGTTCTGGATCAGGAAGTTATCTGTTTTGGGAAGATGTCCATGTCAGGTCTTTGCAGTGGTGTAACTAAGGGGGTTTTGAGCCCCACAAGTCTCACCCTCCAGAAGCCCCCTATTGGAAAATCTGAGAGTCAAAAACTATATACAAGAGTATGATGAATGTGATGGTTTCATATTTGAGGCCACCCGTGAAACTGTGGAGCCCCAAGCTCCCCTCAATTTTTTTGTGGCTATGCTACAGGGTCTTTGCTTGGTTCAGCTGTCAAGCACCGGGGCAAAGTAATGCTACCCTTCCCATCCCAATTAAGAAGACAATTACAGACTCAAAACTGGTGTTTGTTGTGTCTGGAGGCGACGTATTTAGAATCTGGTGTCAGATCAGCAGGGGTGAGCTTTCAGTACCGGTACTTTGGTAGATGCTGGACATGCAATTTCTGGAATTCAGGTGGTTCCATTCCAATTATCCAGAGGGCCTCAGTGTCATATCTTAGTAACTTGGCTTTTGTCATTTGTGTTTGAATAGGAGTAAACATTATCACTTATCAGATTGATAGACAAATGAAGATACGGCAAAGGTCCAAATTTGACACCAGGGTAGAGTTTTGAAAATAGTCCTCTTGTACTTTCGGGGAGGTGATTGACCTGTGGGCAATTATTCACAGATTTGAAACATACCAGGCGCGGATCCAAGGGGGGGGGGGCTTTTCCAGCCTCAGCCCCCCCCTTTTCGCCACATCAACAATAACAAATATGTGAAAATTAGCATAATGTTAATCTAGGAGAATATTCAAGGGGGCTTTCAGCCCCCTCCCCCCCCCCCCTTTTCGAAATTTCTGGATCCGCACCTGCCTACAGTACATTAATACAAAAGAAGAAAAGTCTGATTTTAATGTTACAAAATTTCAAGCTATATGATTGTCTGTCATGGTTAAGTAAAGGATGAATATTACCTGCTTTATCCATTATTTGCAAACTTGTTTCATTGGAGGCCATTTTATTGATATAAAAAGAGATGGATTTTGAATTTTTTTAACTATGAATATAACATGTCCTTAATCAAGTTTAATATGTCTAGTTATTTTCCCAGTGGTGTTGTTTTCTTTCTTTTTGTAAAGGGGATGCACATTCCACAAGCTTTCAGTAGCTTCCTCGTGTTATCCCTCAACCATCTATTGTTGTTGCTTTTATGTGTCTTGTGATTACTGCAAATTCTTTGTATTCCGTACTGGTCGACATGCCGCTAATTTTGCCATTACTAATATGGTGCATCCTCTAAGAACTCAAAATGCTGTCGTGTGCCTGTCTGGGTGGGTTTTCTGACTTAGTTTATTAGAGCATGAGTCATCCTCTCACACCTAGCTCTCCCCTCTTCTTAGGCTGTGCAGTGGTGTGTGTCTAATCTCAAGCAATAGTCACTGTGGTAAACCCTACAAGCAAAGTACAGTAGTCTCTACTGGTTGATAAGAGAGTTGTGGTCAATAGTGCCTTGGAAGCTTGTTTGTTATCTGTACTTTAATCAGTACAGATAACAACTCTGGGGACAGGTGGAGAAGAGCTGCAGAGGTGCAACTTATGGCCAATGGGTCCTCTAGCGACATGAATGAAGTTGAATCGAATTGAATTGATGATGTAAAAAGAAAAGAATTTTAGTGCATATGTGCCTTGTACTTTTTGAGACCATAGTAGTGAGAATACCTAAAAAGGGGTTTGCAGGACTTTAAAAAAAAAACAGAAATTTTTTTGTTGTGGCAGGTGAAAAACTCATCTCAATGGCATGTAGCATTTGGTAGGTATTTATTTTCAAAGAAATGTAATTTTTTTCACAGAGATACAGTGCATGATGGAATATCTGTTGTGTCACTGCAGCACATTAGTTATAAAGTACTTTGACACCACTGTATGGAATATTTGAATGGCAGCTCAGTTTCAGTTCTCCCAACTACAGTGAGTTACTTCTAGCCCCTTCCTCAACTGTCTTTAGCTCCTCCTTATGCTGACAGAAACCTAGTTTATTGCTTGAGGTCAAATTCTGGTGAGCATACAAGGCCTTAATATGTAATCAGAACCAACCCCTTCTGCACTGTGTAAAATGTGAGCTACTCTGCATCTTTTGAATTTGATATCAATCAAAGATTGCTTTCCCTCAACCAAAAATGTACTTTATTAGGGTGATGGTTGTCTGCCTTTAATTCTTTGTATACCATACCCTGCATATGGCATAGTTTTATGCCAGATCTACTAGTAAATACATATTTAAACATTCCAACAATATCAAATTTCAAGAACAAACAGGCAGTAAAAGTCAACACATCTCACCCCAAAAAGTCAAAATTCTGTCAACTAAGTTTTCTTCTAATCCCCCCTTCAATGTCTGAAAGAGCACCTGTTTAGTGCACCTCCCAGACAAAGCAACAATAGCCTGTGTGCTGAGTTTAAATTGCTCAAGGCCATATCCACACAGGCTGAGTGATATGTTGATGTCATTAATGAGAGACCAATCAGAGTGATGCTGGTGTTTGAATGTATGTCACTCAGAGTTAAGTTACCAATTGTATGTAGAACTATATAGGGCTATTTCTAAACATGTTTTGGGGATGCCACAGACCCTTTAAGTTAAAATGTATAAAAGCATAAAAAAGGATTTTGAGGCATTGTGCTCACTTGATCCTCTGTGACCTTGATTTCAACGGAAAGTATTTCTTGACAAAACTAACCAATCTTTGAAATTAAATATCTTAAATTAGGAATGGGGTAGTGCTACTGGATTTGAGAGACATACAGTAGACTGAATTTGTTCTCATTTTCATAGGGCTCTTATAAAATATCACTGCAAAATGCTTTTGAAAATAATCCCTCATGGCAAAGAAATCTCTGTGCCTTTTGGCTCCTTAGTTATACCATACCACCACACATAGTATGTTTCCCCAAGGGTCATCATGGGATGGTTGGGGGACATAATTGGTGATAGGTAGACAAGAGAGAGATGATGGTTTTATAGCCCAAGTTGGCATGTTGTTTAATACCTCTGTCATGTGAAGTTTTTCTTTTTAAAAAGGCCAGGACTTGCCACTATTTTCCTAGTGTACTTTATATGTCTTTTGTCATAAAATTTGAATATTTTTGTTACATTTAAAAGTAAAAAGTAGAATTGGGTAACCATAGCCTGTTTGAACTGATCAGGCTTTCTGCAGATATTATGGAGTAGCCAGTCATGCAAATGGTTTGTAATAGAACATACCCCAGGCCACCTTTGAAGTGATTGGGTGTCCACTGTATGTTCAGATTCAATGCAGCATGTACGTATGAGAAATATATTACAATTGAAAAGAAACTTTTTACCTCCTCATAATAGATAGTGTGAAGTAAGATGTGCATTAGACCACCTAAAACTGGGACTAAACCAAAACCACCCAAGTGGCCTTGGTGATTTCGGACCGAAAGGTTGGTTGGTTTGGGTGGATTGGCTCACCCCCAAACTGATGTCAGTCTGGTCTTGGGTGGTCTGAGTACAATGTTTCATCAGTCTTTAGTGGTTGTATCCTAACGAACAAGTGGGTGGTCTGGTCATGAAAACCAGACTGACACACACCTTTAGTGTAAAGTCAAACTTCCTTCATCGTTCACACTTTTTTTTTCATTTTTCCCTGGCAGTGTTGAACATTTATCAACACCATGGATGAGTTAGATAGACGACGAAGGAGGAGGTTGCTGGAGATTGCTCCCAGATTTGTTAACGATGTTCCTGCAGTACAACTAATGGATGAATTAACATGCATCACCTCACCGTCAACACGAGTAAGTTGGAAAATATTACTTGAAATGATTTGGCTATGATAATTTTAAGAAAGTAGCTGTGAAGTATAGAATCATAAAAGGTGTGTTTACTCTGAGTTCAGTTTTTCTAATTTCTCATATAAACAAAAGATAAGAACATTAAAGTCAGATGGGTATATGCAGCCCATAGTCTTTTTTCATTTTAAGAAAGTAGCCATTAAAGGCTTTCTAATGTCATCCCAGACAGTAACAGTTCTCCCTACTAACTTAACTTTTAACCCCTCCTCCAATTTAAACCAAACCACCTGTCTAGTACACCTCTGAGACAGAGCCACAGTAGCCTGCACTGAGTTTAAATTGCTCAAGGCAATATATTGCCAAATGCAAGTGTGAATGAATTGGGAACACAACTGACTGTGCAAGTCATTGTTGACCAACCAGAGTGAGACTGTATTGTGTGAATGAATGTCAATCAAAGTGCAGTTATCGATTGTGTTTAGAACTCTAGGGCTATTCCTAAATATGTCTGGGCAGAGAGTTTCCAGCAACTCCCTGGTTTGGGGGATGCCATATCCACTTTAAAGTTGGAATCACAATGTGGCTATTGACATATTTCCTCTTAGTGCAGTTTTTCTTAATATTTCTTTATGGGAATTTGAAGTTTACAGCTTATAAGGCTGGTACTTCAGCCCATTCATCCGAGCAAGTGGCACAGTGGTTATGATCCACAACTTCCAATTATGAGGTCATGCATTCGAATCCCAGCTCGGACAGTTTCTCGTCTAGTTTCTGGGTTGTAGTTTATTGTCTGCTATCCCTTCATCATAGACATTAAATTGTGTGTTTGTCCCACGAAACTGGCATTGCCAGCTTGGCGTAATACTCCACAATTGGAGGGTTGCCGAGTTCCCGCAAGGGAGGATCATTAAAACAGACAAACAATCCTTGGACCAATAGTCCATAGTACCATTATGGAATGGGCCTTTTCACTGTAAGACTGATGAGCTGTAGGACCAATTGGCTCCAGGACCCATGAGCTAGTGTAGTACTATACCCATGGGTTTACTACAGGTCTATGGGCTATATCACGGGCCTTTGTGTGATTTTTAGGTTGTTGGTTGTAGTTTAAGTTTTGGTCTCAATGATAAGAGAGAAACTTGTTAGTAGGAAGGTATGGCATTGATTTATAACATTAGGGCACCTTCAAGTTAATTTTGTGTGTTGTTGATTTAAGTGATGTCAAGAGTTCATGCAATCTTCATTTAACAGTATTTTCCTTGTACACCACAGGAACAAATTAGAAATCGAGAACGCTTAGACAGTAGAGCAGATGCCAACAGATTACTTTGCTCATCGTTAACTGGAAGGACAGGGTGGTATGACCAACTCCTTACGGGTTTAGATGCTGTTGATTGTGAGGAAATAGCAAATATGATGAAAACAGATTCTGAAGGTGATTTACAAGCCATTTAATTTTTTCTAAATCTTAGTTGTCACCAGCTGTTTTCATAAGGGCAAGGAACTAACTCCAGTTTGGTGTTCAGGGATGCTGCACTTTGCCTGAAATTTAAATGCAAATGTGGTTGCCAGAAAATATCATTTTGGCTAAAAATGTCAAGTTTTCAGCCTGCATGGAGGGTTGAGGAGAGGCTGCAATCTCCCAGCCCCTCTCTCTCATGCTTTTGGCTGTGTTGCTTAAACAGCAATATTGGGAACATTTGGGTAAGATCAAGGCAAACCGTTAGTAAATTAGCATAGAGTGGTTTGCCCAGAAACTCTTACAGTATCTTATAACCTGACATGTACATGGGGGACTGGTTGGACCTGAACATGAAAAACAGTGTAGCCCCAGGGGAGGGGGACATGGGCCATGCCCCCCAATCGAATTCTGAAAAAAATTCTTTGTTTAGGATTAAAAAGAGTGGTCGGCTCTCCAGAACTCAGTAACGTGACTGAAGTGATATGTCAGGATATACAAGATACCTATAATGTATCCTAGAACCGTCAAATTACCATGTTATGGTAACTAAAATAGGAAATCAGGAAACTAGGGATGGGTCTGGTTTAAATGGTATAGAGTGACCTTACATGGTAGTAAGCCATAGCTGGTATGCTATCGCTAGACGCGTTTCGACCTTGGAAGATAAGTACCAGGTCTCATCATTAGCGGTGGGGTTAAGTCGGCGATAGAATGCCAATGAGTTGTCACGTAGAAATTTGGTGAACCAATTGTGAAATTGAATTCTCGTATTTTGCGATAAGCTGGTTCTATAGCAAGCAATAGAGAAAAACAAATTGGTTGCATGATAATAGCAAGACCCCCTCCCCAAAGCAGTACTTCACTTGATGGAAAAATTTAAGAGTGTTACGATTCAATGCTCCTTTTCGGGTACTGCATGTCGAGTTTGTGCCAGAAACAGTTAGAAATATCACGGGTGAATGGATATTTACATAGCACAAACTGCATCTATGAATGGAATATAAAGGATAAAATTTTGGCGAAAGACGCAAGAGCAAGGATGGACGTAAGTTTATTTTCCAAAATAAAGTAAAGCTAATCTGTTAGTAGGTGAGGAATGTTTCCTGAATTTACAGAAGGATATGTTTCTGTTATAGGAAGTTTCTCGAGTGCAGATAAACTTGATAGGTTATCTCCCTGGTAAAGTGGAAAACATTCTTTTGGGGCTTTTATATTAGCTTTGATAATACAAATGTCTCATCCGTATGACCAAAGAGGCAAAAAACACTCATGATGTGAGTTTCTTCAGATAAACAAAGCACACCTCCGATACGACTGATGTTCAGATGAAAACAGAAAAGGCTGTTATTCAGTGTATTTTTAGTCGGAAGAAATTTGGTAAAGTTGCTGTGACACTTTAAATGAAATTGTTACAAATGCATAGTACGACCAGTGTTCCTATGGGTTGGAAGCGTTGTGCACGTAAGGACTTACAATTCTGTGTTGTAAAAAGGTAAAAACTTTTAGCAATAGCACAATCACTATAGCTTACTACTATGTATAGTCAACCAACTACATAAAACCAGACCCTACACTCGTTTCCTGAAAATGCACACCTATACACCATGAGATATAGGTTGACTGTTTCTATATCAAATTATTTTATCCCGATATACCACTACTTTGGTCACGTTACTGAGTTCTGGAGAGCCGACCATTTCCTCTAATTATGTCAGTGCTCAACCCATGGCTTTATTAACGTTCTGAAGCCGAAACTATTGGCCATGTTCAGTTATAATGCTAATGACTTTTGGTAATTTGTTTGACATTTTCTTGTGACTGAGTTACACGAACACCCCTGGAAAAATCTGCATAGGCTAGTGTCTACTCCTCGAGAAAAGCCTGATTACACAACTACACCAATGTACTGACAACCTTTGATTTGCTTAGCATAATTTTATGACAGTTCAAGGCTGGATTCAGAACCGGATCCAGGGTGGGTATGCCCCCGTTCTTTGCAGAGTGTTTTTTTTTGTAATAGAACAAAAAAGGTCTTCAAATGATGTTAAACATTGCACCAGATTGCATCTGAGGGTACTTAAATGTTCAGAAATTTCTCAAAGGGGAGGGGGACATCCCTCCCCTTTGCTCCCTCCCCTGGGCTGGCAAACAGGTCCTGTGGTTGGCCACCCCCAATCAAACATCCTGGCTACACCAATGGTGTAGGAACTGATAATTACAGTATGATGCTGGGGTTGGCTAATGTGCTCATATGCCCACTGATAATTTCCAATTTAGACAAGGTACTTGGTACCTGCCTTAAAAATTGGAATTATATATGGGGCACTACTAAAGATATAACAGGTGCATGTGTCTGACCTCTAAACATGTCCTTCCAAGACTTAAAAGCTAAGAAAAAAAAGAAGTTGTCTGACACCTTCACAGGGCTGATATCATCAGTCAGTGACCTTTACTTGACCTATTTTTACACTTGGCTGATATCACTGACTTTAAGAAACAAGCCGATAAAAGAAACATGGGAAAGCAAGCTTGAGACAAGACTAAAAAGACAAACGGGGTATATATAATGTGTCTGCCAAACAAAGTTTTTTTTGTCACTCTCTCTCAATTGACAAATCTGCTTGCAGAAAGTCCAACAAGGCACAATCAGTGTTTGAAAATGAAACTGTAAACAGTATAAAGAAATTAAAGACCTCTGGTTCTTCATGGACTCAAATGTAACTTCAAATTATGGTTCTACCTGAAAGGCTGAGAAGGCTTTAGTATTAAACTTTAAAATCTCCTCCTCACTCACTATTAGTATGATGGATTTGAAACATTCAGTGAGAAACATATCATATGCAATGGCATAAGCAAATCTTTTTTGAGTTGAGGTCAAGTACTTGATCTGAGTCCATGTCAAAGAAGCTGCATTAATTGTATGACTGCAAGTCAAAATGAACAAGTCATTCTCTTTTATGCCAAGATGCCCTCACTTATAAACATAAGCAGCTGTACGTGTTACCAGACCTTTCTCTGTCACTCACTAAATGAGGGGTTTTGAAGTGCATGGGCCAAGGGCCACTTGGCACTTGAGTTTTACTTTAAATTAATGGTAGTAGGCAGGACATCATTATAAACATCTTGTTGTCACATTACAAGTTTGGACACTTATCTTTCATAGGACATTTTAGTGCACATCACTAGCCACAAATGGCCCGGGGCTGCCACTTGAGAACATACTGTCTCTCTAAATCAAACCAAGATTAGGGGATGTGAGATGATGGCTGTGCTTAAATTTAAAGCTCAAGATTCAGATCCCAGGATTAAATTCCATTCAACTTTTGCTCAAAACGCATTCAACTTTGAATGGAGTTGACTGGTTTTGAATGGTTCTAACTGATTTAAAATTTATGGCAATGGTTTTGAATGGTGATCGCTAACAAGTTAAATGGTGTTAAATGGTTTCCCCCAGTATGAATGGAGTGTCCAAAACACATTCAAAATCCGAGTGGAACCATTCAGCACCATTCAGATTTTCTCAAATGAAATTTAATCCTGAGATATGAGAATACTAGCTCAGATTGTAACAGTAATACCATTCATGACAAATAAGCCCCTCCCTCCCCCCCCCCCCAAACATGAGTCATTTTGACCTTTGTAGTTTGTGAGTTGAAACAGTAACCATGAAGACCTGATTGATAAGCACAAAAATCATCCCACAAAAGTGTGTTTCACCTCTACTTGCACTTAGAATGGTCTTACGCATTGGGGTGGTAACAGTATGGAAATAGAATGTTGGGGCTTACAAAATGACCTTTTTATTAGCACATTCAGTAACAGCACATGACATAGCAGGCTGAGATTTGCAGCACAATGCACGAATACAAGTACAGATGCACTGTCTCTAGTTGTGAGTACAAATTGAAGTACCTTACTCTTCCATGAGTACAGAACAGTTCTCGTAAGTACGAGCTAGTACAGGCAACGTGTGACAAAGCATGAGTATGAGTATATGCCCTATTAAAATGGAGTATAGTACTAAATTCAGAGCAGGGGCCACTAGATGTAAGGTTCACCAGATCAAGTATTCAGTCGTTCGGTGGTTTGCTATAATGAAGAACCCTAATCCTTACCCTCTGGTCTTAACCATGACCCTGATCATTCCTTATCCTAATCCTAACCCTAAATCTATATCTAAACCTTATCCTAATCTTAGCTCAACTGTAAGTAGATTTTCGGTCCAGCAGGCCTTCGGTCTGAACCTTTATTCTAGTTGGACTGCTCCCCCTACACTCAAATGCAACTATTTGGGTCTTTTCTTAATTTAAGCTTAAGAAGCAGAAGTGCCTTGTGAGTGTTAATTGAGTCCTCTTACATCATTAAGTCTTGAGTATTACTTGCTTGTAATGTCTTGGTCATGGAAAATGAGACTTAAATCTCAAGATTTGAGTTTTGAGTTCTAGTCCTACATCTCTTTGCGGATTGTTTAAGTTATCACAGTTGTGGCAGTGCTTGTCTCTTAAAAATGGGAAAAAAAGTTTGCTGTTGAATTTATTGATTCTCCTACCCACTTTTTAATTTTTACAGGAAATAGTCTGTTGTCAGATCGCCCATCTTCATCCCCTACCTTATCTGCTGTAAACAGCAGACGAGTAGTTAACTCACTACCTGCAGATGCTCCTCATTGGAATCAAAGGCAGAATGTACGTGCTACTCCACCTTCAGTACCAGGTGAGAGACAACATATCTCAAGGAACACTACTGTGATCCATTTTCCTATTGGAGTCAAAAAAGCTCTCAGCGTCTTGGACCTACCAAATGAAGGTGGTCTCAGTAACAACTGGGAAACGCTAGCAGGCTTTTTGGGTAAATCTTTTCATTGGTTTATCGTCAGAATAGTACTTTTGAATAGTTCATTATGTTGTTCATAAAGTTGTGATGATAATGCCCACAGTGTTCAGTACTTTTCAAATGATGTGATATGTGGTGTACACTTCATTTTAAAGTTTTAATTCAACTACTGAAAAAACATTTTAAGTCATCGACTGCAAAACTTGTAAGTGTATTACGAGGTCTCCAGAACTGTACCATTACAGATCTAAATCTTGGCAAAATGTGTGGTGTGCGGCACTGGGCAGGGCCATTCGGGGAAGTTCTTTAGTGCCTATGACAATATGTTCATTAAGCCTGACACTGCTTGTTACTTATGTCATGTCCAACTGTAGTCAACATGATGGTTTCAACAGGTTTTGTAGAAAGCTGGAAGAAAAATTAACCTCTCTGTGGTATTTTTCCAGTCTTGTTGACATACATAGTACCCCAATAAATGGCCACTATTCAAGAGTGTATCCCACTCTCTTCAACAATTATATGTTTCACTGGGTACACTCTGGTTGGACTCATCACTTTGAACCCACCACTAAAATTGGTCTAGCTGCAACCCTGGTGACCACGTTACTCACAAGTGTGCATGAACAATACTTTACAAATGTGACAAAATGATTATATCGGGTGCTGCAGCACTTTGTACAAAAATTTAAAGCAGCTTTGTCCGAAAATAGTTTATATTTTGCCTGAAAGTGGTAAATTTTCTACCTGAATAGTGGGGCTGCAGCCTACCATCCCCCCAGTTTGTATACCTGTGTTTACCATGATAGCTTCACAAATGAAAGTCACTACATCGAATATTTTGTGTGCTGTATCTGCTTGTGTGCATTAAATATGTTTACTTTTTTTCCAAGATGTTACATGGGAAGAGAGTAATTGGTTGGAGAGATGTCCCAATCCTACCTCAAGAATAATTAACGCGTGGTATGAGAAACATCCGGATCATGCCACCCTTGGCAATTTGCTACAAATGCTGGAAGAAATGAATCGACCAGACATTATTTCAGAAATAAGAAAAGTGATTGGCTGGGAGGTGAGGCTTGCTTTATTTCTCCCTTAGATTGAATGAGCTTTCTTACCTTCCTTTTCTGGTACCAGTATTGGAATTTGATTGATATTTACATCGTCAATATGGAAGCTGTTTATATTTTTATTTTGCCTCAATGTGGCACAGTTTTAAGGCAAGATGAATAGTAACAAACTGTGAATTTCCCTTTCCAGTTTGTACTGCTGTCTGGAAACCTTCAGACACACACCTGGTCATTTATAAATCTGATTGTAGCCATGAATGAAATATCTAGTTATATCCCACATTACTCTTGTACCCCAAGTGCTTTGTACCCCAGGCATTACTCTTTTGTACCCCAGCACTACTCTTTTGTACCCCAAGTATTACTCTTTTGTACCCCAACATTACCACCAGCATTACTCTTTTATACCCCTACCTTACTCTTTGTACCCCAGCATCTCTCTTTTGTACCCCCAGCACTACTCTTTTGTACCCCCAGCACTACTCTTTTGCACCCCAGCACTACTCTTTTGCACCCCCAGCACTACTCTTTTGCACCCCCAGCACTGCTCTTTTGCACCCCAGCACTGCTCTTTTGCACCCCCAGCACTGCTCTTTTTCACCCCCAGCACTGCTCTTTTTCACCCCCAGCACTGCTCTTTTGCACCCCCAGCACTGCTCTTTTGCACCCCAGCACTGCTCTTTTGCACCCCAGCACTGCTCTTTTGCACCCCAGCACTGCTCTTTTGCACCCCAGCACTGCTCTTTTGCACCCCAGCACTGCTCTTTTGCACCCCAGCACTGCTCTTTTGCACCCCAGCACTGCTCTTTTGCACCCCAGCACTGCTCTTTTGCACCCCAGCACTGCTCTTTTGCACCCCCAGCACTGCTCTTTTGCACCCCCAGCACTGCTCTTTTGCACCCCCAGCATTGCACTTTTGCCCCCCAACATTGCTCTTTTGCCCCCCAGCATTGCTCTTTTGCCCCCCAGCGTTGCTCTTTTGCCCCCAGCATTGCTCTTTTGCACCCCAGCACTGCTCTTTTGCACCCCAGCACTGCTCTTTTGCACCCCCAGCACTGCTCTTTTGCACCCCCAGCACTGCTCTTTTGCACCCCCAGCACTGCTCTTTTGCCCCCCCCCAGCATTGCTCTTTTGCCCCCCAGCATTGCTCTTTTGCACCCCCCAGCATTGCTCTTTTGCACCCCCCAGCATTGCTCTTTTGCACCCCCCAGCATTGCTCTTTTGCACCCCCAGCATTACTCTTTTGCACTCCCAGCATTACTCTTTTGTACCCCAGCATTACTCTTTTGTACCCCAGCATTACTCTTTTGTACCCCAGCATTACTCTTTTGTACCCCAGCATTACACTTTTGTACCCCAGCATTGCTCTTTTGTACCCCCAGCATTACTCTTTTGTACCCCAAGTGGAGTCATGATAGCTCGTGAATACCTTGGTTTCATACTTGTGTTGGTTCTGCTGGTTGCTTTCTTTTCTAGGGGGTGGATGGAGCTTTTATTTGAGGTTGGCTTTCTTTTTTGGTTCCTTGCATTAGCAAAAGGAACCTATGTAGTCAGCTTGGCGTGTGTGTGTGTGTATGTGCGTGTGTGCGTGTGCACTTGTATTGATATCCAGCCGAGGACCTTGACCAGAATACACACCTACCACCTGAGGACATTTTTTCCACCTGAGGACCTAAACCCAGGTCCTCGGGTAAATTTAGTTCCATTGCATTCTACACACGTTTTCCATTATCTAGGTATAGGTAAGGGCAGAGTCCTCTACTGGCTATGAATTTGAAACAGGTGTGTGAAAATTTCAGAGGCCCTCAGGTGTGTAGGATACAACTGGTGGACTTATATTATATTGCCAGTATAGTGGACTTAGGAGATATATGTGGCTTCCCAGTTGGTGTGTATAGGGCCCTCTAGAGGGTAGTAATACAATGCATGTGTTCATTTGTCAATCTCATAGTTGTATGTGCTGGTCCGCAGGTGAATATGCATACATGACAACGTGCGCAGGTCCTCGGTTTGTGATAAATACCAGTATGTGTGTGTGTGTGTGACACTTGCTTCGGTACGCTGTATCTCAACAAGGGAAAGTTGGACTAAACTGAAACTTGGTACATGGATCTGTCATAGTGAGAAGGTGTGCCCTATTGTTTTTGGTGGAGGTCAAAGGTCATGTGGGGTCACCAGGGGTCAAAGACCGAAAACCTTGTTTGCACGATATCTCAAGGTAGGAAGCTTGGATAAATTTCATACTTGGTATGTGGATGCATTATGGTGAGAAGATGAATGCTGTAGCTTTTGGTGGAAGTCAAAGGTCATCTGGGGTCACCGGGGGTCAAACACTGAAAACTTGTTGTTAGCACAGTATCTCAAGGTAGGAAGCTTGGATAGATTTCATACTTGGTATGTGGATGACTTATGGTGAGAAGATAAATCCTGTCATTTTTGGTGGAGGTCAAAGGTCATTTGGGATCATTGGGAGTCAAATACTGAAAACCTTGTTAACACAATATTTCAAGGAAAGAATCTTGGATAGATTTCATACTTGGTATATAGATCCACCATAGTGAGAAGCTGTGCCATACAGTTTTTGGTGGAGGTCAAAGGTCATCTGGGGTCACCAAGGGTCAAAAACTGATAACCTTGTTGTTAGCACAACATCTCAATTTAGGAAGCTTGGATTAATTTCATACTTAGTGTGTGGATGCCTTATGGTGGGGAAAATATTTTTTTGGTGGAGACCAAAGGTCATCTAGGGTCACTGGAGGTCAAACTCTGCAAACCTTTTCAACTCTATGTCTCAGTGTAGGAAGCTTGAATAGATTTATGCTTTGAGGTGTTGCATTAAATCCAGCAGAAAACCCATATGAGTTTTGTCGGATGTCAGAGGTGAAATCACCAGATGCCAAAAAGCAAATTCCCAAGAATTCCTAAAGTCAAATATAAGCACAAAACTGTATCATTCCAGCACATTAAGATCACATTCACCCAATGACTGAAAGATGTGGGACATCTTTCAGAGATGCCAAGTATCTCAATTTTAGTTGAAATTATAGTATTACGATTTTAATCCATAATTCTGCCATTATGAAAACCTGTATCAAATACCGCTTTTTAATATTGCAGAAGATTCTCTGCCCACAAAGCAGAGGACTTGTGAAAGTTCACTAGACAGACATTTGTCCTTAGATTAGGACATGTGAGCTTGCAGAAATTGGAAATTGGAATTGATTAATTAAATGCTACTATGGGTTGTTAGTTTTATAAAGAGAACTAAGTTACTGATCATTTGGATCAGATACCATTGAGCGTGCATGAATTGTGATTGCTTAATTGAATAAAACAAATTGTAACTGTATACTGTCTGTGTTGATATCCCTTGAAGTGCCTGTATTTCTTCAGAGCAATTTATTTATGCTTGAATGTGTTAACACAAGATGTGCATTGTCTACAGAGCAGATTTTGTGCATCTACAGAAATACTGGTTCATTGAGTAGTTGGCTCAGTTTCATTACATTCAGCAAGGAACCACAGTGCCCATTGGGCTCTTGTTACTGCATGTATTATGCTTCTGTAGTATAGGCCAGCAGCTCAGATTTTGAGGTATAAAGTTCATCTTTTGGACAGCACTTGCATCAGAAGTGTCTATTTCCTAGATTCTAGCTGTGAAAAATGTGTTTGGGGGCATAATAAAAATATTGTGGTGGAGGGGAGGAGGTTGGTTGCCTTAGAACTTCCTTAGTGGCCACAAGCCTGGGACCTATGGTGCAAAGAGTTATGTGCAGTCTTAAGTTTTATTTAATTGGCTAATTGCATGGTTAATCAAACTTAAATTTAGCATATATTTTGTGCAATGGTGTCCTAGTTTATAAAACAAACTACAGGGTGTATGGTATCTGTAAGAGGGCAGTTATCACTGACTCAGAAATTATCATTTATTAGCTCAATAAGTTGAGCTATTAACGTGGCAGTGCATTTGGCTGTCTGTCTCTGTCTGTCTCTGTCTGTCTCTGTCTGTCTGTCTGTCTTTCTGTCCATCAGTATTGGTTAAAAGGCTGCTGTCTGTAGGCTCTTTGACTGTTTCTTGTCAAAGTTTGTAAGGTAATAAGACAGATCAAGGGCTTGATAATTACAGTAACAGGATGTAGGTCAAATGTCATTTGGGGTCATGAGAGGTCAAACAGTATAATCTGCAAAAACCTTCAGCACCTAGTGGTTATGTCTTATCAGATTTGGCAGGATTAGTAAGTAGATGATGATGGGTCATTAAAGGTGTACTTAAGAAGGTCAAAGGTCATTGGGGTCAAAGAGGTCAAAACGGGGCATGATGCAACAGCCTTCGACTCTTAGGAGTTGTTTCCGAATCTTTTCAGATATGACCAGAATGTCCAGTAGATGATGGGTCATCCCAGTTGTACTTTGGAAGTAGGTCAGAGGTCATTTAGGGTCAAAGAGAGGTTAAACAGTGAAATCACAATAAAGTCTTCAACTCCGAGGGTTGTGACCACCAAGTGGTTATGTCCTAGTCTTATCAGATTTGGCAGGAGTAGTAAGTAGATGATGATGGGTCATCAAAGGTGTTCTTAAGAAGAAAGTCAAAGGTCATTTGGGGTCAAAGAGGTCAAAGCAGGACATCATGCAACAGCCTTCAACTTCTAGGGGTTGTCTCTGAATGTAATCAAATTTGGCCAGATTGTTCAGTAGATGATGGGTCATCACAGTTGTATTTTGGAAGAAGGTCAAAGTTCATTTGGGGTCACAGAGAGATCACACAGTGAAATCACACAAAAGCCTTCAACTCCTAGGGTTGTGACCAACGACTGCATGGTCAAGTGGTTAGAGCATCTGACTTGCAGCCGAAAGGTCTGGGGTTTTGACTCCTGGCAGGGTCATACCAAAGATTGTAAAAATGGAACCTACTGCCATTGTGCTTGGTGCTCAGCACAAGCAATGGAGTAGGGAAAACAAGCAGTAAGCCTGGAAACAAGGCAGTGGCCAGCCCGACTCAAACCAATTGGATAGAAACTGAGCTGTAAAACCTCATCTAACTTATCAAATTTGTTTTGTCAAAATATTAATCATGTAGAAGCCTTCAACTCCAAGGGGTTGTATCCAAGTATTATCAAATTCGGCCATGTGTTTAATAGGAGATGGGTCATCATAGCTTTTCTTTGGGAGTAGGTCAAAGGTCATTTTGGGTCAAACAGAGGTCATATGGTAAAATTTTGTACAAGCTTTCACATGGTATGGGTTGTCTCTGAAGCTTATCAAATTTGGCCTCAGTGTTAAGTAGATTGACAGGTCATCATAGTTGTATGTCTGAAGTAGGTTAACTGTTGTTTGGGGTCAAAGAGTGCTCAGACAGTGACATCATGGAAAAGCTTTCAACTTTGTGGGGTTGTGTCTGAATCTTTCCAATTTGGGCATATAGTGTTATGTAGATGATGGCATACACTATTTGTCCTTTATGTTGATGTAATATGTCGTATGGGGTCACAAGAGGTCCAATGGTGCAATCCATGTCAAAGATGTCCCATTAGAGAGTTTTGGTTTTTTTTGTATTTAATGTTTTGCCATTGGAATCATCAGTTGATGGGCCTAACAGTTTGGAGTATAAAGAGCACTTCACTTAGGGTCACCTTAGTTACATAAAGTATTATGCCCATAAATATTAAAAAATTGTCGCAAGCTGGCTGGTACAAAGCGATCAGGTAACTCTGATCTGACACAGCTGTGACCATTGGCATCTCTGGCACTGAAAGGATTAGATCATGGCTGTCCTTCTAACATATCGTAATGCTTCCTATGCAACACGTGTATGTTCACCCCTGAGGGACTTTTAGACCATTTCGTTTAGATCTCTAATGAAATTACATTAATTAGCTGTGTGTGACAGAAACTATAGTTGAGCTGCTGCATCCTTGATGCTCTTTGTGGCTGGATATCTAATATTGAATATATATGGATCCTACATATGAGTTTGTTGCAGTGGCGCACCCAGGATTTTGGACTAGCAGGGGCGATTTGTTCTTTTCTAGAATGTAACAAACTAGCAATCAAAAATGTCTGCCAACAGTGTTAAGGAGAAGGGTTTTCCATCCAAGAAAATAGTGACAATACCATTTCTAGGAGATTAATTGCAGAGCCTGGGAAGGGCAATTTCCGGCCATCTAGGGGGGTATTTTTATCCAAAAATTTTCTAGTGCATTCCGCACCAACCAATGGTGGCACTCTGCTTAGATAGTCTTCCCACAATTCTCAGCCCCGGCCCCCCTTACCTCTGTTGAAAACTAAAGCTTAAATACATTTCCATCTAATAAAAAAAACACTGACAACCCTTTGGGGGGGGCAAGCCCCTTGAGCCCCCCCCTTTAGTGTGCCACAAGTTTGTTGTACAAATTAAAGACCATTAGTCAAGTAGGAAAACATTGTGGGCACATACCCATTCCAAGGGGAGCCTTGTGACATTGAAAGATTTGATATTTGGCATTTTATTTCTTCATATTCTGTATATTTAGATACAAAAACTTGAAAGAGAGAACAAGACATTCCAAATTAAGATGTATGCATTTTATTTATTATCAATTTAGTACCTTTTTCAATGTTTTCTTTTCAGGAGGGTGGGGTACCAGATGAAAGCGATTCAAGTGTGTACAGACCAGTGCATGATCCAGACCAGATTTATCGTAGCTTAGAGAAGCGCCCACAGTACAATAATAACCTTTTTGCTGGTGAAAGAACTGGTTTCAACATGGAAAACCCTACAAGATCACTGCCTTTGGATTTGAAAGATGTAAGAGTGTATAGTTAAAGAAATTATGTAACCGTTAGTTAATTTTAAAATCTGAATGCAATGCTTCTTGGTACAACAGTTAGGTACAGCAATTATTAGGGGCACACCTGAGGGAGGGGGGCTTGATGGTCTCACTGCAGGGCCTGAGTCGTTGAGGACCACTCCTCAAAGGTTGTCAGTCAGACTTTCAAACTTGCTCAAAATGCATTTTATTTTTCAACAGGGGTATGGCAGTTGTGTTTTCTAGGACATGTTATAAACTTTCTGCAGTTAAGCTCAATGTCAAGCAAACAGACAACAAATATTCCATTTCACCTTAGGCTATTCAGCCTGATTACCTCCCTTAGGGTGTCTTCTTTCCTCAGGTTTAGGTAGAATTATATGAAATATCTCCCTTTGGATGCAGCAAGTCCTGGCAAGTGCCATATCCTCTAATGTACTGTAGGTGGTCTTTTAGGAAAAATTGCCTGTGTGGTGACTCCAAGCTAAGATGGTGTCAGTTTGAAACTTTGACCCTGACCAGTTTGGCTTAATACGTCAAGTTTAGCAGTAGTTTGAATGTGCCATCTTGTATATCAAAATATAGGGAGGATCACATAGTTCAGGCTACAGTATCAAGATTCATGTAACATTGAAAAGTGGAAAACAACAGTGGAAATTAGGAAGAAACTAAAAACATGAAAAGTTATCGAGAATGATCTTTTTACATGAAAACCAAAATGAAAAAGAAAAAAAAAATAAGAAAGAAATCAAGAAAAGAAACAAAGTCAAACTTTACAGGATTAAGTTAGCACCTAGAATAAAGTGTTTTAATTTTAAGTGTATGCTGCCCCCTTCAGTGGTGACCCCAAGCTAAGATGGTGTTAGTTTGAAATGTTGACTCCCCTCCCTTGTCCCCAATACACAGAAAAACCTGAGTGTGCCACTGGCAGTCATTTGCATCTCACTGCTCTTCAGATACTATTGACAAGTCAGACTGGCTTTTTAATATGTACAGTTTAGCAAAAGTTTAAATTTGCCCTCTTGTCTATCAAAATATAAGGACGGATCACAGAGTTCAGGCTAGAGTAACAAGTTTCATGTGATTGAAAGGTGGAAAACAACAGTGGAATATAGGAAGAAAACAGTGAAAAATTATGGAAAATGATTTTTTCACCTGAACAACCCCCCCCCCCCAAAAAAAAAAGAAACACAGAAACAAATTCAAACCATACATGAAGGTAGCACCTGGTGTAAAAGATGCTTAAACACTGTTTTGTTTTCATGTTAGTGATGTATGGGGCTTCAAACAAAGAGAGGTAGAACAAGGAATCTGACATCAAATGAATAAAATGCAATCATATTCTTATGGGTTAGGAGGTCAAGTCCCCCTCCCTACCCTCAACTACAGGCAAAATATACAATCTTTGTAGAGCAAAATTACGGTCAGCCAGCAAAGTTTTGGGTGAAAGGGTAAACGTTGCAGAACATACACATGATAAGATGATGCCATTAGAATGACAGAAATTTGATGCCTGTCCGGTTTCATCGTACTTTCCACTTTTGTCTCTTTTACTTCTCCTACAGCAACGTCAACAACTAGAAAAGTTTCAAACTGAGTCTGTATTGGAAGGTAGTAGCTTTAGAGATGGTAAAGAGCTTTCAAAGAAAATGAACAACCAGCCCCTGGATCCCCCAGGTACCTCAGCCATGTCATCTTCATTGCTAGACAAAAGCCAGAAGGGACATACAAACAATCAGGACTTCCCTGGGAAAAAGGTTGTAGATTTATCAAAGGAAATCCAAGGAGCCCCTCCCCAAGATAGATTACATCCAGGATATGACTTTGGAAAGAAAGGATTGCACGAAGGTAAGGTTAAAGGTAAAAAATCAGAATTCACAGACAAGAGTGTACCATCGGATTGGCCAAAGAAAGGAGAAAGAATGGAGAGGAGTAATTTAAGTCATCCTATGAACCAGACAGGAGAGCTGTTTGGAAATGAACCCCAGGGTGGGCTGGTTAGAAGGAAGCCAATGAATGATTTTTCAAGAAGCAATGAAGCTGGAAATGGGAAACTTTTGGAAAAACCATCACAAATCCCTAGTCCTGAGGAAACATCAAGGGTTAATGTTGAGAGCAGGAAGGATATGTTAGATAATCGACCAAAAACACCTGAATCTGGGACCAAATCAAAGACCACTCATAAAGGGGAAGTCTCTGTGCTTGACAAAGTTCGTCAAGCAGAAAATGGTCAAAATGACTTGGAGATGAAGAGTCCAGAATGCCAACCAGACGAGAGGACGTTAAATCCAAACATGATGACTGCAGACTCAAGGAGAGGAACAGAGAGCAAAAATTACACACTCTCTCAAAAGAAACAAATGTACCATCGTAGAAAGCAAATTTTAAAGGAGCTAAATCTTCCTTCACAAATGGCCTCAGTGCCTGCAGAGAATTCTTTTGGTGATACACCAGTTCAGCATGATATGAGTGATAGTCCTGCCCATACTCTGAGGTCGTTTGAATCGCTTAAAATCTCGGCTTCTGATATACTGGAGTCCCCGGAGGAGTCGCTTAATGATGGGGAGCCAGCAAAATTGACAACGGTGGTGAAAGATTCATGCAATAAAGAGAAATTGGAAGATGGAGACAGGAAGGAAATAAATTGTTCTCCGAGATTGGAGGAGGGCATCAGCCCTGTGGCTACTAAAATGGTGAACAAGTCACCTCCAGCAAATGCAAGTCAGAGAATGCCTCAGGAATCCAAGAAGGATGCTGGAGAGGAAACCTGTAATGGACAGGGTAGGCAGAAACTTGGAAGTGATTGTCAAGCTGATAAACCAAAGGTAAAGATGGAGCAAGGAAAGGATGATGGGAAGGGGAGGGTAGAGATGGAACATTACCACAAAGGTTTCCATGGTGAGAGTCAAGGTATCCATGGCGAGAGTCAAGGTATCCATGTTGAGAGTCAAGGTTTCCATGGTGACAATAAGGATAGAAGAAATGTAGAAGATCGTGCAGAAGCAATGGGTGGGTGCAATGTAAAGAGTAATTCCAGCAAAGAGAACGTATTAATCACCCATGATTTTACTTATGTATTTGATGGTTCACATACTGAAATGGGTCAAGGTATGACCAGACCTACAGTTTTTACAGTTGCTGACCAAGGTATCAATAATTTGGACCAACATGGGGAGTTAGAATTAGGCAGTGCTTCAAAGAATCATCAACTCATATCAAAAGACTTCACTATGTTGAAGAGAAAGCCATTAGAGGACAGAGATGAAGTTAAGGATGACAATCTCGTGGAAAAAGAGGAGCAGATTCAACAAAGGGATGAAGAAGAGGAAAAGGTGGGGGGAAGTGATGGAGCTCACTCTTTACCATCAGTGAACCAGTCACAAGAAATGGGTGAGACTTCAGCAACCCCCAAGCCATTGAGAAGTGAAGAGCCAGAGAGGAGTGAAGTGTCAGCCCTAACTACCCTTGTAACAGGGATGGCCAGCTCTGTCTTTCGTAGTTTTTTTGGAAACAATCAGAGTTCATCATGAATGAAAATTATGTATAGTTTCAAGGCAATGGTTATAAACTTTATCTGACTCGAGTAAATGTTTGCTATCTATCAATTTTAAAGGATTACCAAAAAAAATCATAATTGAAATAAGTTGCAGTTCTAAGTCACAAAATTGCCCTTGAGGCTACATAAAAAAAGAGTCATGTGAATTTGTATTAAAACTGGGTAAATGGCTCAAAATGAGTACTACGAGCCTGAACGTGCATAGTACAAGAAGAAAGTGTTTGAACAGACACTCTTGATATTTGTAGACAGAAACTTACCCATGTAGAGTTATTTACTGAAATGGACGGCAAAGTCTCATTTTTGCTTGCACTTGATTTAATAAGATATTTGAAAAATTGCCTTTAGTCTGTCACCACTTATTACGGATTTGTCAGAAAAAGGGAAGGAGCATTTAAAGGATCTATTAAATGACCCCAGAAAGTTAAATTGTCATGAGTTTAGTACTTCTAGCCTCTCCTACAATTATCATTACGATCATAAAATTAAATATATTGAATTATTTCCAAAGAATGTCTATTTCCTGCACCTCATAGACAAGGGGCTGTAGTTTAAACTATTGCAAAGTCCATGGTCCGCAGAGTACACATGTCTTCTGTGCAATAATGCTGTCTACATTGATCTGTTCAGTTCATCTTTGACCAATAAGATTGGCTTGCTATTTGAAGGGTACAGTTTGAATTCATGTCAAGATAACTGTTGTCACCAATTGTGAATTAAAACACCCCAGGGTTCCTCAATTTAATGAAAGTGATTCAAAAGCTACTTTCATCAACACCATTCAAGGATTTGCTTAATGTAAAAAAATCTACACATTTTAGAGGGTTTAGTCAATTCAGTTTCCACTTAAAGCACAAGCACAAGATTTGATGGGCAAACCAGGGGGTTGGAAACAAATTTTCCTTTTTTCATGCCTTGATGATCCCTCTCAGAACTGGGCACAGACACCCCAGTATTTAAAAGGCTGTGTGGGGTATGATCAGGTTTCAAACCTCATCTTCAGATCCATGCCTCATCATGACCTTGCATTCATTCTGCCCATAGTGCAGAAAGATTAAATTGCCACATTTGTCAAATTAATAAACATATTTCCCATTATGTACCTAGCTCAAATGTGACAACTCCCTTCATGTCTTTGCAGAGTGTTTCATTGCCTCCCTGGAATGTAATCAAACAAAGAAGAACAGTGTTACCCAAGTTTTGGAAGGAAAGCTTCCTCTTGGTCATGAAGGGGAGGCAGTGGGGCAGGGGATAGGTGAACATCTCTGTGGTCCTTTGTGGAGGACAATGGTTTTAGTCTACTGTGTGATTGCTACAACAGAATAGGTTGGGTGGAAAAATGGAAATGGTTGAAGAGGAACCATTTATGAAAATTCCAGCAAATTTGCATTCAGTTACAAGGTGTGGTGATTCCTGAGATTTTTAGATATGAGCTTGTGAACAGTGTCATACTCTCAACCAAAAGTCAGCTTGAAACTTGAAGGGAAGACAAAGGCCACTCATTTACCATTTATCAACAATGCAATTCTTTAACCTTATGCCATTTTCCTCCTATAAAATCACGCCTTCACAGTATGAATACATGAGAGACATGCATATGGCAATTTTACAAACTTCACATTTTCTAAAATAATATCCCTTTTTGAAGGTGAATACTCTAGAGAAGGAAAAAAAAAAAAAGAAAAAATGCTCTGCTCATCAGTATGAGGAGATGACATCACTCCTGCTTGCTTCAAGTTTACTTTGAGTAATAAATGGATGAATTCATTTCCTGATATCGGTTGAAAACCACACCCTGGAAATGATTGAAAATTCACCATAATTCAAAAAGTGAAGTTATTTCAGACAATTACAGGAAGTGATGCTCTGTGCTACTTGAGCAAAAAGTTCTAAAAACTCTCAAAATATATATTTATATTTTTGCTCACATGTACACGAGTCATGCACCTAATTTTAACAGCCTATGTAGATGTGAATCTCACTTTTGTTGTACCAAATGATTGAGACAGTAGGATGTGCTCATTCCATTTGTGTTTCCTAGGTGTCATTTCTGGCAATCTAGAGGGCATATTTAGGTCAAATATCCTTGTCAGCTAAACAGAGTGCATGCCATGTAAACAGGCTGGTGATGTGTAGGTCATGTTACAATGTTTGAAATCTTAAGCCCTCCCCCCATCCCACAAAAAGTTCTGGGTGCACCAATCATTGGCTCATTGGTGTATCTCTGTACTTCTAGTATCTTACACTTACCTTACCCATGCCTATTCACTCCATGGGGATGAGAGACCATATTGCATCCCTTGTGATTGTGCTGTCACCGTCAGTCACATTCTCGTTGATTGTTATGAATACTCCCATATTCTTCAGAAGTACTACATTGTACCAAACATGAAGACATTATTTGAGCACACAGACCCTTCTCTCATTCTGGGCTTTCTGAAGGAAAGTGGCCTGTATAGAAGTTTTTGACATGACTCCCACATTTGCATTTACCTAGATTTTTGTTGAATTTTACCCCTTCTTTACTTTTTTCATTTCAAGTTTACTCCCCATTCTAGCTGACACTGTATAACACATTCGTGTTGGTGTGTCTCGTTAAACCTCATCTAACTTCTAGTATCTGAGAGTTAGTTAATGGTGAGGTAACGATAAATCACCTCATGATACGTTGGTTGAATAAACCTTTTCACAATTTCCACTCAGAATGTGCACATCTTGAAAAACTGGGGATAAACCAACACACTGCTTACCTACAACACACATGCCAAGGAACTATGTTTATTTTAGATATTCAGATCATCTCTTTTTAGATCAGCCAGGAGTGTAAGTGTTCTTACCAGTGGTTTTGTGTCTTGAACATGAATATCCTCTTCTTGGTCTTAACAATTGTCTCATAATCTGTTCCAAATAATGTGTATTTCACATATGTATAGCGATTGTGGTTTATCTTCCTTGCATATCACACAATTCCTTGCAGCAATCATAGTTGCAAAAAGGCTCATTGTGAAAAGGCCTGATGAGAACATGAAACTAAATGTGCCTTTCCACAAATTCCAAAACATGCAAAGGTATCAGAACAGCTATCATTGTTAATAGTTTTGTAATAATTCTTTTCCCAATTGCATCTTCATATTCATCCTGTACTTTTGAGATGATATAACCGACGGTTTGGGTTTTGGGGTTAGTACTCATTTAAAGAGGGATTTGCATCACCCCAAGTATGACTTTTACTTGGTGGTAAGCCCCGCCCATAATTGTCTTTACTGCTTCTCCTTGTGCAGACACAAACAGTTCACTGCTCAAGGCCACATCCTGGTGAGCATAAAAGACCCATGTCTAATCACATTCTCTGTGTGTGCTGTGTAATATGAGCTGCTCTGCATCTTTTGAGTTTTGAAACTCTGATGCCAATCAAAGAGTATTCACCAGTTAAAACTTTTGCTTACCCCTTTGTAAAAGTAATACTTGGGGTGATGCAAATCTGTCTTTAAAATTCAAATTAGCTAATGTTATCACTCAGAGTGAATTTTACAAGCAGCTGACACACTGAAATAAAAAAAAAAATGTATCTAAACAGTATAGCCTCCTGTAAATTATTATTTGGCTTTTATACTGAAGCTGTCCTACTCGCATGTTTCAATTTTTGTTGTTGTTGTCGAACAGGTTACTATAATGAGCAAAGTGAACGACCTTACATTCCTTTGTAGGAGTAAATATTGTACTGCAAGTGAAGACTTTGTGTAACTATCCCTGTTTGTACAAACATGATACAATGTACATCATGGGGATATTTTAGCTCAAGAGGTAGTAGTTAGTATCCTACACAACTTGATTTGACATTTCCAACTAGCAGGACTTGATTACATTTACATAGGTCCTTGATTACATTTTTTGCCTTCTACAACCCTCCAAATGTTATTTTGTGTGTATTTTCATACATAAGAAAATGCAAAATTTTGAAGGAAACTGTAAGGAAATAAACCAAAAAATTGGCTTTTACATCACTTTATAAAAAGTGAGATGTGATAAATAATTTTCCGAAGGCTTTCAGGACATGCCAGGAAAGGGGCAAATTTCATCATCCCAGACTGTTCCAATTCTCCCAACTATGTTATTTCTAGCCCCCCACCCCCCCCCAAAAAACGGTCTTAAGCGGCCTCCTTGCATGTGTATACACAAACCTAGTTTATTGCCTAAGGCCATGCCCTGGTGAGCATACAAGGCCCTAATGTGTCATCACAACACTCTCTGCATGCTGTGAAACTGTGAGCTACTCTGCATCTTTTGAATTCAATGTCAATCAAAGAGCAGTCACCAGCTGAGAATTTTGATATCTCCCAAACAAAAATGTACATGGGATGATGATTCTAGTCCTTTCCAAGTTTTTCAGGATGTGTACAAACCTTGGTATGAGAACAGCATAATTGCCAATTGCAAGAGGTACCCCCACTCCCTTCCTTGAAAATGAGATGTGAAGGGATGTTACTATGCTAGAACATAAAGTATTCGCTTTAGATGAAGCACAGTTGGTGGTACAGAAACCATATCACCTTGAAACTAACATGTAGCCTGACCTCTTAGGACCAAACCGGTAGCCAGGGGGTTGGGGCTGCCCTAGAAAAACTGAAGTTAACATTGCCTTAATGCAACTAAGTACACCCTCCCCTAAAGAAAAGCATATTTTGCCCCCTTAATGCTTATCTCACCCCCTTCAGTACCTTGTCTGGCTACTAGAGCCTGCTTAAGACATCAAATCACCTTCAAACACTGCAGTGTTTAAACTTAATATCTTCACTCCCCCCCTTTTGTTCGTCCCTTTATACATTCTACATTCTAACAGCACTGTAATAAAAGCCACCATCTTCAAAGCCTGCATAGTGGCCCATGGGCCACAGTCATTCCAAGAATGCCTGCAGTAGTCAAGGAGACCCTTCACAGAGTCCAAACATGTTGTGCTAACTTTCTTTTAGCTATTGACCATTGGTTTGTCCCTGCACGTGTGCCGCATGTTGGCATTTTTGTCTGCTTTCTATGTGCTTCATGCATGCCGCTAGAATCCAATAGGCTCGTTTAGCCAAAGTTCCCCGAGAAAAGGCCGTTTTCCTGGGTGAAAAATATAGACGTCTTATGTCGCCTGATGGCTAAATCCTCCTATTGAATTCTAGCCTCATGTTGGAAATGGACATGGGCAAAACGAAACTTCAAACAAAATCCAGACTGGACTAGGAACACAATAAGAATCTTTTTACACACCACACAGATGTGTGTAGGCCTTTTTTTTTGCTGTATACAGTAGGTAGGTCAGTCAAGTTTCAGTCACTAATCTCCCAGTGCGTAGTGCTGTGCGAAGTAAGCAGTAAGACTTCTCTCTGTAAGAAATATTATATTGACTGAATCCAGCCAATTATTTGTGACTGTAAATTAATGGGAAAATGCAACTCCTCAGTTGAATTTAATAGTGTACCCCATCATCCTATTTCAAGAATGGCTCCCATCAATCATATGACAATATTTTTGTTACTTATTTGTTCCATTCATGCAGAATAACTTCTTGGTTTACCTTCAATATTCGATGTTTTTTTATGCAGAAACATAACAAAAGATATTTGCGAGCCAGATATGAGATTTGCAAGATTTAGCAGATTTTTGAAAATAACTTGGGGCAACTGCTTTGTCCCTTTAAGGTTCCATCGGATTTCTAGCATGAACTATTTTTGGTTCAAATGCCGATAAACCATGGGTTTTTCCATAGCAATGAGCTTCAGTGAAGACCTTACATCTGCTCTGCTTGATATCATCTCCAGTATTATTCAGTTTACCCAGCCCTAAACAAAGGTACTGCAATCTCTGTCCTCTAATAGTTCGGAAACAATTTTAAACTGCATGGACATTGAATTAATTGGGCCACCAGATGTTTCCAGAGATGCCAAGATCAGATGATTTTTTAGCGGGTGAAAATTTTTGGACCAACTACATTCTACATTTCTTGGAAACCGACTCCCGCTGACATAGTTGTATGACTGAATCTTCCAAGACCTTTGTTTTTTTGCTTTTTTGCCCATCAAACGTTGTTCATGTCTGGTCTACTGTTACAAAGGCACACTGCACTGGCTTTGAGACCGACTTTTTGGTGCTCAGATAGCAAGAATTCATTTTTCTCACAGGAAACTATGTACAATGCGGGAGATTTTTAAAGATGCGGGAGATTCAGACAGGTAAGCAGGTGAGCGGGAGATGACTCGGAAATGCTAGTGACTTGGCAGGGCTGATATTTCTACCTCCATTGAAACAAATACTCAGTAATAGATACAATAATAAAATATAACACTCTTCCTCTGAAAAAAGCAGATGGTAGCTGCAATTGGAACACTTTGCTACCCAAGACTTTATCCCATTACTACAATAAAAGCTTAATGACCAGTGCTGGAAATGTGCAGGGCTGATCGGCAATTAACCCCCTCTAAGTCTACAAGACCTTCTGCAGAGAATACAATCATGACTTTCCAATTTTTACTGGCAGTGGGCAATTGTTCAAAGAAAGTTCAAAACTAGCCCCCCCCCCCCTTCCTGGGGAAAATATCCTTCTTCTTGAAAAAAAAGCCTCCCTCTTCTGGACTTACCCAACAGTTTTCTGGATGACATAATTTACCAAAGACACTTCAAATATGTCACATAATAAAAAGAAGACTAAAAAGAAAGAAGACAGAAATACAGCCATTTCTGATCTATTACACTAATATTTCATATCTAGATTTCTTGACTGCCAAAACACATACATAAAGACGTAAAAAGTGTTGATAAAGTTGTCAATAAAACTATAAGTCAACTATGTTGTAACCTTTGTGCGTTTCCATGATTTTGACAGTGTACATATAAACTAGTGATTAAACCCAACAACAAAGATTTAAATTTCTTCCGCAAAAATGTGAACAAAATAAGTTTTATGCAAATGAGATCATTGCACCAAAGGCAAAATTACAGTAACAGTATGAATAATACCTTGAGATTATTTACGAAAACCAACAAATATTAACGATGAGGATGACTCTTACCAGGAAAATCATGAACAATTATTTTAATACTAACACCTGTGCAACAAATCTGAAGCACAGAGAATGATGAAAGATTAAATTGCAACATACAAATAAATGTGCTTATACATAATTGTGATACTCTGTGATAAATTTTTGCTTTAAATGTGATATTAAATTTATATTGTCAATACTAATTATTTGAAGCCTCTGGATACCTCAACCTCAGATTTTTTGTACCTCAGCTATAATTGAAAGACTATGTTCGTCTTAACTCCTGAAATTTCTGACTAGCGTACAATACAATCTAGTGATAATTTTTTACATTTTTCTGCCTATACATTTATATGTAAAAACTAAAATGTAGAAAAATACAGTTTGAAAGACCACATGACCTACTCTAATTTGACCTGATTTTGCGATATAGTCTTAATAATGATTTGACAGATTATATTTCAGATTAAAAGTATTTTTCTCTTCACTTTTTAATCTCAAAGACTAAATATATTGTCATTCTTTCTGCAATATCTTTTGTATGAACAATCGAAACTTTATGAAAGAGACTGTTACTTGAGATAAGCTTGTAAATGGGATAACAAGTGGCATTTATTATATTACAATCTAATCCTAAATATTAATATGCCAGAATTGTAGTATCAGAAAACATCACTGGGAGAGTGAGTTCCACAGGTGTCATATAATTTGATAAAGAGTGACCAGATCAGATTTGATTCCCTGTGCTTTGTTCACAAGACCTGTGGGTGTTATTGAGGTGTGTGAAAATGATGGCACCAAATCTTTCCCCACACTGGTGCACAAATTTTCTGTTTATTCTTTAGTATTATCATAATTATTAACATATTCGAAACTGGAGAAGCAAAGCATTCTGATCCTAAATGGGTTTCCAAAGTCAGAAAACAGAATGATTCCTTATAAAACAGAACAGGTGGCAAGTATGTAATAAGGCAGACCCTACATACTGACAAAATTACTTTTATTTCAAAGGTTTCCTCCTTTCCACCACAAAACTTCAATTACCAGCAACATTCAAGGACAGTACCAAACAGGGATATATTAAGTGGTCCAGCCATAAAAATCTGGAAATGAATCATACAAACTTGGAAGGCTTGCCACTTTAGAGTGGGGTCCAGAGGACCACTAGAAAGTCCCTGCAGAATACAAAAGTTAAAATAATGTTGTGTTCCTTGATCATCCCTGAGTGAATTTTCTTCCTTGAAACTCAAAATACAGAATGACTCCTCCTAAAACCACACAGGTGGCAAAGTATGTAATAAGGCAGAACCTGCATATAAAGAAAAGTCTCTTTGATGTCAGTTTTCCCTTCTTTTTCACCACAAGATTTTTAAGTACTGGGGGAAACGTACCTTTCATCTTTCTATCCCTACCACATAACCTACACTATTTTCATCCCACTTTGATGGCTCTGTCCTATTTTGCAAGGTGTGTGGTAGACAGTGGTACATATCTTTTATATTATTCGTTGTTTCTTCTTTTCTCTGGTACAAAAAAATCTGGAAAGTTCCGTCAATTTAAAAAAAGTGTGTATTTCTGTAAATATCTGTAAAACTCACTTTCCTAACCAACAAGTACTGGGGTATGATTTTTCCTGTACCTAGGCCATGGATTCATAACCATATTGTTCTTGAAAGATACCCAAGAAGAAAGACAGCTTGGAAAGTTCTTGTTTAAATGAAACAAGCACTTAACAATGAAGGCAACTATCACAAGTTATGAAAGTACTGTAAAAATATTTCAAAATGTCCACATGATCCTTTAAAGGGTTTAAATCTCAGCCCAGACATTGTAAATTCTCCTTACTTTGTTCTAGACCCTTCTCCAATTGAAAACAAAGCTTCATCATCCTATGCTGAGTTTAAATTGCTCAAGGCCATATCTGCAAACTACGGTGTGTGAGCTCTCTACTTTGCATTTGACACACCACTGACAGCACAGGTCATTACTGACCAATCAGAGTCAAACTACTGTTTGAATTAATTGTCAATCAAAGTGCAGTAACTTTTTAGAGAGATATGGTAATATTCCTAAATATGTTGGGAGTGCTGCAAGAGTCCCTTGAAGGTGAAAATGAGAAGAGGTCCATTTATGTATAATCTATTCTACCATATACACACACATTAACACCACACTACACTTCCCCAACCAATCAAGTTTTGTGCAGCTACCATAAAGTACATGTATTAGTTTATTAAAAGATAAAAATACTCGTATGAAAAGGAAAATTTTGTAACTGAATCACATTTAGAGTGGAAAGAATTACTAAAAGGAATGGTTGAAGCAAGCACACTAAAAGCACAAACAATGGTGATTCCCATAGGATATAAATGCTTAAATTTGATTAAGATTTGAATATTGACATATTAATAATTCACAACTACATTGCTAACAACATCAACAAAGAACTGGTCTGAAAAACTTGTTAAGGCAACGTTCACTGATATTCTATCTTTTTACTGCAACACCTTCTAGACATTAATCAATGTGTCATCATTTTAACATAAATATTCATTATTCAATTTAACATACATATTCATTATTCCTATTAGGCAACATTAATATCTGGCTTAAGCTGAATTGTAGCTCACTGAATACAGAGCTGAACTATTTCTCATGGAGAAGGCAAGACCAGCAGTCTGTAAATTAAATTTAAAAAAAAAAAAAAAAGGAAATTATTTGCTAAGCATCCAACTATTTCAATTTCTTAGAGTGGGAGGGAGTTATTTATTTAACAAATCTAAAACTAAATAAAAGTGGAGGCAAAAATGGGCCCAGACTAATCCTCTATGTGTCTGATAATGTCCCAGAGTTACACATTCACTTGTGGTGGATGAATTTGTTCTAAATTTATTTTCATAAGTTGAATGTCTAACATGCATATGTAGGATGACTACACCAACAAGTTGTAGGGCCAAACTGTAACTATTTAAAGTTTGACCAGATGCAGTGTAATGAAATATACACAGACTGAGATGAGGGCCATTTTTGAGGTCGAACAAGGATGCTTAACAAGTAATGTCTTTTTTATGTGGTCAAATCACCAAACAGAGATGACTTAACAGGAAAAGGCAGTCACCCAAATTTGAATTAGTATACCTGGTATCCTAATTCATGGCTACTTTCAATCATGTGATAATATTTTTGTTCCTTAATCCTTTAATTTCTGTAGAATAACTCCTTGGTTCACCTTGAATATTGAGTATTTTCATCCAGAAATATAGAAATATAATGAAAGATGGGGGAACAAGAGAAGATTTGAAAGATTTTGCTGATGTTTAAAAATAAGCTTGGATGACTGCTTAATTCCCTTCAAAAATTTCACAAAATGTGAACTATCCCTAATATTATCCATGAACATGCCTGAGATGTACATGTTGTGATATTTTTAACTACATAAACCTTGTCAAGTATGTATCTTAGTAATTATATTTTTTACAAATGTTCACATAAAGTCAAGTTTTTACTACAAATTTGGATAAAAGGGTATTTGTACCTTTGAGCACACTGTTGCATTATTCGAAAACCAGTATAGCACTATTTCCATACCAAGCTATAAACCACTAGAAAATCCCATAATTTCTACAATCTAGATCAAAATACTTTAACCCTTCAACCCTATTACACAAGACATCAAGACAAAATGGCACATGAGTAAAAATGAAAGAAAAAACATAAAATAGAACATAACGATGATTAAAACTTAAACACAACTTTTCATAGCAAACATGGAAATGTGGAAACTTTTCTGATGAGGAAAAATCCAAAAATTCTCTGCCAGACAAAGATAGCTCATAAATCTCAAGACAATTATGTACGTGGAACCCAAATTTCTGTCACTGTCCATCAGGTCATTTTACAGGTCAAACATATCAGATCTGCAAGTGAAAAAAAAAGAAACCCAGTCTCTTCTGATGCTATCATCATTAGCTAAGCTCATAGCCAACCAATTTGTTAAAGAGCGGGAGGAGGTAAAATGGCTTCTAGGGGAGAGTGTTAGAGTCAGATGAGGTTTTACTGCTCAGTTTCTAACCAGTTCGTTTAAGTCGGGCCGGCCACGACATTTTTTCCAGATGTGACTCACTGGCTTGTTTTCCCTACTCCATTGCTTATGCTGAGCACCAAGCACAATGGCAGTAGGTTCCATTTTGTAAGTCTTTGGCATGACCTGGCCAGGGGACAGGGGCAAGACACTTTTCAAAGGGCAAGATATGATTAGATGTATTAGGGCAAAGGTAATTTTTTTTTCTGAAAATTTTCTTGGGGGAAGCAAATTTTTGTAAGGAGGTGCTACTCCCCCTGCCTCTCCTCCCCTCCCCCTCTTGACTACAGGACTGCCATCAGCTTGGAAGAATAAGTAAACCTACAGGATGTATTTAATCTTCATGATGTCGACTGATGGTTCTCAAATCCATTCAGTGCTGCCACTTGGAAAAAATAGCACACTGAATGGATCTATGGGGGAAGGAGAATAGAATTCATGCTTTGTGCCTTGAAATAGCTTACAAGGTTTATCAGTGTTGGATCTCCTGTGACCTCAGATGAACCCTGACCTGAACCAAAACAATATAACTCTTTCACACAATATCAAACATTCACATGCCAAGTATGAGAAGAATCCATGCTGTGTGCTTAGATAATTTACTGTATTCCAGCTTCAATGACCTTGACCTCCACCAAAAGCACTTGGGTTCATCTACTTAACATATTGCATTCACACACAAAGTATCATCAGTAACCATAATTCATTCCTACCATGAAATGTCACATTTTCAAGGTTGTATAATACATCTACATGCTTAATACAACCTTAAATGACCTAAATTCTACCCAATACAGTTAATCCACCTACAGCATATAAGAAGTAGCTAAGCATCCTATCTAGCAAACATTATGTTTACAAGTTAGGCATTAATCAACAAATGAAGAGACTAATGCATAGCCATCCACCCCCTCCCTTGCCCACACACAAAAACTGAATGCTAAGGTTATGATTTTGCCTTAAGTATTCTAACCAAATGTGACCAAAACAAACCTATCTGCACAATTTCCACCCAGACAATTTCCCCTCGATAACTTCCCCTACCCCCTTGTATGTCTCACTTCCCCCTCCCCCTCGTATGTCTCTCCCTAGACAATCAGTACTCAGATGATTTCCACACTAGACAATTCCCATTCACTACAACTACCCCACAGAGAGTTTCTCTCACAGGAAAATTTGAAACTGTTCACTGTGGAAATTGTCTATCTAGTAAATATCCAGGGCGGGGGAACTCATCCAAGTGAGTTTGTCTAGGGGAAACTGTCCAGTGGGAATTGTCCTGTGGCAAGTTGTCCAAGAAACAACCAAACATACCTTCTAGTCCAAAGCAAACAAGGCAATGCAAGCAAACAGGAAAAGGAAGTGAATTTTGGCAGCTGTCACTGAGGCAGCAGACACATGGATTTTCCAGCCAAAGAATTTGTGCTGGTAGCACTGTAGATACAAAAAGAGACCAATGTATAGTCAGTTCAAGGAAATACAGGTTAATGAAAGGTAACTTTTTTTTTGTCTTCTTCTTTAACTTTCAAACAGTTCCATGAATGACTGAAGTAGAGTTTTGGGGAATAAAACAGAAATGGTTGGTTCACAAATTCCACACCATGAACTGGAAATCACAAATGATATTCAGAGTAATCCAGGCCAAGGGGATGGCCAAACCCTCTGAGGATGAGTCCCAAGTCCTCTAGCTGAACATTGATGTACACACAACTACAGCAACAGATAGCTACAATATGGATATGAAAGCAGCATGCCAAAACAGGCTGCAGCTGCCTCAGCTAAGCTGCAGCTACCTCAGCAAGCTGCATGAGCTGCAGCCATACATTGTTTCTACACACACTGCACTAGCAGGAGTAAAGTACTCCTGCTATTGCAATAAGCATGGTAACAAAACCTGGTTGCAGCTGCTGCAGCTTTGCCACGAGAGCTGTAGCTTGGCTCTTTTACAATGGTACCTAACATCCCGAGCAAAGAAGTGTGTTTGCTTAAGTCTTGTTCAGATATAAGCCGGTCAAACTGCCTTGCATGGTGACAGTCTAGGGAAGGGTTGAAAATTATTATCAGTATTCTGTAGAGATATAATTTTAACACAATATCAGATGGATTACCTGATAGTACACAAGGTCAGGGGTATCATTTTCCACAAACCATTCCAAAACCTCTGGGGTGGCATCATTGGGACACATGGATGTCCGATCCAGGGTTTTAAAGTAGTCTTCAAATGACTCATGCTCAAGAGGATCAGCATCCCCTTTGTATTCACACAGAGTGCCAGCTGTTGTGAACAAAAAAAAAAAAATGCACAAGAATTTAGATTAGGGCCTGGCACTATAGACCAGTGGTTCTTAAACAGGGGATTACCTGACAATATTTTAAGTTTGGAAAACATTTTGCAAACATTTTTGATCTTAGCCAAAGTCTACTTTTGCAACTTGTTCTTCATTTGTTATGTGTTCAGGTAAGTTTGGGTTGTCCTGTAATTACCCTCCTAAACACTGGGTGATGCAAAAAAAAGAGAAACTTTATGAAACACTAGTATGAGTGGACAAAATCTATTCTCAGGAAAATGATTACAAGAACTGATTAATGAGACTTCAGGCATGGACATTAACAGGTAGGGATCATATCCACCATGTTTGAAAGTGGAGGTGATTTCCCCCACCCCCACATTTTTAATAACCCTACCTAGGGTTACCAGATGTCTGGTTTTACCCGGACATGTCCTCTTTTTACTGGCGTCCAGGGGGATTTGTAAAATTGTGCACAATGTCCGGATTTAATGTACTTCTCACATGATCGAGTTTTCCCTAATTTTGCTTTGCGGGCTAAATATTTTGAAAGCTTTACTGGTCGTATTATAGGCCTGACCAAGTATTATGCCAATACCGTGAATTGTAGATAAAACTAACGGTATCCTCCCTCCTATTTCTTCACAAATACAAGGACTACAGATTGCCTGTACCCACGTCCCACATTTGCAAGTTGTACTACTTAATTCACTTGTAGCGACTGCAAAATGCATCGCGCGGGCATATCACCTGCTGTTGTACAATGAGTATGGTGTCTGCCACCTTTGTTACCGAACAATCTGGTCTGACAGCCGCGTGTTTTGAGACGGGAGATACGCATCACACAAAGTATGGCAACCTGCGGACAAAGTGGCTGGTAGCATAGACACACCCCAAATTATACTCATAATCTAACGGTCCGAAGTCTGAAGCTCTGATCACTGAGCAAATCTATGTGACATTTAAAGAAACTGACACATTCTTTAAGACTTTTTTTCAGGATTTGAATTTCAAAACCAAAACACACTTCATCAAAGTTAAAGAAACTCTGATCAAAGAAACAAATATCCCACCATTTTGCATCTAGACACCCTTAAAAACCGAAAAACTTCCAAAGGGGAGGGGAACCCTTCCCCGCCCAAGGGGAGGGGAACCCTTAGACCACTCCCCCAGAACGGCGATCCATGTCCTCCTTGCCAGAAAATAAATATGGTAACCCTAACCCTATGAAAAAAAGTAAGCACATGTTTGAGCTGATTCAAAGAAATTGAAGTCCAAAACGGTGAGAACAGCTATTGAATGAATTAAAATCATGACAAAATGCCTCATATTACAACACAGATCATCTGGCCTCTAAATTTTTCCATAAACCTTAAGTGAGACCTGGAATTCCTTGCTTCTGGGGTTTTACTATTTGTGCTTGAAACAGCTCTGGTCAAGATCATTTCCCAACCACTTTTGAGAAGTTGCTGATGTTCTTGAGTACATGCACTGCATAAATCAAATCTAGCTTAAGCTTCATTACCCCAAGGGATGAAAAAGTGTGAAAATATTGATAGCAGTTACTGTTCAAATAGATTAGCTATTTCTCCATCTTGACTAGAATAAATAAAAAAAAAACTAAATGTTAAAAGACACACACATATAAGCAGCACAGGAGAAAATGTTAATTTGTGACTTTTGCGAAGCTAAATCAAAACAGATTCGAAACTGAAGTTTCTTGTGTCACATACTGCAATGAGAACTTAACTATTCCATCCCTTCTTAAACTGACACCCTCAAAACAAAAATTCTGTTTTAAGTGCTCTCTTCAAGGATATATATCCAAATATGTTTAAAAAAAAACTCACCAGCAGGGCCAGCGTAGATGGTTTCTGCCTGAAAGGTGTGGAAGAAGGATACATGTAATGCAGCAACATAATTATGAAGATGTATTCTGATTGGTCAGTTAAAAAATTCACCAGAATGCAAAGGTGCACTGACGTTTTAATGATTCACTATAAAAGCATGGTACCTGCTTCATCTCTTTCAAGGGCAAATGATACAAGATTACACAAATCTGTAAATCAGAATTCCCAGGTAAACTTATGCGAGGTGGGGTGACGCTTTATTTGCCCACAAATGTCTGAACAATAGCAAAAGAGAGTATGAATTTTCAGCTTTTACAAAACAAAGTTAAGATTCCTTTTAATGGAATATTTACATATTCTTTTACAATAAACTATTTACTGGGTTTACTTTGCACATTTGTATAAGAAAGTTGCAATGTAGTTATTAATACTCCACAACCTTGAAAGGGTCTTATTCAGGGTACAAATTTTAATTTTGTTTTCCTTCACAGAGATCTTTCAAGAAGAGTGTTTAATGTAACTATTAATTTGAATCTACAGACCAATGTGGTTTCCCCTTACCTCCTTCTCCAGGGTAGTTTTCTGACGGTAACCACCATTCTTGTCATTTGTGATATAAAATGGGTGATATACTCCTGTATTGTCAGGGTCATCTCCACCGTATATTTCAAAACGGTACGTCTTGTTCCGCTGCACATAAATCTCTGGAATCAACAAATCATTCAGGTACCAGGCAATACCCCATCCAACTTGACCTGTTTGGAACATACGGAATACATCAAGACATATTTATTTAAAGCCCACCACTCCAATCATCTCCATCCATACCCCCTCACCCCCATCCCCCTCTATTCCCCTTCCTCCACTGCTTTCACTTTCAAAGAGTTGTTGTTAAAGGGTATTGTATAACATTTTGGGCCAAGTGCATTTCCTGGGAAATTTTTAACTAAGTTGGAAACAAATAACTGCAACAAGGGCCCAATGGGCACTATGGTTCATTGCTGAATGTAATGACACTGAGCCATGAGCATACAAACAAAATATTAGCCAATGTGAAGTTTGCCTGTGACCCTGGTGACTGCTACATGACCTTTAAAGTTGTTGGCAGTGAATGATGACTTCATCTACCAAGTATCCACAACCTGACCTCAAAATGACCTCTGATAACCTCCAAATGGTCCCCAGTGACCCCAGATTACCTTCCTACCTTGAGATATTGTGTTGACAAGGTTTTCAGTGTTTGACCCTGGTGACCCCAGATGACCTTTGATCTCCACCAAAAGCAATAGCATTCACCTTCTCACCAAAACACATCCACATATCAAGTATGAAATCTATCCAAGCTTCCTATCTTGAGATATTGTGTTAACAAAGTTTTCAGTGTTTGACCCTGGTGACCCCAGATGACATTTGACCCCACCAAAAACAATAGGGAACACCTTCTCACTATGGTGAACCTATATACTAAGTATGAAACCTATCCAAGCTTCCTACCTTGATATACCTTGTTAACAAGGTTTTCAGTGTTTGACCCTCAGTGACACCAGATGACCTTTGAACTCCACCAAAAATGACAGCATTCATCTTCCCACCATAATCCATCCACATACCAAGTATGAAATCTATCCAAGCTTCCTACCTTGAGATATTGTGTTAACAACAAGTTTTCAGTGGTTGACTGCCGGTTACCCCAGATGACCTTTGACCTCCACCAAAAGCAATAGCATTCATCTTCCCACCATAACCCATCCAAATACTAAGTATGAAATCTATTCAAGCTTCTTACCTGGAGATATCGTGTTAACAAGGTTTTCAGTGATTGACCCCTGGTGACCCCAGATGACCTTTGACATCCACCAAAAGCGATAGGGCACACCTTCTCACTATGGTGGTTCTATATACCAAGTTTCAGTTTAGTCCAGCTTCCCCTTATTGAGTTACAGCATACCTAAGCAAGCGTCACAGACACACATACACACACATACACATACATGCCAACCTGACTACATAGGTTCCTTTTGCCAACACAAGGAACCAAAAAACGAAACTAAATCTTTGCATTTAGTAAAACTCCCACTATAAATTAAAATTAAAATTGAACAGCTTTTAAAACACAGCTCTCACTTGTTTTATGTAAATAATAGGTCTACTATACAAACATTTGTTTTATTGAAATTACACCTGGAATCCAATCAAGTCTGCATTATACTGTAGTGTCCACAATACAATAGAGAGTGTGCTGAGTGTAGCAAACAGAAAGTTGAAAGGGTTATATTTCATGCATTTTGAACCAGGAAGGTGTTTAATAGGAAGGAGACCTAACATTCTAAGACACTTTGAAGCAATGTTTGTGTCTGATGGTAATCTTGCTTTTCTCTTCAAAATATCTATTACAATGACCAGAGGATCAACTAGGATCTTGTGACCTGTTGTTTATAGAATGACAGTGAAAAGGTCTATTCCTTACATTGACCAGTTACCTTTTCGTTGCCAGTCATTACACAAACATATGAAATTTTACACTTTTGTCATCACTGGTTGCAGAAAAAGGCATTTCTATTAACTTCACTGAAGACTTTTTACACAGCTTACATGTCGAGAATGTTTCTAAGTGACGAGGAAATTTACTAAAATTGGGAAAAATGATGAGGGCTTGAACAATGCTTAAAGCAGACGACACATCAAGTTTGTAGGGACACAAAGGAAGTACATTAGTTAAACTTTCATTAACAATCGCTTCACAAAAAATCTTGATTGAAGCTTGGCCCCCGTGTGTAACAAACCTTTAATCAGAGCATGTTTTAACAAGGGCATCTGTTTCAGGGTTACTTCGGTGTGAAAAGGACAGATTATCTTGAAGAAGGGGTAAGTCAACAGGGCTAAACAACAGGAACAAAGAGACCTGTCGATCAAAGTTTGATACCTAAATGGGATTAAATCATTTTCAAAAAGGGAGCCAAGCTCCCAGACTTTTTGTCTGGGAGGTTTGGTTGTTGTGCCTCCTGCCTAACACCTCCCTGACTGAACAGACAAAAAAATTGTACATGAAAAATTTTATCAAAATATCATGAAATGATGTATAACATACACTATCACAAGTTTTTCTATTCCTTCATAGTTCATACATCAAATGGACTAATTTGTTGAACATGTTGGTATTAGATTTTAATATTTTGAAGTTTATCTCATTAATTATTTTGCATGCACAATAGAAAAAGCAAAATTTACGTGGTGGGGCAAACTTCAGACTACAACTGACACATTTCTCACATATGGTGGCAGCCTCACCATTCTACTGTCTCATTGTAGTCTCATGATCACAACAAACAAATTTCTAAAAATGGTGGCAGCCTTTATATACCCTTTGATCACTCCAGTTTGGTATCATAGCTACAACCAAAATATGTATCACATGTGGTTGCATCTTTACATACCAATTTTTTTCATTTCTCACACATGGTGGCAGCCTTACCCTTTTCTATTGTTCCACTTTGGTCTAATGACAACAGACAACATATTTCTCACTGGTGGTGGCAGCATTACACTCTTCTATTGTTTCGTTTCTCATATATGGGGGCAGCTTTACCCTTGTCTTGTTGTCTTGTTTTATTTATCATGTATCATGGCAGCATTCCCTTTCTTTGCATCATTTCTCATGCACAGTGGCATCATTACCCTTCTATTGTTTCATTTATTATGTATAGTGGCATCATTACCCTTCTACTGTTTTGTTTCTCATGTATGGTGGCAGCCTAACACTCTTCTATTGTTTCATTTCTCATATATGGTGGCAGCATTACCCTTCCGTTGTCTGAAACTTTTGTGAATTTTACAGATGCCAAAGACCCGCTGAAGTGTGGACGGTTCCCACAATGGCTCCTGATGGAGCTCAGGGGCAATGTCTCCAATGGGGTACCAGGGTCGAAGCCCCTGGAACTCTGGGGTATTACTGAAATTGTCGACACAAGAATGAGACACTGTAAGTCAATTTTGACTGTCTTCTGAATACCTAATATTTAATAACCTTAAATATTCACTAGATTCACCAGAGATTACAGAAATCACCCATAGAGCTACTAATGAAGGTTCCCTTTGATGCTGCAAGGAGCTTTTCCTGTGAGTAGGAGGAAGAAGGAAGGTAGGGGTCGCATGGAGCTTTAAAAGACTTATGCCACTCAAGCTGTCCTATGGGCATAAATAATGAGAAGCCGACATTGGCAAACCATAAGACTGCATTTTAAAAAACATTTTCACGTTTTACTTGTGTTTTACTTCATAGTACATTGCAAAGTTACCTATTAGGTTACAGTTATCTGCAATTTTCACCCCTGTCAGTATGTCATGTTCATGGACAGCACAGGAAACCTACACTCAAGGTTAAAAGAAAGGTCTAAGCTCACATCAAGCTTTGATATATTCGAGGGGTACTTATTCTAAGCAATCTGGTGAAATTTCCATTGAAATCCAATGTGTGGTTCTCAAGATATCAGCAGATAAAGTTGTCACATTTTCAACACAAAGTGAACTTGAAGCAAGCACATATGATGTCATACCCTCACATTAATGAGCAGTCTTTTGTTTTTCTTTAAATTTTATCAACACTTTTCTCCTCAACAATGGAATGTTATAGCAATGAGATTGCATGAGAGGCATGGGAAAATTACAAACTTTTCTTTCCCATGGGGAGGTCCTATCCCTATTGATTGCAAGGTCAACACAACAGACTGAATAAACAAAGGAAACAAAGCATTCCTTATGTGAGGAAGTGATATCAGGGAGATGCCTACTAATATAACTTCCACATGCCTTTGGGTCACAAATGTTGTAACTTCTTTTGCTAATATCTCGAGTAATACAAGTCCGATTTGAATGAAAGTTTCACCAAAATGTATAGATTTAGTTCCTCTTTCACATACAAAAATTAAATTTTTGCTTAAACCCTCCTTTTAAAGTGGCAGGACCATTTTTAGCCATGGCCCTTCGCTCACTGCTTTCACCAGGATGCCAACAATGGGAAAATTAGGGTCCTCGGCAAGAAAATTTTGAAATTAATCATAATGTTAATTGCGATTTCGTGAAATCTAGCAATAAAGATAATTTACAATTTTTTTAGGGCACCTGAGGAGTGAATGTTAGACCTATTCGAGTTGTTGACATCATTTATCTCCTTTTCAAGGGAACGAATTTGAGAGCTCAGCTAAGGGAAACCTTTTGGAATCTTGTAAGGCCCTGCTTAAACTTAATATCTCATTTTTTCAAAATGCCCCCCTGCCACTCCCTTAGAGCTCATTGCCCCCATGAGTTGCGAAAATGCCCCCAGGGACGATAACGCCTTTGGGAACCACTGGGTTAGAGCATCTCACTTGCAGCTGGAAGGTCTGGGGTTCGACTCCTGGCCGGGTCATACCAAAGACTTTAAAAATGGAACCTTCAAAGGTCATCTGACCCCAAATGACCTTTGACCCCCACCAAAAACGATAGGGTTCTTCCTATTAATACGGGGAATCTATGAACCAAGTTTGATAACCTTCAGAGTTTCCCTTCTTGAGATATTGTGTTTAATAACGAGCAAAGTGTCACAAACACACATACAAATGAGCAGTGTCACAAACACACATACACACACATGCACACCCACCCATACGCACATTCATTGCCTTACGGGGTACTAGGAAAGGACCCGGTAAGGAATTCACGGGATTTCCCCATCAGCCTGGCTGACCTCCAACTTACCCAGCAGACGTACGTGTCTGGAGGGCGGGCTGCTTGCCAAGGCAGGCACGTGCAGCCGCGCGAGACTTCTCATTGCAGTGGCCGAATTTTCGGGCAGCTACACTAGTTACGAGCCGCGTGTGAGCTAGGAACGCGTGTGAGAGCAGAGGTCTCGCCGGCTGCCCTTGTACCCGCTAAGGAGGTGTCTGTGAGTGCACACATACACACACACGCCATCAGGAATGCATAGGTTCCTCTTATCATCGAACCAAAAAATTACACAATGGGGATACAGCCCATCCCACTCCCAAGTTATTCTACTCTAAGCAGCTTTAGTGTGCACTGACAGCTCCAGTATCATTGCTGTATGAAATCAAACACTCACAATTTCCAATATGCCTTAGTACATCAACCCACCTGCAATTCCTTGATAACCCTTTGCATCTCCTGAGGGCCCTATGCGGGCTGTGATGACTTCATCTGGCTTTGGTCTGATGGGATCAATATCCCATGGTTTCACCGTACCACCCCCCTTGGTGGGTGGGTCTAATTGTGGGCAAGTGGAACTGTCCCTTCCAAAGTTTACTGCAACATCTCCTGTGAAAGAAGACAAAATTTATAAAGGTTCCTTCTTACTACCATGAATTTTGTTGTGTCTTTGGCATACTCGGGCTCAAAGATTGTCCACTTCAAGTCTGCAAAGCAAAAGGTTTTAAAAGTTTAAATGCAATTACTGGCATAAAGCTGTCCTGGTAGGATTGTGAAAATGATGCTTTGTAAGATGGTAAGAGTTTTCTGATCCCCAGGATCTAAGGTTACCATTGGCCTCCACCTAAGACTATACAATCCTTTTACTCACCTACCAAGGAGAGCGGTATATTTCATTCTAATTTCTACAAAAAAATACCTTTTAAAGTTCAAGTTCAGTTCCAAGTGACTTTTAATGACCTTTGACCATCATCAAATATGGTACCTGCTGTTTTACCCAATAAAATTGCAATACAATTCCAAAAATGGGAATTACTACTAACTTTCTCCTATAATACCACATGTTTTCATGATATGAACCATGAGAGAAAAGGGAATTGTGTAAACTGTATGTACCCTATGGGAAAACTCATCTCTATTTCAAAGTACATGAAAACAACAAATAAATATATATATATGTCACTAATTTTCTACTTAGGGTGAAAGAAGTTCTTGAAAAGTCGACAATAGGGCGAAGAAAAAAATTGGGCAAAAAAACAAATTTGCCTTAACCTTTTCACACACTTTTTACATAGGAATATGTCAACATATGAAAATGTCCTTTAAAACACATAATCTGAAATTACTCCAGTGTCGACAAATTTATGGACATGTATCTGTTAACACGTACACATGGCAGGCCATTGAAATAACTTTGATTATATCTTGAAAACGGTGGGGCAAAATATATGCTTATATATATATAACCCTAGATCGACCAGTTAGGTGAAAGGTCAAATCCGGCAACACAAAAGGCTAAAACAAAAACAATAAAATATATAATATTATTATATTTCCCCTTTCAGTTTTGGGATATATGCAGGTTATTTCAATGGCCCCTAAGTCGTTAGTGTTAATGGATACATGTACGTAAGTTGGTGTGCAGTGAAGTAATTGCATAAACATTATGTGGTAAATCGGACTTGCGTATAGAGTTACACATTCCCATATAAAACAGTGTGTAAAACGTTAAGGCGAAACGGTTTTTTCTCCTAAAGGTCGAGTTCTCCCAACTGACTCCCACGCCTATCTTCTACCCACATCCTGTCATCCAAAACACGTTTACGAGCATACCATACAGTCAGGCACTTAGGGTCATCGGAAACTGCTCTGAAGAAAATACAACAATCCACCACCTTTCTGAACTTAACAAACAGTTCATACCTAGGGGATACAGTTCACATGTAGTAAAAGAACAAATACATAATGCGCAACAATTATCAAGGGATGATCTACTGACCTACAAACAAAAAGAAAACAATATGAGGGTGCCACTGGTAATCATTTACTCGCCAATACTCTCCAATCTCCCCATGAAACTACAAAAATGTACAAAAACACTGACTGATTCCCCAGAACTAAAATCAGTTTTTAAAGAACCCCCCATGGTTAGGGCTAGGGACCCCACACCCACGGATATTGCAGACACACGCGGCCCAACGTGGTTTCTTTGCTTGTAAATCTAAACGTTGCATGCTACACAAGTACATCAAACAGACAGACAAATTTTCCAGCACTAATACAGGACAAACATTTCCCATAACATCACACATTAACTGCAAATTGGAATGGCTCATTTACTTAATTACCTGCACACCCTGCAGTAAGCAATACATCGGTAAAACAGAAACCACACTATACACTAGCTTTAGCAACACGAGATCAGAAATCATCAATTTTAACAAAACTAGCGCCAAGCAACTGCCTTACACCATACATTTTAATTCTCCATCACACTCAATAGACAACATCACTCTCATCGGCACTGAACTCATCAAAGAAAGATCGCACACCACAATCCTTCACAGAGAATCATTCTGAATTGAAAAACTTAAAACTTTAAGCCCTAATGGTATCAACATAGACAAATAATATTACATGACCCTCTGCACACTTACACACAGCAGCAGCCAATGACAACACACCAATTTACTTCCCGTAAGTTACCATTGTCTAAGTTCTTAAGTTATCTTCTAATACCATTTTGCCATTTAAGTACTACCTAGAACTGTATCAACATTTAATGTCTAGACTTTCTCTGCTAGGTAGTTTCCACAAGAAGGTGTTTTTGTTTAGTAAAGCATCCAATATTTTTTTTCTCTTACACCACTCTATTTTAGACTTAGTTATAAGTACCATTGTAAACACTAAGACATCTCCTTTCCATTTCTTCCTTATGTAGTATCCTTAACATATAATATATATATATATCTATATATAGATATATCTATATGTATATTTATATTTATATGTATATCTATCTCTATATCTATATCTATATATGTTTATATATATATATATATATATATATATATATATATATATATGTATATGTATATGTATATATATATATGTATATGTATATGTATATATATGTATATATATATATATATATATATATATATACCTAAGTGTGGAATATGGGGAAATTTTTGGTCAAAATATCAACGGTAGGGGGAATTTGCCGTTAGGGGGAAAAATTCGTTTCCCCTTAACGTTTTCACACACTGTTTTAATGGGAATACGTGACTTTATGGTAAAATGCATATGGCTGTACGTAATATACGTAATTACTTCAATGTTGACCAAATTACGGACACGTATCTGTTAACACGTAACACTAATAGGCCATTGAATTTACGTACGTGTATACCTTTTTACTTAAAGGCGAAATATACACTTATGTATTTTATTGTTTTTTTATTTCGCCTAAACGTACCAAGATATACAAATTTCCCCCTATTGTTCAATCTAGTGGTATATATATATATATATATGTATATATATATATATATATGTATATATATATATATATATATATACATACATACATACATACATACATACATATATATATATATATATATATATATATATATATATATATATATATAAGGATAAAGCAGACCAGTTAGCAATTCATAGTATATTCGTTGCTACTCTGAGTTTCGTGGACAAGTCCACTCGTCAGGCAATACAAAACACGACTGACAACGAAGCGAACAATCGGCATTTACAGAACAAATAAATGTACATACCTAAAGGGTACGAATCTTACTTTGTGCACTTGATCAGGGAGAATCTGTTAGAATGCCTACAGGTGGAAACTAGCTCAGACCGGGAATTAAGAGAAGCTAAATGTGGCCTGTAGATTATAAAATACTTTTCCCATAAGCACAAATTACATCTTTTTGTAGTAACGTTATAAACACTTGCCTTTTTCAAAAATTTCCAAGTGATAGTATAAGGAATATTATTGTCTTTTAAGTGCCAAACGTATTTACTCAATGCTGTATCATTGGCATACCTACTATAATTAAATGATTTAATATGGTTATGGTACCTAGGCTTAAAAGATTCGGCAAGACCGACGTAAGTTTCTATTCTCTCAATAGTGGAAACTGTAGCCTGGTATACTACAGGGGAAGAGGTGTTGCATTGTCCGGGGACTGGGCAGATGTCTTTATTTCTACAATTGCAAGAATCATTTATTACCGTGGTGCTCTTAGTAAGCAAGGCTTGGTTGTGTGAATTTATAGTACGCTGAATATTTCCCATACAGCAATAACTGATTTTAAGGGTGTTCCTGTTAAATATTTTATGTAAGGCACTTCCAGTAGGGAAATGCTTCTTAACCAGATTGAGAAACAAATGACCAATGTTAGTTTTAACATTCATTGAAAATGGTGGATTAAACCAAATAATATTTCTGAGCCTGTTGCGTTTCTTCTTTAGGGAAGATTCGGAATAGGTGAGCTTGTGAGTATACCCGCTATCGTTGAGGGCTTGTTGGTACGTAGGAGCTACTTTGTTGAATACTGCCTCGTTGGAGGATAAGTCACTCAATCTCCTGTTGATAGACGATGGTAGGTTTCTTATAATCTGAGGGGGGTGGTTAGATTTGCTATTAACATACAACGGAATGCTGTTTGGCTTAGAGTAGGGGTAATACTGGCCTGAGGTGAGATCAAGCGAGGCGAGATCAAGGTAATTGATGGTCTTCATATTGGCTTCAACTGTAATTCTCAAATGGTAGTTGCTAAAAATTTGGCAAAGGTCTTTCTTGATGCGTTCTATTTTTTGTGGTGGGGCATCGAAGGCGGCTAGGCCGTCATCCCTGTATAAGCCAATTCGGCCTATGTCGTATTTCTGAGTGATCTTATGGAGGAGAAATGTACCTACAAGTTCACAGATTTCTGCCCCATCAAAACTTCCCATGGTTACATCGAATAGATCTTCGGATGATTTTTTGACCCATGGCTTTCCATCATGGAAGAGTAGGGACTTCCTGCAGTGCATAACAATGTCGAGGTCTTGCTCAGAAATGGCATCGTTTAACAAAGCGAAGTTAAGGGCTTGTGACAGTAAATCCTCAGTTATAGACGGGTAAAAGTCCACTATATCAAAGCAAATGAAAAGGAGCAAAGTAGCTCCTACGTACCAACAAGCCCTCAACGATAGCGGGTATACTCACAAGCTCACCTATTCCGAATCTTCCCTAAAGAAGAAACGCAACAGGCTCAGAAATATTATTTCTGTAAATGCCGATTGTTCGCTTCGTTGTCAGTTGTGTTTTGTATTGCCTGACGAGTGGACTTGTCCACGAAACTCAGAGTAGCAACGAATATACTATGAATTGCTAACTGGTCTGCTTTATCCTTGTAGTAACGCTCAACAACTAGTCGGGTAGATATAGGGTTTGACCCTAAAAAAATTCCTACAAGTGAGTTTTATGCAGTTTGGTATTAGTTGAGGTGTATAATGTACCCAGGAAAAAATCCACCAAAATCCACCCATGGAAAGGGCCGAAATTAGGTCAAATCCAAAATGGCGGCTTTTTAAACCTTTTTTTCCTACTTCAATGTCAAAAAGGTGTATGTAATGTGGGTTTTATTGGCAAATTTTATGCGTAAAAATGTTTCTATGACTACCTCTGACTAAATGTTTCAAGTTCCCTTGCAAAAACACAATGATGACGTCACAATGACGTCAATAAATCTTTCCATTGAAGGTTTGAATGCCTTCGTATAATGGTTTTATTATAAAAACTGCAGAAAAGAGACGTGTAACTTGCGTACTTTAAAAGGTTTATGTAAAATTGAATGATCCTTGTGAAATTTTTAGTGTTGAAGCTTAGAGTGTTCAGAAGTCAAAGCCCTCAGAAAGTATTGCGCAATACCATGTTCTCAGGAAGAATGGTGCAAGCGCCATTTCGTCATATTTTGAAAGCTGATATCTTTTCACAGGAATTAGATCAATGGCTGAAAATTCGTATGTGGTATGATGTAAAGCTATATAAAAAGAATCTGATGTCAAAGCGGCATTACTTCTCTCATTTTTGAAATCTGGGCACTTGAAAATGTAATTTTTTACTTCTAAATGTAATTTTTTTTTAATTTTATGAATTTGCAGGCCATTTATTAATTGTTAGATGGCCCCCATAATTTATATAACTTTAACGTTATTCCAGGTCAATAAGCGAGAGAAAGCATAACCATTCAATGCCTTTAATTATTAAGTGCTGAGGTCCAAAACTGGTTGCCTTAAAATATTTCAGCAAAGGGACATGGGAAGGGCGAAAAACGACTAAAACTGTCCTGAACGTGACCTTTAAAGTTAACCTATTCCTTATGGAACTCAAGTATTTTAATTATTAAAGTAAAAATTTTAGTAGTTTTTTTCGGATTTGAAATTCTCTTATGACGTTCAGATACCAAACTATTTGTTCAGATCTTAGTATTCCAACTTGAAATGCGATATAAAAGAGTATAAGTTTCATATTTTGAACTGTTTTAGTCTAAATATGAACTTGTAATCCCTTAAAGTCCACTCGTAGTGTTATTAATTTTTTTAGGCCATAACTGTTTCTTAAATCTCATTTTCATGACTATTTGACTGATAATTTTTAGAGTCATTATTTAGACTTTTCGTTCGATTAAAGTGGCATTTTTATCAGCAAAATGTTCACTTCAAAATCACAATTATGACTTGTCAAGGCACTTTCTACCATTTAAAACTAAAACTTCGGCTTAACATTTCCAAACAAAAAGGTGAGTCAAACTAATAAAATAAAAATGGTAATTAAAAAGTCAAAATTATGTAACTGAAACTTAGTATTTCATTTTAAAGTCAACATTATGCGGTCAGAAGTCCTTATAATGGAATAAAAGAGGCAAATACATGTGACCCGAATAGTCAAAATAATGAAATTAAAAGTCAAGACAATATAATTTAGGATAAATTTAGGACAATTTAGGACTTTTTCAAGTCAAATTGATAACAGTAAGGGAGAGATTTTAGGTCACATTCTGTACTCCAGAAGTAAAAGTATGACATTACTGGTCATGTTTATGAGATTTTAGATTAAAGTAATGACAATCAAGGTTACAAGTTGGAATTTGACAGTAAAAATTGTAAGATAACTGTCAAGATATTGAGGTTGTAAGTCAAAATTGTGAACGTTATAGGCAAAGTTTTGACATTAGAAGTTAAAAATGTTTTTAAAGACGTTACTTGACCCCCCAAAATCCATTTTACGACATTTTGATTTTTTTGTTCCCTTCCCATATACCTACGCTACCGATATTGATACCTATGTTGAACTCCAGCTACTTAATAATCACTGGAAATGTTGTAAGGTGCATGATCTTCGCCACGCTTACAGGCCTATATAAACCTACAGTAGCAATAGGTGGCTATATTACGAAGGCCCTCTGACATTTGGTCTAGGGCCATGGAACGGATCGGAAATTAAGAAAAACATATTTAAGGAGTGAAAAATTACAACTTCAAAGACCCGTATATTCACACTTGAGTGAATTATTGCAGGTTTGACTCCAAATTCTGTTAATATAGTAGTAAATCTCTTCACGTTTGAATTTTCAGTTATGTATCTTATTCCTGTAAAATGATATCATCCTGCAAAATTACTAAATACTTCGCAGACAGCTTTCATAATGAAAGTGAATGCGCCATACTTTTCTGAGGACTATACTCCTTGAAGGACCTAGGCTTGAAAAGTATGTCACTGCTATCATCCAGTTGTATAAACATTGTGGACCTGTGTTTATATCAAAGACTGTGGCTGTAGTGTATTCATGTGTGATGCTGGCCTTGTACGTCAGGGGCGTGTTATAGAATTTGGACCTCATTTGACAGTAAATGGCCTGATAATTATATTTAAGGGACCTGCAACTGATGTGCCGCCTTGTTGTCGAATTTGATTCTACATGATAATAGCTCCAGTTCGATGACAAACACTATAGCTTATACTTAAAATCTTATTTGTGAGTTATCTCGTGGTTAAAAATCCAAAATTGCCAAACTACAGAGCATCCAGCAAATTCTGAAACTAGACATCTAATATGTGTCGTTTTCATTAAAACGTTTGCACTAGTTGATACCCTACTTCACGCTTCTGATTTAACCTTCACAAGTTTCACCGAAATAAATGAGCCATCGTTTGGTCACTTGCTTGCAGGGGCCCACCAAGGATGGAGGAGGGGTATGCTACTTACTTGCCCCCCCCCCCCCGTCTGTTCCTGCTTAAAGAAATACAGTTTACAGGAGCAATGTGCCAAAATACTTCCCCCATTTCTGCTTGCCGACCACGACCATTAAGTGTACAAACCCATTAAATGTGTTGATGACTATCCCTGACTAAAAGCAGCTTTACTCGGGTGTCACGTGACCGGATCACCAATAGGTGTCTGTCTACAATAAGCTGTAACGCCGGGACGTACACATGTGTCCTTTCTCTTTCCCACACTTTTGAAATCCTGGCAGCGGGGCTGTTAGTTGTGGCACACCATGTAAATATGACTGTACTAAGTTCGTCCTCAAATGCTGCTTTTCTTGTGTTTAAACAAATAAGTCGTAAGCAAAACCCAGTACTTTTTAGGTCCAGTTACCAAAACCAATTCCTATCATGCATTACCCGCTAAAAGTTTTATCCTACTTACCTTGCCACCTAAATGCCAAAACATAAGAAGGCCAAGTTTACTTTACATATTTCCTGTAGGGAAGGCAATGGGCCACAGGTCAACTGTACTACTGCTTTTAAATTCAAATGTAACAACATTTTATCAATCGAACATTAGTGGAACAAATTTCCTGTGATCAGCAAACTGTGCAACTTGAATAGATCTGCGTATTAATTCCACCATGACATCAGCAATTTTGCAAATGATTCATTATAATCAATTTTCTTGAACACATTTTGATAGACTTTTGATATAATTGGAAAGGGCTTCAATGAATAAACCCTTAAGGACATAGAGTTTGCCAAGGATTCGTCAGCAGTGACACTAATTTATTCGGGACTCAAGAAGTTTATTTGACTGTCAATGTGTTGCTCTCATGTCCAACCCTGCCCAAACTGATTGAAATCCTTGCTACATAAATTAGGAGGGTGGGGGCTGGGTGGGTACATTTTGTCTCAAATCCACCCAAGTAGGTACAAGGCTACCTCAGTAAAGTACAGTGTGAAAGGAGCAAAGAGCGAATCCACCACTATAGCAATAGCACATATAGAGTATGCGTTGAGATGGCACACTCAAATATTTCACTACTCTAAGAAAAATACCGTATAACTTCACCAGCTTAATTCAGGGCCGCTCGGGAGGGGGACTGAAGCCCCACATAATTTTCAGTTTGAAGATGTTTTCTCTGAAAACGTCCAAAATAGTAGCCTACCCTTAAAAAAATGTCAAAGTTCGGGAGTGAATTGTCCAGCCACCAATCTTAGAAACTCTTGATGACAGGTAATGCAATTTCTGAGCTTAACTATTAAATGTGACTGCATTGTGTAGGTTATACACTGCTAAGTGATTATAAAAGGGTGCGACCAAACCGATGAGCAGCTTAACCCAGTGTCTTTTAATATGCAATGTTCGGTGCCTTGTATTCTACTGTTGATAATAGAAATGATTTAAGTACTGTATATGTAGGCTAAAGAGTATCTTTTAATAAAGCTTTACTGCACTTAACATGACTGCTTTGCCCATTAATTGCACATGTGATAGCCTATTGTTAGAGCCTAGGGTAAACTCTAAGGAGATGGGCTCATAACTTATACACCACAAACAGCGATGCTACCACTTCAACTGACTAGAGACTTATTTCAATGGAAAAGCACAGCTTCATGACAATCGTGTGAAATGGGAACATCCGAATATCCAACAATTAACAACCCTAAATCAGGTTACTAAGCAGTCACTGCCATGTTGGATTGAACATTACATAGTTCTGGTTGTAACGTTCTTGAAAACAGACACGGACAAACAAGGGGTGGTACCAGATGGGAGCAGGGGGCATGGCCCCATCGGGGAAGGCTGACTTCAAGGAACTTTCCCAATTTTGTCAGGGAGCCTTTATAGGTACGATAAAATATGTAATCCCGAAGACGTCAAGCCCCCCCACCCCGACAACTCACTTGAATTTCCTCTCATGTACAGCAGGTTGTACGATAGTCCCACCCCCCCCCCCCCCAATTTTTCAGATTTTCTTTCCTGAAACCCCAAAGTTTCAAATTCTTTCAAAAGAAACCAAATATTTTCGGCTCGCTTCGAGAGCCAAAAATTTTGCTTTCAATATCCTCCCGGCAACCCATCGCCCTTTTCAAGTCTTCAGACCGCCCCTCCCGCCAAAGAGTTTAGGCCCCTGTAGAGCAAATCCTGGGGCCATGCACCCCTGGACAAACCTGTTGAAGGACCAAACCATAATTTCTTTCTCTCTGCAGTGCGCTCTGCCACTTGCTAGCTTACTACATTGTAAAAATGCTTAAGTAAAAATACTACCCCTGGAAACCTACATGCAAGAAACCAAGAAGACTTTTTTTTATTTTGCATGAATTCTAGTAGTAGGCAAAGAACAGTCGTTTTGGGTGGTTTTGGGGACTCAAGTGTAAGATCATGGATGAATTATGAAAGCTTCAGGTCTACAGTAGTACTGTTGGTCAATTTAATCGTAAAACCATCATGCCAAACAAAATTTGAGTACAGCAAAACTTCCTGTAATCAGCAAAGAGTGTTATTTTTGATTCATTTACCGTTACAATGACGTAAAAACGGCCATTTTGGAAATGACCCATTTAAATAAAGATCTTGTGAACCGATTTTGGTGGATTTTTGATATGTTGTTTCCCATATCCAAATCTACCAAAAAGCACTGAAATCTCACTTGTAGGAATTTTTTGGGGTTAAGGTATATTTTGTCACAAATCTACCCGACTAAACATGTTTCGAGCACTCTCTTTGAGGCATCCGATAGCAATTTTGTCAATAAGTATATATATATATATATATATATATTCATATATATATATATATATATATTCATATATATATATATATATATGTCATATATATATATATATGTCATATATATATATATATATATATCAGGGTTGTTGATTTTTTTTATTTTTTTCAAAAAAATAAAAAAAATCGGATTTTTTTGATTAAAATCAGATTTTTTTTATTTTTTTAAATTCCGTAAATCCTCAATACAATTTGTTTGCAAATGTTTTTGAAATCTTTGTTCTGGCAGTTACACTGACTTATGTCATCATAAGCCCAATATTTCCCCTTGTCCCTTGTCCCATAAATGGACCGCAAACTATTTGACTTGTGGTGTATTAAGATGCAAGGCTGTGTCAGTTCTATTGTTAAGCACTGTGGGGCCTGTTTGTATACAAAGAGCTTAGTGGTCCAGGGTATCTGCCTCTATACACAGGAAATACATTCATAATACCCAGAAGTGGATTGGGGATTTGGTTCTTGTATTCCTTACAATGTTTGTTTACACTTGACTCAGTGGATTAATTTAGAAGTGTTACCCTCTTTTCAATGTTTAGACTCATCTAGGGAGGTTTATTGTACACATCAGTGTTACAGTTCAGTTCAGTATCACATACTTCATAGTGCATAGCAGGTCCAGTATATTTTCACCCCTAATTTCAACTGAGTTACAACAGTTAACTTTCTAGAAGAGTAGGGATTTTCAATGAATATTATCATGTCGGGCAGGAGACATGATGCTATTTGGCTCCATTTCCAAAAACTTCCATCTAGAACAGCAACAGGGTGCCGTGCTAAATGCAACATCTGTGGCCATGAGATGCAAGGATTGGTGAAGAGGATGAAGGTTCACTATGATAAGTGTTCCTCAAAGGACGATCAAAGTGGTGCAAGTACAACTTCAGAGCCACATTTTATTCATATACAGTATAAAGCAAGTGTATGATTTGAGTAACAAGGGAGTTGTAGCAAACACCCTGGAGTAAGTATGGTTGACAAAAAAATGTTGTGCAGGGGGTACAACTTGTGCTAAAATCATCTGACAGTGTGTAATTTGTCAAAATTAGTTGATCCCAATAGTTGTATTTGATTTTATTCCAATTTTTCCATCCAAAAATTTAAAAGTATAATAAAGGTGATTTAAATCAGTGATTTTTTTAAAAAAATCATTTGATTTTAATCGCGATTTTAATAGCTGATTTTAATCAGTGTGATTTTAATCAAACAACCCTGATATATATATGACATATATATATATAACCCTTAATGGTCACTTTGGGCGACAACCACTTAAATATATTTGCATATTCATGCAGGTAAAAATTAGAGAAAAAAAAACCTTAATGATCTTCTGGAACGCCCTCAAGTTAAATGTATGTCCAATTACCTGTGTGACGTACGCACAACGTTTTATTAAATAAAACAGAAATAAATTGGTATTACGCAATAAGGGTGTGTACACTTAACATACCAAATTTTTACATGCATGATATACACCCCCAAATTTCAATAGTAAATTAATACATAATGGGATTCTAGTGCAACTTACCTATAGTAACCCCAAACAGAGGGCACTAGGATACTTTTATATATTTCAAAACTTTTGAAATAACATGCAGGGAATGGTTGTTATAACGTTGTAAACATTTGGGCGACACGTATATGTACTGTTACAAGACGACCCGTCAGGAACACCGGATTGAATCCATCGACGAGCGAATGGAAAGTTCCAAAAATTCAACTTCAACGCAGCCTTTCTAGAACTGTCTAGAAGTGAGAACTGTTTACGTTATGTCCCAATTATAGCAGCGACCTGGCAACACTCCTAGCCAGCTGCAATTGTTTACAACTACTGTGTGTTCTAGAAGTTTCTATTAAGGAACGTTCTCGTAATTGCTGGACTGTGTACACTAGAAGTTTCTGTTAAATTCTGGAGAGTTCTCGATTAAAAGCCTAGCATATAAAAGGCAGTTCAACAACTGTTATAGATGAGAGACATCGAGAGATATATCATAAAACTTCATCAAGCCCAGACACTGCTGAGATATCATAAGCCAGCCACTGACACTGAACACTTGTGATAAATTGCCTTACGCCGTTTCTACACTGTGCATTGATATTGTTATCATCCATCATCGCCTAGCCTTGTCGTTATTCGCTACTGTACCATCGTCAACGTGCATGCACTACCAGCCCTTGGACCAGACCAGGCAAATATTAAGTAAAGGATTGTGAGTAAGTCTAATTAATTATTGTAAATTTAAGTAAGATAAGGAGATTGTAAATAATCATTAAGTTGTTGAATTTTAATCTCGTTCTTCTGTGATCTTTCGCTGTTATTGGTTTGACGCGACCACAAGCCGTAACAGTACCCCTTATGTCAATGTCGCCTAAAAGTACCATTTTTTCACCCGATATGTCGCCTAAAGTGACCATTTAGGGAAATATATATATTTACAAAATATATATATACAAGGTGAGGAAATGACATACCTGCTTTGGGAAATGAATCTTCAAATTTCTACTAATATTTTAAGAATCACACATCAGAATCAAACAAACCTCTCACTAGAATGCTAATGTAAAGATCCTCTTTTAAAAATCAAAAGTGAATTTTGCATAAACCTTTTCTTCTTTAAGACAAGTTTAGCAAGAAATGAGGAAGATTTACCATCTGCTCTGATAGTATGCTTTGCCACATGACCAGTTGGATTGATCCCTCCAATGCCCCATGAGACAAAAACTGACCCATCTGTTGTGATATTTTTATCTGTGTTTGCATCACCTGTAGATTAAAGATAAAAATTTTGCTTGAGACTTTCCAACTTTCTAAAGACTATGAAAAGCCTAAGAAAGGGTGATGAAGACCAAAGCTGCTTAATTTAACAACATACGTAAGAAGAATATACATTTCAATGAAAAGTAACAAGAGATACCCTGCCAAATACCAAGTTTGATGAAAATTGAAACTTTGCTTATTTATGTGACACAAATAATTTTTGCATTTGAACTGTCTTTTAATATAAGAAAGGAAATTATGCATCTTTAAAAAATTAATTTCTTCATTTAAGTTGTAACAAAATATTTCAGAAAATTTTACTGGTATAAAGAATGTTTGAACTTATGAGAAAATTTAAGGAAAAATAAGCTGTTTGCATGGACATTGAACTAAAAAGTCTGGAATAACTACAAGAGACAACCCTAGAATGGTTATGATGCTACAGACTGATGTTATTTTATTTGGCTCCAAACCCAGAAACCAAATGTTAAATACAGTACATACAATTTTCAAGCTTAGCAGCCATTTCAAGGTTTTAATATTCACACTTCCTATCACTTTTAACACTAATTATGACCATGAAAGTCTACTGAAAAGGTTCATTCTCCATCAGAATCTTCCCACAGACAATATACAGTTACAATTTGTTTTGTTCAATTAGACAATCACAATTCATGCATACTCAAGGGTATTTGATCCAGGTTGGATCTTCTGATAAAGCTAACAAAGTGTGGTAGCACTCAACCAATTCCAATCCATGCATGTTCATGTGTCCATAATAAGTACAGTGGCATATACAATCAGCTCTGTCAAATACAGTAGAAGTCTCACTCAAAGATCTGATGTTGCATTATTTTCATTTTTTTTTTTTAAATGTTTACTGCATATCTGAGACAATGTAGGTATGTCCAAATCAAATTCTTTTGTATCACATAAGCAACACTATCAAAGTTTACACTTATAAATTTCCATGTAGGTCCTTAATGCTATGCTGACAAAGGAGCCTTCTGTTTATTTTCAAAGTATGTCCACAAATGACCCAATTGTAGCCTTTGACCCTACATGTACAACACACTTCACCAGTCCCCTCGTAGTGCCCCCTCTAGTTCCGATGCGAGGTGGGCGGCGCGGGGCAATAGGTGAGTTAAGTAGGGGTCACAGATTCCCAAACAGGTAAGTTTTGGTGAATCTATTGCGCTCCTACTTACCTCCCCTATTACCACCCCTATGGAGGGAGACAAGGACCAGTTGACATTAACTAGTCCTGCTTGGCAAGCTGGATAGAAGAGTCTTAAGCATTGGCCTAGAATGCTCCTTGATGCCGACAGAGCATGTACACTGTCCTGCACACATTCCAGACTGGTCAACTAACCCTTAAAGAGTATCCTCTTTCAATTCCTTACTGATATAATTCTTCTGGAAGGTTATAGGAGCCCAAATTAAGATGTCCCAAGAATGATGCTGTTTTGATACTCACTGTACATGAGGGGCCGCTCAACAGTAATTCGCGTGATACCATCGCGAATGATGCCGCCTTGAAGAGTCACATCATCTACACCACCCTGCAGTTCATCAGGACAAGCGCCACGTCCATCGTTTGGGGTGCACTACAGTAGTGAAACAAACCATTCATTTACAAATTGCAAAAGAAAATTACATACCACCATTACGACAAAATTGTGCCTGTTCTTGGCAACGTGCCTCTACAGTATAAGACGTATAAAGCCCAATACTCTAAACAACAAAGATAATTCGAATCAGGTGACCACCCTCGGTTCTGGTGAAAAAAATTGGGTTTCTCATTTCTCAGAGACAGTGAGATTAATCCCCTTCACTTTTACCCTATGTCTGGACCATGATCCTAATTAAGCCTCTAAACATAACCTCCTTACCCTACCCCTACAGTGCCAGGGTAAAGAGACATTTTACTTCCATTTAAGTTTAAAAGTGAAAAATCATCTTTTTAGTGAGCATTTCTGATCTAAATTATACACTTTTTAATTTCCACTGTATTTTGTTATAAAACAGGCTTACTTAATTAGGCCTATAAACCTAAGCTTTCTTGACTTGATTTAAACTTCACTGGCTTCCATGGATCTTTGATATGCATTTATGATCCGTTTTTATGCTTTGTAAGACACATTGATATGTTTTACTTTTACAGAGAAAGAATGGTACAAAAATAAATTTACATTACAATACACAACACTAAAATACACTATGTAATGCTACGTTACATTACATTACATTGCATTTCAATAATGACTCTGAAGTACTGTAGCTATCGTAACAGTCCATAGTGATGTTTCTCTGGGGGAAACATATTCATACTAATGTGCTGATTAGCTAATGGGAGATTCCTGCCATGTTTTTACTCAATGATAGTGATATTTTCAACAAAACTGAGCAGGAATTCGTACCTGGCTGTAAGCATTGAGATAATAATCCTCTGCCTTAGGTTGGTTGTCATTACTATCTATATACACAACTGTGACGTCAGAACCAATCATGGATGTGCTAGTGTCGGATCCACTGATACCAAAAGCCAAGTACTCGGACATCTCCACAATGCCGATAAACTGCATCATTATCTTGTTTTCATTAGGATACAGTGTCCATGACAGGTGGAACTGACCATCTGACAGGACGACACAATTATCCAGAGCCTGCAAAAATAATGAAACAAAAAAAAAAATAATAATAATAATCCAGGTGGCTTTCATGTGATAAATTATACAATGACCGTTGGCAACAAGGATCTTAAACCGCCCACTTATGCCATTATGAATTACTTATACAAAATTGTAGGTCTTCTGAATGAATATCAGTAAAAGTGCAGGTGATTTGTACAGTATATGGGAGATATCTAAAATTGTTGTGTAATCTACCATTGTAAATCAACATAAATTCTCACCATACAAATATCCTATGAAGATAGGAGTCTGACCACTAGATTTTTTATATCTTTTTCAAATGTACATTGGATTTTAAGACTTAAAGTATACTTCAAAGGACCGTTGCATCACCCCAAACATGTTTAGGACCCCCCCCCCCCCACCCACTATCTCCATTCTCAATTGGTGACAATATCTGACACACTTTCAAACAGTAGCTTCAACTATTAAAGCTGCTTTCACTGGTCTATGATGGCATCTGCAGATCAGTGAAATATGAAGTAGAGTAGCCCATTTGCATACAGATCAGACTACAGTGGCATTAAAATCACATACAGTAGTGTATTCAGGAGAAAATGGTCATGAACAATTTAAGCTCCCGACAGGCTACTGTAACTTTGTTTGGGAAGTACAACATATTTTTTTTTCATGGTTGAAGGTGAGGCTAGAAGTTGACTTAGTTTGGAGAATTTGAAATGTCTGGGGTGATATAAGTTGGCTGTTTATCATATGTATATTCAAACAATGGCTTTGTTGTTTGTACTCCTATATGATCTCAGTTGAAGTATCTAAAATTAAGCCTACAGTAAGACTGCAGAATAGCTAAGATTTTACACTTACTCAAGACCAGATACAGTATGACAAATCCTTAATACACACAAGTGAAGCCTGCTCATATATGGAGGGTACAAATTACTGTAACTGTAACAAGTTTTTTTCATGGGGGGAGGGGGGGGGGGTGGCAGAAAGAGAATATTTTGAACCATGTTCCTGAAAAAATAATTACTTGATTCCATGCACAGTGCATGCTTAATCCCCATTTTTATCAATACCAAACTACAAATTGTACAGATTATGGCAATCCTCCATAAAATTGAAGAATGACTGTCAAGAGAACTAAACTCACCGTAGGGGTTTCATCCCCAAGGTATGGGGGCACGTTTGGACTGTTTGGTATGTCCACATGTCCAAAGTCTTGATTGACTGCATCACACCACAAGCCAATATTACCGATGTCGAAGACAGTTCTGTCAGCAGGCAGGGTCACTACAACAGTGTCTCCATTAAACCTTGGCAATCTGTTGAGACTGTTGGAATGAGGGGAAGGTGATTTTACCAGAAAGGCTTCAAAAACACTACTCCAACCACCTTTCAAACAGGATCAACTCAGAATTGTCATAAGTAGGGTGGTGGAAGGTGGGCTCCAGATAATCAAGGAATAAATCGCATTTGGCAGACTATTATTGGTAAATAAACCGTTGAGACTCCAAATTTGGCAAAATAACTGACTAGACGAAGCTGAGTCCGTTATTTTGCAAATTTGGAGTTGAGACGGTTTAAAGACAATAATAGTCTGACAAATGTGGTTTATTCCCATTCTACCACTGAAAATGTCTACAAAACTTCATTTTTATCACGTTTATGTTTACTGACTGTATATTGTGGAATAACAGGTCAGCGTGTAACCAATCAGAACGAAGGATTCTCAATAACGGATGGCCAGAGGTGGTAGAATCAAAAATTAAACCAAACTGCAAGTTTCTAAAATGCAGTAGTGGGGAACTTCTGGCCCCAGGGTCCTATGCAGCATGCGAGACCATCTGATCCAGCCCGCTGGGCAATCCGTAAGTTAAGAATCACTTGAAATGTAACTGATAATAATCTTTTAGCTCCCTATTTATCCTACTTAAACCATTTTCTGGAAATTTTATGTAAATATGCTGTGAAAAAACTCTACCAGTATACTGTATAACTTAAATCTATAGCATGCACAATGTACAGTATCATCCTTACCATTTCATTTGACATAAACCAGTTGCGAAAGGGGGGGGGGGGGAGGGAGCAGTCGCCTCCCCCTTGAGAATATATTTTTTATTCTTTTAATGATTTTTTTACAGCATCACTAGTAACTCAAAATAGAAAATGTTTAGATGCAACTCTCAAGGCCTGGAAAGCGCCATTTCCAGCAATCTGGGAGGCATTCTCTGCCAGAATTTTCTTGTACGCTTCGCGCCAACCTATGGTAGCGCTACACTTAGATAGTTTGCCTACAAACTTCTCCCCCTCCTTGGCAAATTTTTCTGGCTAGGGTCTGGATCCTTGCCTGAGCCCTGCGGGCTCTTATGATAGGGAATGTTTTTGTAAGCTTAGCATGTGGATCAGGTCAGTGCAGGGCCAAGGCTTCTAGGTAAGAGTCGATATCACCATGTGTTTTACATCAAAGCACTCTGCCCTGTGCTGTCTGAGGATGTCTACATATGTGCACAGCATGTCTCAGCTAGAAGAGGGTGGGGTATGAGTGTTTTGTACCGCTGGTTAGCTGGGGGAGGCAGTATCTCCCTCCTGTGAGTGTTAGGGCTTTTTTGGTAATGTTGGGGGTCCGAGCAATTTGGTGAGAGATTTTATGCAAATTTTGATTGAAAGTACTGCAATTGTTTTACATTTTTACAGATGGTACAAATAAAGGGTTTGAAAAAGGTGTGGGTCTGCCGGGGTGGAAGTACAGTATGCTATCGCCTTGCCACATTTTAGTCCAAGGGGAGGCGGGGTGGGCTTCAGTAACCCAAACTAATTCTTACGCCGAGGATATCATGGCAGTGATGTATGCCTGGAGCCTGGAATGAAATAATTCTGTGATCCCAGTCCATCTGTGCTACCTCCTTAGAGATTGCACAAAGAGGACAAAGACTTCCACAGCTTTAAAACCCTAAAAATAAACTCCCCACGGTATACACAGTAGTGTGTTACAGCAAAGTCTAGTCCATGAACGACTTATGTAAGCTGTATAAAACTGCATTGCCTGGTGCCAAAACTGTAAATGAAAATGGGCGTCTGGTATGCTTTGGTATTTACTTATCCCAAATGTTTTATTCCAAAGACAAAAAGAAATTTCCAAAAAAACATTCAAAATAACTTTGCTCCACTTTTTCACATTTTAAATTTTTTTTGTCATTGGTAGTTTGAATTTTCACCCTAATTATGAGTCAGTACTTGCTATCCTAGTTACTCCAAAATAATCCCCCTTGCCTTTCTGTGGAAAGTTTCTCACAGAAAGGCAGCAGGTGATGTGTTATCAAATGGGAGTAGGACAAATAGCCGTCACAGCACTCTAGATGCTTTTGGTCATTTTTTCCATCCAATGTGAAGCCATTTTACATGTAGCTCAGATCTCCTGCACAATGTCTCTATTAAAATGTATCTAATTTAACCATTGAAAAGGATTCTCACAACATAAAGTATTTTAAATCAGTACTGTTCATATTATGGAGGGGAAGTTGTTTCTCTACTCTATATGAGTCCTTGAATTTGCCAAATAAACAGATGTTATCCGAGATAGTCCAGTTTTTATCCCCATTACTCCAGTCATAGTTTCAACAGGTTCTTAGCATGAAGTTGCTCTCCATACTCCTTATGTCTCTACACTGGATTAGAACATGGGTAACTGTCCAATCAGAGGCCATTGTTACAAGACGACCCGTCAGGAACACCGGATTGAATCCATCGACGAGCGAATGGAAAGTTCCAGAGAATTCAACTTCAACGCAGCCTTTCTAGAACTGTCTAGAAGTGAGAACTGTTTACGTTATGTCCCAGTTATGGCAGCAACCTGGCAACACTTCTAAGAAGCTGCAGTTGTTTACAACGACTGTGTGCTCTGGAAGTTTCTATTAAGGAACGTTCTCGTAATTGCTGGACTGTGTACACTAGAAGTTTCTGTTAAATTCTGGAGAGTTCTCGATTAAAAGCCTGGCGTATAAAAGGCAGTTCAACAACTGCTATAGGGAGAGACATCAACGAGACCAGATTGTCACACTGCGGAGATCACAGTTATTCTCTAAACGAAGCCAGCCACTGACACTGTACTCTTGTGATAAATTGCCTTACGCCATTTCTACACTGTGCATTGATATTGTTATCATCCATCGTCGCCTAGCCTTGTCGTTATTCGCTCGTGGAAGCAGTTCCTACGCTACAGCACGCTGCAGGTCTACTACCGTACCATCGTCGACGTGCATGCACTACCAGCCCTTGGACCAGACCAGGCAAATATTAAGTAAAGGATTGTGAGTAAATCTAATTAATTATTGTAAATTTAAGTAAGATAAGGAGATTGTAAATAATAATTAAGTTGTTGGATTTTAATCTCGTTCTTCTGTGATCTTTCGCTGTTATTGGTTTGACTTGCGACTACAAGCCGTAACAGAATTGGTGGCCTAACATCCGGGAACGAAAAATACTAGAAAATTCGAGAAATTCTGTTGTAAATCGTTAGCAACTGTGTTTGTCCAGACTTTTTAGTTGTTTGTTGAACGCTTGGTATAATTTCAAAATGCCATTCAACTTAGATAAATTCGTGGCTAGTCCCTCAGTCGAGGAACTAGATTCATTAAAGAAGTCTGAGATTGTAAAGGTTGCAAAACATTATGGCATTGAATTTCAGCCTTTAATGCGGGAAGACGAGATTAAAAGATATGTTCTAGAATATCTTGTGGATGAAAGTATTCTGCCTAGTACAGTATTGGAAACAGCTATCACTGTGCCAACTGACAACACATTCGAATTGAAAAGGCTTGAAATAGAAATGAGTAAGGAGGTTAGATTAAAAGAAATGGAGAGAGAAAGGGAAAAAGAGGAAAGAGAAATGCAAATGCAAAAGGAAAGGGAGGAAAGAGAAGAAAGAGAAAGAAGGGAGGCAAGAGAACATGAATTTAGGTTGAAGCAACTAGAGTTAGGGGTCATAAAAGGCTCAGACCCTAAAATAGGCTTGGATACTGGGGGATTCGATGTTTCTAAGCACGTAAAATTTGTCCCCAAATTTCAGGAGGATAATGTGGAGAAATTCTTTAACCACTTCGAAAAGCTGGGTGAGTAACTAAAGTGGCCAAGAGATAAATGGTCCATACTCATCCAGAGTAATTTCACAGGCAAGGCTCAAGAAGTGTATTCCGCTCTGTCAACAGAGGACAGCATGGATTATGATAAGGTTAAAAAGGCCATATTACAAGCCTATGAATTGGTGCCTGAAGCTTATCGCCAAAAATTTAGAAAGTATCGTAAGGCGGATACACAAACATACATAGAGTTTGCTTATCAAAAAGAAAGGCATTTCGATAGATGGTGTGCTTCCAAAAAGGTCTCCACATTTGACACTTTAAGACAACTGATGCTGGTTGAGGAATTCAAACGGTGTGTGAATGATGACATTAAGACTCACCTTGAGGAAAATAACGCTGACAAGCTGAGTGAAGTTGCAAATTTGGCTGATCAGTATGCACTTACCCATAAATTTGGTAAAGTGGGTCAGACTCAAAACAAGGGTCAGTTTAGTAGGCCAAATAAGAAATATGGCAATAATAGTGGCACAACAGGTAACAGTGGATCTCAGTCTGGTTCTATCTCTCCAACAAATTCTGGTAAAAAACAACCAGATTCAAGTCGTCAAAAGAACGACCAGGTCAGCTCAAACAAAGCTGCCTTTAAAGACATAAGTTGTGGTTTCTGTCACAAAAAGGGCCACACAATGGCAAATTGCTTCACATTGGCAAAATTAAAGGAGACTGAAACAGCCTCCAATGCCTTAGCCATTGTAGAGAACTCTTCTGAGGTAGTCGTGACTTTACGGCCTAATTCTAACAACAAAATTAAGGAAGAATACCTTCCATTCGTGTCTGAGGGGTTTATTTCCCTAGATGGGAATTCAGCTCATCCACCCGTCAAAATTAAAATTTTGCGTGACACAGGCGCAACTCAGTCGTTGCTTCTTGATGGAGTTTTGCCATTATCGGACTCTACTTCCACAGGGGCAAATGTACTAATTCAGGGGGTTGAGTGTGGATTTATTTCTGTTCCTCTCCACAAAATTAATTTGAAGTCAGATTTAGTTTCTGGGTCGGTCATAGTAGGGGTCAGACCTACTCTACCTGTAAAGGGGGTATCTCTGTTGCTAGGCAATGACCTAGCTGGTGGAAAGGTAGTAGCCAATGCAATTTTGACAGATAAACCATGTGATTATAACAACACAGAGCAATTTGAAAAGTAATTTCCAAATTTATTCCCTGCCTGTGCTGTCACTAGAGCTATGTCACAAAAGCTCGCTATGGATGATAATCTTAAACATCCACCCTCCAAAAGTGAGGATACAGTTCTTAAAGTGGAACAAGTAAGGAATCATGTAAGGATGATAATCTTAAACATCCACTCTCTAAAAATGAGGGTATGATTTCTGAAAATAAGGATGATGAACTTAATCATCCGCCCTCTAAAACTGAGGAATTAGTTCCTGAAAATGGAACAGCACTCCCAAAAGAGGAGTCAGAGTCTGGAAAAGATTCTAGTAAAAATATTCATGGAAGTGAAGATTCTTGGTATGATCTCAGCCAATCTTTTATGACTAATCTTAATGATAGTCAGGATTGTGAGTCTCCTGGCCCCACACATAGTGAGGGGGTAGAACAGGAAAAATCAAAAATGTCTGACACACTCCACAGAGACCAGTTGTCAGTCCAACAACAACATGATGAAGAACTTCAGCCATTAATAGCTGGTGCACTCACTGAGGATGAATCCAAAGACGTCCCAGTCTGTTTTTATATTAAAAACAATATTTTGATGCGTAAATGGCGACCACCTGATGCACCATTAGATGAAGAGTGGAGAATTTACCATCAAATTGTGGTACCTAGGACTTATAGAAGGGAAATACTGAGTATTGCTCATGAAATGCCATTTGCAGGGCACCTAGGAGTCAATAAGACTTACCACAGAATTCTAAATCACTTTTATTGGCCAAAACTTAAAAGTGATGTGGCCAAATTTTGTAAGACCTGTCACTCATGTCAAATGGTTGGGAAGCCGAATCAGAATATTCCGGCTGCACCCTTAAAGCCAATTCCTGCTTTTGAAGAGCCGTTTAGTAGAGTCATCATTGATTGTGTAGGTCCCCTACCTACATGAGGCTAGAATTCAGTAGGAGGATTTAGCCATCAGGCGACTTAATACTTCTTTATTTTTCACCCGGGAAAATGGCCTTTTCCCGGGGAACTTTGGCTAAACGAGCCTATTGAATTTTAGCGGCATGTAAGAGTAGGGCAGGGCATCAGTATATATTAACCATTATGTGTGCTTCTACAAGGTTTCCAGAGGCAATACCTCTGAGAAATATTAAGGCTCGGACAGTCTTACAAGCTTTACTTAAATTTTTCACATTGTTTGGGTTGCCGAAAGAGATCCAATCAGATCAAGGGTCTAATTTCATGTCAACTGTATTCCAGCAGATGTTGTATGAGTTAGGCATAGACCAAATTAAGTCTTCGGCTTATCATCCTGAAAGCCAAGGGGCTTTAGAAAGGTTTCACCAAACATTGAAGAATATGTTAAAGACATATTGTCATGATAATGAGAGAGATTGGGATGAAGGCATTCCATTTGTAATGTTTGCTGCCAGGGAGTCTATACAAGAGTCACTTGGGTTCAGTCCATTTGAGCTTGTCTTTGGACACACAGTTCGTGGACCATTGAAATTGTTAAAGGAGAAGTGGTTATCAGATCCAGGTGAAGACATACATCTACTTGATTATGTATCCCGCTTTAAAGATCGTCTTCATGGAGCATGTGAACTTGCTCAGGAAAATCTGAGGCACTCTCAGAAGAAAATGAAAGCATGGTACGACAAGACCACTGTGAAAAGAGAGTTTAAGCCTGGTGATAAGGTGCTAGTGTTTTTGCCTGTTTCTGGTCAGCCACTTCAAGCTCGCTTTCAAGGACCTTATGTCATTGAGAGAAAAGTCAGTGACACAGATTACGTCATTTTGACACCTGACAAGCGTAAATCTAAAAGAGTTTGTCATATTAATATGATGAAGAGATATTATGAAAGAGAAGATTGTAACATTTCTAAGGATGAAAGTGTACATGATGTAAATAGTAACACTGATGATACAGGTGATCAAGTGTGTATTATCAATGCTGATTATGAACTCAGTAATGATGAAATCAAGGCTAATAATGTTCCTGACATGTGTATTAAGTTACAAAATTCTGATGTGTTGAAAAATCTTGACCAGAAATTAAGTCATCTGGATCGCAAAGAAAAGTCAGAAATGAAATCATTAATCAATGAATATGCATGCTTGTTCTCAGCTGATCCTACTAGGACAAATTTGATTGAACATGATGTTGATGTGGGAGATGCTACACCAATCAAGCAGCATCCTTACCGAGTTAACCCTAGAAAACGACAACATCTCAGGGATGAGGTTCGGTACATGTTAGACCATGACATTATAGAACCTAGTAATAGTGAATGGTCTTCCCCTTGTATATTGGTCCCCAAGCCAGACGGTGGGTACAGATTTTGTACTGATTACCGAAAGGTGAATGCGGTCACGAGAACGGATTCCTATCCGATACCCCGTATCGATGATTGTATTGATAGGATTGGGAAAGCTACGTATGTATCAAAGTTTGACTTACTAAAGGGGTACTGGGAGATACCACTCACTGAGAGGGCTCGGAAAATCTCGGCATTCGTGACGCCAGATGGGCTATTTCAGTATAAGGTTATGCCGTTTGGTATGAAAAACTCACCGATGACGTTTCAGCGCTTAGTAAATAATCTTACGTCAAATTTAGAAAATTGTGAAGTATATGTTGATGACCTTATTGTATACAGCAACTCATGGGATGAACATGTACAACATGTTAAGGCATTATTTGACAAGCTTGCCAAAGCTAATTTGACTGTCAATTTGGTCAAAAGTGAGATTGCTTGTGCCCAGGTGATATACTTAGGGCATGTGGTTGGTCAGGGTAAAGTTAGACCAATTAAGGCCAAAGTTGAGGGCATTGACAAATTCCCTGCCCCAACTGATAAAAGGCAGCTCATGCGCTTCCTAGGCATGGCTGGTTACTACAGACGTTTTTGTCCGAATTTCTCTGACATTGCTGCACCACTGACAAAGTTGTTAAAGAAAAATGAAAAGTTTGATTGGACAGATAATTGTCAAGCAGCATTTGAATTATTGAAAAAGGCACTAATGAGTTCACCAGTGTTGATTGCTCCAGATTTTGAGAAGCAATTTAAGTTGGCAGTAGATGCCAGTGACAATGGCATAGGAGCAGTTTTGCTTCAAGCTGATGAGCATGGTGTTGATCACCCTGTTTGTTATTATTCTAAGAAATTTGACAAACACCAGAAAAATTATTCAACAATTGAAAAAGAAACATTAGCTTTGATACTTGGTCTTCAACACTTTGATGTTTATTTGGGAACTACTAGTTTCCCTATCACTGTATACACTGATCATAACCCTTTGACATTTTTATCTAAGATGAAGAATAAGAATCAAAGATTGATGAGGTGGAGTTTATTTCTGCAATCATATAATGTAGATGTTAAGCACATTAAAGGGAAAGACAATGCTGTACCAGACTCGTTGTCAAGAATTTGATCTGATGCAGTATGTTGAAAATATCACTGTAAGTTTTGAAATTTTGTGTTAACTATGGCACAATGTGTATTAATGATGTTACTGTATTCATGTATTATCATCACCTTGCAAGACAAGTTGTATGTTATGATTATACCTTCCATTGAATATTGGACTACATGCTGTACATACTGTAGTTATTACTGTAAAGTTATACATTGTAAATATTGTAACTTAAGTTTTGTCCGAGACGTCCAAAACTTTTTCAAGGGGGGGAGTGTTACAAGACGACCCGTCAGGAACACTGGATTGAATCCATCGACGAGCGAATGGAAAGTTCCAGAGAATTCAACTTCAACGCAGCCTTTCTAGAACTGTCTAGAAGTGAGAACTGTTTACGTTATGTCCCAGTTATGGCAGCGACCTGGCAACACTTCTAAGAAGCTGCAGTTGTTTACAACGACTGTGTGCTCTGGAAGTTTCTATTAAGGAACGTTCTCGTAATTGCTGGACTGTGTACACTAGAAGTTTCTGTTAAATTCTGGAGAGTTCTCGATTAAAAGCCTGGCGTATAAAAGGCAGTTCAACAACTGCTATAGGGAGAGACATCAACGAGACCAGATTGTCACACTGCGGAGATCACAGTTATTCTCTAAACGAAGCCAGTCACTGACACTGTACTCTTGTGATAAATTGCCTTACGCCATTTCTACACTGTGCATTGATATTGTTATCATCCATCATCGCCTAGCCTTGTTGTTATTCGCTCGTGGAACCAGTTCCTACGCTACAGCACGCTGCAGGTCTACTACCGTACCATCGTCGACGTGCATGCACTACCAGTCCTTGGACCAGACCAGGCAAATATTAAGTAAAGGATTGTGAGTAAATCTAATTAATTATTGTAAATTTAAGTAAGATAAGGAGATTGTAAATAATAATTAAGTTGTTGGATTTTAATCTCGTTCTTCTGTGATCTTTCGCTGTTATTGGTTTGACTTGCGACCACAAGCCGTAACGCCATCATTCTCAAAAAGTGTTTTTGAAGTATCATTAAAACAGGTTCAAACTTTACTTTTGACAGATATGAGGGGTATTTAGTGTACGCAGGGACATGCCATATAAAGCATTCTAGTGAAATTTGCAAGCACTTCTTATTTGTGGTCATCGAAATATTACAAAATGTCAGTAAGATAGCGTTGCTCTTCTAAAAAACTGGGCTTGGAAAATGAATCTTTTTTATGGGAGGTAGGAAAATACTTACTTCAAATGGAGAAGAGGCTAACTTAAGAGTAACTTTTGCTGGGCAAATTTAAACTATCTGGGATGGGGCAATTTGCCCCTCAATTAAAATGTAGCTGGACTGATTATCAGAGAACCCTTTGGTAAGAACTCTTCGAAACACTTGTCTCCTACAGAATTTACATACTGTAATTGTCCATATTGCGCTTATCCTGCAGCCACACTGTGGATTGTATAGCTGACTTTTTAATTTTGTAGAGCAGATTTTGCAATAATCCATATTTCCGCAACTGACTACATTGCTCCCATTGAGGCAAACTGATTACCCAATAATTAACTAACAACATTAAAACAATATTCAAACCAATGTGAACATCATGACCAACTTTTTCTGAAGGAATTTACAAATTTTAAAGTAACTGACAAACTAGAATATCACTCTACACATATTCAAACTGGGGTGACCTGTACTGCACTTTAACTGTGACAGGTTATGGTTGCACAATATAGGGCAGGGCCTCATTAACACTGTAATACAAAGAACAATGACAAAATGTGCATGGTACAGCAATACATCCCACCCAGAATACAGTTAATGTTGAATATTGAATAGAGCAGTGTGTGAACACCCAATTGTGTTACCGTGTGTCATGGTTTGCTTCCAATTAATTTTCTTTTCAGCAACCTGTACCTCCCTTTCGTGAAACAGCAGTTTTCATAATAGATGAACTGAGAAATATAATTTATCAGCACAATATGCCTTCCTTTGAAGGTGCCCATCTTCAAAAGGAACAATGTCAGTGATTTTTTTCACCCAACATAATTAAGTCTGGTAATCAATCAAGGTTGTATTCAATCAAGTTGCGACTTGAGTCGAAACCTTCCAAAACTACTTGACTGGACAAATTCTAGGGAATTTCCCCTACTGAAATGACACAGTAACTCGAGTCAATGACCTTATACTCAAGTCTCTAAACCAGCTTTAGTTAAGTCCCTGCAAAAAGCGTGACTTGGTGAAAAGTTTGGTAATTACTGAGTTTTTCACTAGGAAAGAAAGCCACTTCCCCAAATTGTATTACAGGGCAATTTTTCTTATCCCAAATGGTCAGTCCAAAGTCTCCCAACAAAGTTTATTTTTTATCCCCCCCCCCCCCCAATTATGGACAACTATCTTAACATTTTCATTAACTCATATTGCTCTATTGACAGTAAAGTTATACAACTGTAATGTACATACTGTAAGATATGAATATGCCTCAATTGCTTATTATCAGTCGTGTCTAAAACATGAACTGAACCACTGTGGGAAAAGCAGAAAGACTTTACCTTCATTTGTTTTTCAATATGTATGTATTTCGAACATAATCAGGGCTGCAGCACCTTATGTATGTTCTTTAATTACCAACCAGCCTCAATACATCTACAGTGACCTTTCAAGTTCACTTCAGGCAAATTACAAGAATGAAGGTTAAAAGAACAAAGCACCAGAGCTACCTTTCACAGCAAATATTGATCCATTTGTCTGTACACAATTGACAAGTTTTATCAACACTAAAACTTACTGATTAGATGTGCAGCACATGATGGCACCATCAAGGTCCCTAGCATGTTTTTAAATCAATTTGCAATAAGGCTAGAACCCATTGAAGGCTGTTGAGAAGTGTTCACTAACACTGGTTATATGTATAGAACCTTCATGGCAAATCTTGTACAGGAGCAGGGCATGGACCTACAGGGACTAAGATTAATAAGCAATGGCAGTTCTAAGCATAACTTAATTTGCTACAGAAGCTGGGACTGCATATCACACAACACTCTCTCATTCCTTGACGTGGGAAAACTCAACTTTGTGAATTTTTTGGACAGTATAATTGAAGGGAGAGAGGGTTAAGGGAGAGGTGGGGGCAGCAAGGTATCTGATAAGTATCTTAAAACACTCAGTCATTTTGAGTAAAAATTGTGAAAATACTTTTGAGAAAAATGAGGAATAGTTAAAGCAAAAGATTTTTATAAGTGAAAGAAGAAGTCAGCCTATGTCTTCTGGTGAAATTTTCATTTCAATGTGGTTCCTTACATATTACCTTAGCTAATCAAGTTATAACATTTGCAAGCTAAAGTAACTTCAAGGAAGAAGGGGGTGGATGTTATCTCCTCACATTGATAATCAATGCTTTGATTTCTTTGCTTTTCGATTTACTGTTTTGATCTTAGAATACTGTAGTTAGCAATATGACTTTCCCACGAAGTGTAAATTTTGCCAAGAAGGTTTGCCAGATCCCCATGCCTCCCATGCATTTACATTGCAGACGCATTAGGTTATGGCAGAGAAAATTGATTGCAGGATTTGAAGAGAAACAAACAGTGTTCATTAATGTGAGGCTATGACATCATGTGTGCTTGCTTCAAGTTCACTGTTGGTTAACATGCGGTAACTTCATCTGCTTATGCAGTATCTTGAGAACCACACTCAGGAATGACTGAATGAAAATTTCACAAAAATGCTATTTAGTGGACCAAATACAACCTCTATAAACAGAGCAAAACCAAATTTAAAGGGAAAATGCAGTCAACTTACATAAATTTAGTATACCCAGGTACCATAATTCACGAATGACTCTTTTAAATCATGTGGCAACGAATCTGTAACTGAATTTTCAAATTTATGCAAAACAACTCCTTTGTTTACGTTAAGCATGTCACATTTATGTTCTGAAACATAATGAAAGATGCTTGTAATAGAGATAGGACAAGATCTGCAACATTCACTGTGGTTCATCTGTTAAAGTAAGTTTGGGGAATACTGCTTATTCCCTTTAAACTTATAGAACCCTCTTTTACTCACTTCTTCAGCACAAGTGATTTCTTAGAGGAGCAAATCAAACTCTCACTGGAGTTAAGCTGGCAATTTCAGACATGCAGTTTACAATAGACGAGTTCTGAAATGTTTGCACATAATGCATCATGGGAATGGGTCAAAGGTGAAGTGAACCACCAGCCTTCATGGCAGTTGTCAAATATGTACCTCTTTTGGACGTAAACATTCATCGCTGGTATTACAAGTGCAGCCAATGTAGGTCCAGGGTTATATTGTACATGTTCGCCAGGTGAGCAAGTGTACCTCACGCATACATGCGTACAGGAGAAACAGCTGTCAAGGTACAGCTGACCTTGTGACCCCACTGAAAATACTGAATTAATGAACTCAAGTATTACATACCTCACAAAATATATTTATCTTGAGGTGAATTGTTAAATGTACTGTGTATTCCAGGTATACATCTAGATCCAGCTCAAGACATTGTGCCTCAACTGCATGTCACCCATGTGTGATCAATGGACTTGCTATAAAATGGACGGACCATCATGTGCTACATGTAATGTCCTGTGCACAGTATCACCACCATACCTACATGTTTAGGCTTATCAATATGGTTGAGCCCTATGTCTTCTGTGAAATGTTTGGACTTGCTCAAGTAGTTCAGCATCAACAGGTTTTGTGACAAACTTTGGAAATTTTGAAATAAACTGCAAGGCTCACTTAAAATCAATGAATGGCATGTATCATTTTGATGTTCACTTTATTCTTGTTTGTATTTTACAGAAATGTTGCAGATTCATAATCAAATTATTATGCAAACAACAGTAGCCTGTCAGCCATCTTGGCAGACCTAAATTTATTTGAACAGTGGCTACACTTTTGGTCATGTGATACTCTGTCTATATGTGTAAGATGTCTGTGGTCATCCCACCTTCTAACTCCTTTAACAGAAGAAAAAGTTGCATGGGCAATCTCAGTTAACAAATTCATACAGCCTACTTTCAGTCTTACAGTAACTTGACAGAGGCCACTGGGGGGATCACTGAGAGGGTTATGTGCTACTAGTCCACAAATCACGGCTCCAGGGTGGACCAGACAATAACAGCAGTAGAAACGTGTAAGCAACTGGATGTAACACACTCTATTTGTTTATGAAGAAATGTGAGGCTACTTGAAAATGCTAGTTATTCTGATCAATTGCTTCATAATGCATTCAGGCTTCCTGCAAATTAAGAACAATAACATATGTCTTTTTCATGAAATTTTTATGACCAAAAATTTATCAAAAATCCATCAAAAATTCATTTTCATGGGTATGAATATCTGAGATGAACCAGAATGCAAAAATGCATTGAGGTTTCGATGATATATGTTCTATTCCAAATAATGCCATGATGTCCCATGTCTTTCAGTCACTGGTCAAGTGCTATCTTAACATGTTGGAAAAATAATTTTAGGTTCATATTTGATCTTGGGAATTCCTGGGAAATTTTGCATTTTGACATCTGATGACTCAAGATGATCTTGGGAATTCTTGGGAAAATTTGCTTTTTGCCTTCTGGTGAACCCATGAGACGATCTTGGGAATTCTTAAAATTTTGCTTTTTGACCCCAGATGACCTTTGACCTCCATCAAAAACGGTACAATTCTTCCTCTTACCATAATGCATGTACATACTACGTATGACATTTATTCAAGCTTCCTATCTTGAGATATTGTGTTAAAAACATTTTCAGTGTTTGACCCCCAGTGACCCTACATGACCTTTGACCTCCAACAAACATGATAGCATTCATCTTCCCACCATAACACATCCACATACTACCTATGAAATCTATCCAAGCTTCCTACCTTGAGATATCATGTCAACATGGTTTTCAGAGTTTGACCTCCGGTGACCCCAGATGACCTTTGACTGCCAATAAATATGATTGGGTTCTTCCTCGTACCATAACACATCTACATACTAAGTATGAAATTTATCCAAGCTTCCTAACTTGAGATATCGTGTCAACAAGGTTTTCAGCATTCGACCCCCAGTGACCCTACATGACCTTTGACCTCCACCTCTTCCTCTTACCATAACGCATCTACATACTAAGTATGAAATTTATCCAAGCTTCCAGACTTGAGATATCATGTTAACAAGGTTTTCAGAGTTTGACCTCTGGTGACCCCAGATGACCTTTGACCTCCACCAAAAAACAGGGTTCTTCCTCTTACCATAATGCATCTACATAGTAAGTATGAAATTTATCCAAGCTTCCTAACTTGAGATATCGTGTTAACAAGGTTTTCAGCATTCGACCCTCAGTTACCCCAGATGACCTTTGACCTCCATCAAAAACGATAGAGTTCTTCCTCTTACCATAACCTATCTACATACTAAGTATTAAATTTATCCAAACTTCCTATCTTGAGATATCATGTTAACAAGGTTTTCAGCATTCGACTGCCGGTGACCCCAGATGACCTTTGACCTCCACCAAAAACGATAGGGTTCTTCCTCTTACCTTAACACATCTACACACTAAGTATGAAATTTATCCAAGCTTCCTAACTTGAGATATCATGTTAATAAGGTTTTCAGCATTCGACCCTCGGTGACCCCAGATGACCTTTGACCTCCACCAAAAATGACAGGGTTCTTTCTCTTACCATAACGCATCAACACACTAAGTATGAAATTTATCCAAGCTTCCTATCTTGAGATATCGTGTTAACAAGGTTTTCAGAGTTTGACCTCCGGTGACCCTACATGACCTTTGACCTCCACCACAAACGATAGGGTTCTTCCTCTTACCATAATGCATCTACATACTAAGTATGAAATTTATCCAAGCTTCTTAACTTGAGATATCGTGTTAACAAGGTTTTCAGCATTCGACCCTCGGTGACCCCAGATGACCTTTGACCTCTATCAAAAACGATAGGGTTCTTCCTCTTACCATAATGCATCTACATACTAAGTATGAAATTTATCCAAGCTTCCTATCTCCAGATATCGTGTTAACAAGGTTTTCAGAGTTTGACCTCCGGTGACCCCAGATGACCTTTGACCTCCACCACAAATGATAGGGTTCTTCCTCTTACCATAACGCATCTACATACTACGTATGAAATTTATCCAAGCTTCTGAACTTGAGATATCGTGTTAACAAGGTTTTCGGAGTTTCACCCCCGGTGACCCCAGATGACCTTTGACCCCCACCAAAAACATTAGGGTTCTTCCTCTCAATATGGGGCATCTATGTACCAAGTTTGAGAACTGTCAGAGTTTCCCTTCTTGAGATATCGTGTTAACGAGCAAAGTGTCACAAACACACATACACACACACGCATACACACACACACACGCACATACACCCATACATACACACATACGCCATCACGAATGCATTGGTTTCTCTTATCATCGAAACCAAAAATGGAGCATGCACTTAAAAGAGTATGGATAGCCTATGCAAACTTCCATGCATTTTCCACATCATTGCTAAATTCAAGATTTCATGCCTTTATTATTACAATTACTCCAGTTTAAACTAAATTCAGTAAAGCTTTCAGGCCTGCAAAATCCTACTGTATGTACTCTTGGAAGTATCTGTAGTGAAAATTTGTGAAATAAGGTTTCCTTATAAACAATTCTGTGTAATTTACACAACACTATAGTAACTGTACATTTCCTTCCCATTGACTCTTTCATACAATTGTCTAGCTAGCATGTGGCGCACAGAATTTAGAAAGAAAGGTTATGGTATTCATCAAATTTTTGTACCACCTTGAGTCAGTCATAATTTGTGTTCTTTGTCATTATTCACATGACGTCATAACCTTGTTTTGAATAGTACGAAATCTTATATTAAAAGTAACCTCGACAAACCTTGCTTTTTTCAACTTCCAGTGTTGACACTTTCGATTTTTCCTGTTTTTGATCATTTTTTGTTTTTAATGGCTATGTTTCTGGTGAACTTTCTGTATTATTTCCTATTGTTTTCAAGTTTTATGTTACAGTGTAGGTTTTTTGGCCTTTCTCCTAGTTGCATGGTGGCCTATTGGTTAAGCTGTGGGACTTGTAATCCTGGAATTACTGGTTCGGATCCTGCTGGGTTCATTACATTGTGTCCTTGGGCAAGATGCTTTATCTCAGTTGTCTCTCTCCTCCCAGGAGTTAAATGGGTACTGTACCTGTGAGGTAACCTGCACCACTTGGGACTGATTTAGCTGCAGCTGTCTAGAGGGGTTATGTCTAGAACAGGTTACTGCTGACCAGGGGTAATATTTGTGAAGCGCTTTGATACCTCAGTGATACAGCACCATATAAAAACCATGAATGTTATTATTATTTTGATATACCCAGTAGTTTTATTTTTGCCTCTCTACAGTACTATGCTTATTTTTTTGAAACTATTGCTTTGATGCATTTTAGGTGTAATTTTTACCTTTTGTCTTGTGCAGTGGTCTTGATGGAAAAGCACTCTTAAGGTGCTTGGTAACTGTTATGAATATTACCAGCATTGTCTCTTTAACTTTCTTGTTTGTAAGGTACAGTCAAAGCCTATCCACCTATATCCTATTTACCCAAACTGGCTTCCTGATTTGCCTATAAAACAGGTATATTCCAAACAACTAAGTACTCTTATAGCTTTCAGTGCATCAAGCCTAGCAAAAAATCAGAAAGTTCAGCAGATATGCACAGTTATTCTACTCTAATACATCTGTATAACACAACACTCACCTGAAAAAAATTGTATGTATGTCAAATTTGGTAGAATAATTCTTAAGAGTTTGCTTTGAATTTCTTGCTAAGGGACATGAAAAGCTATAGGCTTGCTATCCCATCTTTAATACAGGTTACTGTATGAAGCTGTTTGGAAGACTTCTACACAAGTTATCCCACATACTGTATTTTTGAAATTTATGCCAAATGCAGATTCTGGATGCCCTTGAAGATCAATCTTGCTTCCTTTCAACACAAGTACACATTTACGTTAGTATACATTATGTGTATAAAGCTGTAGAACTGAGTTTGGGGATAAAATTTCTGGGTATTATTAGTTTGGCCGCCACATTGTTTATGACATCATGCAAAACAATACCCAGATATTATAAACTTGGCATGTTCTCTTTAGTTTTGCTACTCATACCAGAATTCTTTGGGAAATGTTTTGGCACTTTCTTTGGAAACCCATGTACTGTACAGAGCTTGAAGCAAGGAGCAGCGTCCACTAGAATGAAGATTCATTTGAACAAAAGTCTTAACTCAGCACCTGATCCTAACCCTCACCCTATCCTACTGTAAGCTAAACGTTATTGCAATCACAGCCCTTATTACCCTAGCTCTGAGCTGGTCACGTAGCAATGGGGGGGGGGGGCACCTGCCCCCTCCCCCCCCCCAATTTTTTCAATAAAAGGTCTTGCAGTGAAGGAGGAAAGTTTTTACAGCATTTTTACTAGCATTTTTGGAATACAAATATAACAAGAAAAAATAAAAAATGGAAAATCTCACACCATTTTGCATGTAGAGTCCTTGAAATATATGCAAAGATTCCAAAGGGGAGGGGACACCCCTCCCCTTAGACTCCTCCCCCAGGCCGGTGAAACTCCATCATTGATGTCCCCCCCCCCCCCTCAATTGGTTATTTGGGCTATGGGCCTGGCTCTGACCTAGTAGATTTCCAGTTTACCAGATCTTTGCTATAGAGAACCTTTGATCTAGTGCACTTTTGGTGGGAATCCACCCAAGCAAGAAAGCACTTGAAAGAACACTTTAAATCTTTGCTAACTGCAACTAAATGTGTTGGGATAATAAAGTTTTACTGTACTGTCAGCATTTTAAGACAGGATTTCAACTGATTTCTTAGGAAACTTAAAATGAGTGCATACTCTTGAAACCTTTAATAATACTAAAAAGCCTACAGGCGTAGTACTGTTTACCCAGTAAAGAGGCCTGTAGCTTGTGACTGTGACTTGTTTGTATACTGGTACTCATAAATCATAACTGGCACTAGTTGTATTCCAGTCTCTAACTTAACCTAGTTATGACTGAGGGTGGCTACAGTATGTCTATGCCACAAGTATACAAAAAACTAGAACATTGTTTCACTACTTGTCGATGTGATAACATGGCCAGAAAAATGATCTAATGGGTGTTACTTTGTCATGCTTTGCAAAGATTTCATTTACCAAATGCTGATGGATATGGATTAGAATACAACTGTCACACTACAGTAATTGTATCTGGCATCACATTTGCTCCAACGCCATTCAACCACTAAGCACCTAAGTTCCAATTAAACTACAGAAGTACGCAAAATTTTCCTAGTATATAACTGACTGGCAAGGTTATTTGAAAGGTTTCATGAATTACAATTTAGTTGTCAACTCCATAGTGAGTGAATATGCATTTATATCCATCTAAGGCCTTGTTGCCTAGTGCTGTATGTTAGTATTAAAGGTCTCATGTGTGCTCAGTTGTCACAAACTGGATTCACACAGTCTTTTTAATCATGAGCTCTACACAAATGACTTGTACAGTCAAACTTTCATAGTTCAAACTTTTTATTTTCTCACACTCAGAAACATAGTCAAAGGGAGGGTGGGGGGTGGGGTGGGATGGGATGTCCATTGCCCTCCCTATGACTCAAGTCTAACAAAAAATAAATCCCCAACTCCAAGATCTCCTTTCAGTGACTTTCCTACCAGTCCTGTAGCATGGCATTGTCCCTGAAATCCTCCAGGGACATTGTGGTAGTCTCCTGGGCCCAACACCCACAAAGAGGGCATTCAGTTCAGCAATGCCCCTTGCATCAATGGGTTTAGGTGTGAAAAACCTTCCAAGACAAAACCCTGGCTACGTGTCTGCCCAAGTTCCAACAAACATTAAGTACCAAGTTTGTCTGAACTTTCTATTCTGCCATCCTTCCTCATAAAACAGAACCACAGGACTGTGACAAAAGTAACAATACCTCCAGGAGTTGTTTTCTAGTCATTCAAAGGAGCAGTTTGTAGGAAACCATGCAATGCTTTGACACATGGGTAGGATCAGTGAATTTTTAGAAAACATGCTGCAATTTTAGAACATTGTACTAGTTAAACTCTATGAAGTTACAGCAAAAAGCTATTAGGTGTTTACAACTGCATGATAAAATTGGGAGAGATAGACTATGTAATGTCTGAAACTTTGACAAAGATTTGACCAATAAAAACTGGTACAAAATCTGGAAAATGACATACAGCATAGTCAGTATGACATCCCAAAACTACTTTTAAACATTTATCTGAGGAAGTATTAGCAGAAATCCAAAGATTTGAATACATACCCTCCAGCATCAGATGGATAAATCACTCCCTGCCCTCCTGCAGTTGGTGTATTTCCAGAGTCGATCCAGAAGTATGCAGCTGTAGGTTTACAGAAGGGTCAGTTAATGTTATATGAGCAAAATAATGTATGTGGCAAACTTCACAAAACTTAACTGGTTTGGAAGTCTCTTAGCCCTGATACTTACTGTACTACATACACATTAAAAGTAATTCCCCTAAAATTACATAATACTGTTTAGCATAATTTGTTTAGAACTGGGCTGGCACCCTCTAATGACTAGAGAGCCACATGGTATTCCTCCAACTCTTTTCCCCTCTTGTAATATAACCTGGATTTTCTTTAAACTGTAATCATTATTGTAAAATATGCTACTGGTATTGTACCCTTACCATCAAAATTTGGTTATAACCAGTTTTTCACAAACTTACCATGTCATAAAAACCTTATATTTTGTACAGGTTGACAATGAAACTCAGTGACTGACTAGATGGAGTTTGACGAGTTAAAAACTTCTTTATGGGTCATCTCAGGTATTTACCTACAGTGTATGTGTACATTTCACTCATTTTAATACTTTCTTCATCTTAAGTCTGGTCTTTAACTTTTACCCAATAATTTTTGTTTTTGCTTCGATTCTTTACCATTGCTTTGATTATTCAACTTCTTAACAATTTTTTGCAGTTTTCATCTTTGGCAGAAATTGTCACATACAATCAAAACCAGAATTAGAGTACAGTAATAACTATTTTAGAATGATAGCATACTTTAATTACATTACACAATGTTTGTACAGGTCACATACTACCAAAGATATTATAAGCATAGATTCCAAACTTAAAATAGCACATTTCCCCATGGAGCCAAAATATTGGGGTGGAGAGTGCTGATAACTGTTCACTTGGTTTGGAAACATACGGGCATATGAATGGCTTACAACAGTATTAATACTTGTTATTTTGAAGCACTGCACATGTAAGAAGTATCACTCCTCAATAAATTCCACTTACAAGAAGAAGTTTATCAGGCCTTGAATTTTGAGGCCATGCAAGTGTAATCCCCCGCTCACCTCAAATCACTGAAAGGAGTGCGATTTTTTGCACACCTAGATCAAGAATGGGAACTCAGATAAATCTATCAAAGTTTAAAAACAGCACACCTACCCTACCACACTCCTTTATTTCCTGAGGAGTGTGATCTGTAGCACACCTGGAAAATCTTAAACTCAGGGCCTGGTTTATTTTTTCCTAGCGGCTTTCCACATAAGAATACTTGAATATGAATGCACAATGACTGGTTTTAAGTTCACAGACTTTAATATTCATTGGTCAGTTCTATGCTACAGTATCTTAAGGTATAAATGCACTTTTATGTGCACATTTAATTTCTTACGCACTCACAATGGGAAACAACAAGCGCGTTTGTTTCCCGAGTGCACAGAATGTGCATCAAGTGTTCCGGATTTTAATATACACAGAGAAATATATCCTGCGCGTATAGAACGCATTCTAAAAGTGCACGCACAGTAACCTCTCTTAACAATGGAACTTTATGTACTACCTTCAGTTTTGTACACAGATCACCGAATAAAACAGCGTGCACGTCAAATTGACACTTGAGCCCGGATATTTGCATCTCCATGAGGAGTCACTGAGCATAACAGTGTAGGTATAGGAGTTTGGTATCTATACTTATAATATCTTTGCATACTACCTGATTTAGTAGTCTATGAGCTCTCACTCTGAAACAACCTGCAATTACCACCTTATCTGCATAAGATGCAACTTACTTACATCTAGAGAAAACAACTGAAATTATTCTTTTCAGATGGATCACATTTGTTAAATTATCATCTACATGGGTAAAATAAGAGATGAGGAGAAGCAAAAAAGACCTGCATGTTATCTAGCTTTCTTTTCAAAATCTACAGTGCATATGACAACTCAAGGTATACTGGCTATATGAGACGAAAACTACAGTAGCAGCCATACATGCACCTTTCACTTTTTACAAGCATGCTCCTTTAAAGGGAACTTTATTATAATACACGACATCAACATGGCATAAAAGTAAAATAGCTTTCACCATTATTTTACCATTCAATTCCATCAATAAAACCTGGCATTAGCATTCCTTCCGACAAATACGTACTGCTCATTACAAAAGTTACAAATGCTGGATGATGTGGAATTTCTAACGTTTGTGTGAATAAAGTATTTATGAGCTACTGTACTAAGCAGTGAACTTCTCGTACAGTAAATGAGAATGCATCTTTCTCTATAAAAAAAGGTTATATACAGCAACCTATTATTTTTGAGTTGACTATCACCCTGTTTCTATAAATCATGAATTGCAAGTTACAACAATTTCCTGTACCTCAACTGCAATATTTCCCTTCAAATAAATGCCATTATTATAACCTTTCCTTTAGGTTCTCTTGAAGTACCACTGTTCAAATTTACTTTTGTCAAGAATGTGGGATGAGAGAACAAAAGGGTCTTTTCATAAAGTTGTCCAGAGAAACTTCACATGACATCACCCTTTTTTTAGCAGGCATGGTCACAGGTGCTTGGGGGCATGATCACACAGCAGCTACTGTGCCAATGACAGCACATATACATATATATATATATGCCTGTTACTACACGTTTCACATCTTGGTTGTGGTTTGTTTTCATTGGCTCATTTCTTGTCACTAACAAGTGGCATCATCTCCTCTCCATCCTAAAGATGGTTGAAACAAGATAAAGTTTTGAACATAATAATAATAAGGAAGGATGGAGGTCTTTAATTCTAGGACCTACAGACCCTACTAACAAAAATTTGGGATTGTACCTGCTTTTTATGGTAAACCACCTGACCTGCATGTCTGCATGGTCTGCATGTACCCCATAAAGGATGAGACATGATGCAGCGAAGTGCACAAGTATGTGAGTAACGTTGGTGTGCTACAGTGTCTTCTTGAATGGTGTTAGAGGGTGAAATCTGACACAGAAATCATGTTGAAACTGTTACCGTAGGTCAAGTGAGTCTCTTTGATTCAAAAAGTCACGTGTCTTCTGCAGTATACAACCTTCTGCACATATAATCACACCATTCCCCATGCAGCCTAATGCACAAAGCACGGCCACGGCCACATAGGCCCACTGCATATACAGTGCTTCTGTTCATGCAGCTGGGTGACACACTGCATATTCATTAGTATTCAGACAGGCTTGGTTTAAATTGCTTATAATGAGAATGGTCTTTTTAAAGTAGCTTGCAAAGTTTCACTGTATTTATGATGTTTTCTTTAAATCTAACTACTATCACTGTCAGTGTGAGTCACTATTGAAAACACTCCCATTCATGAACATCATAGTTTGTACACTGACAAATAAAGGAAAACATAAGACCTTATGTTTTTTTGTTTTGTTTTTTTCACTTTAATTAACAGGCTAGAGCCCTGGGAAGCATGAACTCATGTTGTCATTCCATAAAACATTGCCAGACAACAATACCAACTAATATGGTATTCCTCTTGGTATACGCCAGTCATTAAGTTTTACTGATGACCTTTGACCTTGACTTTTAAACAAGACAAGCAGTTAAGGCACCCCCTTCACTTGAAATCTTCTGCCTTGTCATGTCTGCATGACTTCATCAAATTTGCGACATGGTTTGTCACACCAGGCCGGGTTACTCCCTTTTTGACTGACATCAAGGGAGAGAGCAGTCGCCCCAAGTTTATTTTCAAAAACCTGCTAAATCTTACAAATCTCATCATATTTTGCTCAAAGTATTTTTCATTATGTTTCTGTATACATTGATTTGAAGGCAAATCAAGAACTTAATTTGCATGAATTAAACAAATAAGTCACACAAATATTGTCACAAGATTGAAAGGAGCCATTCCTGAATTAGGATGATGGGGTACATTAATTCAAATTGGGAGATTGCATTTTCCCTTTAAATGACACACATCTAGACTTCAAGGAAAATGATATAACATACCTGGTCCTTGTCCATCATATACAAGGTTAACAAATTGTAACTGTCGACTGTTCAGAATGATCACATCTTCTGCATACGTGTTGTGTACTCTTGGGCTAAATCCAAGCTCTCCTATGCTGAGCTTGTCTGGAGAAACGAAGCCAGAGGGCACTATAACATGTCCGAAATTTGCCTGCAAGGTGACATAATCATCAGAATATAACTTCAGTCGAAGTTTGTAGCTGATATGAACAAAATTTTAATAACACCCCAAAAATGTGAATAATTCCTGGTGTGCTGTTTTGAACAAGTCAGAGCTAAAATACAACTCTTTTTGTAAGTTACAGTACTGAACTAGCACACAGGCCTCAATGTAAAATCTTCATGGGCATAGCCAAAATCAATGGCTGTCTGTCAATTGTATTATTAAAATAAGATGTATTTTTAGAGGAAGATTTGTTCAACGAATAACTTCTGATAAACTTCTAATATCAAGCCAAACAGTAAGCTCATTGACAAACTTCCTCCGCATTCTTGTCACATGTATAGTATGTATACACATTGCATGTTATATGCCAACTTTACAAATTTTCATGATTTTAGTACCTGGCCAAAATTGGTACTACTTGAAAGTAAGACTCAGGCAACTGTTGCAGTATTAAAAGCCCTTCACTGGTACTGTGGCTGACTGGATAAAATCTGTGGCACTGAAGATACAAAGATTTGTAACCACAGGGAAGTTGGGGTTCAATCCCTAAGATGACACAGTATATTAAGGTGCTTTTTTTTTATCCAAGAGTAATCTACAGTTTTTCCAACTGATCTGATCTTTCAGGAAGAAATCAAATTTGATCTAAACTGTTGAGATGGTTAGCCACCTGCACGAAGTAGTTATTTATAGGCCACTAGAGCCTTCCTCCACATTTGTGGTCCCTTATAGTAATGTAATCAAACAACTTTCCTAATATGGGCTATAGAACCTTTTCCAAATAGCAATTACAAAGGATTGTGGGATAGTGTTTTGGTCTGCATCATTCCTGTCCACTGTAAGATGCCACTGACAAAAATAATACACACAAAACTCTATCCCACAATCCTTTGTAACTGCTATTTGGAAAAAGGTCTATTCACATGCCAAGTATGAGATTCCTTGAAGTTACACATCTTGAGATACAGTATTTACAAGCAATTTCCAAGGTATTTACCATTTGACCTCTGATGAACCCACATCACCTTTGACCTTCACTAAAAATAATAGGGATCATCTACTCAATTAGAGGCATCTACATGCCAAGTATGAGATCCCTTGTGGTTACCCTTCTAGAGACAGAGTTCTTACAAGCAGTGTCATGTACATACGTACTACACACACGTATGACATCACCATCACATAGACTCCTCTATGTCAAGGAATCAAAAATGTCATCAGGGACTATGGTATAAAAAAAGGCATCCAACAGGGGAAAGCTACCTTCTGCCCACCTGACCCCATTTCTCCCGCTCCCATATGTAGTACTCAATTGTCCACAGGTATGATACAGTAAATACAGTACTATAACTATCCGGTGACTGGCAATGTAATGGAAGTGGATAAAATATACCTTCAGTGTTTTTCACAATGTGCAGTAGCAGAAGACAAGCCCTGTAACGAACTTAATCATTATGCAATTTTAAGCATGGTTGTGTGGCACTGTGGAATTTGGGCAAGGTATTGTCTGTTAATTACACAGAGCAACTATTATAAGTAGAGCCAGCTTTCGGCTGTAAGCTGATTACCAACCAACTTGAGTGTAAAGAAAGTTTAGGCCTACTCAGTACTTTCTAATGGTAAATGTGTTGATATGTAAATCCCCACTCCTTGGGAAATTGTAAACATTAGAAGGCATTAAATAATCAAAAAAAGGGATTCCTCCCGACCCATGTATGGTCAGGAAAGAACAACACAGTGAACTGTATGGTCAGGAAAGGACAACACAGTGAACTGGACAACACAGTGAACTGTATGGTCAGGAAAGGACAACACAGTGATACTACTGTTCTACTGTACTTGAGAATTGTGAGTCAATTGCATGAAAACTTGGGGCGACTTTGTCTGTTGATAAGGAAAATGGAAGTTTGGTAATTTAGTTTCAGTTGTAACACAGGTGTTGAAACGTTTTAAATACTCATGACACACAATGATCAAGAAAAACAGGCATAACTGTCCATTCTTTTTATATGGAATAATAAGGGGAAATGTTAAATTTATCAAAAGAAATACCGGTATTTTTATCAAGTACCAGTAAAAGAAATGCACCTACTATACATGCAGGGTAGTCAAAGTTTTTCTGAGTAGCAGGCTACACAGGCTCAAGTAGGCAGCGTACCTGGAAGCACTACCTTGTGCACGTGTAGCATGCCCGGTGAGCGCGAAGCGTTAAGCCCATACGGGTGGGATCCAGGGCCTGTCTTAAAGCCCCTGGTGGGACCAGGGGAAACACTCCGGTGGGGGCCCAGGGGGCAAAGCCCCCGGAAGCTCCTAGGTTTTAGTGTTTCATAAGCCCCTAAAAGACTGTTTCTAGAGGAATATTTTAAATATTATTGCTGGTGTTGTCGACATACACTTCCAGCTAAAAAAATGCTGTTCTCCTCCATCTTTCAGTTTAGTTACTCCTCCCCCTGGGTTTAAAATTCCTTGTTTAGTCGATTTTCTATGAACAACTCTCCACAGTGATACAGTAAAAGAACAAGTAGTCCCTGACCTGATGCATGGGTAGGGCAGGATACATCCCCTTAACAAAAGGTACCAATGAATGTAAATTAATCCACTTCCAGGCATTTTTCTCAGGCATTGTACCTGCATTTCAGAATTTTGGTACAGAAATTTACTGATTCTGTGCATTCCTATTGGATCCCCTCCCCTTCTATTGAACATGAATATCACAGCCAATGCTAAGTCCAGGTACTAGTACCCAACCCCTGTGGTTTAAAACCCAATACAAGGCATTTGTGTATTCAGAAAGGTTGTGCAGGGTCATAGGGAGAAAAATTTATTCTGTATGTTCCTATGATATCCCACCCACTTCAATAAACCAGAAACATACATTCCATACTAAACCTACATTGTGCTAGTGTGAATGCCTGTTTGAAGGCATTGATATGCTGAAAATAATAGGTTGAATTTGCCCCTTTTCCCCTAACTATGTAGTATGTCCACATCTATGATTGAGGCTAATGTAAAAATGCTCCTAAGTGTTTATTTTAATTGTATAAACTTCTGACAAGCAAACTCTGCTTAACAATACATAAGAGAACAAGTAAAACACTAAGTAACACGTGAAAAACAAAAACATCAGAAACAGTGGGCACTGTTCTCCTGTGCACCTGTATGAATTCATGAAAATCACTACTTCAGAAATAAAGCTATAGGTAAAGTTCGTAAAGTAGGCCTATACCTGCATATAACACGTTAGGCAATGGCAAAAGTGCAGTGCTATTCTGTGGAAAAATGCCCCGCAAGGAAAACCTCTCGAAGTAAATCATGCGAATATGTTACTGATTGTTATTTGAGAGTCTTTTATACATGTGATATGAATCCTTTTGCCGTTCTTGACCACTTAGGGCTTTTTCTTTTCGATAGTTCCAACGAACGGTCTTGCTCTTGGAATGAGTGATGCTGTGTACTAAATATATGCAGAGAGCAGTAGTTCAAATGTGCGATCGAACCGTTAATTTTGGGACTGAAATATCCTCATTTGGGGAGTCAAAAAATCCGTGTACATGATCACACATGCTATTAACTATGGCTGAAGGAGTAACGATGGTTTAAATCATCTTTGCAAACTATTTCAAAATGATACGAACAGTTAAAAATTTTAATTGAAAGTTCGTCTCTTAACGAGCCCGGCAGCTAGTTTTTTTTTTTTTCATAGGATACCGACGGGAAAATCGATTTTTCAAAAAATTTTAAATTTGTTTCAAAATCATGGTTAGGGTTAGAATTAAGGTTAGGGTTACATGGATGGGGGTTATTTGGCCTGTTCTTTCATAATCCGGTGTCAGAATTACAAAACAAGGGTCGGAAAGCTGCTATTTTGGAATTAGGGGTGTGACCTCTTTCCAAGAAGCTGATTGGTCCGTATGAATAGAATTCCCCTCGCTATCCTACGAAAAAAAAACTCGCTTCCCGCACCGTCACTGCCGAAATGCAGGCTGCAGAATAGCACGCATATGCAACTTTGATACTTCAAAGAGTTGGCCTACACATTACACCGAGCAGCTGCCTTCAACATGCAGACTACATATGCGTATTTGTACGTACTGCAGTGCTAATGTCGCATTGAGAGATATTTAATCCCCGCGAAAGGTACATTGACTACATTCTAATGTTAAATCAGTTCAATGTCATTCTGCATGCTCACATTGTCATTACAATAAAGATAGGCCACGCAGGCAATCCTTGATTATCGCACGCACAGTATGCCGGGCTGCGAGTTTTTTTTTCGTAGGATAGCGAGGGGAATTCTATTCATACGGACCAATCAGCTTCTTGGCGTGCGGGAAGTTCTGTTACACGTGCGCGATCTCCGATCATCAATTCTTTTACGGGATTGTAACTGATGTCCCTTTTGGGGGTTGGCAATTTTAGAACCGATGATATAGTAAAGTATGTGATCAATTCATGTGCAGATTGTATTTGAAAAAAAAAAGAAAAAGTGGAAGGTTGCAACTAAATTTTTTGACATCCAGTGAAGAGTAGGCGGCGGCAAATGAGGCTGTAGGCGGCGATTTACCGCCGGTGACCGGCTACTTTTGACTACCCTGCTATACATGCCTACGGTTCAGTGTTTGTATTACCTGTGATACTGTACTGTATGAGTATAATGGCCTTGAAGGGCTGTTGTTTTACGATGCTAAGCTACCACAAATGTGGGAGAAGCCTAGCTACATGGCTAAATTAAAACTTCATGTCAGGTGGCTAACCAACTCAACAATTTAGATCAAATCTGGTTTCTTTTTCTTGAAAAGCCAGTTCAGATGGGAAAACCGTAGATCGCTCTTAATGAAAAACCAGGGGTGGCACCAGGATTTGCCTGACGGGGGCCAGACTCCCTGATGGGGGCCAGCGACCCGAAGCCCCGACAGCCATGATGTCGTTGAGGAGTTGGTGAGGAGAGATTTGAAGAAAACTTGTGTACTAGACTATGTCACTGGAGGGCATATATTTCATAATATTTGTGTATACTAGAGGAATATATTTCCGTGCTGATTTAGTTTTTTTCCCAAAATCTAAACTGTGAAATACCAAAGCACGCCAAGCACGCGAAAATTTTTGGATAAGCCTACACTAAAAACAATCTGTACTTATTTGAAGCATATACAGGTCAATTGTCAAGGCAGTTGGACCATATCAGGCATAACTTACATTGTACTTCCCTCCTTGAGTCACTAGCCGTACCACATGACAGACACAAGAGAACTAACATTAATTAGGCTTAGCAAAATGAGATGACTGAAATGACTGACATTTACATAAATCCATGTATTCTACTTATATTAAGTTACTTGAAAAGGTGGAAAGGGTTTGTACTATATTCAGCTACTAGTAACAGAAGAGTGGGCCAAGTGTACCAAAAATTTTGGGTTAATCACAGAAATGACCCTTTTGAAAGTCAAAATAAGTAAACCAACCAGGTCGGAAGCAACATCATTTTCCCGACAGGGGGCTGGATCATGCAGTGACCTAAAGTTCCGACAGCCCCTATGTCGAGGGGATGGTGAGAAGGGGATATGAAGGAGCCTACAGTAACTATCCCAAGCCATTGCAGGGCATATTTTACATAATATCACTTAATTATTCAGAAGCCAAGATGCCCACTGATAGTGTTCTTTTGAATCTGAAATGTGAAATTGCAAAGCGCGCGAAAATTTTTGGTAGGCTTACACAATAAATAAATACAATAACTGTAGGGGTTGTAAACCATATCGGAGATAACATGCATTTTATCGAAAACACCTGGACTACCCTGCGAAATAGCCACACTTTGCTCCGTGAGTCGCTCACCACCTGGCCGTACCGCATGACACACACAAGAGAACAGCAACTAGGCTTTGCGAAATGAGATGGAATTTACGACCTCTACATAAACTGTGTACTCTGCCTACATGTTACTTGGTAAGTTTGACAGTTCTTTTGCTACAGTATCTAGCAATGTGGAATGGAACTAATGAAGAAAATGGAGTGACTCTACAGCACGCGTAGCACACCAAAACTTTTGGGTTCTTATAAGGGAAATTGTCCTCCAGAGAGCAAAAAACAGGTAAAATGTCGGGGCAACCAGTAGCCATTGGGGACTACATACTTTACCATATCGACTAAGACTCCCCGACGAAACTGTGAAAATTCCCCAACGGGGGGGGCCAGCCTTCCCCGACGGGGGTCATGGCCCCCTGCCCCCCACCTGGCACCACCAATGTGAAAAACCCACCTTAATTTGACTCGGCTAGGGATTGAACCTTGAACAGTACTGATACTGTACAGTACTTATGCGAATACCAGTATGCTGCGCAACCCTAGTTTTAAGTCTTACCATGGAGCTATGATAATTCACTTTAGTTCAATTGTTTTACAGACCTTCAACAAGGAGACACAAACATGTTGTAATATATGTATATATATATATATATATATATATATATATATATATATATATATATATATATATATATATTTCACTAATTCGGCACTTAGGGGGAAAGTTGTTGTTGAAAAGTCGACCTTAAGGGGAAAAAATTTTTCGGGTGAAATATAAGTTTCGCCTTAACGTTTCCACACACTTTTTCTATAGGAATACGTAAACTTACAAGGGCGCCCTCTTAGATTTACAAACTAGATGCCATTACTTCAAAGTTGTCAAATTTACGGACACCTAGCTGTTAACACAAACGGATGGCTGGCCATTGAAATAACGTTAATTATATGTTTAGACGTTAGGGCGAATTTATTTCTTATGTATTTTATTATCTTTTTTTCGCCCTATGTACAAGCAGATATAATAATTTCCCCTTACGGTGGGACTTAGCATTATATATATATATATATATATATATATATAGATATATATATATCTATATATATATATATATATATATATATATATATATATATATATATATATACCTAATTGTGGAATAGGGGGAATTTTTGCTGAAAAAATCAACGTTAGGGGGAAATTGCCGTTAGGGGGAAAATTTGCTTTCCCCCTAACGTTTTCACACACTATTTCTATAGGAATACGTAACTGTATGGTAAATTCCATATTGCAACACGTAATGTACGCAATTACTTCAATGTTGACCAAATTACGGACACCTATGTGTTAACATGTGTGGCTGAGGGGCCATTGAATTTACGTACACGTATACCATTTTACTTAAAGGCGAAATATATGCTTATGTATTTTATTGTTTTTCTTTCCCCTTAACGTTGTTGTGATATACAAATTTCCCCCTAATGTTCGATCCAGTGGAATATATATATATATATATATATATATATATATATATATATATATATATACACATATACATATATTTCTATAATTTGGGATTTGAGCGAAAAACCGTACGAAAAACACGACTGTTGGGAGAACTCAACCCTTGGGCGAAAAAATTGTTTCGCCTTAACGTTTTACACACTGTTTTATGTAGGAATGCGTAACTCTATACGCTAGTCCGATTTACCAAATAATGTTTATGCAATTACTTAACTGCACTCCGACTTACGTGCATGTATCCATTAACACTAAGGACTTACGGGCCATTGAAATAACGTGCATATATATCTCAGAACCATGTATGTATGTATTTTATTGTTTTTTTCTTCGCCGGTTGTATTGGCGGTATACCGATTTCGCCTAACAGGTCGAATTAGCGTGATATAAATATATATTACAGATTATAAATTCTGTATGAGCTTTGCATTTCCAACCTTACTTGCACAAGTTTGAAGGAACTCCTGGTGTACTAGGCTTTCATGGTATCGTACAAAATAACAACTAGTATGATCAGACCTCCGAACATTGTACAAGCCATTTGATAATAAACAGTACGTTCTTTCATATACTTTGCATATATGTGAAAGGTGGCTCAAACAGTAATCTGTACTGTACAATTATTATTGAAAGATGGTGCTTATAACTGACTAGTGCAAGCAACACAGGATTATTTCTTTTTTGATTTCTCTGGAACTGTTTTATTTTTAAATTACTTGATGCTTTGTGATATTTTGGATTTCTAAGCTTTTCTTCATGAAAAAATGTATCAATGTTAAACTAGTAATGACTTGTATTGATATTTTAATCATTATACTGTAGCATGAAAGCCTGGGAACTATCTCCTTTTGAATAAAAAGCCTGTTTGACAGAAGACTGTGAACCCTAAATACTGTACCACTTCAAATGAAAGAACTGATTAAATATGCTGTCCAACATGAAGTCTAAAAAAAAAAAAAGAAAATTGCTGAGTAATATTACACAGTGTCACTTCCACTGAATACAGGATTGTGTCTACTTGCAAAAGCCTCTAAAAGGAGCTTTAGATCTTCTAGGAAGTAATATTAGCTCATTGTGACACTGAACAAGCAAGTGATCAAATGAATTTTCATTCTGCATATTAAAAATGGCCTGGCAAAGATCCTATTTAAGTCATTCACAGATCGACCTGCTTTTCAAACAGAAAAATGAATATTCTTTGAAAGGGCAATGTTGCTGGTATTGTACTTGGCACTGAGTGTTACAAATGGCAATTTACTTTTTCAACAGCAAGATCCATTAAACTGACTTGCAAAGATCTCTAAAGAGCCACTATGATTAAGAAAGGAAGAGAGTTTTACAGGATTCTAAACACTGAATGGCAAAGGCAGTTTATGTAATGATCTCATGACCTAGTATTTGATACAACTATCCTTGATAATTCAGAGGAAGAGATTTCTGACAAACAGTATATTACTTTTTTTACCAGCATTCGGACTTGTAGTGAGTATGTACTCATACTCAAGGTTTGGCATGATTGCCTGTACTTGTGCCCGTACTCACAGATTTTGAAAGTTATGCATTGGGGCTAATGCAAAATTTTGTACTTGCACTCATGAAAAAGACGTGTACTCGTATTTGTACTCACAACCACAGACACTCCATTTGTACTCGTACTCATGACAATACTCACACTTCAAGTCTGCCAGCACTGTCACCTGACCCACATCTGACTGACCATGCTGAGGAGTACAGTAGTTGGGTGTGTCATTCAATTGATAAATACATAAGGGGGGGGGGGGGTTGGGTGTAGAGGATGTACAGTTTTTCCTTCACTGACTCTTCATCTACTGTACCTTTAAATAAAGAGGAAAGGACATGCAATAGCCCCAATATTCTTCCATGGAGCAAATGTCTTCCCAGACAAATCCTCCACCAAGTAGAGGAATGCTTCTCACACAGTTTGGGATTACAACATACAAGGCCATTTTTTATACCAAAGCACATCTAATGTCCCTTCCCCTTCCTGGGGGGTAAAAACTTGTAGTTTATTGCAATTGGGAAAAATAACAAAAATAATCAACACTGACAGTTGCCACTTGGAGGTCCCCCTGCACCATCTGTCTGTTGTTGCCTCCATAAGTTGTCACAATTCCCCCTACCCCATGTTAAAAATGTGCTAGACTTACCCCAACCTGGCGGCACCATATGGAGATCCATCTAAAGCTGTTGATGGTCTTGCCCACTGGGAGACTGAGGATGAGATTCTCATTGTCATATGCTCCAAGCTTTACAGTTCTATGAAAGAGAAACCAAAAGAATGGTATCTACATGTATGCATCTAGAAATTTTAAAATACAATAGGCCAATAGCCAGAGTAAGAGTGAAATACTGTACCTTCAAGAAGGGGTAGGGTGAATTTCATAGTTTTCAAGGGGTGATATGTGCTACTGTATGATGTGTTAAGGCATTAGTAATTTAAAATTTTCTAACCCCCTCCCCCCCCTATTGGTGCCCTTCCCTTGACTATGGGCCTGACATGCAATGACTGTTGTGTGATTGACATGTACTGTACCATGTTTTGGTAGGCACCACTAGGGCAGGCTGCTACCAGGGTTTGAATACGCTGGTACCCCCTGTAGCCCTGAGGTCAGTAAGTTTCACACTGGGCCTATAAAATTCTAAGAAGACTGACCAGTGGGCCTGTTGTCAATATGGGGCCTACCATGGTTAAATACAGTACCTGTACCATACCTTGCTTAGGGTAGTGCAAACCAATATTAAATCTGATCATTTTTAGTTGCGGTGCCTGCCACGCAGGCACTCGCAACTTATGTCGTCGACACAAAATTGCGACTTTGGACTTTGGACCGTAACTCCTCCTAGTCAGCTGGTTGTATCGAAATACGACGTAGTCCAAGTTGTAGGGGTGGTTGGATTCTTTTAGGTATGGTACTTTCGGGGACCTTGTGACCTTTTTAAGGGGGTGTAATTGGGATTTTTCTTTCTGTAAATGCGTGGGCGGTGTCTATTTTTAGACAATTTTCTACACACACTAGTCAGCTTATTTGAGCATGGTCGGTTAGGTTATTTTTGTGAACAGCGCCACTGAATTGAGTTGACACAGTGTAGATAAACAGATAAAGTGTTATGATTGTTTTTGCACTTCTGAGTGTTGTACAAAGGGAGTTATTCGGTTGTTTGTGGTTATTTTATTAATTCATTTGGCATTGCTAGAGGTTTTTGTTATTGCTAGTAGTTTTGAAATTAGTTGGAAGTTGGTGAAAAACTGACCCTCACCTATTTCAATCATATGACAATGTTTTTGTTACTGAACTATGAAACTCGGGAAAAAAATTTCTCCGGGAAAAAAATTTCTCCTTGCTTTACATACTGCTTGTAAACAGTTATATTCAAAACATCTTCGTAAAGCCAGTCAAATCACCTTCTACGAACTTAAACTTTCCCCATAGCCGACGAAATCAGTTGAGCGCCACACTAAAGCGCCTTTGGGTGGGCAGTAGGGTTAGGGAGCTAAATTTAGATACAATTTAGTACTTTTCAAGGCAAATTTTCCATAATTCACCCCCTCTTTTGACAATTTTACTCATAATTCACATGTTCATTCATCCCACCACCCATAACTCTCAGGACATGTTAAGTGAAATATCAACCTTATTCTAAAAATTTCCAGTGTCTCAGAATGGGTGAAGCAACAATTTTAAATCGTAACAAACTTCCGACTCAAATTTAAATAAAATGATGCAGAGTTCTATGCAGTTATAATTTTTTCAAAGTCGTAACCCAATTAGGGGTGAAAATACACCCCGCCTATCATTTTTGTCATAATTCATTTGTGACTAAGCAGTCATACACTAGTCTAAAAATAATTAACATGAAACACTAGGCCTAATAGTTGCTACTGTCAAGGCACCGCAACTAGTCTAGACATATGTCTTGTTTTGACTTCTGCTGGCCTCAGATAATTTTTGACCCCACAAGACACAAAAGTGTCCTCAAAAATGAACCATGTGCAAAAACAACATCTAGGACATTCACAGTATTATAGTTATACTCTGAATTCAGCCACATTTTCTGATAAAATTATAAAGTAGACTTGAGCCTGATCCACACGTGATACAGTATAACATGTGTTGTATACCCTCAATGACTTCACTTGACTTGAGCGTACAGTCTTAAATATACGACTTAAAAATGGACACTCATTACTGCAAATTTCACTATTAGTTTGGGATACCGCAAATTCGCAATTGATTAAAATGCACTTTCATATGTGATGTGGTGTGGCCTTGCCTGCACAGCAGGAGAAGCTAAATGCTCCCACTTCAAGATGTTGTACAATTGCACATAGTGCAGCAGTGTGCTCAACAGAATATGAACAATTACACTACAGGCCTTTGTCTGGAAGGTGACAACCTGTGAGTTACTTTTGTTTTAAAAATTGGAAGTGGGGCCAGCAGCAAAATTGGGCCTAAACATCTAGTCTCAATATGAATAACCTGACTTGATTACATGATTGTCACTGGAGTCAAGTCAAGCTACAGTAAGGACTTTGGTAAAATGAAAGGACTTCAGGTACAGTGCTAGAAGGTCAGGTCTCTTTTGAAGCTGTTCTTAGCATTATTAAAAGCTTTGGCTTTGCCACTGTTCTCAAACTTAATTGTCATTGCAATACAATAAATTAGCAGTTTTGTGAGTACATAAATTATAAAAAAGGCACCTTGACAAAAGTTGTTGAAAAGCAAAAGCAAATTATTCTGGGAATGGACCCAGGCTCCAGGTAAAACAGAATGTATGCCTTTGACGGGTTACGTACAGTACACTTTCAACATGATACGGTACTTTTACTTTTACAAATTTATACGAAAGTTAACTGAAAGTGCAACTGATGAATTTAGTGTTAACTTTTGCATTAAAAACAGCCCTTTCAAATTATTAGATTTGATCATGGATAAAGATCTGTGACAGGATGTGCATATAATGTAATGCACAGCATGTATGTATGCAGGGTCCGCATTAAGTATTTTGTTTTGCATGGCAAAACTGCAATGCATTTTTAATGTTGTATACTGTAGCAATTAACAGTTATTTTTTCAATTTTTGTATCGCTACTGTGCTCATTTTGTTTAAAAGGATGTTACCATACGTTTATGTGTTCCTATATAAAAAGTGTGTGAAAACGTTATGGCGAAATGGTTTTTTCGCCCTTACTTTTTTTCGCCCTATGGTCGACTTTTCAACAACCTTCTTCCCCCTAAGTGTTGAATTTGTGTGTATATGTGTATATATATCTATATATATATATCTATATATATATATATATCTATATCTATATATATATATATATATATATATATTCTTTTTGTTTCTTTTTGTTTTTATTTCTGTTGGTGTCAGAGGCATTAATTTATTTTCTTTCTGTTGGACTATATATATATATATATATATATATATATACAGTGGCCAATAATGGTACTATAATTTTATGATTTCTAAAAGAAATTTGGATGTAACATTAATCTCAGAATGAGACGGCTAATTGGGGCATTAATTTAGAGTGTAGAAAAATATCCACACCTTCTCTAGATACCAGGTCAGTGATCACTACAAGGGTCAGAGTCAAGAATTACCAGGCACTTAGTTTGGCCTGGTTCTTTCATTTCTAAGAATTTGCCTTGTATTAAGCACTACACCCCCAATAGCAGCATTGAACTTAATTTTCACAAAGCACTTACAGTTATTGACCCCTTTGCAAAGAAATGTCACTGGTTTATTCAAACTACAATAGGAACTGATTTTCAAGGACAAATCTGAGAGAATTTAGTACTAAAAGCCAGTCATGCAATTAACTTACTTATTAATGTACTTTGTGTGGCACTGTACTAGCGCGTGCCATCACTTTTGTAAAGTATATTATTAATACTAGCCTTTTATCATATTTACCCGGCACTTAGTTTGGCCTGGTTCTTTCATTTCTAAGAATTTGCCTTGTATTAAGCACTACACCCCCAATAGCAGCATTGAACTTAATTTTCACAAAGCACTTACAGTTATTGACCCCTTTGCAAAGAAATGTCACTGGTTTATTCAAACTACAATAGGAACTGATTTTCAAGGACAAATCTGAGAGAATTTAGTACTAAAAGCCAGTCATGCAATTAACTTACTTATTAATGTACTTTGTGTGGCACTGTACTAGCGCGTGCCATCACTTTTGTAAAGTATATTATTAATACTAGCCTTTTATCATATTACAAATCTATTAGTACTGCAGATCTGTCACTGATTTCAATATCATTATCAATGTAAAGACAGTACTGTATGGAGAAATGCTGACAGAAAGCTTTCAAGCTTTCTGTAATAACCATACTTGATGAAACCAGCATCTATTTTGTAATTTTTACATAAAAAATCAAATAATGAAAAAAGCAGAAAACTGTGAATCAAAGTACTATAATTGATACAACTGTAAAAACTGAAGAAAAATTAAACAAAACAACCAAATAAATTGAAGAAAAATTTGCAGTTAGCTGTGCAACGATTTATGAAGGTAAAATTTATGAAAAAAAAAGTTAATTATTGATTTTTTTTTCCACAAAAGCTATACATGACAGATTCCCATTTGCCTTTAAGGTATATCCTCACCTTTTTGTAAAATGCTAGTTGCTTATTAAATATGCATGATGGTAAGTCTAACAGCTGCAAAATGGCACAGCATATGGTAGACTTTATAGCCAATGTAAAGTAATAGAGTTCATCAAGGCAACAGTGTACTATTTGAAACACTGTGAATTTTTATACCTGTGTTACAGAAATCCCACAATTACTTGATAGGAAGTCTGGGGATGGACTTTAGAAGTATGACATCAGTGTTGGCACTAGGTCTCTGAATTTGGGGCGAGGGAATCGTCCCGCCCCCTTCAATACACATTTTCTGGGGATTTTGGTATGAAAAGTCGCAACTTCAAAAGTCAACTTTTTCCCAACAGGTGCATTCTCACATGTGATTTAAAACTTATGGGATTGTTGAGAAAACTGTGATAATCATGCCATCCTGCTGCCTAATTGGAACACTGTGCTGTATATAGCACATATCAACCACATATGGGTCCTGTCCAACAAGTACATAATAAACCCAGGGTTTTCATTAGGCTTCCAATCTCAAGAGTCCCGAAACTCTCAGCTTCCCATTTCGAGCATCCCAAAAAATTTTAAGGGTTTCTAACATTTCCAGGAGTCCTGTACTTGTACTGTAACCTACATAGATACGTATGTGCATGTACTAGATATGGAGCTAGCTTACATGTATCGAGCTTCTGTGCAAACAGAGCATACGTACGCCATGATTGGCATGCATGACAGACCTAAAATATCATATTGCTTCCAGTTAGTACTGTACAGTATATATGTCGGTATAAACTGAACTAGAACAGCAATGCTATTGTGTAGCTCACACAATTTCTCTTGTCTGTTAAAAATAGAAACTCACAAAACCAAATTTTATCATCCATTTATCAGCTTCCAAAAACTTCCTTACCTTACAAAGGCAAATGAGAGGGAAGAGAGGAGCATAATAATTAATAGAAATCAAAACCCATCTGTAAAATCACAAATGTGTTAAGGAATGTAAACCTGACTCTGACATAGTTTTATGACAGATAGCTACAAATATCACTGCATATTTTCTCATATCAAGCAAGCCTGCAAAGGCTGTATATACTTTTATTAGCAGCAAGACTGGAAAGAAGTTTGTATGATGTACCTATAAACTGTTCAAGCATTGCAAAGTACATTTAATAATGGCACCTTCAATTCCACAAGTAAACACTGCATGGGTCTGCACTGATCAAAATAAAACAGACACTCAAAAGGCTCCTACTGCACTTGAACTCAAAACAGTCAGGCAATTACTTGATTTGACCAACTCAATTGAACAGAACAGAATGGGAGATATCCCCACAATTAATAAGTTAAGCTTATTTCCTTTCATGTGTTAAGCCATATTGACCACAGAGTTCAGATTGTAGAGACCACTTGATGAACAAACACTTGTGTTGATGGGTTGAATTTCAAACAGCCATTTACAAGATAGCAACAGAACACACAACCAAGCACACTGCTATCAGTACAATAGAAAAACAGCTAACTGTTCAGCAGGCACAGTGAACTCAGCTCTACAAAAACAGCTTTAAAACCCAACTTAACTTTCCTATAATGGAATGCAAACAGGTAGGTACTAATGCTCTGCTGACAAACAATCATATTCCAAAATTTCAGCCCCAAATCTCCTCACATCAAAAAGAAGAAGACTTTTGTTGAAAAGTTGATGCCATTTGCCCCATTTTATAACCTCACATATGTACTGTGTACAGGTGTGAGCTAAAAATTTGCTGGAAAATATGCAGGCTTGAAGCTTCAAAGGAACTTTGACTGCAAGCGTGCGGTACAGTACTGTATATTGTAGCACATTTTGGGTATTTTTTGCCAAGAAAGTTTGCAACATTTAGAGCTACAATTTTCATGCAAATAAAGCTGAATGAACATCATGCATTCACAGGACACACAGGATTTTCTTCCAAGTGTCTAGGCAGCTTGTCGTGTGTCTGAGACCCGGGAGCTCGGGTTAACAAAAATCCTGAAACCATGAACAATAGTACTGAATGTTGTCCAGACAGTTTTGCATAAAAAAAAATTGTTCTTAAATGTACAGATAGTTACTGAAAAATTTCATCCAGCTCAAGGCACTTTAGCAAAAAGAACTGTACTTTCCATTACACAGGTTTCCCACAACTCTATTAAACATGATGTAATTCAAGAAAGGTTAAAAGACCTGATCAAGACTAAAGTGTCACTTTCAAGACTAAGGACTTAAAAACTATTCTGAAGAAAACCTGTTCAGGGTTTAAAATAATCAGAGGCCCAGAGGCCACAGCATTCCAGCCCCTTCACTTAAAACTCCTTTTTAGGTCACATGTCAATGATCTAATGATTCTGCAAGGAAATACTATAAACAGAAAACGAGAAACTTTACAGAAATAGTTAGTTAGAAGGGATTTTATGACACACCAACACGATTGTGTTATATAGTGTCATCTAGAAAAGAAAAAGGTGTAATGCTGGGGTAAAATCTCCAAAACCTACCTGTTTTTCGAATCTATGAGCCCTACTTACCTCACCTATTACTACTATTGGACAGTCCATATACTGCGGAATGATCACTGACAATGAAAATCCTACCCACACTAGGTGGCGTCCTACGCATATCCTTGCTGTTTCCCTGTAACTCGCCCTTGTTTCATTGGTCCCACTTGCTGGATATCGAGAGAGCACGGAAGGGCTTAACATCAAACTGCGCCACTGGTTAAGGTAAGTCCAGAAACCAAACAACCCTCAAACATCTACATAAACATGATGAAGTCACTCCATCAAGGAGTAAGGCTCACCTTAAAGGTCTGGAGTAGAAATCTTGGAGCATGCCGAAGCTTGGTACAGCAGCACAGGAATCAGGTAATTAATAGTTAGTAGAAAGTGCAATCACAACAGACACTAGCTCCTTCGTAATGCCCTCTTCGGTTCCGATGTGGGGCCGGGCGGTGGGAGATAGGTGAGGTAAGTAGGGCTCATAGATTCGAAAAACAGGTAGGTTTTGGAGAATCTATTTCGCTCCTACTTACCTCCCCTATTACTACTATTGGACAGACTAGCACCGTACAGAAGGGGGGAAGGCCGGAACCGAAGTTGAACCCCTCCTGCTAACCTACAGTTGTTGACTTTGAGGTTGACCTCCACTGACGTGATCCAGACGAGTGGTTCGGTTGCTGTGAACTGGAAGGACTGAAGTTCTCCCTGTCAAGACTGCCTTTGCAAAAGCGCCTTCTGCAGACACCGTATCCGTGAGGTAGTGGGAAACGAATGACGAAGGCGTCTTCCAAGCCGCCGCTTTGATGATGTCCTCTAACGGGATGCCCGCAAACCAAGCTTTAGAAGTGGCGTGAGCCCGGACATCATGCGCTCTGACTCTCTCTGAAGGCTGGGAGTGAAGTCTGATCAGGGACTAGATCCACCTTGAAAGTGTGTCTTTGGAGACCGGAGCGTGCGGGGTAACATTGGATATAAACAGGTGTTGTGAGCTTCGTAGTCTTAGTCCTGGACGAATAGTAGCGTAAGGCCCTGACAGGGCAAACTAGGCGATCCTCCTTGACGGAAGAGATGTTCTCCATGGATGGTAGAAAAACTTCTCCCGGTGAAAAGGTTATCGTCTGACTTTTGGACAGGAAAGAAGGGTCTGGAAGTAACCTGACTCCACCCGGTTCGAACCTGATAAACCCTTCTTTGGTGGTGAGAGCATGCAGGTAGCTACGTCTCCTGGCAGAAGCTGTCGCTAAGAGAAAGGCTGTCTTCCTTGATAGAGCGTCCAAAGAACAGCTTCCTAAGGGCTCGTAAGGAGGTTTGATGAGATGTTCAAGGACCGCATTGATCGACCAAGATGGTGGGAGAGCCTTGGATACTGGACGAGAATGGAACATGCCCCTTACCAGGTGAGATAAGGCAGAGTTGGACCCCACAGAAGAGCCGTCTTGAAACCTTTGTGAATGGAGGCTATGGCCGATTTGTAATTCTTAGTCCTTTGTTGAACAGAAGTACGAGAAAATCTGCAACCTGGCTTACTGAAGCTTCCAGGAGATCGATGTTATGGTCCAGGGCCCAGTCTCTGAATTTCCTTGTTCTAGAGTCGTAAACATGTAGAGTGGAGACTCTTCTGGAGTGTGTGGCAAGGTTAATAGCTTCCTCTGAAAGGCCTTCTGCTCGGAGATTCTGTCAGATATTGGCCACGCAGTAAGACGGAGAGATTTTATGTCTGGATGGGCCACCCTGCCCTGAAGTTGAGTCAATAGATTTTTCCTTGCAGGAAACGGGTAAGGGTTGCCCACTAGAAGGCGGAGTAGTAGCGGGAACCAAGGCTGTCTGGGCCAGAAGGGTGCTATCAGAATGAGAGAAGCCTGGGAGTTCCTTAGCTTAACTAGGACCCGGTAAATCAGGTTCCATGGTGGAAAGGCGTAACCGATGGTCCCGGACCAGTCTTGAGACAGGGCATCGACTGCCCATGCCCGGGGATGGTGGAACCAAGTGCAGAACGTCAGAAGACGAGCATTCTTGGCTGTCGCAAACCAGTCCATGTGGGGACGGCCGTAGATTCTGAATACGTGGTCTGCCCACGACTGGGCTAGGGTCCATTCCTTCTGATCTATTTCCCAGCCCCTGGGCAGGGCGTCTGCTACCACGTTCTCCTTGCCCACCAGATGACTCGCTCTGAGCCGATGTTGAAGTCGTCTGCCAGAGAGAACAGTTCGAGAGTCCTCCAACAGAGAGACGGAGACCTGGTCCCTCCCTGTCTGTTGATGTACAAGACTACGGTAGAGTTGTCTGAGAGGACCGTCAGTAGTTTGTCTCGTAGAAGTTTCCTCCAAAGGAGAATGGCTTTCTTTATTGCCTCCAATTCGAGGACGTTTGCGTGGAGGGATGCCTCCTCTGGTGACCAAGCTCCTGAAGTGGTCGACGTTTTCCAGGTCGCTCCCCAGCCTGAGAGGGAGGCGTCCGTAGTGAACAGGTCCTGTTATCACTGGTCCTTGCAAGGTCTCCCTTTGTCCAGGTTCGACGGAACAGTCTACCACTGGATGTGAGGTCTGACAGCTTGCGTCACGATAATTACCTTGGAATTAGGGTCTGACGCCGGATGATACTGGTCGAGAAGGTAGAGCTGGAGAGGTCTCATCCTGAGGCGGCACGGAGGGACCACATCCACTAGACTTGCCAGTAAACCCAGAAGTCATAGCCAATGAAAGGCCGTGTTGGCCTGCGCTGAAAGGATTGAACTTGCCAGATCCATGACTGCTGAGCGCCTTTCTTCTGAGGGGTAGACCCTGCCCTCGAGTAAATCTAGTCTGGCACCCAGATAAGTAAGGTGTTGACACGGGATGAGGGATGACTTCTCCTCGTTTATCAACCAGCCGAGAAGACGCAACAGGGAAATCATGAAGCTGGTGTCTCTTTGAGCTTCTCGAGGGGAAGGGGACACGATCAACCAGTCGTAGAGATACGGAAAAACGGTTATGCCCCTGCGTCTGAGGAAGGCAGTTACTGCTGTCGAAAGTCCGAAGGGCATGGCCTGAAAAACATAGTCGGTTCCCCGGTAATTGAAGGACAGAAACCTCTGGTGAGTTGGGTGAACTGGGACATGCAGATATGTGTCTTTAAGTCGATGGACGTGGTCCAGAGATTGCTTCCCTGAGATGGGATGATGGATGCCGATGTCTCCATTCTGAAATGACGAGGACGAATGAAATGGTTGATCAGGGGTTTAAAGTTCAGAATCGGCCTTCATGTGTCCGGTTTTTTTGGTGGGTGAGGAAGAAGGACCACCTGTAGAGCATCGGAGATTCGTCCGGAGTGGCCCTCCGGATGGCTTCCTCCCTCATGTCCTTATGTTTCTTTACTTCTGTCTGTAACAAGGATTCAAACTCGCTGTTGAAGAGGTCTTGACCGGATAAAGAAATGTCTTGCAACTTCCTCTTAACTGCCTCCGAAGGCCAGGTGAGTGAGTCAAGAACAATGACCCTCCTTAGTGGTGGCCCTGACGGGAATCCTCGCCAATTGATCAAATACGAGTCTAGAAATAGGGCCTAATAGATTAACAAGTACACCAGCATCCCTTCTGGAAATTAGTCTCTCCTCGTTCTGTTGAAAAGCCAGCTTAATCACCTCAGCTAAGAGGAGGAGGGCTGATGAGACTTGAGGCCCATACGGGCTGCAGAGTCCAATTTACGAAGTTCTGCCTCAAAGGCTTTTAAATCTTTGGAAACAAATTTTCCTTTGGAATCCTTAGCAGCCGCAGGCATTCATGGGGGACAAAACAAATCCTTCCAATCAGACTCATCGACCTTGAAAGAATTGGACACTTTAACTGGATACGCTGACCATTTCCTTCTCTTTGCAATATCCTGAAATCTCTTAACACTCTATGTCTACGGGGAGACTAGTAGATGGTGACGGTTTTTGGTTTGTCCAGGGCGAGCCTCGATTTCTTGACTGGTGGAGTCGGTTCCGGTTCCGGAGGGTTAAAACCCAGGACTCTATGAACTACCTCCACTACATTCTGAAAGGCCTCGGTAGTAAATGAGGAACCTAACAAAGGCTCTTCGTCCTCGGGCTCACTGTCAACTCCCGAGTCTGGTCTCGGTTGGTGGGTGTGCGATCCAAAACCATGAGAAGGAGAAATCAAATTGCTTCTACAGGAACTAGAGCATCCCCCGGAATACTCTTCTCGGAATCAGAAACCGAAAAATCCTGGGGTGAAGCACTTTCCTGATGAGACGTGAGTGGACGATCCTTAGAAGGTGTAGGCTTAGTATTCGACCCATATCCTTCTTGAGATGTGTCGGAGGCAGGAGGCTGGGAACGAGCGGTAGGAGCTTAAGTAACCTCCAAGACTTACGAAAGACGTAGCAAGAGGCTGTTAAAATGTTCCTCAGACGGGTGAGATCTCTTCGTTCCACGTGGGGAGGAATCAGAATAAAGAGTCTCTAGAAGGCGAACTTCCAGAACTGACAGCACCACTACGCTCCATGGGTCGTGCTAAAGAACGAATGCTCTGTTGGGTTTCTGGGATTTCCAGTAGTTCCTCTTGGCTAAAACCCTCAAAATCTCTCGGATCACCAGGCAAGGAATCCTCCTCAAATGCGTTATTAGGGCCAGAGGCCGAAGGTTGCAAAGGTTGAGGATGGGTAGCGGAATACTCCGGTAAGGAAGAGATACTTGACAACGAGGCCCGAGTAGTACCAGAGGCAGCTGCGATGTCAATTTGGTACAGAACTACCCTGAGAGCATGAGCCAGATGCAGGAGAGGACCGTAGTGGTTTAGGCTCAGAAGACTTGGCTTTAGGCCCGCCTTTCTTGGGTGTCTTCCCCTTGGACCTGGAATAACGATGAGGGGCCTTGGCAGGTTTATGCTGCTTCTTGGTCTGAGACTTGCCCCTCGACAGATCAGGAATTTCGGAGCTGGAGGAATTCTTGGAACTCTTCTTCTTGCCGGGAGCCGGAAAGCCCGTCTCGCTCTCTACTTGGTTCAAAGCCTGAAACGAGAGGGCCCGAACACCCTCTGTTTGGCTTGAATGTTGGGCCGAGAGGGTCCGAACACCCTCTCCTTGGCCTGAGTCCTGGGCCGAGAGGGTCCGAACACCCTCTCCTGGGCCCTTGCCCGAAGAACCTGCCGAAGCAGGTACGGGATCAGTCTTCCTCTTTCTTCCTGCCAGAAAATTCCTCACAGGATCCCACTGAGATTCGTTTCACGACAATTTGGTTTGAACTTTCTGCATGAGTGACACAAGGCGTCCATCTCTGTAGAAAATAAAAGAATAAAGAACATCACAGGGAGGGTCGGTCCCAAGGACCGGTGCTCCAAACACATGCAAACATGAAGGCAATAAACACAGTACATAAACAGTATACACAATCCAGACAACCTGGATACTGCATAACTGGCAGAAGGGCGACAGTGTCGGAACTGCGACAGTGTCGGACAAAAAGGCCTACGGCAAAGTAACCCGAGGAGTGCCCGGTAACCGCATGAAAACAGGGTCAGAAACCCAGAACTAGGCACCTAGAGCAACGAAAATACCACCGAGACGCAAAGATAATACGATCCTAAGAGACACGAGAAGGTCGCGATCCAAAAGGCATGAGTGACACAAAGGCTGTAAACCTCCCGACGGGAGTAGGCAAATTGCCTGACCAACGGATCGAAACTGCCTAAGCGAGAAGGAGACAGGGGTGACTGAGACAGTACACCACTGGAACCTGTCAGAGACACGAACCTACCAAGGTGACATAGCCACAGGGTCAGGTTAGAGAGACGCGAGTCACAACGAAAGTGACAAAGGAGACACGAGATTCTCGAAGTGACAAGCCAGGTCACACATGGCTAAACACTGACAACCGACCTAATGGGAGAGACGCGAGTCACAACAAAGGTGACAGGAAGGTCCAAAGAGACGCAATTCCCCCGATTCCCCCGAAGTGACACGAGATCCTCGAAGTAACAAACCAGGTCACACGCGGCTAAACACCAACAACAGACCTAACGGGAGAGACGCGAGTCACAACGAAAGTGACAGGAAGGTCCAAGGAGACGCGATTCCCCCGAAGTGACACGAGATCCTCGAAGTGACAACCAGGTCACACGCGGCTAAACACCGACAACAGACCTAACGGGAGAGACGCGAGTCACAACGAAAGTGACAGGAAGGTCCAAGGAGACGCGATTCCCCCGAAGTGACACGAGATCCTCGAAGTGACAACCAGGTCACACGCGGCTAAACACCGACAACAGACCTAACGGGAGAGACGCAAGTCACAACAAAAGTGACAAAGGAGACACGAGATTCTCGAAGGCTAAGAGAAGCGAGTCACAAAAGAGTGACAGGAGGAACAACTATCGCTAAACCGACAGCGGATAACAAGTACAAAGCTGTAAAGAGACACAACACTCAAATAAGAGAGAGACACAACGTAATCACACAATTTAATGAGCTAAGATCCACCTGTGGAGAAAATGAGACATCGACACAAAAAAGGAGAGACACAGAGAGGATCAATAATATACTTAAGCAGACAAGCAAAAACAAGTCGAACAATGACGATAGCAAGCCACATACCAAGCCGGAGACGCCGGACAAAGGAGCTGTGACCAAAGAAGTAACTCCTCAATACAAAGCAAACAACCGTGACCTCCTAGGCCTCGCCTAAAGAGAGAGAGGGGCACGGGAAAACCACAACCAAAGCCTGGAAACGGGAAAAACAGGAGCGGGGAAAGAGGGAGGGGGAAGCCAGAACCCAGCTGGCAAACTCCAAGATCCCCAAGAACCCAAACGAACCTCAAGTAGACTCCCGAAGACCCAGGCCTAAGGCGGGAAAAACCCGCGAACGAACAAGCCCTAGTACCACTAGAACGTTAGGCTCCGAAGCCTAACCACGCTAACGAACCTGAGAAGGTGAAACTAACAGGCAAAACTAAGGCTAAAAAATCCTAAACCCAAAGGAAAGATATACTCATCAACTTCCATAAATGGGATGAGAAACGCTCCTGGTCTCAACAGAAGACAGATAAACGATCCAAAGGGTAGGAAGGCAAATCAAAAAACGGAGAAAAAAGCTGAGTGAAAATTCGCGATGTTAACCATTCCGCTGACAATGAAACAAGGGCGAGTTACAGGGAAACAGCAAGGATATGCGTAGGACGCCACCTAGTGTGGGTAGGATTTTCATTGTCAGTGATCATTCCGCAGTATATGGACTGTCCAATAGTAGTAATAGGGGAGGTAAGTAGGAGCGAAATAGATTAAACTTACAAGGCGGGGTTAGATTCCAGATTCTTTACAGAAATAGGAAAGTTGTAGAGGATGAAATGAGATGGAATTACTTACGTGCCAGCTTCATCAGGAATGATTACTCCTTGGCCAGATGGTTCATTGGTTTCCCCAGCATAAAAGAATGCATCTGTAATTTAACAAAACAATTTAAGTTCACTTTCTTTGGAGTTTTTGGATGCCACTAAAAGACTTGTTTCCTGTAAGATGAGAACTAGAGCCTCAATGATGTAAACTTCTACTAGAGACCAACTACAAGGTAAGATTCATCAGTCATCCCTCATCCATCCCACAGAACACTTCCTGCACTCTTGAGGGCCAGAAGGCTGCCCCAAGATCTCTCCTCCACTGACTCCTCAAAAAGCATAACAGCTACGCAGTAGGCTAACACCTCAGAGGTATAACAATGGCCAGTGTTGAATGTAAAATTTCACTTCAAGCTTGCTGGCAACTCACTGATCAAAATAACATGGCCACAATCTTTATTTTACATCCTTCTTATCAACAGCTTCCCCTCTTCACCTGTTTTCTTCATGCAGAATGTGCATGGTCAGGCGATGATCTCACATTTCATATTACTCACTAGTATCTTCAACATCATGAGAAGAAAGCCATGCAAGATGCAAGTCTGTGTACCGTACTCTCCAATTCTGCATGACCTTAAATGATCTCTTCATGAAAAACCTACATACTGTAATAAGGTTAATGAGCAAACTAGCCACTACTTCACAAGATATTTGATGGGTTTAGATGTTAAGATGTTTTGTCCTTTTTGAAAAGTAATTTTCTGCATAATTCCTTGAATACATAAAACAGAATCTTCAGAATAGATCAATAACAATTATATATATATATATATATATATATATATATATATATATATATATATATATATATATATATATATATATATATATATATATATATATATATATATATATATATATATATATATATATATATATATATATATATATATATATATATATATATAAGGTCAAAGTACTGCGTAGCACTTATGAGGTAGGTAGGTAAAAATGAAGTAGTAAATAGTGCTAAAAGTTTGTGAAAAATTCCACGACGTTTCGGGTTTAAACCCTTCATCAGGTGGCAAAAATGCAACTGATCGTTGACACGGCCAAACGTACAATTTAAAAAAATACACAATACAATTGGGCACGGTAAACCTCGGCTAGGAAAACAGACAGTGTTAAGTGGTTACCACAAGTCAAAAAAATGCAGGAATTGCTGCGTTATAACAGTTCAAGTCTAACGTTCAGACCATGTGGGGACAGGGTTCCAAGTTTCATGATTAGGCGGTTTTCGGCAGCTAGGCGGTCATGATCGGAACCTCGACACGAGATGGCCGCCGAAACCATCAAGTCACGGATCGAGCATGTTGACGGGGGATTGAAGTGGGTGGCTACCGGGAAACCCTGGGAGGTTCTGTTTGATTGATCTCAGGTGCTCGGTGACTCGGTCAGCAAGACGACGTTTTGTTTCTCCCACCGTACAGTATATTACAGCGTTTACATACGAGAACGTAAACAACATTGGCTGAAGTACAGGTAAAAATGCTGATGAACGTTAAAACGGTTGTTGTTGGGACCTACAATGGAAAGGTTTTTGTCATAACTGACCACCGGGCAAGTATTGCATCTCCCACGGTTGCAAGGAAAAGTTCCTGGGGTGTCAGGCACTACTGCTTGAGGTTGAGAGGCACGGACCAAGTGCTTAGATATGTTCTTTTCAATTCTGAATGCCGTGATGGGGGGATCAGGGAAATGGTCACGGGTGGATGGGTCATGACGGAGGGTCTCTACATTCCTGTAAATGGCACGTACAATGGGGGTTACAGATGGGTGAAAGGATAGGACCAACGGGATACGTCTGGTGGGTGTATGGTCAGTTTTGGGGGCAAGGGCAGAGGCTCTATCAATTCCTTGTATGCGTTTCAGGGCATTGGAGAGCACTCTTTGTGGATACTGGCGTTGTTCAAAGAAAGAAATAATCTGCTTGGAAACTTTAGCGAAATCCTGGTCGTCGGAACAAATCCGACAAACAAATATATATATATATATATATATATATATATATATATATATATATATATATATATATATATATATATATATATATATATATATATATATAACGCTAATTCCCACCTTAAGGGGAAATTGTTATATCTGCTTGTACATAGGGCGAAAAAAAGATAATAAAATACATAAGAAATAAATTCGCCCTAACGTCTAAACATATAAATTAACGTTATTTCAATGGCCAGCCATCCGTTCGCGTTAACAGCTAGGTGTCCGTAAATTTGACAACTTTGAAGTAATGGCATCTAGTTTGTAAATCTAAGAGGGCGCCCTTGTAAGTTTACGTATTCCTATAGAAAAAGTGTGTGGAAACGTTAAGGCGAAACTTATATTTCACCCGAAAAATTTTTTCCCCTTAAGGTCGACTTTTCAACAACAACTTTCCCCCTTAGTGCCGATTTAGAGATATATTTATATATATATATATATATATATATATATATATATATATATATATATATATATATATATATATATATATATATATATACCTAAAATAGGTCGATATATATATATATATATCCATATATATATATCGACCTATACAGGTATATATATATATATATACCTGTATAGGTCGATATATATATATATATATATATATATATATATATATATATATATATATATATATATATAATGTAGCTGAGATCATGTTTTGTCTAAATTAACCTGGGCAATTCATGCTAATTAACCTTTTTAGATTACACTTTACCCTAAAACAATGTTTTTTGTGATATATAAATATTTCAAATCAGCTTCTGCGTGAGATTGAGCAGCATGTGGACCACCTTCTACAGTTTCAAGCACAAATATCCAAATCTCTAAGGAGAGGGGATGTCCATTTGACACAGTTTGGAAACAAAGCTCTCTGCATGACTCTCAATACTAGCTGTAACCATCCATCACAAGAAAATTCTGTGGGTAAAGTTTGCATGACACATTACACATTCGAACTTGCCTACCTTTATGTCAACTTGAATCCAAGTGTAGTCACCAATTGTGAATCCTGCTGTACCAAACCTACAACTACTGTACTATAAATTGTACTATGGGTGTTGAATATCTGCTTTCATGACAATGTCCAAAAGCTCTGTTTACAATTTCCTAGTGAATCAAAAGTTACAGGCCTACTGTATACTAGGGCTTCATATCCTGCTTGATAGTAAAACTGCTTGGAATTATTTCCTCTTGCACAGGAAACACAGGTTCTATGGTACTCATGTACACACAATCTACTATACCAAATATGCTTTGGTCAAAGAATCCCAAACAAACTGAAACCACCAATTTGCATGGTTTCCCATTTGAAAAGAAAACCTACAGCATGTACACATTGTCACTTTCACCAATCAGACAAACACTTGAGGAACGGGATGCATGCATACTACTGTACTTTACTATCAGTCAGTAACTGCTACAGTACCAGTTGGCACACATACACTGTAGTACTTCTGCGGACAACGAAGTGTAGAGTAGTAAATGAAGCACAGATTACTGTTACCACCAGTTTTCTTTACAAGCTGTTTAGTTCGGGTGCTGCACTTGGACAAAACTTGCAGAGGGTGCGGAGAGCAACCAGACAAACCAGAATGCAAAAATGCATTGAGGTTTCGATGATACTGTATATGTTCTATTTCAAATAATGCCATGATGTCCCATATGTCAATGGTCAAATGCTATCTTAACATGTTGGAAAAATACGGTTTTGTGTTCCTATTTCATTTTGGGAATTCTTGGGAAATTTGCAGTTTGACCTCTGGTGACCCCAGATGACGATCTTTGGAAATCTTGGAAAATTTTGCTCTTTGACCTCTGCTGAACCCATATAAAACTCTTGGGAATTCTTGGGGAATTTTGCTTTTTACCTCTGGTGACCCCAGATGACCTTTGACCTCCACCAAAAACAATAGGGTCCATCTTTTCACCATAACACATCCACATAGTACTGTAAGTATGAAATCTATCCAAGCTTCCTACCTGGAAATACGTGTTAACAAGCTTTTCAGTGTTTGGACCACGTTGACCCAAGATGACCTTTGACCTCCGCCAAAAATGATTGCGTTCATATTCTCACCACAATGCATCCACATACTACGTATAACCACAATGCATCCACATACTACGTATAAAATCTATCCAAGCTTTCTCCCTTGAGATATTGTGTTAACAAGGTTTTCAGTGTTTGACCCTCAGCCATCCCAGATGACCTTTGAACTCCACCAAAAACAGTGGGGTACATCTTCTCACTATAACACATCAATTTACCACGTATGAAATCTATCCAAGCTTCGTACATGGAGATACTGTACAGTATCGTGTTAACAAGATTTTCAGAGCTTAACCCCCAGTGCCCCCAAATGACCTTTGACCTCCACCAAAAATGATGAGATTCTTCCTCTTATTGTCAGGCATCTACATACAAAGTATCAAATTTATCCAAGCTTCCTACATCAAGATATTGTGTTAACAAGGTTCTGAGGGTTTGACCCCCAGTGACCCCAGATGACCTTTGAACCCCACCAAAAATGATAGGATTCTTCCCCTTACTATAAGGCATCTACATACAAAGTATGAAATTTATCCAAGCTTTCTACATCGAGGCATCGTGTTAACAAGGTTTTCAGGGTTTGACCCCCGGTGACCCCAGATGACCTTTCACCTCCACCCAAAATGATAGGATTCTTTCTCTTACCATAAGGCATCTACATACAAAGTATGAAATTCATCCAAGCTTCCTTTCTCGAGATATTGTGTTAACAAGGTTTTCAGAGTTTGACCCCTAGTGACCCCAGGTGACCTTTGACCCCTACCAAAAACAACAGGGTTTTTCCTCTAAATATGGGGCATTTATGTACCAAGTTTGAGAACTGTCAGAGCTTCCCTTCTTGAGATATCGTGTTAACAAAGTTTTCAGGGTCTGACCCCTGGTGACCCCAAATGACCTTTCACCTCCACCAAAAATGATAGGGTTTTTGTCTTTACACCATAAGGCATCTACATACAAAGTATGAAATTCATCCAAGCTTCCTACCTTGAGATATTGTGTTAACAAGGTTTTCAGAGTTTGATCCCCGGTGACCCCAGGTGACCTTTGACCCCTACCAAAAACAATAGGGTTCTTCCTCTCAATATGGGGCATCTATGTACCAAGTTTGATAACTGTCAGAGCTTCCCTTCTTGAGATACTGTATCGTGTTAACAAAGTTTTCAGGGTCTGACCCCCGGTGACCCCAGATGACCTTTCACCTCCACCAAAAATGATAGGGTACTTCCTCTTACCATAAGGCATCTACATACAAAGTATGAAATTCATCCAAGCTTCCTTTCTCGAGATATTGTGTTAACAAGATTTTCAGAGTTTGACCCCTGGTGACCTTTGACCCCTCCAAAACAATAGGGTTCTTCCTCTCAATATGGGGCATCTATGTACCAAGTTTGAAAACTGTCAGTTTCCCTTCTTGAGATATCGTGTTAACGAGCAGTGTCACAAACACACACACATACACACACCCACGCACACACATACACACGCCATCATGACTGCATAGGTTTCTCTTATCATCGAAACCAAAAATGTACCACCCGGACAAACAGTGGAGCCACCCAGACAGAAATTATCAATTCAAAACCATAAAACAGAGCAAACAACAATAATTTCAGTGTGAAAATTGAGTAATGATAATCAAAGAAGGCTATAGTTAAATTTATCACCTATTTTAGCAACCTTTTTGCAAAGAGAAACTTTATAGGCAGTGATCACCATTAACCTTTGACCTTCGGAGCACCTGGACAAAAATAAAATCAGTGGAGAACACTGACTATAGTATTGCACCTATTACATGTTCCTTGAGACCTCTTTTGCTTTCATAGAGATTCCCTAGTTTCACTTAAGTATTGCTGATCTGCAAACCTTTTGAACACGGGTCCTGGTCCTGTATGAGCTTGCCTGTGGGATAGGCCCTGTTTTGTGATGTCCTATCTTGCCTTCTATTAATGAAACAACCACTTCCAGTGACAGGAGGTTGTGACAGATGAAGAATTACAATAGGCCATGTACACCCTTTTGGGAGATGTGCTTTCCTTCAATTATACACTTTTTCACAGCATTTGACTTTTCTTACAGTATCACTCAAAAATTGAAAATTTTCAATATTTCAAAGTGCACTTTTGATTAATAAACAACAAAGTGTGTTTCCCATGTGTTTTTATTTGCAATCGGAACATTACTGGTACTGTAAAAGCTTACAGTAGAAAGTTCTGTCTAAACTTGAGTGAAAAATACTGTTAGATAATGAACCTTTGGTTGGAACCTACAGTTGAAACATAGCTTTCTCCTTGTCCCCACAGCCAAAGTTTGGTAGCAATATGTCATATTTCATAAAATCAGCCTCAGGGTACACATAAAATGGTTTAATACTTGCATAAAAACAGTACTCTCGTAGCCTCACAAATTCAGACTCGTTGCCTCTTAAGTAATTTTTTTTGAAAGTGTAAATTCCTTTTTTACATATTGCCCATGTGCCAGGGTGGGGGCATCAGGGATAAATGCTTACCAAGAAGTTTTACCTTAATTTCTATTCATGAAAACAATTAACATTGTATAAACTGGGAGAAGTTTGGCTTGATTCCTAAGAATGAAGCATTTTTTATGGAAAGGGGGGGGGGGGGATGCAATTAACTACAGTACACTGGTAAAGGATTGTATCTGCACATGCCTTTACTCGTATATGTACATACTGCCCACATACACTGTAGCCATATTTGTCTTTATCACTGTGTCATTGTAACAGTAATCTTCTCATAACATACTGCATGTGTGTGTGTGTGGTACATATGCAGTGTACACTGATATTTAAAGGCAATAAGTAGTCACCCCAAAATTTTCTTTGAAAAATCGGCAAACTCTTGCAGATCTCCTCATATTGCATTACAAGCACCTCTGAAGATATTTTGAACATAACTCTTACAAACAATAGGTAAAGCAAGGAGAAATTCTCCTTGAATTTCACAATTTACCAACAAAAATATTATGTCACATGATCAAAATAGGCCAATCATGAACTTGAATGACAGGATACACTCACTCTGATTGGGGTGACTGCATACTGCCTTTAAATATTACAAGTGCATACACCCAATTTGGTAAAGTCCTAGGCTATAGCATACACGGACACACAACATGTAAGCCGTTAAGGTCAGTCTGTATGTGCCTACATATCACACACACATATGCAGTACATTATTAGAAGACTACGACACATTATAGTGAAAATTTTTATGGCTCTGTGGGCAGCACATACTGTACAAGCACAGGCATGCACAGATACTGACTTAACCACAGCCTTAAAGATCTGAAAAACTCCCTGAATCCATTCTTCCCCCACCCCCCCTCCCCCCATGTTGGAATATGAATATTAATGAATACGTGAATGCATGGTTTTGATCAAACTTGTGAAGTTTAAACACAAGGGTGCAAGATTTTAACATACCCTTGAAGCTGGGGAAAGGTACTGTACAGTACTTGGGTTCTTTATTTCAAGGCTGTGCACACACCTGTGCTTGTAAAAGCGGAGAGGGCGGGGGTACAATAATTCTGTTTAAATTCTGTCAGATTTTGGACATTGCAGACTGATGTTGTGGGACTTTTCATTTCTTGAGACCAGTAAACTTGCTGTGGGAATCATGACACATTCCATTTATAGTGTTCTGTCTTTACGACATGTAGGCTACACTAATTACTGTACCCCACCCGGGGGGTACAACATTTGTCTTTAGAAGTGTAGTTGTCAGTATGAGGTTTGCTTTACATATGAGAAAGTCTGCAAGTCAATCACTGTTATATGTTTATTAGTACTGTTCAAGTAAGAGTATGAAGTAAGATGCTATGAACTATTTCGATAAGATATGCTACAGTATGAACTATTCTTTTAAAATTTGTGCTTCCCCCCCTAATATGAGATACTGTATTAAGAGTGTACAGTAGGCTTCATCTTAGAACTAAACATACTTACAAACTGTGCTCTATTACTGTACCCGGTAAGCTTCAGCTGTCACTGCAAAGCATACAGTATAAATTTATTCAACACAAATCTGGAAGACTTTAACCTGAGCACAAGTATCAAAATATCTAAGGGGAGGGGGATGTCCATTCAACACAATTTAGAAAAAGGAGCTCTGGAGACTCCAAAAACTACTGTATGTACTACAGCTGTAACCATCCATCACCAGAAAATTTTCTAGGTAAATTTGCTTGACACATTCCACATTTGAACTTGTCTATTACAGTACAAACTAAATACTGTACACTGACAAACTGTGCACTTACACTGTAAGCTTCATGTGTCGCTGCAAAGGTCCAATTAAATTTATGCAACACGAATTTGGAAGCCTTTAAATTGAAAGAAAAAAAGACCCTTTCAGAATCTGTGCTTTAATAAGCTAGTACAGTAGACATGTCAACCAATGGCATCAAATGTGCACAGTAATTTTTAATACCGGAATATTCTTGGAGAGGCTTTTAACAAATTTTCCACTTTGAAAAACACAAATGGGTCATAAAATGTGATGATAGCCTGGTAAAGACGTAATAATACCCGGGTACGAGTTTGCTAATCACTGAAAATCCTGTAATACACAAAACAGGAACAAAGTCCTTGTTCAATTTGAATTTGCCTAGTGCAAAATAAAGAACTAAAATATGTCTGTGAGCCTTATCAAACGAATCCATGCATATACCTGAATGTACCTTCTTGATGAGAAGCTTTTCAACTTTCAATCTGAAGTATGTGAATGGTTCATAAAACTTATGATAAATAAATGTTATAGGTCTTATTACCAGGGCACTTTGCTACTGTTATGCTCAAAATACATTTATAATAAAACAGGAAATAGAGTGGATAAGCTTTCGATTGAAAAGAATTGACAATAATCTGTACTTGAAACGCAAGTAGTAAACATGAATCATAGATATGCGTTAAACTTCTGGTCAAGAGGCTTTACAAACATCTTCTTCTCAAAAGTACAGTACTGTAAACAAATAGCTCACATACTTAATGATGGTAACCTAGAATCTTCTACAGTAGGTACCACTGAAAATTCTTAAAGGGAGAAAGCAGTTGCCCCCAAGTTTATTTTCAAAATGTGCTGAATCTTACAATTTTTTTATTTCACTCACAAGTTTTTGTCATTATGTTTTTGCATAAAAACATTGAATTTTAAAACTTAACCCAAGGAGTTACTCTGCATTTAACAAATACAAAACAAAAGTATGGTCACATGATTGATAGAAGCCATTCCTGAATTACAATGATGGGCTACACTAATTCAGATTTGGAGAGACTGCATTTTCCCTTTAAGTTCATGTAACAGGAAACAGAATTTCAACTGAAAAACCCTTACACAATCTTGTTAAGCTATTCACTAATACACCATTGTCCATGAATTTAGAGGAATGAAACCTCTTGACAGTGGCTATAAAAATATTTTCCACTTCGAAGTATGACAATTGCTCATAAAGTGCATGATAAACATTACAAGCATGGTACAAGTATCTGCTAACTGAAAATCTTACACGTACTGTACAATACATGGAATAAGGATACTGTACAATACAGTAGGTACTGTGGTCATGCATGTGAAAAGCCACCCCCCTTCAATGTTGTCTCCTCTGCCGCCACTGCAGCAGCAGTAGTAACAACAGCAACAACAAAAACAATGATAATAACAATAAACTTGTGGAAAGAAAGAAAAAATATAGCAATTCAAGAAATATATCACAGATATCATAAACAACAAAAAAAAATCTTTTTCAAGTCCATCCAAAGAGAATCGAGATATATATATGGAAAGCTTTTTGAAGAGAATTTTGGGTATTCAGAGGGGAATTAGTACTTGGCAACATACACCATGGTCCTATTTAAATCAGCTTCTACAGTCTATCCAAACATGTTTCATACTTGACAAATGTTTACAAGGTTTACACAGCTTGACCTTCCATAACCTCAAATGACATGTGACTTCCACCAAAAGCAATAGAGGTCATGGACTCAATAAGGGACACTCATACTTCAAGCAAGCTGACCTCTCATCTTATCATCTTTCATCTTCTACCAAAACTTATAGGGACCATCTAAGTTAAAGCCGAAATTTTTCCATTTTCTAAATTTGGGATTCCATTTTGTTAATTTTTCATTTTCTGTGAACTTCCCGTTTTCCTGCAGTTTTCAGTGTTTTGTCCGTTTTTCAATTTTAACTATGAATTGTGTATGGTTTGCTGTGTTCTATGTCCTGCATATGTGTGTACATTTTTCAGGCTGCTAAGCTGTAGTATAGTAGTAACTAGAGTCTAGCAGACCTTGATAAAGAGTAACAGTATAAAGTACAGTACTACCTCAGAAGCAGTACTTCCATGATCCATTGTTCTCCACTTTGAGTGTTCTAAAACTGAAATATTACAACTTCTGCTCACACTTCTAATGTTTTTTCATTGCTGGTCAAAACTGTGAATTCCATGTTTTATTACTGAATCCATGAATTCTGTCCATTTTCCATAACACAGAAAAATGTTGGCTTTAATCTAAATGTCACTGCAGGGAACACACATGCCACATGTATGCAATTTATGACACACTTTCCTCCTTGTGATATCATGTTTCTAAATTGCTGTAGTTTGACCTCCCAGTGATCTCAGATGAACACAAAAAACAATAGGGATTATCTACTCAACTCAATAAGGATTTATCAACATGCCAAGTACAGTATGAGACCCATCGAGGTTAAGCATCTTTGATATCGTGTTTTACAAACTCAGTTTTCAAGATTAACGCCATTTGGCTTCTGGTGACCTCAAACGACCTTCACCCTCCACCAAGCTTGATACACTTCTTTAATCAGTATAAGGCTACAGTATAAATTAATGAGATTCATCAGTTTCCCCATCTTGAGATATTACAGTATGTTTGCAAGGTTTTCACAACTTCACTCTGTTGACCCCAAATGACCTTTGACCTTGACCAAAATAAACAGATAATCTATCTTCTCAAGGCCATCCTCATGCCAAATATGAGGTCCCTCAAATTTACCCTTCTTGAGATACGTAACTTACGAGCAGTGTCTCATACCAAAGACCTTAAAAATAGAACCTACTGCCTTTGTGCTTGGTGCTCAGCAAATAAGCAATGGAATAGGGAAAACAAGCCAGTGAGCCACAACTGGAAAAAAGGCTGTGGTCGTCTCAACTTGAACCAACTGGTTGGAAACTGGGACGTTAAACCTCATCTAACTAACTACAAGCAGTGTCACAGACACACTCATGCACACACATACACACACACAACCATCACAAAGTCTGCTCAATCAAAAGTGGCCTTATCCCTATGATGACTTTTTTCCAGCCCTGCTTTAAAACATCCTCTTGTGTCCCTTACAAGTCTATTTCAAAATGTTCTAGAAAATATATAAACTTTGCATGAAATGTCAACCACGGTGTTATTTTGCACGAATTTACCAAATTTGTGACAAAAATATCATCACATGGGGTTTACTAATTTAGACTGGGTGACTACACTTTCCCTTTAAAATTTGAAAGGCTGGTTGGGAACTATGGTACCTGTATACTGTACATGTACTGTCTGTCAAGTTGTCACCATCTTCAACAAGTCAGATTTTACTTGCATTTCTAATGCATTCTTTAAGTTTACTGTACAGTTAGTACTACACATATGTGCTAACAATTCCATTGAGCTGTCCTGTAAAGGTGAGACAGGTTTAGTTTTATCCTCCTTTTCTCACAGCAGCTAAATCACTAATTAAAATGTGTACCTTCATCAATGGTGTAAACATGTACCATGGAAGTACTGCCTCGGTATACTTCTTTGCATGTACTGATCAGCTGTATCACATTTAACATTGTATACACAACAGGCACTGAACATCGACCCTTTTCCAAATAGCAATTACAAAGTATTGTGGGATTGAGTTTTGGCGTGTGTCATTTTCGTCAATGGCATTTTACTGTGGACAAAAAAAATGTGTAAAGTCTATCCCATAATCCTTTGTAGTTGCTATTTGGAAAAGGGTGTATTCAGTGATTCAAATAATCAATACACATGTATAATGACCACACATACCCAAATGTTGTTGATAAACACTCACTGTTATTGGTTGTATAGTACTTTGTTTTCACTGATTACCTATCATCAATATTTTAAACAAAGGAAGTGTGCTTTTATTATTGGAGGAAAAGTTTACACAAGCTGTAACCACAAAACATCTAAAAACATGAATCATGCCCATTGATATACAGTACAGTACAGTACAGTACAGTACAGTACAGTACAGTACTACTGTTTAATAGTGTACTATACAGTACACTCAATAACTGTACATCACGTATTTAATGTGAAGCAGGTGAGGACAACTTCACCCCCTTAGAATTGTGAAACAAAAATTTGTTTGGTACATTTTTGACTTGGTAAATTTTTGTTTTAATCATGTAGCCTACATGTGTATATTGTATTGGCTGAATGTTGTCATTTGAAAACTATCTGCTTCATACCAAATGCACAGCCATACTCACTTCAGAGGTCAGGAGTCTTTAAAGATGACCCCTCCCCTTACCAATACCCTCCTTCCTCTACACCTTGTATGTACTACAGGTCTTTTTCCATTCCATCCCTTCTCTAGGTCTGCCCCCCTTCCCCACCCCAACCTTCCTCACCCCACCCCAACCTTCCTCACCCCACCCCAACCTTCCTCACGAATAGACAGATTTGAATAGATGCTTTTCCTTGTGACGAGTCCAGGCTTCGACTTCGACAAATCCTTTTTTCATTACTTGTCCATTGGGAGAACTGTTCTCTTAGTCTACTTGTCCACATGATACCTACTTGTCTGCTTTTAATATGCCTTTGAACTCCTTTGTGGAGGAGACTTCGCAAGGGTACTGTACTTGACCGGCGGTCTATGATATTGAACAATGCACTTGCCCAAGTAAGTTTTTACTTGTCACAGACTGTTGGGCGTGGGATTTGTGGAAGCCTGGTGATGTCAGTGAAAGCGTGCCTTATCAACTCTTTTGGCAACCAGCCTTGATCTCATTGGTTTGTAAACATGAGTCTATAACAAAAAAGGAACCTAATAGGGCGTGAGGACAAAACATCTGTCGCAAGGGCATACAAGCTCAGGTTGGAGCTGAGGTGTTGTTGATATTCCAAACATGATATGGTATACATGCTGCATTGTGGAAACTCACTTGATTTTCTAGTGGAAGCAAAGAATCCCAAGAAAAGCAATTAAGGCTGTACTTCCCTAGTGATGCATGTTACTAAAATGTTACACTAGAATGCAATGTACCGTACATTCAATTCAATGTACATTCCAACTCATTTAAGGCCAGGAAAGGACAGCAGAACTGCACCAAGCTTTTCCAACCCTTGAAAAATTGCCATGTGTTCTACCGGGAGGATGTTAAGAAGGAGATACAGTACTGTAACCAAATCTATCAGACAATGCGTACTAGAAAATCATTTAATTCTTTTCCGGCATCAACATTTGATTGGCAGATCTCTTTGTTCCTATTGTTAAACCTCTGTTGACTAAACTCTTTTAATGATGATCTGCTCTGAGCAATACAATACAATATGATACAATACAAAACAGCAATACAGTTTTCTTTATACAATATATTATGTCAATAGGAAAGGTTTTGCAATTCTTATCCTTGGCCTTGAGGTCTTTAAGACACTAATTGTTTCTTTAAGGAATTAGATACATAGAAAACTACTGTACTGTACAGTCAGTACTGTACTCTACAGCTAAAGTAAGTATATATACACTAAATGTACAAGAAATGCTTTGGTTGGTAGGGGTGGCACAAGGGGTAAAATAACATGTAAACCAAATTTCAAAGGAGATCAAAACTGATTGTGTGTTTACTGTACAGTAGGTCAAAAGGTGTCTTCATCTACATTTGCCTGTCACATTACAGGTATTTCCCATACTCTCTCCTCCCTTATCTTGTTTGCTCTCTGGTTTCCTCACAACTCTTCCCACTAGTTGGGGAGGCTCCTTCCACTCAAGCCAAGCATAGGTTTTCAAAGTATACAGTAATGCATGAGTGACTTTCAACAATCAGGAGTCAAGATGAGATTCATGTCTGCCAGGAAGTTGAGTTGCACAGTTTTTTGCTAAGAGCATTAGTTCAGTGTGGCATGGAAGTACTACCTTGGATACTTCCATGGTTGTGTTTGGAGTTTTTCATTGGGCAGTGGGGAAATTACCTTCCAACAATGGTTTTCTACCCCCTAAAATCCCCCCAGGTTCCAAAAAGGTCTTGGATTGTCCAATTTCAGTTTTTAAGAGTTCAATGCATACACACATAAATCTTTTGCAAAAGTTACAGTATGTCTCTCTTCCCCCAAACTCCTTGGCAGAACAGTCTACACCTCCCCCCTCCCCCCAAGAAAAAAAACCCAAACTCTGCAATATGGTATACATCATGTGATACTCTTTCTGCATGGAAATGGAAGCCTGGTTGCATGGCCCCCAGGGGCTTCAGATGGATCAGTGTGGATATGTGTGCTCTATAAATATGGAGTGTTATTATTGATTCCTTGCCGAAGGCAGGCAAGGAATCTATGCGATGATGATGTCGTGTGTGTGTGTGTGTATGTGTGTGTGTGTATGTGACGCCTAGCTTGTAAACACGGTACTGTATCTCGAGATAGCAATGACGGACACTTTTCATATTTGGTATATAGATTTGTCATGTTGAGAGAAAGAACCCTATTGTTTTTGGTGGAGGTCAAAGGTCATGTGAGGTCACCAGAGGTCAAAAATCGAAAACTTTATAAACACGATATCTCAAGTTAACAATGACCGACACTTTTCATATTTGGTATACAGATTTGTCATGTCAAGAGGAACAAGCCTATTATTTTTGGTAGAGGTCAAAGGTCATCTGAGGTCATCAGAGGTTAATCTGCAAAAACCTTGTAAACGGCTTGTAAACACGATATCTCAAGTTAACAATGAACGACACTTTTCATATTTGGTATACAGATTTGTCATGTCAAGAGGAACAAGCCTATTATTTTTGGTAGAGGTCAAAGGTCATCTGAGGTCATCGGAGGTTAATCTGCAAAAACCTTGTAAACGGCTTGTAAACACGATATCTCAAGATAGCAATGACTGACACTTTTCATATTTGGTATATAGACTTGTCATGTTGAGAGGAAGAAGCCTATTGTTTTTGGTAGAGGTCAAAGGTCATCTGAAGTCACCAGAGGTTAAACTGCGAAAACCTCATAAACATGATATCTCAAGATAGCAAAGGCTGACACTTTTCATATTTGGTATACAGATTTTGCATGTCAAGAGAAAGAACCCTATTGTTTTTGGTAGACGTCAAAGGTCATCTGAGGTCACCATAGGTTAAACTGCGAAAACCTCGTAAATGGCTTGTAAACACGATATCTCAAGTTAGCAATGACCGACACTTTTCATATTTTGTATACAGATTTGCCATGTTGAGAGGAAGAACCCTATTGTTTTTGGTGAAGGTCAGAGGTCATTTGAGGTCACCATAGGTAAAAGGCCGAAAAGCTTGTAATCACTATATCTCACGATAGGAACGACCAACACTTTTCATTTTTGGTATATAGATATGTCATATTGAGAGAAGGAACCCTATTGTTTTTGGTGGAGGTCAAATGTCATTTGAGGTCACCAGAGTTCAAAGACCGAAAACCTTGAAATTGGGATATGTCAAGATAGGAATGGCGGATATAGATTTGTCATGTTGAGAGAAAGAATGCTATTGTTTTTGGTAGAGGTCAAAGGTCATCTGAGGTCACCAGAGGTCACCAGAGGTTGAACTACAGAAACCTTGTAAATGGCTTGTAATCACGATATCTCAAGATAGCAATGACAGCCACTTTTCATATTTGGTATATAAATTTGCCATGTTGAGAGGAAGAACCCTATCAATTTTGGTGGAGGTCAAGGTCATCTGGGGTTACCAGAGGTCAAAAAAACAAAATTTCCCTAGAATTCCTAAGATTGTCATCTGGGGTCACTGGGGTCAAAAGCAACATTTCCCAAGAATTTGAAAGATTGTTAATGGGGTTTCCAGAGGTCAGAAAGCAAAATTTCCCAAGAATTCTCAAGATTGTCATCCGGGGTCACTATATGTCTGAAAGCAAAGTTTCCCAAGATCATCATATGGGGTTATCAGAGGTCAAAAAGCAAAATATCCCAAGTATTCCCAAGATTGTCCTCTGGGGTCACCAGAGGTCAGAAAGCAAAATTTCCCAAGAATTCCCAAGATTGCTATCTGGGGTTATCAGAGGTCAAAAAGCAAAACTTCCCAAGAATTCCCAAGATCATTCTGAGGTCACCAAGGGTCAAAGAGCAAAATTTCCCAAGAATTTCCAAGATTGTTATACGGGGTCACCAGAGGTCAAAAAGCAAAATTTCCCAAGAATTCCCAAGATAGTCATCGGGGTCAACAGAGGTCAAAAAGCAAAATTTCCCAAGAATTTTCAAGATCCAAGATCCATTGGAGTTGAATTCCTTTCAAGACACTTTCGTTTTTCTTTTTTGTTATATTTGGTGGGGTTCAAAGTTCATGTGAGTTCAGCAGAGGTCAAATTATTAAAATATCGTAAAATGATGTAGTCAAGAAAGATAAATTTGAGGGATAAACCTCAGTACAACAGAGCATCCCCATTCGGCAAGGAATCACTAAGCCCTTAGGCTTTCTGGTTACTATTATTTTTGTGAAAGAGAACCTTTTTCACCTGTCTCTGACAGCACTCATAGTATGGCATTACTGGAGTACTCCAGACCAATAACATTTTATGTAAGATGCCACTTTTGGAAACCAAAGTAATGACATGAAAACTACTCACCTGGGGCAGTTCCATCATAAGTAAATCCCCGCACCCATATGGTTGTTTCATCAATGACATAGATTGTACCTGCAACATCATGTTGTGATCTAACTGGAAAGGAACCAAGTTCTTTTCCATACTTCGTCTGTGCAGAAATTGGACCTAGACAAAAAATAAAGTTCAAAAACATTCAACTCCTTTTGTCATTAAAAGAACATTGTTTTAACATTATCCTGGTATGACTCATCAAATATCTTTTTTCCAATACATACTGCTGTAGACAGTGAATGTTCAACTGTCCAATGTTTTGAAAGCTAATGCAGAGTCACTTGTAATGATGTGCACTATCTGGTCCCCAGGAAACATGCATCATTTGTCCTGTATGCACCTTATTTACATGTCATAATAAGGCTTGGACGACTCCAATTTTTTTGTTTTTTGGAGTCGGGTACCTGCGGCTCTAGTTGCAACTCTTAATGGAGTGGCGAATGCGACTCCTACAATGACATCATAAGTAAGACAAGAACATGTACCTCAGTAACAATAATCCATCAAGTACAGTACTAGTCCTATGATGAGTCCTGTACAGTATCAATACACCAACAGGCTTAATACTCAACTGGTCATTGTGCCTGGAGCTCAGCATAAGCAATGGAGTTGTGAAAACCAGGGAGCTGTTATCCGAATGGCGAGAGCTCGCCAATACTTCCTTTGAAGTGAGATTTGCATATTCAAGGTCACCATATAATCATTCTATTATCTTGCTTTTTAGATTTCTAGAGATAATAAGCTGGATTAGAAAGTAAACACAAAGAGACTTGTCGTCTGCTACATCATGAGTAGAGCTACAGTATGGCGATTTTATCCATTGCCATGACATTGCCAGCCGCAAAAAAGCTGAAAACTAAATATATTTTCTCTCTGGTGTGCGCTCGGTATCGTGAATGAGACCACATAGGCTTGATTTTATGTGAAATTGTGAACATAGATTTATATCCGGTTGCTTTACGAAACTTGAGGAAACTTGTCAGAATGCAGTCAAAGAATTAGGCTTCTGTCTCTTTAGCTCATTTGCATATGGTCTCTTTAGATGAGGTAGGGGCATTTGTATTGATCTAGTTCTATTAAACAGTCGTTTTGAGTTTAAAAAACCCTGTCATCTTAGGGTTGGCGGTACCAGCCTACACATCAAAGCATTGTTCAATTTAAGCCCCTTGTTAAAGTACAGTATTACCAGAGGTGAATGATGTTGCAAGGAGATAGTTCATCAAATAGAAAGCATTACATAAAGGACCTAAGTTCTTGTAAGCCTTATCAACACCTAATAGTTGGTAATCTTTTCACACTTAAATAGGTCTTAAAGCATTAGCATAAATTAAACTTCTTGAGCTCTCTCCATTCGGATAACAGCTCCCTGGGAAAACAAGCCAGTTAGCCACAACTGGAAAAAAGGCCGTGGCCGGCCCGACTTACTGTAAACCAATTGGTTAGAATCTGAGCCGTAAAACCTCATCTAACACTCTAACACTCCTCTTTGGCTGAGGAGCCAAACTGCCAATGTTGATTATGTCGGAGAATCATAATGGCCAACTGGAGAAGGAAAACTTGTGACAGAATAAAGAAAAAAGACTTAAAGAGCCACTTGTGTCAAAATAGTCTCAATGGAAAGCTGCAAAATACACACTTACTGAAACGCCCCAGGAGTCAAGATTCCAGGGAAAGTGGAGTCACTACTGGACTAACGGCCAGAAGTTGCTACCGTACTCTGAAGTAGAGTCAGGTGACCCGCCCAAGGCTAGTGATAATGCTGTATGTCTAAAACTGTGAATTACAAGTGTGTGAAACTGACAAACCAAAACATCAAAACATGACAAACCATTGCTACTGTACTGTAAATGCACAGTAGTTCTCACTTTCAAGCTTTGGTTCTCAGGTACCCCGGCCGTGGAGCGGACAAAGTTTTTTCATTCAGCTCATCGCTGCAACTAAACCAACACCCCAGGACTTCAAGCCAAAACCATTTCAATTGCTGTCGGAAATCCAATGCAAACTTCATTTACATACAGCTCTAAGGTGATTGGCTGAAGTAAGGCTATTAAACATTTATATAAAAGAGAAACACTGCCACCATCGCACAACAGTACATAGAGCCATGGTGGTCAATGTACTGTAACTCTACAGTACACCAGCCCGGTACTCCGTGGTACCATCTGTGCATACACACAGTACAGCGACTACTCAACTAATTACTATCGACACAGCCATGGGAAAAGAGAGTTACGATATTTTTCAACCAAAGATTATTTGTTAACTTCTAAGTGAACTCTTTAAAAGTTGTCATTGTTTGTAAGAGGCTGTCCATGATCATCAAGATTCCATCAATACGAAGTTTTAAACAGACGTTACATATTTATGGTCTAAATGCATCTGTGGTCAATGCAGCATTTCAAAGATTAGAATCACTGAGCACTGGCTACCTCAGAATAGATCAATGGCTGTTACCTAAAATAAAACTCATGAATATTAAGTTCATCAACTTGTGGGCTGTGAAGGTCATTCTTGCCTATCACTGGCAGCTTCGGAGGGACGGCAACCTAAGGGGGGCAGCAGCCATAGAGGCGCTATGCAGGCTACGTCCCAGGTTGCTATGATTTGGAACCATTGTAAAACTTGTGCTTGGTTTCACTTTTCATGTTGGCACTATGATGTGGTCACAGCATGGAACCTAATGAAGGCCTCAGGAGGGGATATGTACCAAGGTTTTGCTAAGGCAGTACAAAGGATTCTCAGTAGATCTGTATGTACAGATACTGTATGTAAGCTTTCCAGTGTCATAAACATAGATGCCAGCACACAATCGTAGCACCTCTTGCCTAGATCCATCACTTAACATGGTCTAATAGAACTGCCATTTCTTATCAGATTACAATTCTGCTACGGGTGTGCACCATTGTGTATGGTTAGGCTTCCTACAGTAACAAAGGTTGATGATGGAAAAAATGAAATTTTCAAACAGATGAAGCAGCTAACCACGGAACAATCAAGCCACAGAAGTATCAAGTTGTGGAGTGTGATTAGGATTATGCTGTAACATCATGGTCATGCCTGTGGACTGAGAACATTCACCATGGATAATCACATTTGAAAAATATAGGATTCCCAGTATTGGCACTAGGTCTCAGAAGTTGTGCATGAATACCCCTTCCAACACATTCCTTGGGGGATTTTGGTTCAAATGGGGGTGCCTGATAACTTGCAACGTCAAAAGTGAACTCTTTCTTTATAACAGGTTTTTTCACAGGCTTGGGAAATTCCTGCAAGCAGTTTTCAAACTTGCAGGATTGTCGAGGACAGTGTGGGAGTCACGCAATCCCGCTGCCTAATGTGAACACTAAAGCTTCCCGCAATGGAAACCATGACAGTGAGAACTACTGTACTGTAGGCATATAATTGTCAGTCCAACAGTGATAGATGTCTTCAGATCTTTGGCCTTGAGAGCAATTTTTGCTGCTTCATTCTCATGAGGTGGTGCCTTAATTCGCCTCATACTGTACCCTTTGGTCTCTGATTTTTAGCTGAGGCCAGCTGTGAAATGGTACTGTACATAATAATTTCTCACAGATCCCATGATGCAGAAAAGCTCTTCTTTCTCTTCAAGGATAACTTCCCCATTTCCACGTAGGCTGTAGTCCAGTATCAAATCATACAGCACATACGTAAAACAGGGTTGGTACCAGAGGGGTGACAGGATGGCTACAGATTGGCCCTCATCACAAAGGTCTAACACTCACTGGGGAAATGAGAAATTATTAAGATATAGAAACATTATCACAATTTCTATTATCTTTATTATAAACATAAAAGATAGCTGGACCTTCATAACTGGATGGCAGACAAATTTGCCAAAAAGGGATGATGAATTTTTTCTGAAAAGGCAGACTGATTTTGCACCAATGTCTCCAACTGGCTGCATTTATACAGGATATTTTAGAAAGCACAATTGATCCTTTTACTGTAGTTTAAAATGTTATTCAAAACTGACTGACTTAGGGCTAAAGTCCTGAGCATGGTTAGTCAAAGGAGGGTCAATGACAATGACAATGTGATTTACATGTGTGTCACTGAACTATTTCAGTCACCAAAGGAACTATATGAGTCATTGTGATTCAGGTGTTACACTAAAGTTGCCATCTGTCCCCTTCAAATTTGATTGTTCCATGTTTTAAACAAAAACAGCTGCTTTTGGGTATCTAGTATGTAACAGATAACAGAAGATGGTAGGGGGTTGCTTGGGGCTTCCACTCAAGCGGCACTACAGGAAGTACAGTAATGAGACAAGTACTGTATCATACTGTATTACTATGATGGGTGCACATGAAGAGTGCCCAAAAACAATATTTTAAAGACAACCAGTTAACTGTGGAATTATATTATTGTAGCTTTTATCCCACTGCGGAATTAATTTGTGTACAAATATATCACAGACGGATATCTCCATTTAATATGCGCAGTAGCATGAAGTTAGGACTTGACGGATATCCCTCATCCTTCCAAAACCAGGGAGATGCTGGCAAGGGTTCTCTTCCTTCAATTTGATGTTTGGAGTTCTAGAATCCCCTAGATGCACAATTTCCCTGGTTCTGAAGCCTTATGACTTAAAATAAGGGCAGTGAATATTTCAGCATTTGCAGCAGCAATAAATGCAAAAAAAAAAAAAAAAATCCTTGAGAACAAAATACCTTGAATTGAAAGAAATTTGGAAACATCAAGTATGCTGTCAAATACAGAGGAGTGCAGGCCAGTTGAACCCTCAACAGAAAATTTGGAAAAAGCACCTAAACTGTGATTTCCTTGGTTCTGAGAGCCATATAAGCCCCTAAATCCGAACAGGCTGGGGTAGGCCTTGAAACTAGAAGAAATATATACACATATGTACTCCCAGGTTGAAGAAGTGTACAGTGATGAACAACAAATTAACTGAATAATACTAAGCAAATAAACAACAGTATCCTGGAAAAAAACTTGATATGTATGCTTTACCAAGCATCTATCAACTGGCCTGGGTGCCGAGTTGGTTTGGGCTGACTTGGCCCAAAAGCATAAAAATTAAAATTGACCTAGGCCTAGACCTACAGTATACTTATTATAGTGACATGAACTAATAAGGCCACTTTCGAATGTCGTGCAACGATACAGTCAACAAAGTGCGTCAAAACTGCTGTCACAATCAGTGCGTCAATTTTTGATGCAGCATGCGCATATAGCAAACTCCCTTGCTAATGCGCGTGAACCTGTTTTTCAAGCACTTGCACACTAAGATATGCGCTCTCAAATTGAACGCACAAACTGCCTACACTGAACCTGTATATACAGCTCTGTACAAAAATTGTGAACAGCGCCCGCTGGCCTTATTAGGTTACTTCTGATTTTAGGCTTGAGCTGGAAACGCTGAACTTGTCGTAATGGTATCTCTTGAAAGGAAAAATCTGTGGTAAAGATTTATAGCTCTCAAATAAGGTCAAGTCCGCCAAAACTTTTTCAGGTACAAACAGATTCACATTCTTTTGTCTTGCTTTTTAAAAACGAAAACTTTCTTAGAGTGGCCTTGTTAGGTTGTGCCATCATACTTGAAGTACTGTACATATTAGCCAAGAGTGAAATAGTTGGCTTAGCCTGGGACTGACTGCTTGGGAACGAGTTAGCTGTGACCAGCCAGTAAATGCCTGTTTGCTTTGACCAGTCCGATTTGACTAGTCCTTGAACAGGACCGTGTACTGCGTTAACGGTACAACCTACTCCGTATCACGGTCCTTGTCCTGCCTGTACACAAAATTTCCGGTGGTTAGCTGGTCTGCCAGCAGACTGGCATTCCTCACAGGTTCAAATATTCACCTATGATTACCATACTTTCCATGAACATTCTTTGTCATTGCGTCTATGCTTATCTTGACCAGTTTTTCTTGGAATAGAGGGGAGCAAGAAGGTGAAATTTGAAGGTAAAAACTGACCTTAACACTAAGTGAGTTACAAGATTTTAGAGTGCCCCTGCAGTCACGTGACTGACTTTCCTGTAAAAAGTTGTAACCAGGATAGCATGCAAAAGGATACATTTTGTCGTTCTATCCACATTTTTCGACTTTAGAGAAAATATTTCTATATTATTAGAAATGGACCTTCACCTCAAACCGGTAGATATTGACATCAAAATCTGAAACCAAGAAAATGTAACAAATTTGAAGGTAATCCTGCACTTAATTTCAGGAAATTGGACATCAAAATGTGGAAGTGCTGCCACGAGCCATCCTGACAGTATGGCTGCCATTCTTTGACGAACGATGAAGTGAGTTCTGTGAGTTTTGGCCTTAGAACGCACCTGTGAGCTGTGTGAATGCACATTTTTCTACAATATAATGATAATAAACTGAATTGCATTTTTTTAAAATCGGAGAAATGACAATTAGTGTAGAAACGATCAGTTTCTGATAGATTTTCCTCCCAAACCTTAACTGCGCGGTTTTTTGTGTAGGCAGGACAAGGACTCTAGTGCGGAGTAAAACAAAGTGTACGTAGCATAGAGTCCTGTTCAAGGACTAGATTTGACCAGCTTTCACAAACCAAAAGCTAATTTAGTGTTGAAATTTATTTAATAATGATATAACGTTACGCCTAGCCTAGGCTACGACTAGCGGGTCAGCCTGCGGTTTTATTAGCTTTCTTCCGGATGCACTTTTTAACAACTTTGTATTAGCATATGTAATTAGGCTCCCCTAGGCTAAGTCACAAATCTAAACTACCTACCAATCACAGTGGTAATCACCACAAAAAGGAGTATTTTGTCCATGTTTGTGGCGGCGGTAACAAAATTTTCTTCGTTTTATCGGAGTCACGACACTTCGTTCCTTAATTTCCTCTTCGCAAATAAAACATTCGCAAATTCACATGCACAGTGCTTGTGCAGGTAGTATGACGGGCTTTTCCCAACGATGTGTTGGTCTTTCTTGGAATTGATCTCTTAACCAGATATCTGATCCAGCAAGCTGCAAAGATCTATAATTTTGCATGACTCACACTGTATTGTATTTGTACACCCTGTACGTACATACGTAAACGCCCATATCATTAAACTACGGAGGCTTTAATATAACTCACCTTCTTATTTATAAAGTCTCGTGAAAGACCACATTATCGCAATTATCCAGAATTGCACCTGGCATAGAAATTAATATAAATAGTGCGCTTTCGCTGTACGTCATTCTCCCTTTACTGTCATTTCATTTCTTTGGTCCATTGTGGCATGGCGAAAACTTTTCTAAATTTATTCGTACATGTGAGTCATATAATTCGAAAAACGTCAGTTACCTTTGTTTTTGTAGTTATGGGGAGTACTGAAAACTCTCGACAAGTCCCTCAGAATTTTTAGTTACTTCCATCCAGAGATGGTGACAAGTCAATTTTTGCAAGTCCAAGTCAAGTCACAAGTCAATGTTGGCAAGTCCAAGTAAGTCACAAGTCAGTCTCAGCTCCAAGTCAAGTCACAAGTCAAGCAGGAGCAAGTCAAGTCAAGTCATTTGGACTAGAGCACAAGTCAAGTCAAAAGTCAAGTCACGAGTCACCATCAATCTTGACTAGCAGGATCTCACTGAATGGACTGTTCGGGGCTATTATCAACTTTGTCGTCATATTCCATTCCAAAGCAAGCAAAAAGTTTGGTGCACCCGTTACATGATACTGCAATCGATGACGAAACTAAAATATGTGAATTAGAGCACGCTGAGTCAATCATGGGAAGCACATAGCGCACTGAAACCTAAACGCGAACCCCAGATTAACCAACCATCTACATCACGATTAGTTATGATGTTCTAGCTGCAGTGTTTGCGTTAGGTCTCAGAATCGGGGGAGGGGGATTTCAGATTTAGGGGCCGGGACTCTTGGAAAATCACAAATCAGCAAAACGGTCAAATTTTCTTTATTTTTGTGTGATTTTGGAGTTATTATCTTTCTCGACAATTCCCCGATGAGCACCAGCACCCCATATAGTTCCACTCAGGTAATTTCTAGAAGAGTGGAAACACTTCATGTTCTACATACAATACCCTTGTATGTATATCGTTTTCCGCTGCGATATGGCAGATCGGGTTTGAAGAAATAAATCATTAATACGTTCCAAAATCAAGGTCAGAGGAATCGGATGCAGGAGTGGCGTCAGGATTTGCCCGACGGGGGGACAGACTCCCCGACCGGGGCATGCAGCTACCCCAAGCCCCGATAGACCCTATGTCTTCGAAGGGTTGGTGAGGGGGGATTTAAAGAAAACCTGTATACCATGCCATTGCGGGGCATATATTGCATAAAATTTGTATACCGGTATACTAGAGGAACATGGTTCCGTGTTGATTTAATGTTTTTTCCTGAATCTAAACTGTGAAATTGCAAAGCGCGCGAAATTTTTTAGGTAAGCCTACACTGAAAAGAATCTGTATTTAATTAAAGCTTATCTGCTTATATAAGTCAATTGTCCGGGCAGTTGGGCCCTATCGGGAATAACATGTTGTACTTTCCTCCTCGAGTCACTAGCCGTACCGCACGACAGACACAAGAGAACATTAGCTAGGGTTTATCGAAATGAGATTAAATTCCCGACATTTACATAAATCAATGTAGTCTACTTATTAAGTTACTTGAAAATGTGGAAAGGGTTCGTACTATATTTAGCTGTGCTAGTAACGGAACTGAGGAAGAGTGGACAAAGCGTAGCGAAAATTTTGGATATCATTGCTAAAATGAGCCTCTTGAAAGCCAAAATAAGTAAATCGACCATGGGTGGACTGAGACAGAATTTTCCCAACAGGGGGCCTATGTCGAGGGGGTGGTGAGAAGGGGATATGAAGGAGCCTAATTACCCCTATGCCATTGCAGGGCATATTTTGCATAATATCACTTAATAGTTCAAGAGCCGCGAAATTTTTGGTAGACTTACACACAAACATATGTAATCATTAAGAACAGATAACATACATTGTACGGAAACCACCTGGAATACCCGATGAAATAGCCAAACTTTGCTCCCTGAGTCGCTCACCAACTGACCGTACCGCATGACACACACAAGAGAACAGCAACTAGGCTTTAGGAGTAACTCTAGGAGTAACTCTACAGCGTGCGTAGGGCGCCGAAAATTTTGGGTTGTTATTTGAGAAAGTGTCCTCTTGAAAGCAAAAACAGGTCGGGGCAACTAGTCGCTGTCGGGGACTGCATACTCTATCGTATCGACTAAGACTCCCGACGAAACTAAAATTTCCCCCACGGGGCAGCCTTCCCCGACGGGGGGATATACCCCCTGCCCCCACCTGATCGGATGCGCATCATAACCACATAATAAAGAGAGGAAAATAGGAAGGTTTAGAAGATATTTTTTGGGAAATGATTACATGCCTCAAATAGATTTTGATTGGACAGTTGCCATATCGGAGTAGTGAATACACTCTTCGTCTCTTCTCTGTATATCGTGCACAACGCCTTGATTTTTTTCTAATTAACAGCACTGTTCGGCTGGAGACGAACAGTCACAGTCAAGCTCAGCTCTCCCTATATAAATTGCAGGAAAATTGCAGGAAAAAATATTACCACTGGTTGCAATGATGCATAACCGGCTTGTTTGCGTTATGGTTCAATGTGAGTATACTGTGTAGTGATTTGTGTAGGCAAATGTCGCGTATACTTTAGAGGTCTGGTCATGCCACGGCAGCGCGGGTAGGGGATAGGGAGTGTGTTAGTCGAATCAAAATTGGCCATCTAAATAATGCTTCTGACTTGCGTTGGCTACAAGTCATTTGTTGCAAGTCCAAGTCAAGTCACAAGTCAATAAGAAAATCGCAATTCAAGTCACAAGTCACGAAAATAGTGACTCGAGTCAGACTTGAGTCCAAGTCAACAACCCTGGTTCTATCTACTTCATTATTACAGTTTATAGGTACTTATAATATTATATATCTGTACTTTACAATGATGTAGAAAAACAAACGAAAAGAACCGAAACGAAAACAGGTAAAAGTACAAAAACTTTCTCGGTGAAAAAGGTGTTGCCGGAAAAACAGGAATTGACGAAACTTTGTAAAGCTCTGGTTTTTCATTGTATAACACACCAGGGAAATGAAGATGAAATGTGACGCAGGGGCTTGGTAAAATATCAGTTTCTCTAATATTGCCATTAAAAAGCTCAACTTCTCTCAAAGGGTTGTCAACGAGTGGGATAGTGGCTTGTTTGCTCCACTTTAGCTCACTCCTTCAAGGTAAACAACTTCTTCGGTGACTGTCGAAAAATCTGATTATCTGACTGTTTTTTAACGTACTCCTAGAAGTAATGGTTGGGTTGGATTTTCTTTTGGGTATTGGACTACAGGCAGGGCCGTCGCGACCAGGGGTGTGTGTGGGGTGTCTCACCCCTCAAAGTTCGTCAGAGCGACGATAGTCGGAAAATCTGAAATACCAGTTGGAATTTCTGATATCTCAGTCCAGCACATTTTTCCGACTGAGCCTATGTCAACTTTCATTTATTTTCCAACTAGATCAAGTGAGAATAATACCAAACGTTATTTTCCTCACGTAAAATCGAATCAAAAATGTCCTTTGTCACGGAATATTTGTGTATGTATGTGTAATTGATGGATCAATTGAAATCATTTTCTATCACAAATGTTTCTCAAACTGTTAAAATTTTAGCAAATTCTTCTCTAACTATTAAAATTTTCGTGCGCTCCGCGCGCTTCAAACCTTACCTCAGTTTTGTTCCTATTGTCAATGTCTTCCGAGAGCAACTTTCGGAGAAGCACAGCAGCAGAAGTTGAAAGCTGTTTACGAATTACCAGGTAAAAATATGGCTTTTTGAGTGGCATGTTGGTTTGTTGGGCAATTGAAAGTGTCTCGATGCATTTTCTGAATGCAGGTTTAGTCATGGATATCTTACTTAATGAAAAATTTCGGCGCGTTTCGCGCGCATGCGTTCGATTTGCACTCCATCTCATGAAAATTATTGAGTAAATTATACCAAGCGCGGTTCCACCGGGGGGACTAGGGAGCTTTAGCCCCCAACTTCTTTCTAGCCCCCCCCCCCCAAAAAAAAAATTGCCCAAAATTGTATATAGACTAATATTGGTAAAGACATAGATATGCTCAGAAAATATTCCAAATGGCTACTTATCAGGCCAGTAGCCAGTAAGTTCTGTAATGATTCTTTCTATAACTTCAAAAAATTTTCTCGCGCTAGGCGCGCTTTCATCTATGTATAGTTCTATCTAGTGGTAACGCCCGCCGTTTCAAACATCATTGATTCCACAATACCACAATCCGTGTAGGCGTGATTCTAGAAAAACAAGAAAATGCATCATTGCGAAGTTCTGTCCTCTTTTTCCTAACCTTTGGAAGGTTCTTTCTTCAGTCTCGCCATCGTGGCAAACATATTTTGTAACAAAAAAGATTTTTCAGTTTCGTCTGGGAGCCTATATGGGTAAGATAAAGAATGTAGTCCCCGACGACGGCCATGCAGTCGAACCAACAAATTTCATGGTTTTGCCCTTGAGTAGGGCAGATTCTTCAATAAAAGCCCGAACTTTTTCAACTTTCCTTAATGAAAACAAAAATGTGAAACCCTTTTTTCAATATAACTCCAAATTTTTCGTCGAGTTTGCGCGCCTTATATTTGGAGTTTGGCAGCCCATTGCATCTGTCGGGGCTTAGATAGAGTAGCTGTCAGGGCGCTTGTCATGTCGGTATATCAAAGCACCACCACTGGCTGAGCCTGCATGCAGGTTTTTCATATTGGCATTGAAGTATACCCCAAATTTCGGCACGCTTTACGCGAAATCCTCACAATTCATGCACGTTGTATCACTTTATATGAACATTGTAAGCACAAACGTACCAGTAAACATTTCTAGCATAACTAGGTGTACATTCTGAAACGCACTTGTTAGTCCTTCACTCCTTTTGCTGTACCTATCTGGGAGGTCTAATATCACCTTTCTGCACCTATATTCCCCCTCCCGCCCATTTCCCGTTGCTGGAAGCTGTTCGTCTGGATTTTCATTCAAAATTAGTAAAAATACGATAGATGTAAAGTGCTTAGTGACGTCATACTCTGTATCATCATTTGGATGTCAGGTAGTAAGCATTGTCATTACCCCCATTTTTAGCTCAGCTGAAAGCTTTCAGCTGAGCTATTGCTGTCGTGCACGGCAAACGTCTGTCACCATAACATTTGCGTTTAAGTGCATGACATTTCGCTGTTTTTTGTTAGATTTGGCTGAAATTTAGTTGAGATATTAGCGAAAGTGATATTTGTATGTTGCGACTCTTTTCGATTAATTTGATCGCTATTTGACCTCGGGAGGGGGCTTTGTTTGAAAACGTAAAATTCCCTACTTGTCTTTCAGTTTTGCACCAATCTTGATAATATGTTTCACATAGTTCAATTTGTGCTGAACAAAAGTAAATTTTTTTTTCGTTTCTGCAATCATTAAAGGTATGAAAGCAGCACTTTTTGAAACAAATTCTGGCGAAGTCCTCATGTTCGGGAATACATTGAGAATCCCAGTTGTCTGGTTGTTATCATTTGAGAGACTCGGCAACGAAACGAGGTACAAAAGTATACCTGAACATATATAAATGTACAGGACGTCTCGTGCTTAATCGTGTGGAAGTGTTTACGCAAAGTGCAGTGTATCGATTTTTGAATACCGTACGTGGGCTACCCCACTAGCTGACTAGGTCAGACTATGTTTGCTCAGCTCTTTGCTTTCCAAACCAGGGATATGACATGAATAAGGAATATACCGTACAGCCTACTATGGAGGCGTTACGTGAACATGTGGCGCTGATCTCATTCAGGCGTTTGAATAATAGACTAGCTAAATTGTTTGGATGGTTAGGCCTACTCGAAAAGAAATACCGGACGTTTGAAAGTTGTGCAAGTTCTTGCGAATATGTGGCCTTGTGCGAAACAGTGGTATAAGCTAGGCCTACACATTTTGTGTTGAAGCAGAAACAAGTATTAAACTTAGCCTGATGTCTGAATTGTTTTAGGAGTTTGGCTTAAAGTTTAAAGAGAATATATCCAGTCGCCTCAAGTTTCAAGTTATTTGTAAACATTACCTTAATCTTTCAAATCTCCTTTACAAACATTCTTCTTAACATTTCTGGACAAAAATATTTAGTATGAAAGGTAAACAAATGACTTATCCTTCCTTAACAGCAAATTAGTTTATATTGTCACATGAAGGAAAGAAGCTACTCTTGAACTGGGATGCCGGCGCTGGGTACACTACTTCAAGTAAAGGTGAATGTTGTCTAGGAAATGTCGTAAGAGGAAAGAGGAACCAACCCCTTTCTTTTAAACACGTTAATTGAAAATACAATGCTTCATATGGTTTAAGCTTGAAGGTTGTGCTAACATTCCAAAAACAATTTTCGGTTTGAAAAGGAAAACGTGCTTTTTGAAGGCGTGTGCCATATGTCAGTCTCGGAGCCTGCAGGAATTGTGCAGCTCAGGCTTCCAGTCAAGCGGGCCAACTTGGGGCGAATCCCTCTTTGAAATTTGTTCGCCCCTAGCAAATTTTCAAGTTGCCATTGACTTAATGGCATTTGTATACATTTGGCCCCCTTAAAAATTTGTTAGCCCCTGGAAGCCATTTCGCCCCCATTCAGTATCTTGTCAGGCTACGAGCCTGGTGCAGTCACATGGGCTTCGACACGGCAGGAACCGCCCCAGTCTTGTTCTCCGTTGCCGAAAGCCCCACCAAGTTGTTAAGGGGAAGCCATGGGGGATGATATTTCAATAGCCTTAGACTTAGTATAAGTGTGCACATTTTCCCAACGCTCTCTATGAACTATTTCACTCTCCGGCCTGTTGCGACACATTCACCGGTCCTAAAAGCGATCGACGATTTATACCTGGTAGGTCCCAATCATAAAAATGTTATGCAGTAAAATAATTTTGTAGGGGAAAACGGGACTACAGAGTACTCAGAATTAGGCGCGCAAAGAATTTAATTTAGAAATTATCCCTTTATATTGAGCAATTGAGCAGTTCTGGTTTTTCCAAATCATAGTGGCAACACGTATTTGAACTTTTGTCCCTGGACAAGTTCAAGGAATATCTTTGGGGCAAAATATCGCTTTTAAGACTTTTAACCATTTGTAAAATTTCTTTATCGGAAGTTACTATCTGGGTCTAATTATGGAAAACAAATGAGGTCTACAAAGCAGCACACTCATAAACATTCATTATTTGTATATTAACATCTGTGCAGTATATAAAGTTAACTTTGTGTACCAGATTTAGTCTTTCAGAGACTTCGGGAGTTCAATACATATTTCATTGCATTCAGTTTATATTTATCTCTTTGTTTTCTAACGTACGTATGAACAACATGAGTTACAGACCCAACCAAAATATTGACTGCAGACTTTTAGGTCAACAGGAAAAGCTGAGCTTCGGCAACATTGTTGCGCTTGTATATAATTGATCCAGAGCTACCAGGAGGCCCTATATAGGTTTGTGCCGGCCTTAGATGCCCTTTTTAATTCACAATGCAGAAAGGAAAATTTTCGTAATAGTCCAAGAAAGTTTCTGTTGACTGCATGCACGTATTTTTTCGTAAAAGCTTTGCCCGAATAGAAGGCAGTAAAGTAGCCAAAAGGGGGTCTTCAGGAGGTTTGTCGACAACGTATTCTTCTCTTAGAAAACATACTCTCATCTTTCACCTAACCAAAAATTAGAATTCACTATTTACGAGCCGCCACTCATTTGGAAAAACATCCAGCAAGTCGGAAAAATTAGGGACATTTTTCTAGCCATGTATGATCAGCTCCAAAATATCCCAAAGATAGCACCATTTTGCATCTAAGCAACCCTAAATTAACAAAATTTCTCAAAGGAGAGGGTACACCCCCTCCCTTAGACCCCTCGCCCAGGACGGCACCTTTATGTAGTGACAAAGGAAGGATTTCCACGCTGTACATAAACGCAGGACGCATAAAAATGGTGTAATTTACGCGTCATCATTCAGTTGGAAAAAACATCCAACCAGTCGGAATTTGGGACCTTCACGACCCCCAAACATATGACCCTAGCTACGGCCCTGACTACAAGGCGTTTTTTCTTAAGGGGCATTAACCCTCCTTTTCCCTTTACCTTGTTATTTTATATACAGAACAGGCCTGGGGATTAGAAAAATGGGCCAACCTTGTGAAAGAGAATCCCGAAACTGAGAGCTCCAAAGGGGCGAATCATTGGGGTGGGGATCCTCTTCCAACAAGATGTTGATATGAAACACTTTTAACCAACTGGTCGACCGCCGTTGCCCCAAAAATTAACTGGTCGTTGCCATTCCAAAAGAAGTTTTTATTTTTTGTCGCAGGCTGGGTAGGTACCTGTTGCGTTAATCTTTTGTTGGTTGATAATGCGTTTAATTGACCCATCATGTCAATTAAAATTTGGGATGGCGGGTGTAGCTCACTCCGGTAAAATGACCCACGTGAATATGTTTTATATATATATATATATATATATATATATATATATATATATATATATATATATATATATATATATATATATATATATATATATATATATATATATATATATATATATATATATATATATATATATGTTCTGTGGCAGGTACCGAAAGGCACAGAGAAGCATTGGGCAGTTATGGTGTCTGCCAAGCGAAAGAGTGGTTGAGGGTATATGGCCCAGAAAATGATTTAAGATGTGAAGCAAGATTGTGACTTTTGTCGGTATTCTAGACCAGGTGAGACTCCCACTTTCTTGCAATGACAGTTTCCATAAAGTTGGGCGAACAGTCAGATCGTGGGAGGAACTCAAGTAACAGAGGGCTTTGCTGGAGAAAGGGGCTGTCAGTTGTAACTCTACATCCGGTTACTATAAGTTACTCCACTACAGTATCTGACATGCGTTCAAGTCTCGTCAGTTTACAGCTGTTTTTCTTCATGGTTTTGGAAGGGACCGATTCAGCCCGTGTGTGTGTTTGTTTTTACGTACGTGTGTGTGGGTGTGTGTGGGGGGGTGGAGTAAGAATGAGGAAAGGGGGCCTTGGCAGAGCTTTTGCTGAGCCGATGTGACACTGACAAGCAGTAGCGTGATAATTTGACGCACTTATATTCATATGAGAAATGAAAAGGCCCTCTTTAATGTACTACGATGAGAGCTATACCGAACAAGCAATTTTTGAGTGGTGACGCCTTGAGGATTTGAACAACAGGGTAAGGCCAAGATATCCGATGGGTGTAGGAGGTCGTGCAACCCGAAACTCCTACTTAAGGCGACGGGTTGCCGAAAGTATGGCTACCCGCCCTGAAACCTACAATGAAATACAAGGGCCCACATTGGGGGGGGGGGGGGACGCCTTTGCTAACATATGTTTAGACTCTAATTTTCGTCTTGTTGTAAGTTGATGTTCAAATGTTCTCAGTGATATACCAAAATTACAACATGTACCTCAGCCGTATAGAGTAAGTCGTATAGCTTCTCCTATAAAGGGGCATTGTTGAGTGTAAATTTGTAACACATTAGGTCTCAAAGGAAGCAATTTTACAGGTCTGGGAAATGCCATATCTGGCAATCTAGGAGTGATTGTTTAAAAAAGAAACTCATGGTATGTTAAACAAACACTGGTGCTGCTTTTAGACAGTCTTCATGACTTCATCCCTCGAACTTCCAAGGAAATCTGCACAAATAATGTTTTTGATATCTTTGAGGAAAAGGATAGGGACTTATAGCCGTACGAAGCTGTTCTCAGCTGGCTGGGAGAGGGGAGAAGCCGTGCGCTGTTTTGGACCCCGTCCTTTGGGACCTCCATTAGGCAAGTTTTTGAATATTTGATATTTGTGGGTCCTTAGATGCAATTTGGTGCGATCTATTGTTCAGATTTTAAAGATAAATTACTATTTTTTTTTAAATGTTTTACACAGGGCACAAACAGGTTTTGGTCCTTAAAAAATGAGAAGGGGATCGGACGCATACTTCTGGCCCGGCATTTTTTTTTTACTAGGGTGGCCTTAGCCCTCGTATCCCCCACCACACTTTCCGTCTGCAAGTAGTATATCAAGTAGTATATCAGTTATATCAAGAAAAAATGCTAATAATCGCGGTTTTATTACCATTGTAGGTTTGATGTAAGAATTGTACAAGAGTAAGCAAGAATTAGGAGCACCTTCCAGGAAGTGCCCGGTTAAGACTTTTTAGGCCCCAATTTTACGGAGAAGGGTGGCGCCAGGTTTCCCCGACAGAGCGGCAAGCTTCCAGACGAGAGCTCCGACAGCATACAGTCCCTTGCCAAAAAAGAAAAAACTCAGGGAAACTGAGTTGCATGGTATTACTAGGTACGAACAAACTGACTCACTTAACAAAGCCGTCGCTTTTCTCTCCAATCTAGCTAGGCTGTTGACGGTTAGCCTACAGGTGTCTAAGTATTCTTGTTTTTAAGCTATTCAGAAGTGTAACTCTTCAAGAGTCCATGTGAAGGGAAAGACAGTATCATCCAAAACAGTATAGCTTTTAAGATCATGTAAAAATTGTCGGTACTGTAACAGGCACCCTGCATGGTGCTTTCTGTTTATTTCCATTTTGGTATGCGTTGGTAGGCACATGCACTATGTTGAACCCATACAAGTCAGTTCTTGCCCTAATTGCTAATGCAACGCATTGCTCTTTCCAGCCAGTCTAGAACCGTTGTGCCACACATGATGGAGGCCACATTAACTCATAGTTTCCCACCGGGAGACGACACCTACAGCTCCTTTCCGTTGGGAGAAGAACATCATGGGGGATACGTTTGGCTTTCGTCCTCTGGCATCCAGCCGAAGGGATACTAAAAAAGAAAGAAAAAACTGCGTGCATGAGTGTCAGTGCCGGATTAACCCCATGGCAGAACCGGCATATGCTGGGGGCCCGCGCTTTTGGGGCCCCCGCCCCAAAAGGTGTTTGGGAATTGAGACCCACATTATTTTGATTTACTGGTTGTCGGGCTTACGTTTTCATGTGTGTGCACTTTTGCCATGCCTTAACACTATCTGGCATATAATGTATAATAACTGTCATGTATCACTGTATAATGTGTAAAAGCAATTGTTAGTTATTAGCGGTTCAAAGCTAAAATTTAATCTGTTGAGTGTTATTAATTTTGTGTAAGCGGGTGGGCGGCGGAGGGAGGGGGGGGAGGTTAAACTTGTAAAAGGGGCCCCGCTATAGAAAGTGCCGGGGGCCCCACACAACGCTAATCCGGCCCTGATGAGTGTAGTGCATAGCCCTATACTTATTACTCATTGTAACATTACAAATACATGTGTCTACACAGTACTTTTCCAAGAAATCCTCAGTGGGATGCAGTTTGGACCGGGGGGGGGGGGGCAAAAGAGATGGTTCGAATGGTTGTCAACAATTCGAATTGGGCTGTGTAAAAATGTTTTGTCACGCTCGCATACGCTGATAACACTCAAATTCCACCGGCTCTTAGAACAAATATTACCGATTATCTACCTAAAAACCCTTCTCATCCTTTGAAGAAGTGACAGCCTCTGGGTTCTTACAAAGATCCTTGGCAGTCAAATTTCTCCATGAGCGAGAAACGAAAAGAGTTGCTGGCGCTATCTTCTTTTAGCGGCAACTACCCTTCATTACCGTGAACAGTATGCATTTAAAAAAGAGAGGGAGCCACGAAATCTCCTGAAGTGGGAAAAAGAAAACTTACCAAAACTTAGTAGAGTCACACTCTCATAGATGCTGGTCATCGAGAACATACCCCACTGAGTCAAATGCCTGAGTAAGCCCAATGCGCGCAGGTTATTTAGTTCACTTCTGCCCATATCTGAAAGAACGTCCCCTGTAAGTAGATGAACTATCCTTTCGTCATCGTGAACTACTCCGTTCATTAGCAAGCAGGGTGGGATGAAATGGCACGGTCCCTAGACAACTGAAGTGTCATACCACATACAGAGGACTTGTGATAGCATGAAGTACTAGCTAGCTGTAAGAATTAAAAATTGGGAGAGCCATTCACAGTGCCACCCAGGATTAAGAAACATTCAACCTTTGCCCAAAACACATTCAACTTTAAATGGAGTTGACTGGCTTTGAATGGTTCTAAAAAAATTATTGTAAATGGTTTTAAATGGTCATCTTTGACAAGTTGAATGGTGCTAAATGGTTTTGTCCTAGTTTGAATGGAAAAGTGACCAAAGTACATTCAAAATGCGTATCAAACCATTCAGGACCATTCAACTTTTCTCGAATGGTTTCGAATGTTTTTTAATCCTGGGATTCCTGGGTATAGTGACATTATTACTTGCGTTTTTACTAGTCAAAGTTCCATGCAACGAGACAGAATTGGGTGCTTGTTTATATCGTCTTTATTTGTAAATCCAGCTTTGTGCCTTATCTTTGTGACATTTCTCGTAAATTGAACCAAATAACGTTTTAGTATAATTTCCTAATTTCAGCAATTAATTTAGTTGACTTTTTTTAAGTGCAAGCCAATTTGAATGTTTGTTGCTTCGTTAATTGTTGGTCCACTATCTGACTATTGCTCATATAGCACTACCGTCAAGGCGCAACCGTTTTGTGTAAGTTGTCAAGTTGTGTCTGTGGGAGTTACAATCCTTTGATCACTTTTGTTGTTACAGTAGCAGCACTTCCTTTCAATGGAGCTTGTTCGTTAGAAACATCAAATACCGACGTAGAAGTGTTCATAACAGTTCTTTCTTGGACCATGCAAGTTCAGGACATCTTTAAAACATTTTGGGGGGTTTAAGTGTTGTGTACCCTCGAGGATGTAACTCAATTATGGAGTTGTTTCAGGTTTTAGCCTGCAATGGAGACTTTGCTATGAAGTAGACTATATGCACTTGCGAAATTTTCATCATTTAGCCTACTTAACGTTATGCCATCGACTTTTGCTTTGATTGTATAAAGTAGTGATACATGCCCAGGCAGCAGCCCAGCCGTGTAACCAAGGATAAGGTTTGAAGGTTCAACCACCCAAAACCTCATGTCGGGGCTGTTACCCGGTCGTAAACCGGGCCGAAGCAATGTTCCTGAAACTCACCAGGGGCCCTGGGACGGGGCTTTCTGCCAGACGCCCATAGACAAAACTTTGCAGTTCGGTGGTGCATCTGGACTTTGCAGTCCGTTGATGCCTCTAGAGTCATAGGGTTGATGTGAACTGAACCCCCTCCCAGACAAAACCTTGTACATGCTGTATTCTCCAAGACTCCGACTTATACTATCATTGCAGTACTGTGTATTTCAACGAATATCCATCTTTGTAAAATGTAACAAAGTTGCTTTTGTATCTGTAGACAGCTCTCTTTTGCAATTGAGTTAAAAAGCTTCGTCAGTCTAGGTTGCTAGGCGATGAACGCTTTCTTTATCAGTTCACGGTTGTAATTGTTTGAGCGTACTCAATGGAATGAAGAAAAGCAAAAACACGTGACACAGTTCCCGTTATAAGGAGACACACACATGGTTGCGAATGAAAGACAATCCTTGTTAAGCCATTTTTGTTTCCTTGCAGAGTGCCGAAGACAGGCAAGGAATCTATGCAATGGTGATGTCGTGTGTATGTGTGTGGATGTGTGTTTGTGACGCTCGTTGTAATCGCGATATCTCAAGATAGGAATGACCGGCACTTTTCATACTTGGTATATGGATTTATCATGTTGAGAGAAAGAACCTTATTGTTTTGGCAGAGGTCAAAGGTCATCTGAGGTCACCGGAGGTTAAACTGCAGAACCCTTGTAAATGGCTTGTAATCACGATATCTCAAGATAGGAATGAAAGATGCTTCATATTTGGTATATAGATTTGTCATGATGTAAGAAAGAACCCTATTGTTTTTGGTAAAGGTCAAGGTCATCTTTGGTCACCGGAGGTTAAACGGTAAAAACCTTGCAAGTAGCTTGTAAACACGATATCTCAAGGTAGCAATGACAGAAACTTTTCATATTTGGTATGTATAGATTTGCCATGTTGAGAGAAAGATCCCTATTGTTTTTGGTGGAAGTCAAATGTCATTTTGGGTCACCCGGGGTCAAAAACTGAAAACCTTCTTAACACAATATCTCCAGATAGGAAGCTTGGGTAAATTTCATACGTTGTACGTGGATGGTCCGAGGAAGAACCCTTTTGTTTTTGGTGGAGGTCAAAGGTCACCTGGGGTCACCAGGGGTAAAAAGCAAAATTTCCCAAGAATTCCCAAGATCTTCATATGGGGTCACTAGAGGTCAAAAAAGCAAAATTTCCAAAGAATTTCCAAGATCGTCATCTGGGGTCACCAGAGGTCAAAAAGCAAAATTTTCCAAATATTCCCAAGATCGTCATCGGGGGTCACCAGAGGTCAAAAAGCAAAATTTCCCAAGAATTCCCAGGATCGTCATCAGGGGTCCCAGACTGAGGTCAAAAAGCAAAACTTCCCAAGAATTTTCAAGATCCAAGATGCATTGGAGTTCCAATCCCTTTCAAGACACTTCCGTTTTTCTTTTGTGTTATATGTGTTGGGTTCAAAGGTGATGCGAGGTCAGCAGAGATCAAATTGTTTAAACATCATAAAATTATATAGTCAAGAAAGGCAAATTTGAGGTATAAACCTCAGTGTCTTTGGGCTTTCTGGTGTGTCTTAGGTAGAGTGGTTCACTGAAGCAGAGTTCCTGGATGAGGCCCGGATTAAGTGTTTCGTAAGTCCCCGAACTCTAGATTCTGTGGCACGCTAAAAGGTTCACGATATATGATTATCATCTAAAAAGATACGTCCATCATGTAAAAATACACGATAATGAACTAACCCAATACCATCATGATGTATACTTACACTATCATGTACTAAAAGTACATGTTCATCATGTTAAAATACACGATGATCATGTAAATAGTTACGATATACATCTAAAAGGACACGTTGTACAGCTACAACCTTACGATCATCATGTTACTAATGTCTTCTGGCTTGCTATACTATGTGAGCCTTTTGTCGAGCTCTATAAGCCCTTAAAACCATTAGCGGCTCGCCATAGGGGCACGGGGGGCAATTAGTGCCCCCCCCCCCCAAAGTTTGCAAAGCATAGTCTTCGATCTTCAAAAAAAATTATAAAGAACATGTAATTAGAGATGGTTTAAACAAAAAGTATTCCTAAATTTGGACGAAATCAAGCCCATATATTATTTTTAAAGTTGTGTATACCATTGTAAAATTTCTCCGTAATTTTCAAGTATGTATTTCGTGATAATTTCAAGATTCAAGGTAGATTTACTGGGTCATTCGACCACTGGTCATGCGAAATAATATTATTCGAGTCGTTACTGATGATTTCAATGTATTTTCAGGCTTGTATGCAGCTCCTTCAATGGGAAGGGGGGAGTCTAGTTTGTGATAATGTGATGAAGAAAAATGATAAAATGTCCCACTGTCTAACAGAGGAGCCATCATTAGAGTACTAAGAAATTTCTTTTGCTAAAAATTTATCTTAAAACCATTGTCGGGAAAGTGAGTTGTAAGTTCCTTCATGACATTTGTTTTATTGTTTCTTCATGTGTCTAAAATTTCAACTTCCCACAAAGGGTGAATAAGGAATCATTTATTTGGTAAAATCGCTGAAGCCTTAACCACCGATGATCGTGAAAGTCACTTATTAGTCTTCTAATTTTGAATTCCAAGCTGTATCGGTGTCTGATAAAACATGACTTTGGCTGAAAGTTCTGAAGTCACACCCAGTCAGTGTTCAATTTAATACAGTAGAAGCAGTGCATAGAAGAGCTCGGAGGGGCAAAAGTCGTGTTTTGCAAGAACTTTTAACCAAGTTGTGAGAGTGTTTTAAACCAGGGGTGGGGAACCTCCGGCCAGCGAGACCATTTGGTCCGGCCAGCGAGGCAATAATTAAAGTAATGAGTTAAGTAACACTTGAAATTTAATTTATCATAATTTCCATTATGGAAACTATTATTTATCATATACCATTTATCCGGTATAGGCTAAATACGCTGCATGATGCCAAGTCTGGTGAAGTACTACACCTCACAGGTTGCACAATGTAGCATGCATTATAAAGCATGTATTTACACATAAACCAAACTCATGGAAAACTATGCGAAATTGATTTCATTCGCATCGCATCAGTCCCGGTGGATTCCATGGGTTAGACCCCCCTTCTTTGAGTGGGATCAAAAATTAAAGAAGTGAATAACTTTTTTTGAATGTAATGGGAAGATTAAACATTAATAAAGTGCCTTCAAAACGATATTTTTTCGGCGCACTTCGCCCGCCTTTTTTAGTTGCTTATCTGCTATTACATATACTTCAGACATTACAAATGGACCAGCCATTAGTGCGAGCTAAGACATTTAAAACAAATGATTACGTTATGATATTTGTAATGTGATTTATATCGCTCTTCATAATGTCATCTTCAGAGAGTAACGGAAATACTGGCGTTAAATCCCCATAATTTTGCAGACACTTCAAAACTTTCGGGGCCGGTCATTACGTAGGCTACACAACCCATTAGCCATGTTGATTATCATCCACGACTAAAACAGTTTTACTCGGGTGTCACTTGGCCAGATTAGCATAGGTACAGTATTTGTCTACAAAAAGCTGTATCGGGCATGTAGCCTTAACATATTGTGTTCTCGACTCAGGGGCGGCGCCACAGGGGGGGGGCAGGGCAGGCATTTGCCCCCCTATGGTTTTTGACCCCAAAAAATAAAATCGTCTAAATAACGTTTTAAAACACATAATTTTTGTAGGGGTGGGGTGAGGTGTGACAGTATCATGGAATAAAGTATTGCGATACATTATCCGTCGCATATAGGACATTTTCGGTGTAAATCCTCGAAAATTTTTCGCGCTGCGCGCGTTGTCTTTTCTGTCTATCTCATTGTACATCAGCCCCATACTGCAATAGTCCTTCGTGCAAATATTTGGAATGTTCTAGTATACACGCATTCATCATTTGCTATATAGCCTATCTTCATCCACCTCAGAGCTTACACTTAGGCCTCTTCTACATCCCAGAAGACCCATGATTGATTTTCTCTCGTTTAAGGATTAATACCTAGTAGCGTAAACAATAGGGGGCCAAAATACAGTATATCCCCTGGCGAGATTCTGTGAAAATTCTTGTCTATTTGAAAACAAGTAAAACAGTATTCAACACTAAACTGACTGATTTGAGTGATTAAAAGTTAATTCAAATCCGTATTTGACCGACGTATTTATCAATATTCTGTAAATTCTCGGACTACGCGCGAATGTGGTATCTATTACGAATTCTATGTCTACCTTCACGACCGTGGTTCACGGAGAAGTAGGCCTAGTACATCATATTTTAGTGTGTAAATACAGTACGCATGGACCTACCAGCTCTAGTTGTACACTTACCCTACACATGCAGTGACATGTCTGTTGTGCAGTATCGTATCCAACCAGGGGAGGAGGGGGTAGAATTTTCACTTCCGTGTACTTTGTTCAATCATGTCACAACAATCACAAAATGGTTAAATTGGTACGAAGGGAAGGTTTTACCAGAGGAAGAGTAACAGTTCCGTGAAAGTGGGAAAATATATATAAGGCGTGTAACTTCATATCTAGATGTCTTCAGTCCAATTTGAAAGATCTGGGAAGGGCCATTTCTTGCGATCTGGGAGCTGTTTTGGCAAAAATGTTATCGGAACAGTCCGCGCCAGCCAATAGAAATCATGCCACATATCAAGATGGCTTCAGTGCAATTTGAAAGGTCTGAGAAGGACCATTTAATTGCGATATAGAAGCCATTTTGGCAACATTTTAAACGGTACGCTCCGTACCAACCGTTAGTGGCGCTTTGCTTCTGTACCAACGCAACCAAACGCCGTTCACACGCTCATGCCTGTCAGTCGTCACGTATCAAGTATCGTACGGTTCAAAAATGCCTGCAAGATCCCGAGAAGTGCCATTTCATGCAGTCGGGGGGGGGGGGTCTGAAGGGCGAAAACTCTCTTGTACACTTCGCACCAAACTATGATGGAGCTCCGCTTCGATGGCAACTTCCATTCTGCGCCCCTCCCCCAGTAGCCAATACAAATCGCCGCCCTTGCCCGTTTGTTATGTAATCGTCGACAATAAGTGCAACAAAACTTGAAAACTGTAGTCAGCCAAAAGAAAAGAACGTTGGATTACTAACGTAGAAACTAGACTCCCCTTAACCCCTCCCTCAGAACCGCGATCACTCATCTCATGCCTGGGGCGGATGCAGGGGGAAGAATGCAGTCGCACCCAAAAAATTCAAGAAAAAACGGCAAAAACGTTTGTTAAGCTATAGTATGAGGAGGGGACAGGATGGAAGTACGCCGCATCTTCAGTCTATGCCCGTCCCCTATACGTTTCTTTGCCTGTGTTTTTTCGTTTCTTCAGTTAAACGTACGTTACCTATCCGTTCATTGTCAAATCTATTCTTTTACGCTTCCGTTACTTATGCTTAGTATCCGTCGAACATTCGGTACAGGTACTGTACTTCTACGTTTCATCCGTTTGTTGTCCGGTAATGATCCGGTGAGCAAATAGCAATCACCGGAGACTAACGGATACTAACGGAGAAGTCCAGTATGAGAAACGCACGAGAAAATGATAAAATGGAAGCTTAACGGATAAGTAACGAATACGTAAGGGGGACCTTTTTCGGTCGACGTCCGGTCCAAGTTTTGTGCATGTTCAAAATTTCTCGCCGTTCATACCGGACGTTCCCGGTCATGAAACGAAGTCGGCGGAGGAGAACAGGAGACTAAACGGATACTAACGTACATCAACGGAGTGCCATTTTGGGTCTTCGTTTCCTCTCCGTTATTGCAATCCGGTGAGGTGTGACAGGCGCTTAAAGACTGACGTGTGTTATGGTACGGTATTTCCCTCCCTCCTCCCTCCCTAGTGACGCCATCCCAACCAATTATTTATACCTCTGCCTGTGAATCCATTCTTAAGGTTTAAGTCCAGATTTTACATAAATAATACTGCAATAAATTTCAATCAGTTTTGTCTCTTATCCCATACATGCACATTTCATTTTAGGAGTTTAAAGTGGACCTAAAGTGTAGAATTATAAGAATATATACTTTAGACGTTGGAAACGAATTTCACTCATCCAACTCTCATTTTCATAGCTCACCCTGTTGCTGAGATATGAAAAGTTAAGATTTATTCACTTTATTTGAAATAGTCGATTGTGCAATAATTTGTGATGATCTTCTTTTAAAACTCACATTACTTGCTTTTGTTTCCTTTTGAAATTGAAATGTTTATATAACCTTGCAAAAATTACTGTAGTACGGGGAGGTTTTGTATAGTCAAGTCACCCTATACCAGTGAGAAAGTGATCACATTTTGGCACAAGGTGCAGCGGCTTTCGAAAAAATAAAGAAAACAAAGAATGTAATTTGAGTAGTACAAGAATGACATTACAAATTATTGCGCCATCTACCATTTTAAATTGAATAAGCACCAACATTTCTTTTATATCTCAGCTCAGGAATTCCTGTAAAGATGGCAGTTAGACCATTTGGATTCATTTTTCAAGCTTTGTAACATATGTTTTTGAATTTTAGCCTTAGGTACAGTTTAAATTTAGCTAAAACTTGGCAGTTCCTTGTAGACCAAAAATAAAATGCATTTTCTATGCGCGTTTCTTTCAATATAAAAAGTTGATTTAATTGTATTTTCAAAGCAAAGTGAACTCAAAGCAAGCTGGAGTGATTTCACATTCTCACATTGATGAGCAGTTCTCCCTTTTCTGTGCCTTTCAATCGTTTTGACTTGCAGACCCTTAAGGGTGAAATTTGCAAAATTTCAATATCTCCTATGCATATTACTAAATCGGATTTAAATTTAATGATATACATAAATCAGTCTATTAATGTGAGGAAATGACGTCACTCCTGTTTGCGTAAAGTTTACTTTAGCTTGCAAATTTGGTTACATCATTGGTTCAAAAACTCGAAAAAGTAGAGGTAAAAATTTAATGTTATCTCATAAGAGTTATGATTCCTCTGCCTTTTTCAAAATTCAATTTTGCGTATAACCCTTCCTCAGTGATTCGGCTTTTCTATAAGCAAGAAAAAAACCCCATGATGAGGATTAAATTTTTCTCATTAATTAAGAAATTGCAGACATGAGATCCATATTTCAAGGATGAATACATACAGTTTAGAACACTCGGGAAGTGCCGTTTACGGCCATCTGGACGGTTTGTAAAGTCAAAAATTTTCTTGAACGCTCCACGCCAACAGATGGTGGCGCTCCGCATAGAAATATGTATTGCCATTTTTCATAGATATATTTTTTTCTCCTTAAATGAGAAATTGCAGACATATGATCCATATTTCAAGGCTGGGTACATGCAGCTTAGAACACTCGGGAAGTGCCATTTCCGGCCATCTGGAGGGTTTGTGAAGCCAAAAATTTTCTTGTACGCTCCGCACCAACTGATGGTGGCGCTCCGCTTAGATAGTCTTGCTGCACTCAGCCCCCCCCCCAACAGTTTTTCGTTCCGCCGCGCCTGCTGCATAGTTGAAGCGTCTCATTCAGTGAGGGGCCGATTTTCGCTGACAGACAACCAACCCTTCTCACAGTTCGTACTTATTTTAGAAAAAAAGTTTTTTTGAGAGAGAGAAAAATAAAGTCCAAGAAAATGAAAACCCCCAAAATGCAGGTTCTGACAAGGAAGGGGGGGGGGGGTAGGGTGAGGCTCGGAAGTCTTCAATGCCTGCACCCCCAAACAATAAAGCTGGGTCCGACCCAGCATGCTTTGCCCCCCCTATCGAAAAACCCTGGCGCCGCCCCTGGTTCTCGTAGGAGAAGAGGTTTTCCTTCCCTTGTCCAAATTGACGGTGCCGTTGGCCCACAAGTGATCGTAAAAAGTCCCGTTATAAGCAAAAAGTTCTCCACCTCTGTTTTAAAATATACCGTTTCAGTTGATTTAAAATGAAAACACCAAAAAGTCTATCAAAACTGCAGTGAGACTTCTGACTAGTGACCTATTTGTATAGGGGATGAACTGTCGTTCCCGGTTAGGGAAATTTCCCTTCCCCTTTGGAAAATGTCTGTTTCGGAAATGTACTGAGATCCAAAATAGTGCTATCATTTCTTCGTTTTCAAGTGTTTTTATTCTCGAAATTTTCGTTATTTTAAGAAAACAATGCAGAAAACCAACATTTTACGGCAAAGCTGAAACATAATGTGACACAATGAAAGAACAAATTTTTAAAGGTGAAGCTCATTTTACACAAATGTATCAAGCCGCTATGCCTGCTTCCCTTGCCCTTTACTTGCTCCTATGGAGTAGCGATTGGCTTATATGGTTGTAGTTATTTTTAAAGATGGTCAGTTCATGACATGGTTTTTGAAGGTTTTGAAAACTATCTCCTTACCATTACATACATACATACCGACTTTTATATAGCGCAAATTCCATATGATCAATGCGCTTACCAAAACAAGAAAAATCGATGCCAACAAAATATCAGTCAATTAAATAGGTAAGTCTTAAGTTGTTTTTTGAACAGTGTAACAGATTTCGAATGCCGTATGTGAAAGGGAAGAGAATTCCATAACACAGGGCCAGCAATAGAAAAGGCACCATCACCTACTCGCTTTTTGGAAGAAGGTATCAGGAGTAGGGTCCCATCCATTGCAGATCTGGTAACAGGACCATATAAAGGTGAGGTTTTCCTGTGAAGCATACTAGAGAGATAAGTCGGAGCAAAGTTATTCAAACATTTGTAAACATATAAACAAAATTTAAATTGGATTCTTTCACGAATAGGTAGCCAGTGAAGCGCACGCAGAAGAGGTTTCGGACTATCTAATCTAGCTGCCGAGAAAATAATTTTAGCACAACGATTTTGCAAGGATTGAATGCGATTAAGGTCATTTGATGACGCACCATACAAAAGGGCATTGCCGTAGTCAAAGCGTGAAAGGAGAAAAGCACGGACAACAGAATGACGAGTCTCTTTATCAAGATAGCGGCCAATGCGAAATAAATTTCTAAGATGATAATTACAAGCTGAGACTAGGCTGTTAACATGTTTTGTCATTTTAAAGTTTGAATCAAATATAATACCTAGATTACGAATTTCACTGGAGGGGTTGATATGACAAGATCCAACTTCCAGTTGCAGTGAAGGAAGTTTTTGGAGACTTTGTTTTGTGCCAGCTATAAAAAACTCAGTTTTGTCATTATTTAATTTGAGCTTATTAGAATTCATCCACCAAATAATGTCAGAAATACAGTCCTGCAATTTATGCAAGGCTAGTTCCGCCTCACCCATTATGTTAGGATTGAAGGATACATAAAGCTGAGTGTCATCAGCATAAGAGTGAAAATTGACATTATGGTTTTGCATTATGCTACACATTGGTTGAGTATACATTACATACAAAAGAGGCCCCAAAACTGAACCCTGTGGTACCCCACATAACAACCTACTTTGATCAGAAGAGACACCATTAATGTTCACATAACATGTTCTGCTTTTCAAATAACTTGTAAACCACCGAAGTACATTTCCAGTAATACCAAACTTATCATGAAGACGGTGTAGTAGCAAATCATGATCAACTGTATCGAATGCTGCAGACAGATCAAGAAGGGCCATGAAAACTACCTCCCCCCTGTCTACAGCATTCAACACATCAGACTTAACCTTTAGCAATGCAGTTTCAGTGCTACAGTTTGACTTATAAGCTGACTGGTACATGTCATCCAAGTTATTCTCTTGAATATGAATCTTAAGTTGCATTGCAACAACTTTCTCCAAAACCTTGGACAAAAACAATATATTAGACACAGGTCTGTAATTCTTAAGAATATTGCGATCAAGAGATGATTTCTTGAGTACAGGGGATATAACAGCGCTACCAAGCAATTTTGGGAAAATACCGGATTCCAGTGATTCATTAATAATACGTGAGAAGATTGGTAGAAAAACATCAATGGTGTCCTGCAACAACCACGTTGGGATTGGGTCCATTATGCTAGACTTCCTATTACAACCTGTTATAATCTTAGAAATTTCATCAACAGAAACCATGGAAAATTCAGAAAATAATTCAAAATCAGCATTAGTCTGAAAAGCACCATCATTAGAACTACCTGCCCTAAAACTACTAGCAGGGTGTGGGCAATCATTAAACCCTTCCCTTATTTTTGTAACTTTGTCAGAGAAGAATTTTGAAAATTGATTGCATAATACATGAGTGGAATCAGAGGATGGCAAAACACGATCATTTTTATTAAGAAGAGAGTTAACCATTTTGTAAACCTCTTTATCATTAGCACATGATAGTTTTTCCTTATAAAAACCAATTTTCTTTGATTCAATTAACTTATTTACGATTTCCCTTTGGTCCTTAAAAGCCTGCCTATCCTCAAGTACACGACTTCTACGCCACTTCCTCTCAAGTCTGCGTCTAACATGAGTTTGAGTTCTAATTTCATCATCATACCAAGGGAATCGTGTTTTCAGTACCTTTTCCTTTTCTGTTTGAGGGGCATGATTATCAAGAACATTCCGGACCAGGGTGTTACCATTATCAGTGGATAATGGTAAGGAGAAAGCGTATCTTGATTTCTCCTTCCCATGTTTATCGAAGAAAGGGGTGGGAAAACTGGCATGTCAGATTTCATACCACCGCGATGTTCTCGGCTTCCGTACTTAAAGGTATCGGTTTTACGTGTGCGCATACTTACGCGCGAAGTGCGCGAAAATTTCACTCTTCTGATGGAAATTTTTCCCTCCGCTTGAAATACAGAGACGTAGAAATTCTCCACAAGTGAAGGGACTGAACAAAACTAGAATCACGATGATATATCTTCAGCTCAGCAAGCGCAGGTGAAGCCGGTTGAGTACTTTGCGAACGGCGAAGCGGGTCCATTAGGCAGGCTTGGTGTGATCCAGTATGATTTTGTTAGGACCCAGAGGGAAATTCCCCGAATATGTGGCGAATTAACAATATGGGAACACTAGCATGGAGCTTTGAGCAGGACTTTGAATGACAGTGAGAGCACACCAATGTCTTCACAGTTCACAATTCGGATGGTCATTATCGTATTTCTACTTTGAACGAAATTTTACATGAAGACAAAAACAGAAAAAGTAATTTTGGAATAAATTTTTGGTACGAGTAAATTTAGCTTCAAACCGTATAGTCTTCGCGGAGCGAATGTTACTCAAGGTCACTAGATTACTACATGAAAGCCCTTTGATGTCCGGTATCTAACTTTGAGCCTTCACCTGGCTTTGGCTGGAAGAGTTCACTTGAATTTTTGTACTAATAATGTCCATGGGGGATATTACTTCGCTCGTGAGAATTGCGCGCGAAGCGCGCCGAAATTTTGCAGGAAAATTATTTACCACGGTAAAACCTGCATACAGACTCAGCAAGGGGTGGTGGAAAGATAAGCCCGACGAAGGGACCAAGCTCCCCCAAGAGGTCCAGCAACTCGAAGCCCCGTCAGAAGCAATGGGTTACAGATTGGATACCAAAGGCGAAATTTTGAGCGACCGGCGAAAAATTTGGGGTTCTGTTGAAGAAAAATTGAAAATATTTGGCTCTAAAGTTGGAAAATTTGGGTTTCTATGGAAGAATCTGCCCTCTTCGTTCTAGACAGATCCAGTTCTCCCGACTAAGTTACTCGTTCCAAAACTGTGTTGAGCCCCCCTCCCCCTTTTGCAGACACAAATCTAGTTTATTGCTTAAGGGCATATCCTGTTGGGCATACAAGGCCATAATATGTAACCAGAACATTCTCTGCGCATGCTATGTATTGTGAGCTTTGGTGTCAGTCAAAGAGCATATTCACCTATGACCAATTGAGAATTTTGCTTTCTCCCAACCAAAATGTATTTGGGGTGATGAGTGTGTCTTTAAGAACAAAACCAAGACGCCGGGCGACTGGTCGCGAGGAGATGCCCCCTTCCACCACCCCTGGACATTGAGACACTTTACGTTTCATACAAAAATAATTATCATGACGTTGAGTCTGAATTAAGAATCTTCCCGATCGTAAGAGAAAGAGGATGGACCTTTAATGGATTCAATTTTGTGTTTTTTTTTTCGGGAATCACACCTAGACGAAAGAACAATAGCCTAATTGTGGAACCTGTACATTTATAAATTAAGCCAACATATCTGAAATGGGTGTTAAAGCTATATGTAACTGAAGATGAAAACGCGCTACGAAAATTTTTGTAATTTTAGAACAAAAATGTTACAGAGAACAAAATACGTTCATTATTAAACTACTTTTGGGATCATTTTTTGTTACAAGTCGCTTGGTTTCATACCAGAGCCACCGTTTACATGTACTAAAATTTTATTTTCGATCAATTTTCTATATAGGGGGCACATTGGTCAGCACGGGGGAGGGGCACGGTCTCTTTGTGCCCCGGCCTGGCTACGGGCCTGAAAGCGGTACAATATAACCAGGATGAGCGGTGGGAACCGTGGGCTAAAATATTATTGTTAGTAACTTTTAAGTGATTATGAATTTAAACTTATGAATAACCTTGCAGGCCGGATAAAATGGCCCCTCGGGCCCGATGCGGCCCGCAGGCCGGGGTTCCCCACCCCACCCATCTTTTAAATCCTTAGTCCTGATATGAGGTGAGAAAGCGAACGTGAAAACTAAGGGTGGCATGGATACCTTAGGTTTTGGTGAAAGGTGGGATGATCGTTTTCCGAAACTTAATTTTGGAAATGATATTCTATAGAGACGAACTGGCCTGAGTAATTAAGCCGGATAAGCTTGGTTTTCTTTGAATGAGGTGAATTTTTTGTTGAAGTCATGGCGGTTTCTACGAAGACGTAAGTGTCGATAAGTTTCACCTTTAATATGTGAAGCTCTTGAAACAACCTTCTTTCTGGGTGGCTAGAGTTACGTGAGAAATATTGAAATGTTTCTCATAGTTTCGAGTAGGTTCGGGCATAGGCGTACGAGGCGGGGATCTGGGGGCTGCAGCCCTCCCAGAGCAGGGAAAATGCTTATTTCAGGGCACTGACACTTGTATCTTCAGGGGGAAGTGCAGTTGGCAGTGCGACGGGCAGCGGCGTTTGTAAAAAGGGCAAAATGCTTAATCGTTGTGTAGCGGGGTAGAAAATTCCCCCCCCCCCAAAAAAAAAACAATTGGCAGCTGGATAGAGGGCGCGGTGACATAACTGTTCCTGACACCGATAACCTAAAGAAAATACAGTCGCTCGCTCTCTCCTCATTTTCAGGTTCGTAAATGCTTAATAAATACTTCATTTTATGCACAAAGTTGAATGTTATGCTCATAAGGTATCATTTATCATTTTTAGCAAGCTTTTAGTAACTATCAAAGATATACTTGCTCAAACTAAGCAAAAATATATTGCAAAGTGATGGTCAGGCCTAGCGGTATGTTGTGTACGTTAGGCTAAGGCCATGGTAGTAGTTGATATCGTGTAAAGTCTGTCGTCTGGACTCGGCAAGAGGTCTTCATTTATCGCATTTCTCATATTAATTGTAATTTTCATCAAATTTGACATTGTTATGTGTGAGTTCAATGTTCATATTTCATATTGGTTGCAAGTATGGGTTGTAAAAGCTTTACCCCGCTATTTCCAAGCCAGATTGTGACATTGATAAGGCTGTAATGTCAGCCATGCGGGTTGAACGCTCGGAGAGCGTCCTAGCGGGAAACAGTATTTGCATACATGGGTGGTTCGATATAGATGGAGCATGCGCAGTATGGGTAAATTAGGGGAATCCCCCTCATTATGCAAGGTTGTGAGCATGCTCAGTTGGTACAAATTAGGGGAATCCCCTCATTATGCTGGAAACTGAATTATTGACCTGTGCAGTGTTGCTATATGCTTTGTATTATGTACAGTCAAGGGCTGTTGTGCACTTTTTGTGTATAGTGTTGAAGGTTATGGCTTTGTGCCCTTGTTGAGAGAAAATAAACTGTTCCTGACACCGATAACCTAAAGAAAATACAGTCGCTCGCTCTCTCCTCATTTTCAGGTGCCCTGGTGTAACAATTTGGCGACCCTGCCAGGACAAGCACATGGGGATTGAGTGGGCATGAACCAACCATGTCATTAACAGTAGAAGGTGAGAATGGCACAGATGGGGCTGAGGCTGATGTGGGAGATGATCCAGAAAAGCTTTCTAAGACCATTAAAGCACTGCAAGATCAATTGAAAAGACTTCAGTCCAATTTGCCAGAAGAGTCCATCAGTGAGGAAAAGCCAGACTCTCCCCCTGGTTTAAAGATACAGAAAGAATTGAAGATAAGTGGCCAGATTGGGAATCCAGGACAGAAAGACAAATTAAGTTTTGTGTCTTTAATCCACCAAATAGAGGGTGCCATAAAAAAGGGTTATTCAGAGAGGGAAGTAGTTGCAGCTGTTGTGAAGGCAGTGACGCCAGGGCTCCAGCTGAGGAACTATTTAGAAGGGAGAAGCGATCTAAGTCTACCAATTCTGAGAAGGCTTTTGAGGGCGCATTTTCAGGAGAAGAGTTCGACAGAGCTCTACCAAGAATTATGTAATATTGCCCAAGGTCCCAGAGAAACCGCCCAGTCTTTCCTCCTCCGCTCTCTGGCTTTGAAGCAGAGAATCCTGTTTGCCTCTAAGGAAGAAGATGCTGAGTTTAAGTATGAGAGTTCACTGGTAGAGGCCATGTTCATGCACTCAGTCTCTACTGGATTGGCAGATGCAGACATACGGCAAGAGATGAAACCCCTTTTACTCCATGGCAAACTCTCAGATGAAGAGCTGTTTGAGAAGCTAAACCAAGTTGTATACAGAGAAATGGAAAGGAAAAAGAAAATGCAACAGAAGCATCATTTTGTTACACCCGTTGAAGTGAAAGATGAGCCAGGTGCTTCAGGGAGTACAGAAAAGAAAAAGGAAAAGAAGGAAGGAAATAGTCTATATGAGGAAGTTCAGCTTCTCAAGTTACAGGTGGCAGAAATTCACCAGGCCCTAACCTCAGGCTGGCAAAACCCGACACCACAATTACGACAGAGAGGTTGCTCCAAGTGCCAGCAGGCAAATAAAGGAGACACCTGTAAGCATTGTTACAAGTGTGGGAAATTTGGGCATTTTGCCAGGGGATGCCGCCAAACGGGAAACGAGCAGGGGTCACCCCTAAGGGACGAGGAGAGCCCCGCAGCAATGTAATGTCCCAGAATTTCCCAGGTAGGGAGGCTCAAGATGCTGATATATGTCAAGTGGGTAGCAAGAAAATAATAAAACTGGTTGGCAATTCTTGTAAAGTTATGTGTCAATTAGAGGGCGTGGAAACAGAAGTTTTATGGGACACTGGTGCTGATGTTTCCATTTTGCCAGAAGGGTGGTTGAACAAACACTCGGTGAACAAGTTGCCTAGACCAGTTAATGAACTCTTCGATGGATACACTCTTAACCTTACTGGGGCAAATGACATTGAAGTTCCATACAGTGGTTGGGTTGAGGTGAATTTGAAATTTGGTGATGGGGATTCTGACCTACAACCACTTACTGTGCCCATGCTGGTAGCCCCAAGTAACCGAGAGGTTCCAATTATTGGTATGAATGTTATCCCACATGTGATAAAGGAAACATCCATGGCAGGCAAGTCTCTTGTGCCATCCCTTAAGAAGCTGCTACCTGGGAAGAAAGAGAAGGCAATCCGTGCTATAATTCACAATGTACTAGAAGAAAAGGACAACACATTCAAATGTGAAACTGGAAGGAAAAATGTCCTTATTAAACCAGGCCAGATGAAACTTATTCAGTGTAGAGTCAGTCCAGGGTGGGAAAAAGGTGTGACAGTGGGACTTTTTAAACCTTTATCCTGTCAAAGCTGGCCAGAGGCACTGGAGATAACAGAGGCAGTAGTGCATGTTGAAAGTACCACTACTTGCAAGGTACTGATCCCAGTTCTGAATAAGGGTGTACAAGATGTTATGTTACCGAAACGAACCCAACTGGGTGAAGTTGAGATGATCAGGTCATGCCTTAAACTTCCCAATGACAAGGAATGCATGGTTTTAGATGGATGTTTTCAGGGGGAAGTGAATTGTTGCCAAATACATACAACAGAAGACCATACCTCTGGAAAGCCTTCACATCATTGCAAAGGAAAGGAAGATGTTGACAGAGAAGGGTGGTGTCCTCCTGTAGATATGTCAGGCCTGAATGCAGAGCAGAAAGAGATTGTCACCAGGATGTTGATAGAGGAGAATGGTGCTTTCTCAAAAGGAGATGATGACTGTGGATGTGTGCCAGATTTGCAGTTGACAATCCACCTCAGCGACACTACCCCAGTCCAGAAAAATTATTTGAGTATCCCTAGACCCTTGTACCAAGAAGTGAAGGATTATCTCAATGATCTCATTAACAAGGAGTGGATTAAACGGTCAAGATCTAACTATTCCTCACCTGTGGTTTGTGTGCGCAAACGAGATGGTACCCTAAGACTCTGTATAGATTACAGGGAACTCAACAAGAGGACCGTCGATGACCGTCAACCAATTCCAAGGGTACAAGATATTCTAGATGGCCTGTCGGGAAACTCATGGTTCTCAACCCTGGACCAGGGAAAAGCTTACCATCAGGGGTTTGTTTCCAAAGAGAGCCAACATCTGACGGCATTCACCTCGCCTTGGGGCTTATTTGAGTGGAACAGAATACCATTTGGCCTTAAAACGGCACCGTCAGAATTTCAGAGGTACATGGAAGGGTGTCTAGAGGGGTACAACAACGAAATATGTGTTGTCTACTTAGATGATGTCCTGGTATTTTCACCCACTTTCGAACAACATGTGCAGAATGTAAAAAAGGTCCTTCAAAGACTCCAATGTCATGGCATAAAACTTAAACCAGGGAAATGTAAACTCTTCCAAAGACAGGCCAGATACCTTGGGAGAGTGGTATCAGAAGAAGGTTACCAGATGGACCCTGCTGAGGTAGACTCTGTTCTTGAGCTTCAGAGAAAGAGACCCACGACTGTTGGTGAACTAAGGAAGACAATGGGATTCTTGGGATACTACCGCAGCTATGTGCCCAACTTTTCCATTATTGCCAAACCCCTGTATGATTTGCTTGGAAAGCCAGCTACCTCCAAGAACAAGGGGAAAAGGGGAAAAGCTGATAAAACCTTTTCAAGTTCCACGAAGATCAAGTGGACTGAAGAACATCAAACAATCTTAGAACGTCTAATCGGATATATAACCAGTCACCCAGTCATGGCATACCCAGACTTTAAGTTACCCTTCATTCTCCACACTGATGCCTCCAACAAAGGTTTGGCTGCTGTCCTATACCAGAGGCAAGAAGGAAAACTGAGAGTGATTGCATATGCATCAAGGACACTATCTCCTGCTGAACGGAATTATCACTCCAATAAATTGGAATTCTTAGCCTTAAAATGGGCTGTGACAGACCGTTTCCGTGGCTACCTTCAATATGCAGTCACTTTTGAAGTCTACACAGACAACAACCCACTAACTTACATCCTCAGCACTGCACGCCTTAATGCAACTGGGCAGCGATGGGTTTCAGAAATGGCGAGCTTCCGGTTCAACATAAAATATCGACCGGGGAAGAGCAACACAGATGCAGATGTTCTTTCCCGTGTACCCCTAAATGCTACAGAAATGGAGGATTTCATGGAAGATTGCTCAACAGAAATTCCAGATGGAGTTCTCTCTGCTGCACAAGAATATCTGAAAGGGGTAATTAAAGAGGGTATTGCCTGTGCTGATGCCTTACCATACAACATTGAGGTTTGTGAAGTGTTGGCTTCTGTAACCCAGCCAACTCTGGGCACCATAGATGATGACACACTCAGAAAAGCCCAAGAAAATGATGATGTTGTTGGTCGAGTACTGAGGTTCAAACAAACTGAACAAAGACCAAAATTGGCTGAAATTCAAGAAGAACCTCAAGAGGTAAGATTACTGCTTCGTAAGTGGGAAGAACTAGAAATAAATGAAAGAGGATTGCTACAAAGGCGTACCACAAATATGAGGCAACTTATCCTTCCTACAAAGTATAAGAAGCTTGTCTTGGAAGCCTTACACAATGATATGGGTCATGTGGGAGCTGCAAGGACTCTTGACTTGGTGCGACAACGTTTTTATTGGCCATATATGGCAAAGCAGATTGAACAGTATGTCACCAAAGAATGTGAATGTCTAAAGAGAAGGAAACCTGCAAGACATCATGTTGCACCAATGGTACCCATTCAAACTACTGAGCCATTTGAAGTTGTCTCCATAGATTTCCTACATTTGGAGAAATGTAAGGGTTATGAGTACATCTTAGTAGTTATGGACCATTACACACGATTCTGTCAGGCTTACCCTACCCGGAACAAGTCAGCCACCACCGCAGCTGACAAGCTGTTCAACGACTTTTTCCTGAAATTTGGTTTCCCAAAAAAGCTACACCATGACCAGGGTCGTGAGTTTGAAAACCGATTATTTACAAAATTAGAACAGTATGCAGGCATTCTCCATTCCCGTACGACACCATACCACCCACAGGGGAATGGCCAAGTGGAGAGGATGAATAGAACCCTGTTGAACATGATGAGAGCTCAACCAGAGAAAGGCAGGAAGAATTGGGTTGACTCTCTCCAGAAATGTGTGCAGGCCTATAATTGTACAAAATGTGATGCAACTGTTCCCAATTGACCTCCTTTTTGGTATCAAAGACGAAACTGATGGGGACGTGGACCATCCCACCTATGCCGAAAACTGGAGGAGAAAAATGCAGGAGGCTTACAAAATAGCCTCTAAAAATGCCCAGAAGGCATCCCAAAGAGCCAAGAAAAAGTATGACCAGGGAAGAATAAGTACAACTCTGTTACCTGGCGACCGGGTGTTAGTGCGGAATATGACTCCCTATGAGGGTCCTGCAAAGTTAAAGCCCTATTGGGAAGAACAAGTGTTCGTTGTCATTAAACAGCTATCTCCAAATATTCCTGTCTATGAACTGAAACCTGAAAACGGTCAAGGAAGGAAAAGGACTCTCCACAGAAATCTGTTGCGACCATGTGACTCCTTGCCCCTGGAGAATCCACCTGTTTTGGTAAAACCCAAGAGAGTAGTCTGTAACGACACTGTAAACAAAAGACAGCAGATGACTGACTCTAGTGGTGAATCCAGTGATGATGATGAAGACCTTGCCTGGGATTACCCAAATGTCACAACGCATGAGGACATGCCAAGGAGAACAACCAGGGCATCCCCAGACAGAGGAAACCAGCCCACAGAGGAAAATGACACCAGTGATTACCTCGCAGATGACAGTCCTGGTGCTGATGTTGATGGCTCTATGGAGGAAGATGTAGATACTGGAGAACCACACAAGGCTAAAGATTCCATAACAACTGACCAGTCCGCATATGCTGAGGGTACCAGTGAAGACACTTCTGCCCAACAAGACGAACTCACTACTGGTGGAGAAGGTTATATACGACCAGTGAGGATGAGGGAGCCCCCAAGAACACTCACTTATGATTATCCAGGGGTTCCATCATACACGCGGGTGTACCCACAGACTAATGCTATCTTCTCTACAAATCAATTAAATTTGGACCCTTGGCACAATCAGGTGCCCCCTTCTTATGGACAGGGGTTAAATTACCCTGTATACCACCCATTTGGTTCCAGTTTACAAAACTATGGGGTTCAGTATGCAATTCCAATCAAAATTGCATAGTACGGGAAGTGAAAAAAAATTTGTGAGTTGATTTCTGTCACAACAGAACTGTGATGTTTTCAGTGTTCAATCCCAATCAAAAAAATTGGTGAGTTAATTTCTGTCACAACAGAACTGTGATGTTTTCAGTGTTCAATCCCAATCAAAAAAATTGGTGAGTTAATTTCTGTCACAACAGAACTGTGATGTTTTCAGTGTTCAATCCCAATCAAAAAAATTGGTGAGTTAATTTCTGTCACAACAGAACTGTGATGTTTTTCAGTGTTCAGTACCAATCAAAATAGTGCAAGAAGTGTTAACAATTTGTAAGATATGTTTCTCAACTCACTGTTCAAAAGCTATGTTGGTTTTGTCAATTAATGCTCATTGCTGTGCTGTGTAATTGAGGTATTAGCTTCTGCATGGCTGTAACCAAATCAGTGTTTCTAGAAGAAGTGCTAGCAGGGATGTTTTATGGAGATTGGCACTTAAACATTTGCACATTTATCTGACAGATTGTTGATCTTGTGGAACTTTTGCTCAAATTGGGAGTGATCATTACCAAAAAGGGCAGAGAAACTTCATTTAGTACTTCCAACAGTATCATTCACTCTGGGGGTCTGATGAGTGAGGATCAAGTCGGGGCTTGGCCCCAGGAAGTCTTCCAGATCAGATGGGTATAAAATAAGTATATTATTTGCTGTGACAAAGTTGCTATGCATTGAGCGTTTTCTTCTGGAACAGAAAGATTGACACCATTTTGTTCATATGTTAACGCAATAGCTTTAATCTTACATTTTTCAGTTTGTATTTCACAGCTGATGGTATCGTTATGTGTGGTAAGTCTTCAATGTTGGGACGACATTCTTCAAAGATGGGGAGAGTGTAGCGGGGTAGAAAATTGCCCCCCCCCCCAAAAAAAAAACAATTGGCAGCTGGAATAGAGGGCGCGGTGACATAACTGTTCCTGACACCGATAACCTAAAGAAAATACAGTCGCTCGCTCTCTCCTCATTTTCAGGTTCGTAAATGCTTAATAAATACTTCATTTTATGCACAAAGTTGAATGTTATGCTCATAAGGTATCATTTATCATTTTTAGCAAGCTTTTAGTAACTATCAAAGATATACTTGCTCAAACTAAGCAAAAATATATTGCAAAGTGATGGTCAGGCCTAGCGGTATGTTGTGTACGTTAGGCTAAGGCCATGGTAGTAGTTGATATCGTGTAAAGTCTGTCGTCTGGACTCGGCAAGAGGTCTTCATTTATCGCATTTCTCATATTAATTGTAATTTTCATCAAATTTGACATTGTTATGTGTGAGTTCAATGTTCATATTTCATATTGGTTGCAAGTATGGGTTGTAAAAGCTTTACCCCGCTATTTCCAAGCCAGATTGTGACATTGATAAGGCTGTAATGTCAGCCATGCGGGTTGAACGCTCGGAGAGCGTCCTAGCGGGAAACAGTATTTGCATACATGGGTGGTTCGATATAGATGGAGCATGCGCAGTATGGGTAAATTAGGGGAATCCCCCTCATTATGCAAGGTTGTGAGCATGCTCAGTTGGTACAAATTAGGGGAATCCCCTCATTATGCTGGAAACTGAATTATTGACCTGTGCAGTGTTGCTATATGCTTTGTATTATGTACAGTCAAGGGCTGTTGTGCACTTTTTGTGTATAGTGTTGAAGGTTATGGCTTTGTTGAGAGAAAATAAACTGTTCCTGACACCGATAACCTAAAGAAAATACAGTCGCTCGCTCTCTCCTCATTTTCAGGTGTCCTGGTGTAACAGTTGCACAACGAAATAATATATCCCGAAATAATATCTTTCTTTATAGTTTGTGGTGGTGGTGGTGGGGTCATCCATACCTGTCCTGAGTGCTATCGTGGTAAAAGGGGACATCAGGGCAATTTGCAAAATTTTCAGGGCAAACACCCTCCGCCCCCTGTGAAATGTCTCCCCGTACGCCTATGAGTTCGGGTGTCAAGATGATTTGTTTGTGCAAAACAATTTCCTATAAAAATTTGATATCAAGATAATTAACTTCTGTACGGTGGCCGACAAAGGCCAATAAAAAAATATTCACAGAGATTATCTCAAAATTTTGACTTATTATCTAAAAATTTCGACTTATTATCTCAAAATTTCGACTTACTATCTCAAAATTTTGACTTATTATCTCAAAATTTCGACTTATTATATCAAAATTTTGACTTATTATCTCAAAAGTTTGACTTATTTACCCCAAATTTTGACTTATTATCTCAAAATTTCGACTTATTATCTCAAAATTTTGACTTATTATCTCAAAAGTGTGACTTATTATCTCAAAATTTTGACTTATTATCTCAAAATTTTGACTTACTAAACTTAGCCACTCCATCAGTATAACAACGTCTCTCTTCACCGTCAAACCCATCTCTACGCATCTTCTATGCATCCATCTATACCCATGAAGGCAGCCATTGCCGGAAAGTTCATTAGAAATAAAAGATACAACCTGCTCAAAACTTGTGAAATGTTTCCGTTTGTACAACCCAAGTTGGCGTAAAATTCTCTTGAACTTTCTTTCGCTCAAAGAAATTCCATGTGAATTCCGCAAGACGGCTACGATTTCTCGATATGTTAATCCTTGGCGAAAGTATGGCCTGATTATGTCCTCGGGTTCCATGATGCCGGAATGTGGTCGTGTTATGAATATAACCTCCATACAATACGTACTGCGAGCTATGTCAAAACTTTGAGATAATAAGTCAAAACTTTGAGATAATAAATCAAAATTTTGAGATAATCTCTGTGAATATTTTTTTATTGGCCTTTGTCGGCCACCGTACTTCTGAGTACAATGATTGACAAGTGAATTTTAAGGTAGGGTGTAAGGTGTCAATATCATCCACAGTTTCCAGTTCAAGTTCAGGACAGTAAAAAAAAGAGATAGGTATCATCTTTATACCTCAACCAGCGGATAATATGGTATTATATCTTTTTCAAAAAGTTGAAACGAGAGACTGGCTAGTTCCAGTGATGATTCTCAGCTCGTTGCTACTCCTGATGTTTGTAGGTAATAGCAATGTGTAAAATAATTAAATTTAAAACGGTTGCGTTAATACTGAGCTCTAGAATTCGTCGAATGGATTCGGTTAATATTTTGGGTATGGTTTACCCGCCGATGACGGATTTAGCGCAGGGGCGCAAATCCCGGAGGCAAGGGGGCCTTTTCCCCCTCAAGTGAAAAAGTGGGGGTGCAAACCCTAATTTAGCCCCCCAAAAATGTGAATAGCAATACTCATTTTTTTTCGCAGCTTGGTCACTTTTGACATCCCTTTGATAACAACACATGACAATACAATTATAGGCAATAACTGACATAGTATTTGAATGTCTGTTGATCAAGACCGTACGGAATATCATCTGAAGCTGAAACCCGGCATAGATGAATCAATTTTCAGTCGAAAACACATAAGACATGTCTTAGTTATACCTTCACTTGGTTTCCTAATCTAGGCCAGAGCGATCTATCTCTGCATTTTGTGCCCCAATTCGGCAAGAGAGCCCTACCTACCGTAACACTACAATAATATGAATGCTGCCTATTCTGAAGCTGTAAATAAGGTTAATGCCACGCATAAAAGCCCTTGATATCTGTTGATGCGTACGTAGTGCAGACAACTGCACGTCATGATGAATCCTATTAGTAATTAAGTAAGTCAATCTGTGGTCGTCTCGAATAATGATTAAACGTTGTCCTGATTTTTGTACATTTAAAAAAATCCCAGCTCTTCCAAAACTTTAATCCAGTGAAGCACATCAGTAGTATTAATTAACTTTGTGCCCTAACTAACCCTTTTGACAAGTGTAAATGTTCTAAAACCCAGGAGTCTTTAAACCAAAAAACGTCCGTTCGAAACAATCTTTCTGCAGCTTCTGAAGTACTAAAACCCAGGAGCTTCAGGGGGCTTCGCCCCTGGACCCCCACCGGGGCTTTGCCCCTGGACACCACCTTAGGGCCCCTGGACCCCACCCACGAGTGCTTCGCGCTTCGCGGTGCACGCTACGCGTGTAAAGTTTCAAATCCACGCGTACACCATATTCGTTTTCGCCCCCTCACTCTCAAACAGAGATTTGCGCCCCTGATGTAGCGTATGCCTCGTCCTGTCGTCACTGACTTTATAGAGACTCGGCTACTTCTCTTTAATTTAAGCAAAAAAAAAAACGAATCAGACTAGATAGATGGCTTTATCAAGCTGTAGGCTCAGAGGCGTCTCTCTGCAAATGGCCCATAGTTTGCAGGTTGAGTCCGACAAGGGATTTGCTATTATCAACTCCGACTCATTTCATTTTCCTTGAAATTTGAATATCATCTGAAATAAAATTTGTTTTTAGCGTGTGCTGTAGGTATGACAGTCGTTTACCCCCAGACAGGGGCGTAGCCAGGAATTTGTCAGGGGGGAGGCGAAGCCCATGTACAGACTCTTAGCGCTCCACGCCAACATGGGTTTGCGGGAAGCGCAAGAAAATTGGCCCAAAATGCCTCCCAGATCGCTGGAAATGGCACTTCCCAGGCCTATTTACCGTATGTAAATAGCTGAAACGCTAGTACTATTGTAAAAATAAACATTAAAAATACCAAAATATGCTCAAGGGGCGGCTTCCCCCTTCGCCCTCCCCTTGGCTACGCCCCTGCGGCCCCAGATTTTCAAGGATCATGTGCGAAAGGGCTTAACAGAGTTCCCACGCTATTTTTACCGACAAAGAAACTGCTCGAAGGTGACAGTAACACGAAAGCAGTCTTGGCAAGATGTAGGAAACAGTGTAAAGGTATACTTTATCCCACTAGAGGGCCTTCATTTTTAAGCTTCGATGTAGTTTCAATGGTTCATTGATACTTAAAATAAATTTGATGCGCAGCTATCGCTAGCACTGTGGGGATATAACAATGGTCCCTCACTGATGTCGAAAGTTTATGCACATTCTTGAAATTTTGGTAAAGGCCCCGAAATTTCGTAAGCCTTAGGCAGAGTGCCCACTTAAAATATTGGATAATGCTTCCCTGCTCCCAGGTTGTGGACGGATTGACCTTTCTCAGGTTATGATTTTTAGCACAGAACAATATAAACAGGCCCGACTTAACATAGACTTAAAAAGTAGTCGTTTTACACTTTTCAAAAGCTTCTACTTGATAACCAAAAGTAATGATACAGAGTGTACTATTTTGTAATATTTTTAAATATCTGAGGGAGATATTTGTAAAGATCCCCCTTGCCAAAAAGTTGGGGAATATATTCCCCTACCTACCCGTTTCTTTTCTATGAACCCAAATAAATGATTCACCGCTTTCAAAACTAACCGAATCTAAGGAGGAAGTAAGAACATGATCCTGTACAGTTTATGGTTGGAACATTATCCTAATCAACTGGTTGTAGAACTTTCATGTTTAACCTTTAAACGTAAATGATATATCGTTACGTTACAAGAAAGCATGTTGTATTTTTGCCGCCAGTCAATCTTAGTTATACCTTAAGCGAAACTCTCTGAAGACTAAAGTGCTAAAGTAAGATCCAATCAAAATATCCAAGTATAAACGTCTGCTGGTAAGAAAGTTCATTCAATTTGACGGCCATGCTACTTTCTATTACGATAGAGTTGGTTTCAAATAGTCTTCTTTGCCACAAAATGTTGTGCCACTTCCATATCAATGCATCGCATGGGGAAAGAGTCGGGTTTTAAAGATTCCTGAGGGACCATCTCTCGGGACAGGACGTGAGTAAATATGAGATCCACTACATACGTCGGGATTTGGATCTTATTATTCTTAGAGAAGGATCACGGTGGTTTATCTTTGACGTGTGAAATGGATACAGCTTCACATCGTGATGTTATCTTCTGTTCAACAGCGTACGTATACTAAAATAATTATGTACCGGTAACAAAGTATACTACAGGTAGGAAAATCGACAGTTTGAAAAAAAAAAATCAATACAGCTTAGGTCTATAAGGCTCATTCACACGATACGATTTTTTCACGATCTGTCGTAAGCAGCCGTCGCTTGCGACAAATCGTATCCTGTGAATGGATTTTTCACGTTTGGTTACGCAATGCGCACTTGTCCGCCACTTCCGAAGTATCTGCCGCTACACCTATAAAGACATGGTGATGCAGAGAATACCTTTTCAATGGTAATAGTATGAAAAATAAGCCTTGTTTAAGCCATTTCTGCGTTGCTCGTGGAACGAAGTTCGAAGATAAAAGTGTGGATACCACTGGGGAAAGCATAGGCCCATTCTGAAAGATGTGAAAACTCCTAGGTTCTTTATTCCCGACGATTTCTCAGATGAACCTTACGTCTACTAAAATATCACCTGGCCAACCATTTTAGCTAACGTCGCACATTACGTGCTTTACATTGCTGATGCAATAGTATCGGCAAGATCACTATACAATAGAACGTAAACATACCTTACTTAGAACTGAAGAGGGACTTAAAGCAGAGCGTTGTTATCAAATATCAACAACTCTCGGCTTCAAGTAAACCCTAGTTGAAGTTTGTAACAATAGTGTGAATGGGATGCTGCTTTCCGAGGCCAGATTCGGTTAAAGAGCGGGGGACCTACACCCCAAGTGCAGTCCACGACTGTATACGCTTATCCTGAGCTCATCTATAAGGGCTGCCTTAATTACTGGAGTCTTAACGAGAATCAAAGCCACATAGAAGTAAACAAAACAAAACATTGTTATTGTCAGGGAATATAATTTAGTTACATAAAACAATATTGTATTGACTACCGTACATCGTAGAACACAGTTGGGTATCTCCTCACAGCATAGGTGTATAGAGTCCAGGCAAAAGGCATACAATTTGTACAGAAGACTTTTCTTTAAGTGATTTCGTTCTGCTGGTAGAGTTTGGCTACAAACCACACTTTACAGAATTTAACGGTTAAGCTATGACTATAAGTTTCGATAAGTAGCTCCGCAAGACGAACCTGCGAATGAATGGAATTGAAATATCCGATATATTCAAACCCAGCTAGTACGGTGGCTTACCCTATAATCCACCGATATCTCTCGCAGCATGAAGCTATTACGGATCATGAGTAAAAGCAGAGAACCTCAAATGCAATAAAACACTCATCTAATCCTTTCAATCAAAGACAACCTCCCTCTCCCCAATTTCCTCGCTTTTCAGACCCAAATCGTCTTTGGCATTTCCTTTGAAGAACCATCATGGGTTCCGACACTGAGCTATGTTTGTGACACTATACTTAAACAAACGGCTGTTTTTACATTTTTAAACTTCATAAATATTCACTGCTGGAATCAAATTGTGTATGTGCAGTTGTTCATCTTCAGAACTTCAGTTTTGAAGTGGATGCTAAGTTTTTGTCCAATTTAATATCATTTTAAAGGTAAAAACTTCGTCAAATTTGGTGTTGTGGTTGGAAAATTAGCGTCCTTTGTTAAAAAAGAGAAAATTACGTGTCTAAAAAATGTCCCAGAATCTTTCCGAAAGACTTCGGAGCCTTTCCGAAAGTTTCCTAAACACAGGAATTAATTGAGCGAAAAGATAGTTGCTTCATCTTTACTACGGCGTGCCTCATGAATGTGTGCGGGTGCGTGCTTTTCTGACAATTTTTTTTTAACTTTGCTACTTTTTTGCATTTTGAAGGTTACAAGTTCCTATGCACTTCACAGTGTATTAAAGGTCCGGTGACATGTAAATTATAGTTGGCTATTTTTGATGAAAGAAGCATTAAATATCCAGGAAATAGCCTCAAGTTTCATTACAATTCATCACATATTGACCATTTTTACAGGTTAATTTTATGTAACACATGTATCATGAATAAAAATGAGCTTACTATGCAAATATGTAACATCAAAAGATGGACATATGTGGCTAATGTTAGCCTTTGTTTTTACAACCTTAATTTCAAGGACACTGGTAGCGTTGTTATTCCCTGAGGGGTTAATTATGAAAGTTAAAATTGTTTTCTTGAGAATTATTGATTTCACTCACCAAACTGTAAACTATCTGATCATTAATTAAGAGATAATTTATGTAGGGTGAACAAAAGAAATCTTAACACTGTGCAACACTCCACATCGTTATCTTGCGTAGGTAATGAGTTACTTCAGAAACCATCAAACTTTGAAGACGTATAATTTGAGAACGGTAAATGGTTTTGAAATTATAATCAAATGGATTTATCATTGGAGGATTAAATTCTCTAACTGGCAAGTGAAACAGCTCTTTTTGGTGGCATGTCACCAGACCTTTAACACATGCCATTCACATCGACTGTGAAGAGCTGTCTTTATCTATTATGCACTAATTGTTTGCAAGTGTAAGTAAATCCTTGAGAGTATTCACGGCTCATTACTCTTAGAATGTCGGAACCCACGATGACTTCAAAGGATGGTTCTTTGCTTTTACTCCATCCATAATATCTCCATGCTCGCAATAAATTGTCAGTCCTATCCCTTGCCGCTGTGACCGCGACACACATGACTTTCCCACCAAGTTAAGAATTCCGTGCAGGGAGCTCAGGTGCTGGAAGGTCCATGTACTGCAACATCACGCACATGGTATAAAATTTCTACTATAGGCCTACATGAATATGTAAAGAGGACATGCCTACATACTACACAAGTCTAATATAGGTTATCTGTAATGGAACATCAAGTGACAAAAAGGCCCCTGCTGGTCACAGAAATTCAAAGACCGTAACTATGTTTCAACACTTTTATCTTGTTTCATTTGAAAGATTCACAGTCTCCTACTGAAGGAAGCTCTTCACCTTAGTCCACCGCCTAAACGTATTCAAAATTTTACAGTTGTTTAAAGGACATTTGGTCCTCTGTTAATCGTGAAGTAAGGTGGTGTAGCCTACCAGAGTTGTAACGAGTCACTCAATTTTGCAGTCGAGTCGAGTCATTTACTACTTTTAATGTGACTCGAGCCATTGTATTACTTCTATGAGGAAAATTATGATACAATTGCTCGAGTCATTTCCCTTTTGAAAATTATTGATTCAAGTCATGACTCGTTACAGCACTGTAGCCTACTTTTCAGAATGCATGCGTATTTTTAAGCAGTTGTCTGTTGGTCTATGGCGATGGACGCCATCTACCGGGGCTAAGTAAGTTAAGCTTTCCGGTTACAGACGAAAAGCCCATATCCATCTCGTGTGCAAGATAAATACATATTTGAGAGACAAATTCGTCACTATCCTGCATGGACTTTGCGTTGCTATCGAACACCTAACTACATCAAGGAACTGTCACTGAAACTCCATGCATATATGAAGACACAGGTTGGTTTTTACAGGACCTTCCTACATTACTTTTTGAAAAAAAAAAACCGATTTCAACAGGAAGACAAGAAAGTTTTACATCTCTAGCCCTTTTTAGTTTCCAATGAGACTCTGTATGTGGTTAAAGCACGTGAGGCTGATAAAGTAAGCATATGACGGACTACCAGTTAAACCTAGAAATTTTGTCTGTCAGGGCTTTTTGTGCTTTTATCTTCTTTTTGTTCATGTACTGATCAAACTTTCACTAAGTTACACTTATCTTTTGTAGGCAACAGAATTTCCCTGAATGGTGTCACTGCGGTAATGCCGAAGTAGATCTGAGCAAATCCGGTACTACTGTTGAGATCGGAAGATCGCTCTTAATATATTACTTTTCTGCTGCACACAAAGGTATGTCACTGGATACTGTATCAAACATGGTTGAATCACAGCCCTTATTTTAATTGTTTAAAGGTGTGGTGAAATGAAAACGACAGAAAAATCATATAAAACGCATCAAAACCTAGAAAATAATCGCAATGCATGGAAATCCCTCAAAAGTGACAGTTTGACAGGATAATTTCTAATTTACACTTACATCATGACTAAACTTACTTTGTGACGTAGAAGGAGGGAATCAAAAGATACATCTAATATTATCTTTCAGTTCTTTCACATTTTATTTCATATGTATATGTAAACATATATATTATTTTCAATAAATAAATAAATAAAAAAATATATATATATAATATATATATATATATATATATATATATATATATATATATATATATATATATATATATATATATATATACATTTAAATATATATGCGATCGGCGTATAGGAAAGTTGATTGAAGAACCGAAAGCTTCCTACTTGGTGCAGTTTTTCCTTTTTTTTTTTCTTTTTGCTGGTAGATGGCTCCCACCATTTTTTCTTTCGAGTGATATCTTATTATTTAGTGTGGTCAGTGAATCCTTCTTTGGCTCCTACTGGCATATCTCGAGAATAGTCATTACTCGGTAATTTGGAGGCAGTAAGCAGTCTCCTGAGATTAGGGGAGTTGGCGTAGTGCTAGAAGAGCCTGGTGGGGTCGGAAAAAGGGCGACCTCGGACCACGTCTCTCTGGGTAATACCTACTACAACCAGGTAGTTGCCTGCTCTAAAAAAAAAGTAAAAAAACAAACAAACAAACAAACAAACCCAAGCATAGAACGATTGAAGAACGCATCAACATTCATATCATAAATTTTCCGATCATACCTCCTAACGATAATTGCCGTTTACATATTCCATTGTAACCTATGTAAAGCTCTAAGTGGGAGAAACTGGGCCTTTCATCTAAAATTCAATAACCACAAACCGTCAAGTGACAATGCGCTTGGATTCCCAGTAGCAGAGCACTTTAATTTTTCCACCATTCTATTGAAAAATCTTAAAGTACCCCACCATTCTATTGAAAAATCTTAAAGTAATCCCCATTGCTAGCAACTTTATTTGCACAGAACAAGGAGAGCTACCGAACTTCTAATAATGGTTCGTCAAACGCACATCACAGACCTTACAGCTTTCCGTGCAACAACTTTAAGATCGCTCTGACAAAGGCCCCAGGGGGCCCGAAAATTTCGAAATCTATTTTGTAGATTTTGTACTCCTCAAATCAACCCCATTCTTTAAATATATATATATATATATATATATATATATATATATATATATATATATATATATATATATATATATACATATATATCACTAATGAAGTCAGTAGCCTAGGTCAAAAAAAAAGAAGTAGTAATAGTGCTAAAAAAAAGGCGACGACGTGTTGGATTTAAATCCTTCATCAGGTGGCAAAAATGCAACTGATTGTTGACACAGATAAACGTACAAATTAGAAAACACACAATAAAATTGGGCACGGTAAAACCGGCTAGGAAAACAGACAGTGTTAAGTGGTTAACACAGGTAACAACAATGCAGGAATTGCTGAGTTATAAAAGTCAAGTCTAACGTTCAGACCATGTGGGGACAGGGTTACAAGTGTCATGATGAGACGGTTTTCGGCAGCCAGGCGATCATGATCGGAAACTCGACACGAGGTGGCCGCCAAAACTATCAAGTCACGGATCGAGCATGTTGACAGGGTTGAAGTGTGTGGCTACAGGGAACCCTGGGAGGTTCTGTTTAATTGACCTCAGGTGCCCAGTGACTCGGTCAGCAAGACGACGTTTTGTTTCCCCCACATACAGTATATTACAGCGTTCCCATACGAGAACGTAAACATTGGCTGAAGTACAGGTAAAATGCTGATGAATGTTAAACCGGTTGTTGTTGGAACCTACAATGGAAAGCATTTTGTCATGACTGACCATCGGGCAAGTATTTCATCTCCCACGGTTGCATGGAAAAGTTCCTGGGGTGTTAGGCACTACTGTTTGAGGCTGGGAGGCACGGACCATTTACAAACTTTAGAGTGCTCAACCAGTATGAGTATATAGGTCAATTTCATTCTGCATAAAGCTGATGAGTGAGGGCCTGTACAGCCCTTACGAAACAGCGCTGTAAAGCAAACATGTAGTTTCAAGTAGCATATAGGTCGAAAGATGAGTAATTAGTTTCGATTATATTTTTAAACCAGTCCCAATAGGCTGGCAATAGGTGATAGGCTTTTCGAACAAAGTAAAAGAAAGAAGAAACAAATTCAGAGAGGAAATTAAACCACGATCAAGACTCAAAATTGGGTCTGTCGTGTTCCGCGCAACCGATTTAACCACTAAGCTATCATGGTTCATGTGGATTTAGACGTGACAGCAAGGTACAAATAGTACCGTACTCAATTTTCTCTCCTGTTATCATGGTGACTACTCCTTGTGCGGGAGTGAACATTCAGAATGTCGAACATAGTAGATCGACTATGAACAAGTAGGTCGAAAGATAAAGTTTCAGTCACATGTTGTAACCAGTCTCAAGTACTGCCGGTAACCTTTATGAACAAGGGAAAGGAAATTAAGGTCATGAAGGCTAAATGTTATCGCCAGTACTTCCATAATTTTAGAGCTTACAACGTTGGAAAAATAGTCGCCAATAATTGAACAGTTAATTAAAATTTATGCCATAGCAATTTAGTAAACATTTAGAAAAACTGTCGCCGTTGCCCTATAAAAACGAGCAAAACAAAAACCCTCCTATGTCACAACTAAATGGAGGAATCGTTACAAATAAGTGTACTAAGTAAGTCCGTGCATAGGATTAAACAGATAAAGTAACAGAGGGCCCCCTGTCTACACCTCGTTCCATCGAGAAGCTTTGTGTGAGGAAACCATTTATCAAATCGGACGAGAAAGCATGGTCAATAAAAGGATCAAACCAACTTAGAATTGATTGCTCAAAATTAAATCGAGAGAGCATCATTGTAATAAAAGCAGGAGAAATACTGTCAAAACTTTTTCGAAATCGATCGCCAACAGGACGCCAGGTTTATTGTCTTCCTACAAACTTAACATAATACCATATATCTAGCGTAAACCATCTCGAATGTAACGTTCTTTCAGAAAACCAGACTGACATTACGGGAGTACATTTTTTACACGATTACTAATGCAAAATTTGTTATCTTGATCATATTGAAAAGAAAGACTGGCCTCTAATTGTTGAGGTGAGTCCCATGTTTGTCCCCCTTGGCAATAAAGGTAATGACAATGTTGGGAGTTGATTTATTTGCTGCTGCACAACAAATATATATATATATATATATATATATATATATATATATATATATACATATAAATATACATATATATATACATATAAATACATATATATATATATATATATATATATACATATATATATATATTTATATATACAAATATATAGAGAGGGATGGATGGATGGATGGGCTCGATGGATGGGCTCGATGGATGGGCTCGATGGATGGATGGATGGATGGATGGATGGATGGATGGATGGATGGATGGATGGAAAAGTGATGTGACAATGTTGGGAATTGATTAATTTGCTGCTGCCCACAATACATATATAGACAGGTAGACAGATATGGATGGATGGATGGATGGATAAATGGATGGATGGATAGATAGATAAACAAACAGAACGCAAAACATAGTTGACAAAGCAGGAATACTTTAAAAACAAATTTATTGTTATAAAACATATGTAACAATATATGTTATATAACACCCTTATTAATTTCTCTACATTTGATTGGAGGATTGGTGGTCACATGCCATGGGTGATTCGGCACTATCATCACGGTCGTGTGTTATCCATCGTGCAATAGTCTAGTATAACACACGGTCGTGCAATAGTCTAGTAAAACACACGGCTGTGACGTCACAATCACTGCGCGTACGTACAAACTATGCCGCCGCAACTCGACAAATCAACGCAGCTTTGGGGATCGCACATTGCATACCGTACGTAGTAGACGCGTAGCTAGCAAACGACAAACCATGGAGCTACGGCATGGACAAACGCCACAACACAACAACACGACGAGATAAAGGTAACGTTAGATGGTTATAAGGTGTTATATAAAACAAATAATGAACGTTTTTCATTCGTGCGATAGTATGAATAATTTCATTCGTTGAAAGATTTAACGTTCTATTCAACTCGGCTTCGCCTCGTTGAATAGAACGTTCAATCTTTCAACTCATGAAATAATTCATACTATCGCACTCATAAACATTCATTATTTGTATATTATATAACACCCTTATTAATTTCTCTACATTTGTTTGGAGGATTGGTGGTCACATGCCATGGGTGATTCGACACTATCATCACGGTCGTGTGTTATCCATCGTTCAATAGTGTTAAAACACGGTCGTGTGTTATACTAGTATAACTTACGGCGGTGACGTCAGCTATCACTGCAGTACGTACAAACTATGCCGCAACTCAATAAATCAATGCAACTTTGGGGATCGCACATTGCATATAGTACGAAGGTAAAAGGTACATAAACGCATAGCTAGCAAAGGACAAACCACGGAGCTACCACACGGACAGAGACGAACCATAATGACGGCCAAAACACAATTTTACTGAACCAACGATTAGATCGAAGTTATAAGGTGTTATATAAAACAAATAATGAATGTTTTTCATTCGTGCGATAGTATGAATAATTTCATTCTTTGAAAGATTTAACGTTCTAACGTTCGATCTTTCACCTCTTTCAAACATTCATTATTTGTATATCATATGATATAGGCTAATATGGGCTTTCATATAAAACATAAAAACATTTATTAAAGTATTCCTGCTATGTCAACTATGTTTTGCGTTCTGTTTGTTTATGTGTTATTTATCGGAATACAAGTGGACCATATTTCTACATATATATATATATATATATATATATATATATATATATATACCGGAAGGGAGTCTTTCACAAATTCTCAAGCGTAAGGGCCAAACAGTGAGGTGGGCCTATTTTGAAAGTCGCATTCGAAGAAACTAGTAGAGGTCGATACAGACATCAAAATGACGAAGACGAAGTGGAAGTAGGAATCAAAGACAAGAGTGATCGTATGAAGGTTAGGAGACTGGAGAAAATAAGGATACTTCACAAGAGCTTTGTGAGATTTTTGTCGTTGGGGAACTGTCTGGGACTTTAATGAAGTTTTTTTAAATTTTTGAAATCATATATATGAAAGTAATTTCCAAGAAACGCTCAAGTTCGCCCATTGGCCCAACAGGTGTCTCGCCCCTAGAACCCCAGAAGGGACTACACGGAGTGCCCCTGAATTATTCCATGAGAGGGTTCTCGTTAAGTTTACGTTGGTCAAATGACAGGTTTCGCCAATCAGAAAGTACCGTATACTCCGTACGTTGACAGCAGCACAGGTTTATAATTTATCACTTTTTACGTGTTTGCGTACAGCAACAATATCCAATTGTACCGCACCACGTCTTGGGGATATATGTCTGTGCCCTGCAGGATTGAGCGATACAGAAGAACGAAAGTGCAGAATGTGCCATAGCGAGGGTGTAAGCCAGATGCTGTGCTTGACTGTAGATGAGTACAACCACGTGATAATAAACGATCAAAACACAGATGATGCTGGCTGTAACATAACCGAGCTCTGCAGGGATGAGTGTGAGGAAGTCTGTGGGCTAACAAGGTAAAATCATTGGCTTGAAATCTTCTGTGCAGAATGTCTCCCTCCCTTCTCAACTCTCCAATGAAAGACTTTTCCAAACCGAAAAGGGTGACAGTGTCAAATTAGATGAGGGAATCGGGGGGGGGGGGGGTTTCTTAGGCAGGTGAATCGGGTGTCTCTCAATATCTTTGGGGTTTGAGAAGAGAGATTGATGGTGGAAGTAGTAACAAGGGTGGAGAGATGCGGATTTACAATTTTTGTTATTATCAATTACAAGGGCAGAAGGTGGCTTTGACATCAAAGTAGGTATTTTAAAAAAGGATGTATCGTTCCAAGGACGTATATAGGACATGGAAGGACAGGAACTGATTCTTTTTAAGCTACTATTCCCTCTCCATTGCGTAAATTCGAGTCATCACCATATCATCAAATGTTCGATTGATAAGACGGATATGACGTTTCGATGTTCGTCTGAGCTGACGCAACCTTGTGAGTAAGTAAGGGAATGGGCTGTGACAGGTTCAAGTCAAAACTAAAATTTGAGCAGCCGCATTTGCCTTTTCAAGTTCAAAAAGAGTCCAAATTCGTTTACAGTCAATTACATCTTAAAGCTCATACCCACACGGCACTGATGTTTATATGCTGTCAGCTACTCGGTCGGTTTTACACAAACCCATAGACACGTATGTGGGAGACGCGCCTCTATGCCAAATGAGGAGTAAAGTGGTAACTCTCCGAAATATATCAAGTCCATGTTATACTGACATCATTAAAGAAGATGTTATTCAATTCCCTCAATTTGTTGTCTTGTTTGGGTATTTTATAATCTGTTTTATCTTAGGCCTTTGTTTTTAATTTGCTTACCACACAACTATTCCCTTCCACACAAGTTGCAAACAGTGATTCGGTGAATCAGACGGGTATAATTACTGTACCCAGTCCTCATTTACACTGGTAAGCAAAGAAAATCTGCATGATTGAAATAATCCCTCAACACAATAATTACCATAGAAGTGCATGCTTGCATCACACATCACTTGCCCTTAATTGCGGCTTGCAACAATGTGAATGACAGGTCACCCAAGGAAGACATACTCATTGATCCATGTTTAACCTGAATTTGACATCAGTGTGCTCAGTGTGGGATATACACCGTTTTGGTAAAACCGTACTATACACTTTCAAATTTCTGCACAACTGTGGTTTTGTCAGCGCTATCTAAGTGTCGCTAGTACAATGTAGCTTTTACGCAAAACGCCTGAAGTGATTAAGAGCGCGCCCTCCATTTGTCTGGAGAATATTGCAATATAAGCTTTATATATATATATATATATATATATATATATATAACCCTAAATTGTTTATTTTTGAGCCATTTTTGAGCCATTTTGACTTACACACTAATTTCTAACCTAATTTTCTAACCCCTATCCCTGAAACTATCAAAATATAATATTTAAAGTCCAAAGAACATTCTAAAACTATTTTTGACAACGAAAAACGTCTAGAAATAGTACGGTACCTAAAACATTAGGGAGACATGGAAACAGTTTACACAATTTTCGACATATATATATATATATATATGTATATATATATATATATATATATATATATATATATATATATATATGTCCTGTTCAGAAGGTGAAAGTTTTAAAAATAAATATTAAAATTTTAAGTTTCCATTGTCTTCTTTTTTCATTCAGAGATAAAATTGCTCCACCTCATCAAAAAAACATGGCATCTGAAAATATCCAAGGTAAGTAGACATGTTATTTTATACCTTATACCTGATATCTAGGCTAAAAGTATTTACAATGTGGAGAATAAACAACAATTATCAAGACAAACCATTTATGAAGCTGAAGGTTCTGAAATTTGCACTTTTGGTACTGTGTTTTTAAATTGCCGCCATTTTGCCATTTTTGCACAAATTTTTCTCATATTTGGTAAAGAATTTTCGAGGTAAGGTATTAAGAATTCAGTCTTTTTTGATGAATTTTTTTGTCGCTTAAGTTCACACGAGAGGTATAGTTCTAAAATGGAAGGAAACCTTTCTTTTCGTACAATTTACAAGTTCGAATTGGGCAGTCTAAAATGGTTTTTGGTAACTCGGGACGTGAATGCAGACAACGTTCATCGGGTAAGCTTTAGGCAATATTTTACACTTTTTCGTAAAAGCGATAAGACCTATGTGAAAGTACCCTCTGTTGATACACATGGAACAGGGGCAGTCCAATATTTCGAAAGCCAACCAAACTAATAACCTTGATTTTGGGAAGGAAACTGAAGGAGCGACTAATAAGGAGACAGGAGAGGGGTGAGGGACCTAGTGTTGGTGCAATACTGAACTGTACATATTGTGAATGTTCTAGTGCATGGGCGTATGGAAAGGGGGTTATTCGGAGCACAATACATGTTATTTTCGGGCAAGCTTGTGTAGGTTTTGCATTGAAATTTCTCACAAAAGTGCTCAGCCCTTGATCTAAGTGACAGTGGTCCTGTATGCGCAGTTACATCTGGTTTCTTTGCAAATGTTTGAGGTACAGTTGGCTTCTTCAATGCAAAATACACCTATACCCTGTATGTAAGGAATCGGAACGGCGTTCGGCAAGTTCATACTTACTGTAGTTTCTTGTTTAAGACCGGAGGTCATTGTCGGGGTGTGACCCAGTTACAAAGATGAAGACTCGAGTCAATTTGAGTCTCTATGGGTAAAGTTCTGAGACTCGAGTCACGGCGATTGTTTAGAACTTGAAGTTCAATGGTGACTCGTGTCACGTCGACTCTTTGCCATTGACGACTCTAGTCGAATCTTCTGAGTTTGGGACTCGAATCAGACTCGAATCTTTAAAATAGAGACTTGAGTCAGACTCAAGTCACGTCATATTGGCTTCAGTCATTACAGCAGTAGGTGATTATTTATTGAGATAAAATGTATCACTAAGGAATAGTCTAATTCTACCATACATCTGGAGCTTCTTTCTTGATGTTATGAGGCACACAACCTATGACTATTTGTTAAGCATTTTGGAAGCCAAACGTTCATCATTCTATGGTGCAACCGTTTGCATACATGTGTAAGAAACAGATAGGCCCAGTGGCGGATCCAGGATTTGGCAGAAGGGGGGGGGCCCAGGTCATAGTGGTTTGTATAATAGTCCGATCTGGGGGAGGGATCTAGGGGGGGGGGAGGCGGTGCGCCAGGGGCGGTGCCAGGGTATTTTGATAGGAGGTAAAGTATGTGATGAGTGATATACGTCCTGGGGGAGGGGTCAAAGGGGAGGGGTGTCCCCTCCCCTTTGAGAAATTTTTGTTAATTTAAGGTTGCTCAGATGCAAAATGGTGATGTCTTTAGTATATTTTTGAAACTGATCATATATGGCTGGAAAATGCTCATAATTTAGTGAAATTTAAATTTTTGGTTGGGTGAAACATGCTTCTCTGCGGAGGGGTCTAAGGGGAGGGGTGTCCCCTCCCCTTTGAGAAAATTTTTGTTAATTTAAGATTGCTTAGATGCAAAATGGTGATGTCTTTAGTATATTTTTGAGACTGATCATATATGGCTGGAAAATGCTCATAATTTAGTGATATTTAAATTTTGGTTGGTGGAAAGAGGAGAGTAAGTAGTCTTTGTTGTCCACATATTAGGATGGCAGTTTCCCGAATTGAAGTCTTCTTTTCCCTTATATTACCCTAAATTCGAAGTACATTTCATTAAAGTAAATTACAGAGCTTAAAGAAGATGCTCATGTTGCAGCAAGTTATAGTTAAAAGCCTGAGGTTGTTGAAAATATTCCTCTAAATATTAAAGAAATTCCCTTGAAAGTAGAAGCAGTGTTCCCAATGATGTGGGCCCGGCCGGTAATAGAATGAAGTTAGCAGTCCAATGCAGCGCTCATTGGTAGCCCCTTGCAATGCCCGGGAAAAGTTATTGTGACCAATATAAGCCAAAATGTTATCAGCCGGAGGTCAGTAACAGAATTATAAACATAAGACTGAGTTTCTGAGGTAGAAATTTAATGAACAAATTTGAATTTCATTCTGACACATCACAAAGACCTATTTAATTGGAATAGGGCCTAGTCATTTGTTTTATGACGTTGAAAAAAACTTCAAAAATTTTTGGAAGGGGGGCCCGGGCCCCCTGGGCCCCCCCTAAATCCGCCTATGAGGCCTACTATGACACTACGTTCAGGACATATATTGCCAATTGCCTACTCTTTCTGTAAATTTGTTATCTTAAAATACAACACCAAGTTTGGTATTCTAATTTGGAAACACGCTTATGGTGTAACGATAGTTTTAATCTTCCATAGGCAATTTTATCATGAGATAATAGTACATGTTTGCATCTAGCCAGCTAAAGTTTCCTTTTAAGTAGTGCTGGTAAATGAAATAAGATATTTTAATGCCTTTCATAACCTGCACTTGTTTCTACTACTTGAGCCTGGAGGTAGAATGTCAACATTCCTGTGGCTCTCAACCGGCTAAGACTGTGTGCCATTTGAATTAAATGTCTCGTCACAAACCCTTGCCCAATTTAATTATGTAATGCTAATTTGCAGTCTGCACTTTTACTGTGCAATATCATAAAAGAGCCTTGTTAGGTGTTGAGTACACATAGGGTCATCCACCCAGACTATCACGTCTGTTCCCACACGCTGGGTTTCTATTATGAAATAGAATAATTTCAGCCAATTGAACTGTAAAATGGTCAATGCCAGATCTTGTTTAACGGTTGGGTATACGTATAAGGTGTATGAAGTCAAGGAGTGCATATGAGAAGTGCTGCAGTTTAAATGAAAAGTAATAGGTCCCTATTACTTTTGGTAGCTGTCCAATGTCATCTGCTGTCACCAGTACCACTGTGAAAACCTTGTAAACATAATACTTCGAAAAAGAAACAGCTATGAATCTCATCACTGACCTTCTCATGCCTCGTTTGAGCACTATGTGCGTAACGATTTTTGTGGCGGTAAAAGGACATTTAGGTCATCAGAGATCAAGCATTGAAAACCATTGAAACTGCTCGGATCCACGATATCTGAAGAAAGTAAATATGAGGAAGTCATACTTGACATGTCATTGCCAGAAATTACCAAAATCATTGTTGATTTTTGTGGAGTTCAAAACCCTTAAGGTTACCAGAGTACAAATTGTGAAAACCTTGTGACAATTAACGGTATCTCAAGAAAGGAAACATTGATTGTAATGTTGATATCCAAAGCATGGGATTTCACAAAAGCACCTGCCTGCTGTTGACATCTTTAAATCCCTCTGAGTAGTTCACTCAGAGGAACCCCACTACTGTACTGATTAGTTTCCCGCACTTGGTATATAGGTATTACATTTAAGGAAGAAGACCCCATCTGTTTTGCTGGCGATCAACAGTCACATGAAAACGTTGTCCACAACAACTCTAGTAATAGAACATGGATATTTTTCATACTTGACATGTGGATTCGTTGTAGGCAGTACAATCAAAACATTTTTGATCGAGATCAAAGGTTATCTAAGATCACCTACTACGCCACTAGAACCTTATTAACTGCTTTCAAACACAATATCTTAAAAAAGGTAACGTTTAGGGATATCCCATTGAGCATATGGATCTCAAATATATTATTAAGTTAAAAGGCTAAACTTTTCTGTAAAAGTCAAAACATCATTTGAGGTCATGGGAGGCCAAGTTGTGAAAACCTTGTAAACACGTTATCTTAAGAAGGGCAACCATAATGGATTTCACACTTTCAGAGGTAGATGCTTTGCAATGAGCTTAAGAAGCGTATTGTTTCTAGTGGTAAACAAAGGTCATCGAAGGCCATGAAAAGTCACATTGTAAAACCTTCTAAACATGGTATCTCCAGTAAGGAAAAGTTGAGGATCTCAAGTATAGCAAGTCGAGGCTCTAAACCGAGTTCAAACAGTTTACTTTTTCCGGGTTGCCACTCCAAATGAGAAAGACAATAGTATTCTGTAACTTCTTAAAACAATAAAAACTCGCTTAGGGAATTTGAAAAGGATTGAAAAAGAAATACTCTGAACGAATGTGTTTCTGCTAGTTGGGGTGAGATTCCTACCGCTCAAAATTCTTTGCTGGTTTTTTAACCTAGAAACTGCTTTAAATATCCAGTCCAAAACAACTCATTTTCGTCATGGATGAATAATATCCTAAAAATATAGGACTATTAATATTTATAGTGATATTTATAGCCATAATTTTTGCTAGGGGATTATTAATTTACTGTAATTGATTTTAAGACTAGGGACTAAAACAAACTTAGAAAGAGCATTAATAGGCCTTAACTGATAAGTGAATTACTGCTCCCATCCAGAAAAAATGTATCGTTTGCATACCGTAAATTTCAATTTTCTTTCTCAAGACATAAAACCTTCAATAGTATTATCCCAGATAATTTTCCAATAAGATAAGAAATAACCGGATAAACTTGTCTCACTCTTCTTTCTATGAAAAAGAAAGCCCCGTGAATCACTATATAACCAAAACAATGGAACGAAAGCTATCCCCCAAAATTTAAATTGTTCAACTTACCTGAAATTACGCCCGCCATAGGCAAGGCCCGATGCTCTTTGATCTTCTTCAAAATGACACTTGAAATATTATGCTTATTTGTGTAGTGAATAGCATCCAATACTAGAGGGGAATCTTTGCTTAAAAAACGATTTTAATTAAAACTCTTTGAATGCCGCAACCCATTCAAGTTATATCATTCTCTGAAGCAAGAGTGTAAGCATATAATCTGTAATCAGTATCCACAAGAATTATTCTCCATTGGTCTATAGTTACACAGTTTCTCGTGATCATCAATTGGTTTGAGGATAAAAGTAATTCATCGAAGCCCACAGCTTCGATTGCAGGAATTGCTTTTCGACGCGCGTATACAGGTAGACTGATTCATGCCCAAAAGCCTAGGACACCTCATCACCACCGAGCACCGCCTGGCTCCGCTCGTTACCTCCTGGCAGACAGGGCCGTAGCGAGCGGGGGTGTGGGGGTTGTCACACCCCCCAATATGTGGTCGCCGTCGGCGGGAGAGGGAAAGGAAAAAAGAAGAAAACAGGAGAGGAAGAAAAGAAGAGAGAAGAAGGGAAAGGAAAGGGAAGACGGAGAATGAAAAGAAAAAAATAAAAGAGAGAACGGGAGCGCGTGGCCAGTCTGTTATCAGCTGTTTCAATTTTCGACTCTTCATCTAATTGACGCATTCAAGTTGAAGGCATGTCGGCAAATTGATTATGCATGTGACGGCCGTATACAGCAGTATCAACCATCGTCGGTGTAATTGAAAGAGTGACTGGGTCCGTCGGCAACTCGGGGAAAGAAAGGGAATTAAAGGCTTCCGTATAGGAGCACTATTTCGGGTCATATGACATTCTTGAAAAACCACTTTCTTCACATTATTCCTTACTTTTATCATCACCATGGGAAGCAGCACCCGATTACCCATGGAGAGGGTATCCTTAGCCCGTTTTCTAAACGCTAACCTTGACTTCAAACATATTTTGCTAACTCCTGAGGATCCGGTTTACCCACAAACATCCTGAGACAAAAATAATGCGTGCCGTGTGTGTCCCTTCACTCCAGTCTCACGCTTTTAACTTTTGAACACCAAAATGAAACAGATACAGAACCCATCCTGGCGATGAAAGCATATTTTGAACTCTTGTGTTAAGATTCTGAACACCTTTTCTCCCTTTTTGAACGCCGGACGACTGTTTGAACACTTACCGTATTTCAACGCCTGACGCGTCTAGTGTTCAAATGCTGAACGCATAGTGTTCCAATTCTGAACGACAGGTTCAGCTCCTGAAGTATAGTGGCAGGATGGGAGGAATAGCCTAACACATTAAAATTATACGGAATCTTTGCATTGGATAATGTATTATGAACCAAAAATACCTATCCTGCATGAGACTTAATTTTTTACCCAGAGATTATGCTAAACCCTCAGAGCTTCCGGGGATCAAGCTCTCTAGACCCCCACCAGGGGTCCTAAGGCGGGCCTAGTGTTTTAGCCAGTCCGCACAAAAAATCTGACAAGCAAATTCTAGCCGAGTGTAAATTTGGAGTTTCCTCATTATTGCAGAAATCCCCTCAAATATTGCACCATTGGCGATCTAGGCACCTTTTAAATTCCAAAAATTTCCTAAGACTTACTTTTCACCCAGGGATATGCTTAAACTTCAGATTTTCCGGGACTTCCCCCCCCCTGGGTCCCCACCAGGACTTTGCCCCTGACCCCACCAGGGGCCCTAAGGCGGTCCCCTTGACCCTACCGCTAAAGCTCGTTTTCGCGCTTTACCAGATCTGTCGGCAAAACGTAATCTCTACACCCCCCCCCCCCTAAAAGGTAACACCTTCGCTACGCCCCTGCTGCCAGAATCTAAGAACCTTTATTTGTTTTCTTGCGGCAAACAGTCACGAAAAGGAAATTTTGGTTTGTTAGTGATACCAATTTCGTGTGTAAGTTCCTCACCTGTAATTGGTTAATTGGTTGAAAATTATACAGCCATTATAACTTGGAAATGGGTTGAAAACTAGAACTCTAAAAAAATACAAACAATTAAACACCATTTATTTGTCCAAGGCCTGAAAGGTACATGAAAGTGAGGAAATGAACCCTTAAAATATTGAAATAATACCATGTAGAAATACAGAAGTAACGAGTAAAAATGTTCAAATAATACAAAAAGGACATAAAAAGAACCTATAAAATGGGGTAGAGGGTGTAAAACATAGATATATCCAAAGATCTAAAGTCCAAGTGCAGAAAAAATTTAAAATATAAAAATACATGTGATTTGATTTACTGGAGTAATCTTTACACTCAGCACAAAGAAGATTCACATGTGAAAAACAACACTTTCCTTGGCAGAGATTGATCTATGTCTTAATCAGCCATGCTACAACGACGGTGTTTGCCAGCCCTACTTTACTACAGTGGTCTGCGACTGTAAACCTCCATTTACGGGACTCTTGTGTGGTAGGTGTAACCATTTGAACTTGAACTTGAAGAAAAGGAAAGAAAAATACACAATCTTCATATCAAATTCCATGCAATAGTCATGATAATTCAGAACAAAAGAGCATTCAATTGTAAATGAGATGTCTCAAGCGATGAGATGTGTCTACACTCTTATTTTATTTCATTTTTAATCAAGTAGCCACTAACTGAATGTTAAATGTTAAACACCAATCATCCTTAGTACCATTTCAAACAGTTTTGCCAATCAAGCAATTGAGTCACCAGAAAATTTCAAGTTGGTTCCACATGCATTTGATCTGAATTAAAGGGCAGTACTCCCTAACCAACAAGAAACTCAACCCACATAGGCATTTCTTATGTAATTCAATGGTGCGAGGTACATTTACAGAACTAACGATCTTGACATTTGCCTTCTTCCAGAGAAAGATCCTTGCAACCCTAACCCTTGCAAGAATGAAGGAACTTGTTCACTTGAACACGGCAGCGCTGAAGGCTTCAAATGTCAGTGTGGCTTAACATTTTCTGGTCTTACGTGTGAAGGTAATAGATAATTAACTGAAAGAAGTTCAGTGCTTGTGCTACTGGTAATCTCACAGGTAGGGTACACCTGGCAAATTGATGAAATTTATACGACTCATTAAGAATGAAGAACTGTAGTCACGAAAGGAACTTTAATTCACTAAGGAAGGTACGTTTACACCTAGCAGACGGAAAATTCCACAAGTTCAACTGTCATTGAAGTTGTTAGTTGAGGAAGTTTGGCCTTATGGGCGACGTCTTTACGACTGTTCAAGTAGGCATTCTTTTTGAGTGCAAAGCTTTCATGATTGGACTCCAAGATGTTATTTCCTACCTTCCTACCTGCCTCTTGGTGCTCACCTGTCTGTGTCTGTCTGAATATTCATAATGCGCCGCTTATACATAGATCTAACAGACAAACATTTAGATGGAATGCTCGGATGAATGGAAATTTTCATATGTTTTCCTTGACAGCATGATGGGTAGAAATGGTTGGATAGGTGGTTAAATCATAATTTGAGCTATACTTATAGTTACAAAAAATATCCTTGTTCCAACCCTTCTTACAGGCAATCTGTCAGTGTATTGTGAATTTTGAAAACAAGTATGGTTTCTTATGTCCAACTAAAGAAGTTTTTCACCGATAAAGAAATGAATCGCTTATCTTGCCCGTGAAAGTGGTAAGTGGAAAGTGGTAATGATAGATATGAATATAGTCGTTGTGATAGTGATAACAATAGCCGTACTTGCCATAGCAATTGTAGTACGTTTCCACTCATTTAGGTAAAGGCTTGGCAAAATGGAAATTCTAGAATTTTGTAGTGGGCTTGAAAGTTGACTCATGTTTGATTCCATGCCGAAGGCGACAGGAATCTATGCAATCTCGCTGGGGAGTGTATGTATGTGCGTGTATGTCTGTGTGTATGCATGTGTTTGTGACGCTTGGCTGGTAGAAAGCACGATATTTCAAGATAGCAATCATGGATACTTCTCATACATGGCGTATGGATTTACCATGTTAGGAGAAAGATCCTATTGTTTTGGTGGAGGTCAAAGGTCATGTGAGCTCGTCAGAGGTCATAAACCGAAAAGCTTGTAAACAGGATATCTCTTAGTAGGAACTAAGGATACTTTTCATACTTGACATGTAGATGCGTTATAGTCAGAAAATGAACCCTACTGCTTTTGGTAGAGGTCAAAGATTATCTGAGGCCACCAGAGGTGAAAATACGGACTTCCTAAAAATTGCTTGTAAACACGAACACTAAAGATAGCAAAGATGGACACTTTCATACTTGTTATAAAGATTTATCATAATGAGAGGGAGACCTATATTGCCTTAAGTGACGGTCAGAGGTCATTTGAGATCACCAGAGGTCAAAAACCGAAAACCTTGAAAACACGGTATTTCAAGACACGTATGATGAATTCTTTTCATAGTTAGATTTGTCATTTTGAGAGAGAGAACCTATGAATTTTATTGTAGGTAAAAGGTTCACTGAGGTTACCAGAGGTGAAACTGAATTGTGTCGTTTCGTGATCACCGAAAAGTTTCGGCTGAATCTTTCTATCATTCCAAAGATAAAATTAAATAGAACAACATATATATTTCAAAAGCATAACTGTTACAGTAATTGGCCATTCTTATTTTAATTACTTAATTATGAACAAGTGTGACAGATGCTGTGACTATGAGACGATTAGACATACCACTTGTATAACGAGTTTGCTGATGGTGTAGTGGAAAGTGCTAGGTGTCATACTCGGACGGTCAGGGTTCAAATCCCATCCAAGACACTTCCTTTGTTAATTGGTGGAGTTCAAAGGTCATATAAAGTCACCAGAGGTCAAACTGTGAAAACATCGTGAACATGGATATCTCAAGAAAGATAAACTTGAGCGATAAACCTTAGTGCAACAAAATTCTTCCTTTCGGCAAGGGATTACTTTCAGCCTTTGGCCTGTCTGGTTTAAGATCTAGATGAATACTTTCAATGTGCAAAAATACTTTTTTGAAAGGAAATATTGCAATTATTTAAGATGTCTTTTGCACGATGAAAAAGACATACTAAGTTTTTTTTTACTTGTCACGCTAGGTTGCCCTCAGTGTGTACAGTACATTGAATGTCAATTTTAAATTTTTACCTTTATTCAAGGTTTGATCAGTTACAAACTATAAGCACATGAACGTAAGAACACGATGCATAGCAAGTTAACTGTAGAGATTTCTGCTTTCCATACCAAATGCCTCAAATTTAAGGAACTTCAAGAATAGTTGTAGTCGACCCCCTTCCCCCCCCCCCCCGTTTGTGCGCCTATACCTGTAACATATGGATACAATGCAAAATACTTCATGCAAAACTCCTTTAAACAGTTGACACACACAAAACTTTTCTTTCAGAAATTATAACGATTCACTGAACAGATGACCTCGTTGAGGCCTCGAAAGGAATATACTGAAATATTCTAGGCCAGAGGCACTAGGTCAAGGCTGAGGCAGAGGTATCACCTTATGGGGCCGAGGCCGAGGCCTTCAAAATTGTACTGGAATTTAAGTATTTAGCACTTGTCGCAACAATGAATCAAAGATGAATAAGATGGAAGAGAATATGATGAAATTTTCTCCTGCGTCTTGAACAGCTCTCTCCAGTATATGCTGTGAAGTACCATGTGACTATAACAGAAATTTTCATGAGATCTGGGAGACTCGGGGAAGTCTTCTCTTTTGTGATAATATGTGAATGTGTTTGAATAAAAAAGTGTACCTCAATTCGATCAAGTTCATACTTGGTGGGTAGCTACCTGACTATGGCAAATTGTGCAAGCCTCATTCATGACGTCACGGAGAAACGCCAGAGTTCTAAGATCAAATAATATAACATTCTTTTTCATTGCCTTCTTTTCATAATGTTGGAAAATGTCATTGAACCCAATATAATGTAGAAGAACTAGTTCTAGCCATCATCTTCTAAATATGCTGAGAAATTTCATTTAACCAAACACGCCTAAGATATGTTGGGAAGCAGGCGCGGATCCAGACATTTCGAAAGGAGGGGGGGGGGGCTGAAAGTCCCTTGAATATTTTCCTAGATTAGCATTATGCTAATTTTCGCGAATTTGTTATTGTTGATGTGGCGAAGAAGGGGGCTGAGCCCGAGGAAGCCCCCCCCCCCTTGGATCCGCGCCTGAGAAGTGAGAGAAAAGAGGTTTGCAACTCCATTGGTAGCCTCGTCATTTATTGCTTATGTTATAATATATCTGTTACATCTGCATTACCAGAAGACTGCAACATTAATCCTGGGTTTTCTTGTCTATTTATCGTTACAACACAGAAACATCCAAGGACACTGAATGGAGGACAATTATATTAATTTCAATCATTATTTTCCTGGTTGTTGTTCTTATCATATTGGCCTTGGACAAATTGCTACGAGCTGGGTCTCTTGCAACGGGACGGGTTCGGTTTCTTTCGACCGATTTGAACCGGAAACAGGAGTACATCAACTTTAAAGGAAATAATTTATTCAAACATTTAGGTTAGCTATATGCTATCCACTTACAGTAGCAAAATAATTAGCCAGCAAATTGTTGTCAGTAGGCCTAGTATGCTTATCGGCTAAGATATAGAATTAATCGTCTTGTAAGAACTCACTTCCCAGAAGAGCTGTTCACGTGATCCATGACGACATGCATATCATGGAACTGTTAGGAGACAACAGCAACCCTGATGCATTGTTCTGGCGTAAATAAGCTGAAAGAAGAATGCCTATATTCATTTCTATGTAAAAAAAATATTGCCAGACTTCTGCATAATTATTATGCACCTTATGTCATCCAAATAAGGAGTGGTTCAATGTTTACTTTACTTGCAAAACGTTTAAATCTGTCAACCCCTTGACATGTATCTTTTTGTCACAAAGTATATCTGTTCCTATTCAAAGAAGCAAAATTGCAATCATTTTTTATCTAAAGCACTGGCAAATGAGGTAGATCTTCTACTGAAAGATAAGGAAGTCATCCATGACGAAGTCGTCCTCTGTGAAAAGTTGGGAGAAGGACAGTTTGGCTTTGTTTACAAAGGGGTGTTACGCGGAATCAACCGTAATAACAAAGGACTCACCTGCGCGGTAAAAATGCCAAAAGGTGACTGCAAGTATTTAATTGTGTGGAGGTATTTATAGGACGTGTGTGTGGTTTCGATAGTGTTTCCTCAGCCATGTTTATGCTATGGCTGGCTATGAGTGACATAATGTATCCCCATTTTTGCCATAAATTCCTCTAAGTCTGAAATAAACAATCACGTCCGTCGTCCTTTATGCAAAAAGATATTGTTCATGTCTCTGCACTTAATGTATGTACATTTTCAGTCCTTTCCCTAGAGTTCTCTTCTCTCACAAAGGATCCCCATACTTTTCATTCCTTGCGAAGGCAAAAGGAATCCATGCAATCACGCGTGAGCGTGTGTATGGGTGTGGGTGTGGGTATGGGTTCAGGTGTATGTATATGTGTTTGTGTCGCTAATCTTGCAAACACAAGATCTCAAGATAGCAATGATGGATACTTTTCAAAGTTAGATCATACGTTTATCATATTGTGAGAAATGTCCGTATTGTTTTTGGTGGAGGTCCAATCATGTATGTGAGGTCATCAAGGACGGAAAAACGGAAACCTTGCAAACACGACGGATATCTCCAGATAAGAATGATGAACACTTTTCATGCTTGATACAAAAATTTATCATACTAAGAGAAAGGTACACGATTCTGTTTGGTGGAGGTCAAGGTCATCTGAGGTCACCAGAGATGAAACTACGAAAATCTCTTAAACTGAATAGACAGTGGGCCTTCCCTCCAAATTTTTGTCGTTTTGTGAACCCTGAAAAGCGAGGGCTGAAGTTTTGTACCATTCCAAAGGTAAAATTATAGACAAAAACATATATCTTTACACAAGCATTACTCCGGTACATTAATTAGAAATTCTTATTTTAATTACCTAATTATGAACACTTGTGAAGGATGCTGTAAGATGATTAGAAGTACCTTTCAATCAATGTGTATTTTGATGGTGTAATGGAAAGTGTTCGAGTTCTCATTTCAATGGCTCGGGTTCGAATCGTACCCAAGATACTTATTTCTTCTGCCCTTCGTCGTTCAGTTTTTATTATATCCTAAGTGTGGTAAGAAAGAGAAGGATTCGTCACATTGAAAGGAAGGTCCCTATTGCTTTTTATGGTGGTCAGAGGTCATTTTGAGGTTACCTTGTTAAACAAGATATTTCAAGATAGGAACGATGGATATCCTTCACTGCCTAGCACAGGACGGCACTGTCCAAACCACCTCTCACTGCTCGCAACACCCACCCACACAAGATGAAAAAAACTTGACAAGAGCTTCTTTTCGGCAAGGAATCATAGAACGGACGTTCTGGTTTATGTTTTCGATAAGAGTTAAGTGTCACATTGTTGATTGTCACATTATTCTCATTAGTAACGGGGAACTAAGTATGGTTCGGGTGGATGTCCCTATGAAATCTTGTGATTTTTATATGGTCTCCTCTCCTCTCTCCCTACACATACATGCATGCATGCATACACGCACACATACACATGCACACATAAGCGTGCACCCGGCCTGTGTGAGCGATCCTGTGGCTATGGGTGCACTCAGCAACATGTCCTTAACAGGACACGGTACAGCCGGCGAGAGCTCCGCTCTTGCACGTTTTTTCTAGCTCACGCGGAGCTCGAAACTGGCGTAGGTGCCCGAAAATTCCGTCGCTGCAACGAGAAGTCACGCGCGGATGCACGTGCCTACCTGGCAGCGCAGCCCGCCCTCAAGCACTCCCGTCTACTCGCCTTGTAACCTGGCAGCTCCGCTGCTGGGGAATTCCCGCGAATTCCTTACCGGGACATTTCCCGCGTACCGCTAAGGAAGCGAGGGTGAGTATGGGTGTGTGGGTGTGTGTCAGAACCCGGGCGGGGGGCTGGAATGTGTGACTACAGGTAGCCACGCATTTCAACCCCTGTCACCATGATCGATACAGGACTTTATCGTTACCGTAGCCGTAATGTGCCGAGGTTCTGCAGTGATCGCTATTTACTAACGGCCTAAAATCGCCTTACCGCCTTTGCTGGTTTTTAAAGTAGACCTAAAGTCTAGAATTACAAGAATATATATTTTAAAGGTTGGAAAATGAATCTCATCCATCCAACTCCCATTTTCATAGCCTACACCCTTGCTGCAATATAAAACGTTGAAATTTATTCATTTGAAAGAGTCGATTGCGATTTCGATGTCCTTCTTGTACAAAATATGTTTATACGACCTCGAGGCGTTAATTGTTGCCTCGCATGGCATGTTGCACGGAGAGGGCTTATATGGCGAAGTCACACTGTAACACTATGGCAGCGATCACATTTTGGCACAAGGTGAAGTGGCTTTCGAAAAAATAAAGAAAGACAAAGAAGGTATTTTGAGTAGTACAAGAATGATGTCACAAGTTATTGCACAATCTTCCATTTTAAATTGAGCGAATAAACTTTAACATTTTATGTCTCGGCTCAGGAATTTCCTGTGAAGATGGGAGTTAGACCGTTATGATGCATTTTTCAAGCTTTGTAACATGATGTTTTTGAAAGTTTAGACTTTAGGTACACTTTAAACCCTTCTACTTGATCAATCTACCTCATTTTTCTAGTAGTGTTCTAACTTCCGGTTTTGTAAGGTCTAAGTGTGTGCATTTTTCGTACTTCCAGTATATTGTTGTTCAGTTCCCTTTCTGCGACCTGACATGGGTTTCTACCCAAAGTGTTGTTTGATAGGTACGTTTGAAAAGGCTTCACAAAGCATTAAGACTACAGAACCTATTCTGTATTCTTGAGGTGTTTTTCTGATATTTTCTAAATGAACTTTGTAACTACGAACAATTAATTTGTTATCATTTTTCCGTAGTTGGGGTACTTGATGGAGCTAAAGAGCACCTTTTGAGTGAAATGAAACTACTCGCTGACCTAGGTGACCACCAAAACATACTAAGTCTTTTAGCATGTTGCTCCCGCAAGGAACCATACTATTTAGTCACAGAATTCATGAAGTATGGAGACTTACTAACTTTCCTCAGGGAATGCAGAGAGGTATGTGACATAGCAATGCCATCGTATTGTTTTACTACCTTTGAATCGAAGTTTCGTGATAAAAAATACGCTTAGGACTTTTCATGCTTTTACCGCTAAGCAAGTTCACCCCTTCTCTTTGAACTGGTTGTAAGGAGTGGCAAATTTGCAACATAGATGCTACAAGGAGACTAGTTTAGGCGTTAGGTGAGGCTGTGAGAAGGAGGAGGGGGCGGGTGTTTGCTTTTTATGGCCTGTTTCAACCCAACGGAAACAAACACCATGCTTACAGTTATATTATCAGATGGATCAAATGTGTTAGATATGGGTGTGTTTTTATGCGTAGTCAGTTTTAATATTTTTCATGAATTTATAAATTAAATATGATGAAATATAATATACCTTCCATCAGCATGTCGCTCAAGAACATTCATAGAAAATGACGTTAATCCAATTTTTTTTCTGTTCAGAAGGACAATATTGACAAAGATCCCACGTACTATATTGATGAGACCAAGCAAGTGTTCATCGCTTACGAAATTACAAATGGAATGGTAAGTTGAGCCCACTACACACGAAGAATTGTATCAAACTTACGAACCCATTTATTTATTCTCAGCTTAACCATTTAAAAATATTTGTGGATGACTTTAGTAGCTGCATTCCATAGTTTACGGGTGTACACGTTAGGTCTATATGACAGAGCATAAATAAAAATGTAGATGTTGATAAATGGAGGAGGATTGCAGTGTTTTAGGTCTTTGGGGGCTTTCATATTTGAAACCATAGGCGTAGAGAGGCCGGGGGCTGCAGCCCCCAACCAAATATTTGTGGAAATTCGGGCAATATGCTGAGAATTATTCGGGCATCTACTGAAAGAAAAATAATGCAATGATGTACGGTAGCTGAAGGTAATCAATAGTTTAACAAACTTCCTTGGTAATTAAAGTAAAGTTGTGATTTGAACTACACCAGCACCTATATATTCGGTATTAATTCACCAGTGTGTTTTCAATGGTTAAACTTACATTATTATTATCAGTGGTGTATTTTAGGGGGGCAATTGGGCAATACCCCCCTCACTGATGCAGATTTTTTTATTATCTAAAATACGTAAATTTTTTAACGCACATTTTACTTCAAAGGTAGCATATGTGGCACCAGATTGCATGTACGGACACCTAATTTATCCACACTTTTTAAAGGGGAAGGAGACACCCTCCCCTTAGACCCCTTCCCCAGACCCCTCCCTCAGGCCGACGATCACACAACATAATGCATGCCCCCTCCCCCATCAACTTGGGCTCCTACGCCCATGTTTGAAACGGCAGTTTTCCTCTGCCTTATCAGCTCATCAGAGGTGGTTGTAGACTAGTCTTAATTATTTTCCTCGTCTAGCTGAAAATCTAAATCCCTATAGATTGTCAAGGCTTTCCGGTGTCCCTGTTTTTAAATATTTCGTTACAGTGTACTATTCCTGCAAGATTCGTATTTTTCCTACACTTCTGGCTAAAAAAAATCATTTTTCTTACCTTTTTGACAACATAGTTAAAACTTTCAAAATTAAGTGTAATGTGCAAAGTAACAGTCAATGTTATTTCACGTCAATCCTGGTCAGACAGAGGGATAGGTCCCAACTTTCTGAAAAAAGGGGAGAACACAACCCTTTTCCTTCCCCCGGATTAAGTAGCAGGATATTCGCAATGTCCAATGGTAAACATAATTCAAGTGTTTTTTAAAATCCATTTTCCCTGTTGGATAACTTAAATGAAATTCAAAGCACTACGAAAATCAAGTGGTGGCACCGACGTGGCAATACTTTGAAGCTTGAAAATCGCCCCTAAGTGATTTTGTGTGATAATTTGGGCAAATAAAAGAGTTATGGCCTTTTCGAGCAGCATCAGACAAGATATAAATTAGCCTGTACAGAAGTAGTTGTGCCTTAAAGATTTTTAGACCAGTAATAATGAAATCCTGGACTGTGGAACAGCAACAAGCCAGTCCAGAGTAACGGTTGCGTTCTAAAAGTGAGAGGCTATATACCCAAAAGTTAAAGGTTATAAGGGTATAACCGGTATGACTTCCGGTGTTTGAACGTCACTATAGCAACGCTTAGCGCACAATGTGGGGAACCTATGCACAGCGCGTGGCTAATGACAGCATTTTATACCCATATGACCTACGACCTGACGAGACTGCACATGCGCAGTAACAACTCTGAACTGGCTTACTATGGTACAGTACCAGTGCACTGTGTAAGACACTGCATGAGCAGGTGAAAAGATGGGGGTGTTTAGCCAATGCATTGTAACAGTGTCATACGGACCATATCACATTAGTATAGTTGTCGTTACAAATTTGAGCTATAACTCACCGTGGTTAACGTCATGGCACCGCAACTAGTGTAGTCATGTAACTTGTTCAGACATTTTAGGCCTAAGTTTATTTTTGTGTTCAGGTTCAGTGGAGGCACAAAAACACATTTTAAATACTGTAATCCATGTCAGATACAAAATTCATAATAGAATATCTGTCAAAAAAGCGTTTCTTCCCTGTGCTCTCCTCCTGTCCTCAAGCTGTTTGGGCAATATATGGGAATTGGCCTGCCTATATCGTTCAGAGATGAAATGCTTTTGCAATCAGTGGCAATGACTTTTCATTTAATTGTGAGTTAAGTCCTATCAATTCAAGAAGTTAATGCTCATTCCTGAAAAATTCTGAGTGCCTGCAGGTACTCCACAGAAGCCACAAAATATTCACAAATCCATCACGCAAATTACTGTAATGATATCTGAAAATGGTTTACATTAATAATAGCCTATATACTCATTAATATAATAGTTACAAATTAGAGCTATAACTTACCGTGGTTAACATCATGGCACCGTAACTGGTGAAGTCATGTGACTTGTTCCGAAAAAAACTGTTCTAAAAATAGACACCGCCCACGCATTTCAATGAAGAAATGTCCCATATACGCCATTAGAAGGGTCAAAAGTCACCAGAATTAGCGGGTCAAGACGGAACAACCATCCCTACAACTTGGACTATGCCGTATTTCGATACAACCAACCGCCTAAGAGCAGATCGCGTTACAAGCCAAGATTCGTATATTTGTGCCGATGGCATATATTAGTTGCTAGTGCCTGCGCAGTAGGCACCGCAACTAAAAACAAGGACGAAAAAGCATACAAGTCCCTGCAACTTCGGCATAGGAGGGCCACAGTATGCAGGAACTTCTGGTCTGTTAACGTTTTTTCCACGCGGGTTTTAGCCAAAAGTGCTTGTCAAATGAAAAACAAGTTTTAAATCATGGTCAGGCAAACTCCAAAAGTCTTCTAGCAGAATTTGGGGGCTGAGACCGACTTCATCCTTTCCGTTAGGTTGCACACCACTAATTTAAGGGAATCCTCAGCAGAAGATAGATATTACATCCATGGGCGTCCGCAGAAAAAAATTCAAGGGGGGGCAAAATTTTTTCATGGGAAATATTTTACTCCCAGAAAAGAGTTTAGATGCTACTTCCACACAGTGTTGACAAAGGCGTAGCCAGGAATTTGTCAAGGAGGGGGGGGGCGAAGCCCATAGACAGACTCTCAACGCTCCGCGCCACCATGGGTTGGCGCGGAGTGCAAGAAAATTTTGGCCCCAAATGCTTCCCAGATCGCTGAAAATGGCACTCCCAAGGCCCATTTACCGCATATAAAAAGGGCAAACACTAGCAATATCGTAAATATAAACTTTAAAAATACCAAAAATATGCTCGGGGGGGGGGGCTGCTGGGGCCTGAGTGTTGATATTTTTATTCAATTCCTGTTTTGAGAGTAGAAATTTACACTGATTAAACTGTTAAGAAATGTTGATGTTATATTTTCTACGTTTTTTCTTTATTTTGTCTACGTTTTTTCAAGTTTTTGATTTTCCAGGGGGCAAGTGCCCCCTTGCCCCCCCTCCGGACGCCCATGATTACATCATAAATGCAACTGGCCTATCGTAATAATGGGGGAAGGGGAGGTTACAGTTAAGACCATGTTGCTGAAGTAATGCAAACAATTTAAGATGTGCATGAGGTAGGAAATAAATGGAAGCACTGATTAAGCAAAAAGAAAGAAATTGAAGGTATTCTGGGCAATCTTGTGCATCAAATTCCAAAAATGGCATCTTGAAAGAAGTGAAAAGCTGAAACTGCTCAGCCCAAAACGATCTCAACAGACACAGTACACAAAGTAGAAATGGGTGTGAAAGGCATTCATGTGAATCCGAGGGGTAGCTTGTACCTGTTGAAAACTTCTTAAAATGTCCAGAGGTCACGACACGGACCACATTTAGGGTGCGAAGCAATTGAGAAATTGAGAAATAATATAATCATCTTTTCATACAAAAAGTAACATACAGAATCCGCCTCTTCAACACAGTGCCAGCACACAATTTGTCATAGGCGTAAAGAAAAGTTTAGAGGTGAAAAAACATAAATTTCATCATATCTTTCTAACGGAGGGGTGAATTATTCAGCTTCTATGTTGCTTGTTAGTTACGACGTTCCCATGTGTCACTAATGATAGACCGAGGACGCTCGCCGTCTTTGAATTGCAAATGTCACGACTGTGATGTAACAACTTGCCCGTGTCACAACTAGCCCCGCTCTCCCCTAACTGTTGTGCTACTTGTAAGCCAAAACGTTAAGCTAGGAGTTGTGCAGCATGTATGGTACCACATAGCCCTAGGCCTATTTACAATAACTGGCGCATTTGATCAGGCTGGACTTTTACTACGTTTATGGAAGCGTAGCTTCATCAACATACTGCTATTACCCAGGTTCAGGTCACGTGACAGTTTCTTTGTCCCGGGTTTTAGGGGGAAGTTCTTCGGTATTAGGCATGTCGTTTGCATCATACATTTTTTACAAATTGTAGATCAGGACGAAGCAAGGATAGTCGGAATGAGGGATTTTTCACTAAATAACGAGGAAATATAGAATATTTCATTATGAAAACGTATGAATGTTGTAGGTTAATGGTATCGTCTTTTCGTAGGATACGTAAGCTTGGCACAGTGGTTCCACTCTTCCCGAAATTACCCGAAATTCGGTAATCTGGGTGCTCTTCGGAAAATTTTCGGGAAGGGGATTATTTCGGGAAATTTCGGGAAATCTGGAAATAGCGAATGGCGTATGAAAATGACGTATGGCTTGACAGGGTGAAATCCTAGATCAGCCATTAAAGTAGCATAAAAGAAGCGTTATTGAAAATATCAGGAAATACCGAGCTGATTTCAGGAAATTTTAGATTCCATTTCAGGAAAAAAAATTCAGAGTATGGAAACACTAGCTTGCATGAAACCACGATTATCTACTACGCAAGCAGTGGTTCCTTCGTACGTCCAACTACACAGCACAGAGTTCTGTGTACGTATGACAGCTGTGTTTGTCGAAACAGCGTTGCAGGTTGTTTCTTCCTACTTCCGTATCACACAGCCATAGAGCACTGCCGTATCACAGCCATAGAGCAAGAAACAGGAACGTTCCTATATTTTGTTCCATGATCACAGCCGCGTTTATCGAAGACAAGCTATTTCAGCGGCACTAAATCGGGCACATATTTTGTCTTAGTCGGGCGGGAAACTGGACAGTTGAATTCTATACTCCAGACTCTAGAGTCGGGCAAAACTCACCGGCCTCCCTAGGCTGAGAAACATAGTCCCGTAGGGCCACGGTCTGCAGCCGAGAGTGTGGTTGTCATTACATCACCCTTTTTTAGGTTTTTGTAGTAATGTAAGAGAGTTGTATTTTAGGCCTAGGCTATAACGCAGTGATATTGTTGCAGCCTGGACAAGGAACGCTGCGTCTGAGTGATTGAACTATCATGGGCTGGGCCTAAATACTAGTAATTTGGCAAGACCATTTTTCTAGTGGGCCAATTGGAACTGATATTGTGATCAGTTTTCATACTGCACTGCCTTGTGCCCTGCACCAGGCATAGGCCCTAGTGTGTTAGTAACCTTGTAGCTGCATCTTTGAAACAAGACAGTTCTGTTGAAGTGATCTGTTGTAAAGTGATTTCTTTTTCAGTTCAATAATTCAGTGAAGTGAAAATTCCACAAAGAGTAATCGCTTCCATAAACAGTGGTTACGGTTAACGTAACCACATTTCTGGTTACCGTTGGACTTCTACTTCGCTAAACTCAGTTATGTCAGAAAGCGGTTCCCAGACGAAAATTATTCCAAGAGCTTAGGCTTAAAGTGCAACCGAGTTAATTGCAATTAACTTCGGCCTTTGAGCACGGCCTGCTGGCGCGCGTGCACAGTTCTACGCTTCTAGGCAGTGTGGGGTCGTGTGCGAGCGTGACCACAAAGAATCCTTACAAAGCTGAAAATTCACGTACATATAAAAACCAGCGAAATTCTTATTGGCACTTCTCAATATTATTGTGTCAAACGTCATTTTGTAGGACCATGAAACATTCTGAAGGTATTAACTTCTCATCATGATACTTGGACATTAAACTTTCTGGTTAAAACAGGCATACATCGAAGAGAAGCGGTTCTACCATGGTGATCTAGCTGCCCGGAACATTCTAGTTGGCGATAATCTTAGGATCAAAATATCTGACTTTGGATTGGCAGAGGACATATACACCAGAGGATACAAACGTCGAGCAGTTGAGCAGAAAGTACCCATCAAATGGTGTAGCCTGGAGACAATTTTAAATGGATTGTGTACTTCCCAAGGGGACGTGTAAGTCTTAAGCATTCAGCACAATATGCCAGAATCCTTTTCCTGAAATTTATGCAATTATTGCAATTTTCTGTACTTGGTATTTCTGATGTTTATGCTTTTGAGGCCTTGCTCAATTCTGGACAAAAAGAGGGACCACATTGTTCGAGTAAACTGTTCAGCCGATATTGTGATAATCTACGTTGTGTTTAAATTATCGATTTGAGAAAAAATAAACTTAGTAATATTTGGTTCTTAAAGTTGGACAGACAACATCTGGCTTGATGACGTTTGTGCATGGTTATTGAAATCTTAGGACATTCATCAGAGGTCAAAACAAGGGAAAAAACTTGACACTCTCCCCCTCCCACGTCCCAAGAAATTGCATTTCTGCTCTAGAAAATAGATGTATAAATAGCTCAAAACCTTTCGCAATACTGATGACCTTTTACAACGTTGTCGTAATCATTGTATTTCCAGATGGTCTTTTGGAATTCTACTATACGAAGTTTTTACCCTAGGAGGTACACCATATCCCGGTATAGCAGCCCGGTATCTCGTCAGCCAATTGAGGAAAGGCTACCGTATGGAACAACCTCAAAATTGTCCCGATGATATGTACGTTCTTTTTAATATGCACTGTATCGGGGATGTACTCATTATTTCTATAAATGCTTGCATGGACATAACGTTTGCTATGTAATCTTATTTTCATCAATGTTTATGTTTGAGGGATCAGAGGGAAATGATCTGCGTGATACTCTGTGTAACATTACAAATAGAAGTAGGCAACGTGAAATATGTCCCGAAATCGATTCATTCTTAACCGCATCAAAGCTTGCCATGAATGAAGTCTAAAAATCTGTTTCTCTTATAGTTTAAATGCTAAAACCAAAATTTGACTTTGAAACCACTATCTTTACAACCAGAAGGGCTAGTTGTCTCTTCCTCCATCACTTCATATAATTCCTTGGAAACTCTTGAATTGGTTTTATAGACCCTTTTCCAAGTAGCACTAACAAAGGATTATGGGATAAAATTTTGACGGTATGCGCCGTTTTTGTCAAAAGCATTTTATTGTGGCCAAAAACGAGGCAACCCAAATTTTATCCCACAATCCTTTGTAATTCCTATTTGGAAGAGGTCTATTGTAATCAATGCAAGCTATCGTTGATAATTTGTATATATGCTGCAAATGTCTGTTTTCCTTTTTGATGAACCCTCCACCATGTTTAGCCGGTTTTGTCTATCAGGAAAACTCCTTTTCATGTGTTATTTTATCATGTGATCGAACAAGTGAAAAAGTTCAGTAAGTCAAATTTTATCTCATTATTTTTTACTGTAAATATTATTAGTTTCAAAACCTGCAGCTAGTCTTCATTGCATATGTTCCTTAACGAGTCTTCTCCAAATTAGAATTGTCGAAATGAAATGGGAAATCTAGTTCATTGTGCATTGATACTGGAACGTAATGACAAACATGGTGATTTAAGATGCACTTTATGTAAAATGGTAACTTACAGTTTTTTTTAATTCATCATACTCAAATTGACAACAAAGTTAGAAAAAATGTCTGTTTTGGAACGCAACCTATTTGGAGCTAAAATATTATGAATCTGCACTTGCAACGAACAAAGTGACCCTCTGGCATTAAAGGGGCTGCCAGGCTTGGACGAAATCCATGCATGGCCCAAAGCTGGCGATGAGGTCCAAAGATGTACCTCTTTAAAAGTGTTAGTGTTGGGGCTACTCATGATTTGTTTGATCTATTTTGTAGCCAACATTTGAAACCTGTATTTCTTTACCTACGTAGCAATTGTTATTGCCGAAGGTTAATAGGCACATTTGATGTACATAAAACGCGCTTCAACCTTATCAACACGATAATTCTAGAACTGAAAAATACATGAACTCTTACGTCACAGGATTTTTGGAACAGTAGCTTTGAGCTGGTGCTTAGCCGTATGTTGTTATCATCGTACACATAGTGTCACTAAAATTTGGCACCTCGAAATAACTACTGCTTTTTTAAGATTTATTACGATTTTACGATTTGGTAGAATCCTGGAGTATTCCACCGTGACCGATCTGTCATTAATGTACTTGGCACATTCCTAAATTACCATGGGTGTTACTGATGTTTGACAATGAAATATACACACATTATTTCATTTTCGTCCCAAAATTCTGTATTATATTTCACTTTTTTAACATGCAAATCTATGTTTTTTACCTTTACCAGTTACGAACTGATGCTCACTTGTTGGCGAGAAGAACCAAACAACAGACCAACATTCCAAGCCATCAAAGAACAGCTGGATGATATGCTTGTTAAGAGGTCTGATTACCTGCAATTTGAGCAAGAAGACCACATTTTTGTAAGCATATGCCTCTACTGAACAAATGCAACTCCCTCATTTTGGGATACAAATGCATGATGCATACACGTAACACGGTGGGTCTGGAGGAGGGTGATGAGAAACCTTAATTCCACAAAAAATGGGATGCGAATGATTCTTCCGGAAGTACCAAAGTTATTACCTTAAAATCTGTCCTACAAATTTAAAGTGAAGATTGTTTGGGTTAGGGGAATATTAATCCACTCAGCATTTACTGAAAGAATCAGTATATTTGTCTTATCTCGATCTTTACTGAGTAGGGAAATGCCATATTTTACTTCACAAGATCGTCAGATATATATATATATATATATATATATATATATATAAATATATATTATATATATATATATATATATATATATATATTTCGAACTTGGTGGAAAGCTTATAGGTTCAGGCTCAAAACACTTAGTCCTCAACATTATCTACTTGTCTGTCGGTTGATAATGGTAATTAAATTAGGCCTATAGAATATTTCTACAAGAGAAAAACGAGGTAAACTTAAATAGAACTTATTTGTGTATTAGTTGAGTGGATCAAAGGACAATGAAGGTCATATAAAGGTCGAATAAGTGTGTCACAACCTCTTCCAACCCCTAACTCCGATCAAGTTAAAACTGGATGCTTCGGTGCCTTACCACGACAACTTCTTCGTTAGGAACTCATGATGTCATAGGTCAGAGGTCAAACTTTACAAGTTTCCTTTATAGCAGTTTGCCATCAAACTATGACGTGGGCTGAATTTGCAGCTATATTGATAAGCTACGTTTTTGCTGTTACAGAGGGAGCTTCCGACTAGAAGCTCCACCATTCCTCTCGAGTTGTAGACCTAGGCTAGCCTCTGTTTACGCGTTTTGTCATATATATATATATATATATATATATATATATAGGTAAAAATAAAGTAGTAAATAGTGCTAAAAGTTTGTGAAAAATTCCACGACGTTTCGGGTTTAAACCCTTCATCAGGTGGCAAAAATGCAACTGATCGTTGACACGGCCAAACGTACAATTTAAAAAATACACAATAAAATTGGGCACGGTAAACCTCGGCTAGGAAAACAGACAGTGTTAAGTGGTTACCACAAGTCAAAAAAATGCAGAAATTGCTGCGTTATAACAGTTCAAGTCTAACGTTCAGACCATGTGGGGACAGGGTTCCAAGTTTCATGATTAGGCGGTTTTCGGCAGCTAGGCGGTCATGATCGGAACCTCGACACGAGATGGCCGCCGAAACCATCAAGTCACGGATCGAGCATGTTGACGGGGGATTGAAGTGGGTGGCTACCGGGAACCCTGGGAGGTTCTGTTTGATTGATCTCAGGTGCTCGGTGACTCGGTCAGCAAGACGACGTTTTGTTTCTCCCACACGTACAGTATATTACAGCGTTTACATACGAGAACGTAAACAACATTGGCTGAAGTACAGGTAAAATGCTGATGAACGTTAAACCGGTTGTTGTTGGGACCTACAATGGAAAGGTTTTTGTCATAACTGACCACCGGGCAAGTATTGCATCTCCCACGGTTGCAAGGAAAAGTTCCTGGGGTGTCAGGCACTACTGCTTGAGGTTGAGAGGCACGAACCAAGTGCTTAGATATGTTCTTTTCAATTCTGAATGCCGTGATGGGGGGATCAGGGAAATGGTCACGGGTGGATGGGTCATGACGGAGGGTCTCTACATTCCTGTAAATGGCACGTACAATGGGGGTTACAGATGGGTGAAAGGATAGGACCAACGGGATACGTCTGGTGGGTGTATGGTCAGTTTTTGGGGCAAGGGCAGCGGCTCTATCAATTCCTTGTATGCGTTTCAGGGCATTAGAGAGCACTCTTTGTGCATACTGGCGTTGTTCAAAGAAAGAAATAATCTGCTTGGAAACTTTAGCAAAATCCTGGTCGTCGGAACAAATCCTTCTGGCCCGTAAAAGTTGTGAGAAAGGAATCGAATTGGTACAAGATCTGCGGTGGTTGGAAGGGTACATGAGGTAGTTATGAGAGTCAGTGGGCTTAAAGTGGAGATTGGACTTGATTTTACGGTCGGAGATGGATAGTTCCGTGTCTAAAAACACTACTGAGGAGTTGGAAATACAGTGAGTGAATTTCAAAAACGGACAGAACGTTTCAGCAAAGTTAATGAACTCTTCCAAATCGTTTCGAGGACCCACTGCGACCCCAACAATATCGTCAATGTACCTTTTATAAAGTATGGGCTTGATCCCGGTGTATCTTGAGAACAACTGCTCCTCAAAGTGGCCCATGGTGAGGCAGGCCACAGAAGGTCCCATAGCTACTCCTTTAATTTGGCGGAAAAAACGACCATTGAACTGAAAGCAATTTTGTGTGAGGACTAGTTCAGTCAAGCGAAGAAAGGTGGTGGTAGGGATGTTAGGGTCCTGGCGTTGATCAAGGTAATGGCGTATGGCTGCTAAAGCAGCGTGATGGGGGATTGAAGTATAGAGGCTGCTGACATCCATGGTGAATAAAGTACGTTCACTGGGATTCTCAGGAAACTCAAAATTTTGAATTAATCTAAGGAAGTGAGGAGTATCCTGGATAAACGAAGGTAGGGTTGAAACTAATGGGGAAAGTGCAGAATCTACGTACTGTGAAATCAGAACCGTGGGGCAGCTGTGGGAAGACACAATGGGACGACCAGGATTATTGGCCTTGTGAATTTTGGGCAGTAGATAGAAATTGGAGATTTGTGGGCAAGGGTGCAGAAGGGCTTTAGCCGATTCAGGAAGATGTTTTTGACTTACAAGGGTAGCTAAGGTTTTCTTGACCAAGGTTTGGATTTCAGAAGTGGGGTCCATCGGCAGTTCGGTGTATGCCGTTTGGTCTGAGAGTTGTTTCTCAGCTTCAGAAACATAAAGATCTCGACGCCAAACAACAGTGGCACCGCCCTTGTCAGCAGGCTTAATAATCAAATTCTTGTTCTTCTTGAGGGACAGAAGGGCCTTCTGCTCGTCCAAAGAAATGTTACGAAAGGGAGTTACTTTGGGAGGAAGGAGACGTTCTAAATCGGAATTAATGGACTTAATTACACTGTCCAGGACCTTGCTTTTACCAGGTTTAGGGGTCCATGGAGATCGCTTAGACTGAAATGAACGGAAAACGTCCTCCGATGAAGTGTTGTCGGTTTCATCGGAATCTCCAAAATGTAAGCGAAGGCGGAGTCTCCTGCAAAACGAGGACACGTCTCTGCGGATAGAAAACTCATCTGGAAGGGGGTTCAGGGGGACAAAATTCAAACCTTTTGAAAGGACTGAACGTTCAGGGGAGGATAATTTCATGTCAGAGGGGATGGTGACGACTAATCTAGTGTTAGGAGTACGGTCACTGCCAGGGGTTAGAGTGGAATGCTCCTTGGGTAACAATGAAGCTAAGGTCTTAGATTTGGATTCTTGTAAAAAGTTGTAAAGTTTACGGTTATAGACATGGATGAGAAAATGTACTTCGCCAGCGTTAGGGAGTGAATTAGAAAGAAAAGACCTTTGTTCATTCATGGTCCGGTCAAATAAGGCCTTTTTCCTAACCATTCCGCTAATAGCAGAACGCATCAAACCAAACGAACACGAACGTAGGTAACGTGTGGTGTTACGTCTATGAACGGGGTCTGAGTAGGTATGAACGTGAAACTTGAGTTGGAAACCTCTTGGGATAACCTTCCTACGTAGGCACGTGCCCAAGAAGTGGATGTGGCTGGCAAACCTAGTTTTACTGAAGGTTGCCATAGCAAGAGAAAGTATGGCGGGAAAATGTTCGCTGGGATAGCGAGCAATTTCCTCTATAAACGTACTACGAAGCCTTGAAACAAACTGTTTCAAGCAAGGCATGGTCAACTAGTCAAAAAGGTCTTAAAATCGCAGTGAAAGGAAGTCAAAGACGTGAATAAAATAAGGTCAAAGTACTGCGTAGCACTTAGAAGTAGGTAGGTAAAAATAAAGTAGTAAATAGTGCTAAAAGTTTGTGAAAAATTCCACGACGTTTCGGGTTTAAACCCTTCATCAGGTGGCAAAAATGCAACTGATCGTTGACACGGCCAAACGTACAATTTAAAAAATACACAATAAAATTGGGCACGGTAAACCTCGGCTAGGAAAACAGACAGTGTTAAGTGGTTACCACAAGTCAAAAAAATGCAGGAATTGCTGCGTTATAACAGTTCAAGTCTAACGTTCAGACCATGTGGGGACAGGGTTCCAAGTTTCATGATTAGGCGGTTTTCGGCAGCTAGGCGGTCATGATCGGAACCTCGACACGAGATGGCCGCCGAAACCATCAAGTCACGGATCGAGCATGTTGACGGGGGATTGAAGTGGGTGGCTACCGGGAACCCTGGGAGGTTCTGTTTGATTGATCTCAGGTGCTCGGTGACTCGGTCAGCAAGACGACGTTTTGTTTCTCCCACGTACAGTATATTACAGCGTTTACATACGAGAACGTAAACAACATTGGCTGTAGTACAGGTAAAATGCTGATGAACGTTAAACGGGCTGCGGATGTCATATATATATATATATATATATATATATATATATATATATATATATATATATATATATATATCTATATATATATATATAAATATATATATATGTATATATATATGACATCCGCAGCCCCCCCCCCCCACTGCCCCAGAGCAATCGATTGACAATGCACTATAAACGACTAGCCAGCCCGTTTTGAGGGTTTGTACTATGGTGTTTCACAAGCCTCTTTCGTCTTCGTGCACAATCACTGTTACCTGATTGGTCTAATTGCTTCAAGTTTTTGCGACTGTCGGGTCGCAGTCTTCAGTCGAGAAAAACGAACACGTTCGTTTTTTCGGCTGAAATGAGGCAATATGACTTAGAACTGCCAGTTGCAGTCTTTAACCCAGCACACTACTAACCTATTGGCGACACCATCGACGTTCGTGTGGACTTGCGCAGTCATGTAGTGTGCAATTAGTAGTATATTGTGCAATTATTTTTTTTTAGAACAGTTTTTTATTATTGCAAAACAGGGTACCTGGGGCAGGCCCGTAGCCAGCTTTTACCTAGGGGGAGGGGTTCGTCATGCGTATGCGCGGCAGGACTATCTAAGCGGAGCGCCACCATCAGTTGGCGCGGAGCGTACAAGAAAATTTTTGGCTTTACAAAACCCTCCGATGACCAGAAAAGGGCACTCCCCGAGTGTTTTAAGCTGCATGTACCCAGCCCTGAAATATGGATCCCATGTCTGCAATTTCTCAATTAATGCAAAAAAATCAATCTATGAAAAAAGTTAATATATATTTCTAAGCGGAGTGCTACCATCGGTTGGCGCGGAGCGTACCACAAAATTTTCGGCTTTACAACCCCCAGATGGCCGGAAACGGCACTTCCCGAGTGTTCTAAGCAAAAAAATGTTCAGTCCCTACTTTGAAATTCTCCCCGCTTCTTGGAGCACTTGACAAATATTGGGAGGCTGAATGGAAGGTTTATTACCTTGTATCAATGTTTTCTTTACCCCCTTGAGAGTTAGTGTGTGGCTGTATGAGAGTTACTGTACTAGTCAATGGGACCGGGGCCGGCCCTAGGGAATTGTGTTGCACTGAAAGAAAAGAACTTCTCATACTAGCGTTGACTTAAGTTATGCACATTGTTGCCATATCTCGTGTGGTGTTTGTCTCCCCTGTCTCGGAATGTGCCTGTCAGACCATTCTGTCCGGTAACGCCGTACTCATTGTACAGTACAACAGTATTTGATAAGTTAGCGCGATACATTTTGCGGTCGCTACAAGTGAATTACTTCAACTTACATATGTCGGACGTGGGCACCGGGAATCTTTAGTCGTTGTATTTGTGAATACGAGGTACAGGAAACCGTTAGTTTTATTCACTATTCACGGCATCGGTATAGGCCCATTACTTGGTCAGACCAATAATACGACTTATTAAGCTTTCAAAATATTTAGCCTGCAAAGCAAAATTAGGGGAAACCCGTCAGATCATGTGAGAAATACATGAAATCCGGACATTATGGGCAATTTTTCAAACCCGCCCATTTAGGCCTAAATAAAAAAAAATACAAAACTTTTGGTCTGGTCGGGGGGTTGACAGAATATTTCCCCTTATGAAATGAGCCATAAAAAGCGATTTACAGATGTCGATAGGTAAACCCATAAAAATATCTTTCCAATTGTTCGAGTAACATATTGTGTACTTTCCATCGTAGAACGACACTGGCGAAGAAACAGAGCAGCTTAAGAGGGCGTCCTACATGTCCGATATCTCTCTGCAGAGTTTTAAGTATACATGTCAAAAGAAACAAAACGAGGAAGGAGCGACGGCAGCTGTGGAAACATTTGCTCCCATTCTTGATGAGGAAAACGACATCGAACTCACAGAACTGGAAAGCATCCTACACAACGAACAATAACTACCATCTGCCACTACCATCCCCATATGTATGCTTTCCTCAGGACAAATGAGGTCCATTGTCATAAAAGAGAGTACCTTACACTGGGCTCTTAAATATTCCTCCCACTAACAGACCCCGCCTACCTACGGACCTCTTCCACTCAGCTCATGAAAGCCTCTTCAAATACATTCTTGTTTTGACGTAGAAAACAATAATGATAACGCAAACCTAAATTTCGTCGAAAAGACTTGTTGATACGATTAAGTATGTAAATCCCCGACTGCAGTCAGTCACTCCCACAGCTAACCTGGATTCTTGAGGGCACATTCTTCTGTAGGAACGCAGCTTTGGCGCACACCACACGTTATAGCCATCAGTTTCAGTTTTCAGTTTCTTCCAGTTCGGCTAATGGTTGCTAAATATCAAAAACCCTTTGAATGCCGAATATGTCATCCATGTTGGCAAGGTTATTCTCTTGTATTTGCCTTACTAGTACAAAGGTAAGAGAACCGTTGCAGCGGTAGGGAGCTTTCACCATTTCATTTGGCAAGCTGCTGGTGGATACGATTGTCACGGTTGAGCCAACTTATTCAGGAGAGCGCCACCACTCTGGAGATGCGACGAAGAATGATTGCCAGGAGCCAGCCTGGCTGGAACATGGGGCGAAACTGTACCGGAAGTTTCATGGAAAAGTTTCCAAACTGTTGCCGATAAAGGGACGAACGGAAACGGTCACTTAGCAGGCAGATGAACTCGTGAGAATCGAATCTTTGAGAGAATCATTCTGACGATCAAAAAAAGCAGATCTATTCGGACATAATTGGAAATATTAAAGTAATTAATTTTTGACTTCGAGAGAGGACGAAATGGTGAGGAATTGCATGAAAGTGAAAAGGAAGACCAGTATTTTGGACGGAGATACGTAGTCACGGGCGCCGGATTTAAGGACCAGTTTGCTTCATCATCTGGGTGACAAAGGCAGGAGTACAGTACTCTGTTGGTGGCGTACCGAGCTGCATGGTGACAAGCGAAAGCGAACTCCAGGATCTGGGTATCAAGAGTATCAGGAGAAGAGAGGAAAGCTACAGGAAGAAACCGAAAAGGGCCCTCGCGTAGTGTAAGTGATGACTATTAAGAGAAAAAGCGTTAATAAATTCACCGGTGTATTAGGTCTATAGGACTGAAGGTAACGTTAAACCTATTGTAAATTGGAATTCATTGATCATCATTAATCTGAGAGAGAACCAAGAATCGTCAATAATCATTGTTGAAACTTTAGAGATCTTCTCAGTTCAATTCTTCCGACTTTCATTGTGTGTATCAAAATTCACGCCAAATTTTGCTAGCAGGGGGAAAACAACCTGGGGCCGCAACGGAAGGGCGACCCGGCTCAGTTGTGACAACTATACAATGCGATGTATTTCTGCTCTCAGTGAGTAAAGCTTCTTTAAGTTCACATAAAAGTTTTGGCCCGTTTCGCGCACTAAGCAGTTCAGCAAGTCAGACAGGGGTGACACCAGGCTTTGCCCGACAGGGGGCTATGCTCCCTGATGGGGGCCACTAACCTGAAACCCCGACATAGCCGACGGATGCCAAAACGGTGGGGAAAACAAAATTTTCTGTTAGCCTTGCGTGGTGGAATTTCGGCTTGTTTTGAAGAAAAATTGAAAATTTTGGTCTTTAATTAAAGAAACTTTAAAAATTTGGGCTTTCATTTATGAAAATTTAACCAATGTTGGGCTGCATTAGAGAAATTTTAACAGTTTGGGTTTCGTCAAAGATGTTTGTGGAAAATAAATAAAATGAAATGAAAGGACTTGCCTCAATTTAGAGCAAAATCAAGTAATTCGTAGGGGCGAAAAGTCTTCGTTGGCCCACTGCCCTCCACCTGCACTACCACTGAAGTCAGATAAGTCGGAGAGGTATTTAATCAGTACTTCATAACTCGTTACATCATCAGGGTGTACATTTTACAGAATATGCTCTTTCTTGGAATTGTGTTGTAGAAGGTTTCCAATCCCAACTGACAGGCTTACGTTTGTTGAACCCCCTTCCAAGATCACACCCACCCCTTCTTCCGTAAGACAATCCTGGCGCTATCTCTTCATTTCTGCTGATGAAAATCCTAAAGATCGGCATTGTCCTAACTATCTTGTTAGGCCCTTACAACCCAGTTTTTGTACTGCATCAGTACAAACTCTTCCATGTGTAGGCTACCCGTATAATTTCACTTGCTTTGCGCTCTAGTATGCGATTTCCATATTTTAAATTAGCTGAGCACCTTCAGCTCAGCACATCAAGTGTGTAATCCATTTGTACAAAAAAAAAAATGCTAAGACATGCGGTGGTACTGTAAAATAAACATTTAGTTGGTCAAATGGCTTCAAAATCCATCTACTTGGAGCTTAAGCTCTCCCACCCTCCCCCAACCATCACGCCCTAGCTACATCCCTGATCGGGGACTGGGAGTTGCATCTCTGACCATCAACCTTTGAAACTCCCCATCTAAAAGGAAATTGAAAGCCATAGTTTAACATCGTTCAGATAAAACCTGAACAAAAGCATACCTAAGTAGCTTTAAACGGTCATCAATTTTTATGCACTGTCTTCAATTAAAACTATAAGAAGCCCTGTTCTCTTTTCTTTGATTGCATGAAAGCCAGTTTTCAACTGAGTAAGAAACAATGGTAGTTCTCGGTTGGCAATCCGGGAGATTCTCCCTTTTGGGGAAAAATCAAATTTCTCCCGAATGGGGGAATACTTATGCAACCCATTTTTGCATAGCCCAACAAAGACAAGGTTTAACCACTCAAGAAACTTGATTCATTTCTCCATGTCCGTGTACATCCCGCAGCGTTAACCATTACGCGCTAGTTGTGCGATGATTTGTTAAGGAGTAGTTTGCGCCATCTTGTGAACAGCAAGTGGTTCCCCAACGCTTCAATGTTAAACAATAGCGGGCGTTATATCCAGCTCTACATTGAGATCAGTGGTTGCAAAGATATGTGCTTGCCCTATTGGGGCGCACTTTCTGTTCTGTGACGTCATTTGCATAAGATCTATAGAATAATGTGATGATGAGACCCTTTTACAAATTTTCTGGGTCGAACTCATAGACGTAGGGTGCGGGGGGGGAGGGGATGGGGGCTTTAGTTCCCAGTCAAAAATGTTGTGGGGGCCCCTTAATCCAAGGACGAAAACCCCTTATTTGTTTCCAGTGAAAAGTAATTTAAAAAATCTGCAATTTGCCCAACATGCTGCACCCAGTTGCATCTAAGGACCTTCAAATACATGAAAATTTCCCAAAGGGGGACAACCCTCCCCTTAAATTTCCCTCAGGACGGCTGTCCGAAGTAATTTTCAGTCCCCCCCCCCCCGTCTCAAACAGCTTCCTGCGTCTATGGTCGAGCTCCTTTTTTGATTCCTTGACGTAGTCAAAGGGGGCAGCTCGCCGCTCGCACGGCTCGCACGTCTTTCCTAGCTCACGCGCGGCTCGAAACTGCGAGTAGCTACCCGGAAATTCGGCCACTGCAACGAGAAGTCACGCGCGGCTTCACGTGCTTGCACGGCACCGCAGTCCGCCCTCAAGCGGCCACGTCTGATCGCCGAGATCTCTGGCAGCTCCGCTGCTTGGCAATTCCACTCTCTTCCCTACCGGGACATTTCTCGTGTCCCGGTAAGGAAGCGAGGGTGCGTATGGGTGTATGTGTGTATGTGACGCTTTGCTTGTAAACACTCTATCTTAAGAATGGTAACCACTAGGGATCTCGTACTTAGCATGTAGATACCCGTTATTGAGTAGATGATCCCTATTGTTTTTGGTGAAGGTGAAAGGTCATTTGGGGTAACCAGAAATCAAATGATAAATACATAGGAAATTGCTCGTATACACTCTATTTCAAGTAGGATAAAGGAAAGGGATTTCATACTTACCATGTGGATTGCCCATATTAAGTAGATGGTCCCTGTTGTTTTTGGTAGAGGTCAAAAGTCATTTGGGGTCACCAGAAGTCAAATGATAAATACCTAGGAAATTGCTCGTATACACTCTATTTCAAGTAGGATAAAGGAAAGGGATCTCATACTTACCATGTGGATTGCCCATATTAAGTAGATGGTCCCTGTTGTTTTTGGTAGAGGTCAAAAGTCATTTGGGGTCACCAGAAGTCAAAAGGTGAAAACCTTGTAAACACTATATCTCAAGAGGGGTAATTGTGAGAGATCTCATACTTACCATGTGGATTGCCCATATTAAGTAAATGATCCCTATAGTTGTTGGTTGAGGTCAAAGGTCATTTGGGGTCGCCAGAGGTCAAAAGGTCAAAACCTTGCAAACGCTACATGTCAAGAAGGGTAACTGTGAGGGATCGTATACTTAGCATGTGGATTGCCCATATTGAATAGATGATTCCTATTGTGTTTGGTAGAGGTCAAAGGTCATTGGGAGTCACCACAGGTCAAAAGGTCGAATTCTTGTAAACTTGGCATCTCCAGAAGGATAACTGTGAGGGATCTCATTGTTAGCATGTGGATTGCCCATATTGATTAGATGATCCCTATTGTTTTTGGTAGAGGTCTAATGTCATTTGGGGTCACCAGAGGCCAAAAGGTCAAATCCTTTTAAACACTATCTCAAGAAGAATCACTGTGAGGGAGCTCACACTTGACAGGTGGATTGTTCGAGTTTAGGAGATACTTCCTATTGGTTTTGGTGGAGGTCAAAGGTCATTTGGGGTCATAAGCGTTCAAAAGGTCAAAAACTTGTAAACACAATATCTCAAGAAGGATAACTGTGAAAAAATCTCATACATAGCATATGGATTGATAATATTAAGTACATGATCTCTATCATTTTTTTGTGGAGGTCAAAAGGTCATTGGGGGTCACAAAAGGTCAAAACCTTGCAAACATGATATTTTAAGGAGGATAACTGTGAGGGATCTCATACTTGGCTTGTGGATTATTTACATATTGTTCATATTAAGCATGAAGATGGTCATATAGGGTAGGTGATCCCAATTGCTTAAAGTGGAGATGAAATGTCATTTTGGATGACAAGATTTCAAGAGGTGAAAATCCTGTTAACATGTTATCTCAAGTAGGATAACTGTGAGGGATCTCATGCTTGTCATGTGGGTGGTTCATGTTTGTTAGAAGGTATCCATACGGCAAGGAATCACTAAGCTTTTTAGCTTTCTGGTTTCAGAGAGTATGCTCTTTTGGAATACTGTTTGCTAATTGTGGGGTCAAATGTCAAAATGTAACTCAAAGGTCAATTTTGCGAAAAAGGGTATTTCCAACTCCTCCTAAAACCGTAAGTCTGATTAAGTTCAGACTTGGTGGGTAAGTACCTGACCATGAAAACTCATGCATGCGTAATTAATGACATGGGTTAGAGGTCAATTTGCTAAAAACTGGGGTTTTAGCCATTATTTGCCTATCAGTATGTTAGAAAAGGAATAAAACCACGTAATATGCTAGGAGTGATGAGATCATATTTGAAATAGTGCTTACTGGTTGCTACTTGTGGGGTCAAATGCCAAAATGAAGGTCAAAGGTCAAACTTGTCTAGATTTTGGGAAAGTGTGTCACCAACTCCTCCCAAACCGTAAGTCTGATGTAGTTCAAACTTGGTGGATTAGTACCTGACCATGAAAATTCGTGCATGCGTAATTGATGACGTGATAGGTGAAAGGTCAAATTGCTGAGAATTGGGTTTTTGCCATTATTTGCTTATTAGTGTGTTAGAAAGAGTAATAAAACCACATGATATGCTAGGACTGATAAGATAATTTTCAAAATAGTTCTTACTGGTTGCTTCATGTGGGGGAAAAGGTCAAAATGTAGGTCAACGGTAAAATTTGGCTAACTTTTGCTAAAAAGTGTGTCCCCAACTCCTTCTTAAACTACGAATAATATATTACGGGAGGGACAAAAGGTGAGTTGCTAGGGCAACATTCCTGATACATACAGGAGCAAGCCCTGTCACCATCTGGGCATCTCCGATCACAAAAACATACATGTAATTCCCACCCACAAATAGAAGTTAAAAATGAAGCCTGTTGGTAAGGAACAACTCGACTGGTCAGATGAAAATGCGGAGGTACTACGCGCATGCCTGGATTCAACAGACTGGGAACTACTGCTGGACAGTGCGAACTCACTAGACGAGCAAGAAGAAAAAAATCACGGGCCACATTAACTTTTGCGTCGAACTGAACATACCACGTAAAACAATAAAAAAAAATCCAAATAACAAACCATGGTGTAGGCCTACTTCTGAACTGAAAAATCTAATTAGCCAAAACAGGGAAGAAGTGTCAGTATATAGAAGAGTGATTTACAAAAGAAGGTGCGTCAACCAATTGTAGAACTTAAGAAGCGTTACAAAGGAAAGCTAGAAAAAGATTTTCAAAACAACTGTGGACACTCTGCATAGGAAACACTGCAAGACTTAACGGGTTACAGAAGTACAACGAAAATTCTTGTGGATGGGCATACAGAAGATTTTGTTGAGGGATAGAATAACTTCTACTGTAGCTTTAATGATTTCAGATGTGAAAATGAAAATCTTGCTGTGTCATTGCTTGCTAAATTTAAGAGAAAAAAGAGGAAAAAGAGACCGAAGTATGTGTTACAGAGCATGGTGTAAAACGAATGTTTTCAAATTGAGTTGCTATAAGCAGGGAGCTGTAAGGGATGGAGAAACAACACTCGTTCCTCCTTTGAAACTATGTGTTTTGCCGACACTTAAGATTCGCATTGTCTGATTCCTGAAGCTCCTCCAAAACTTTGAGGGGTTAGGCAGTAAAGACAATTGTTCTTGTCGTCTGCTACATCTGTGGGAGCTAGGATGATGTCCCCCATTGGTATTACATTGCCAGCCGTCAAGGAGAGCAAAATTTATTTCAACTTGTGCCGCCAGGTGCCACGTTTTAAAAGGGTATAGTGTATCTTTTTATCACTTTTAGAACATAGATACATTGTTCGCTATTTCAGGAACACTCCAGAAACTTTTGAAATGTCATCATTAAAATTTAGACTCCCATTGGTTTTCAAACAGGTATATTCCTTTCTTAATGAAGAAATTAGAACAATAATGGAATTGTGCAACTAAAGAGTGGTTGAACAGTCGTTTTGATCAAAAACGGTGAAAGCGTATCACATCTATCGGCTGCGCAGTTATCTTCAAAGCAACATTTTGACAACTGTCTTTGTTACAGGATTACTGCGCTTTGGAAGAGGGAGATCATCACCAAGAAGAAAAGTTAACAAAAGTCAAACATTAAGAACAAAGAGACCTGTCAATCAAATTTGGCTACCTGAAAAGGATTAAATTATTCTCAAGTACATATTGCCTGACAGATTTGGTCGATGTTTCTCCATCTCTCACAGCTCCCTGCTATAAGTAAAGTTTTGGGTCCGGACGGATTATGGAACAGAGTACTAAAAGTTTGCAGAGACCAGCTTGGATGGGTTTTCAGGGAATTATTTTAGAATTAGCTAGATCAGAGCAGAGTACCAACCGTGTGGAAAACCTTTACAATGACCGCTGCACCAAAGAGACCTAAATGTATCGAATACAATGACCTCGGATTAATATCCTTAACGTGTAATGTCATGAAGTCTAGAAAAATTAGTACTGAAACTGCTTATGGGACAAGTAGGAAACCAAGATCTTGACCCACTGCAATTTGCCTACCGCAAAGAAGAGGCTTCGATGACGCAGTCTTAACTTTTCTTCATGGTATTTACGAACATTTAGACACTACTGGAAATTTTGTTAGGGAGCTCTACATGGACTTTTCACGTGCTTTTAATACCATAATACCACATTTACTTGCAAACAAGCTCACAGAAATGAATGCATACTCACAGGTTGTGTTATGGACTCACAATTTCCCGTTAGATAAAACTCAGGTTGTGCGATTGGGAACATCAAGTCCCGTACAAACGTAATTAGCATGGGAGTACAGCAAGGGTGTGTGCTATCCTCCGCATTGTCTTCACTATACACAAGTGATTTCGTTAGTGCACATGACTCATGCTCTATTGTTAAATATGCAGACGACAGAGTGATCACTGGGGTATCCTACAAATGACAAACATAAATGACAACATAAATGACAACATAAATGGTCACATAAATGGCAACATAAATGACTACTTTGCAAATGTAAGGTATGTTACTGAGTGGTGCGATGCGCATTACCTTGAGCTAAATATACCTAAAACAAAAGAAATGTTATTCGATTTTCAAAGAAAAATTGTAGAGCATCGGAGCCGATTGCCATGACATGCACGACAAGGAAGTGGAACAGGTGGGCGAATATAAATACTTCAGAACCACGATTACTAATACACTTGATTGGACGAAGAATACTCAAGCTATGTATTAAAACCAAATCAAAGATTGTGAACTATCTCCATGCAGATACGAAAATTTAGGATCTGTTTTATCAGGCTTTAATTCAATGCGTCTTGACTTTAAACTTTGTTAAGATGAAAATGTCACGCAAATTGATAGGAATCGTTTGGACACTATCCAGCGGGTGATGCAGCGTATCATTGGACAAGACCTACATCCAATTAGTTTTCTATTTGATGAAAACGTCTTGCTTGAATAGGAAAATGTTAAGCAGGATCTAGGCCATCCACTAAATAAGTACTGGGATCGGACTGTGTCTTCCTCGCAAACATCGTTCTCGTTTCCGTCAGTCCTTTATCCCAAACACTATTCACACATTTAATCAACTTGTAAGGAGAATTAAAGTACCTCTCAACTTGATAAGAGGAATTTGGCGGTCTACATAATATGTAATTGTGAAACTGTTTATCCTTAGGCATGTATTAATTGTGTTATATGTTATATGTTGTAACGCTGGTGGTAGGCAAATTTCCACACTGTGGGCAATAAATTGTCATATCGTATCATATCATATCATAGTATATATAGACCTATTATAGCATAGCATATCGTATATTATATAACACCTTATTAATGCCGCTACATCTGATTGGACAGCCAATTTTCAACTGGACATGCTATGTGTATTGGGCAGATTGGAGAATTGGTAGTCACATGCCATGGGTTATTTAGCACTATCACAAGGTCGTGTGTAATCCATCGTGGGTTACTCTAAAATATAACACGGTGTGTGGCCCTATCCGCTCCTTGAATCATTTTTTCCCCAAAATCTGGCCTACTTAGGAAGGTAGGTGTTAACATATGAAACAAACAATGAATGTTTTCCATTCGTGTGATAGTATGAATGCGTACAATCTTTTAACTCATGAAATTATTCATACTATCACACTCATTAACATTCATTATTTGTATATCATATCATGACATATCATTTAATGTCATGTCATGCCATGCCATGTCATGTCATATATCATATCACAGGCTTATCATATCGTATCAAATGCCATGCCATGTCAAGTCACGTCACGGTCATGTTACGTCACATCATATCATATATCATTACCATAGTTTACTCATGATATCAAATTGCTTTAAGGGCCCCTCTTGATGCGCAGTCCCTGAAGAGGATGGAGATGTACCTTAAATTTTCGGAAAAGTGTTTAGGCCAGTATAATTCCATGTATTACTGCCCTATAATGAGATATGGAGTGCAAAAAGTTGGGAGAATATAAGTCCCAAGCAACCCCCACCGGATCCGCCCGTGAGCCCAAATACCTGATTCATCGCGTTCAAAAGTGAACGAACATACCCAGGGCAGAAGAATCAACACCGTTTATGGTTGAAATATTATCCGGATCGAGTGTTTGTAAAACTTTCCTTTAACCAATTAAACCTGAACGAGTTTTCGTATGCGGAAGCATGCTGTAGTTTTGGTGCGAGCCGATTTCCATTATATCTTGACGGAAACACTCTGAAGACTGACTAACATGCAACAATACAATCCAAGCACGATAATTTCGTCAGCTGGTTAACAAGTTGATTCAATTTGCCGACTAGGCTATCTACTTTATACTAAGATAGATGTGGTTTCAAACGGTCTACGTTGTCGCAAAGTGTTACCCGACTTCTACGTTTGTACATCTGTGTGAACGGAAAAGTCAGGTTTTGAAGATTTGTGCGGGAACCTTCTCTCGGGACAGCACAGAAGTCAACATGAGTTCCCGTCCTCTTATCAGGATTTGGATCTTATTGCTCTTGGCCAAGGAACACGGTGTGGTCCCTTTAACGTGTGAAATGGATACAGCTAGACTTCGCGATGTTTTCTTCTGTCCAACAGCGTACGTATACTACAATCCTTATGTAACATAGTTTGAAGGAATACCCAATTCAGTCTAGGGATCATTCGCACGATTCGATCTCTTTACGCGATTTGTCATGATCGACCATTGCGTGCGACAAATCGTATCGTGTGAATGGAGTTTCTCACAACGTTTGGTTGAGCACTTGGACGAAGCGTTGGCTTCCCATAGGCCTGGAAAGACATGATGATGCAAAGAATGCCTTGTGAGTGGTAGTCAGTCAATTGTGGTTGCTGTAGGTCGTGCTGAAGCTTTTTCTCCATTGAACGTAAGACGAAGCTTGAAGATAAGAATATGGATGTCATTGGGCAAGAGAACTATTCTTTACTGGAGTAAAAAGTCCTTTGTAATTTTTATCAAAGTGATTTTCCATGACTGCACCTTTCACCTTAAATTATCACCTGGGCAGTCATATTAGCTAACGTCGTACATTGCATACTTTACATCGTTTACGCAATAATAATATTTTTAGTAAACACCCATTTAAAGCTTATATGCAGACCATATGCATGAAAGTCCATTCCCCGACATTAAACATTTACCCTAAGCTCAGTTTAAGACTTTCCAACTGAAGCCTTGCGATAGCAAATACCATACAGTATAAAAACGGAAAGCCATTTTAGGAGTGATATGTAAACAACAGCAGGGAAATATAAATAGATATAACCAGGCATATTTAGAATCGTGTTTCTTTGAAAAAACTGTCCGGAATATAGAAGACAAGCAGCCTACAACTTACGTAGTGGTTGGGATGCACAATAACACGTAAATTACATAAACTCTCATTTATTTCTATGCTGTGCCCAAGATATATTATTGTTAGTTTAGTTTTAGTTTGGTGTGGTTTAGTTTAGTAAGTGCTTTTTTGTCAGTTCAGTCTTAGTTTAGTTCAGCTTGGTTTGGTTTGATGTGGTTTGGTTTGGTTTGAGGTGGTTTGGTTCGGTTCAGTCCAATTCAGTTTAGTCTACTTTAGTTTACTTGTTTTCATTTAGTTTAGTTTAGTTTAGTATGGTTTGGTTTGGATGGTTGGTTGGTTTGGTATACTTTGGTATAGTTTAGTTTATTTTACTTCAGTTTAGTTCAGTTCAGTTTAGTCTAAAAATGGTCAGTTGACCATAAAAAAGCCAGTCATAAAAAAGCCAGTTGGGATTATCGAGGGCTGGAACTGCAAGAAAAACGAAAGTCTGCCGAGTAACAACAATGTCAGTGGCTAAACGATATATATTTTGGCCGCAGCTAAGACGACATCCTTTGATATCATTCCAAGTTGCGCTGTTTCAATTTAGCACCAACCATATCTTGGTTGCAGTAAAACCTATACGCACCATCTTGTATAGACAGTACACAGATGCCAGTAGCAAACCTATACACAGTAAAGGTGACTAGAGTCTTACACTAAGCTGTACATGTACAGTTGACTTCTCTTCACAATATTTCGTGGTGACAGCAGACTTTCTCTTTATATGCATCAGACTTAACAAAGTATCACGGGCATGATTACATTTCGATATACAGCTAATCAAGCCACATCTGGAAATGGATGGGATAAAAAAATACCCATGACTCGAAGGAAACTCTGCAGTTTACCTTACGCAATTGACATCTCTCGCTGTACGGTTCTTTTGCTCTTCGTTGCCGTTTTGATCGTGCTACATGTGCATACTGGCTTGTTATCCCTGGAATAGGATAAGGAGTGCGCTTATTGATATTAGTTTTTGTTGTTGGATTTTAACCCCGTGACAGTAGTTTAAACATCGCAGCTAGGTTTCAATGTATTTTCTATGTTATTTGAGAGAGTCACATTACATTTTACTTAAAGGTAGTTCTTTACTTCAGTCTACCCTAAAGCTCACCCAGCATTTGACGGATGTGTTTTTATCGTTAGAGTTCGATCCCCCACTAAAGTTGTTGTTTTAACTTTGACCGTAAGTTGATTTTATTTTAACCACAATATCACTTGTAAACATTTAATCGACCTGTGCCTATAGTAAATTACATCTTATTTGTATAATCCATATTTTTCAGACTTAAGATTTAAAATAAGTTGAACTTATACCATAAAGTGGGTACGAGGAAAGTCTTTGTTCAGTTGTTTAATCGTTGAAAAAATGTCACCTTAGCAACACCTGTTTCCTTAAAAATGGTGTAAGCTTAGCTGGTGACGAATTCTCCTACTCGTTTAACATATTGATATGAACATCAGTACGAAACATCGTCAGTCAAATGCTTGCTAAGCGAAATAGAACAGAAGGTTGCCTAAGTAGGGGACGTGTATGCCTTTGCATTAGTTCTTAACTCTGGAAGTGCGTTCAATTTTGAAAAACGCTGAATTTATCGCTCTATGGAAGAGTGCAACAACGTTCTGCTTTTCTTTTTCAGACCACTTGATGGGGGGGGGGGCACCCAACACCACCGACCCACCCCCATAGGCGTCTGAGTAACCTACTTAGTGATCTATTTATTCCGACGCAACGAATTCGGAATAAATGCTATTGTGGTATCTGGTTTGAGATCATGACAACCGATGTATCTAAAAATATTAAAGGAGCTGAGTAGTGGCGTACTTCCAAAATAAATACATCATACCAAACGAGATGATTACCCTCTGTGCGTGGCTTATTTTAAAAATATTAATCCTAATGCGTTTTATATTCTCATTTAAAATGATCTTGCAAAGTAATTTTGCCATAACGGTCCTATACTATTCTTGGGTTATTTGATTTTACACTTGCAAGATTTTTGTTTTTTGTTTCTAGTTCGTTACTTTTTCTTCTGGCACCGGCAATTTTGAATCTTTTCCACTTGTATTGTTTCTGATCGATGCATCTACCCAGGCATGTAGTAAGTTAGTTAGATGAGGCTTAACGTCCCAGTTTCCAATCAACTGGTTCAAGTCGAGACGACTACGGCCTTTTCCCAGTTGTGGCTCACTGGCATGTAGTACACACAACTCACAAACCAGACACACTGCATGCATGGCTTTGATAAGTATCGGTATCGGATCGAATCGATAAACCAAAAAGCATAACCGGATGTGACGTAAAGAAGTCGGCGGGTCCGAGAATTTATTCTACTTTGGCGGCTACTCAGCTCCTTTAAAGAAAATAATCCAACTCAACAAAATACTTTTCCTTCCCTCCCACCTCTTCTTCAGCATAATTCAGTACAATGTTGATTATTCATACCTTGTATAAGTGATATGGTACTACCACGTTGACATATATACAAGCTCTAACAAGCTCTACAGAAGACCCAGTGCCACCTCTCCTCGGCACGACGCAGGTAGCGTGTACCGTATCATGTTGCCGTAACTCTTCATAGCCTAATTCCATTGAGTTCATTTAAAATTTTCACCCTCCATCCACCCATCCTCACCACCAACAGAGGTAAGTCTTCCAGGCAATTAATATACAGGCCAATTGCAGGGAAAAAAGGAAAACAGGGACACACCGTCATTCAGCTAGTGTATTATGTATGATTTTGATAAACCTAATGTTGCAAATACCATGGAGAATTCTACATACCCTATTGCTAAACTAAACTAATAAGAGCACTATGTCAATGCAACATCCTATTTGTACAAAAAGTGTACAATTCAGGTGTCGTATTGAGTTAGTATACAAGTTTGTCAAAAGTAAGATACCGTTATTGAAATGAATGTGTTTTTTTTTTCTTTATAAATTCATAAAAATAACTTACTTTCCCCCCATCTCCCAAACATAGGCTACAGTTCCCCAATTAGTCGTTATCATGTTCAAGGCAACGTGGCGGCTTTCCGGGGCTGGATTTGGGAATGCACTCCACCCCCTTTAAACGTTTCTGACCAATTTGTTGCCAAACTTTGGGCAAATTCCCGGGTAATTTCTGAAAAGACTGGTTTACCCTCAGTGAAAATATATCTCGTAAGTCTAAGCGCATGATAAATCTAATCGTACAAGCCGATGTCAAATTCTACATGAAAGCAGGGAGTTGTTAGGAAGGAGATCCAACGACCAAATCTGAAAGACAATATGTACTTGAAAATAATTTGATTCTTTTCAGGCATTGCAATTTGATTGACAGGTCTCTTTGTTCCTATTGTTAAGTCTCTGTTAACTAAACCCTTTTAATGATGATCTCCCCCTTTCTTTTCCAAGTAATCCCGAGACAAACGCCATTGTCTATACATGCTTTGAAGTAAGGTTTGTTTCCGCCAATGAACAAAATTCAGTCAGGATTTTTAGTAGAACGACTGGCAACAAACGTTTAAATAATGTACTTCAATTGTGCCTCCACGATTTTAATACGTCACCTGCAGGAAATATTGTTCAAGCCTATACATTTCTCTTAGTTTTTAGCAAATCTCCCCATCATTAAGAAACATATTCGAAAAGTAAGTCGTAAAGAAATTCTTAGCTGACTTTAAATGAAATGATATTTAGTGCGACGAATAACGACGAATGGTTAAAATTTTACATTCTTGCATGACGGCTGGCAACGAAAAGTTTATGAGTTCGACGTAAGGGGTGTGAGTTCTCAAGGTCATTTTGACAATGCCTCACTGATCCTTGTTGATCTAGGTATTGAGATAAGAATTTTGAGAAGAAAGGCAAGCTAACAGGAATGGAAAGGAAGGCTAACAGAACCTGTGTCAATGCGAACTCCACACATCCCTCTCCTTTCAAGGTTGCAGTTCCCTTTTCCGTCAAGACCATATACAAGACAAATGCATGGCGTTCCGGGAGGTAACTTGGGGATGCAGGAAAACTAAAAGCACTGTAACAGCAAAGTGTACATTTCAGGTGACGTATTGAGTTAGTGTAAAAAGTGTGTCAAAAACACTAGATACTGTTATGGTCAAACAATGCTTTTTTATTCCTTGCCGAAAGCAAAAGGAGTCTATGCAATCACGCGAGCGATTGTGTGTGAGTGTGTGTGTATGCGTGTGTATGATTGTGTATTTGTGACGCTTGGCTTGTAAGCACGATATCTCAAAATAACAATGTTCAGATGTTAGAAAATTTCCATACTTGGGATATAGAAATTACTACATTAAGAGAAAGATTCCTATTGTTTTAGGTGGAGGTCAAAGGTCAGGTGAGGTTAACAAAGGTCAAAAACCGAAAAACGTTGAAAACAAGATATGTCCAGGTAGGAAGCATGGATGTTTGTCATACTTGGCATATGGATGCGCTATAGTCAAAGATAAACGCTATTGAATTTGGTAAAGATCAAAGGTTATATGAGTCACCGGAGGTGAAAATACGAAATTTTTAAAACTGCTTGTGAACACGATATCTAAAGATAACAATGATGGACAATCTTCATACTTGGTATATGACTTTATCATATTGTGAGGAAGAACCCGATTGTTTATAGTAAAGGTCGAAGGTCATTTGAAGTCATCAGAGGTCAAAAACCGAATATCTTGAAAAAAAAAACGATATTTCAAGACAGGGATTATTGATCCTTTTCATACTTGGTATATAGATGTGTTACTTTAAGAGAGGGGGGAACCCTGTGAGTTTGGTGGAGGTCGAAGGTCATATGAGGTCATCAGAGGTGAAACTATCCCTGCTGAGACATTTTTTCATTTTTGTTATTCATTTTTAGGTGGGGTCAGAGGTCATATGAGGTCAACAGAGGTCAAGTTGTGAGCACATCGTAAAAATGATAAAGTCAAGAAGTATAAATATGAGGGATGAAACTCAGTGCAACAAATTACCCTTTTCAGCAAGGAATCACTAAGCCTTTAGGTTTTCTGGTTTAATTCATGACAAAATTTCCCCCTCTATACCACATATGGGGTACATTTCTTTACTTAGTCATTACCATAAACAAGGCAACTGCGAGGTTTGAGAGTATACAGGAATCTCCTCCCTCAAACCTGTTTCCCAGCCATTTGTTGCACGACCGTTGGCAATTTTCTCGGATACTAAATACAACATTTCCTCTCAAAACTGGCACAACCTCAATAAAAACTATCCCGCAAACCTATGATGGAACTTATGTTACAATGCGATGACAAACTGAATGCAGTCCCCTCCCCCCAACCCAGTTTCACAGCCACTTGTTACAAAACGGTGGGCAATTTTCTAGGGTAATGCAGTCTTTCCTTGGAAATGTGGCAAACACGCAGTAAGGGTATCCTGTGCGAATATGGTAAGCTTAGTGTTACAGTGCATAGTCGAATTCTATGTACCCTAGCTATTGCTAAGGAAATTTAACTGCATCGTGTCAATCCGATACCCCATTTGTAAGCGAGGTGTAAATTTCAGTTGTCCTATTGAGAGGTGTACAAATTTGTGGAAAACAAGATCCTGTTATCTCCAGGGAATGTGTTTTTAAACTTCGTGACAAACGAACTTCGAACTTTACTTTCCCTCCCCCACACTGGTTAGTTTCCCATTCAGCATGACCATAAAATGCCTTGCGGTTGCCTTGTACATTATACAAGGCAACCCCAAGACGTTAAGGGAGGGGATTTGTGGATACAGTCCCCTCCTCCAAACCAGTTTTCCTTCTACTTGTTACAAAACGGTGGACGATTTTCTCGGGTAAGTACAGCTCTCCTCGGAAGTATGGCTTACCTGCAGTAAAACTGTCCTTTACGGAGCTTTTAAGGTGTCATGCAGATGCTGAGACACTATGTGACTTTCTCGACTTTTTCCGGTAAAATATTCAGATGTTGACATCTGAGATCTTTTTATCTAAATATTTTAGCGTGAAATATTGAAATATTACATTACAGGATCTCAATATCTTAATATCGTCACTGAACGATTTTGAGATATTAACATCCAACATCTCGTTATTTTGATATTTTAGTGTAAAATATTGAAATATTACATTACAGGATCTTAATATCTTTTCTGAAGGATATTGAGATATTGACATCCAGCATCTCGTTATTTCAAAAATTTATTGTAAAATACTGAAATACTACATTACAGGATCTCAGTATATTAATATCTTTTCTGAAGGATATTGAGATCTTGACATCAACTTCTCGTTATCTCAATATTTTAGTGTAAAATATTAAAATATTTCATAACAGGATCTCAGTATCCTAATATCTCTACTGAAAGATATTGAGATATTGACATCCAAAATCTTGTGTTCTCAATATTTTAGCGTGAAATATTAAAATATTGCAATACAGGATCTCAATATCTCAATATCGTTCAGTGACGATATTAAGATATCAAGATCGTGTAATGTAATATTTCAATATTTACGCTAAAATGTTGAGATAACGAGATATTGGATGTCAATTTCTTAATACCCTTCAGAAATGATATTAAGATTTTGAGATCCTGTAACGCGATATTACATTATTTTACACTAAAATAGCCCATTGAAATAACGAGATCTTGGATGTCAATATCTCAATATCGTTCAGTGAAGATATTAAGATATAAAGATCCTGTAATGTAAGATTTCAATAATTTACACTAAAATACTGAAATAACGAGATGTTAGATGTTAATATCTCAATATCGTTCAGTCAAGATATTCAGATATTGTGATCCTGTAACGTAATATTTCAATATTTTTCTTTAAAATATTGAAGTAACGAAATGTTGGATGTCAATATCTTAATATTCTTTAGAAATGATATTAAGATAGTAAGATTCTGTAATCTAATATTTCAACATTTTAGACTAAAATATCGAAATAACGAGATGTTGGATGTCAATATCTCAATATGGTTCAGTGAAGATATTAAGTTGTTGAGATCCTGTAATGCAATATTTCAATATTTAGCGCTAAAATATTGAGATAAAAAGATCTCAGATGTCAACATCTCAATATTTTAATGAAAAAAGTCGAGAAAGTTACATAATATCTCAACATCTGCATGACACCTTAAGAGCTCCGTACCGTAGTCCTGTACGATTATGATCAACTTAATGTTACAATGCGATGTCGAGTTCTACGTACCCTATTGCTAAGAAAGCTAAAAGCATTGTGCCAATGCGGTGCCCCATTTGTACACAAGTGTACATTTTACGTGTCGTTTTGAGTTGGTGTACAATTGAAAATCTTTTTCGTGTTATTGTCAGACAATGCGTTTTGTAAAATTCATGACATGAACAAATTCCGAACTCCACCACATAGGTTTCAGTTGACCATTCAGTTAAGACCAAATACAAGGTAACGGCGAGGTGTTGGGGGGATTCAGGCGCGGATCCAAGGGGGCTTTCCTGGGCTCAGCCCCCCTTTTTCGCCACATCAACAATAAAAAAAAAACCCAAAATTAGCAAAATGGTATTCTAGGAGAATATTCGAGGGAGCTTTCAGCCCCCCCCCCCCTTTTTCGAAATGTCTGGATCCGCCCCTGGGATTGTGGGTCGCAATGTTCTTCCAAACTAGACGAATTTTGCATGAAATATTGCTAAGGAAAGGCCGCGACAGACTGTATCATTGCGACACCCCATTTGTACATCAAGTGCATATAACATTAAAGTAAAGGAGGCAAGCCAGAGAATGCACCGAAGGGGGAAAGATAGTTTAGGGGGCTCATATTTTCTTGGGGAGTCAAATGTGTTTAAATGTATTAAGGCAATGGTAATCGAAAATTACCTTTAGGGTTTGCTACCAGGGGGTCCAACCTTAGTTACAAGCTCAAAAAGAGATTGTTGTAGCCTACTTTGAGGAATGCATACGTATTTATAAGCAGTTATCTGTTGATCGGCGCAGATGTGCGCAACATAAAACGCAGTCCTTCAGGGGTATGTGCTAGAAGGTACATCTACATTTAGCGCTCAAGGTACACGTTTGGTGAATAAAATGCTCTACCATCCTTCCAATGTACCGTCCTACGCAACAGCTTTACATATAACGCCACAGCTCGGTTTTTATAGTATCACATTACATAAATTTTCCGGGAGGCTGAGAAACTCGAATTGACAGGATTTTGCTAAGGTCGCTTCTAGGCCTTCGGCGTAACGTTTGGCCTTTTGGCTAAGATTATGTGTAGTATCTGTTATTTTTAGCCAGTGTAGAATGGAGCCACGCATGATAGTCCCATGATGTAGAAGTCTGAAGGTCAAACGATTTTTCAGTTAAGTCTTTGTGTCCCTTCAGGGGAAGTACCTACTAGTGGGAGCAGGACTTCTTTGGGAATAGCCTTTGGTTTCTCCCTTCGGCTCTTCGCCAAAGAGTCGAGGGGAAGTTGGAAAATGTACCCTAATTGAACAGGTAGACAAGAAACTATTATATCTCTGAAAACTGTGGTGCGGACGAGACTCCATAACTATGATAAATAGATGTGCGGTACGTAGAACATACACTGTTGCCCTACCAAGTAAACAACATCAAGAAATGTTGCCTGTCAGTTAAATTTCGTGCTCTTATCTTCTTTCGTCTACATGCACCGATCGAATTTTCACCCCTACACTATTCTTTGCAGGCGAGAAAGATTTCCTGGATGGTGTCACTGCGATAAATCCGAAGTAGATCTGAGCAAATCCGGTACTATTGAGCAGATTGGAAGAACTCCTTTATTGTACTACTTTTCTGATACAGACGAAGGTACGCTGTTGGATACCAAACGAGGTTAGATAAAAGTCTTAGGCTCTGGTGACATGAAAAATGACATAGTTCGTTATATGACGTTTAACGCATAAGGACCTAGAATATGGCCACAATTCCTATCAAAATTCATCAAACATGGACGAATTGACAGGATGATTTCTATCTTACACCTACATCATGAATAAGCATAGTAAGGTTACTTGTGAGGTGGAAGGAGGCACTCACAAGGTTTTTTTCTTTCAAAGTTTATTTCGAGGACAGTTACAACATTGATATGCCGAAGGGCAGTGATTCACAAATTTTTCAAGGGTGAGGACCAAATAAACAGGCAGGGCCTAATCGAGGGCCTCATTCGAAGAAACTTGTAGATATCAAAGTGACGATATGGAAGGGAAGTAATCAGACACAAGGGCATACATCTAAGGTTAACGATTGGAGAAAAGAAGCTAGTTCGAAAGTGCATTTTCAGGTTTTTGAAGTGGGGGAACTGCCTGAGAGTTAAATGAAATCTTTTCAAATTTGTGAAAAGGCTTTTATGAAAGTAACCTGCGAAAAAACACCCATGGACTCCACATGGGTGTTGCCTTCGGACTCCACAAGGGGTAGTAGGGAGATCTCCTGCTTTCTACCCGAGAGGTGACTCAAGTTCTCATTGGTCATAAGACAAGTCGCTCCTCGAATCAAAAACTTTCGTATACCCCGTACGTTGACAGCAAAGGTTTACATATAACCTTTTACGCATTCTTTTGCAGCAACAGTATCCAAATGCGCTGCTCCGCGACTGGGGGATGTATGTCTGTGCCCTGCAGGGTTGAGCGATACAGAAGAACGAACGTGCAGAATGTGCCATAGCGAGGGTGTAAGCCAGATGCTGTGCTTGACTGTAGATGAGTACAACCACGTGATAATAAACGATCAAAACACAGATGATGCTGGCTGTAACATAACCGAGCTCTGTAGGGATGAGTGTGAGGAAGTCTGTGGGCTAACAAGGTAAAATCATTGGCTTGAAATCTTCTGTATAGAATCTACCTTCTTTCTTCCCAACTCTCCAATGAATGACGTACCTAACCGAAAACGGTGACAGTGTCAAGTTAAATGAAGGTATCAGCTGGGGTTGCGTGAGCAGGTGAGCCGGGTGTTTTCCAATTTCTGTGGGGTTGTTGGAGGAAGATGGTTGGTGGGAGTTGAGACAAGTGGAGAGAGATGTGGCTTTACACTTTTTAGTATTATCAAATATAGGGGCAGAATGTGGCTTTGACATCGAAGTAGGTGTTTTAAAAATAATGGAGCCTCTCAAGGACGAAAGAAGACCATGGAAGGGAGGAAACTTATTCTTTTAAAGCAAAAAACCCCCTCTTTTATGCGTAAATTTGAACCACCACCAAATCATTAAATGCTCGGCGGTAATAGTGAATATCATGTTTCGATATTCGTCTGAATTTACGCAGCGTAGGAAAGACTGATTTAGGGAAAGGAAGTATGGTCTGTAATAGGTTCAAGGTAAAATTAAATTTTGGGAAGCTGCATGTGCCTTTTTCAAGTTTTTCCTTTAAAATCAGTCCAACTTCCTTTATAATTACATAACAAAAGTACTTATACCTACACGGCTTTAGTTTCTATACGATGTTTGCTCTTCGATCATTTTTACATAAAACCATAGTCATTTGTGGGTGATTTGTCTCCAGGACAAAGTGAGCGTCTCTAGCGGTAGCTGTTGCCAAATAACCTAGGTCGAAGCTATATTAACAGCTTCAAAAATGTTGTTTTTTAAACCTCAAGATTGTTGTCTTGTTTGGTATTTTTTTAATCTGCCTTACCCTACTTTTTTATTATCAAATCTTTGCTTACGACACAACTATTCGTTTCCTTTCAAGCTGCAAACAATGACACTGTGAATGAGACAAGAACACTAACAATGCCTAGTCCTTATTTTCACTGGTAGAACTAAGAATTCAGGTTGCAATAACAATTGCCTTAGTTATGTATCTGTATAGCACTGAAAGATACAGAGGATTCAATGAATCTCCCTGAAAGTGGTTGTAGTTAATGCATTTCTTCACCTCAGCCAGTGAGCCACAACTGGCAATAAGGCCGTGGTCGGCCCGACTTAGACCAATTCGTTAGAAACTTAGCCGTAAAACCTCATCTAACTCTAACTCACCTCAGCTGTATTGTATGTCATGGCTTGGGTTGTGGCAGTCCGATTGATGTTTTGAATAAGGAATAGGAGAGCTGACTATTTAGGGAAGCAAATACTGCATACAATGTGCTAAATTCTTCAAAGAAATGAATCCTCCCATCCTCCTGACCAGACGTCCATTATATACATTCACAAATTTGCCAAACAAGTCTCTCTATAAGAGCTGTAAGGGCCTGTATCTGCATGCTTGGAAATATTCCTCAACACAATAATTAGCACAGAAGTACATGTTTGCGTCAGATATCACCTACGGCTAATTGCGGCGCCACCAAATCCGGACGTTTTGTTTTATAAGGTGACACATTTGTGTCTCAAGACAAGCATATATGCATGATATCATGTCTCCAGGTTAGGTTAGGGTTAAAGCAATCAGGAAAGGTATAGGGTTAGAAGGATCGAGACTTGTTATTTGCCTGATATCATTTTACGGATTGGGTGGCGGCGCTATTAGCAATATGAATTATTCAAAGTGTGAGGCAAATTCTTTGTCTCACCTTTTATCTAACTTTGAAGTCTGTGTCCTGAGAATGGGATGTACGCAATTTTGGGTAAAACGTGAACACCTTTAAACCACCGCACAGCGGCGTGTTGTCAGTGGGACGAAGTGTCTAGTACAATGAAGTTTTGTGATAATAACATGAATAAATTTTACCCAACATACGTAAAAGGACTTAGCGTGCGACACATGTTTGTCAGGAGAATCTTGCAATGTAGACTATATGTTGAGAAGGTGAAATTTCATGAATGAAACTTATGTTTTAAAGTTTCCTTTTCCTTCTCTCTATTTAGAAATGAAATTGTTCCACCTTCTCTTCGAAAAATCATGGCACTTACATCAACTCAGGGTTTGTAGAAATGTTTATTTCTTACCTCATACCATTCATCTACGGTACAAGAATTTAAACAGAAAATAAACACAACAATCATCATTTGATCGTGTCTTGCTGGGCATGCCAGTAATACAGTCAGAGGACCCTCAATGCACTTTTTGGCACTGTATTTTTAAACGGCTGGCATCCGCCATTTTTGCATCAATTTGGCTGACACTTGGTCAGTATGTTGTCAAAGATATGATTTAAGACGGAAATCATATTTGATGAAATTTAGCATCATTTTAGATCATGAGAAGTACTTTTTCTGAAGTCGTAAGAAGGCTTTCTTTTCCCACAGTTTTTGATTCGAATTGTTTGGTTTGAACTGCTGTTTGGTAATTCTGGATAAGATCGAAGACAACGTTCATCGACTAAACCATATGCAATACTTTTTCTCCTTTTTCGAAAAACTGGTAGAACTCATGTCACAGAGCCCTCTGTAGGTAACGTGGGCCGTGGCAGCCCAGTATTTTAAACGTTAATCAGGCTAATGGACTCGATTTTCGTAAGGAAAATGAAGGAGAGATAAAGAGAAAGAGAGGAAGACGGAAGAGGCACAGTGTTGTTGCAATACTGAACCTTACACTCTAAAAACAATTTGGTCAAATTGACCAATGACTGGGTCAACTATGCACCGAACCAAATATGGTCAAACTTTTTGATTAAACTATGGTCAAATTTGACCACTTATTGGTCAAAGTTGACCATAGTTTAGTCAGACTATTTGACCATATTTGGTTCGGTGCATAGTTGACCCAGTCGTTGGTCAATTTGACCAAATTGTTTTTAGAGTGTACACACACACACACACAACACACACCCACCCATACAAAATAGGTGTCAATCGGAGACACGTTTTTGACAGTGAAAATGTGGATATCCCCAATTTGAGGTGTATCCACACTTGACTAAGGAAAAGAAAGCTCATGTCCCCGTTTAACACTTATTTGGCGTATACACACACACTCATACACCAACACATGGTGTGTTTCCTAATCATAGGTTCATAACATGGGAAATGGGGAAAACACTAAAATGTTTCAAACTTACTGGGCACATCTTTGGAAGGTGCAAAATCCAATTTCATGACAAATTTTGCATTTGGCAATTGGGGATATCCACACTTGCCCGGGAAAAACAACGCTCGTTGCCCTGTGAAAAAACGCTCATATCCCCGATTTACACCAATTACATACGCGCACACACACAAGTTGTGAATTTTCCAACATGCATGGACGTACGAGGAGGGGGGCTATTTGGGGGCATAATATATGTTATTTTCGTGCAAATAGGAAAAAGTTTTGCATTACGGACAAAAGTGCACAGCTCTACATTGCACTCAGAGAAAGGTGCGAAGTAAACTTCCAGATCGAGTCATTTCTCCGACTTTCAAAATAATGTCTTGCCCAACTGAGTAAGTGGGTGGGGTTGAATGCAACATCGGTGTTCACACCTTTTCGTACAAAACGATACAATGGAAACAAGAAGATTGAGTAGTAGCTTTTTATTTCCTTGCTGTATTTTTGTCAAACAAAACAAGAAATGAGTGAGACTAGTTGCCACAAAAAGGATGTTATGAAATACCAGAGCCCTAGCGGCGTCACTGTTTTCTGTTAGTGCATATCGTCTTAAGTCCAAGCTTTGTGTCGATAATCTTGTTCATAATTCAAAACGTCCTGTTGCAACTACTTTAGTTAATCATGATCAAGAAACATTTCCAAATGTTGCCAAGGTTCATAAATATATAATTTCCTCATTTTACATATAAAGTATTATATATATGTATATATATATGTATTTATATATATATATATATATATATATATATATATATATATATATATATATATATATATATATATATATATATATATATATATATATATATATATATATATATATGTGATACACGCTATTTTGTTACCGTATCTGTGCTCTCGTATTGTCATCTTTGCGGTGTTTTCTACTTATCATATATATATATATATATATATATATATATATATATATATATATATATACACTCTGGTGATTTTCTGTCAAACTATACTTATTTTATAAGGGATAATCTCTATCTAGGATTGGTTTCAATTCAAGATCGAATGTATTAACCAATTACTCTTCGACCTACACATTCTAACTTCGATCTACCAATCACGACTTATTGAATATTCATACCCGCTTCAGGGATTACCATGGTAACAAGGAGAGAGAAACTGAGCTCGCTGGTATAAGAAGTCTGTTGTCTCGTCTGGAAATCAGCTGCATTGGCTGGTGGTTCTAGGCACGGCCGCGAAAGCCGTTGACCGCACGAGTTCAAGTTCCAGTGCTGCTTAGTTTTCCTCTCTGGTGCTTTTCTTTCAACCTTTCCTTCTTTGATAAGGGCTAAGCTCTATCTAGGATTGGTTTCAATTCAAGATCGAATGTACCAATTACTCTTCGACCTATATATATATATATATATATATATAATAATTCGCCTAGTCTGAACGAATTTTTGAATAAGTGTAATTAAGTTTGTAATTGCTGTAAGTAAAGGGATGTATTTACTTAAAGTTCTGTTTACATGCCACCAAAAAGAGCTGCTTTTCCTTGGCAATTTAAGAATTAAATCCTCCAATGGAAGATCCGTCAGAATTATTTCAATATCTTTTTTACCGTTCTCAAGATATACCTCCTCAAAGCTGGATGATTTATGAAGGAACTCATTGCCTATGCAAAAATAATGATGTGAAGTGTTGCACAGTGTTTAGATTTCTTCTGTTAACCCTTTATAAAGTATCTCTTAATTTCTGATAAGGTAGTTTACAGTTTGGTGAGTGATATTAATATTTTTCAATGAAACAGTTTTAAATTCCATGATAAATCCCTCAGGGGAAACCAATGCTACATGTGTCCTTGAAATGAAGGTTGCAAAAACAAACGCTAACATTAGCCATATATGGTATGTCCCTCTTGCGACATCACAAATTTGCAGGTATAGTTCATGTTTATTCATGGCAAGTGTGAAACAGAAATTGGTCTGTAAAATGGTTAATTTTTGATGGATTTTGATGGGAATTGCGTCTATTTTCTGGATTTTTCATGCTTTTTAAATCAAATATCCAAATATGTGATTTGCATGTCACCAGACCTTTAAACACTATCTCCGTCAAAGGAAAAAAGGGCGAGCTGCTGTTCTCATTTACAAAATCAATTGAAGACTGCCGTAAGTTATTTCAGCTGTGATGCTTTGTAGAAAAGTATCAAGAAATGCATACTTATAATTGTACCCGTATGAGGTACGCAATGACTGTAAATATCTGGACAAGAAATTACTTGTATGTATTTTGTATTGCTTATTTGAGGTAGCACAAAATATATGGAGGAAAAGTGTTAATAACTATTATTTAAAGTATTATAAAGATTATTTTGAAAACTTTGCAAACATCATATTCCAAGATGGAAAACATTGTTGAATCTCATGCTTGTCAGGTAGGTGCCCTGGAGAACTATTTTTTTTTGTGGACGTAAAAGGTCATCTGGGGTCCCTAACGGTTTAATCAAAAATCCTGCATGTAAGCACAAAATAGCTCAAGGAATCAAAATTGGACGTATGCCATATTTTGCAAGAAGCACGCCATATTTTGTGCCATATTTACTAAATTCATTTTCTAAATAAATTTTCAATTGCTTTAAGAAAAATGAAATAACTCAATTTGTTAAAAAAACCTTAAATTGATTACCTTCCGTCACCACTCGGAATACAACGTTCTCAGCAAAAAGTCTCTGTTTTTTCCGCGGGGAAGTACAGTTCAGTAGGCAGTGGTTTTGGATGAGTTCAGTTGATCTTATACTGTAAACTGTATAAAGTCGGATAAACCAAAATGTGTGGTATAAGTCCTGGCTCGTGATTGTATGTTCGTATAAGATGTATCAGTAAGGAATAACCTGGTTCTACCACATATTCAGAGGTAGGCTTCTTGTTGGTATTATACGGCACACGACCTATTGTTAAATATTTTGGTAGTCCAAGTTCATCATTGTATAGAGTGTAACTGTTTAAATGCATGTGTAAGCAACTGGAACCTTGTGCCATTAGGTTTAGGAAGTGTATTGCTCTTTGTCTTCTCTTACTGTAAATGTGGTAAGTAACAAAATAAAACCATGTTTCGTATTCTACTTTGGAAACATTGGAATGGTTTCATGATATATCTAGAAATTACCTACCACGGTCAATTTTAAGATGATATTATAGTCCACTTTTCATCTACTTAGCCAGCTAGAGTTTCCTTTAATAGTGCTGGTAAATGAAATGAGACTCTTCAATGCCTCTTATACCCTGCTCTTGTACCTAATCATTCAGCCTGAAGGTGAAAGTTCAACATGAAGGGCTCTCAACAGATTTGGACTGGTATATAGGCTTAAATGAATATCACATGTCCCCAAAACTCTTGAACCCAGCGTCATGATGCACATGTAATGCTTATTTGCGGTTTGTGCCCATACTATGCTGGTACACTAACAGACCTTCTAAGTGTTGAGTACCCAACGCCCGATGCATAGAAATGAGCACTCAGTTTCTACACACTGATTTTCCATTTATCATCCACCTTTACAAAACAGAATAAAACAGAATAAGTTCAGCCAAAAGATACTGAAGCAGTTCAAATGACAGACTCTGTTTGTTTAACCAGGGAGTGGTTATTCGGAAGGAGATACATCGCTTTGGAGGGAGGTTTGCACTGCCAAGGTCACACAGTAATCTGTCCCTGTATCTTTCTCGGCATTTCTATAAGACTTACACTGGATTAGGTAGTGCATACAAAAGGGATTTGTCGTCTGCTACATCTGCAGTAAGGCTGGGTATTTGTCGCTACGGCCATAGCATTGCCAGTCTTTGAAAAATGAAAAAAAAAATTGTCTTTGGCGCTCGGATGAGAGTATACCAATAAAGGTTTATGTAAAAATATGAGCATGATTCTATACCTGGCCATTTCCGGAAACTTCCGGAAACTTTCCGAATTGATGTGACAAAAATTAGACTTTTGCCTCTGCAGCTCATTTGTTCTATAGGAAGGGGAAAATCTCATTGAATTAGTTGAATGAAACAGTCGTTTCAACTTATGAAGCACCTGCCCCTAAGTTGGTGGCCACGTAAACCTACTCATCAAAGCATTTTCCTGAGTGAGCCAATTGTAATAGGATTACTAGACCTGAATGGTGTTGCTAACCTATCGATATCAAACTGAAGCCAACGAATAAAACAAAGAATTCCCCATCAAAGGAATAAGTAGCTTATCATTGATAATCTCCTCGGAATTTAATGGGTCTTGAGTATTAGCATAAATTAAACTTTCCGTTAAACCTCCTTATCCGAATAACAACTCGCTGGTTTAACTGTTGTTTATATATCTAATATGTGTGAAATGGTATAGGGGTGCACCAACTGTTGCACTTTAAATGTAAAAGAATTTACTTACTCAGAACTATCTCCCTATTACTTATGGTGACGGTCAAAGGTCATTTGAGGTCACCAAGGTCACACGGTGAAAACTTGTTAACACATTATCTCAAGAGTATCCACGATGAATCTTATGTTTGACACGTTCGAGTGATATCCCATTTATAGTACCATATGTGCTTATTGATTTTTGTGGCGGTCCAAGGTCATTTGGGTCATCAGAGATCAAAAAGTGAGCACCTTTACGTCGCTCGTTAACAGGATTACTCAACAAGAGTAAAGATGAGGAAAACTGTACTTGATATGAGAGTGTCGCAGTTTATTGAAAATCGTGGTTGATTTGACAGAGCTCAAAGCTCATTTCAGGGTACAAGATGTCAAAATTGTGAAAATCTTGTAACATGTTATCTTAAGAAAGAAAACATGAGTGAAACTCAAACTTGGCATGTGGGTGTCCAATATGGAAAAAAAACAAACGCCTTATTGATTTTGTAAAAAACTCAGTTGTGGTCAATATAGTTTAAAGGGTGGTTAACTTCTGAGCACGATATCCCAAGACAAGAAAAGTTTGGTGAATCCCAAACTTTGAATGTGAGCAACTACCATTAAGTGAAGTAATCCTACTATTTGTGATAAATGCCAAAGTTCATAGGGCTCAAGAAAGGAAAGGAAAGGCAAACTGTTAACAACTTGTTAGTATAGTACCTCAAGAAAGCAATTTTGGAAAATTTCCTTCTTGGCATTTGAGTGCCTTACATTTAGCGGGATAACCCTGCATTATTTGGTGGAGTCAAAAGTCAATGTGGTTGCGAAAGTAGTAAACAGACAATATCTCAAGAAGGGTAACTTTGAAGAGTAGCCGGAAGGTCTGGGGTTCGACTCCTGGCCGGGTCATACCGGAGACTTTAAAAGCATGTTCTGGTGACCAAATTTGATGTTTTCAAAAAAAGCAGAAAAATTTTCTGTGTTAGGCAGTGAAAACCCCATCTCTATAGCATCTTGCATCTGGAAGATATGAATTTTTGAAGAAATGCTTTATTTTTATGTTCCGCAGTGCATGATGGGAAATCTGTGATGTCATCTGGGCAAATTGATTAGATGTAGCTTTTGTATTTCTTTATAATGTTGATATCACTAAATTGATTATTTCATACCTTTATTTGCTGTAAGATAAGTATGGCACAGTTTTACACTACATCTACACGGAAAAGCATCTAAACATTCCAACAGTATCAAATTTCAAGGACAAACAAGGTATCCAATTATAAAGAATAACAAAAGGAATCTGAGACAATTTGCCCACTTTGCTTCATGTTCTGTGACCTTGAGGAAATCTGGAGACATTTCTTGTCAAAAGTAACCAGTCTTTTGGAAGGGATATCTTGAGTTAGGAATGGAGTTTTGGTATGGGGTTTGGATGACATGTAGTGAAAAATTTTTATCTTTCCTATAAGACCCCTACAAAATGCCACCAGACAATGCCTTTAAAAATGGAACCTACTGCCATTGCGCTTGGTGCTCAGCATAATCAATGGAGTAGGGAAAACAAGCCAGTGAGCCACAACTGGAAAAATGCCGTGGCCGACCCGACTTAAACCAATTGGTTAGAAACTGAGCCGTAAAACCTCATCTAACTAAGTAACTAACTAACTAAGTAACTAACTAACTAAGTAACTAACTAACTAACTAACTAACTAACTAACTAACTAACTAACTAACTAACTAACTAACTAACTTGAAGAGTACCAAACTTGCTGTTTACATAGCTAAAATAAAAGGGCCCGCCATCGCCTGGCAGAATGAAATTTACATGTAGGCTCTGAAGTTTCCCTTCGTCAAGGAATCATGGAACGGTAGTTCTGGTTTAGATTAGCAAGATCAGTTCATCGAAGGAGGCCCTTCACATGTGATTGAATTTGATTTTCGTTTATGATATTAACGTTCAGTATTAAAACAGTTATGATTATTGAAGACCACATTTTTCTTTGCAGACATTGATCCCTGTGATTCTCAGCCATGTTACAATGATGGTACTTGCACCTCTCTCTTATCTCTCGCCTTCTGCTACTGTGAACCTCCATTTTATGGAACCAGATGCGGTAGGTTCAGTACGATTGAATGAAACTTAGGGTATGAAATAATCAGTTTGCAGTATTTTACAATGATACCGGACAACAAATGTGGAGGAATCCTTTGTTTTAAAATTACAGCCTCATGTTGCATGGCTATGCTAATGTAGCTTAGCTTTGATTTGATATTTCAATTTTATAGGGCTGGTCAAATGGGTACTAGTACCTTGCTACTTGTTAAAACCAGAAAAGCCATAGGCTTAGACGCTTAGTGATTCCTTGGGAAAACAAGCCAGTGAGCCACAACTGGAAAAAAGGCCATGGCCGGCCCGACTTAAACCAATTGGTTAGAAACTGAGCCGTAAAACCTCATCTAACTCCTTGCTGAAAGGGGTGCTTTCTTGCACTGAAGTTCATCCCTGAAATCTATGCTTCTTGACTATATCATTTTTACGATGTTTTCATAACTTGACCTCTGCTGACCTCAGGTGACCTTTGAACCCCACCAAAAAGTGAATAACAAAAAATAAAAAAGAACATGTCTTAGGAGGGATTTGTACCCGGGCCGTCCGCTTGAGAAACAGAGCTCTAATCCATTACGCCATCAGAGAACTCGTTCAGCGTATGGTATTTCCAATCATGCTAAAGTCACAACATCCTTTACACGTGTTCATAATAAGGAAATTTAAACTGGTTTTATTACTGTAACAGTTATGCTTGTGAAAACTAAATGTTGATATCTCTAACTTTATCTTTGGAATTGTAGAAAAATTCAGCAATAACTTTTCGTTGGTCACGAAACGTTAGACACAATTTGGAGGTACCGCCCACTGTCCATTTTGTTTACGAGGTTTTCGTGGTGTCACGTCTGATGACCTCATATGACCTTCGACCTCCACTAACCATAGGGTTCCCTTTCACTTAAAGTAACACATCTTCGTACCAAGTATGAAATGTATCCATTAACCCTGTCTTGAAATATCGTATTTTTTCTAGGTTTTCGGTTTTTTACCTCTGATGACTCTGACCTCCACCAAAAACCAAAGGGTTATTGCTCTCAATATGAGAAAGTTACATACTAAGTATGAAAATTGTCCATCATTGCTATCTTGAGATATCGTGTTTACAAGCACATATTAAGAACTGTGAACGGTGACCTCAGATAACCTTTGACCTTTTCCAAATCAATAGGGTTAATCTGTTGACTAGAACGTATCCACGTGCCAAGTATGAAAAGTATCCATGCTTCCTATATAGAGGTACCGTGTTTACAAGGTTTTAGGTTTTTTACCGATGGTGACCTCACCTTACGTTTGCCCTCCACCAAAAACAATAGCGATCTTCATCTTAATACATTATTTCTATATCCCACTTATGAAAATTATCCAACAAGCATACATACACACCTCCACATAATCGCCTGCGTGATTGCATAGATTCCTTTTGCCTTCATCAAAAACAAAACTTGTTATGGACCAGATAGGAATTGAATAGGGAAGGTCCCGGTTGCTAGGGCTAATCGCTTTAAATGACGTCATTCTTATCCAGTCAGCAACTTTCCTAAATGCAGGCGTCTGACAGGTTTTCCAAAGGCAACTTTAGCCCATATAAGCACTTGCCTAAGACTACGAATGCACAGATCACAATTTTTACATCAAATGCCTAACAATAGTCTTAATGTCAGAAACAAATGGCATAAAATTGAAAATGAGATGTGTCAAACGAAGAGAAGTGCATAATGCTTTCCTTTAGTAAATTCATGGTCAAGAAGCCGCGTACATTCATCAAAGTTGACCGTGAATGAACACCAGGAAATTCCCTTTCTCCTATTTACAGGGGCCGTAGGCGATAGCCGGAGAAGTTGCCCTGTAACTTCTACCAGCTGGGTACGTCCACATTAAATGTAACAATGAAAATTCACTTTCTTTAATGAAAACACAAAAATTACAAATATGTATTGTAATCTCTGGTTTTAAAAGGTCGACAAAACTACAGCTTCTTCTGAGTAATGTTCATATGTATCTTACAAGGCCTGGGAAGTACCATTTCAGGCAATCTGGGAGGAGTTCTTGCAAACCTTCCCTCGGTACAGTATGCGGTAACTATGGTGGTTCTCCGCTTAGATATTTCACATGTCAGCAACTTTTCAATAATATTCCTACAACTGTGCCCAAGAGCGTCAACAGCTTCTCAAAAGTGGAGGGGTACCTTGACCAGACCTACTTTTAGGGCGAATCACGGAGGCTTAGGAGAGAGGAATCAGGGACTCCCTTTGGGAGCCCACGACTCTAACCCATTAAATGGATGTTTCCATCATTTTCTAGTTTGATTTCATTGAATCAGCTATAATACAAGCTGTGGAATTAATCGTGTGCTAACATTTTTGTCAGGGTTCTCGAAAAAATGGGGAAACAATCCCCTACACTTTCAAAAGAGGGAATGTCCCCCACCCCCACCTTTTGAAGCCCATGACCATGCCAGATGAAAGACACCCCCTTGAATCTGGGGTGACTAGGTCCCCCAAGGTCTAAAATCCGGCTATGTGTGAGATGTAAGGTTAAGTGGTTATACCCTCACAACTTCATCCAATTTTGATGATATGTATTTATGATATGATATTGTTCTGAAAGTTTAAAGAAAAGTCTGACAGGTTTGATCAAGGTGAGGCCATGATGTCAACTGTGCTTGCTTCAAGTTCAATATGGATTGAAAATGCGATAACGTTATTTGCTTATATCTCAGGAACCACACACGAAAACGAAATACAAATATAACCAAATGTGTGAATTCCGTTCCTCTCCGGCCTATCAAACCTGATCTTCACCGTAACCCTTCTTTAAGCCCCGGGTTCGTTGTAGTAACTACAGACAGGTGCTGGAGCTATCAAAAATGCCATTATTTGAAAGATGTTGACAAACTTAGGAAAAGTGGAAAGCAACATCAACAAGCACTGAAAGGAAAGTCTCCATGCATGTTCTAATAAAATCCAGAAACAGGGGTTGTGAGGTGAAACCGGTTAATCACACAATCTTTGATAAAAAGCACTATCCTTTTGCTCGATGTAGCTCCTGATCAATTGGAGATTCCAAGGTTTCGGACTTACCCTTATTTTGATTCCTTGCCGAAGGCGAACGGAATCTATTCAATTATGTTGGGGAGTGATTGTATGTGTGTGTGTGTATTTGTGTGTGGATGTATGTGTGTTTTGTGTCGCTTTCCTTGTAACCACACAATATTGTAACGTCGACCATTACGGCTGTCCAGACTTTTCCGACTTAACAATTATGAGATAATATACATGTCAAATACAATGCAAAACATCGATTTAAAAGGTGAAAATAATCTATTTCTTCTTACTCTGTCTTGTGATTCTCTTCTTCACATAACATTATTGTATACAGCATAAGAAGTTAACTTTGTCTTGGAGCGTTTTTCTCGAGCAGTAACATGCTCCCTAAGTTTCTCATTAGACTATAAATAATGACATTAAAAAGTGAAATAACTTACAGAATTATTGTGCCAATCCATTTGAAATAAAGGAACTACTTACTCTACAAGACAAAGAACACAGGTGAATATGAAATGCAATTTACGGTTTCTCGGAGAAACAACTTCTGACTCAGAATCTCTAGTAATTGCAACTTTGGAAAATTAACAACTTCGGAGTAGGGTATGTTACGAGCTACGGCAACAGCCAAACAACAGCAGCCCCGATTTTCTGAAAACACGGGCTTTTATTTCAAATTCCCCCTAGTAACGGAAACTCGTCCATCCTTGATTGGTTGAAGGGGTTACAACCTTGGTCAAAGGTCTACTATTATGACATGAATGTTTTCGTTATTCCCTGGGTTCTGTACACATGACCCGTGGTCACTGACCATGTACCCATCACGACCCGAGCTTAGGTAGTACACATTTAAAAGAAGTGAAATTAAGCTCCTGCAGAGCATGAGCTCTACTGAATAATACGCGTCCAGGGGGGCTAGACAAACGTATTCCTGGGGAGGCCGCACAGAAAATGGTGATAGTGACAGTCTTGATAGCGCTATCAACTCTCTATCAAACCTGCTATTATCAGCAGGTGCAAAATGACCGCACAGAAGACGCTGATAAAACTGCTCTCTGATTAGGTGCTGACAGGCTTAGTAACATATTACAGATCGGTGATTTCCCATTTGGTTTGGCCAGTAATCGCCATTTAGAGTGTTTTATTCAGGTATGCTACCTCAAATACAGGAAAAACAGGTAGAATTTGTCCATAGATCACGTCACTTAGACCTACATTTGATGTACATCCTTCGTGTTGATAAAAGCCAAGTATTTGCATCCTCGGCTCTTGTGAATTTAGAATGTATGAGATTGTGCGTTATGTACTACTATGCAATGGTATTAAATTTAGGACGAAAAAATTCCATCTGATGGCCATAGCCTCCGGGGGCAGAGAGAAGTTGCCCCTTGAGATTTCCAAATCGTAAATAAAAGTTGACCTACTTGAGAAAAAATACGTAAATGCTTAAACTTTCGCTGTCAAAATTATGATTTCTAGGACCCCCATACCTGGGAAATTGTATAATAAAGTTTCCTTTCCCCAATTTTTCCCGGGGGTCACCCGCCCTGGATGTATTCTTAATGCGGGTTTCTCTTGACGAATAAACCATAGTGTAGCTCCTACAAGATAAACAGCTTGAATACCTTCACCAGCATATACGTTGGCGAAAGATAAAATAGCATATGGTTACCTTTAATCATTAGCTAAATTTAACGAGCTGGTAAAGAAACTGAATATAAAAGGAATAAGCAGAGGCCGCAAACTTATTTTGAAACACAGCTAAACCTTTAAATGTCCTATTGTTTCAATTCAAGTATCTTTCGTGATGTGTTAGATTAAAAAAATATTGCATATTCAAGATAAACCAAGGAGCTACTTTATACGGAACTTTTACAACTCAGAAAGGTATTGTAACGTGATCCGTAAAAGCCATTCATGAAGTAGGATTTCCGGGTACACTAATTCAAATTGGGGTGACTGTATTTTAACTTTAAATAAAATCTAGTTTTTCTTCTTGAAATCTAAATTTGTTAAAGACTAACTTAGCATGAAATCTAAAAGTTAAGAATGCTTAGGTGCAATTGCTAAGGTCTAAAGCGTGTCGTTTGCCCCATCTGGGACACATTTGACCGAAAATTTCCTTACAGTCCTACGCTATGGCTACCCGCCAATCGTTGGTGGATCCCCTTGTGACCGCACTAGAGTGCTAGGAAGAAGCCTGCACCGGGTACCAGCCTTGTAGAGGTGCCATGCCACCGTCGAAAAATTCCGTAAATAATTAAAATTTCAGATCATGTCTTTACTAAAGATAACACCACTTTTTAGATCTAGGAAAACTTAAAACACGGAAACCTTTGCAAAGAGTAGAGGTGTCATCTCTGCCCTGAGGCAACGTCCCCTCCAATTACACCCTAACAAAAGAGAAACAAATCACTAAAAATGTTGATCCCTAAACACAAAATAGATTCAACGCTTAACGAATCTTTACCAAAGATTGCAACGCTTTGCATTCAAGCCACCTCACAAAAAGTGGGAATTTTGCAAAGCCCAGTCAGCAGGTCAGTCTCTAGCCCCTTCCCCCTAAAGGCCTGTATACACGAGCAACATTTTTAAAACATTCTCAAAACACTTCACTTGCAACAAACCCAAAACACGCTTGTTTCGGTTTTTTGCACAGTGTAGAAAGGGTAGCAACAATTTGAAAACATTTTGAAAATGTTTTGAAAAGAATTGACAGGACATTTCTTCTGCAACATTTTGAAAACATGTTGTATGCCCTGTCTACATTGTGCAACAAACCGAAAATAAGCATGTTTTTGGATTTGTGCCAGTGGACGTTTTGGAAGTGTTTTGGGAATGTTTTGAAAATTTTGCTCGTGTATAAAGGCCTTAAGACTAATGCAAATTACTCAGTTTAGTTGGGGACAATTTCCCTTACTACTAAGTCATTATCACAGAAACATATTTGTAAGTCAAGGTACCGTTTTTCTAATTCCATTCCTACACTATCGAAAAGATGAACAAAAATTGTTTGAAAAGTGTTATAAGCAACCTCATTCACTAGTTCTGTTTTAGGTTTGCATATATTTGCCTTTTCGGATCGTTCCGTTATCTACGAAGTCGATGTCGACCGCTGTGCTGTACATTTTCTTCCATTAGGAATTAAATTTTGTGCTATCAATGTCACTATCGGTGCCTTGGTCACTGTTAGTGAGTTGATATAACATTACCAGTAGTGATAGTTTCTGTGCGGCCTTACTGATAGCCTATCAGCGCTGATAGCTAATCCCTCTAAGCTTCTGTGCGCCCAAAATTTTCTATCAGCGCTGTTAGTGGTGTTGATAGCGCTATCAACGCTTCTCTGCGGTCGACCGTGAACTTTACAGAATTAATGGCGCTGTCTAGGAATCAAAACGAGGCGAGTATAATACTGATAGCGATGATGGATACTTCTCATACTTGTTATAGAATTATCATATTCAGAGGAAGAACCCTTTTGTTTTTTTCAAAGGTCATGTGATGTCACCAGAGATCATAAGTCGAAAACATTGTTAACACGATAATTCTGTGTATGAAGCATGGATACTTTACACACTTGGCGTGTGGATGTGTAATAGTCAGAAGATGTATCCTGTTGGTTTTGGTAGAGGTCAAAAGTTATCTGATGTCACCGAATGTGAAAATACGGAATTCTTAAAAACTGCTTGTAAACACGATATCTCAAGATGACAACGATAGACACTTTCATACTTGGTATATCATTTTGTCATATAAAGGGGAAGAACCATATGGTATTTCAGTTGAAGTCAGAGATCATTTGAGGTCATCAGAGGTCAAAACCCGAAAACCTTGAAAAGACACGATATTTCAAGTCAGGAATGATGGATACTTTTCATACTTGGCATATAGATTTATCACTTCCAGAGAGAGCGAGAACCCTATGGTGTGTTGGGGGCCGAAGGTCATCTGAGGTCATCAGTGATAAAACTACGGAAACCTCGAAAAGTAAATGACAGTGGGCTATGCCTCCAAATTCTGACCGGCGTCTTGTGACAAGCGAAAAGTTAGGGCTGAAGTTTTGTACCGTTCTAAAGATAAAACTAGAGTAAACATTTATTTTCAACAAGCATAGCTGTTAAAGTAATGATTCTAATTTTAATTACCTAATTATGAACACGTGTAAAGAATGCTGTGACTATATAGCATGATGAAAAATACCATACCTATAACGAGTTCTCTGATGGAGCAGTGGAAAGTGCTTGGTTTCTCACACACACTGTCCAGGTTTGAATCCCTTCCAAGCAGGCGCGGCGCCACAGGGGGGGCAGGGCAGGTATTTGCCCCCCTATGGTTTTTCAACCCCAAAAATAAAATCGTCGAAAAAAACGTTTTAAGACACATAATTTTGTAGGGGGTGGGGTGAGGTGTTACAGTATGTCACCCATCTATCACAATATTAGTTAAATTGTTCGTTACAAAATGCCTGAAACTTGCAATCCCCACACCTATAACGTTTTCTGTTTTCTCCATTGTTTACGTGAATGCAGGTTAAGTGTTACATGAACACTAAGGCCATTATACATAACGCGCAAACAAAAAGGGCATAGGAACCGAGAGTAAAGCTAAAACAATACAGTAGTATAACCTAAAGCAAAGTTATTGTGAGACCTTACACATATGGTGTCACAGAGCAAAAAGTTTTCCCTTTCTTGGAGAAAAGGTGCGTATCATTGCAAGTTACACCAAAAATACAGACAGCTAATTTTTGCATCAGGGGATACGCCTGATCCATGAATGTCTGTCTAACCAAAACCCCAACCCTACCCGTAACTCGGAATATATTTTCGTTCGGGGGAATCTTCGGTCTTTAGTGAACCTTCGACCAAGTGAACCTTTCGTCTACACTCTAAAAACGGTTGGGTACGTATGCCTCCTGCTAACCTGTTGGGTAAAAAATTGACCCAAGTTGGTTACAATGTACCCATTGCTGGGTAATGTTTTACCCAACAAGGGCCAATTTTTTACCCAACAGTTTAGCAGGAGGCATATGTAACCAACCTGGGTAAAAGTTTACCCAACTGTTTTTAGAGTGTATGGTTATACCCCCCCCCCTGTCCGGATTATGTAATGTTTAGCAATCTCAAACATTTACTATCTCTCCATTCCCAGCATGTGACCATTTAAAATTTAGAACGTGAACATATATATTGGGGGTATCATGAGTAAATCACTTAAAGAACATTTTGACAATAAAAATATAAAAAACATTTAATAAAATGAATTAAACTTTGAAGTAATATTATATGTCTCCCTCATTGAATACGCGTAGGAAGCGGGGGGCTGGGGGCTAAAGTCTCAGTCAAAAATCGGGGGCAGAAGCATACTTCTGCCCCCAATATCCAAGGTCAAAAAACCCTTATTTGTCTCTTCAGTAAAAACTGAAAAAATTGCAGTAATTTTCCTTAAAATTTGCTCAAAATGTTGCACCAAATTGCATCTGAGGACCCTCAAATACACAAAAATTTTCCAAAGGGTAGGGGGACACCCCTCCCCTTAGAACCCTCCACAGGACAGCGATCCGAAACAAGGTTCACCCCCCAGTCTCGAAAAGGTACCTACGCCTATGCCTTATTGTGCTTTATTTTGGTGTTGTCTCGACTGAGTAATCCATAGAAAACGAATTTTAAATAGTAGGTTAGTTAGTTAGTTAGTTAGTTAGTTAGTTAGTTAGTTAGTTAGTTAGTTAGTTAGTTAGTTAGTTAGTTAGTTAGTTAGTTAGTTAGTTAGTTAGTTAGTTAGTTTTAGTTAGTTACTTTTAGTTAGTTACTTTTAGTTAGTTACTTTTAGTTAGTTACTTTTAGTTAGTTACTTTTAGTTAGTTACTTTTAGTTAGTTAGTTTTAGTTAGTTAGTTTTAGTTAGTTAGTTTTAGTTAGTTAGTTTTAGTTAGTTAGTTTTAGTTAGTTAGTTTTAGTTAGTTAGTTAGTTAGTTAGTTAGTTAGTTAGTTAGTTAGTTAGTTAGTTAGTTAGTTAGTTAGTTAGTTAGTTAGTTAGATGAGGTTTAACGTCCATTGCTTATGCTGAGCACCAAGCACAAAGGCAGTAGGTTCCATTTTTAAAGTCTTTGGTATGACCCGGCCAGGATTTGAACCCTAGACCTTCCGGCTGCAAGTCGGATGCTCTAACCACTTGGCCACTGCAGTATAAATAGTAGGTGCATGGCCGTACAAAGTCAAGAAGGATACATGTTGAGAGATAAACCTCAGTGCAACAAAGTATCCCCTTTCGGCAAGGAATCACTAAGCCTTTGGACCTTCTGGTTTAATGTAGCTCCCAGTACGTTTATATGATTTTTCTCCTCATTTGCAGGCACTTCATTATGCTGTAACCAGTTTTTACGTAACTTGAAAATACGTATGTTTACTGACATACAATCTTAGCGATCGAGTTACTATCCTCCAATCGTACGGGCTTCTTCTGCAGTTGTCTTCAGGATATGCAATGAATTGCCATGTGACAATGATAGCACTTTTGACATTTTTGAATAAACAAACGATTACACCTTTTGGCATGTAGAGGTTTAATATGTGAAGCCGCTATATGGTAAAGGGATGTGACTATCATCTTAATCATCTTAATATGTATCTTAATTGTAAGAGATTAGCAAAGATAAGAAGTATTTCCTTGAAGCTACAAGACAATAAGGGAAGCTGTCCTCTTGCAATGCTAAGTACTATGGAACTAAAAGGATATCTGATATTATGCTAAGTTCCCAGTCTCTCAGGGAAAGGAATTTCCAGCCATGTGTGAACAGCATAGAAGAAGGTTATTCTTTCTACTTTGTAACGATGGTTGTAATTGAATACTCGCTTGGAAAAAGGGACTCTTCATGTAATATTTTGTGATATGATGGGTGTGAAAAAAATTATCGAGCAAGTTGAAACTTGGTGGGTTCATCGCTGACCATGAAAGGCTGTCATGCGTCATTTATGACTGACGTCATAGATTTTCAGATGAGGGTTCAATGGTCAAATAACCTTAAGAATTAGTTTCTGCCATTACCTTCTCGTCAGAATGTTGGAAAAAGTAATTTAATTACAAGATATGTAGAGAATTATTGAACAGATTTATAATAGTTCTTTATGGTTGCTTTCTGATGGGTGAAACTCAAATTAGTCTAAACTTTGCAAAACAATTTGTTCTAAACTCCTCCTTCGTGCCTGTTGCTTGTGATATATTATTAATGTTTTACATCATCATTACCAGAAGACTTTCAACTTTAATTTTGGATTTCCTTGTCCTTTTACCCTTACGACAACAGAGGCTTCAAGAGCGGACATTGAACGGAAGACGACTGTAATCCTTTCGATCTTTCTTTTCCTGGTCGTCTGTGTCATTTTATTGGAATTGGTCATATTTCTAAGGATTCGGTTTTGCACGGGCATTAGGAACGAGGAAAAGGAGAACATTTCCTGCAAGGCGGAAAATATATGCGAACGTTCAGGTTAGCTATAATTATGTTATCTATGTAGAGTAGCAACATCATTTTTTCAGCAAATTGTCGTCAGTAAATCTCATATACATAGCAGCTAAGGTCATGGAATAAGTCGTCTCGTGACCCCTGCTACTCAGAAGAGCTAGTCACGTGATGCATGATGACATGAATGACATCATGAAACTGCCTTGGGACAGCAGTAAAGCTGATGATTTGTCCGGGCGTAAATATGTTGAAAGAAGAATGGCACAGTCATTTCACAAGAAAATATTGCCAAACATCAGATAAACTAATAGACACCTGCGCCACTCACATTAGTCATCTTAACTTGCGAAATTTGAAAACTATTTTCACCCCGATTTAGCTTTTTCGTCACACAGTATCTGTTTTTATTTAAAGAAGAAAATTTCAATTCTTTCTTATCTAAAGAAATTGAAACTGACGTAGACCCTCTGCTGAAAAATAAGGAAGTCAGCCATGACAAAGTCATCCTCCGTGAGATGCTTGGTGGAGGAGAGTTCGGGGTTGTTTACAAAGGAGTGGTACACGGGATCAACCGTAACAATGAAGAAGTCATCTGCGCGGTAAAACTGGCAAAAGGTAGCTTCACGTATTTGAAACGTTTCACTAATCAAATATTAAAAATCCACGGAAAGGATACTTCGGGGTACTTCTTCGGCGGTATTCCTGGGACGTCTGTGCGATTTCTATTGTTTCGCCATGTTAAGACTGTGGTTGGTTGTCTCCACAATGTCACAACCTTTTGCGTACATTTTCGTATAAAAAGGTACCCAATCACCCTAATCCTTTACGCAAATAAAAAATGTTCATGTAACGTTTCAATAGTAAAATATTAGAAATCCAGGGAAAGGATACTTTGGGGTACTTGTGCTGCTGTATTACCAGGACGTCTGGAACGTCTTTGTCAAAAACTTTTCATGTCTCTGTGCTTAATGTATTTACATTTTGTACTCAAAAAAGAACGTAGAAGTCCTTCACTCGTGAAGGAAGGACATATTTCCATATGATTTCTTTGATTGTCCTCTTTAGGGATTGAATGACACATTTTGGTATTCTCATACCACAGAACTACGTATGTGGTTCGAGTTGATGTAAAATAGTCCCAGTGTTGTTAACAAACAAGTGAAGCTATGTTATATATATATATATATATATATATATATATATATATATATATATATATATATATATATATATTTATATATATATATATATATGTATCATATAGAAAACTACAGACGGGGTGTTCCTCCGATACCAACAGTGCTCAATACTATAACAGTAGAGCAAAATACAATACGAATCAGTCTGAAGAGTGCGAATCAACGCTGTTTTAAATAGTCGCATAGAGACCTTAGGCCAGCGCTTCTCAACCGGTGGGCCGCGGCCCACTGATGGACCGCGAAGCTCTCACAGGTGGGCCGCGAGATCCGCCATAAAAAATAAGAAAAATAAGAAAAAAGAATAAACTTTTTGTAAGGTGGGCCTCAGAAAAATTTTGAGAGTGAAGGTGGTCCTCGAGTTAAAAAAGGTTGAGAAGCGCTGCCTTAGGCCATATTTAACCTCTAACATAAGCATTTGCCTGACACTGACAGAGGATTTTTAATATATATGAATGGAAACTTGGCCTCAAGCAGGATTCGAACCAGCGGGCTCCCGCACACAAGGGGGATGCTCTGACCACTGAGCCATTGAGGCCTATGTGGCAGAATATAGTTCATAGTTCACGGGTTGAAGGGTCCTGCCAAAGGGTCTCTACCAGGGACGGTATTTGAAGTCTGAAAGTAGGAAATGGCAAGCAGCCGGGCGGAATGCCAAACGCTCCGAAGGCGCTCCGGAAGCGCGAAGCTCTACATTGAAGGAGTATTGTCCAGAGGCCCACCCTAGGGCCCCTAGTATGGTCCAGGGACAACACCCTGGTGAGGTCATGGGGGCAACGCCCCGGAAGCCCCGAGGTATTTAAAGAATTAATACCATTAGAATGAAGCATTTGCCTATCTTAAAACTCATCGGTTGTGCACTGAATAGATCAGAAGAATCACAATTTGACCATTTTAATAATAGTCTCATTAAGAATAGCAGGTCATTTTTATAATAAAGGGGTTTGGCTTGTGGGTGTTTAATACGATGGTTGAAGGGTTAGTGCGAATATGTAACAAGCAAGACGTTCTTCAGGAAGTGATCACGAAATAATACTTAAAACTGGAGCACGCGAAGCGCGTCGAAGAAAACAACATTTAATTGTAGTCTATTGTTTTTCTTTATTTGTCTTTATTTTTTGAATGCAATATTATCCATTACATCAAAGATCTCCTACTTCCCCCAGCCACATATTCTTTCATGTTTCGGTAATGTGGATAGTCTCGGACAAGGGAGCCCTCAAGTTTTTCATTACTGTGAAAAATAAGGGTTTCGAAAGTACAGGTTAAAGCATAGTTTTGTAAAGACGATAAAGGTTGAGGGTGTTACTTGTAAATGAGAAGAGTGGGACAGCTGAGAGACTAAACAATGGTTCTGTCACGGTTGTTATATTTCGGTCTTGGGTTAGGCTATTTTAATATTTGAGGAGAGATAAGGACCTGTTGGGTGTGGAAAAGATGAAAATATATCTTGCTGTCTCCATTCGATGATGACAAGTTATTCGGAAGGATCGCGTTTTCTAACACAGCTTCAGTTTGGAGACCGCGAAGAAGTAACGAAGGTGTGATCTTACAGGGTTCTTCCCCGACTTGTGCGATATTGGTTTTTTTTTGTGTGTGTGTGTGTGGGTGTGTGTGTGTGTGTGTCTTTGTCCATCTAGCCCCGGTCTAGTATCTGTGCGTAATACAACTTTGTGACAGAGTGACAGGCATTCGTATCGTTTCGTTTCATAACCGTTCATTACAAACAGTACTGTTGGGAAGTGTTTAAGTAGCACTTTTCGGCTTAGGCAGTATAGAAATCAGTGGTGTGCTGACTGGTCATGTCGTTTCTCAATAAGCGTTAATTAAACGGTCCGTTTTTGTTAATACGCAAAACTTGAACGCGGGATCCCTCGAACTCTTTCATTGAATCATTGAATAACTTAATCTCTATTATGTGGAAATTAAAGGTACCCCTGAGGTGGGTCACAATAATCGATATTTAAAGTCTTTCCGTCTCACACCCCAGTCTAAAGAACCCCATTGTTTTTGCTGGAGGTCAGAGGTCAGTTGAGATCACCGGAAGTCAAATTGTAAGAAAAAACGTACACGCGATACCTCGAGACGTGTAATCTTGAGGGATCTCTCACTCTCACTTAGCATATAGATGTTCCACATTGAATTAAAACAATAGAATTTTGGTTGGGTCAAAGGTCATTTGAAGTTACTAGAGGTCAAACCGGAAAAACCTCGTAAATATGATATCTCAAGAAGGATAACTTTGAGAGATCTCATATGTTACTTGTATAAAATCTCCACATGAATTTAAATAACCTTTCAGTGTTTCGTGAAAGTAAAAGGTCATTAAAAGTCAACAACGGTCAGACTGTTTAAATTTTGTCAACATATATCTTGTATATGTTATGGTTTTTCATTCTGCCCCATCCGGCACACCCCTCAACTCTCCTTCATCGAGTGGAATAAAAGAAATTGACATGTACTATTTACTTTCGGCAAGGAATCACAGAAAGGGCATTCTGGTTATTGTGTGTGATAAGTTTGTTAAAAAATGCTTAAGCAACGTTAAGCTACAAACTCTATTTTGTATTCTTAAGTTGAATTGAGATCTTTTGAAAGAAATTTCTTAATTTATCCCAATTGATTTTAATGTCATATCTCTTGTAGTTGGGGTACTTCATGAAGCTAAAGAAGACCTTTTGAGTGAAATAAAATTACTCGCTGACCTAGGTGATCATCGGAACATACTAAGTCTTCTTGCATGTTGCTCCCGCGAGGAACCGTACTATTTAATAACGGAATTCATGAAGTACGGTGATTTATTAACTTTCCTTAGGAAATGTCGAAAGGTATGTGGAAGGCATGCGATCTTATTGTTTTGCTACTGTTTTATCAAAATGAATGAAAAACACTCAGGACTTTTGATGCTGAATTAGACAATTTCACCTCTTTTCTTTGAGCTGGTAGTAAGGAGTTGTTAACCTGCAACAAGGAGGCACGTATATGTGCGAGGTCGTGAGAAGAGAAGGTGGGATGGGTATTTTGTAGGCTTGTTTCAATCCTACGGACACAAACACCATACATACAGTTAAAATACCAGGAGGATTAAAATATGTTAATACGTATGTTTATGTGTTGCCATTTTTAAGAGCTTCAACGAATTAACATATTTAATCAGATTAAATATATTATACTGTTTTCTAGAATTGCGTCAAAAGGAAAAACATGGACACAGAAATTGACTTAAAACTAAATTTTTTTTTTCTGTTCAGATGAACAGTGTTGACAAAGATCCTTCATACTATATTAATGAGGCCAAGCAAGTCTTCATCGCTTTCGAAATTGCAAATGGAATGGTAAGTTGAGCACACTAAAAACGGAGAATTGTATCAAATTTATGTAACAAATATTTTGTTATCAGCATAACTGCTTCATCATACCTATTGGGACCGTGGTCAAAGATTATATAGCCACATAATAAACCATTACATTCCTGTATGCATGTCGTTCTACCAAAGAATAGGATTTCAACTCTCAAAACTATGATCTATAATATTTCTAAGTAATTGCCTGAACCAGGACCAGTGTAATTCTTTCTGATAAATATATAAACGAAGGAACGAACAAATGATTGAACAGACGTTGGGACGAACGAACGAAAGAACTAATGAACGAATACACAAAGCTTAAAGATTATATAGGTCAACTGTCCGGGCAGTTGGGCCCTGTCGGGCAGAACTTACATTGTACTCCCCTCTTCGAGTCACTAGCCGTACCGAACGACAGACTCAAGAGAACATTGACTAGGTTTAGCGAAATGAGATGAAATTCCCGACATCTACATAAATCCATGTATTCTACTTAGGCTATGAAGTTACTTGAACAGGTGGACAGAGTTTGTACTATATTTAGCTATAAGTAACGGAACTGTGGAAGAGTGGGCAAAAGGTATCGTAAATTTTGGGTTTTATCGCGAAAATGACCATTTTGAAAGCTCAAATAAGTAAACCGACCAGTGGGGGACGACAGAATTTCCCTGACAGGGGGCCATGCCAGCTACTCCAAGTTCTGACAACCCCTATGCCGAGGGGATGTTGAGAAGGGTATATGAAGAAGCCTAACTATCCAATGCCATTGCAAGAAATATTTTGCACAATATCACTTAATACTTAAAGAGTCGAGTTGTCGAGTTGTGCACTGATAGTGTTCTTTTGAATCTGAAAAACATGTAATCATTAAGACCAAAAAAGAAGAAAAAACTGTAGGGGTTGTAGACCGTATCGGGGATAACATACATTGTATAGAAACCACCTGAACTACTCGATGAAATAGCCAAACTTGGCTCGGTTACTCTCTCCAACTGACCGTATCGCATGACACACACAAGAGAACAGCAACCAGGCTTTGCGATGTGGGATGAAATTTACGAGGCCTCTACATAAACTGTGTAGTCTGCCTACATATTACTTGGTAAGGTAGGCAGGACTTGTGCTATCTAGCCATGTGGAATGGAACTATTGAAGAAACTGGAGTGACTCTACAGCAGAAAATTTTGGGTTCTTATTGCAGAAATTACCCTCTTGAGAGCAAAAAAACAGGTAAACGTCGGGACGACTACTGCATACTTTATCATATCGACTAAAACTCCCGGACGAACATGCCCCCTACCTGGCGCCACCGCTGGCCAGCATTACATACTTTTTCTCCCTGTTTCGTTTTTCTTTTATCCTAGAGGAAGGCAAATGGATTCTGTGCAGTTGTAATGGTATTTGTGTGTGCGTGCGTGCGTGTGGGTGGGTGACTGTATGTATGATGGGCGGTTGGGTCGTTAAATGCATATTTCTTTATGACGCTCAGCTTTGAAAACACGATATCCCCTGACGAAAATGATGGATACTTTTATACTTAGTATACCACTTTCAACTTGTACTTGTTGTTATACGGGAATCAAAATATCATTTAAAGTCCAATCAAAAATTAAAATCCTTGCAAAAACGATATCTCAAGTTCGGTGGCACGGATACTTTACATATTCACCATGTTCATACGTTATAATAACTTGTACAGGTGGCATACTACAATTAGCTTAATGTTTGTCAGCCCAAAGGCCCTCTATCACTTATAGCGCCTTAAAAATATTTCAGATGAGGTTAATAGCACCATTTTATACGTCGTGGGTGTTGATGTCAGGTGGATTTGAAAGAGCATAAATATTAATGTGAATGTTGATAAATTAAGGAATGCAGGTGATTTAGATCACTTCGAGATTTTATAAATGAAAGGGTAGTTTTCCGCTAACTCATGAGCTCATAGGAGGCGAGTGTACAATCTAACAAGTTGTCCTCTTCTAGCTTAAAACATAAACTATCATACTATGGTCAGGCTTTCTTGTGTCCCTTTTTTAATTTCCCTCCTTTTTCGTACCTTGCAACCCACCTATTTTTAACTTACTTTTTTACCTAAAATCCCTACTTCTCCTACCTTTTAACATTACAAGTAAAAGCATTGGGAATTGTTACCTAAGATATTATACTTGCGTATTTTTTCAGTGTAAGGACCTTTCTCCTTCAAATACAGTTTTATGTGCAGCAAAATAACAGTATTCTCCCAGTTACACAGTGTGCTCACCCATTCAGTAGTAAACAGGAAATCTTCATTTTTTTTTACAACTAGAAATGAATTTTGTAGTGTTTTGTTCTTAGCTGAGTCGAACGAGGGGACAACTTGAACACCCTATACTCTTTGAGATTTTTTTTCACAAAATGGTGCTATCTTTGGTACCCTAAAGCTTCGTAAGACGTTGAATTGATTATATGTTTAGGAATCCTCCGTCATTATTAAGTGTTTTCTTTTGTTTGGTAAGGTAAAATCGAAGGGGATGAAAGCTGAGGGGAGGGATGACACCTTTACTCTTTGAGAAAGTTTTCTTGTTCTAAGTTTTCCTAGATCCAAAATGGTGCTATCTTTGGTAAAGCTTTGAACTGATCACAAGATCTGAAATTTTAATTATTTACTGAATTTTTGACTGTTGCTTGACACTCCTACATGGCCATTGCGGGCTTCTCCCTAGTGCTCTTAGTACGCCACTGGGGAAGCCAATGGCACAAAGCCGTAGCGTAGGCCTTGCAAATAAATGTTTGGTCGAAACGTCTCCTAGATGGGGGGGGGGGGTGACGCATTTTAGACCTTCAAGTTGCATCCAAACCTTTTTACTTTTAGATTTCGTGCTTTAGAAACAACTTTAGATTTTAAGAAGAAAAGTCAGATGTGATTTAAAGGGAAAGTTCAGCCACCCCAATTTTAATTAGTGTACTCGGTTATGCTATTTCATGGATGGCGCTTGAGAATCATATGACAATACGTTTCTCATTGAGTTGTGAAATTCACGCACAGACTAAATCCTTGGTTTACCTTAAACATGTAATATTTACGTTTTCTAACATATGAAGGATTTTTGAAGTGAAATAAGAGGATATTTGTGAAATTTAGTTGTTGTTTCAAAGTAAGTTTGCAGCAACTTCTCATGCCCTTTAAATTTAGTTTCTTTACAAGCTTATTGAGTCTAGCTAAAAAACTTAATTTTCAAAGGGATAACTCCGGTAACACTTAAATGGTTTCAGTATCAAATTGTTAATACCTCTCTGTGTACGGATGTATTATTACATCGTATTGGACTAAATGACAATGATCTGTTCATTTTTGTAAGCAGGAGAAGGAAGCCAATTATTCTACATATGCCCTGTTACAAAGCATCCAAGTAATCAACTTAATTCGTGGAAAATAATCGTCCTTTCTTTGTGATTTAAGAAAATACTTAAAACTGGAAAAGTATGTCAGCTTTATAAATTGCAGTCATCATCAATTTCTTGGTGTCTGGTTGGAGTAGGATAGTGCACTGCATATGCAATCCTCTTGCGTACCCTCACAAAACTACCCTTCCAGGCAGTGCAGAGTTGTGTGCGAGTGTGTCAACTTGTGATGTCACGTGACGCATCCCAGAAAACCACAAGCTATCCTTGCCATGCTTAAAATTCGTGATTACACAAAAAATCAGCAAAACATTACACTGAGCTTCCAACTTTCCTATATTTCCCATATATTCCTATGATTGAAAACGTGGAATATATTTTCCTGTAAAAATAGTACATATTCCTACATTTCCTACATTTTGCATTTCAAAAGATAGTAGTTCCGAGATATTTAGTCAAGGAAATAGCAAAGGAGTTGGTATCAAAAGTACTGCTTTTAGTGTATGTTGTTTTTGAGTAATACCTACACTTAAAGAAGCTTAAGTAATGAATTTGTTGACATGACCTGTACATGTATCCACTGTCTTGTTAGGACAGGGATCTACCAGCTCAATATCGTCTGCCATTGTTACAGCTGTAGATACTACGCTGCGGTTCCTAAAGCATAATGCTACTTGGTACTTTCACAAAGAATAAACACAACAAAATAAAACTTATCAGCCCTCTTCCCCTAATTTGGTTGAACTCCTTCACCCTCGCACCCTCCCCCATCACAAGCTGTACAATTGTGATTTTTTGGCGTACTTGATATCACCCACCCAGTGCCATTCGGGAACCAGGTAAAAACTGTGTTGCCACTTTGTAACTACCCTATACTGCACATCACGGGCCTTGCCTCCTGAACACGCACCAGGATATTATTCAGGTCCCCAGTGGGGCCCAGTAGGCCCCTAATGGGCCCCTGAAACTTGTTGTCCTGGTATCATCACTACTGACTGTCGAGCTATGAAGAGAGTTTGTATACTTAGAGGTGGAAAGCCTTGGGGTGGGGTGAAATTGCTGTTGTAGGAAGGAGGAAAATACGTTTGTGCACGTTGCATGCCTATGTACTCTTGCTCACAACGCAAACTGGGGTCTATGATCCTGTTAAGAGTTGTCAAAATATTGCGGAGAGCTGCCAAACAGAAGAAACAGAATTTTTTGAAACTTTGAGGATACCATTTCTAGCTATCTGGGGGCTGTTTGGCAAAATTTTTCTAGATATGCCAAGTACCCATGGGTGTCAACAACTTGGTGGGGGAGATACCAGCTTGTCAACTTAGAAAGTGGTGAAAGTATCATTTTTACCCTATACTTTTGCCCAGCGTGTTAAAGAAATAGTAGGTATGCATGTATTTGATTCCATGGGATACAATGGCAGATTGACTGAAATCAAACTAAAAAATGGTGAATTCTGCCATTGTCTATAAATGTACATATTCTCATTCAAAAGAAAAAGTAGGTCTATCTCCAAAACGTCGTGAAGTGACGAAAGTAAAAATACTGCACGATGTTAAATATTGTATGGTACAACTGTCAAATTACCATATGAACTGTATTGTGGTAAATAAAATTGAAAAACGGAAACCATGGGTAGATCTCATTTAAATGGTAGACTAAGTGACCTTCATACTTGATAGTAAACCATAATTGGTGTACTATTTTGTACAGAAAGTGGAAACGATTCAGTGACTGAAAACTGTAACAGAAAATTTGAAAGATAAAGATTTGAAGCTGGAGCTAATAATGGATTAAAACGGTGGGAAAATAATATTATTTGACATCATTCTTTTTAGTTTTCTCAATAGTCAACCCTTGCAGGTTCCACAAATCCTATATGTTCCCACTTGTGACAGAAAAAATTCCTATATGTTTCCATGATTTGCTGAAAAGTTCCTATATTTGTTCCTATATTTTCGATGCTCCCCGTTCGGAGCTCTGCATTACAAAAAATTGATTTTATTTTTCCAACTTATTGTGTCAAATGTCATCTACTACATTCATGAAGCATTCTTAAGGCAAATTTTCATCATGATACTTGGAATTTAAACTTCCTGGTTAAAACAGGCATACATCGAAGAGAAACGATTCTGTCATGGTGATCTTGCTGCCCGGAACATTCTAGTTGGCGATAATCTTAAGATCAAAATATCTGACTTTGGATTGGCAGACGACATATACACCAGAGGATACAAACGTTGCGAAGTTGGACAGAAAATACCCATTAAATGGTGTAGCCTGGAAACCATTTTAAAGGGAATTTGCACTTCCCAAGGGGACGTGTAAGTCTTCGCGTAGTACATCAGAATCATTTCTCCAAAGTTTATGCAATTACTGTCATTTTCTCAAAATGATATTTTTAATGTTTAATCTTGTTAAGCCTTGCTCATTGCAAGGAGCCACAATGTGAAAGAAAGTTGTTACATTGCGATAATGTTTGTACATTGTGAATATATTAACAATTTAGAAAGAGAAAACATAAATTTAGTAGTATTTGTTCTGAAATTCCACATGATGACGTTTGCATATCAATTCAAACATTTGAAGGACAGTTATCGGAGATCAAAACATGGAAATGCTTGAAGCTCTCCCTCAAAAAACGGTATATTTCTCCCCCCCCCCCCCCAAAAAAAATAGTCTGCTTAAATTCTAAACAGTAATATCTCTTTAATTGTAACTTTGTTACTCCTTCACTGCAAACATTTTATTTCCAGTTGGTCTTTCGCAGTTCTACTATACGAAGTATTTACCTTAGGTGGTACACCTTATCCGGGAATACCCGCCCGGTATCTCGTCAGCCAATTGAGGAGAGGCTACCGTATGGAACAAACCGAAAATTGCCCTGATGACATGTAGGTGATATTTTATCCTTATGTATGAGCAATGAATGCATACTTTTCTACGTACATTCCTATCGTTTCCATTAATGCTTGCATGGACATAAAAGTTTCGATGTCTTCGATCTAGAATTCGATTCGAGCTACAGGACGGAGAGCTACGGTACCCGAACGCGACGCAGCTTTCCGCCCTGATACACATGGCGTGTCCATTACATAGACGACCACGCGACGATAACATTACATCAAAACAATAATGCATTGGTTTGTTAGCAATATAAATTTGTGAGCAACCTCACGAACCTACATTGTGTGTTAGGCATTGTAAACTAACCGTTCAGTGTTCGGATCAGAGGTAGGTTACATTCAGGAGTAAGGTAACGGTCAAAGAACAGGATCTACAAAATTATGAACATTTCCATCTCACCGGCACCTAGAATTCTTTGTTTATAGTACTGAATCAACCTTTAAATGCCTTACCAACATGTTCTAGTGTTGTTAGCAAAGTCCATTTTGTCATCTAGCAAAATATAGTCACCGTCACAAACACGTACGTACGGAGCAAGGCAATTGCCATGGCATCATCCTGTACCGGCCTAACCCTAGACCGTACATTAAATCGGTCGATAACTGTTCTGAAGTCAACGTGAGGGAGTAGTCTTCTCTTATTCGCATGCGCAGTCCAGTTTTTTGTTCCTCTTGGTCTACTGCCCTAACATCGAAAACTGTCTGATGTTTATTATGCAGTCATCCAAAGAGGATGATTCCTGTATCACTATAGGTCACATACCGTAACAAAAAGAAGGAAGCAACGTAAAAGTATGGCCTCAAGTCTGTTCATTATTAAAGGCCTCTGGATATGTACATGTTAAACCTGCCTAATTGATGTAAAAGCACTAAAAACGTTAAAACATAATAGCAATTCTCATCAAAACTTCATTAAATATTGACCATTTTACAATTAAAATCACTGTTTTTGCGGTTATATCATGAATAAACATGAGCTACATTTACAAATTTGTGACGTGGAAAGAGGGACTCATGAGGTATGTGCTATGTTATCCTTTGTTCGTTTGACCTCCATTTTAAGGACAGTTGTTATGTTGGCATGCCCTGAGGAAGTTTCGATTGACTCCTTGAAAAATCCTCATTTAACGCCAAACTAGAATTAACTGCTAAGTAATTAATTAATAGATAGTTTAAAAAAGAATTGGCAAAAAAAAAAAAAACACACACACACACACCCTGTGCAATACTCCACATCACAGTCTCTGCATAGTAAATGGCGGAAATAAGTCTCAGAAATGGTCAAAATTTGAAGAAATACATCTTGATTTTTGAAATTCTAACGGATGTTTCACTGTTAAATTAAACAGCTGTTTTGGTTACACGTACACAGACCATAGGCGTAGAAGCTGTTCGAGACTGGTGGGTCGAAGGTTGTTTCGAATCGTATTCCTGGGGGAGGGGTCTAAGGGGAGGGTTTCCCAAGTCCCCCTCCTACGCCTATTACACAGCTTTTTAAATACTGAAAGCTCGTCATGCATGCAGCCAAATCAGTGTACCTCTATATATAGACCTTATGCATATGACGTTACAGAACAAAAAGTGCGCTCCCCCTTTGGAGGCTAATGCGTATCATTACAACTTCCACCAGCAAGTTCAGACAGCTGATTTGAGTACCGAACGGATACCCTCGTAAGTCTACTACACGCGAGTGCGATGTCTACGTTCTGTGTATAGTGTGCGTCATTGTGTACCCTCCAAAATGACGTCAATGCATAAGGTCTATTATCTATTTAACTCTTTCACCAAAGTTTTGGCTTAAACCTACATTGTTTCGAACATTTTATCTCAGCATTTTAATTGTAAATATCATTAGTTCAAATGGTACAAAACATCATTTTGAATACTTACTTAACTTTATCTCCTAGATATCATAATTGACGGAATGAATGGGGAAACTTAAATCAAACCCTAATATGTATTTATGACAACGGTATAATGGAAAAGCCTCCGCCATTGCTAATTTCAAAGGCGATTAAAGATTCGCTATAGAGGGATTTCAGTCACGTGACTTTAACCAACTAGACGCAATTTTGAAGGGCAAGATCCCTCGTCTTTTTTGTTTTGAAGGGAAAGATCGTGCGTCTCTTTGGATTTGGCGGGCACGCGTCCATTGTGTCACAGTAGTATCTATGGTTATGCTGTGCGCGTGAGCTGTAATTCGCTTACTGCGTGTGTGTTTTGCCCTTCAGTGCCTGGAAATCTATTGCGCGTGACGTCACATGAAATCCCTCTATAGACAAAAAGTACCTTAAATTTTACAATTCAGCGAATCGAAATTGACAAAGTTAGGCAAAAAGTCATCCAGCTGTTGCCAGAATGATCTGACTTGCACGGACAAAATGATCTACACTGTTAAAACACTGTTTAAAATTTTTAAACAACCACATATTAACCAGTGAATCGCTCAATGTTGTTTAAATTTCAAACAACCTTGTTTGAAATTTGAACAACATCGTTTAAATTTCAAACAACCTTGTTTGAAATTTAAACAACATTGAGCGATTCACTGGTTAATATGTGGTTGTTTAAAAAATTTAAACAGTGTTTTAACAGTGTACTGGCGTTAATGGGACTTCCACAATTGGATGCGGTCCATAGAGAGAGACTGTCGCAAGGCTATCGCTAAGGTCCAAGGTTATGCCTCTTTGAACCAACACTTGACTTTGGAATGATCATGAATGTGTTCTTTTTTGTGTAAACATTCAAAGTGTAATCTTGGTTAGCCAGAAGAGCTGATCTCCGCAGAGGCCCTTTAAAAATATCAAACAATTAAAACACAATGAGAAAGGTAAGATTAGGCAAAGAAAATGGGTAAAAAAACATGAGACAAGGAATCAAGATAAGCTCAAAACAAATTGAAAGCGGAGATAAAAATCACATAAAAGCACAAAAATGACTAAAATGGACATTAAAATGGAATAAACTTACGGACTAAAACTCATAAAAACAACCACAAACATCCACAAGAAGGGTAAAGAACACATAAGACACTTAAGAATTTTTTTTAGGAATTATTAGAGAAACAGTTGTTTTTTAATTTCTGTAGTAAGTATCATCACTAAAAATGAAACGTTTATCTTCGCGGGATATATAACGCCTCTAAATATTGTGATCCAACATTTTCATGATTCGTTCATCAAGATGAAAATCTTAGACCGATACCAAATGACAGTTAACACAGCAATTCTTGTATCTGCTTTGCCCGTCCTTTGTGTTCATAGCTCATGGAATGCCACCAATTTGCGCATCTCAAAAACTCCTACTGATTTTTTATTCTTGTTTTACAAACATTCGCAATGGAAGATAACTCACACTCCCAGTGGTTTCCTGCTCCCTTCTTTGTAACATCTGCAAATAAAACCCAAATCCTTTTCCCGTATTTAAAACAAGGGTAACTATATGGGTGCCACTTAGGGCTCGAGCTCCCCCTCTCCCTACCGTTCGTTATTCAAAAGTCCCAACTTGCTCAAATTGCATTGAAGCTGTCATTTTTTAGAGGGATGAGAGAGGTGTATTTCCTAGGACATAACCAGGCTTGGGAAGAGCCATTTCCGGTGATGTAGGATGAATTCTGTGACAGGTTAACTTTCTTTTTACGCCTCACGCTCCTTGTGGATCTCGACGTTGATGGGGTCAGGCAGTTTGAAAATCCAACCCCCACCCCATCCCCCAAAAAAGAATAAATTGAAAGGACTACTAAGAGTTTTCCAAGCTAAATAAGCGCGACTATCACATTTTTATAGTTCAATTTACTTGTGGAATCCTGGAGTAATGCTTTGCTCTGTCTGGCACTTACGTTCCACAGATTTCTGAATTGCCATGGATGTTATACTATTGGTTGAGTAATACATAGATTCATAATTTCACTTTCTTTGACAGAATTCAAGATCACATTACTCTGACTTTAAAAATTTTGTCTTTGCTGTTATCCTCTCCAGCTATGAACTGATGCTCAGTTGTTGGAAGGAAGATCCAAACGATAGACCAACTTTCCATGCCATCAGAGAACAACTAGATGATATGCTTGTAAAAAAATCTGATTACTTGGAGTTTGAGCAAGAAGACGAAACTTATGTAAGCGTATGCCAACTAAAGTAAAACTTACTCTCTCATTTTCGGATCCAAATGCTGTTGCATGCAAGACTTACAGTTTGTCCAGAGAAGGTTTTAATGTGGGTGGGAGGGGATGGGGGTGGAGATTTGTTCGTCCGGAGAGTACAAATGTGTCCCCCTTTATCTGTTACAAATTGAAAGTGTAGATCATACTGTTAAGGGACTAACTTCGCAAGCAGCATTTATTCAAAATGTAATTGATATATGTCTCATCTTCCGTATGTAATGTTTAGGGAGATGAGATATTGAAGGTCTACAATGTGAGTGTAAGTTTAACCAATTTCAAACTTGGTAGGAAGGTTGCTGACATTGAAAGCTGTCGCATGCGTGATTGATGACGTGCTGCGCTGAATGCGATAAAAGACATTTTTTCAACCCCTACCATTCTATAGTCTAAGTGGGGTTTATCACGTTTTCATTCCATACATAGTAAAAATTCTCAACTCCTGATGATCCATTAAGGTCAGGTGACCGTGCATTATCCATTATCCAAGGATAACCGCACGGTAAATTAGGTGTAAAATCACCGGCGGATGAAAACAATATAATATGATCCCCTTCAGATATCACTGGCTTGGCACATAGAGCGTTCTCAGCATTTTACATAATACACTTTACACACACACACACACCCACACATATATACATATATATATATATATATATATACAGACCTTAGGCCATTTTTCCTCTAACATAGGCACTTGCCTTATACTGAAAGAGGATATTTATTTGTGAATGAAAAACTTAGCCTCAAGCAGGATTCGAACCAGCGACCTCCCGCATACAAGGCGGATGCTCTGACCACTGAGCCATTGAGGCCTATGTGGTAGAACGCGGTCAACTGAGCTTAAATACTGTTGGGTTAAGTTTTCCATTGTTACGTCATAGGAACGCGTCCCATGTAGTATTGAGTAGGTAGAGTGACGTAGCGACTTTATATGAATGAGTCAATCCACGCTATATTAAATAGTCGCACAGAGACCTTAGGAGCTCAGTGGTCAGAGCATCCGCCTTGTATGTTCGGTGGGCCGTGAAGCTCTCCCAGGTGGGCCGCCAGATCCTCCATAAAAATAAAAAATAAAGAAAGAAGATTAAACTTCTTGTAAGGTGGGCCTCGGAAAAATTCTGAGAGTCAAAGTGGTCCTCGAGTTAAAAAAGGTTGAGAAGCGCTGCTCTACTTAATGCACAGTCCAGCGTTGATTAACCCTTCAATCAACCACATCGCCTGAGGCGGTTGCAAATGCAAGTTAGCTCTGAAATGAATTTCTACCGAATATGTGTGAGGTAATCAAATGTCTCTTCGAGGCCCCTACTTTACCTGAATTGCCCATAGGCAAAACTTGGAAAGTAGCAACAGCCCATATAGTGAGGTCAGTGGGTCATGACGTCAAAGGTCTGAGGTAACAAGTTTACAATAAAAATACTTCAAAACTGGTCCTCAGCCATTACTTAAGTCTGCCTAGCCTGCTGTAAGCAGGCTATTGCTGAGTTTTATCAGCTACAAGTACAATTCTTAATATTTGCTTACCACTAATGTACAGTATACAGACGAAGTGTAATAAAATGCAATAGAATATATAGGTGGTATATTATGATTTCTCAGAGAGCGCCATCTTTTGGAAGGCTATTACAGAGTCTGCTCTGCAGGCTATTATCTGCTCGGCAGTATGTTGGAAAAGGTAATAGAATCATAGAATAGGCGTACATAAAGTCAAGCAAAAATTGTGAAGTAATACTTTGGGCCTTTGTTTGTCGGATTCAAAGGTCAAAAAAGTTCAAATGCCAAATTGGCCCATATTTTGTGAATAAGATTGTACTGTCGCAAATTCCTCCTAAGCCATAAGTCTGATCAAAGTGAAACTTGGTACATAGGCACCTAACCATAAAATCTTGTGCATGAGTGACTGATGATGTCATAGGTCTGAGGTAAGAAATACAATTTCACTGCTGTTGTAGCTTGCCTTATTATTAAAGGTCTATGGACATGTAAATGTCATACGCATATGGGATGTGCAAAAAGCATCAAATAAGTTAAAATAACATGAGGTATACAAGCAAATTTGTGAGGGAGAAAGAGGTATACTGATAAGATGAATTACGTCATCCTTTATTTGTTTAACCAGGGGGCTACAACTCTCTGGTTGGACTTTCAATTCATTTGATTGTTATGTTGGTTAGTTAGCCCTGATGGTTTATTTTCGAAATAGTTGTCGACTACTTGAAAACTGTGCTCATTACAGACCAAAGTAGAAACTAGTTGGTAAGAAATTAAGAGATGATTTAAGAATTAGCAAAAGATTAGGCAGTACTGTGAACACTCCACATCATAATTTTTGAATAGCTAATGAGAAATCCAAGAAATTGTCAAACTTTGCCAGGAAAAAGTGTATCTTGAAAATAGTGATTCACGTGCAGTCCCAATAAATTTTTCATCAGGGAATATTAATCTGTCACTGTTTTGGTAGCATGTCCACATTCCTTTAAAAATACCACGATAGAAGAATTTGCAGCTACGTTGATTGCCTCCTTATTTTTGCTTTTACAGGGCCCACCCTCCCTCTCGTGTAAAAGGTTTTTATTTAGTCTTAACGTATTCATTGTTAGAGAGCCACGTGGGTTCATCGGTCAACGGTCAACCTATACCAGGTTGATCGTGAATGAACTGAACACCGGCGAGATTCGCCTTTTCTTTTCGACTAGTACTCAGAGGATAACGAGCCAGAGGTGTAGTAATCGCTTCTTCTCCTGCTCCCAGGAGCTCCATGTAACGTCTCCATCCAAATGGGAGCGTGAATCCAAATCTTTAGCCTCATTTTCACGTGCTGGAAAGGGTGAATGATCCTTGCTCTGCACTACCGTTCGACTGGCTGCTACGCCGATCTAAGACTTCCTGGATTGAACAACTTCGTGAATCGAATAACTTCCTGAATCGGACAACCAGACACTCAGTTCTAAACTCCCAAATTGAATCCCAGTTGGTTCCACCGGAATTTTATCCGGAGATATTTGAATCAGGCCCGTAGCCAGACAAGGTACTGAAGGGGGGGGGGCGAAAAAGCTTCTAGGGAGGGGAAAAATTTTCCAGAGGGGGCGAAACATACTAAAATGCATTAGTAATAGTAATTTTTGATCTTTTGGGGGGAATTTTCCAAGGGGGGCGAAATTGACCCCCCTTGACTACGGGCCTGATTTGAATGCAAGGACAACACTCTAAACAACTCCACCCACTACAAATACCTAAGCTATAGCACCTGTTCACACTAATTAATACTAAGCTTTTTATTTATATTACGTATTTAAGTAAACGACCGCACTACCATAGGCCAACCACCGTTTGAACAAACTAAAATTGTGTGATCAAATTTGCAGGTAATCTAGTCGGCCGCAGACTAGATTACCTGCAACTTTGATCACACAGTTTTGCTGGTTGCTGGTTGCTGGTCATCGCTTCGGGCGGGGGTAGGTCTTGTTTGAAGGAAGCGGAAGAGAGCCATTCTACAGACTATACATCATCAGACCCATCTTATGGATGTGCATACTTCGGACAAATTACTTTTCGTGGTTATGTTCTGACCGACATAATTTGTCAGACATAGTGTTATTTTAGTAACAGGGCGCGCTATAACAACTTATGTCACAGTGTGGAAAGCAATACCATATATATTTATGATATAACTAATGTCAGAGAAAATATTAAACAGCGAGGACGCACGTTAATAAAGTGACACAGATTGTGATACGAAGATACGTAACCACAAGCTGAAATGAAGTTAGACAAACATCTTTCCAGCTATGTCGTATAACATTTTGTTTGTTTTCCACTGTAGAATGACACTGCTGAAGGAGACCATTTGAAGAGGGCATCCTACATGTCAAACATCTTTTATCAGAATTTTAAGTATCAATCTGCCGAAAAGCAAAGGGGTGAAGGAGCTACAGCAGTGGAGAGATTTGCTCCCATACTTGAAGAGGAAAACGACATCGAACTCACGGAATTGGAAGCCATCCTCCAAATCGAACACTAGGGCATTTTTTTCGAAACAATCCTTCGACTATGTATGCTTTCCTCAGGACGTATGAAGCCAATTATTATAGAGAGCGTGTCTTACATTAGACACGCCCTCTCAAATATTACCGTCATTACCGTCTCAAATATTCCCGTTTACATTTCCCACCCACCCACCCACCTTAGTCCCCCACTCAGCTCATTAGATCCCCTCCCAATAGTATCCTATTTTGACATGTAAAACAATGGTGACAGCACAAACCAAACCGATTTGATTGTCGGGAACCCTGGTTAAGCAGGGAGTAGTAACATACTCCCTGGATAATGTATCTAACCCGGACGGCGATCAGTCCCCATATGTACGGAAGCCGCGGTATGGAATACTCAGTTCTAGTTATGCCTTATATCGATCGTTGTCTCTACCATATTTTCTGAAAACAGTGAGAAGGACAAATCGAGATGCGATTTCTCCGTTCACAGGACAATGTGAAACAGGTGACTGGAGGAACCAAGTCGCGATTTCTCCATTCCATTCTCGACTGGAAATGGGGAGGGACAACGCAGAACAAGTGAGGGGGTACTCTTACACTTGTTTAGCTATAGTTCAGCTCACGACGTATGTTCTACAGGATGCACTTGCTGCAGTCTAACGTTGTAGATCTAGTCTATGCCGCGCCACCACTAGCTTTCAACTCATCAACGATTTCTCTGTACCAAATTTGGGATTTTGGACATTGGTGATACAAACCAAAGTTATATAGCGCCGTCTACTGCATTCGCTATGCATATATGTTAATATGTTGACAACTGCATTTATTTGGAGGAAGTCATGAAATATATACGGTGTAAACTTCCCTTCTTTGAGTACCCCCTCACTTGTTTTGTCGATTTTAAAAACATATTTGTACTCCTGTAACAGGAATCTAAGCTTACAAAGAGAATTCTTTTTGTTGGAAATGGTTGCAAAAATGTTTTACAACTTGTAGGTATCAGGCACCATGGATCATTTGGAAGCAGTTTTCGATTATTTCTTTTCTTTAAAGGCAAAATGCAGTCACCCCAATCAGAGTGAGTATGTCCGGTAACTCTTGTTCATGAATGGCCTATTTTGATCATGTGACGATATTTTTTTAGTGAATATTGAAATTCAAGGAGAATTTCTCCTTGCTTTACGTATTGTTTGTAATAGTTATGTTCAAAATGTCTTCAGAATTGCTTGTAATGCAATAAGAGGAGATCTGCAAGAGTTTGCTGATTTTTCAAGGAAAACTTTGGGGCGACTACTTATTGCCTTTAAAGCAAATAGCTTTGCAGCAGGAAATTTCAGTCTCAACGAGAATCACGTGTTACTAGGACGACAGTTGCCAAAACGTATTGTCACAGGGTGTGTAGACAGTGACCCGTTTAATGGTTCACAAACCAAGAACCCGTTCCACTTCAAACACAGTACAATCAATAATTTAGCACTCTTTTACGGTGGGTTGCAGATACCGACCAAACCACTGAAGTCAATTTTTTATGTAGATGATGCTGCTGCCTATAGCGTCCGGTCCTACTTTACATTGTTCATAGCGAGGCATAAAAATTACCGTGACGAAAGCGTGGGTATCAGTCGAGAAGACTATCCTGCGGGGTACCATGGGCGTAAATCCCGGGGGGGGGGGGGATGGGGGGATCATTTGACTAGGGGGGATGGCCCATGTAATCATGGCCCCCCCCCCCCCAATGTTTCAGTCTACAGATACGTGTATGATGGAAAGCATTTTTTATTCTTCATTTTCGTTAGAAATTTTTTCAATCTCTCTTCACTTTCTTTGACAAATGTTTCTCAAACTATCAGAATTTTAGCAAATCGTTGGCAATCTATCAAAATTTTCGCGCGCTCCGCGCGCTTCCAACCTTACGTCAGTGTCACTCATATTATCAATATCTTCCGATAGCAACTTTCGGAGAAGCACAGCAGCAAAATGTTGAAAGTTTACGAATTAATAGGTAACAGACTGGCTTATGGCAGTGGCATGTAGGTAGGTTTGTTGGGCAATTGAAAGTGTCTCGATGTAGAGTCTGAATGCAGGGTTTGTAATGGAAATATTATTCGTCACTGTTTGCACTCCATGTCATGACCATTATTAAGGTAATAACACACGAAACTGTTCTGATCACGACACTTTCCGAAGAACAGATATATATCTCCATACATCTGTAGGGGACCTCGCACCAATATGGGATCTTTCAATCTAATATATAGCATGATGTAGAAGGTAAGAAGTACGTATCTGCCGTTTTACATTTTCCAAAAAATTTTACCAGAGCTTCGCCAGTTCACCCTGAGCAATTATCGGTATAGATGGTGATTGCTAATACACTTATGACGAAAACAGCACTCTGTAACGCTCTTATTAGCTCCTTCACCCTTTTTACTACACCTGTCAGGGAGGTCTAATATCACCTCCCTGCACCTATACTCTCCCTCCCTCTCATTTTTCATTGCTGGCAGCTGTTCGTCCGGATTTTAGTTCAAAGGTAGTAAAAATACGATAGTTGTAAAGTGTTTGGTGTCATACTCTATATTATCATTTGGATGTCAAGTAGTATACGCATTATTTAATCCCCCCCCCCCTTGCCAAATTAATATGATTAATGCAGAGCTTTCAGGAGTTCCTATTCAGGTATCTGCTAGCCTTAGATGCCCTTTCGCAATGCACAATGAAGGAAAGGACATATTTCGTAATAACTCAAGAATGTTTCTGTGGACTCCACGCACATATTTTTGTGTAAAAACTTTCCCGAAATAGAAGGCAGTAAAATAGACAGAAGGGAGAGAGCTTCAGGAGATTTGTTGGCAACGTATCTGTCTCTTAATAGACAACATATTCTTCTCTTTTACCTTACCAAAAATTAACATTCACTAAATTATGGACATTTTCCGACCATATATGATCAGTTCCAAAAACATCCCAAAGATAGCACCATTTTGCACCTAAAAAACTTAAATTAATAAAAAAATCTTTAAGGGGAGGGGGAACCCCTTCCCCAGGACGACACCTTTATGTAGTGACAAACGAAAGATCAAAACTGCTGCATGCAAATGCAGAAACGCATGAAAAATAAAGGTGTAATTTAAGCAGACTTGGGGAACTGAGGTATTATTACGACATCAGCTATGGGCCCAAAAGTCACAAAAAATCTGGCGACGCCACTGATCTCAAGCAAACTTGCAGGTCTTGCAATCATCTCCAAATTCAAAATCCAGTTGTCTGGTATGACTCTATATGTTGATCCCTGCCTTTTAAGCTTAACAGGACATTGTTGCTCTTGTACAATTTCAATCCAGTGCAGCTTATCAACGAATTTTGTGCTCAAAATAGTAGGCTATTTCCTAAATGCATGAATATACCAATAGCCTACCAAAGAACATTACCATTGAAAATAACCCCTTAAAACAGCTTTCCTGGCACTTCTGAGACATTAAAACCCAGGAGCTTCCGGGGTCTTCTCCCCCTGGACCCCCACCGGGGCTTTGCCCCTGGATCTTACCAGGGACCCTAAGGCGGGCCCCTGGACCCCACCCGTCGTGGGCTCGGGCTTTGCGCTTGCCATGCACGCTTCGCGTGCACATTTTCCACATTTGCCGTAGTTCACCCCATCCCTCCCCCCCAAAGTTGAAAAGAAATCTACGCCCCTGCGGGGTACACATTGTTTGCTTTCGATTTTACCCCTGAACTTTCAGATGGCGGACATTTCGATTTAGTGAAAGAAGGTAATTTGCGTCTGGAAATGACCATTGCAGAGGCACTGCCCATTAGCTTAATTGTGTATGCAGAATTTGAAAACGTGGTGAAATCGACAAAGTCCGCAATATCAGCTACGATTACACCAGGGAATCTCCCTGATTACACTAAGTAATTGATGGTGAAGAGATAGCGAACGTTCTGATCCGTGATCCTTTTGTGCAACTTACCTTTCATGGCGTTTTGTCCTCGGATAATCTCCCCAAACTGCATGTGAAGCCTCACCCGGCTGCCCTCGCCGTCATGAACACGGATCCAAGTAGCCTCTGTCGAGTCTTTCCTGCGACAGTTTTCCTCCTCCCACTGGAAACATTAGCAGGAAGTATTGGCTGTTACCTTCTGGGTGTTGTACTCCCCCTGGAAATCGCTACGCAGGATGCCGAGGGGAAAGTTATCAATTATTCATGTTACCGGAGTCGATCGTCATGATTATTCTTGGCGTTTTCCTTCTTTGTACATCGTCTGAAATGCTTGCTTCATTAATATTGCAGCTCCCTGGCAATGTTATTACTTGACTTGTGTAACGATATACCTGTATACAAGTGAGATATGAATCGTGTCCAAAACGTGAAGAGCAGTTGATGGCAACTCGGTGTGATATATACTGACAGAGAATGGCGCTGACTGAAACTATTTGGAGTTTAACTGCCTTGAGTGAATGTTTTAACTTCAAACTAGACTCTTTAAAAGACACACACACACCCAAAAATGCTAACCTCTCTGAGAGTCAGTGACGAATGGTGTCAGTTAGGGGTTTACCTAAAGTACCAATCCAACAAACATGCCCAGTTGTTCACCGGGTCGAATTCCACTGGTTTTGCTGGTCTTGGACAAGAGGCAGGCTTTAAATAAGATTTAAGGCCAGATGCGGATGCCAATACTATGATGTCACTTGTGCCCATTCCTTCGCCTGGCCGCCCCTGGATTAAATGTGTAGGAGTACTTTCCGAGATCCTCCGTAACATGGTGGTTCTGAGTTAACTTACAGGTAACTCACTGTACCACTGATGTATGCTCCCTCGGAGGTGGCTACAGTGCGGACATTCTTTTGGTTACGCGTATAGGACCTTTTGTTTTTCCAACATCGGTCCACGACTCATCATTTAAAAGCTGGCAAACTCATGGTCTTTCCAGTGTTGTGAGCTAATGACCACAACCAAAGTGTAGGCCTGTCTTGTGTAACCCTGTTTTAGCTCACGAGTACGGTGTTAACGCTGTCATCAGCATGGCAGTAAAAGCAGGTCCGTCGTCGGTACAACTACTGTTGCAGCTTTACTATATTATCTCCATACGAGTAGCCCTATAACCTCCCTTCTCTTACGAAATGTGACACTGAATAGGCTATACACATGGACTCTACAGTAGGAGGACGCTATGAATCAGTAATTACCTCAAACGACTCCGATGCATGAATAATTGATAACTTTCCCCTAACTGTCCTACGAGAAAAAAATCACGCATCTCGGTCTGAGACGGAAGCCTGAGACACGTGATTGAAAAACCGAGTTTATCGAAAAACTGAGTTTTCCGCTCGATAAACCTTGTTTATCGAAAAACTCTGTTTTTCGCTCGATAAACTGAGTTTATGGAAAAACTCTGTTTTTCGGTCGAAAAACCGAGTTTATCGAAAAACTGAGTTTTTCGCTCGATAAACCTTGTTTATCGATAAACTCTGTTTTTCGCTCAATAAAATGAGTTTATCGAAAAACTCTGTTTTTCGATCGAAAAACTGAGTTTATCGAAAAACTGAGTTGTTCGCTCGATAAACCTTGTTTATCGAAAAACTCGGTTTTTCGCTCGATAAAGTGAGTTTATCGAAAAAGTCTGCTTTTCGGTCGAAAAACGGATTATCGAAAAACTGAGTTTTTCGATCGAAAAACCTTGTTTATCGAATAACTCTGTTTTTCGCTCAATAAAATGAGTTTATGGCGAAAACTGTGTTTTTCGGTCGAAAACCGAGTTTATCGGTGAAAAACCTTGTTTTTCTAATTATTGCACATTTAGCTTGTCATATACGCATGGTGTATATATATACTGTACACATAATTGTATGATTGTGCACGTACAAAGCGTTATATTGTGCAGACAGGTAGCTAGCTGCTACTTGACTTATAAGGTAGCACGCCCCCATTAGCAACTCAATATTAATGCGCCATTTGTTCTCCTTCACAAATAACACCAATAAGAGACATTGGGATAACTTTTGTGATATGTCACCAAACACGATGGGGTCTTTTGTCAATTTGATATGAAAGCATGAAAGCAGACTAGATAAAGTATTACTGGTGGCAAAATGGGGTCAATTGAAGCATTTTGGGGGAAATTATGGGCTTAGAAGCTGGCGGCTTTATATTAGGCTTTGACTGAGTAAAAAGGCTCTAGGAAAAGGTACGGAAGCTTTGAGCTCCGCTAGCAAAAAATCTTCACTGTCATGGTATGGTAAATTGAATTTGCCATGAATGGCCAACTTGTCAGCTTTCTTGTGAGGGGTAGCTTGTACCTGGCGAAAACTTCTACAAGGGCCAAGGTTTTAGAGGGCACTTTACTTTTCCAAATTAGTGTGTAAGTCAATGGGGGAATTGTAGGGGGTATGCTACCTTAAGCCTCACAGTACTCAGATTGATCACTTTATCGACGGGAAGGTTGTCATGAGTTAGGCTCACAAAATCTAGGCTATTGAGATTTATGGAAGATGATGATGTATCTACACATTTAATTCGATAATGACGAGTCGAGAAAACGGGGACTAACTAGCTTCGTTCTAACTTTAAATTAAGTTAGTCTAACGTTAACGTTAGTGTTTGCCACACTGAAAATGCCCGAACTCGAAAGGCTACCGTTAGGCCTACAGCTACAACACATTTCCATTTAGAATAGAAGAAGTGGGTGTGATAATGATCACTCGAAAAAATGGTAAAGAAAATAATCTACGATTTCCCTTGACTAACCTTGTAGGCTATCCTTGATGAAGTTCTCTAGAGTCACCCGGCCCACACCAGCTAGTCAGTCTGCATGTGCATAACTGCATATGAGTGCTGCATTATTATAATATCTGCCGTATAAGTTATAACAGATATAATACCCTGTAACTATGCATAACATACGTAAATGCCCTGCACTAGAGGTACGTGCGAGAAAAGAGTACGTACGCTTCGGTAGCTATGCAGAAGATATTCCACATATGTCTACTTACAATTCAATGCATTAAAAGAAAATTTCCTGAAGTAGACACTAAGTTCCATTCATTTTTGAAACTATTCCAATTTTTGCACGTTTTCAAAAAGTCTTTTCATTTCTAAAATTTCTTTCAACCTTTGAAACCTTTAAAGCTTCTGGAATCCACTAAGGTTATTTTTATGAAAAGGAAATTTCCATGAAGGTAGAAATATAAACGCTGCTGAAACAATGAAAACCCCTCACTTGACCTTATTTAAAAGGTCACTACGCCTGCGCTGTAGGTAATTCCGAACTCACGTATTGGATTGTCATATACCTACCAAAGTGTGGTCCTGTGGAATACTTTGACTCATACGGAAATCAGCCCAAAGTCGCTTAAACTCAAACATTCTTAGCCAGATATGGTGGCACCTTTATGATGACTCGAAAAGCATCACAAGGACCTTCGTCGTTTGTGTGTTGACATAATTTTATCCATTATTTGCTTCACCGCTGTACTTTAAGTTACACTGGCAGATTTCATGCCGATCAGCAAAGAAACGATTGGGATGCCTCTGAATTTATAACCAGTCCAATGACAATGTAACTGTTTTGCTTTACTACGCTATCTCTTTCAATTTGATAAAATATGGTTAATACTTTTGTATATATCTACGCATTTCCTGTGGTAGAGTGGACAAAAAAGGGTGAAACTGAGATTCAGTCTGTACCACTTCATAGGCTGCGACCTATTTTCTGGTGACTGAAGAAAAACATCGGGGAAAAGAAACACGGTCGTTTGTTTCGAGGGCGTTGGCCCAAAAGGCGTTTTCTGTAACGCAAGGATCCAAAATGACTTACACGAACAGGCCGTGCCTGTCTCCTCGTCACTATGACATGTATTAACAAAATTAGTGCATTTTACATAAACGCGTGTCTTTTCAATATTCACTTAGAGCTGAATGACCAAATAAACAGAGCTGCACTAAAACTTAATTCTGTTCTCCTTTTTCTTATATTGTTTCATGTGTCATTCAGTACCATTCTTGGTGTTTCGCATCAATCACGTATCTCGATTGTCCGTCATCAGTTAATTTTGATACGTTGCCTAGCAACACCTCATCCATCCACACTCACCCAAACCGTTGCACCCAGGAAGAGACTCCCCTTCATACATTTCCGTCACTGATGAAGTCATCATTCAAATTTCCTGAAATGGGTATATTATGACTACTTACTCTTATAATGAGGTACATTATGACTAATTACTCTTATAATGAGGTACATTATGACTAATTACTCTTATAATGAGGTACATTATGACTAATTACTCTTACAATGGATACATTATGGTTAATTGCTTGTATGCTGGGATCATAAAATACTACTATATGCAGTCAAACAGTAATTTGTTCTGCAAGAGGAACATTTTTATATTATTATTTGCAAAATTTTAACAGAAAAAAACGAAAATATTATTAGCTTTCTCTTTAGTCAATCTAGGCAGTCATTGAGGTGAGGAGCCCACTGCGTATAGGAGAATACCTTTTGCGTCTTTCCAGGGAGGTGGTATCGTAATAGACAGATGTGTAATGAAACACAAGAAAAACCTCTAATAGTTTAAGATGAGATGATATACGATGGATGGAAATAAATCTGATCACTGATTACTTCAACAATTTCATAAGGAAAACTAACACAAAAAGGGGTAAAAGTGTGTGGAAACAAGACGATGGGCTCACAAGAGACTACGTGCTGTGGCAAATTCCGGGGCTTTTCGTGTAACCTTAATTTTATTTTCACCTAAATCCTCTATTTGACTTGCCGTCAGTAATTCTAGGTGACGACCGCGATCGGACTGTTATTGTGTGATCAGGGAGGTGTTATTAGCTGGAGATCCATAGAAAACTCTTTCTTTGAACCCTACTAGTTGCCGACAATAATCTCTTTTGTGTGTTGTTCTTGATGATTCAAGAGCTATTAGGAACTAAGTACAAGTGAGGTACGTCGTCTGCTACATCTCGAAGAGCAGAACGGGAAATTTTCCCCTTGCCTTAACATTGCCAGTCGCTTAAGATGTAAATTAATTTAAATAATCCTTTGTGTTGGGGTCGCTGTAGGTATGAATGAGGTTGCCTAGATATTAGATAAAGGAATTCAATGCCCTTTAGTTCAATAATCCCCAATTAAAGGATTTAGTCTCCCGCTCTGAGGGCAATGTAGTTGTATTAGCATAAATTAAAGTTTTCGGTGGATCTCCAGCTAATAACACCTCCCTGGTGGGATTTTATAAAATATGATACGGACATGAATGAGCAAGGTAACGGGTATTAGGCTCATATGTTAAGTCCTGTACTTCCATATTAAAGGTGACTGATCGTCAAATTTTGTGTGGGAGAGGTATAGAATATCCTACACCATATGTAACATATTATAGGCTACTGCATAAACTTAACTTGTGTCGTATTGTCTGAGCCTGCACGGTTTGATGATATGATGCATGCGGTCAACACTTTTAAAACGCCTCGGTCACGAGCGAACTGGCTCAACATTTTAGGGCAAACTTTCACCCATAGAGCAGGATATAGGTTCCTATATCCTGCTCTATGCTTTCACTCCATTTAAAGTCAAATGAAGCCATATTTGCGCCATTCTTTGTCACAATTACTTTGTTCGTTTCTTCCTAACCGGATTTGGGTCAAAGTTACTCAAGTGTTTTTACGTGCAGTGAATATTCCTCTAAGCGCTCTACTATAACTAGAATCATTTTGTCTGAAAGTAGTGTTTGACATAATGAAGTCGTCCTTAATATGTTTTTCTAGCTTTTCCAGCGTACCCATTTTTAAACTGAGTTAATGAAATTTTGATAAAAAAAAATCCTACTCAAAAGAAAGAGTGAGATTCAACTTAAAAGGCCTAGGAACTCCAACTTGGAGAACAACATCTTCGCGTAAGCAAGGCGCCAACAAATAGCGCTCGATTTTAATAGATTCGTCGTTATTAAGGCTGATTCATAGTTCTGTTGAGCAGTGAAAGTTGAACACTGTTCAACTCCGAGTTACCCGCGATGGCCGTGGGGGAACAAGGGATGACTACCGTATAAATGGTTTATACAGCTTATGATAGTGTTTGAAAATTTTGAAGTATATAGGTCTGTTCTTAGTTCATACTTTTAAATTTTCACGCGCTTTAACTGAGCTACAATACAAGAACCATATAGGCCTATGGTCATCCCAGGATCTTCCCTGCAGGACAATCACAAACTTATCTCATGGTTGAAGAGTGTTCAATTTTCACAGCCTTTTAGCGTTATACTGAAGTACCCAGGTATAAATCGATCTTAAACCGGCCTTTGTTCCCTGAAAAATTATCCACCCTCAACCTGAAATCATTTTCACGCCTATGGTGACGCGATTCTGTCAAAACGCTACCAGTTCACTTCTACTCCGGCGAGAACCATTTCCCCATAGACTTGACCTTTTCCTCCTTCAACGTCCGACAATTTTTTTTCGTTCAGCGCAGTGTTACTAGAAACCCGTGTAGCACAAGCAACAGACATATAACAGCCGCTACGCAGGTTACAATGTCCTTACGAGGAGAGCAATCTCACTTCACTATTGAAGTCTATACAGGGGCGCAAATCTGTTTGAGAGTGGGGGGTGAAAACGAATATGGTTTACGTGTGCATGGATTTGAAACTGTGCACGCGTAGCGTGCACCGCGAGCGCGAAGCCCTTAGGGCCCTGAGGGTCTAAGGGCCCCTGGTGGGGTCCAGGGACAAAGCCCCGGTGGGGGTCCAGGGTGCGAAACCCCCGGAAGCTCCTGGGTTTTAGTTTTTCAGAAGCTGCAGAAAGATTATTTCGAACGGAAGTTTTGTAGTGTAAAGGCTCCAGGGTTTTAGAACATTTACACTTGTCAAAAGGGTTAGTTAGGGCACAAAGTTAACCAATGCTACTGATGTGCTTCACGAACCGGGGCACAAAATGCAGAGATAGATCGCTCTGGCCTAGATTAGGAAACGAAGTGAAGGTATAACTAAGACATGTCTTAAGTGTCTTCGACTGAAAATTGATTCGTCTGCGCCAGGTTTCAGCTTCAGATGATATTCCATACGGCCTTGGTCAACAGACATTTAAATACTATGTCAGTTTTAGCCTATAATTGTATTGTTGTCATGTGTTGTTATCAAAGGATGTCAAAAGTGACCAAGCGGTGAAAAAAAATGAGTTTTGCTATTCACAATGGGGGGGGGGGGGCAAATTAGGGTTTGGCCCCCCACTTTTTCACTTGAGGGGACAAAGGTCCCCCTTGCCCCCCGGGATTTGCGCCCCTGAGTCTATACGCATTGCCTTGGATCGAACGCATCTACGCGTAATCCCTTATTTGTTAATTGTTGCGAACTGACTCCTGCAAAAGACGTTTAACAGTAGCTTCCCGCAAATAGAATGCACTTCTAGAAGAATATCGGAACTTTACGTCTTCATACTAATTTAAATGTCTTATTTACTCAACAATATATTGCAATCGTCTATGATGCATGTTTTATGCCTATTGGTGGAGCTCCCATATAGTCAGGTGCGCCCCCACTAACACCACCTTCCCAGGGGACTCAAACCGCTTTCGGCGGCGTCCTTTTTAAGATTTTACCGTACTTTTAGTGTTGCGCTATTATCGATGCTGTTTTGAATTTACATTGTGTGATTTTTAGGCCTACAGTTAGTTAGTTAGTTAGTTAGTTAGTTAGTTAGTTAGTTAGTTAGTTAGTTAGTTAGTTAGTTAGTTAGTTAGTTAGTTAGTTAGTTAGTTAGTTAGTTAGTTAGTTAGTTAGTTAGTTAGTTAGTTAGTTAGTTAGTTAGTTAGTTAGTTAGTTAGTTAGTTAGTTAGTTAGTCAGGCGCGGTTCTAGATCGAGACTTTTAGGGGGGCTTAGGGGGGACTTGAAACTGAAGAATCATAAAATTTTCTCAAATATATGTAAATCGGTTACGCGCACGCTGAAACCAATGATAATAAAAACAGTACCATAACCAGGGACGGCGTAAGGTTATTTTGATAGGACATGGGTTGAGTGATCGCCGTCGTGGGGGAGGGGTGTCCCCTTCCTCTGAGAAATTTTTGCTAATTTAAGGTTGCTAAGATGCAAAATGGTGCGTTATTTGGGTAATTTTTTGACAATATGACTGGAAAATGTTCAAAACTTTGTGAATTCTAATTTTTGGTTGGGGAAAGAGGGCCTTCTTAGGGGAGAGGTCTAAGGGGAAGGGTGTTCCCCTCCCTTTGAGAAATTTTTGCTAATTTAAGGTTGCTAAGATGCAAAATGATGTGGTCTTAGGGTTATTTTTTGACTGATATATATATGGCTGGAAAATGTTCATAATTTTGTGAATTCCAATTTTTGGTTGGGGGAAAGAGGGCGGTCCTAGGGGAGAGGTCTAAAGGGAGGGGTGTTCCCCTCTCCTGTGAGAAATTTTGGTTACTTTAAGGTTGCTAAGATGCAAAATGGTGCGGTCTTCGGGACAGTTTTGACTGAGATATGGCTGGAAAATGTTCATAACTTCGTGAATTCTAATTTTTGGTTGGGTAAAAGAGGGCTGTTCTAGGGGATAGGTCTAAGGGGAGGGTCCCCCTCCCCTTTTGAGAAATTTTGGTTACTTGAAGGTTGCTTAGATGCAAAAATGGTGTTGTCTTTGGGATATTTTTAGACCCGATCATATGGGTTAAAAACATTCTTAATATTTTTGGTTAGGTGAAAGAGGAGCTTTTTTGTCTGAGGGTATGTATCAACAAACCTCCTGAAGTCCCCTTTTGGACACATTACTGCCCTCTAGTCGGGGAAAGTTTTAAGCAAAAATACCTGCGTGGAGTCCACAGAAATATTCTCTAACTATTAAGAAAATTTGCCTTGCTTCATTTGTGCATTACAAAATCGTATCTAAAGGCTGGTAGAAACCGGAATATGGCCTCTTGGAAGCCCTGAATTAACTATATGGATCAGATATAGCCCTACCCCGCCCTCCTCTTTTCTTCTCTTTTAAGTCTTCTTTTCCTACTCTTTTTCTCTTTTCCTGCAAATTACAGGGGGAATAGGCCTCCCTTCCCCCTGAGTGGCACCGCCCCTGACCATGACATAGATGTAACGTATATACAGGCATATATTTTTTCTTTTATTTGGAAGAATGTAGCAAACGTTACTGAGAGATACGAGCAACTGGACCTGTTCACATTAATGGGAATAACGATTCGGTCTGTAGATCTGACTTAAAAGGACTGCTAGTATAGCTTGACGAGATCAGCGACGAAATGACTCGTTTTGAACTTCTAACAGATGATTAATCCGTTAACTTGATTTACATGTACGTACATACTATTATAGATGTTACTTATCTGACCCAACTTCCATTGTATGAAATCGTGAACCTAATATGTGATTTCGAGACACAGACGACAGTTTCCCGTGGCAAACTAAATCCACTGGACCAAGATGTGCACAAGTGTATTAGGCAATTTTGTTTTTCTCAGTACACGCAAATATAGCATAACACAACCTCTGAAAATTTGGGGGGGGGGGGCTTGAGCGAACTTTGGGGGGGGGGCTTGAGCCCCCAAAGTCCCCCCGTAAAACCGCGCCTGTAGTTAGTTAGTTAGTTAGTTAGTTAGTTAGTTAGTTAGTTAGTTAGTTAGTTAGTTAGTTAGTTAGTTAGTTAGTTAGTTAGTTAGTTAGTTAGTTAGTTAGTTAGTTAGTTAGTTAGTTGGTTGGTTGGTTGGTTGGTTGGTTGGTTGGTTGGTTGGTTGGTTGGTTAGTTAGTTAGTTAGTTAGTTAGTTAGTTAGTTAGTTAGTTAGTTAGTTAGTTAGTTAGTTAGTTAGTTAGTTAGTTAGTTAGTTAGTTAGTTAGTTAGTTAGTTAGTTAGTTAGTTAGTTAGTTAGTTAGTTAGTTAGATGAGATTTAACGACACACCAGCACGAATGTGTTATATAGTGCCAACTAGATAAATACGGTTCAAGTTCGGTTTCAAATATTGTTCAAATACAGTGCAAGTCCTCACCTTTAGTCGCCTCTTACGAGAGATGGGGAATACCGTGGGCATATTCTACAACCCCCAGCCCACTGGGGGCTTTAAGCCTACAGTAACAAATGCTCAAAAGGTGGTCAGTATGTGCACTATATGCGAGTGAGAAGGGTCATTTTCTGCATATGATCTAGGAGGTAGGTTTAGCCAAAAATTGTCTACATACAGTACACACTACGCGTCTCCGTATGGGAGAGCTTCACTTAGGCTACTACTTAGTTCCCAACTGGGTAAGGTAATATGCGAAGAAATTCAAGTTACGCGAAGCTACTGTCTATTCACCCTCACATCAGTCAAAATTGCAAAGAAAGATGTTTAGTTGAGGAGGGGGCAAAATGCCAATTGCTTCCATAATTGCTCCGTGCACCCCTCCCTTCCTAGACGATTGTTAACATAATAAGCAATAAAAGTGGCCCATGTGGGTCCCAAGATAGCCCAAACAAAATTTCTCTCAAAACCTTTGAAAAGACGTATCTCCCTGGTTAAAATAAAATTGATGTACTGGTGGGAATGGCATTGTTAGAGTATTTTTAATTTATAAACAGTTTCTTTTTTGCTCTTCTCCAAGTTACTATTGTGGAAGGCGATCATAATAACCGGCTGGCCAATTCCGAAAATGCAGAATGGTAACCTGACAATGCATAATAATTAACTATGCCATAGAATTAGAATGCTTCTTACTACACTTTCTTGATTTCCAGAAACGATCAAGGGAGTTTAAAATATCATCATCAGATTTTATTTTAATTCTTTCTGGGGTAGGTACCCGGTAGGTAGGGACCGGCTATTTCGAACGATTTCTGATGATTTCCATAGTACTGCAAAGCGATCACATAATGATCTACAATTTCATGAAAAATATGGTTTTGAGTGTGGTCTTTATCTTCCATTCTTAAGCTTGATGCCAGAAATTAATCGCCGACAGTGTTTAATTTTCATGGGTGGGGGAGGTAGAATTCCCAGACTCCCCCCCCCTTTTTAAGCGATTCCTGCCTTTGGCTTTGCGGTAGGTTTAATCTATGCCCTCACAAAGTAAGCCCCCTTTTTGCTAAAATCCTGGTTGTGGGTCTGACAAATTACTTGAACATTCAGTTAATAAAGAAAGGGATTATAAAAGGAAACTTTGTACGCGTGGCAGAAATATTTGGGAGGAGGAATGGGAAAACAGTGTTTTACCAAGTGGGAAAATCTAAAGGAAACAGGCGAGAGAGGCCAAGACAGATCGTGTAAAGGAATCAATACCTACTACAAGAGCCCTTACAGGCCATTGCCGCTCCATCTGACAGAATCCCGTAGGTCCGTCACTGGCCTTATATAGGCTAAGTGTCTTGTGTCGCAATAACGCATGTTGTTTTTCTTTTTTTATTTTATTTTAGTTTTGTTCTTTGTTTTTGTGTGTATGTGTGCGTATTTTTGCTTCATGGATTTTTCTAGGTTTAATTTTCCCTTATAGCGTTTTACATTTACAATTTTTTGACCTCCTTCTCTTCTCGTTTACTACTTGCAGTCTCGTTTTGTCTTCCTTCTCTGTTGATACTTGATAGTTTCTTTTTATTGTATTTTTTAGTTTGGAGTTTCACTATTTTTACTTTTTGATTTTAGACGAGGGTCTTGGGTAAAATTGCTTGTCCACCTTCATATCAATGCTAAATAAATAAATAAATAATAAAGACAGGCTCTTGGCAGATTCTTAGCGCATAGTTAAGTTAGTGACGTAGCCGACTCTCTTTACTGTACTTGTTTCTATTTATCACAACCGACTCCTTTCGCTATCTCTGTATTAACAGTCTTATCTGATGCATTCACTACAAATGTTTTTTTTTTTCTTTTCTCGATAACTAATGACATGCTCCTTTGTACACACTTCTCTGCAAACGTCATCAATTTTAATCCATTTACTCTGGACAAAGAGTAAGATTCAATCAGCACCATTGTTTATTTGTATCCCGCCACAAACTTGAATAGGGTTATCAGTACACGCCTCGTCGACCACAATCAATGACAGCTAGTAATAAGAAATCCAACCTAAGCTTGCTGCCACGGAGACATGACGCTTCGTCGAGTTGATCCGTACAGAGTAGACAAGACGGCCAGAGATCAACATAGTACAGTTGAATATCGGAAGTTGTACGCGACACACGTGAATTGCATTATTCCGGGTGTAAGTCAAAATAAGAAGCTTTGTAACTTGAACTTGAAGGAGTTGTATTTACGTAGAACACAGTGAACTGACATATTGTGATGAAGTAGTAAACGGAGAAACCTTTTTATCAATTGGAAATTTGGAAAACTTTGTTTAAGTCGTGGCGGTGGAATTTCGAAATTCGTGCTTGTCTTTTAGGCAAGAGACCCTGTGACACTTCAAAATGAAAGATTGGATTGTATTTCTGGTGATCGTTCAAGGTAAGACATTTCTTATTTGTTGTGTAACTTTTAAGACATTTCTTACTTGTCCTATAACTTATGTGGTTTCGATGGGGAGACAGTGGTTTTCAGGGCTGTAACCGAGTCCACCTAACCCAGTTCCTGGCCAATTCCGGTCCAGTACTCTCCGATTCCGAGCCAATTCCGATTCCACATTTTCCAATTCCGGGCCAATTCCGAGTCCGGCCATATTACAATGTAGCCCCTCATACAAATGCCTTTTATATTGTTTACAATTACACTGAAGATGAAAACAGGCACTTTTCGGGAGTCAATTTTATACTCTTCCTGATCCTATCATTTGCTTGACTGTATGTGACCTGTTAGTTATTAAATTGTGCAAAAATAATAATGTTGCCTCGGCACATTAATGAAACTTTCACTTTTGTGGACTCGACTGGAATCGGGTCCGAGTCCAAGTTCAGCTGAGCCCATTCCGGGCCAATTCCGATTCCGTGACCTCCCATTCCTGGCCAGTTCCGAGTTCGGCGAAAAACGGACTTGAGTCCGGAATCGAGTCCGAGTCCGGACTCGGATGTTACAGCCCTGGTGGTTTCTTCTTACACCTTTCGTTTTGTTGTATATTTTAAGGAGTTGGGAGAGGAATTACAAGTAGCCGGATTTATTTGAGGTGGGGCTTTCACCGTTTTATTAGTTTGATGAGACCCTAGAGTGTAATCTTTCTCAAACTGTTGCCTTCCATATTCCATTATTGGTATTCAAATTTGCAAACAAGGACCTTGAGAAGACCATTAAACTTGAGCAAAAAAGGTGTGGACATAGTAGTTGTTAGAAAATGACGAAATGTTAAATATATCTACAGTATTTTATGCTCTCTACCTTCTGTTTCTGCCCACGTTCTTCCACTTGTTCACATATGGAATGCATGTTCTACGGAAAATTTTCATGGACGACTCCAGAACGGTACAACTATAGAATGCAGGACTACTCTTGAACACCACCAAGCATCCGGACGCGCGGATGCGATGTGACACTATCTTGCACCATAAACTTCGACTCCGCATCCGAGCATCCGCGCATCCACTCCAAGACTGATATTGGTGAAATCATTCACGCCGCATCCAAGCATCCACTCCAAAATATTGCTTGTGGTCTTAGTAAGAAATGAACAACAATGAGTCATTCTCAAATTAAACTTACCTGCTTTATTCATATTCCCATTTAATTATTTAATCTTTCATGTTTATCTAACAGCCCTAACTTAGACTCCGCATCCGAGCATCAGCTCAAAAAAGTTGGAGGTGAACCTTAGTTTTTTTTTCTATAAATCATTTACTTGGCATGCGAGCGATGTGGACACCCCTTCACACCCCACCCCTTGTTCGAGGACTTGATTAAATTATGTAAAATTGTTATTTTACATTCGGCGTTACTCCTCTTTGAAAACGGTGATCATTTGTCGAACCCCTGTAGATCAACACTTTTGATCTTCTTTCAGGGAGAGCATGATAAAACTTTTTGAATACTTGTGGATTTTGACCTTAACCTTAAGAAAATTGGGGATATGTCTACCCGGCCCCAACTTGCGGATGCCCATGGCTGGCCTACATACATGATGTTTATTAAAGGACGGTTTCAGCTGCAACTTCACCTACCATATCGCTTTCCCATCCCTCACACACAACTCACAGATCAATGTGGCCTGCGGAGTGGACGAAGTTTTACGTTAGCTCAACGCCACGTTGAGAAAGTCAAACAGAGCTGCTACGTAGGGTAGTTGAAATAGGGGACTTCCTTTCCTAATTTGACAGACGAGAACAACTAGAGGCACGTTTGTTTCATTCGTTTCGTGTCAGAAGGTACATTTTTGATCCATTTATTACAAAGGACCTACTTCTCAGGATACAAAAATTTGAAATGAGGAGGTGAAGGACTATATTCGTGGCCCGGGACCAGCATTGGCCAATCACACTGACTTTTTTATTTTATTGTTACAAGGTTATACCAAGGAGTTTTCAACTCCATGGTCATACATCCCAGATAGGCTTATTTTATTGGCATTAATTCAGATAAACAGTTAATACGTCTTTATCACTCTTTATATCGCTCGATAAAATAGAGAAATCCTAAAGCCGGGATTTCTCTGTGTTAAAATATGTCTATAGACCCTTTTCCAAATAGCAGTTACAAAGGATTGTGGGGCAGAACTGTGGTACGCGTCGTTTTCGGGCACAGTAAAATGTTATTGACTAAAAACGACCCATAGCCTACCAAAAGTTTATCCCATTTCGAAAAGGGTCATTCGAGGTGTTCCATCGATGATGCTATGGCGAGTCTCTCTGATTGTTGAATATCTTGCCCGTAATGCAGGGGTGGGAAAACTTTTTCCTAACACGGACCGATTTGATGGTCGTAATCCACTCGCGGGCCGCAGATAGCGAGGGCGCTTACAATTTGCCCACAGGACGCAAGCCGACGGGCCCCGGACAGATTATGGGTGGGGTCTTGGGAAAAAACCTAGGTAAGAAACTTCTAGGATTTGTAGAAATTTGTAGGTGATAAAATGTTCATTCACTATATGATAATGGCATTTAATGTTTGAAACTTCTCAGACCAGAAGTATCAAAGACAAATTGTCTTTTGATTTATGTGTGGAGAAATAATGAATGAGCACATATGGAAAGTGTGCGCAAAGCGCTGCAAAAACACACACATTTTGAAATGAACTTCCTTTTTTCTTCACTTTTATTGCAAACTTATCCACTTTTAAAATTTAGTTCTCTCTTGGGAGGGCTAGTTGCAACCCCACCCCCAATCTACTGCAACTAATACAGAGCTCACTTGCCAGAAAACATGGTCTCGCGGGCCGGAGGTTCCCCACGGGCCTTGCCGTAAAGCGTACAATGTGTCAATGCGCCCGCTTAGCAAACAGACTGCGCATGACCTTCAGTAATCGCTGACATGAGACGTCACAGGAAGCACGTCTTTTGCATCAATACCTCTCTTTTGTGTTTCCAACAGCTTGCTGCTAGTCTGATGCTTGTCTAGGCATATTGCACTGTCTCAAATTTACGAACAAGTCGCACGCTGTTATCAATGTGGGCCTACGCTTTATTTTGTCGTGGAAGGGGAGAGCTGGGCCATTTGTGCCCACTTTTGCTAACCCAAGAAAATTGCCTGATATTTACTCAATAATTTGTCCGACAAATGGGTATTTGTCTAATTCCGAGGGCCTTAGCGCTCTGATTAATGCGCCTATGGTTATAAATAGGAGGAGTTGTCTGATTTAAAAATTAAATGTAAAATAATGAAGATCATATAGTCAATCTACAGCAAAGTCAAAGAACGAGAACTAAAAACAACGGGCCTAGCATTTGTGGCCAGATGTTCAAAATTGGAATTGCAACCTTATAAGAATGACGTCGATATTGGCCACACTTTTTGGACGTCTTCGAAAACAAACACCGTTTTTCTTTCTTTTTTTTTCTTGTGGGGCAGTGAAATTAAGTAATTAAAGTTTGTCCGCACCACATCAGAGACAAACGGATTATCAGGACAGGGAAAAAGTTTGACAAATGGGCAACGACCAGTCTATTTAGGCCCGTAGCCAGACAAGGTGCCGAAGGGGGCGAGATGGCTTCAGGGGGTGAAATCTTTTTTTCAAGGGGCAAGAGGTGTAGAAAAGTAATAAGGCAATGGTAACCGTTAACATTTTTGGGGGGTGAAATGTTCCCCCGTCCTCACCCCTTGGATACGGGCTTGGTCCCTTTCAAAGGTGAATCCAAGGAGCTGGGGCTCGCAACGCCCATAACCCATCGGAATAAAATGTTGCGGTTCAGACTACATGTATACAATGCGTTGATATGGGCGATATTTCTGTGTTTTCTAGCCACATTCGTCAAGTTGGCTCCCCATTCAAAATATCCTGGATCCGCCTCTGGGCTCTTTAAGTGAAAAAAAAAGTTCCGGAACACAGCTGGATAGGCTGAATCCCTTTGTGATCCATAGGCCATAGGGTGCCTAAACCTTACGATGAAAAGTGAAAAGAAGACTTAAACAGTCAAAAGCCCAAAGTTGTACATCTCAAGACCACTTAGTGGTGTAACTGAACTGTGTCCTGTTTAATGAAAAATAATGGCAATACCTTCCAACGATTTGCCTCTTTTTGAGCCTTGGGTCCAGTTTTGAGTAGATACCATTTTCCAAGCAAGAACGTGTGATTCGTTCAGAAGGTCACTTATACAATGTTGGTTAAATAGTGGCAATTGTAACTTTCACACCTTCCATCTGAATATCCTGTCTGCTTCGTTAATACCTTCGTAGCAGATGTCGAATATGTGCCCCTCTTATGACGAATATACTCTAACGAGTGCTGTCAATATAAGTACACGTTCGCCGGCAAGTGTCCTGTTTATGTAGGGCGAGAATAACTGGTATCACTGAAGGATTTCAACAAATAACTTTGGTTATGTTCCCCAGGGAATATGACTTTTGACCTATTTCCCGGAGTAAAGTTTCATTGGCTTTTTCCCCGGTTGCGATTCCACAAATGGTGTCTTGTTTCTGGAAAGTGGTTTTTCACAGTTTTAAACAATGTCAGGTTATTCTCCGAAAACTAGTTTGTCATGTAACAAAATTCTTCTTGACAGGCTTAGAGAAGGGGAATTGCCGGTGTTTTACCCTTAGAAACTTTTTTTTCTATTTCGGTGAAAAAATAACATGATGGAACATTTTATGCCCTTCTCCCCTGGTGACTGTTGTGAAAAGTTGCGGTATCTGATAACGTTTTGATTCTCCTCTTGAACCATGTCGTATAATTTTAACAATCAATTATCCCAAAACTCTGTATGACAGGTCTATAGCTAGGTTTAATATGCAGTGGCGTAGCTAGGGGTGCTTGGAGCGTGAGCTCCACACGTCTCCCATCCCTCCGAAGCGTCCAACTGGAAAACCCAAGAGTAAAAAATTTATGCAATTGTATAACGATCCCATATTTGAAGCCCCCAATGAAATGGTGGAGCCCCCCCCCCCCACACACACACACACTTTTCCCTGCCTACGCCACTGGTACTATGGAGTCACAGGAAGAATCTGGTAGCGTTTTCCTGCGGAAAGTGATATGCACACTATAGCCACAGACAACTTTTCAATTCATGGGTCAAGTATATTTGCTGGTATAGGTGAAGAAGTTTCCTCATTCGGGAAGCCGACTTACATCACTTTTGCAAGCACTTTTGTAAAAATTTAAGCTACTCAAATATGTAAATTCCGAGAAATGAGTGTATTTACTCTTTAAGCGTAACTACGGTCTAAAATTTCATACAATTGTGTTAGCCTACATAGCTAAAGAATTGAATCCCATCGGTTGAACTCCAGTCTTTACATGACATTTCTGTGCTGATACATAGTATGCTGAAGTTTTTTCACTTAATTCAAAATAGTTCAAGTTGATGACGCAATAATTTGTGATGTCACTCTTGCACTCAGAATACTGCCTTTGATTTTCTTAAAGCCACTGCAACTTGTACCAGAATGTGATCACTCTCTAATGTTTGCAAAGTGACGTGATACGCAAGTCCTCTACTCATATTATGGAAGCAAGCAATTGTTTTCCTAAGGTGGTTTATACAAGCCCGTAGTTAGGAGGTGGGTGGAGGTGCAGGGTAAAGCCCCTAGAAAATCTTTGCGACCTAGAAAATAAAAAATTACCATTGTCTCAGTGATTTAAGTATCCCTCGCCCCTAAAAATGTTTCATCCCTGGAAGGTATCTCCCCCCCCCCTCCCGTATAGACCTACACATAAATTTCACATGATAGGAAACATAAGCAGGTAACGTGAGTTGTACACAAAGGAAAACACAAATCGTTGCGCAATTGACTGTTTCAAATTAAAGGGGAATTTTCATCATCCCAGAAAGTTCCAATTCTCCCAACTATGCAACTTCTAGCTCCTCCCATAACTGTATGAAGCTCCTCCTGTGCAGGAATGAACCTGTTTTATTGCTTAAGGCCATGTCCTGGTGAGCATACAAGGCTATAAAATGTAATAAAAGCGCTCTCTCTGCCTTGTGTGGAATGTGAGCTACTCTGCATCTTTCAAATTTTCAAACTTTGATGTCAATCAAAGAGCAGTCACCAACTGAGAATTTTGATACCCCCACACTAAAAAAATATACTTTGGGGTGATGACTGTCTGTCTTTAAGTGCATAAATTGCAACTTTTTTTAATTTCACCAATCGAATAAGCTACGAAGATGGGAGCTGGATAAATCTGACTCAATTCAAAACCTCTGAAATTTAATATTTTGTAATTCTTGACTTGAGGTTCACATTAAGGTTTCGGAGACACAAGTTGTGGACAAGGTACCGCAGTTGAAAGTTAACTTTAAATTTCTAGTTTGCTTTGTGGTCTTCTCGCGAAGCGTTCATTGAGTAATTCATACAGTGTTGTAACGAGTCATGACTCGAGTCACTAATTTTCAAAGGGAAACGACTCGAGCAATGGTATAATTTTCCTCATAGAAATAATGCAATGATTCGAGTCACATTGAAAGTAGTAAATGACTCGACTAGACTGCAAAATTGAGTGACTCGTTACAACACACTGGTAATTTAGAACGACTCGAAGAACTTCCGTTCCGAGAGCATTATGAAGTCTGCTCTATTAGCTGCTTTTCCGTCAAGGACGCCTTACTGCTTCCACTTTGTAGATTGCATGCATTGTTCATCGTAAAAATATATTTACCGATCGGTTTAACAAATCAATGTGATACGGGAAAACCAACGATAACCCTAAGACTAATCATTAAGTTTCTTATTGCAGTACTGTAGTTTGCAATCGAATGCAGACAGATAAACTTTACTCTTGGCTACGTTGACCGTATCCTAAAAGTTGAAGATTTGCACTGACAGACTTCCTTTGACACGTTCAATTTCAGGTCAATAAAGAAATGGCCAACGAAAGTTCACATAATAAGGGGCTTTTGTATCTGTCGTAATTCTAGCACGTTTCACAGTGCCTCCCCATCTACCAGCCCAATTTTTAAACCTTTAATAAACTTCATTGTATAAATGTGTAAAAATTGGGTTGGTGGTTGGGTAGGCACTAGAGGCTTACAACGATTCAGACAAATACAGTAGTTTCCATTTTGCAGGCTTACAGTTGAGTGCCTTTATTGGAACGAGAGAAATATCGCTCTGGAATGTGACCTTCCGAAGTTCCACCCATGCACGTCCGTAGCCAGAAGGGGTGACGGGAAAACGTCCGTTCCCTCTGTAGAGAGTATCGCACTGGCTCAATTGGCAAATCGATCTCCAAACCAGTTAAACAGTAGTATAGCTAGGCGCATGAGTCGGGGAGGGCTACACCCCCATTTGGATAAAAATTTTCATTTTCGGGAAATATGTATGCTATTTCGGGGCAAATTTTCTTTAAAATTCTCACAGAAGTGCTCCCCCACCCGACCTACCGTTCATAGTCCCTTTCGATTTTGACTGAAGCAACGAAGAACATTCCTTTCTAACTTCATCCGTTTGCAGTGTCGAGATACCCTATTCCCTATGCCAAAATTTGTAGCTGCGGCCTGTTCGTGCCCCACCTGTTGTAAGCGTGCTATTGTTATATTTCGCATGTATAAGTTTATCATCTGGCTCTTTTTAAATGTAATAAAGGGTCTTCCGGACGCAGAGGGAGAGTACGTTTGAACATGGTGTCGTGTGGGCAGGGGAGGGGTATCAACAGCAGGAACACAAGAGTAACTAACTCTAAGCCAAAATGGAAATTTCCATGCAGAAAAGCACTCTTGTTGCATTGGCATTAGCTAAACTCTGCTTATTCTATGCGAAAATTTTCACTCACTCTGTAATAAGATCCTTACGCGCGACTCTTCCATGAAATTGCGACCCTTCCATCCCGATTGCCCTCAGCTGCTACTGCCCTCTGCTGCCCTATCCTTTTGGTGAATGTGAAATTCAAGACGAGTGCATATTCGAGGTTGAATGTATTGATTCTGAGAATAACGAAAAGTGATCACTTAATTTGCCAGGAGAGACTTTGAAAGTCTAGGCGGGAGGAAGTTTCAAGTATCATCAGCCACGGACGAAATTCTCGAATTTTGTTCATTGTTTTGAGGGAAGATATCAAGCATGTTTCCTGTCTGATTTCTGATAAAACTTAAACTTCGATATGTGACTTCACGTGTAATTTCATTTATTTGAATATAAGGCAATATTTCTCAAGAAACTAAGAAGTATCCAAGCCTTTCATGACTTCCGTGCCAATGACGTGATACGATCGCTGACTATCACTTTAATGGTCAGATGTCTGGATGTGTTTCCTCAGTACTTCCCATCTGTCACATAACCATTTCCTGTGATGTCATGTTTTATTTACCCTTCCTTACTGAAGATACACGATGAAAGCATGCATGCTTTTTGCATGGTACATGTAGGCCCATGTACGTAATGTAGTGTAGCGCATTCACGGTATGTTAAAACGTGCAACAGTGGCACGAAATCGTAACTTCAATTGATTGGCAGTCGACCTTACAGAGAAATCCTAAACTTTAGTTAAAGTTTATGACAAAGAGTTTCAGTATCACAACTTTTCCATTTTTCACACCGCTATGGCCATGTTATCCCCCCCCCCCCCCATCATCAGACACCCACTGATGATATCTGCGTAAAAGAACGCCTGGAAAAAATGCATCGTGAAATAAATTTGTATGAATAACAGGAATTTTGAGGGAAAATGTACGGTACCGTACTTCAATATCACAATATCCAGGCAATGGTTTAAATTAAGAAGCTTTTTGCCCGTTTGCCAAAAGAAACATTCAAATAAATACATCCAATTAAAAGCTGAAAAGAATCTTATCAAGTGGGGCAATCTTCTGGAGAAATCTTGTCAATTATTTTACTAGATTTGGCTTAAAATAAGCCGAGTTGTTTCCCTTTCAGCCAAATCTAGTAAATTTTGTCAAATATTAGACAAGATTCCGGTTCATGCCTCTGTGGATTAGACTGTTTTAGAGCGCTGGTGCAACGTACAGGGTTGCATGGATATTGTCCAAGTAAGTGCGTTAATTTGGAAGCCATTATCTGAAAGCCATGAATATGTGTAGTTGAATATAACATTTGCCTTTGTGCATCAACAATGAGTGTCTCAGTGGTAGAGGCTGCGCGCGAAGCGCGCCGAAAAATTGGACTTTTTCATTGTCAGTAGAGATAAACATTACAGCCGTTGACAAAAATTAAGTGAAATAAAAGGGATTCCGTCCCCTTCAACCAAAATTGAAATACAAGGGATCGTACCTTATAAGCCTTCACGCAAATGTTGCAGTTTTTGCCAAAATACTGAAGGTACTCCTCCTCCCTAACCGACTTATTGGAGAGGACTATTAGACTATATCTCACATACGCTACACCAATTTTAGCAAATGTCACTGCAGTTGACCAACTCTGTGGGAAGATTGAACAAAGGTATATAAAGGTCCCAATCAAATTATAGACGAATATACCCGTGTGTATACGAATGTCTTACTAATCACTGAACATGCATTCTGATCAGTGCGCGCGAAGTACGCCGGTAAAGTCGTTATTCATGACTTTTGAGTCATCGGAAAGTATAATAATATCACACAAATATCAGCAAAGTACGATTTTAGCCAAATATCTTAGATGTTTCGTCCCCCTCAACCAACATATTGCAAGGGACTATTTCTCACAATCACTGTATCAGCAACTATTATGGTGGTTGACCAAATATTGCGGGACAAAGGATGGTCCGCCCTCCCAACCAAATTATGGGGGACCATATCCCCCATCCCCTTGCGATCGCCGCCCTTGAATATCACAGATAGAATGACGGGGAAGACTATGAACCCACCACCGTTTATTTGTAATGATCGCAGTGCAAGATATGTCAACGAAAATTTTCACTGTGCTACATAAACTTTCCACGTTTTGCACAATATAGCTTTATGACAGAGTTAACCTTCGTCTCGGTTTCAATATCACTCGGCTAAGGATCTATACTGAGACTGAGAACCAAACTATTTAATGCTAAAGATACACAGTACAGTTGCATACATAGTGCGATTTACTTACTCGAGTTAATAAAGGCCTGCCCTTACGGTTCTAAGAAAATTATTGACAATAAATAACGGCATTCAAATAAGATGCAGTGTCAGCTGCTTGGTGGATATTAGCTTTTGCTAAATTACTTTCATCTTTTCGCAAACAAACAGAGAAAAGGTTTTTGTGTAAAGGAAGAAACGATGGATGACAAAAGGTCCATTTTAAGAGAAACAATAAAACGTTAAGAAGGAAACCGCAAATTACATGCAATGAGAACAATGCACGTGGTTAATTCATTAGCAGTGTGCACAACAGTCAACTGTATGTATTGTTTTCATATCCTTGATCCTCCGTTGCACATAATTTTTTTTCACGCAAGAGGTATATGTGTGAGCTCTAAATTAAAAATTGATGGTGAATCGGCGTGAAAAAGATAAAAAAGAGGCAAGAAATCTTAAGTATGTTTTCAAGCTTATGAATTTTTTCCATCGTATTTTTAATGTGAAAAATATTCTTATAAGGAAACAATTAGCAGTTGCCTTTGTGTGGTGTTGTTCGTCCAACTTTTTTGTAAAGTTGTGTTCCATTTATTCGACGTAAAGTCATTTTTGTTTCGGAATAAGAACAAAGTTTCCTTTGACTCACATTTTGACATTTACCCGTAAACTTTAAATTTCTGTCTCCCACACAGATTACCAAAGAAACAATAACGATCCATGTAAAACTTTTCTCGCTTCTCGTTTCCTCACATTAATTAACAGTGCATAGACGTAGGAAACTTTTTTAAAGTGGGGGAGAAAGCAAATATTAGTGACCAGTGTCCTGGGGGAGGTCCGTCTAAGGGGAGGGGGTGTTTCCCTGGAAATTTTTTAACCATTTAAAGTGCCCTAGATACAAAATGGTGCAATGTTTGACAAACTTTGAAGTAATTGCATCCTTTTCAATCCCCTCTTTTTAATTTTCAAAATAAAAAAAAAACATATTTTGGCAGCACTTCATCCAAAGTGGGGGGACGAAAGGAGGTTTTCGCCCACCAATCAGAGTTCGGGCGGTCGTCCCCCCCCCCTTTTCCTGCGCCTTTACAGTGCCTTGGTAGGAAGGAACCGGTCTCTGTTGATAAATCTACGCCATTCAAAAGTATACTCTCGAAGACTAAGTTGTCTCAAAACTATCTGTAGGCTATCCCGCACAACATTTTTTCCAATTTTTTGGACGGCCATTCCGGAAGAAATTATTCCGCTCATTAAATCGTAGGTTCGAAGAATAGCAGTGTGGTTTGTGGGCACGGCTGTCCATAATAAATGTACGCTTGACCCAGAGGAATTCCGATTCCAGGGCTTTACATATGGAAAGCAGGGAGTGATAATGTAGACTTAGAAATGACAATTTCGCAGTTAGATGAGGTGCATTTCTATGTTCTTCCGAGTGGACAAGCTAGCCTATTTGTGGTTATATGTACACGGACCATACGGTCATGATTTGGTCATGTACTGCAACGGGTAATGAACAAATGGCTTAGGAAAACTTACTGACATACTTTCAAATGATATAGGGCAGTGGAGAGCCTGCCTCTAAGCAGCTGGACATTTTACTCCTCCCCGCAAACAGAAATGTAAATTGGGTGGAAAAGAAACTTTGGGTGGTACCCACACACCACGGACGGTATTATTATGTTTTGATTCAGGAAGTAGGCCTTGAGTAATCCAAAGAAACCTTTTCGTTGACTGGGCAAACTCGTTTAAGTCAACGATGTTTGGACAGTTCATTAGTGCTCGTCATGGAGACACTTTACGGTCATCCTACGTAAGATAATACATGGACTTACGAAAATTAAACGCTGCTGTAGCAACGAATGTAAATCACATCGCGCGAATGTTTCTACGGTTACAGCAGAGAGACAATACTGAGTAATTAACGGGTTTAATGGGAGACCAGGGTCCCATTTAGGTGTCTTCTGCTTAGTCATTATTAAGACTAGGGAGCTGTACTTGCGCACCTTGGAAAATACAAAAGAAATTGTCAGCGTTCTGTCAAACTGTTACGTATCATCCTTCAAGCGGATTTATCGATCGGTCCATCCTGAACAAATAGCATTATGGGGCTATTCGAACCAATAGTTTACTTAGCACCAGTATGTGTCAGTATAATGGTTATTTGCTGCAACAAATGACACTGTCTCCGTCAAAGTGATAGGTTAGATGAGGTTTAACGTCCCAGTTTCCAACCAATTGGTTCAAGTCGAGACGACCACGGCCTTTTTTCCAGTTGTGGCTCACTGGCTTGTTTTCCCTACTCCATTTGTTTATGCTGAGCACCAAGCACAAAGGCAGTAGGTTCCATTTTTAAAGTCTTTGGTATGACCCGGCCAGGATTTGAACCCTAGACCTTCCGACTGCAAGTCGGATGCTCTAACCACTTGAGTTGCAGTGATAGGAACGAACTTTCTGCACTGTTATGCAAATCGGTGATAGAACCAAAGGATGGGCCAGAGAAGGCCCGTAGCCAAGGGGAAGTAAGGGTCAGTGCCGGTAAAGGTCAGTGCCCGCAAAAAGGCCGCCGGAGTCGTGGGCTGGGGGTATAACCTCCGACTTAATTTTACTGTGAATATTTTCACCTATGCTTGAGAGAAGGCAAAATTTACAGTGGAAAATGATAAAATCAAGGAGATCAATTCTCAGCTCCAGCTCCGAGTCCCATCACAGAAACTTTCCGATGGCTCCACCCAATTGTCGATTGTCCTAATCTTTCAGCCATTAAAATTTCAATTACAGGCCGAAGGATCCACGCAAGTGCCTCTCCAAGATTTTGCCCTCTCAATCAAAACCTGGGTAGTTGCAGGAGGGGAAATTTACCTAAACTGGTGTGAACCATGCTTTCGGCAAAAAATTGATTGATCGAGTGCTTTTAATAACTGAGAATTTAAGTGCCGCGTGCATGGACGACCAAGGAAAATTATAGAGTGCGCTTGCGTATTACTTCCGTAATATTGAAACAAATTACTCTTAGAGAAACTTAAAACTCAAATGTAAATAAAATTCAAATATTATGTTTTTCATATGCAATACTTTGTACGGTACACCTGGTAGAGAAACGCTGAATATGCGAAGGACACTTGAAAAAAAAAGAAGAAACAGTTTTCACAATCTAAATATAATCGTTTCAAGGCGGATGATAATGATCGTAACCGGACAACCCTCCCCCTGCAATTCCCACCCGGGCGATCCCCCGGACAACTTCCCGGGACTATTCCAACCGGATAATTCCCATCCAAGAATGATCCCACCCACAATTCGCACCCATGGCATTTACACCTCAGACAACTATTCCCAGCATAGAACTTGGAGTTTGACCTTAGAGGGGATTGTCCGGACGGAAATTGTCCGGGTCAGGAATTGTCCTGGACGAAATGTGGGGGCGGGGGGTTGTCCGAGGGGAATTATCCAGGTGGGAATTGTCCCGGGGGTGTCTGGGAACCGATAATGATATAGAAACAAACATTGTAGAACCACTCAATGCGATTCGGAACGTCTAGGGTAGTATTTTAAATAGGCTATCAAGTTAGTAAGCTTGACAATAGGTATGTCATTAGAACAATTTCAATGTACGAATGGCAAAAGTTGGCAATCTCTGTCAAAATTGGCAGCTATATCAGTCAATAGTTTAAATATAAAAATCAAACTTGTGCATGGTTAAGTTTTTGAAGACAAGACGAAAAACGTAGGCTCCACCCCCTGCCTACCGACAAACAAATTTCGTGTTTGGGGTAGAAAAAACATTGGCTTCTTCTAGTGTTGGCAACTATTGGTTTGCGAAATGGGTTACGAACATAATTTATAATTAAGAAATCATGAAAACTGTTAGTTCAATGACCAAGCTCCACACCTCTATAGTTATACACTGGCAGGTCCAATTGTAGCACCCATTATTGTGGACCCCCCCCCCCCGGCAGAAAATAAGTTTTGAACCTCAAATGACGTCAAATAGTGCTTAAAATGTAACAAAATCATCGTTTCATGTGCTCCATTGTATATTGACAATAATTTCTCGGGGAAGGGGTAAGCTCGAATCCAGATATACTTGTTCAGTGGTGCCGCCAAGGGGGGATGGAGGTATATTTGCTCCCCGTGATGACCTTTGCCCACACTTGCCCCCCCCCCCAACCGCACCTGTACACTTTTATACAGTATACAGGAGCAATGTGCATGCACACCATTTTTTCCTCAGATTGCTTTTCCTGATTTGCCCTCTGGCCCCGCCCCCACTTTTGAAATCCTGACAGCGTGATTGTTTTTGTTGTTATAAAAAATGTGTTTGTATCCAAAACAATAACAATTATGAAGCGTGCTTATTTGAAAAGAACGTGATGTTTGGTATTCTGTATTTCTTGGTTGATAACGCCATCTATATGTAACAATCGTTTCATATTAATTAACTTCAAATTTCGAATATGTTTTTGTCTTCTCTCCTCAGCTCTAGCAGTGGCTGCAGTACCACGGTTTTGGAGTATGGGATACAAACAAGGCAGTGTGAAGGGAGCAACGAGACTTTACTTGTACGGACAAGGTAAGGAATATAAAATGGTAGTGGATCTGCCTCAAAAGGAGGTTAGGGAAACGAATGATCTAACGGCACATTGAAGTGATTCCACTTTCTCAGCCCCCTTACCCTCTCGGCGTGGGGAGAGGGACTGTCCAGGTTTGTGGCCATATTTGTATTTTACCCCTTATAACCCCTCCCCCATGAGAAGTTCCGAATTTGCCACCACTTTCTGTAGTTCAGTCGTCATTAGTGGGATCTTTTAAATCGATTTTACCAAGTTTGGTCGATACAAGTTGGGTATTTTGAAAAACAATATCAAAAATGGACCTGATTAGGAACCCCTACTCCTATCAACCTTTGCTCTTATATATCGCAGTTCAGATTTTATGTAAAATGTGGGGGATTCAGTGGAGGTTTCCCCTTCTTTTAAAAAGTGGGGGACACCCCCACCCTCATTTATTTTTAACCCTCAGCTAACCGAACTTGAGGTCAAAAATAAGGACTTAGGTTAAAGAACTGGGGGCGGGACATTGCACCGGTATGGCTTGCTATTTCCTTTGCTCCTATCTTTCTTTGGTGTTACAGAACATAAAAATGCATATTAAAGGTAAACCGACGAGTCATTCTTCAGAAGTGGTGTAATTGAGTAACAATAATATTGTCACATGATTAAAATGATGGGAGATCATTATGAAGAAAACAGACTTCCGTGTTTGAACAGTAGAAATCGTTGAAGGGTGCCTGCATGTACCTTTTAACTGCCCTGTGCTATTTTGGTCTAGGGGCCTTAAGTGGGACCCTAAGAGGTTCATCGATACCACTTACGTACACAATAACGAACACTTAAGTATATTCTTCTTCCGTCTGAGTATATAAAAGACATTGAGGTTATGTTTCCTTTCTCGAGACTGCATCCTCTTTAGTGACATATTTACTGCCCCTTCAGAATCTCTACTGTGAAAACAGATCAAGATGGGTGGGATGAGGGAAGTGCTGAGTCAGAGGGCAAGCGCTGGGGTGGGGGGTGATTCCCATTACCTTGGGTGGAAGAAGCGGGCATTTTATCCGAGGAGGAAGGTCTGTAGATGACAAGTGAAGAGTGTCCACAAGAAGAAACATTGAAAACCATCATTTTCTGTCGAAAGTTCATGGTATTCTAGTGTGGTCAATCATTAATTTTTTCATCATTCTTTGGCAATATTCACACGGCCATTAGACAGGCTTTACTGTCCGGCTTGTATTGGACCACTTTTTCGGCTAAGCTTGGTCTGATGGTCAGGTTGATTACACAATTAGCCTCAGTCTCTACCAGCCTAACGGTACACCCATTAATCAACATATTATGGGCAAGCTTTACCCAATTTCAGTATTTTCACATGCGTGCCCAGTGTTGGTAAAATTTTTACCCAAGCGTAGGCCTACTTATTTCAGAGTCACTGAACGTTGGGCGTCCTTAGCTCTTACCGTTCTACACAGGCATTTTCCTGTGGCTTTTCACAAGGGTCCCATGTGAAAGAGAAAAAAATCAGTTCATACCCTCTAACCCTCGTAGTAATACTCTTTTCCTAACTCGAGATATCTAATATTAAAGACTACTTATTTTTGTCAACAATACCTCCAGTTCTCATCAAGGTCACAGAATGTTATGTTAAGTGGGCACATTGCCTCAGATTTCTTTTGTTTTCTTTTATAATTGAATGAACTGTTGTCCTTGAAATTTGATGTTGTTGGAATGTTTGAATATCAATCCGTGTAGGTTAAGCATAAATCTACACCATACGTACGGCAAAACAAACAAAGTTGCTAAATATTCCCTACAACAGTGTCAATATCATAAAGAAGTTCAATGCTTTTTCAAATTAATGTGCCGCGATGACATCACAGATTTTCCATAATGCACTTTACCTTGAGAAAAAATTGCATTTCTTTGAAAATTAGTATCTTCCAAACGCTGCAAGCTATTGAGATGCGGTTTTCATCTATTAGAAGGAAAAAAATTTTCTGCATTTTGTGAAGTCATTGATTTTTGTCACTGGCGAATCCCTTTAACCGACCACTTTTGCGCACTGCGCTTCGGGCCTGTGTACATTACAAAGTAATTTCTCCTTGTGTTATAAATCATAAATATTATTCCTTTTCCAACTTCTGAACAATAATACTTGTTTTTCATACCAGTTTCAAGGTTCAACTATCCGTCCTCGTTTACACTTCATTGATTGTCATAATTTGCAAGGATTTCTCAAGGATATTTCGTAAATATTTGAATACTAATAAGTGCTTAGCTGCAACACATTTCTGTAACGGAGTAAAGAATGTGCGTCTATCTTTCTCCCCTCACCTTGAGTGTTTTAACATCCAGAATCAAGCGATCGATAACACCCACCAGTTTGCTCCGAGAAGACTTCTTTACTTACAAAGGTTTATTGTGGTCTCGCGAACAATAGAAGGTAACATAGGGAAAATAATCTTTTAATGATGTTGAGAGGCTACCCTCGAAACCAAATAATGCATACGTGATTAAAGAGAGACGAGAATGTAGAGTAAGGAATTGTTGTACATAACACTTGTACTGGGTGCTAAGCAATTACATTGATTTAGTTATACCTATGATTTGCACCTGAGGATGAAAACTTTTGACAAAAGTACACCATTAAACACACCAGTTATATACAAAAAAAATTCAAAGGTGATGTAGGTTCGAGAAGGTCAAATTAGGAATCACGTCTCCTCGACCAAGCTAATGGGCTCATGCCGAGCAATTAAGTCAAAGCACATACAAGTATGCTCATAATTTGACCTCTTTATAACCCATCGACTCGTTACCATGCAACTTTTCACACTGATGACTCTTCTACCCTAGCTATCAGCTCGTAGCCACGGGGGTGGGAGTGGGGGGACTGGGGAGCGAAACCTCTAGAAAATTCATGTCACCATTGCCTTAACACATTTTTACACGTCTCACACCTTGAAAATTATTTTGTCCCCGTGGAAGCCATCTCGCCCTCCTTCGGTATAGGCTACCTTGTCTGGCTATACGGGTCTGCCATATGTTACATAATTTACTGTGTGAATCTATGTCAGGCTGAACAGTTGGTCGCGTTCAGTCTCGCGCCCCTTAACATCATACTGCTAGCGATATTTTCCTAATCTTTAGTTTGCATAAGTTTTTCCACTCTGCTCAACGAAAAATATGCCCCGGGCCTCCAGACATGATTTGATTTCTTCACTTATTTTTTCTACTTATCTCCTTGAAGCCCTCTGCCATTCTGTCCCATTCTTTCTTCATACTCGTATTTTAAGCTGAAAATAAAAAAAGAAATAAAAATAATCCTAAAAATATAAACTTTAAGACAGAGTGTTATCATCCAGTTGCCATTCGTTGTTTGTTACCTTTGCAAAAATTAGAGTGCATAACCAAACAAAAACTTGCATTCCAAAGAGAGACAGTAAAATGGACACGTATGTGATAATACTGTAAGTTACCAACTCAGTTTGTGGTGAACGATGAAATAGTTACTTCACCATGAGAGGTACCTGCCGCAAGTATACAGATTGGCGGGTACTAACTTGATTTGAAATTCGACAATTATGCTAGGACGATGGTGGTGTACCTTAAGCTAAAGTATCTTATACCAAATAAGAAAGGGACTAAAGAAACTAATCAAAGGGAAGGAAAATAATTTTGGTATCAGATAACCACGTCAACTTTCTCCTCGATAAAAGTATAGGGCTAAAGATGAAGGAATCATTAGCCTCTCATGAGTGGCCCCATAAGTGGCTCACAATTTACCGTCATGTGAAGGCCTACTTCTACAGCAAGAATGAAGTTCCCTATGTCTAGTCATTTCATCGGTATATATGTCTTTCCTTCCTCGATGAACACCGACTGTGTAGTAACTCATCGGTATGATACTACTGATCCATGTGCGACGAGAGTTAGTAAATCATACAAAGGCTATACTGCCTAAGGCTTAGTTTGTATGAAAACTAACAAGTGGAAAAAAATGAGGGATGAATATTGTTCAAAAATTCTTGATAAATTCCTAAAAGTTGTCTAATTTAACACAAATTTTCACATCCAGGCCCTTCATACTCGTCTCCCGTTTCTGCTCATTTTCTAAAATCTGTTCAAATTTACTGACTTTTGTCTCAAACACGGAGCTATCTTGAAGTTGCTTGAACTTGCTTCAATTAGCGCCTTCCAGTTTTTTTTTTTAATAAGTTTACCTTCTTTTTACACACATTTTAATATGACGACCAAATGTATCCATGCTACAAACAGTTTTATGTGAACAGTAGACCCTAAAAATGTCCCAAGTAAGAATATAAAATTTGAGCGACATCCAGAAAGTGAAAAGGCTTGATTAGCTCTTCAAACAATAATGTCTTGCGTCAGAAATTACTTTGTTATAACGTTTAAATACATACTTTCACTCGAGATTTCTCCAACTGCTTTTCCCTCTTTTTTATAAAAGATTTGTTGACGGCCTCACTAATGAAGTATTTGAAGAAACTAAGTTTGTAGTAGCAGTTCCTATCATTACCAATAAAGTCAGGGTTTGAGTTCGGAAAGAGTTTTTTTTTGTTTTTGTTTTTTTTTTGTTTTTTGCTTTTTGTTTTTTGTTTTTTTCTTTTTACTGGCAATCAGGTCACTGAGGCTGTAACGGTAATGGACAAGGAACTTACAGTGTATACAGCCTATCCTAAAACTCAACTGCCCCATCGGACCTTCTTCTTAAGATTCTCACGGGCTTGGTGCAAAACAAAGCGGTCTCGGGCCTCCCAGCCCGGACCGACTAAGTAGAACTCTGCGAGTCAGTTGTTAAATGTGGTGGTTCCGCAGAGCACGGGGAGCAGTTCTCTAAATAAAATGATTAGAACAGAGGGGTATGGCTATTTAATTTCTGTGAAACAATACATTAAAACCTACGTGTGACGATATGCCCAAAACTGATTACTTCATCAAACAAGTGGGTGATGTCCAGGTAGGCCACTTTGGTGACAATCGACGTGTCGAAATGGGCACGAGGACTGATTTTTTTGGCGCAACAAAATACCGGAATGCGAGTATAGAGCATCTGTGAGCTTATTGTTTCACACATTTTTGTCTTTGCAGAATTTGCTGCGGAGCAATTCAGTTCTCCACTTGTTGGAAATGAGGGGTTAGGCAACAAAGTTTGGCTCAGATCAACCACGGCGGCAGTCGAATGTGATGTCATAACGTACTACACTACCAGAAGTCAAGTTGTGTGCGATACTCGGTAGGTAAACTTCTGTTATTTGGTGCCGACGGACTACAGAGTATGCGGTTTTACTCCCTCTATTAAATCTCCTATCTTTAAAATCTCCCATCATTGCTCATCAAGGTGGACGACATCGTATAGAGTCATCCACCTTGTTAAGCCAGTCGCAGCTTTCTGGATGACTTCCTTTCACATCATATTTTAATATGTAGAGTGATGAAACAAATAAATGAAATGAAACGAAATGATATGAAGTTGTTTGCTCCCCTCACTAAGTGACCTCCTCGCGCAGGGATCTCAAGACAGGCACAGATTCGAGGTGAACGCAAACTCTGAGAGTAGGATATAGTTTGCGAAGGCAGAAACGCTAAAGGAGGTGTTAATTCGCCGAGAATAGCTTTGCAAAGTCCATGCACAAGTTTGTTTGATCACACACCTTTCTGGCTTTAAGAGGATTTAAGATAGACATGGGCTACCGTCCGAAAATGCAGTCAGTTACGCTAGCTGTAAATACATACCATACTGTATTTACGCGCCAAATAAACATGCATCTTCAAAATGAGATGTACCGTACACGGATCTAGCAACTCCCTGATTGGTAAAAATGGTACATAGAGTAGCGTTACTAAAATTTTCAATAATAAGGGATTAACATCTTTTGTAGACCTTTTACTCACAATGACACAGGGCCATAAAAACCGAAGCGCGCAGGCCCGGGGGACACGCACGTGCACACTTGAGTTCACTTGGTAGTGCAACTAACTTAGGGGTACACGTGCAGATGGGTTGCCTAGTATACTTACTACAGAATAGACTGGTGGCGTTGATCTCATTCACAAAAAATATGGGCGTGATCAATATTAGCCAATCACATCCCTGAAATGCATTACGTAAAACGAAATTTCCTATATAGTGCAGCATATTCTTACTACTGGACGGTAATCAAGCAGGTAATGACGTCGATGAATAAGGTCTTTTAACAACAAAAGTACTTTGCTTTAGAACTACACATTCACAAATACACCAAACGTTTACCGACAAAATAGGCCTTTGTAAATTTTCTTTTTAGGAGGAGGAAGGAATTATTCTCTCTCCCCTTCTGGTAACGAGACTAATTTACTTAAAACTTCTCGCAGGGAGTTGTCCTAAAAACTCCCTGCCAGTAGTTATCTGCGGATGCTTCTGGCCGTCCCTGACATGGCCATGGAAGGCTTTCAAAGAACGGCATGTGCCCACATACCACACTACGCATGCCGCAACAGTATCCGGCGTGCTTATTGCAAAATATTTCTATTTTTTTCTGCTTTCTCCCCTTTGATCTGCTTTTGAAGACCCCGGCTTGTTCTTAAGATGATCTCTACGATCGTATTGCTGATGTGATCTGGTTTTTAAAATCAATCTTATGAGTGTTAAAATATTGTTTTTCTACATTTTCATAACGATCAATATTTATTTCAATTCCATTGTTGTAGAGAAGTAGGTGACAACTTGACACTTAGGCCACATCTATTCCTATTCATTTCAACTTCTTTGTTATTATTTATTAATACTAAATGCGTAGCTTCCGAGCATATTTTACAGCTTATATTGCATATCCAAGTTTATTACTGTAATGCTTATCAATCTATAAGCAGGCTGAAAAGTTCGGCAATGTAGGTTCGGGTGAAGGGAAGCAAACTTTCTTTCAAAGTTCACACAACCTCTGTGGAATGTTCATACATAATTGCAATGACTAGCCTGCAGGATGTCGAGTGCAAACTCCAATTGACTGGTGAACTAACGCAGTGGTGCGAACCAAATATTTCTTTTTAAGGGGGTGGGTTGGGAGGGGAAGGGGGCGCCCGAGTATTCTTGCCTTGGGGTCAAAGTCATGGCGTGCGTGAACACTTGGAATTCTGACTGCCAGCTGAATTAGCTGGGCATAAAAAAAATCGGTAGTTGCCGGGATTTCCCCCATGGATCCCCTGATCTACCGACTGCAGTGGCCAAGTGGTTAGAGCATCCGCCTTGCAGCCGGAAGGTCTAGGGTTCAAATCCCGGCCGGGTCATACAAAGACTTTAAAAATGGAACCTACTGCCTTTGTGCTTGGTGCTCAGCATAAGCAACGGAGTAGGGAAAACAAGCCAGTGAGCCACAACTGGAAAAAAGGCCGTGGTCGTCTCGGCTTGAACAAGTTGGTTGGAAACTGGGACGTTAAACCTCATCTGACTAACTAACTAACTAACTGATCTACCATATGCTGTTGTAGGTATGAAACTATGGACCAAACCCAAAATCTTGAGATGTTTTAATTTTTTGGCAAATCCCATTTATGTAACTCCCAACATAAATTTTTACCTCATATTTCTGTCAAGGAAACCGGTAATATATGTTTTGTGGTGTGTCACTTTCGCAAACATCTCCCAAACAGGGGAACAGAACTTAACGATCATTTAAAGACCGTAGGAAATGTACATCAGGATACGAGGTGGTACTGGGGAACTTAAAACGGATTTTAGTTTATTTCTGTCGGAGTTCACAGTTGGTAAACAAAATGTTTTGCTGCCTCCAGATTTCTTGGAGAGAACGCCACCGACTATCGTTTTACTGCAAACAAGATCTAAAGATTGTAGTAACATAACCAAACAAGATTGGTGCACTTGGTGGCGTAGCCAGAAAACTTAAGGTACTTAAGGTAGGGGCTCCTTGGGGCCTACACCATTTCATGGTGGCTTCAAATGTGGATTCATCGTATACTTATATACATTTTTCACTCTTGGATTTTTCATGTGGAGGGTTCTGGGGGTACGTGGGGGGCTCAGGCCCCCAAGACCCCTCAGCTACTCCACTCAGGTGATGTGCGAATAAGCGGGTCACTAAGTTTCTCAATTAAATATGAAAACACTTCGCTGTCTTTTCAGGTACAAATGAAGATAAAAGAAAGTAGCCTAAAGATTTCCTAACATTAAGCCTATCTCCATCCATTAACAGCCTATCCATAAGATCAATACGGATTATTTTGGTTTACGTTTGTTAATGTGATTCACATGGTATCGGGGTTAGCCTGAGGGATTTTCTTCTCTTCGAGGTCTTGCCCACTGTTCCCCCAAAATAATATGACAGATTATAATGTAATTTTTCAAGTTACAGTTTTCACCACGAATCGAGCCCCCACAAAATGAAGCCCGCCCCATTCTTGCTTCTCCCCCTGAATGACAGTGTCTGACTAAGTTTATAATCACATCGTAGGCTAAATATTATTAAATACACTGTTGGAGATGGATTTCTTGAATCAATATAAGGGTGACAGGTTGCATTTCCCTTTAAAATTCCAGGGGCTGTTTCTTTTAAAGAGGACATAATGTTTAATGTTTCAAAAATAGAAAACACAAAGTTTGGAATGTAGTAGTTACTGGTCTAGGTCTCATCTTGATAGTTTAATCATGCAGAGGAATAAAATGTGAAACTTTATCAATATAAAGAAAAATGGCAGATTGTGTGACAATTCGTCCGCTTTTGGCGTACTGACGAATGGGCAAAACCCTTGTTTGGCGGAGGTCTAACGACAAATCTGGTGTTGTCTTCAATAACAAATTTGTCACTACACCAGACAAGTGTCGCCTGTTCGCCAGTATGCCAAAAGGGGTGAATTGTACGTACTATCATTTTTGATGTAGGCCTACTCATACTGTCATAACATATCACTTCGTTAATTTGATCTATTAGAAATCAGATTATAGACAATTAGATAACCTTCGAAAATTTTTTCTTGCAAAGTAGGCCTATTTTGTGAGAAATGCTCTGGTATACTGTATAGTGGGCACATTAGTATCAGACTATTCTTACCACAGTCTTCAATAACTTACCAAGGATGCAGTAATATTATGAGAAAAACAAACAAAGAAATGGAGCTGGTGCCGTGTGCCAATGGATAAAGACGAAGGCAGTTGAAGCAATGACGCTTAGCAACCGGGAGGTTCGGGGTGCGATCCCCGGCTAGGTCAAAGTAACGTTGATTTTTTAATCCAAGAGCATGCAGTCGATGGTTTTTCCCATCTGAAATGGCCTTTTAGAAGAAAACAAATTTAAGCTAAATTGTTGATTTGGATAGTCACCCGACGTAAATTTGTAATCACAAACCATAGGCTTCTCCCACATTCGCGATCGCTTAGCGTCGTAAACAGCCTGCCTTTCAAAGCCTGAATTGATTGATTGAATCGATTGATTGATAAAAAAAAATGTGCAAAAGTGATTAATAGTGACACCACACTCTGCTGCGCAATTAATTCTTTGAATAAAAAGAATTCATTTCAATATACTATATCTCAACACGTCAATATTTCGTGAAGATGTTAGTTGGACCAATTTACTTTCTGTTTTATAAACGTTACAAAACCCATTTTTTTCAAATCCTACGCTTCCATGAACTTTTAAGTCGCTACAGTTAAAGTTGTCGATGCGTACTTTTTGGTGAATGTCTTTCTGTGTGCTGATGTAACATGGTGTGACGAACGGACATTATTTCAGTGTCGATCGTTAATAATTTTCTGCACGCTTAGACTTTGGAAAGTCTTTCCCGGAGAATTTCGTCCTCCTTTTTTCAACGCTGCCCTCCTAAATAATACGGTATCTCTCAGAATTTCAATTCGTAGTCGTCCCTGAGATCCACATCCGCTAGAAGGACGGCACTTATGTGAGGGAAGAAAACAATTACATGGAAGAGCGGCAAGAAGAGATCTTATTATAGGGGGAGTAAAATTTACTGAGCAGATAAGGTATAGTCTGCTTCAGGCCCAATTCACATGCCAAATGACATGCTTTCATATGTCTTCTACTTCATTTGCAGTTTGAACCTTTTATTCATGCCTGACAATTTAGAGAGGAGACATTAGAAAGATGAGCACATGGACAGATGTTCTTTTGTTCACCTTTGTGATGCGCTACTATCCCCCCCCCCCCGTTTGTCTTTGCATTAAAATTTTTCCATTGTTTTCAGAGCTGCTCCGGAGGGTACCTATGATGTATCGGTGGAGGTTGACGGTGTTGACGTGGAGTCGTCAAGTGGTCGGTACTGTTCCAACTGTTACTATACGGTAAGAACCATGCAAAGGAAAGACCCTTTTTCTTGACAGGTGGGTGTCCTGTGTTAAGTTGAGGCATCATATTGTTTTAGTCAAGGTCAAAAGTCATTTGAGGTCACCAAAAGTAAAACTGTATAAACCTTGCAAACATGATATTTCCAGATGGGAATCTTTGACTAGACCTTATGACTAAGTGGATTTCCCATTTTTATTAATAGAATACTTTAAGTTACCGTGGAGGTTAAAGGTCGTCTCAGGTGACTAGATGTCAGACTGTAAACATGATATCTCAGAAGTAAAACTTTCATGACTCATGATGCGAACCATGGTTCACATCAATGTTAGTCTGTTTGTCGAGCTCATGCTCCTCCAATATTCTACAACTCAGTGTAAGCACAATAACGTCATGATGAACCCCTATCAATTTGAATCCACGGTACTAAAATTATTTAATTCCGTGAATGTATTCCGGACAGACCTTCTGGTTTATGTACCTGGCTACAGAGCAAGTCTCGTCAGGCCACAGGGAAACCTTTAAGGCGATGGTCGGCAGTAATGAGTGCACCTGGACGGACCATGAAGGCTAAAGCCGCGGTCACACTACAACAAATTCGGATCGGATTCCGATCCGATTTTTGTGACTTTTCATTAAAATCTTCTCCATTTCGGGTCAGAAAGAGCCCAAAATTTGCCAGCCAGTGTAAATATATGATTTGCATCAGAGGTCTATGAAAACGAAATGTTAACTGATTTTTTTCGTGACGTCACACCGACAGACAGCTTTTATCGGACACGCGTAGTCCGATAAAAGCTGTCTGTCGATGTGACGTCACAAAATAATTCGTATAAATTTAATTTTCGTAGTCCTGCGATAAAAATCATATAATTACACAGGTTGGCAAATTTGGGGTTCGTTCCGACCCGAAATGGAGAAGATTTTAATAAAAACTCACAAAAATCGGATCGGAATCCGATCCGAATTCGTTGTAGTGTGACCGCGGCTTAAGTGGGTATAAGGAGCTCATATTTTGCTATTATTCATACCTCATACGTGGTGGCTTCCGGGTGGTCTCAAGGACCAGACAGGGAAAGAGACAATTTCAGTTTGTCACAGCAACATACACTAGAAACATTAACCACTTAATGGGGAATTTGAAAACATGTAATTGGAGTGACACTGTTTACATTTAAAACGCCTCACCTCCTTAAAAATCGCAAGGTGAAGAGGATTCCCTAGGAAGTACGGGTGCCAACTATTTAGGGTACGCCACTGCTAATGCTCAATAATTTGAGTGGACTAGGGCCCTCTTGACTGCTTTCAAGAAGAGGGCCCGGTTCGGCACCGGTAACGGCATTCTGTATAGCTAATGTGGCTGCAAATAGTCCTTGTGGGATCATTTCTTTCTGAGCGAGTGTATAACTGTTCTTAATCTTGTTTGGTCTATCCCTCTTCGATCTTCTTATCGTTTGATAACTGCAAACTGAAATGTCTCTATCTTCAAGGCCGTGATGAAGGTTGTCCTCTGTTAAAATCTCAAAGAGGATGTAAGGGCTGTAGCTTTCTTTATTCTAGGAATGTAAGGCCCATAATGCTCAGCAGGATTCTTCCTTAACACGTATTTGCTGCTATTATATCGGATAAGCTTAGTCTGACGTCAGCAGAAGGTGCCCACTGCTTAATCCGTAATTCCAGTGCCACTAAATCGATACATGCATTCGGCGATCTATCTTTAGGTCGATACATTTAACTTAGGATGGTAGGTTGTAAGCTGTCATTAAGATAACTTATTCATCAGTGTTTGCTTTTCCATAATTTCGTTCATTAAGTGTTGCATGAAAAGATCTCGACTTCTACAATCGTGCATTTTGCTTAAAATGAGAGGTGCACGGTTTGGAATCTATATCGCGTAAACTTTAACTTTAGATTGTTTGTTCAAGTCGTAGGGCTCATGTTTAGCACATGGGTTCTCATTAATCGATTTATTGGTGGTAACACGTGAATCAAAAAGCTCGCTTATGTAACGTGCCGTTCACAGAATGTCCTGGAAAAAATTTCGTAGACTGCTTTGGGATTAAAACGACCATCTAGATTGGCTTCGATCGCTTATACAAAGGATGGCACCTGAATAGAGGTATGGGAGTGGGAAACTGTATGGGAGACTAGTAACACGTTACAGAAACACGTGTGAATTAATCAAAAAATTGCGTTGAATTAACCAAATACGCATCATCGCATATTGCTTGAAGTACGAAGGTGTAGAATACGTCGTGAAGCAAAGCTCTCATCGGTGTTCAAACTGATCCAATGGTGGGATACCTTCTAGACTTGGCCAAGTCTCTCGTGGTATCATCTGTTCTCTCTGCCTGTGGAAAGCAATACCAATAGTCATCCGATAGAGGGCGTGTTGATGAAATGATTGGCACAGTGCACAGGACTGTACAGAACAGATGACAGCATGAGAGACTTGGCCAAGACTAGAAACCTGCCGGAAGATCTTATGTGTACTGAAAAATAACTCTTGTCACCAGCTTAACCCTTTTCATGTATTTATTCCTTGCAAATGTTCCCCCATCTTACTTGTGGCTATACTTTGTCAACTCTACTTGAGCAAGTACCGCACAATGTGTAAAACGCGGTATATTAATTTAAAAATAGAAGCTCGTCGTCCTAAAACAAATTTTTCGTAACATCCCTTAATTTGTGATTGGTTATCGTACTTTGAATTACATAAAACAGGAAAAATTCAAATTAAACCTTCATAAGCAAGATTGCTCATTGAAATGTTCAGTGAGGTGTAGAGTACACAGCAAAGTGGCTGATAGAGAGAAGGTATTTTCAGATTCTAAAATTATGAAAAGGCGTAAAATAGATTGTTGAAAATGGTTGTCAAGCAACTCGTATCTTCATCCGAACAGCATTGTCCTTGCGCTGGGACAGGTTGCGGTTGGAGCCTGTATGAATAAAAGTGCACTCTAATGATGACCCGGGGAGCCGACGAAGTTTTTCGTTCAGCTCAACCGTCTGGTGACAAAGAAGACACCCCCGGGGCCAAGTGACTACTCTAGAAACGCCTCTTTATCCCTCACCATTAGGATATTTCCTGCTATTTTCCACTATAAATATTTGCGTGTTAAAGGTAAAACAGGTATATACTTTGCGTATATTTAGCAATTCAGCAAAAAGATATTGCCACAGGATAAAATAAACCATTCGCGAATTAGCATACTCGGGTATGCTTGGTCAGCATGGTCGTGAATGTATTTGCCCTTGAAATATGCCTTCATCATTACTCATAAGCTCAGTACGGTACGTCTTCACTGTTCAAAGAAACTGGTCAACCTCGTAAAGAATCTTTATACTTTTGAGAAAACTTTTGACGTCGGGTTATTCATTACTTGTCTTATCATTGGCGTATGATCGGGATATTTTATCTGGAGGGCTGAGCCTCTACTACCGAATTTTTCCAAACATCTGCCAGGGAGAAGAGAAATTTTCCAAACTCCGGCGTGGCTGTAGCGCGCCCTGGTTCCTACTCCATGTATCTCATGAAAACGACTTATTTGAAGATCCATGTCTCCCTATGAAAAAATTTAAATCGTGAATTAGCAGATTCCTACCTTTAATTTAACTGCTCAGAACAGGCTCTACACAACGTCAATCTATTATTAAATAATCACGTAGTCATGACGGATATTCCATAGAAATACCACATTAACATCGATTCTCTGCTGCGACCTCCACCTGCCGAAAGTGAGGTTCATGTACTTCTTTGTATTGTTACCATTTCCTTATTTTAATCCAATTAATACCTACGAATCAACAAATCGATCAGCGGGTTCAAGTAGATTAACTTAGACTTTGTTAGCAAGAATTTTTTTCTTTTGCAGTATTCTTCATCGCAAACACCTACCATACAGACCGTCACCCCGTCATCAGGACCACCCGGTAAGGAAGCTTATAAGAGAGTAACGTCGCAAGTCTGTTGCAAGTCTCTGATTTTACGTTCATGTAATGATCAACATTGAGAGACCTGTGATTGAAGATTGAGAGCTTTACTTTATTCTTTTACCTTTCGAATTGTTTTTGAAAGTAAACTCCTATAAATCCTAAGAAAGGGCGCAATATATCATCACAATCCTTATAAATAGCGTTAGCAATTATTCAACCGTTCTTGTTCTTGCTACAAAGAAAACTAATAACTTAACTCTTTCGTATATGCACTCAATTAGAATCACGGCGCGTTTATTAATCTTACACAAGTAATGGGCTGTCCCCAGTTCATAGCCAACTGGCAGATTCGGTAAAACAAAGGCAATGTTTGGAGGGTCCTGCTCGTAACTCTTTAGCATCTGTAATTTAAATCATAGTTGTGCAAAACTATAGGCAGAACCCCCTCCCTCTCCTTGGTTACGTAATCTACTTCAGCGCAGAGCTTAGGCCTATGGTAATATGTGAATGGGCTACGTGTGATGTCCTACAGGGCGTATTTAGATCTAGAGAGACTGGGTCCCATTTTTGTATGAGCTCCTCGTCAGCGGCAGTTGTGTTCTTATTACTTTGAGGGGGAGGGAGGAAAACATGTGTGACACCTTCTTAGCTGAACACCACCATCAGTTAGCCCATAGCGTTTCATGAAAATGTTTGCCGAAATGTCTCAGAAGTTACCGTAAAAGGCAATATATCCCTTTTAAATGCGACCCTGATCTCACAACACGGGGTCATTTACCATGCACTGACGCCGGCGGCCGGCTAGTTTTTCTTTTGTAGGATGAAAATGGAAAAATCGGTTTTACAAAAATTTTTAAATTTGATTCAAAATCATGGTTGGTGTTAGAATTAAGGTTAGGGTTACGTGGACAAGGGATATTTGACCTGTTCTTTCACAATCCAGCGTCAGAATTACAAAAAATTAGTCGAAAAGCTGCTATTTTGGAATTAGGGGTGTGGCCAATTTCCAAGAAGCTGATTCGTCCATTGGCATGATTCTTCCGTTTTCATCCTATGAAAAAAAAAACCTCGCCGGCGGCCGTAGTCAGACAAGTTATTGAAGGGGCAAGATATACCCTCTAGAGGGTGATATTTATTCTTTAAGGGGGAGAGATATACTAAAATCCATTAAAATAATGGAAATTTTTAATTTTGTAAGGGGCAAATTTTTTCTAGAGGACGCATTCCGTTTCCCCTCCTTGACTATGGGCTTGACTGATGCATTCGATTCCTTTGCTCAGGCCAATTGGTAACGTAATTAGGAGGTTTCATGGTATAAGACCATGAACTTCCTTAATTGAAAAAAAAAATCTGAATATCATTCTTAGTCGCAGTAAAGAGTTTTTACGATCTCCGTTTATTCTTCATATTGAAGGAGGAATAAGGAATTAACGAATTTTAAAACTGATTATTTTCATTACAATTTCAGGCACATTACTGACTATCCGTGGCAAACTCTTTACCGCTTTCTTTGACAACAGTCAGCTCGAGTCAGGAGACTTAGAGGACTCAAACACTGACCGTGAAATACAAAGGTAAGGAGAAATTAGTTTGGAAAATTGTTCCTTATATTTTTCATATTTTTTCAATTTATTTCACTGTTTTCTTCGATTTAAGGCAGAGAAAAAAGATGCATGATATTATGTACGCACGGGTTACTTGGTCAAGCGAGGGAACAGGGGACCATGATGCTCCCATGCAGACTATTGCTCCTCTATTTCGCAAATAGATGACCAAAACGGGCTTCTAGTAACTTGAAAGAAATATACCCGTCGATTGCCCGATCCTAGTGCTAATTCCACAATTCCAAAAGTAATTCCTGGCTATTGAAAAGTCCAAAAACACATCAGCAAATTCACATCTTTCCCTAGTACTAAAAAAAATGCGGTGTTTACGTCCTACAATATGTACAATTTGAACTGAACAAGTATCTTATGACTGGAGTATATCACATCTATCACTGCAGGTTGTGAGTGACAAACGCTGGATCAGGGGTGGCCCCAGGATTTGCCCGACAGGGGGGCCAGCAACCCGAAGCCTCGACGAGGGCGATAAAGTGCCAAAACGATGTTTAAATTAAAATTTGGGCGCGCGAAGCGCGCCGAAAATCTCAGGCTCTTATTGGGGAAAATTTGAAAAAAGTTGGGCTTTTACCATGGAAAATCAGAAAAAGTGGGTTTTTAACGAAGAAAATTGGAAAATTTGGGGTTTTTATTTAAGAATTTGCTCTAATTTAGACCGAAATTAAGTAAATCGTCGGGGCGACTGGACGTTGTCGGGGACTACATACTTTATCGTATACATAACAACTTCCCGACGAAACCGGAAATTTCCCCGACGGGGGCTGTCTCCCCTGCCCCCACCTGGCGCCACCACTGCACTGGATATCCCTAGATTCGGCTTTCTTCGAGTTTCTCAATTGTTTACAGTTACCAAATATTAAATATTATGTATACTATTATCTTAACCTACAGACTGTGAAAGAAATGAAAATTAGAGTTCTCTTCCATAATTTAAAAATAAAAATGTTTCAGACGGAAAACAAAGTACATGGATGGGCTAATCAAATATATTACATGTCCTTCGAAAATTAAATGGAATGGCAAAACTATGGTGCGCCAAGTTTAAAAAAAAAGATCCGCATCCAAATCCCGAGCTACCTCTACCCTTACGATTCCCAGCCTGAAGGCTTCGCTGGCCAAGGTCCCCCCTCGGACAATTTCCATCCTAGACAATGTGGTCCAGGATACCTCTCCCTCCCCATCACCCTCCTCCTGGAAAATTTGACAGTCAAAATTTACCCTTGTCCTTAGGCTCACTGCCAAGGGGTTGTCCATCTTGAGATTTGTCAAGGTTGGTATGGGGAAAGTGATCAAAGCTGGTCTTTTTCGGAACTGTCTGAGGCCGGGGCCCCATCTCATGAAACAGACTTTAAACAAGCGGGATGAAAATAAGGCAGCGCAGGTGGTCTAGGCAGAACTTTCAACCAATCACATTGCTCGCACGTGAGCTGTAACGACGCGGCGTCAGAATGTCGTCATAGTAACGTGTAACTCACTTTTATTTTGATACTTACGGAGCATAGCAGATGACAAGAACTAACAAATTTCATGCAATGTAAGTTTTTGCAGGGAGTTGCCAGAGCTCCCTGGTTTTTGTAACTATACTACGTTGCACAGGCTTTGGCTAACTGCAAGCATGCACCACACCAACGGGCAACTTGCACAAAAGGTCAAAAGATCGAATTCAGTGCTCGCGCTAGTTGTACTGGAGGACACTGCGTCACTCACCACATTGCTTTAGTACATGACCTAACGTCCACGTGTGTGTGTTTGTCCTCCAGAACGTAGTACACGTGTACGCCAAACCAGGACTCCCCGCATGCACCATACCGTACACGCTTACCGGGCCGGGCCATTATAGCGGTGCTTTCCGATCCCGCATTTTAGGACTAGCAGCATGCGAGTCTGAGACTTACAGAGGCCACAGGCGCTTGTGCGAGTCTGAGATTTACAGAGGCACGGTTTGCTTGTATTGTTCTTTGCTTCGCAGTTTTCTCTCACGCCAGTCAATATACAGGGTTGTTAACTCTAACTCCCTGAGACGGTCTCACTTTCACTTTCAGTGTAACCGAAGCATGTCAGTCACAATCATGTCATTAGGCCTAGATAACGTTAGGCCTCCTCAGTAAAGGACTGGTCGATCGTTACCATACATCTCACTATATTATACTAGGCCTAGGGAGCTTTCGGCGACCGGCTGTAACGTTACACGTTCGTGCCTTTTATACTGAGGCCTAGGCTAACCAATATTAAAGTCTTATCTCGTTTCATTAGTAGCCTAGACAGGCTTGGGCTAGCCCATGAACAAAGAAAAAATTTAGCTCAGATATGACCATCATGAACAGGGATGGGTGTTTCCCAAGATGCTATGGCTAGTAGTCATGAGGGAGGGGCTAGGGGACTCTTAACGTTTGAGCCACAGTCGTTCGAAACATTACGTAGGCTACATATGCTACACACTATATATATATAATAAGACAAGGTATGACATTTCTCAGGACAAAGCACGAATGTTGGCCAATTTTTACACTCTACTCTTACTGTGAACCTCAAAAGACTTGGTCGATCACGTCATCTGTTCCAGCAGAATATCCAACACCTCTTTGGATGCAACTTTGTGCATAAGATAAATTCTAAACAGTAAAAAAGGGTGACAAAATAAAATAAAAATAAGAATAGAAACTAAGTAAGAGCAGCTGCCCAGTCGCACAGCCAGTGCTTCCACACTTTAAAATCATTTTTCCTGAAATAGCCGATTTCAGGTAATTTTAGATTCCATTTCAGGAAAAATGAATTTAGAGTGTGGAAGCACTGGGTGGCAGTGCAGTCACTGGGCTGATGTCTTCTCTTATCGAAATGTCATACCTTGTCTTATTATATATATTGTGTAGTATATGTATGTAAATGTTTCGAATGCCTGTGGTTTGAGCAGCCCAAACCAGTCGCAAACATTGAAATATTGTCAAGGTTTTGTGGTGGTCCCTAACATTCGTTGCAAGTGGAATTTTGGTGTATAGTGAGTGAACCTTGAGTCGGTCGGTACCTTGAGTCGGTCAATGCACACAAAATGTAACACAGGCGTGCTGTAGCCTTCAAATAAACATATGACAGTAGAGGAACTCCAGCACGACATGACAGTAACTCAAACTCTGTCAAAAATAAGCATTTACTCCCATTTTTAGAAGAAATTTTCCCAGCCTAGCCTATATGTAGTGTTACCTAAAGGTAGCTTGAGACCTTCTTTAAATGGCCTAAAAAATTATTTTAAACAATTCTCCAAATCACTGCAAATGGTCCCCTTCCATCATTTTATGATTTGTGTTTGTAATGGTGATATCATTATTGGAATATATCTTGATGACACTCTTATGGGCTTTCATAATGTTTGGGTGACTGACTCAAGGTACCGTTATTGAGCATAAGGCATCTGAAACTTGTGGTGGAAATTTCTCCGTCTCTTGAAAGTTTGCCAACGAAATTCACTCTAACTTTCAGTATTAAGAGAAAACACGTTCATGAGAATAATTGGTAAGTTTAAAATACATATGACTACTTTATGTGTATGTTTTACTTTTTAGTGAAAATTCCCTTAAAGGCAGTAGGCAGTCACCCCAATCAGAGTGAGTGTATCCTGTCACTCTAGTCCATGATTGGCCTATTTTGATCATGTGACAATATTTTTGTCAGTAAATTGTGAAATTCAAGGAGAATTGCTCCTTGCTTTACCTAATGTTTGTTATAGTTATGTTCAAAACGTCTTCAGAGGTGCTTATAATGTAATAAGGGGAGATTTGCAAGAGTTTGCTGATTTTTCAAAGAAAATTTTGGGGCGACTGCCTATTGCCTTTAATTGACCGACTCATGGTACCACCATCATACTGGGATTTTGTTGGATTATTTCCCCTCAGGGAGGAGGACCATTACCGTTACCATTACAGATATAGTCTGACAGGTATCATAGAGTTCGACTTGAAGTTTGTAGGTAGGCCTAGGCTAAGCTAATTTATTTTAGGCTTAGGCCCTGTATGAAAGGATGTAGGGATTTTCAAGTGCTAACCTAGGCCTAAGCATCATAATATTAGGTCTCCACGTACCCATTTAATCATGCTCAAAATCATTTTCATTTGATGATCGGGCAATACTTTTATTTTGCAGCTTTACTAAGCTGGAAGGCTGGCATATATGCCAAGTAACAGCTGTTGTACAATCCAAGTTTAATTGCTAACAAACAGTGCCACCATCATAACTTACTTCCTATATGTATTAATTTTCATTTTTCTGTTTTATCAGAGTATTTTGGGGCAACTACCTCTGTGATCCAGTTGACGACGATGGAGAATTGTGAGTTTTGTCATCCCCAAATTCACTACCGATGTGGAGTGAATCAGCAAAGATGTTGATTGTTATTACATTTTGCACCATAGTATAGAGGGATTTCATGTGACGTCACGCAATTGAGATTGCCTGGCAGTGAAGGCCAAAACACACAATAAACAGCACATGCACACGGCATAACCATAGATACTACTGTGACACCTGTAAATACGCTTACTTTGGGTGTTGACACATTAGACGCTTGTCCTTCAAAACCAAAGAGACATGCGATCACATGACATCGGTGAAACCCATCTACACATTAATAGTGTACCTTAAAAACAACTAAATACTGGGTTGCCCTTTTTTTATTTGCATTTGCACCCCGCACATATAGCTGCAGGCCAATATCTTTTTTAGGCAAGCTGAAATGGGGTTTCCATCCTATAATTTTATTATAAGTAATTTTATTATAAGTTAAGGGCAAAGGAATTAAGACTAAAGCCCCAGAAGGTGAAACAACTGATCCTGTATGGATGACCTTTCTTGCTTCAATTTTTTTTATCTCCACCATTTTAGTATTCTTGCTAACTTGCTGAGCCTTTTCCATACGTAAAGAAAACAGTTTTATTGTGGTATGAAAACTATGTACTTTATTGTATATGGAAGTTTTCAGTCCCGCTAGTTGTAGTAGTACTGTTTACATCAAGGGTAGTGAGCCTATTTGCTTTTGCAAAGGAAAAACTTTCTGTTCCATTTGATTTGTGTGGAGCATATAATATTACCTTTTCCATTCAAAATATTACTTCAGAGATGCGAGTCTTAAAATTGTGAGTGATCTCATTTTTGCAGGTATGGCATAGCCCTGGATAATGGAGGAACTTCAAATTATGGAACTCTGCAGTGCAAACCAAGAGGAACTTACATTGGTAATTAAAAATATGACCTATATAATAATGATTTAATAGAAAGCACATGTATGTTTAGGCTGAATAATAATCATCTGTATGGAAAATGTAAACAGACCTTACAAGATGATTCAGCCAATTTTGACACAAATAACTGCTGGATGATTCATTCAAGTATTCTGATGTAACTTCAGAAGGTTGTTGACTTGTGTGTAAGGTCAACCTGTGCAGTGTTTGATTTAAACCAGAAAACAAAGTAACTGTGCAATTAAACTAGTAGTTGTCTGGAAGACTGGCCTCTTTCATAGTTTGCAGAGAGTTGCTACTCCTAGGTGACATGCAATAGACCGTGGAGAAAAGTTTTAAGAAGTGGTGATTTTGAATTAGTCTAGCAGTGAGTGAAGGCCTTATCAGCTGACCTGATGTAACCCCTCTGAGAGGATGAAGTTTCTCAGCTACTGTAGCTCCTGCCCACAAAAATTTTAAGGGTACCCTTTGTTAAAAGGAGCCAGAGTCAGCCACTGCAAAGGTGTACTTTTTACAGCTTTTTAAATTTCTGGCTTGATATAAATTCAGTGTTCTCCACTAGCTGTTTTGTCCGGGGGCTCCGCCCGTACAAAATCTGCCACACTACTTTAGCGCCCGGACAAAACTTTGCCGCCCGCACAGAAAATTGACCCGCCCGGTCAAGAAGTTGGCTGTACACTCAATCACAAACACCACAACTTAGTCATTTGACTGCCTATATTTGATTTCAAATACTCATGACAAGCAATGTATAATAAAACACCGGAGATGCAAACCCAGCTCACTTTTACCTGAGCTCTTATATCATTCAGTATGCACTTAATGCATTTCTTTCATATGTTTCCACAGTAGGAATCTGTTACCATCAAACTCATCCACTAAACGAAACCATTCAATTTAACTGTTCCCTAGGTTTCCCGATTTTCACCCAAAATTTCAGTTAAATTTAAGTGAACTACTTCATTCTTGAATACGTCCAAGTGGAAACTGGAGCTTCAGATCTGCAAGTAAAGTCAAAGATATTTAGAAAAGGCAATCTGCAAAAAGGAAATGACCACAAAATGCCCAGATTTGAACACATAGGGAAGGCTAAGAACAAGGAGGTAGATTGCACCATTTGCGATCTAAGCCCTCCTAAATTGTCAAATTTTTCCCAAAGGGGGTCCCCCTCCCCTTAGACCCCCCAGGATGGCGATCACAAGAGCCCCCGGACAGAAAACAGACCAGTGGAGAACCCTGATAAATTGAAATATTTTGATCTCAAGAGGGTATTTGGTGCACAATTAAAATTTCACAACTTTGCCCTATCCCAGGTAAAAACTATAGTTTGTTCAACTTCCTGCCCTGTATCCATGTAAGTTGATATCTAGATACTGCCTCATTTAGGTAAAAGTTTTTAAAAATGCATTTCCCCCCTTTTACACAACAAACCTTCTACGAATTAACGATTTAATTACAGTGCTTCAGCACCCACATTTGCAGCTCTCATGCTGTAAATTAATGAAGTCAAAACCACTTTGAAAGAAAAAGTCAGCCTAAGTGACGAGTGCATAAAACCTTTGGTTTAATATTTTGTCAAAGATTCCAATGGGATTGCCATTTAGATGGTAATAAACTGTTTGCACCGGTTTCTAATTTCATATGCAGGGGTAAGCAAACAAACAAAATCCGTAACTGCTTCTTGCTTTATTGGAAAAACAGTTATGACTTTGATCAAAGAGACTGTGATGTAGTTAGAGTGCATACTAAAAGAGTGCCTGTAGCTCATAAAAGCAACCTCCTCTTACCCTCTACCTAGTAGAATAAAGAATTAGGAAAAAGTTAAGCAAACACATATGTCTTACATATTGCTACAAAGGAATCTTGAATTGTAAGAAGAAGGGACAGCGTTCATTGTGCAAATATATTGCCCTACTCGTTTGATGATTTTCTAACCTAGGTACTATCAAGCTTTCATGTTTGTGTCCGTTGCAAAGAACTTGTCACCTCTGGGTGAATTTTACCAGCTGCCTCCATCAGTGGGGTTGCTAGGATACTGCAAATAGAGAGTTCATTCAGCAGTCTTTGGGGATGTTAGAAGATAATTTCCAAGGTTCTTTAATTTGACCAGTAGGTTAAGAGGTCAAGAAAGTGAGACTCTTGATTTTGTTTTCTTACCTTTAAAATAGCAGCAGTATGTTACAGATCCAGAGAAAAGGCTGGACTGGTATGTTTGGAGTCTTAAAGGGATAGCATGTTAGAAGAAGCACTGTGACTCTTTTGGTATTCTGATGCTTAAGTTTAGGTTTCATTCCCTTTATTTGCTTCTAAGCTTTCAAAACATGTCTTATTTTGTAAAGCTTTGGATCCCTCTACTCAAGTGCCCACCTATACCGGAGCAATGGCCCCATTACAGGGCAGGTCCCCCTAAGTTGGAACATAGATTGCAAATGTACAGCAAAGGACCAGCTCAAAGCAGACTTTTGTTACAACAAGTCTCTAAAGCCATTGCTGTAAAAACTAAAGACAACATGTTACTTCGAATTTGAAGTCTCAGGAGAAGGGGCCCATTTCGTATCGTGTTGCGCTTAACTTAAAATTGAGCATAGCTCTTTTTGAAATTGGGCCCCAGGTTTCTATGGCTGTATAGGGTATTCAACTCTTTTATACTGATTTGAACTGATGATTTTAATCAGCAACGGAAAAAGCTTTTCATTCATAGAAGTGTTATTATTATTATTAGATGCTGAAATCAGTGGGGACCTCTCCTGTGCAGGGACCTCTCCTCCCCTTCCAAAGTTTTTGGAGGGCGGGTGGGGAGGGGGCATTAAATTTGGGGACATATAAATGCAAACCAGTAATGTGACCAGTAATGCCAAGGAGAAATGATAGAAAAAAAGAAAGCAACTTAGCTGAGTTGGGTTCCTGGGTGCATAAGAGTGAGGTACTATTAACATGTCCTCTTTAAGGTAATTGTATGAGTGGAGACCTGCATAATATATTCCATGCTATTTCTGTTAAAGTAATTATTTGGATTGGCTTGCTCATATTACCTATACACAAATTCCTGTTTGTCAGATTTGGAATATGTTAAGCAAAAGTGTTTGTCTGTCTTTATTTCAAATTTCCGCAGTGGAATGTTTCCTTAAGGTGGAGTAAAATATCTTGGGAAGCTGAATATTGTTAAGCTTGGTTTTCTCAAATATCATAACCACTGTGGTTCTTCAGGAAAAAAAGACAGCTTGTTGTGTTGAGCAGAAATATTTAACAGTTGCTTGTTTACTACATGCAGTGTGCACATGGCTGGTGAATAATAAATGTGCTAGGTTTACTGGATCAAATGTTTTGCAAGAACCATTTATCTTTATGGCCAGGAAATTTTGTTTGTAAAAGGTACCGAGAGAGTGTCACCAAAAAACAAAAAATAACCTGATATCTTCAGATGTACCCTAACTTGGATGAGTTGCAGATTTAGGAGCAGGGTTATAAATAGATAAACTGAAAAATATTTTTGAAGCAATGTATGTATCTTGAGAAAACACAAAGGTTTCAGAGAAATATGGATTCTCATCTGGAATAGCTAGGAGGTACAATATCATTCACAAAAAAACAACAAAAACAAGACAGAAAGGTCATGGTAAAATCAGTGTTTTATGTCTTGAAAATAAAAGGTGACAGACTTTACTACATTTGAGCAGTAAAATGACAGTTTACCAACAGCTGTTACTAAATGGTGAAGATAAGGTTGGATTAAAACTTAAGTATAGAGTGATAGATGCAGACCTGTTTGCTGTTAGGCTCATGATTTCCTTCAGTAAATTTGTCATTTTGATTAAAGAGACTGTGTACACAAAGGATAAATAGAGGACTGAGATTACAGAGGACAAAATGAGAACTGTCATCCTCACAAAAAGCCAAAGTTATGTAAACTTTTTAAATTGTTGGGGCTTACATATAAAATGTACAGAAACATTTTCTGTAAGGTTTGTTATGAAGGAGGGTGAGAGCAACGTACTCTCAGTTGACAGGATAATAAAAAAAAATTCAAAAATGCATTTTAATTCAGTGTGGTACTCTTTCATAGAATGTGTTTTGTTAGACCCCATGGGGCATTCATTGTTTGCTAGATGAAGGAGTAACTGTTAAGTTTTGTTTGTGATGGCATAATTAGCTTATCTCAGAACACAGTTACATGACATGAGATTAATTGTGATTCCTTTAGATCACCCTAGATGTACTCTGTTTGGAGAATCATCGTAATCATAGTCTTGTGTGCAACATGCTAAGGGCTTCTTTGTATACACATGGCCAATTTTTACACATCTCAATTCCTTCACAAATGGCCTCATGAAAGTAATTTGATATTTTAAAAGTAAACAGATAGATTGCTGTGTTGTTTTATGTGACAGATTTTTCAGTGTGTTTTTACATACTTGAATAAGTGATCCAGTAGGTTGATCTAGTGCAGTTATTTACTTGTGCAATGTCCAGTGCAGTAACTTACTTGCACAAGGTGATAAATTGGGATGGACCCAGAAGAGTATAGACATGCTTATGCATCAAGGAATGAGTTTCCTTAAAGGGCAACAAATCTCACTCCAGACAGTGAAAATTCTCCCTGATATTTTTAGTTCTAGCCCCTCCTTTAATTTAAAGACCAGGGCACCTGTTGGGCAAAGCTGCAATGACCTATACTGAGTTTAAATTGCTCTAGGCCATATCTGCACACAACTGTGTGTGAGCTGTTTGCTGACTGAGTGATTACAGTAATCATCATTGACCAATTTAGAGTGAAGCTATTGTTTGAATTTATGTCAAAGTATAGTCTCCAATTGTTAATATAGATATGGAGATAATCCTAAATATGTTTGGGGCAATGCAACAGCCCCTTTAATTCTTGTAGTAGTTTTCTGTATTGATTCACAAGTTGCAATGAGCTCAAAAGTTGCATTGTAAAAAGAAATATTAACTGAAAAAGGTAAACAGAAAATTAATACCCAGATGAGTAGAACTTACATTCTTACTATTTATAAGAAATCGGTACAATTATTTTGCTTTTCATAATTATTTTGTTTTAGAAGAAATCTTGTTTCTGTTTCATTGCAGCCTCACAACCACTGTCTTTCATCATCTCCAGAAATTTTGGTCGTTCCTGGAGTCTACCTGACTCTGTGTATGTCAGTGGAAAAAATGAACTCTACCACTTCCAGAGTCATGCAGGTAGGGTCACAGATCATGGGCAGTTATTTTTGTTTCTCATAACTGCAGTAGGAATGTTTTGGAAGTAGGGATGTCTTAAAGGCAGTTAAGGTTTTCACAATTAAGGTAACTTCTAGCCTCCAATTTAAAAGATAAGTCTTTGGCACCTCCCAGACAAAGGCCTTTTCCCACATGTAGTCTAATTGCCCAAGGCCATTTTTTGAGGAGTACACTACTTTTTGTGATGTAGACTCCACTACTGTGCATCTCACATTTCACTGATTGCCACATGTTAGTCAAAGTGAAATTACCATTTGATTACAAATTTTTAGATCAGGGGTTCTTAAGTTCTTGGGGCTTAGGGCCAGTTTTACTTCAGTTTTTGCTTTGCCCCATTTGAAGTAGCTAGGACTGAATCATACAGTATGCTTTCTCATTAACTCAGGGCTCTTTGAATCTTTTGCGGCCATTTTTTAGCTCGTTGTAAGCCTTAAATAATAATTCAGGGCCTTGAAGGGCAGTTGTTTTACGACCCTAAGCGACAACGAACGTGGAGGAAGCCTATGGCTCATGAATTACAACTTAACGTAGGATGGCAGCCATTTCAACAATTTATTTGGTTTCTTTTCAAAGACCAGTTCAGATGGGAAAACCGTAGATTTCTCTTGGATGAAAAACCCACCTTACTTTGACCGGACCTTTGATCAAACAACAACAAACCTCCCAGTTGCTAAAAAAATGGCCTGCAGGCTACCACTTAAAAATGTAAGACCTAGATAATTACAAAATGTATTGTTGTGATGCAAGGGTTGCTTAAACTTGTATTTCATGTCTTTCAAATTTTTGGTTGTTGTAGTATCTTTCTCAACACAATATTTTTGTTCCTATTTAAAAATGGATATATTTTTACAAAAATAAATATAAAAGTAAAACATTGCTTATCCTTTAGACTTTCACTCTTTTTTTTTTTTTGAAGAAATTTTTCTTAGACCAATGTCAAGGGAAATTTAAGTTTGATAAAAGTTAACTAGAGCTTCCATAAAGCCCCATCTACATGATCATACATTTGTTCAAAGCTTCATCATACATCTGTATAATGATGTTCATATGTGTGATCATGCAGACTGGCTGTATGATGGTGTTCAAATTTTTAGCTGCATGTTTCATCTTTCCAACAAATGCTCAAAATATTTGAAAATGTTTCAGTCTGTTCTTATCATTTGCTGATTATATACATGGTCCAAGTTAGGGAAATCATCGCTTAAAAGTGTGTATTACTCAATTACAGGAATATTCAGCAAATATCCAAATACATAGCTCACTTCAAGTCTGAGGATTTTGGGATTACACTACATGATGCATGAACTTAGCATGTATAATACAATGGGCTGTATACTCCAAACAGGAATCTGTGAAACAATGCCATACATTTGCATGAAAATATTCATGGACAAATGTTAAATTGTGTAGATGGACCTGAAAATGAGAGACACCCTGATAAGTTACTTCTCTTCAAAATTTTTTTGGTGGGTATGGTTCTGAGGAGATGTATGACGTTTTCTTTACCATTATTTTTGACAGTTATCTACAGTGTGGAGCCAACAGAGGGTAGCAAAGCTGGTGGACTCTTGGTGACTGTGACAGGGGATTATTTTGACGATGACACTGTTGTCCTCATTGGAGGTTAGTAGAGCAGTAGGGTGAAAGAAAAACAGGAATCTGGAAAGCTCCTTTCTGAGAGTTGTTGGATGTTGGATTTTGGATGGGGGGGGGGGGGGATTTTGGCAAATTTGATAAAAATGACTTTTTATTTGTACATGAAAATAAGTGTTAGAAAATTTTGACTTGCTTTCTGAAGTATAAACATTTTTCTAGCCCTGGTAAACTTGGCAAGAATGTAGAACGGTTTAAAAATACAGTTACACACGTACACAGACAGTTTGTTCTACATAGAATCAAATAATAATTATGTTGTGTTTTTATATAGCACTTATCGCTGAGGTTATCAAAGCGCTTCACAATATTCCCCCTTGTCAGTAGTAAACCATCCTAGAGACAACCCCTATAGCGGCAGCAGCCAAATCAGCGCCATTGATGCAAGTTACCTCACAGGTACTCATTTAACTCCTGGGTGGAGAGAAGCAATTGAGATAAAGCATCTTGTCCAAGGCCTCAACTAAATGAACCCAGCAGGACTCGAACCAGCAATCCTAGAATCACAAGTCCAACACCTTAACCAATAGGCCACCGCACTCTCATATCTCAAAGATCTTTCTTCAATAAGTTCGTTGTTTTATAGGCTAGGTTGATTTGGAGGACAGGTTTGTTTAGGGGATTAAAGTGAGTGAAGGACACGGTCTTATAGGGTTTCGTGATTTGTTTCAGCTGTAGGGTGTTTATTTTATGCATTTAAAGTTGTGTAAGAAAACACATTAATTACAGAGGTGAAAAATGTGGCTTCTTTTTGCCAAAAGTTTATCTTGTTTTACAAATAGTTAGGATTATTGCAATGGTTTCTTAGTATCACCAGGGGCCACTTAATAATTACTACAATTATTTTCTGTAACATTAGTTTACTTCTATGTAGTCTATTAGTTAATGTTGACTTCTTGAAAAATTAAGGTTAAGAGCATCAGCAGTAACTTTTACTAGGAAGTGTCCCCTGGTTTACAAAAACCCAGTGGAACAAAGGGTTATTTAGAGCTGTTCAGGGGTCCATTTGCCTAAGGATGCTTATTTTCAGCTGTCATTACTCTAAGCCTGAGACTATGCATTAAATCACCAGCCAGCTTATGCTTGCAGATACAGAATTTCAAGAGTAAATTGTGATTTATTATTGTTATATTGTTTTTGTTATTTTAATGACACTTGACACTTTTGTACTAAAACATGACTTTATCAGGGCAGCCATGTGAAGTCTTCAATGTCAGCATCACTACAATCCAGTGTGTGACCAGTCCTGTGGATCCTGATGCGTCTGGATATCCTGGTAACCGAGGAATGAACAAAGAAATTTGGTTGGATAGTTATGTCTCAAAGTAAGTATGTACCTGCACTAAGATTTATCGTGATATAAAAGAGAAGCTGTGTATTTGCATTTATGCCGCCACTTGCACCCCATGGATTCAGATATGGAATGGGTGGCTTTTCTTAAAATATCTACTTAAGTTCTGTAAAGAAAAATTATTTATGCAGGATTTTTGTGATCCTTTTTATCCCTTATCAGTAAATGAAAGTAAATACCTCAAAAAATTCACCCCACTGTATTTACAAAATCCCCTCTGAAGGAAATGTCCCAATCTGATTTCATTTGCAAATGAACAGGAGCAGAAATACAATGTGGTCACCTCTATACTTAATAAACCACTCCGCTTTTGATAGTTAGCATAAATTGGAACTTTCTTTTATGAATCTCCTTCCCTCATCCCCAGTTTTTGGTGTAGTAGCATTATTGTTGGTTAGACATACAATACTTAAAGAGCAACATATCAGAGTTGATTTTGGTCATTATTAAGGCTGAAGTACATTTTTACATGTATGGCTCATTGGAGAAGTAATTATTGCTTGCAGAATTTGTTTATCTGTAAATTTATCATGAAAGGTAATATTAACAAGCAGTTTTGGAAATGCTTTATTTACCACCCTCTTCAATACCTTCAATTTCAAAATAAAGTTATTTCTGATGATAATTGTAAAATATTTCTCTCCCCAGCCTTGATGACGCTGTGTTTGATGACAATGCAACTGATTTTCGTTACGAGTATGTTTCTGATGCCTCTATGTCTGGCACTGGCAGCTTTGGGGAAGACAACTATTTCATAGGACGGTTACGTGGTTTTTTTGTCCCTCCCAGGGATGGTTACTATGCCTTCTCTGTTGCCTGTGATGACCGGTCATATATCTTTTTAAGCAATTCAAGCCAAGAGGAAGATAAGGTAACTTTAACTGACATTGACTTTTCCTGTTAACTCTGCAGAATAAGGTTATAGTTGAAGCCAAGAAATGTGACTAATTGCACCTTAAAGGACCAGTGTAGTAGCCCTAAGTTATGGCGAAATACAAAGCTTATTGTAGTCATCTGCTTGCTCTCTCTCCAAGAACCAGACCATTGCCAGACAAGATTTTTGAGGGGATTGATGATACTTTTTAAAGGGGCAGGGGGAAGAATACATTAAGGGTTTGGTACTTTTTGATCTCACAAATTTTTAGAGGGAAATTACTTTTCTAAGAAAGCCCTACACTCCCCTTCCGTGGCTACATGCCAGACAAGTACCTCATGTGATGCCCCAGTTTGTTGTAAACTACTCATGTTTAATCAAATATGAAAAAAGCAAGTAAGGTATCAAGCTCTTGAACCAAAAAGAAATAAATTCTAAAAGGAGAGGGGTAGGGATAAAATTTTTAACAATTTTGAACCAACCTCATTTAGGTAGTGGAAATTCCTCACATAACATTTCAGCACCTTTCCCTTACAGCAATTAAGTGCACTCCTGTCTTATTTGGAATTGTTATATCACTGAAGAATGATGCCATTTTTACTCTGGATTTTGTTTTCTAATGGAATGAAATGCAATGAATGAGACAAAAACACCGTACTGCTTTATAAAAGAGAAATACATTTAATGCTTTTAAAGAAATTTTGTCACTTTCTAGAAGCCTTCACTTTACACCTCGAGATAATGTTGCCTTCTGCATGGCCTTTACAGGTGGAAATAGCATACTGCCCTTCCCATGGTGGTAATTACTTTGCTCATGCAGAGGCCACTTCTTCGAAGATATTCTTGGAAGGAGGACATCATTACTACATGGAAGCATCATTATTAGAGTATAGCGGAGCAGCTTACGTAAATGTTGGTGTCCACATGTATGATGTGCCATTTGTTCATGCTGATGTTGACTCCGCTACCAATGAGGAACAACGGATAACTGTTATGTCAGTAGATCAGAATGAAATCCAGGTGAGGTTGTGTTCTGGTAGGGGAGCTGAAAGCATAGGGGTGGGATTCATTAGGGGCAGCTAATCCATTACTGTCATCTCCTGGGGGAGGAGGGGGGGCTGAGATGACTGTATCCTATTTGAAAGTGATTAGATTTCTGAGCTCAGAAATTGCACAAATGTAGGCTTTCTGTCCTCAGGGTCATACTTCTACACAAGGGTTAAACAAAGGTAAAGCAAACCAGGAGTAACTCTCAGTCCAAATGTTTCTTGTGAAGGAGTATTCACAAAGCACACTTATGCAAACAAAGTTGGGTAAATTGGACTCACACCATAGGTATTGTATCTTGCTTAGAGAAAACTGAGTAAATATTTGTGTGACTACTCATCTTCAGAGGTGTTGTAAGTATATGCTGTACCAAAGAGTTGTGCACATCATAGGACTGGGTGTGCAACCACAAAAAACTGTGCCTGTCGTTTTAACAATTGAAGTCAATGTCATTGGCTTAAAATTTGACAAAACAAGAAGCAAGCACTCACACAATTGGCTCATGTGCATTTGTTGGAGTTACACTGTGTGTCTTTATGAACAGTGTAAGCTGTTGTTGTGTATACCACTTAAAAAAGTTCTTATGCAGTGCATAAGTATTATGACTCCGGCAAGAACTTGCAAATGTTACAGAATCCCTCCCCTGGTTCCCTAGTCTATTAGTGGAACCAGGAATAACTTAAGGTTTATCAAGAGACAGTAACCAATTACAACCATGCCTTCACATATTAAGGGGATGAAGGGATGTATGGAGCCTTAAAGGAAAGAAGTGTCTCCTAATACCATTGTTTTAGGGTCATAGGGGAGCTGTTTGACAGATAACAGGAGCCTGCTTCTACAGGGGACCCATATAACTATTATCACTGTCCCTGCTTTTGAAGTTTTCTTCTATTACCCATGTTTATCAGTTGGTAGGAGAACTGTTCGTATCAAAATGAGAATTTCAATTCCAAGTTTGGAATATTTTACAACTTTAAAGGATAACTAATAAGTTTCCTTAAAAATGATTGGAAAATCATTAACTGGAAAAATATGGAAATGTATTGCTACAAATTTTGAAAATTGATCAAGGTAAGCTCCTTGCATAAAAATTAAGATTTTTTATTACAGATCTTGTGCTGGAATTTACACTCAATTGTTGAAGCAATTAAAGTTTCTGATTTTTCCTTAATCTGTCAGGTCCTGTCACCAATAGCCGATGTTCCTGAGCTACAAGTTCTGATTGTTGATTATGAAGATTGTAACACCACACAGGTTGCTACCTGTCCCCCTACTCCCAAATTTACTCTTGGTTTCATGGGAGAAGAGACTGGTAGGTCGGCCTAAACTTTCAGTTAGCCACTTGAAATCTCTTTTCTCTCAACAGAGGTGTTTTATTGTCATCACCAGCTTGATTATTCAAAACATTCACTTCGACAGAAGTGTGTATTTTTATTTTGTCTGATTAACTGAAGTAACTGCAGTGAGAAATAAACACAAGTGTTGTATTTAAAGTCTCAAACAACCATCCCATATTGTCATTTACACATTCAGAATAATTGGGATATCCTAGTGTGAAATTTAAGGGTGCCATAAATTGAGGTCTTTTTATACACTACAGCAGGGGGTCTAAAGTATTTTGAGCTATGGGCACCTTACTTGAGTTTCTGCTTTAATGTTCTTTTAGTAGCCATGGATTCATTTAAAAGCTTATGGTCTTATGAAAATTGTGATACCTTAAACCTTCCAGGGGCCTATTTTGGCATGTGGTGTGCAGCAAATGGCCTGCCGGCCACATCTTGAGAATCTAGGTGCTACAACCTTATCTGCTGATGAGAATATCCAGCCCTCGTAACTTTCATGTAGTTTGGCATGAGAAGAAATATATGAGCTTTACTGATGTATGTGAATACATTTTACTTCTTCTTTACACTTAAAGTTGAAATAACAGCCGGAGCTTCTCCAGAGGAAGTAGAGAGTGCCTTGAACAGCCTCTCAACCATCCAGCCATACGGTGTTGAAGTTTTCTTAGATGAAGGAGAAGATGACATTTACTTTGTGTCATTCTTAACCAGTTCTGGTGTGTATTAAATATTTGACAACATTTTAGTGCAGTAAAATATTCAAACAAACATTCTTTGACTCCAATTTGTTAAGGGCAAATGTGATCACTTTAATTTAAAAGGGTTGCCATGGCATCCTAACTCATGTACATTGTACATGGCTCTTTTTGATCATGGGACCCTTTATAGTGTGGTGAACTGTTTATATTCATGCCTGGCTGGCTTACTCCTTGGTTTCTAAACCTTTTTTTATGTGCAATAGACTCTATACATTGATGTCCAGTCTACTTGAGAACTGTCCCTGATGTCATTTTAGGAGACAAGCAATGAATATTACATATTATATATTATAGTTAGTTATTGGCCCACTCAGCTGAGGGCCCACTTCAGTTTCTATGGTCCTCTAACATAATACATGTACAGTATATACTTAATGTGCTGAAGCATCATGATAGATATTTGCAAAGGAAATAAGGGGAGATTTGTAAAATTTAGCCCAAGCTCCAAACAGGTTGGGTGACTACTTATTCCCTTTCAGCTTTAGACACAAAGGTCTTTTAATGTAAACACATTTTAGAACATTCACTTAGAAAAGTTAGGAAAAGTATTTAACGTCAAAAAAATAAGTTTGTGGTTATTTACCTGCTATTGATTCAGTCCAGGTGAATTACAAAAATTGTACTTTCCCTATTATATAGTTCAGTTGATACTGACAAAGCCACTCCTTGAATATTTTTCTTTTTCAGAAAACCTGCCAGAGTTAACGGCAACCTTGGTTGAGGGAGCTGCTAATATCACAGTGGAAGAGGAGCAGTATGCCATCCCACCATTTGATAATGACTTCTCCATTGTCATTGATGGAGTCATTTCTGCTCCAGTCTCCTTCAGTTCCACAGCAGATGAGGTTTATGATGCCCTGTTGGACATGATCACCATACAGTGTCAGAGAACAGTGTCTTCAAATGCATTTTACTCAGAGAATTTTGAGGGAAGTGTACAAGGTTATGAGACAGGAGAGCGTACCACTCAAGCAGAGCCATTCTGTGGAAGGACATCTTTAATGAACCCTGGAGAAATTTTTAAAGCTGGCAGTACAGAGACAGCTGGTGGATTCTCACTTAGTGCCTTTGATGTGCAGTATGTTAGTCAGGTAAGGTCAAGGAGGAGAGTAACTAGGTTTTAGTTAAGAGTTCAGGCTTAGAAAATTTGTCACGTTGCATTTCCAGATAGACATTTGTTATAAAAGAGTTCAATAAATTTGACCAAACAGAGGGATCTGAAGATTGGACATGATTGAAAAGCATAGATGGGCAAATTAATACAGCCCAATGACCTCTGTCAAGACTGATATTTTGAAACTGCTATGTGTGCAGCCCATTTGGCTCTGATAACAAAGAAGTTTCTTTAAAATGCTTTTTTCCGTAAGCTTTACAAACAGTGCATTATGCACACATGTACAGTTATTTATCCAATAAAGTATGTACATTACATTAGCAGGTAACACAGTTGAGGTCTCTGGCCCTCTAGCTTAACTCTCATGGTGTTTAATATCTTTTTACTCTTCAGAACATTTTTGGTTCTTGCCGGGGGGACTGTTTCTGAACAGTAGTTACGTACAGTTACAGCTTGGAGAGAAGCTTTATCTATTATTATTAATTTTGCAAAAGAAATAAACTCATAATTTGTATTGTTATTGCAGCTTTGTTTTGGATTCAGAGGTTCAATATCAGATACAATGAAGCTTGGTGTGGCTTGGGTGGACCAAGAAGGAGATGACCGATACGATTCAGTCAATGTAGCATATGAAGCGTATGCAACAACAAAGTAAGAATGATTTAATAGAAGGGTTTCTTTAGTAATATTAAAGGGAGAATGCAGTCACCTTAATCAGAATTAGAATACTCCGTCATCCTAGGTCATGAATGTCCTGTTTTGATCACGTGACAATATTTTTGTTGCTGAATTGTTAATTCATGGAGAATAAGTCCTTTCTTTATCATTTGTTTGTAGTAATTATGTTAAAACATCTTCAGAGGTACCTGTAAAGCAAATTAGAGAAGATTTGCAAGAGAGTGCTGATTTTTCAAATCAATTCTGGGGACACTGCCTATTGCCTTTAAAGCAATTTGAAAAGAGATGACTAAAATATCTGCTATTTGTTGGAAAGTAAAATGATGTGGAGAAAAGAACGGAGTGTCAAGGATGTTTGCCTCAATGTAAAGTTATAATATGTTAAGCTAGTTTATGAATATGCATTTTGAGACAAGGAATAATTGATGTTAAATTGGTAATGAGTTCAGATGCATCCAGAAAAAGATTTCTGTGTCAGGGGACATATGGATTGAAGAGAAGTTTGTATGAGACAATAGCATTTATCAAAAATGGAAGATTGTTTAAAAGTCAGTTTGATTATTTTCATTTCTTTGTGATATGCTGGTTCTATTTTCACTTTTCAAACTAAGAATTGTAATACAAAGTCCATACCTCTGCACTTCTGCTCATTTAAGCTGAAGGTAGCTGATGTGTTCTCTATGTACTTAATGGTAAATAGGACATTGCTACTTTAGGGAGCAGAACTCTTCTGGGAGTAATGTTTGGTTTCGCCAGTTGGCTCTTCGCCAGAGAGTCGAGGGGACTTCTGAAAAAGTACTTAATAGTAAATATCAGTTATGCTGTTTGCTGTATTTGGTATGATGATAGGTGGTAAGTGCTGGATTTGGTGTCGTGAATTATTTTCATTGTAGGTTTTAAAGGTAAGCAGCCAATAAATTATAAGTAAGCGCTTGATAGCTAAGATGGGTTTAGCTTAAGTTTTCAGTCTATTCCTGTGAAAGGCCAAGTCAAAGTGGAAAGTGTAAGGTCTCTCTTCAATATTGAACCTTACCTTGACTTGGGAAGGGTTTTTCCTTGACATTCAGGTTTTGAAGACTTATGGTCAAGGTCTTTCACTTTTGTACATTCAGTTCCAGAACTATCGTTTCAAACTATTTATATTTTCATTTTTCAAAGCTGGGATTATATGTGCACTAACCTGGAGACAAAAATACTGTCAACATGGATTGCTCAACACTACAAGAGCAGCGGAGGTCTCAAAGTCCATGTGATTGAACTCTATGGAGATTCAACTGCAGGTTTCTACATTGACAACCTATATATTGGAAGTAGTCTAGACAATTGTAAGTTCAACTTGTACATATGTTTTGCAGAAAAATGATCAAAAGGTTGTTTACTTTTAGTGTTCTGTGCACTGTTGTAGAAATTTTATTAAAGGCACGATTCATTATAGGGCAAAAACAGTCACCTCATATGTACTGAATCTTTTATACCAGGGTTTGCAAATACATGTATGCTTCTTCATATTTATGTGAAAATAATGAAGGAATTAGCAAATTTATGCCAGCTCAGGGAAACTCCTATTGAAACCTGTTGAACTGGTTTTAACATGTAGAACAGATAATTCGTAACAAGTGTCAACAGGTTTCAACAGGTTCCAAAGGGCACCTGTCAATTTCTTAGGAGTTACTTGTTGATACTCATTAATTCTGTGGACTCCAATAGGGAAATGGTGGATTGCTAGTTCATACCTGTTAATTCTAGGTTAAACCTGTTACTGTTTGAACAGATGTCAACAGGAAATATTTTGTGGGAGGTAACTCTAAGGTTTACGTGGGATTTGCAATATGTATCATGAAATATTCTTTTGAAAGACGAAAAGAGAGATTTGATTAGTTTTTCTGACATTGAGGAAATTTAAATAGAACAGTATCCCCTTTTCACATTTGCTCATATCAATGTTGTGTAACTTGGGCAACTATTTGTAAAGTATAACTTTAAATATTTTTACTGCCATCTTTCAGATGTTCGGACATCTCGTGCCCCCAAGCCTAATGACATTTTCATCTTGGATATTTCTGTTGAGAAAGTTAACGATTCCTTCAGTATCACATTTATGGCTGCTGAGTGTGGGTATGGCTTCCCTTTGATTGGTATTGAAGGAGCTTACAATGTGAGTGGATCAGTTAATGATGAAGTAGTGGAATACAGGAATGAGGACTGGCCTGGTAATGTGACCTTGGAGGTCATGAGGAATCAGCCAGCTGCTCCACCAATTGGTGGAACCTTTGACATCATACAGGATGGTGTCACTATTCCAGGTAACTTGCCACAGTGTCATAATGAGTAAATGTTTAGTTACTTTAGATAGACATACATGCATTTTTTTTTTAATTTAATAGGAAATGGTTTTAAAGTATACTTTGGTTTCATTGAATATGTAGGATGTGGATCTTGCTGATCATGAATATTCATGATTGTTAGAGCAAGAGCATGTTACCACAAGTTGTGTTTTTATAATGTTAGACTCATCTATTACATGAAAATGTCTGCTTCTAATTAGATTGAATTTACAAGCATTGCCAAAGATAAGGGGAACATGTTTTAACTAACTGAATTACTGTGCATTAGCATAAATTTTAATGGTTTAAAAGTAGTTTCAATCATTAAAAGTAAACTGTAAATGTTATGTAAAAACATTAGGGTTTGTCTCACACAAAATTTTATTACATAGATGTGACCTTTAACAACTCACTGAGTTCAGTTCTCTTGATATTTATAATTTTTGTATTTAGCGGTGAACGTTAGGACAAGTGCAAGTAAAATGAAGAGTCTTCTGCAGGCATATTTTGATATTGGCACTGTAGATGTTGAGCGTACAGGGTCATGCTTTGGCTACCAGTGGGACATTTCTTGGACATCAAAGGGTGGCAGCCAACCACTAATAGAGGTATGATCCCCTTTTAAGCAAATCACTTTATTGTCTTTTTGTAGTGGTTCAATCTGTAAAATTTTTTGCTTGACCACATGTTCCATGCTTTGTTTTACACACCTCTTTGGCGACTTCAAGGAGCTTTTAGACTAAACTGCATACATGATATAGTTTCCCAGGGGCAAAGGGACATGCAAGGTTCATGATGATTGATGAAGATTTTTATAATTGTTCTCCATTCCCAGAAAAGTACCAAACAAACATACTCTTCATTATTATGCCTTATTTACTTCAGTTTGGTACCCTTTGTAATTGAAGCTGGTGTCTTTAGATCATTTAAAGGCCCTGTAAGCTCATCCCAGACAGTCATGATTCTCCCATCTAACCTTACTTCTAGCCCTACCTCTAATTTAAACACAAACAACTGTCTAGTAGTAGAACACTTTCAAGAGAGAGCCACAGTAGCCTGCACTGAGTTTCAATTGCTCAAGGCAATATTGAAAAACAAACTGTGTGTGATTGTGAGTCTAATTAGGAACACAACTGACTGTCCAAGTCATCATTACCAACCAGAGTGGTGCTATTATTGTTTGAATGAATGTCAATCAAAGTGCAGTCACCAACTGGATTGAAAACTATGGGGATATGTCTAAATATATTTTGGGGGGCTGCCGTAGCTCCTTTAAGAGGCATATGCAGTTTCCTCATGCAAGCTTATTTTGAAGTAACTGAATATTTGAAATGATTCATTATTAACCTTACAAGTATCATAGTTTGTTATGTTACAAATATTACATGAATAATAATGGTAATAGCTTGTGTGCTTGTTACAATTCAGTGTTATACCCTTACATGATTGGAAAGAATTATATATGAATTAGGATAGGGAGTGAGCTTATTCAATAAGCTAGTTATACAAATGACAAGGCATGCTGGGAAGGAACTTTTAACAAATGCAGAGACTGCCTGAACAAGGCTGTACTATTTGGTATTAGCAGGCAGAATTGTCGAGTTGAAAATCGTGCTTCTCTTGTCATCTGTCGTGAATCAGAGGAATTAATATTGAAGAAAAAGTTGTGTTTTAAGTGAGTCTCTTAAACTAGGACTGAAAACATTGAATGGATCATGGTTCAATGTGAAAAGAAAAGAAAAGAAACCTGTGGCTGGAAATGTTTGCATCCATCATGATAGGTGGACTGCAATTGCCATTCAGTGTAACACATGGATGGCTTTATGCATCTCCTGCCCCCCCCCCCCTCCCCCCATCTTAGGGATCTGTCTTTATAATCAAAAGATTGAACAGCTTTACTGTCAAATATAATACTTCAAATTTTTAATGACACTGATATCGCTCACATCACTCAGAATGAGAGTTTAGGCGCTATTTGGTATGCTTGCGTAGGTATGACAAAGAAAAGTTTTGTAATTTAGAGTGAAGTGTGAAGTCTGTATACACAATCACTTTAATCCAATCAAGCTTAAGAAGCCCTTCGAAAGTACCTCATTTTGTTTACAGGTTAATGATACAGAAGTAACAGGAAATCTGGTCAACTCATCCTCTGAAAGACTTGTAGAAGGAAAAATGTTTATGGGTCCTATACCAGGAGAATATTTAAGGACTTTCCATCACACTCCTCAGGTATGTTCTAAAAAAAATCATAGAGAGCCAAACTTTTCAGTTTTTACATAGAGAGAGTGTCACCATATTTCCTCTGCCATTGGCTTACCAATGAGAAAACTGGAAGGACTTACTTCATGGTACTTTGTGACCACAAATGTTAAAGAACCCTGTGAGGGCTTATAGAATTCAACATGCTTGATGCTGGGTGGCTTGATGCGAGGTGTCTTGGTGATGGGTGGCTTGAAGCTGGGTGGCTTGATGATTGATGGTTTGAAGCCAGGTGGCTTGATGCTTAGTGTTTTACTGCCGAGTGGTTTGGTGATGGATGGCTTGATGCGCGTTGGCTTGATGGTGGGTGGCTTTAAGCGGGTTTACTTAAAGCTGGGTGGCACGCTGCTGAGTCCCTTGATGCCAGGTGGCTTGATGATGATAGGCTTGATGTGGGATTGCTTGGTGATGGGTGGCTTCCAGTTCAATTTCACAGTTTAAAATCTTTGAATGTGAAAGGTCAGCTCAGATGGAGAAAGTATAGGTGTGTTGCTCCAGGATGTAAATCTAGCTGCCCTGCTTTAACACAACAGAGGATTAAAGACAATCCTCTTGATGTGCTATGCCTTGTTGCTTCTAATGCCACTGCCTTTACCTCAAGGTTACAGCACCAGTTCATCAAAGTTTTTCATAGGTGTACTAGACTAGGGGAAAGCAGTCGTCCTGTTTGGGCTAAATTTGCTATTTGGGGATGAAATATGTAATATTTTTGGGCAAGCATGCAAAGTGTTTCATCCCTCAATTGAAGGTAGTCACTTGTGCGTATGAAACTAGTCAACCTTTCAAAGCTGTCTTCGGATTGATTTTGTGTTACTCTTATGTAGGTTGATATTTAACGGATTTGTTGTTAACACTGTGATGAAGTACCTCAGCTATTTCGACCTGATTTATTAATTTCTTAAATTGGTATGATATGGTAGATTTCATTGATTATTCTTTAGTTTGAGTTTGTATAATATGTTTAATATATATTTCAACAGGTAGAGGTGGTGGTGAATGGTATTCCCTCAAGGTGTGATGGTAACTGTAGCTTTGAATTTACTAGTGATGCTACACCAACAGTCACATCTGTCAGTCCAACCTCAGGTGAGTCAAAGATGGAAAAAAAAGGAATTTTATGAATAGGCACTTTTGTAGTTCTGAAGGCTGGTGAAATGCATGTCATTAATTCTGATCTGTCATGAAAACTGAGAAAAATTGAAATGAAAATGACTTGTTTTGTTAATCTGTCCTTATTGATTATGCTGTAGTACTGACACAGTTGGTGTTTGCATAGGTTATTGTTAGTTTTGCCCATTTGTTTCATTTTATTTTCGAAGGGCAGCCGCCACATTTGTAAAGGTTCATTTTGGGGTGAAGGTATGGAATGGAAATTTTCAAAATAATGTCAGTTTGGTGTGAAAAATGAAGGTACTTTTCAAAGGTGAAAATTCATGTTTTCCTCTTTGCAGCAGGTGTGAGGGTATATCAAGTCAGCAGGTGTGAGATATTTCAAGCCCTCAACCTATTCATGAAATGGAATTGTTGTAGCCCCCACCCCCTCCCATGAAAGCTTTTATGGCTACACCATGGGTATAATATAACAGTTGTTTGGTACCTTAAAGCATATATTGTTAGTGAGAAAAGGACATTTTCCAGTAAAAAGCATTATTGGGAACAGTACATCTTTGATATGTTGAATAAGTTGGCATCTTATGCTACTTCCAAAAAAATAAATTAAAATAAAATAAATGTGAAACAAATTTATTGATTTTATATCTCTATCCTTTTTTTTTTGTATTAGGAAATGGCTGCAATGGCACATCCATCACACTCTCAGGAACAGGATTTAGTTCTGTGACCAGTGAGAACTACGTCACCATAGGTGGTGAAGAGTGCGTTGTCACCAGCAGTAATTCAACCGCTGTTGAGTGTACTGTTGGCACCACAGAGGCAGGCTACTACAATGTGTCTTTGTTAGTAGAAGGCAAAGGATATGCAGAATATCCAAACGGTGTGTCCTTACTTTCTGCTAAAATCTTCCAAGTAGACTGTTAAACAGAATGTATAATGTCATGTGTATTCCTGTGTACCAGGTCACAGGCATAATCTGTTTGACAGATTATGCTCATTACCATTTGTAGGCATATGCATACGCATTAATATCTTGAGCACATGTGTAGGTTTAGACTTCTTAAGTACTTTAAAAAAATCTGAAGAAATCCATATGTTTGAAATATTTTGACATACAAGGCAGTGTCCTTTTTGTTTGCAAAGTGATCATGGACCAAGCTGAAGTATATGACACATGTGCTCTCCCAGGCGCTGACAAATTGTTTTTTCATAATTGGACTGTTGGGTTGGCTGTTCTCTAAACCCACTTACCCGCATGAATGTCTAAGTGTCTAGTTCAGATCTGCCTAATAGCCTTTAAACAATGTGGAGAAGACTTTACTGGGGTATTTGCCTGGCAGGCTACAGAACTGAACAGTTCACTTGCTTGAGTGATTTTTTTTTTTTTTTGCCTGTAGGAACTTTTGGGGGAGGGGAGTTTTCAAGCTCTCACTCTTCCACTTATTTCCTATGAAAGAAGCCAGTAGTCAGGGAACCAGTGACCTGAAAATTTCATTAAATTTTATTTTCACTTTTCAGGCTTTTAAAAGTGTACATATTATAAAAATTTACTGGAGTTATGGAATTTGGAGAACATAGTAGCTTCTTTTAAATGATTTAAATGTCTTTTAAATGTTAAATGTTTGGTGGGGGAAGTCAAGTCTTCTGAGGGGTAATTGTCATGGGTGGGAATTGTCCAGTCAGTAAAAACTGTATGTCATTCTGCACTAAAATATTTTTTGCCCAAGAAATTTGAATTGTTCCTGGGAATTTTAAATAATTTGGTTGTGAAAATGTCATGGAACTGACCTTCCATAAAATTGCAGAAACCCTGAGTAAATTTTGTAAACTTAAACCAACGTCGTTTTCATTTCATTCACAGGTGATGTTGTTTTTGAACATGAACTGAAGATTAATTCATTCAGTCCCAAAGAGGGTAGTAATGCTGGTGAGTTCAATAAAATCAGTCCTTTTGAATCACAATTATCCACCTCAGAAAATACTTATGCTAGGCTCTATTTCAGTTTCTATTTTTCCCATCCTTTTTTGATAACACATTTACCAATGGGGCGTACAATATACAAACAAATTTAAGGAGGAAAGGTTCAGTGCAGCAGGCCCGTAGCCAGAATGACCAATTTGGGGGGGCACATTGATGTTGGAGTTTTGCTGGCCTGGGAGAGGGGTCCAAGGGGAGCCCTCCCCTTTGAAAATTTTTGCCTGTTTCAAGGACTCTAGATGCAAAATGGTGAGGGATTTTCTATTTTTTCTTCTTGTATTTGTATTCCAAAAAGCTGGTCTTGCAGTAAATTTTTCCTCCTTCGGTGTAAGACCTTTTAGTGAAAATTTTATTTGGGGGGGGGGAGGGGGGTGGCTACGTGCCTGCAATACAGTGGCACAGGTAAGAACCTAACAAAGTCTATAGGACAAGTTATTACATATACCTGTTTACTAATCTACCAGTCTACAAGGAATGATTGCTTTTGAATTGATAAACCTTTCAACTTCAAAAAACATAAATTTATTACTAAACTACAAATAGTTGGGTTTATGATCTCTCCATCTGATAGTGTAAAAGATATTTACAGTAGTAAAGAAATTTAGAGGATGGTTGATGATTAAATTCAGCTAGAACAGAAATCATTTGTGGAAAGCATAAACTTATTATGTAACATCTAAAAGAAGCATGGATGTAAAAGGACAACTTCAAACCAAATGTCTAAGGCACTATTTCAATTTGTTATAAAAGGAGGATGTTGTGTCCAAAGTTTCAGGCACCTCACAGGATAGCTGCAACTCCAAGAACATCCTTTATGTAAAAATACCAGACAGAATTGTTTTTCTTACTCATCTGTTGTGGGTTGAAAATTATTATTTTAGCCTGATGTTTAAATGTTTGGTTAGGGTAGTTTAGTTAGCCTAAAAGTGTCTACAAATGCTGTTCATTTTTGGTTTCGATGAAAGAGAAACCTATGCGGTCATGGTGGCGTATGTGTGTATGTGTGTATGCGTGTGTGTGTGTATGTGTAGGTGTGTGTGAACTTGTCTTCCTATCAGACTGAGGACCTGAACAATGGATTTCAGGTCCTCTGAAGGAAATTCAATAGATTTGTCAAGTCCTCAAAAGTTTGAACAATAGAGAGTCTATTGTCAAGGTTAGGGTTAAGGAAGTAAACATAAAGGAAATAACAATGAGGTCCTCGGATTGAATGTAAAATCGACTTGTGTGTGTTTGTGATGCTTAGCTTGTGTGCACGATATCTCAAAAAGAGAAACTCCGACAGTTTTCAAACTTGTATATAGATGCCCCATATTAAGAGGAAGAACCCTATTGTTTTTGGTGGGGGTCAAAGGTCATCTGGGGTCACCAGGGGTCAAAACCTGAAAACCTGTGCATGATATCTCAAGGTAGGAAGCATGGATGAATTTCATACATAGTATGTAGATGCATTATGGTAAGAGAAAGAACCCTATTGTTTTTGGTGGGGGTCAAAGGTCATCTGGGGTCACTGGGGGTCAAAATCTGAAAACCCTGTGTGCATGATATCTCAAGGTAGGAAGCTTGGATGAATTTCATACTTAGTATGTAGATGCATTATGGTAAGATAAAGAACCCTATTGTTTTTGGTGGAGGTCAAAGGTCATCTGGGGTCACTGGGGGTCAAAATCTGAAAACCCTGTGTGCATGATATCTCAAGGTAGGAAGCTTGGATGAATTTCATACTTAGTATGTAGATGTGTTATGGTAAGAGAAAGAACCCTATTGTTTTTGGTGGAGGTCAAAGGTCATCTGGGGTCACTGGGGTCAAACCCTGAAAATCTAGTCAACATGATATCTCAAGAAAGGAAGCTTGGATAGATTTCATACGTAGTATGTAGATGTGTTATGGTAAGGGAAAGAACCCTATTGTTTTTGATGGAGGTCAAAGGTCGTCTGGGGTCACCGGGGTCAAATGCTGAAAACCTTGTTAACACGATATCTCAAGATAGGAAGCTTGGATAAATTTCATACTTAGAATGTAAATTCTTTATGGTACGAGGAAGAACCCTATTGTTTTTGGTGGAGGTCAAAGGTCATCTGGGGTCACTGGGGGTCAAACCCTGAAAACCTTTTTAACATGATATCTTAAGATAGGATGCTTGGATAGATTTCATACGTAGTATGTAGATGCATTATGGTAAGGGAAAGAACGCTATTGTTTTTGGTGGAGGTCAAAGGTCATCTGGGGTCACCGGGATCAAACCTTGAAAACATTTGTTAAAATGATATTTCAAGCTAGAAAGCTTGGATTGATTTCATATGTAGTATGTAGATGCTTTATGGTGAGAAAATGAACCTTATCATTTTTGGTGGAGGTCAAAGGTCATCTGGGGTCACAGGGGTCAAAAAGCAAAATTTTAAGAATTCCCAAGATCATCTCATGGGTTCACCAGAAGTCAAAATGCAAATTTTCCCAAGAATTCCCAAGATCAAAGATGAACCTAAAATTATTTTTCCAACATGTTAAGATAGCACTTGACCAGTGACCGAAAGATATGGGACATCATGGCATTATTTGGAATAGAACATATATCATTGAAACCTCAATGCATTTTTGCATTCTGGTTCCTAAATGAAGAAAGTCAGTGTCTGTATTTTCCATTAATTAATGATTTTAGGTGGTTCTGAAATCACTATTGATGGATGTGGATTCAGCAACGATCCAGCGAAAAATAATCTGGCTGTCGGAGGCCAAGAGTGTAAAGTGAAGTCAGCTGACTATGATGAAATTGTCTGCGTTATTGCCATAAATGAGGTAAATGATTGTCAATAAATGAGGTACATTATTTTCATTACAGCTGTAATTATGCATCCTGAAATATGATTATCATTATAATTGTTAGTAGTTTCAGCACCAAAAGGGTGTATGTACATTTCTCGGAGAAAGAGGAAGCTTTTAGCAAGATGCCAGACAGTACCTGAGGATGGCCAGTGTCTGCAAGTAACCTTCATCATTTAGCTTACTCCTGTCAAGTATAGTTGAGGGGGAGAAGGAAAACTTATATAAGATGGGTTTGCAGTGAATATACTTAAGGGCATTGACATGATTGACATATACAAGGTCAGGGTAGTAGTTCTAAGTCATGGCTAAGACAGAGGGATTGTTTTCCGTCAGACAGCGCTTCATTTCTGTTTGTTTCTGTGGTTTGCTGTTCAGAATGAGACAGGGGCAGAAAGTCTTCTTTAAGACCCTTTGGTCAACTCAGTGGTCCCAAATAGAGTCAAAGAATTTGAAACAAAGTTTCTTAGAAAAGGGATAAAGGATTAAATTGTAGTGGAAGGTACCCATCTTTCAAAAACATGATAGGTATGACATGGCTTTTAGAGTGTTTGAAGGAAGTCGAAATGGATTTTGTGCTATTAAAGTTCCACACAATACATACAGTTCAGCAAACTAATGGGTTTTTGCTGGGAGGAATATTAAACTCTGGAAATTTCCAGTGTTTTATACGAAATCAGCTGTTGAAGGTGGTATGTTTTACTTCATTGTATGGAGTGATTATTGTTTTCTTCCAGTAGAGGAGTATTTATCGAATGGGTTCGTTTATCCCCAAGGGGGTTGGCTAGGCAACCTAGAGGTTGGAAAAAGGGGCCAGTGACTGATACTAATTTTTCATTAGTTTTATATGAGATCAAAAAATTAGGTTAGCTTCAGGCTCACCTTGCAGAGCCTATCTTATTGCTAGTAATCTGCAAGGTATTTTTGGCAAATAATTTCATGTAATACTGAAAGCCATCCAATAGTGGTACTTTGCTAGGTAGTGTCACAAACAGGTCTGGTATATGCAGTTGGTGAAAAATTTTAATGGCCCACAAGGAGTCAGCAGGGATGAATCGGTAAAAAGCAGGGAAGTAGAGTAACTTGGTAAATAATTTCATGCCACGTAACATTTCGTACATTTTATCTGACAGAACAATAGTCGTCGTAAGAAGAGGGGTTCAGATGTAACTCTGGTGATTAATGTTAATGGAGCATCGGATGAGAGTGATGACATCTTCTCATTTTCTGATTCACTGACTCCTACCATCACCAGTATGTCACCAACAAACAGTAGTGTCCTGGGTAAGTTCTTTCAGTCCACCCTATCAAACAATATTACAACTTGTTTGAGTTTAATCATGGGTAAGAAGAAGTCCAAAAATGTGAGAAGCTAGTCCTTGTTAGAAAATTTTGGTATTTAGAGGGGAATTTGTAATTGTTTGTTCATGAAAATATTTTAAAGGAAAGGTAAGAAATTTGGTGTTGTGTGAAAGAAACATTTCTCCCAGCCCCGAGTGTAATGAACTGCATTGAATGGTGGTTATTTTACAGAATTAAGCATCCATGAATATTTAGGAAGTCATTAGCTTTAAAATTACAACTTCTTTTGTCAGTTTGCTGACCATCTCAACAGTATGGGTCAAATTTGGATTCTTATTGCAATAATAGGTTAGCCCAGATGGTAAAGATATGAATAGCTGTTTGAAACCTAACTTAATATTATCAAGTTTGGGAGTGAACTCTGAACCTCCTGGTTGCTAAGCTCTGAAAAACAATGAATTTGACATTCCAATACTCTCTATTATACCTTGGTGATTTCTATACAGAAAAGCACATATGAAGATTCTTATTTAGGCCCCTATTGTCCATTTTTGTCACAGGTGGAGGCAATCTGACTCTGACTGGCTCAGGGTTTGGTACTTCTGATGCTAATGTCACTATCAATGGAAAAGATTGTGAAATCCTCAGTCAGGCAGACAGTGAGATTTTATGCATCATCCCTGACAATAGACCAGCAGCATTCCCAGTGGAGCTTAGAGTAGGAACTAAAGGCTTTGCAGATGTCAGGCAAGTATCCATCATTTAGCTTACCTTTTATAGAATTTGAGACCATTGTCTATGTTACATCACATGGCATTTGAGACTTGTGAAAATACCCATAGTTAAGTTAGTTTTTGTTTCCTACGTCACTGTCTAGCCTCCCCTCCCCACCTCCCCTCCCCCCCCCCTCTGTAGTTCCATCAATGTCATGTCTAAAATGGCCACCGTTTACTCATTTACCTAACACAATTCAAGTAACCTTGTTCTCTCTAACTTTACCTTGCAGTGCCATCAACAAATTTGAATACATCCTTCAAGTGGATGGCATTTTCCCAGACCATGGTTCCTCGTTGGGAGGAACCTTGTTGACAGTCAAGGGAGCTGGGTTTGGAAACAGCGCAGATGAACTCTCAGTTGACTTTGAGGGTTACTCTTGTGAGATTGACTCTGTGACCGATGAGGAGCTGACATGTTACACTACCTCACCCAGCAATGTCCATGAAGTATCTAATGATGGCAGCCATGAAAGTAAGACTGAAAATAATTCTTATTTTAAGGCAAGATTTTGAATTTCAACATTTTGTAGATCAAGGCCTACAATTTTTTTTAATTGTTGAAGTTATCAGAGGACAACCTTTCACCATTAACTGCAAAATAAAGTACTCCTATTGGTAATGAACCCCATATGGGACAAGTTTCAACACTTACCAACATGTAGGCCTGTAACTAAAACTCCATCTGTGATGGTTGAGTTAAACTGTATTAAAAGTAATGGTGCTGATAAGACATCCAAGTTTTTCTATTTTCTGTGGGTGACATCATGGTCTACTAGATGGCACTTTGCAGTTCACCAGTTGAGAAATACTGAATTAAGGAATCATATGAAAAGTTAAATGGACAATTTCCTTGTCCCCAAAAGGTTCAAATTCCTTACAGAAAGTTATGTTCTGCCCCTCTTCCCAGCTCAGCAATTTTTTGAGCACCTCCCACCAAGAAGTTTTATTGTCCAAGGGCAATCTTCTGTAACTTAGCAGCCAGCACCTCCATATAAAATGCACTGGTATACTTTAAAAAATCTGAATGTATTGCCTCTCTGTACAGCCACTCTGCTCTACAGCCATTATCTACATCTCTGATATATTCCCCTGACTGGCTTACTGAGGAATAAGCAAATCCTTGAAATTGGCACAGTGATGAATGTGATATTTTGGTCATTTTAACATACTGTCATATATAATTTTAGAATGTATTTGTTTTAGCATCAAAAATTTGAAAGACGGTGTTATAGAGTTTATTTTCTTCTATTAAAAAGTATGAAACATTTTATTGGGGAAAGAACCTTCAACTGAGAGAACATTTGTCCATATGTACGAAAAATATGAAATGAACACAGAGTCATCACAAAGCCAAAACTGGGTTTTGCCAATTTGTTAGTATGCCCCCGGGGGGTTGATATCTGCTCATGTTTTTGACCAAGCGACACTTGTCTGATATTACTAATTGAAAATAGATGGGTCATGTTTACCAACATAAGACAAATTTTTTCGTTTGCTTTGTTTTGTTTTCAGCATATGGTGTTGGCTATGAATGGAACCCACAAGTATTGAAGATTCGGGCTGGGGACACTGTAAACTGGGAGTGGGCTGTACCTACTTACGTAGTCGGTATCAAATACACTGTGCAGCAGACTGCTGATTCAGACAGTGTTACCTATGATGGGACTGGATTCTATGCTGGTGCTGCCACTAATATTGGTAAGTCAAAAAATTATAGTGGTAAAAAGATAAAAAGGATGAAGTATAACAGAAGGGAAAGAAAAAAGAAAGAAATGATAAAAGTAACGGGGTTAATTGTATATCTCCTAAGTGTTCTGTTTAAGAGTACCAAGATAACTAGATTTAATAAACCTTTGATGAAGTATTTGCATAATGAGAATTGCAATGTGTTCAAAGTGGTTCATGAGATGGCTGGTTGGGAACTGTGATCTGCAATCTTTGTTTGGCTTCAGACCGCTGCTAAATCGAGTTTAAACTATTAGTCTGATAGACCCATCTGGTCAACATGCAGGGCACTTGACCATGAAATAGGTTATACAGCAGATGCCTGCTTAGCCATTGCATTTCTCAAGAGAAAGTCTTTTTTACACTTGAGTGTGTTTAAAAGATGTGTACAGCAGGGAAAGAAGATCTAAAATTGTGGTCTTTTGAAAAGCAGAGATGTTTCAATTGGCAGATATTGAAGAGAAATTCAGCACTGGCAAAAATATGGCATAAGAGTTTAAACCATTGTTCTACCTTTTTTTTTATACAGGGAGTTACAGTTACACTTTCACTGCTCCTGGTACATACTATTACTCCAGTGGTCCTGTGGATAATGCAGACACCTTATACATGAAAGGAGTTATCCATGTTGTTGAAGCTGATAGCATAGCCTATGAATTGAATTTGGAACTTGGTGGATATTCTTCCCTTTATAACCCAGGAGCAGGTGAGAGCCAGTGCTGTTCATTCAGTCTATCAAGTGACTCTTTTCATCTCCTTTATTCCTATTTCTTGAAACTTTCTTCTTTTTCTCCTTCTTTTTTTAAAAGTTCTTCTTTCTTATCCTTTTTAACCTACAAAGAAATGCATAAAATGACAAAAGAATTATAGAAGAAATATGTAAAAGAATCATTTAGTGTAGATACTGTCAGTTAGGATTGGTAAGGAGAAATTATTGCAAACCTAAAAAAGTCCTACTTTTGTCCCACTACTGGTTTCTAAAAACCTATTTTTGTCTTGTTTTATTGAGAATGTTTATCTTTCCCTTCCCTTTTTCCACCCAAGTCGAATGGAAACCCTTCCATTTTAAATGCTGGGAAGTGAACTAGTGTCTCAAAATCTTCCAATTTGAAAACACCTTTCGCCTATTAATCCTTGTAAACCCATGAGTAGGAACCAAAATGGCCAGAAGGGCTGGAGGTTTTTTTTTTTTTTTTTTTTGGGGGGGGGTGTATTTTTTGGTTATTTGTTTGTAGAGATTAATAAGGGGGCAGCAGACCTGATTTAAATTATTTGCTAATGTAGTGACCCATTAGAGTCATTATGATTTTATGGGATATAATGAATATTGTATGTGTATATATCTAAGTTACTTTGTGTTGCTGGAGTTTTTTAAAGTTGCATCTGCTCACTGCAGAAGGGGTTTTAAAATATTTCCTTCTCATCAAGTGAAGCAGACTGTACCAATGGGGTTGTAAAATACCTCAGCAGGGTGCATGAAAAAAGGTATTGGGCTGCATATCACATAGGGATCATGTTTTTATCAGTCTGGCAGTAGCCATAGTGAACTGTATTATAAGGTTGTATTAAGTTAACTATAGTGTGCAGTAAACCTGTTCACTCTTGATTGGGTTTACATGGTGTATGTTTCGAAGTTGCACATAATCAGCTGAAAAACTTTGATGCCAAAAATTTAGACACCAGAAATAAGTCACTTGAATGATTGCTTTTCAGTTTTTTCAGTGCCATGTGATGCAGTAATCTGTTTAGAGATTTCCATGTCAGTCAAAGTGCATTATTTGTATTTTTATCCTCCAGCTTCTTCAGATTCTGTTGATGTCTGCTCTATGGAAACACTCCTTCAAGGCTGCAATGACACTTCATCCAAACCAGAAGGATCTGATTCATCTAAAATATACTTCTCATTCTATGACTGTAGCACTGCTTCTATCCATGACATTGATCCCATCTTTGGGACATCAGAAGATGAAATCATAGTGACTGGTGAAGGATTTGGTCCCCAGGCTTGTCAGAATGACCTCCAGTTTGGCGGTCACTCCTGTGATATAGTATCGGTGAATGAAACCACTATCATATGTACCCTGGATGTGAGCAATGAGCCTTCTGTTGGGTTTTGGCTAGAAGCCTCCCTCAAAGTTGGAAACCGGGGATATGCCTCTATTTTGAAAAACAATCCATCAGAGAGATCTTATACTCTTGTCCCGTATGTTGGATCTGTCTCTCACCAAAGTGGTTCTACTGCTGGGGGTCTACCAGTTACCCTGGTGGGAACAGGATTTTCAGCTCTCACCCAAGGGGCAGTTTCTGTTGCCATTGGAGGAACCACTTGTGATGTGACCTTCTTCAACTACACCACCATAGTATGTACAACAGGAGCCCACACTGAGGGTAATGCTTCAATTGCTGTTACCATTAATTCCATCTCTGCTGACACGACATCATTGGACTATTTTGTTTACACATCTGCAGCTACAGCAACCCTTGACATAATTTCCCCAGCCTCTATTGATGGTCCAGATGCAAACTTGACGATTTATGGTTATGATCTCCTATCCAGTCCTGATGATATAACTGTGACGGTGAATGATGTGGAGTGCACATCAGTTGCCATTTCTGCAGGAGCCAACATCAGCATCATTAACTGTGATATTGGCTTTGTCCCTGTTGGCACATATGATGTCATTGTCAACATCGCCGACCAGGGTAACGCTGAGTTGAATGGAGCTGACACTCAGCTTGAGAGTAGTGCTGTGCTGTACAGTGTTTCGCCAGATGAAGGCAGCAAAAAAGGAGGACAATTAATCACTATCTATGGAAACGGCTTTCATGTTGACGATACTGTGGTTGAAATAGATGGTAAGGACTGCCTCATACAGAGTATAAACATTTCTCACATTGAGTGCATCACCCCACAGCTGTCAGTTGGTACGTATGACATTGAAGTCACCTCTGCTGCCATCAGCTATGAACCTGTTAGTTATTCAACCAGCAATGCTGTAACACCTGTCATTAACTCAGTGACCCCATCGTCCGGAGAGACGGGAGACAGTATAACTATTGGAGGCTTGAGATTCACCACTGTTACTAGTGACCTGGAGGTCACCATCGATGGTGTACCATGCATGGTTACGTCAGCAGAAGAAGAAGCCATTGAGTGTACTGTAGGGAAGCACTCAGCTGGGACATTCAAGATAGACATGTATGAAGATGGTATTGGTTATGCTGTAAATTACGACGTTTATTTCAACTACACCCTTTCAGCTTTTACCAGTGCAGTTGAATGTAAGTTCCACTTTTTGTCTTTACTCATTGTGCAAAACATTTAGAAGTTGTCCTCAAGTCTCACAGTAATTGGAAGTTTTGTTTTAAGAAAAGAAGGTATTAAGAATAAGATACTATGTAAAAATATAAATGTTGTGCAACCTGTATAATAGTGAAGTTAACTCCATGGCTTGATTTTAACAATGTTTGGTTACCAACCTCTACAAAAATTTGTGATGGACAACCAGAGATAATAGGTTGGTTGTCCAAGGGACCACCAACTTTCATGATAGAAGTGAAAACAGCAAGCAGTATGAGCAGACAATTCCCCCCCAGACAATTTCCCCTGGACAACTTCTCTTGGGACAATTTTCCCCTGGACAATTCCTGCCCTCCCCCCATACAATCCTCATTTCAAACAATTCCTTCCAGACAGTTCCCACCTATGACAATCACCCCTCGGACAACTTTCCCAACCTGAAAGTTTGGAATTGCCTAGATGGGAATCATCCGCAAGGAAATTGTCCATTTTGTAAAGTGGGGGTAAATAGTCCAGGGGAAGTTGACAGTGGATATTGCCTTAGTGGGAATTGTCCGGGAAACAGCACTCATTCAGTTTATAAGAGTTCGCTTTTAAACAACTAAACTTTCTTTTGAACAGCCAAAAAAGGGATAGGTTGTGTGATGAACAATTATAAAATTTGGCAAATCGAGGCCTGAACTCTAACAATGTCTTATGGATATCCCAAACAAACATACTTGAAACGATAGTGTCATAGGTATAGGGTAATGTGTGTAAAGATTAACATCATTGTTTTTGTTATCTTTGAAAAGGTGGGTTTGGAGGAGGAATCACCCTTGCAATAAATGGATCTGGATTTGATGAAGCCAACACTGTAGTGTATGTGTGTGATCAGGAATGTCCAATCTACAACATCTCTGCTACAGATATCACTTGTGATGTGCCGGGAACAGAAGGTAAAGATATTATAATTAAGTAGACGTAAACAGATACTTGGATGATTATTAAATATTAATGCCTAAACTACTTTACAGTGTTACTTTTGTATTTACCTTTTCGTATAGTTCTAACATATCAGTCTGTGTCTCCGTCAATTCCTAAATAATGCAGACTTGTTAATTTAGCCAAATTTACAAAGAATACTTGCATAAAAAAGATGCTGAGTTGGACTTATGCAGCTTGTCTTGCTTAATCGGTATCCACAGGAGATAATTCAAAGAAGGAAAAAAACAAATATTGTGAATAACTTGGCACAAGATTCAGAGTTGTCCTTTGCACAAAAAGTTGTAAAAACACATGTTGAGGCATGCTATACCAATTGTACCAATTTACTTGTGTGTAGGGTAAGACCGTGTATCCAAGCACATGATGACCATGTGCACTCTTCAACAATAACAGTCAATGCCATTGACTTAAGATGTGACAGAACAGGATACAGTGGCAAACATGATTGGCTGATGTGCATTTATTGCAGTGGCACTTTGTATCTTTATGAATAGGATAAGTTGGCTTTGTGAATACCCCTTGTAAAACCTCTTATGCAAATTGTAAATATTTTGACTTACACAAAAACTTATGAAAGTCTTAGTGAATGTGACACTTCTATCTGGTTCCTGTTTCGTCAAGAGTAAAGATTGATCTGAAGTTTGATCTATCATGCAATTGCTCTATTGAAATTAAGCATAAGATTCAATGTAACTCTAGATGAAAACAGGGCCCTAATATTAGAATAATGCGTTCAATAGAATTGAGGTAAATTTTCTGTTTAAAGTATATTGTACAATATCTAGGCTGTTTAAATAAAAAGCACAGCATAGCCAACATGTTGCCACCTTCTACTATATTTCCTCAAGACAATCCTGTTGGGTGGTTGCAGTCATGATGGGCCAAATATATCAACATGATACCTCATGTGTTCTTAAAGTGTACCTAAAGTCTAAAATTTAAAAAATATATGTTACAAAGCTTGAAAAATGCAGCCATATGGTTCGACTCCCATCTTCACAGGGCATTCCTAAGCTGAGATATAAAATGTTGAAGCTTATTCACTCAATTTAAAATGGTGGATTGCACAATAATGTGTGATGTCATTCTTGTACTACTCAAATTACAGTCTTTGTTGTTCTTTGTTTTTTCAAAAGCCACTGCACCTTGTGCCAAAATGTGATCACTATTTTACTGTTATAGGGCAACTTGGCTATATAAGTCCTCTCCGTACAACATACCATGCAAGGGAACTATAATTGTTTCAAGGTTCTACAAACATCTTAATTTCAAAAGCAAACAAAGCAGTTCATGTGAGTTGTACAAGAAGGACTTCACAAATTATTGCGCAATCGACTATTTCAAATTAAGTGAATAAATTTCAACATTTTATATCTCAGCAATGGAGTAAGCTATGAAAGTGGGAGTTGGATGAATGAAGTTCATTTTCCAAACTCTAAAATATATATTTTTGTAATTCTAGACTTTAGGTCCACTTTAATCAACCCCTGGGTGGAGAGAGGCAATTGAGATGTTTAAAGTGTCTAGTAACCCAAGGTCACAAATGAACTTTCTAGGAATTATAGCAGCAATCTTCACATAGCAAGTTTAACCACTTGACCACCACCCTCCACATTTTCTTATTGATAGCTCCTAAAATTCAACTCATGATCAAAAGTGGTAACGAGTAGTGGTGGACCAATTTTGGCATTCAACATCAGTATCAGCCAATATTCCCCATTTTAGACCTGTATCAGTTTCAGTAAAATAAACCTTAAATGCCAATATTGCCCGACCTGTATTTTTTGTCCTATACATCATGAACATGGTATGTTATTTGAGTATTTTGGATATAAGTTCCAATATTTTACCTCATCAAAATGAAATGACACTCAGTGGTGGTGCCTGGCAGCCTGACATGTAGTGCAGAAAGCTTATTTCTCAAATATCGGTATTGGATTGGTATTAGCCAATATTAGAATAGAAATATAGGTATCGGTAATACCTGCTACTTGCAATATCGGTTCAACACTAATAACAAGGTCTGAGTAGTGTACACTGACAACAGTAGATATTTTAATGAGTGATACTACTGTATTTGTTTCAGAGTCATCATCAACTAAGGTTTGTGATGTCACAGTGTCATTACCAGACATTGGACTAAATGAAACCATTATTGATGCCCTCACCTATCGTAGCAGTCTCTCGTCTTACATAACATCTGTTGAGCCACAGCGTGGAGGCACAGGAGGGGGCACTAGTGTCACTATAACAGGCACAGGCTTTGCGTAAGTTCTAACTTTGCACCTTTTGATTTTTCGTTGTAAGTTATTGTTGGGTTTGATTAAGATCTAGTGGATGATTTCAATATGGAGGTATGTATTGCATCAGCAAAGTTTCAGTTTATTTTTATAATCAGAAGGAATAGCATGTAAATACGCTACAGGCCCATTTCACGTATACCTGTTTTCATGACAATGCAAAAAAGCTGGCATATTATAGAAATAATTGAGGTGCAGATGCACCGGTGTTGACAAAGTGACCAATAATAAAAAGCAGTGGAAGTCAGGTAGTAGTGTGGTGTTCATACAACATACTGTTTATGCTCTCTCTGACACATGCATAAGTGTAGCATGCAAAACACAAGCTGTCCACTTGCAAATTCAACATGGTTGTCTAAACAAAATGTGACGTCAAGTGAAATAGGTCTGTTCTTTCCCAGTGAACCTGCATAGAGCTTTCTTTGATACTAAATTCAACTTGCAGTTGATGTGCTTACTACAGAGACAGTATGAACATTTGCTCCAACAACTCCTGTCTCAACTGTTTTTATGCTTGAACATTTTAAAAAGTCATTACACAGCACCTTTAATCATACCATTCAGGTGATTCTTTATGGTATGGAATACTGTAGTTGCTTAAGTCCTAGTGTGTGAGATTACAGTTTTTGTGTTTGACACCTTAACCCTTATTGTAATATAAATACCTCGTAATGCTCTTGTTCTGAAACCATGGGAGTGGGTCAGCATGCTGGGGCCCCCAGACCAGATTTTGTCTGTTGTTGGGATAAGTCTTAAATTGCAGGTGTAGAGGCTCAACAATCAGGCCTACTTTTACAAATATAATCCATGAAACAATTGACAGCACAATATGCATGTAGCTTGCACCATGACTGGACATCTCCTCTCTGGGCAATTAATTTCCCAGTCTACCAGTACCACCAATATATTTGGAGATGTTCTGGGTGGGAACTTTGGGGGGAGGGGAATTCTTTGGTGGGAACTGACCAAGGATGGGGGAGAGGGGAGAATTTTACAGGAACTGTTTGTGCAAGAAAGGAACAATTTTAATCAATGTCTTTTGGAAACTATATGAACAGAATACAATGTCATGATACAACCTACATGCAAATTGTGTCTTTTTGAAAAGTTAGAAAATATTGCTATTTAATGTAGCCACCTTAGATCATGCAAGTTTATCAAAGGCAGAGGGGACAAGCTCTTACCTTTTTTAGGCCCTTTCCATGTTGTGGATTAAGGATGTGGCCCAGGCACACTGAAAGGTTACTAACCCTGTCCTCAATATTGACATCATGTTTGTCTTCATCAGGTCATCAGGAAATGAAGTAACTATTGCAGGAACTGAGTGTGAAGTCCAGACTGAATCAACTACTGAAATTGTTTGTAAGACTGGTGCTCATTCCCCAACAGAAATGGCTAAAGTGAGAGTGGATGTCGGTGCAGCGGGTATCGCTGTGCAGGTATGAGACATGATGTGATAACATGTGTAGAGGATGAATGCTATATTAAAATTGTTTTATTTTTAAATGGTATGAAAATTTATACCTATCAAGTCATTGCGATTATTCAGGTTTGGTTTTTGATTTGGGTCCGGTTTTTTGTGGACATGTTTTAAAGTGAAATGCTTTCTTTGCTAACCTTTGCACATAATAGATACCAGAATACATTTCTAATATCAAATTGACACCAACATATAGAAATAATGTGTTAAAGCAAAAATGTGTGAAGCCTGGAGAAATATTGCAGTGTTTTGTTTGCAAAGAACTATGAAGGAAAGTACTGAAGTTTAAATTAAAAAGTTTATAATGTAGAATTAGTTTAGTCATGTCACTTTACATGTTGAATGTATTTCTGTTGTGTTTTTTATGGAAGGTGAGTATTCCATGGATTTATTAGTGATGATCAGAATGAACTCTGTTTGAAGCAGTTACTCTTCTACTGCTTGTCTTTCACAGGATAATGCTGACTTTTTCTACATTGATGTCTGGTCTTCTATCTACACTTGGGGTGGTAATGACCCACCAGTGGAGGGGGACTTTGTCATCATCCCAGAGGGTCAGACCATTCTCCTAGATGAATCTACCCCAGTTTTGAGAATTTTACTTTTGCAAGGTGAGACACCTTTCAGCCTTGAATAAAATTGGTTTTTAGTCATTTTAATTCCTGTGGTCACACATAAGAGAACTACTTGGCAATGGCATTTTGATGAAAAAATGGGCAAATAATCATATTTTATGCACAAAATGGCTTGAAAAGTTTGCTATAATTACAAAACACAAGTAATTAGTTTAAATCAAAGGTAGTCAAGTTAAGAACACTTTTTCAAAGACTGGCACGAATTGAAAGATCAAGAAGGGTGTCTGGGAAGTAAATGGTTACATGTTATCTATTTGTCTTTTTTAAGGTGGACATATGGTATTTGATGAGAAAGATATTGAGCTGCATGCTGAGTACATCATCATAACTGATGGTGGTTCACTGACAGTGGGAACAGAAGATGAACCATTCCAACATGAAGCCACCATCATGCTCCATGGTCATGTTCGCACCCAGGAGCTTCCTATCTTTGGTGCTAAAGTATTGGCTGTGAGAAATGGAACTTTGGATTTGCATGGTAAATGAATGTTCCAACTTTATTTTTGACAACATTGAAAGGGACTGGAATATTTCTTTTCTGAGTCTCATCAAGTGTATGGTTATATCATATGTGCATTTTGTCACACAAATTCAACTGTTTCATCTAGATTCTGTGGTTTCAAGTACTTACAAATCATCTGAATTACAAATAGCACATTGTTACTTGGTCAGTATGTTGTAAATTGACACAAAATTAAGCAGTTAGAGCATCCTGCCTTTCAGCAGGGATGCCACAGTCCACATCCAGGTGGGTGCAAACTTTAGCTTTAAAAATGGGACCTTTTGCCTTCTTTCTTGGTGTGTGCCATGAAAGATTGGAGCAGGAATAATCATAGGGCCTATATTGGGAGTATATTTAACCAACATTCTGAAATGGATGCTAGGTTAGTATAGTTCCCAGGGGTGCTTGAGAATATTTAAGAATGAAAAGATAGAGGTAGAACTTTGAGAAGTGCTTTGAAATGTATCACCAATGTGAAATGCTATAAATGAACAGAGAATTATTGTCATACATTGGGTATTATACCTTCAGCAATATGTAGCTTTGGAAGCTGTGTTTACTACTCATGTATCACTGTTATTTCACCAGGCAAACCAGTTGCTGTCACCTGGACCCATTTGGCCTCTACCATTTCCCCAGGGGATACAGAAATGACCCTAATGCAGCCAGTTGATTGGAAGGTTGGTGATGAAATTGTCATCGCTGCCAGTGGACACAGACATGCCCAAAGGCAGAATGAAATGTTGACCATAACAGGTACTTGCAAGAAAAATTTTTTTCAAGTACATTTTGACATGGAGATGGCCTAATTCATGTGAAGGAAGCTGTGAACTTATGAAGTTATACATTAAATGTTTATTGTTTCTTTTTCCAGACATCTCAGATGACAATATGACCTTGACCTTTACTCCTGCTGTGGAATACACTCATATCTCCCTCTCCCAGACCATTGATGGTGTAGTTCTTGATACCAGAACAGAGGTTGGCCTACTTACACGAAATGTCAAGTTCCGTGGCTCTGTCCATGACGAATGGACAGAAACGATTGAAGCGTGTGATGCAACCTTTGATACAAGTAGGTTGTTTTGTATTTGTTTCAGATACATGACTCCAAGTTGTACCTTCCAGTGGGTATGACATGATATGGCATATTTGTAGCAAGCATTGCTTTATATGTGTCTCTCTGGTACCGCTTGAGAGTAGCAAGACATTAGCAGAGGCCAATTGAATATTTGAAGAACCTAAGTCAAACAAGATTCTCGCACAGCAGTCTGGGATTTAAATGGAAAATGCAGTCACCCCATCTTGAAATAGTATACACTGATATGCTAATTTATGACTTCATGGCTGTTTGTCATCATGTGACAATATCTCTCTTACTGAATTTCTAAATTCATTTAGGGTAACTCATTGGTTGACCATTTAATATGTAGTAGTTATGTTCTGAAAGATAGCTTTAAGAAAGAGAAGAGATTGGAAAATTTATCTGACTTTTCAGTAGGCCATGTACTTCCTTTAATGATTTAGATTTTTTGTGTATCAATATGATTGGTCAATTTGAAAACTGCAAACGTATTTAAACAGTGTAATTGTATGTATAGATGTTAGTGATGATTGGCTGGCTATTCAATCTGGTCTTTTTTGGATCCTGTCTGCAGATCAGTTTGCTGTACAGACCTGCTTCTTGGGTAGGTTTGGAGAAGAGACAGGCAGTGACCAGTATGGTGCTCACATCATGCTCTTTGCCAAGGAGATGGACAAAGATTGGATCAAAGGTCGAATTTCGTATATAGAGGTCACTCATGCAGGACAGGCATTTAGACTTGGCCGCTATCCTATCCACTTCCACATGTCTGGGGATATCACAGGGTCATATGTGAGGGGATGTGGTATCCACAATACGTTTAACAGGGCGGTCACAGTCCACGGTGTCCATGGATTCCTGGTGGAGCACAATGTTGCTTACAATGTGATGGGACATGCCTTCTTCTTAGAGGATGGTATTGAGTCTGGTAATACCCTCCAGTATAACCTAGCTATATTTGTCAGACCCAGTAGTAGTCTGTTAAATGTAGATATCACGCCAGCAGCTTATTGGATTACAAATCCTAATAACACTGTCAGGCATAACGCTGCAGCAGGAGGCAGTCATTTTGGATTCTGGTATAATGCTCCATCACACCCAGAAGGTCCGTCCTTTACTACAGATGTGTTCCCAAGGAATTTACCCCTGGGGCAGTTTTATAATAATTCAGTACATACCGTGGGATGGTATGGTATCTGGATATTTCCCATCTACTACCCCTCAGAGCCAGCTAAGTTTGATGGATTAACTGCATGGGAAGTTGAGCGTGGCGCAGAAGCAGTAGAAGTCGGAAGGGTACAGTTTCACAACTTTTTAATCTCTGATGCAGAGGCATCAGGTTTGGAATACCAGACTGTAGCTGCTCCTTGGGGGGTAACTGGAGGTTACATCAACAACAGTGTTATCATTGGTTATAGTGATGTAAATAATAACAGCGCAAACGGGGAGTGCACTTCTACAGGCATTCAGCTGCCTAAGAGCAAATTCCTTACTGTCGACGGCGTCAAGTTTATCAATTTTGACCGTTCCCAGTGCACAGCCCTCAAGGCATGCGGACATTGCAAAGCAGACCAGGGAGGATTCCAGACTCGCTTTAAGAACCTTGAGTGGTTTAATGCTCCAAACAAAGCAGCGTTTAAATGGGAACATGAATGTTGGTTTGAGGACCTGGATGGAACGCTCACTGGGAACGCAGATTATATTCTACTTCCACAAAATGACAACCTACCTCCAAATAGTTGTGAATTTGATGTGAGTCATTCCAGCTTTGGGGCAGTACCTGGGGCCGTATGTGATGACACCGTCAAGCTTCATCGTTTTGCCTGGAACAATCCCTTACCATCATCACTCCTCTACAAAGATGTTTTGCTCGAAAATAAATATGGAGAATCAGCAATCCCGTACCACAAGAAGAGAATCACTCACCCAATGGGCTGGATGGCTACCTTAGTTGAGGAAGAAAACTATAACATGAGATTTGAGAACGTAGAACACATAACTAACATCTCCTACACAGGTCGTTTTGATGAATTTGAAGATGGGGAATATGTGTATATTACCCATAATTTTACCCAAAAACCAGATGCTTTTGCATTGGTAGGATTTGTTTGGAACGGGACAGATGATATTCCTGATCCTGCTACCAGTAACCATGGAGATTTCACCTTTAACAACAATACAAGACAACTGACCTACATTGGTAAGTATGTAATGCACTAGCCACAACCCCTTTGCATTAAAGGTGTGCATAGACTGCCCAAAACTGAGACTAACCAGAACTGCCCAAACCGAAGTTGGTTTCTGGTGGTCCTGGTTGTTTTCAAACCAGCGATCGGGCAGGTTGGACATCAAAATCCAGACTGACACACACCTTTACTTTGCATATGCTGCTCATTTTTTTTTTTTATAGAGAAGTCTGCACACAGGCCTTTCCTTCATTCAGAGAAGAATCTCTGCAGAAAACTATGCTATTTGACTTCCAATTTATTTCTTGCTTATTTCGTGTAGAGACTAAGGGTTTGGGTTTGCCAAATTCCCTCTGATATTTATAGCTCAGATTGTGAATGCACTTATGATCAGTGTTTGTACTAATATAACAAGTATTAATGGAAAATACTGCTATCTGATGTCTTAATGCCCCTGTGGGCTGGAGGGTGTAGAATATGTCCACGGTATTCCCCGCCTGTCGTAAGAGGCGACTAAAGGGGAGGACTTGCACCGTATTTGAACTGAATTTGAAACCGAACTTGAACTGTATTTGAAACTGTAAGTAAACCTTGAGTTTTACCTGGTTGACACTATATAACACATTCGTGTTGGTGTGTCGTTAATTTCATCTAACTGATGTCTCAATTCTTAGTACCATTTGATATCAATCTGATAATGATATTTTAGAAATGAGCCTACTGTTCAGTAAACCATAGGGTATTGTGTATCCATACAATTATTGTTTCATGTACATGGCAATACAATATCGGGAGTTACCGCTATGTTTAGAAAATAACATTATTTTTATGAAGTATAGGTGGGTATAAAGGTGGAAAAATATCAGTTGGTTAGTATATACTATGGTAGCCTAATTTATGCATGCCTGTGTTAGTCACTTCACAACATATTTTGTTACATAACTGTTTAATTTATGCAAAGTTATTCCTTGGTTTATTTTTAAAATAGAATATTTATCTTCTAAAACATCAGAAAAGATACTTTGATAGAAGAAAAAAGAAGATTTGCAATATTGCTTAGCTGATGTTTCAGTCATTGCACCGTGCTGTGCCGTCCTTGGAAAAATGTTAAACATAAGGGATTGCTTAAAGGTAGCCACACTGGCATTGCACAGTGAAAGTGTGGTCCACTCTTTTGTATCCATTGTTTAACTTTTTTTCCAAGCACAGCTCAGCGTGGCACAGCGCAGCACAGCATTTGGTGTGATCCCCCTTCATAGAATGAGTTACTATTACCATAACTCTCTGAATCTCATTGCAGTTACTGGAAATGGAGAATCTTCACCAACAAATAAATTTGTAGATTTGGATGTGTACAGGTGCTACTATAAAGACTGCATTCCTCCCAGACCTGAGCCACCCCCAGCAGGACGACCAGCCGAATTCCGTTTGTGGTCTGACGTGGAGTCTTGGGCCGATGCACCCGATAACTGGGGAGGCAACAAGGGGGACGGAAATTACGGCCTACCACAGGATGGTGACAATGTACAGATTACCACTGGTATGTGAGATTACTTATCAATAGTTAATGTGTTTAGTTTGATTTTTTTTTTTTTTTTTAGCAATGCGTCCTTCACATACCCTTACTGCTTGCTATGCAAATTTTGTGTTGACATTTGTCTGTGTGGGGTTGTCGGGAGGAAGGGAAATACAGAAATTTGATGTATCAAATATGTATGATGTGTGTATTTAGGGGGAGGGGGGAGATGTGTCCATGCAAACCTTCTGAACCGCTCCCTTGGGTATGTACTAACATACAGCATACAATAGTCAAGCAGGGTAGACTGCCTTCTAGTGTGTCTGTGCTTAAAGGGGTTATCAAAGGTTTCCATTGCCAGTGATAATTTGGAGAAACTATGTGCTGTGAAAATACTGATGCTATGTGTGCAGCAAATCATTAACTATGCATCTTTGCTTTAAGAATGTGCTGTGCATAACAAAAAGTATCCTCTGAGAACCAGTAGAAAAGTGAAATGTACAGACTATTTTCTCTTTCTTTAAGATGATTTTAAGTCTGAAGATGATAAAATTTAGCAATGGTTTTTGATTTATTCAGGTGTCTGGATGGTTGCTGACGTCGCCCTCCCTCAAATGAAAAAGCTGTTCATCTATGGAACTCTTGAATTTGAAGATACTCGCAACTTTGTCATCAATGCAACGTACATCTTTATCCATGGGGGAAGACTGGTGGCTGGTTTTAGTGAAGAGGAGCCATTCACTCACAAACTTCATTTTATTCTCAATGGCAATCACTTGACCCCAGACATCCCCCTCCCCAATGGACCCAACATGGGATCCAAAGTACTTGGTGAGTGATTTTATTACATTGATAACCCACCACTAGCAAAGTCTGAAATGAATTTGTTCATTTCTGAACCTTTCTTTAGATGATCATGTATCATCTATTCCAACCTTCTTTGACAACTCACTTAGTAACAGTAATTCTGTAGCTAAAGAGCTCTCACATGTGTTGTAAGTAAAGGGTGTTCATGTTTGCATGTTGTCAAATTCCAAAATTTTCAGTGTCCAAAGGGGGCTTTAATTTCCTGAAAGTTGTTTCAGCCTGCCACAATCACCCCCACCTTACCCCCATCCCCAACCCACCCATACCCTACCCTACATTTTACATTACTGGTTGAAAGTAATGTACAGTTGAATTGCTCAAAATTTTGGATAAATCAGCATTCTTGGTGAGAACAGAAGTGTATCATCCTTTTAGAAGGAAAGTTCTCTTGTTTCTCTATCAGTGTTGGTGAAAAGATGGAACTAAAAGTATGGCATGCCCTCTCCAAAGTGCCATATTTTATACTCAAAACAATTTACTCTGTATGAGTATTATAAAAATCACATTTTGTGTTTTTTTCAATTCAATTCAATTATTTCTCATATGTACATGCTCATCAACAAAATTACATTCAAATGAATTAGTTTACATACATGTGATGGACACTAGAAAAAACATTACTGTTCATCAAAGCCAGTGACCATGAATTTGGATTTGACAAACTTTTAAGAACAATTGTCAAACATGGTTGCATAATCGTAATTACATTTCTCATGTAATGTTTTGATGTTTTTTGTTTTACAGGTGTGTTTGGTGGCTTGGACCTTCACGGTGTGAACAGAGATGTTACATGGACCCAGCTAGCTGCAACGGTCCTTGTTGATGATGACACTATACAGGTTGTGGATGAGACTGATTGGGAAGAAGGAGATGAAATAATGGTCACCACCACATCATATGAAACATGGCAGACGGAGACATTCGTCATTACAGAAAAGATTAATAAATTCACGTTTAGACTGAATAGTAGCTTTGAGTACAACCATATTGGTGAGTATAAATGGTCTGATCAGCAGAACAACTATGCTAGTGTTTGCAAAATATTTATACATTGGGAAAATTTGATTGGTAGTGTTGGCTGTGTTTGAGTGACAGAAAAGCCCTGCCCCATTACAGTTACATTTAATTGTTTCATCAGAATGTTTTGCCTTTCGCTGCACTGTCTGCCTTTTGAAAATGTAGACAAAGTAATGATAGGAAGTCAAACAAGTGACTTGAAATTTACAGTCTGGACAGTGGCCGAAAGTTTTTACTCTTAGGAATACTTGTCAGTGTTCAGAACTGTTATATCTGGGAGAAAGGGATGTAGATAGGTGGAGAAATATCAGACAATTGGGTCAATGCCTCTATATGTCCCACCTTGTCCCCTGCCCCCCCCCCCCTCCCCCCACCTTCAGATCTGAAGTTTAGCCCATGTTCTATGTAGCAGATGTTATATTGTCTTATTAAGTAAAAAATGTTAGTAGGTTTCTTTGTGGTGTTTACAGCTGGTTGCAGTACGGCAGCCAAGGTATGGTCTACTCTACATGGGTGTGACCCAATCTTTAAGCTGTGTAGACTAGATGTTGAGCATGTTTTGGTTACAATTGTATTAATTTATAATTGTTTGTATCTAGTAAACTCCTTTTTTTGTCCTTTTTTGTTTTTAATGCATTCAGCTAAAACTCATCAGCTGAGTGATGGGTCAGCAGAATATACTCTGTCAGCAGAAGTTGGCCTTCTTACCAGAAACATCATCATAGAGGGCGCTGATTATGATGATCTCTTTGAAGAGTCCTTTGGTGCTCGTGTTCTAGTTGGCAAGTTTAATCAAAATGGAGAGGAATTTAAAGGTAAATTTCAATTAGATTCAAGTTTAATTGATTGTAAAACTTGTTGAAATGAAGTTGTAAAAGGACAGGTATAGTTGTCATCCCAATCAGAATGTATTTACCCATGTATTATGGAATAGTTATTGCTTAATTTAATCATATGACAGTGTTTTGTAATAGACATGTTAAATCTGTACAAGGTTATTCCCTTTGTTACAAGTGATATGCAGTATTAACTGGTGTTGCAAAACATCACAAAAGATATTTATGAGGGAAGCAACAGACTCTTATTTCAATTTATACTTGAGGTGACTGCTTATATTATTTAAGTAAAACTGCTCATTTTATCTAGTGTATTAAAATTAGTTAAAACTTTATTGTTGTAGCTGATTTTTTTTCTAGGAAGTAATAAGAATTTTATTTATAAAGCTCTTTTCAATAAAACTGAAAGCACCGTACAATGGAAAGGCTTAAACAAAACAAAAAGTTACGAAGTACATCAAAAGAAAACAGATAAAATCTAAAACTGGAAACACAGTAAAGAACAAAATACAAAAGTGGAGATCAGTTTAAACAATTAAAAAAGTAGGTTTTCAAATACTTTTTAAAATGATTAAGGTTAGTTAAAGAATGCACATTAGCTGGAAGACTGATCCAAACCTCTGGGTCAGCGACAGTAAAAGATCTGTCACCATAAAACTTGGTCATAGAAATTGGGGGATTGGAAAGAAAAATTTCAGATGAAGATCATAAACAGCAACTTGGTGAGTATTAGTAATGAGATTTGAAATATAATCCAGAGCCATACCATGTATTGATTTGAAGGTAAGTAGAGCTATCTTATAATTAATATGATAATGCACTGGTAGCCAGTGCAACTCACGGAGGATTGGAGTAAAGTGATGAAAAGGAGCAGTAATAATTATTTATGCATAGGAACCTTACCTGTAGAAAAAAGGAGAAAAATTTATAACTTATAACTATGAAATATTTTGTGTTTTCAGTTTGACCTGATGGCTAAACTTGTTGTTCTGATTGTCATGGTATATGGTAAATCTGCTAACATGAAATATTGGATGTTATTTCTTTGTGCAGGATATGCCAGAATTTCTAGTGTCCAGTTTAAGCATACTGGTCAAGAAGGCTGGACAGACTTTTATGATCCCCGCTACTCGCTGGCATTCCTTGATGCAGGAGAAGTTACTGAGGAATTTCCATCCTATGTGCGAGGCTGTAGCTTCCATAATGGTTTTAGCACAGCTATTGGGGTTTATGGTACCCACGGACTTGAAGTGTCTGACAATGTTATCCACCATGTGGTGGGACCTGGTAAGCGTTCAAGCAATTGCAAGTAAAGTATTGTGGGAAACACTGTGTACTTTGCTTAAAGGGAAAATGCAGTCACTCCAATCAGAATTAGTATACCCCGTCATCCTAATTCATGAATGGCTTGTTTTGATCATGTGACGATATTTTTGTTACTGAATTGTAAAATTCATGGAGAATAACTCTTCTCTTTAACTTGTGTTTGTAGTAATGTTAAAATTATCTTCAGGGGTACTTAAGGCAAATGAGAGATGATTTGCAAGAATTTGCTGATTTTTCAAAGCAATTTTGGGGCGACTGTCGATTGCTTTTAAGCAGTGATGAAGCAAAATTCCTCTTCCCTCAGAGAGATTTATTCTTTTGGTTAATCCACAAATAATCACTTTAACAAAGTGCATCTAGTTTACTTGGGAGGTCACACTTGTTTACATCTCAGCAAAGCCAGGTCAAGTAAGCATTGAATGACATTTATAATACTCAGAGACTTATGTTACAGGCAAACACATGCTTGTCACATAGCTGCAGTATATGATCTTTGAATACTTAGTAGAAGGAATGGATGTGCAGCTTATGCCTGAAATTGATGGTTTGAATAAGGCAGGAGTTCAAGAAAGTCCTAACCTTTCTTGTCCCATATATAACTCAAGGCTATGTTGTAAAGTAGAAAGGACAATGTACATGCTGTGAGAATTGCTCTCAAGGCTCCTAACCCTTCATTTGAGCTCATATTTGGATCCTTGCCATGGACATTATAAGGTCAAATGGAAGTGCCATACAGTACAATATGCTTTTGTTCTTTGTTCATCCAGGTATCATCACTTGGGGAGAAGATACCAGCATCATCCATAACTTGATCTCGTTAATCATCTTCCCTGGAGAATATCAGGACCGCTTTGAACCAGAAAATTTGATTTGGAATGGAGGTATAGAGGTGGATAAGGCAAGACGCCCAGTCTTAATCAATAATACAGTGGCAGGGTCAGAGAGGGTTGGTTTCAAGGTCAAAGGTGAACTCTGTAGTGGACCAAGTGACCCAGGTGCAAAGTGGTATGGTAATGTGGCTCACTCTACCCTACATGGTGTCCACCTCAAAGAAACAAGCCAACCAGGGTGCAGCATGGTAAGCATGGATACTTCAGAATGGCTTAGAGACAAAGTGTAAAATTGTGAAAATATGGTCAGCTTGATAATGTAGTTATTGTATGTAGGACGTCCTATGAAATGCCAGCATTCTGAATGCTTCTTATTATATGCACCTTTTATTTGTATAATAACCCCCCTCCCACCACCACCACTACCACCCACAAACACACACCCAGGAAGACACACCCTGGCCTCAGTGGGGCTATTGGAACACCTTGGCTGGTTATATGCAATTTGTTTTAATTCATGCTGTAGTTGGATTTTGATTGTACTTTTAGGATGTGTATTGTAAAGGATGGGCTAGGAAAATCACCCTGGGATTTGCAGAAACTTATCTGTGATTATACTGCAGGAATTGGAAGGGACTAATTACGTACTTTCCAAACCAGTAAATGTTGACCTGCTGTGCATAGATATTAGCAGGGATGCATCCAAACAATGTCCCACCCTTCTGGGACTTACAGTACTTTGGATTTAGCCAGGAATGAAACACACTTGTTTCCTTTCCACAAATTACATGACTTTAGTCCTGCTATGGTCAAGTAAAGGGGTGGTATGGTAGTAATTGAAAAGTGAATTAAATTGACTGTAAACCAGGAGGATGACATCATCATAGCATCTGAAGGAGGTGATACTCAATGAACACAACAGAAAAATCAATCTACAGTTGGGGGGGGGGATTCGTTTCTTGCCCATTCCATCAGCTATAGTATTCCTTTTAAAAGTCATAAACATTAAATTGAGACCATCTGTCTGGTTTTTTCTTTCAGGTTTCAGAATTTTTCATCTGGAATAGCTTTGACTATGGTGTGTATGCTCAGATCTCATCCTCCCTGCTGGTAGCTGATTCAGTCCTGGTAGATAACAAAGGTGGAGTTTTTGCTCTAATTGTTGGTCCACATGCACTTTCTCATCAGCCCTCTGACAAATTTGTGGAAGTCCAAGACTCCATATTGGTTGGTACCAGTCCCAGCTATGACTGCAATGCTGTGAGTACTTCCACATTCTGCCATTTTGGAATACCCAATTGGACCAAAACTTATATAGTTTTAGAACCCAACAAATTGCATGGTGTCCTTGTATAATTAATTGTTTTCCTTTCTGTTTTTGTTTTGAGTAGGTCTCGCCAGAGGCTGCTCCATTCACAGGGAAACACCGGAATGCACTGGCACCAGGAGGGGGAAATGTTGGATTCTACATTGTAACATTTATGTCATCAACCAATGGAGCCTATTTCAAACCCCTTGGTGGAGTAATGTCTTACCCAGCAATTAGTGGTCTCTCAAAGCTGACAGGTACAAGACATGAGTGATATTTTTCTGGGTGGTTCCCAAAGCTGGCTGTCTTTTCAGCTACGTGTGCACTCATGTAGTAATAAGACATTTCGTGGAAAGATAAGGCTTTTTTACAGTATTAATTTTCCAAATTGGTACTGGCAGATAATGGACACAATTCCCAACATGGCAGGACATTTCTGTAGATCCACACTTTTTTGACATTTTCAGCAAGACAAATTAATTTTGAAAAACTGTTTTTTTCTGTGTGGTGGACATTACAAGTCCATTCTCTTGATCAAGTTAAGGTTAATGTGCTCTTCATAGGCATATGATGCCGGGGGCAGGGGGCACTGTGCTTTCCCATACTTTTTGAGAACCCCCAAATTCAGGCAGAATCTGTAGAATTGTGGCCATTGTTTTCCTAAAAGGCTAAGAGATTCAGGCAAAAAAACTGTGCCCCCCAAAATCCAGATGGTCCCACATGCTTATGTGTGCTAAAGCTTGTATACCTGATTACAATTCAGAGATTCTAGCTGACTGGATGTTAACATTATAATGACACATATCCATCAACCATTTCTAATAAAACTTTTGTGAAATTAACAAAGTAAATACCCCTTTTTCACAGGAGTGACATTTTCTGACTATGGTGACTCATGTGGAAAGAAACATATCACCATCATGACCAACCCTTCCAATGATGATGCATCCCACCCACTTCATGTAGAAGGTCTCAGTTTTGTGGATGTACCGGAAGAAAACTTTGTCTGGATTCACAGACCCAAACTTGGGTATGCATTCATTTAAACTTTATGGCCTTGCCACTGAAAAAATAGAGAAGGCAGATGGTTGCCAGTCAAACCACCCCTCATATAGTTGCTTCCACACAAATAGACTTACCCCTTGGCAAAGATGCTCCTGACAGAGTTGTCCCCTGACTTGAACCAAGTTGCTCCCTCATGTCAGGTGTTATTTTAATGGCCTGAGATTCTTCAGTGGTAAAAACTGACATTGGCTTGTCACAGTGGACAGGATTGAACTAGTAATAGGAAAGTTTAAACACAGCTTAGGCTGCCATGTGTAAGTACACTGGGCTACAGGAATACTGCAGTACTGCAGCTCCTTAGCCAATATTAAAGAGAAATAAGTAAGACTTTGCCACCCTGTGTTGAGCAACTTCTGTTTGGAAAAAAGTGTATTTTATTAGAAGAAAAGGAAAAAAGTGGCAGTGAAAGGGTTTTGAGGATTATAGAAGCCATGTAAATAGAAGAGGTTTTGTGGAATCTAAATAGGCAAGGTGACCAAACTTTAAATTTATTCAAGAAATTCATGAGTCATATGAGGTGCTTCATTGTATGTGTCAGCTATAGTGGGGGGGGGGGTCTGATCCACCTCAGTTGGGGCCTGCATGGTGCTCAGAGATGTTTACTGGCAACTGAAGAAAGAAATAACCATATATGCAAAAATTCAGAACCACTAAAGCTGTGTAGACTTGTGGGTTTTGATAGTTGAATGCAGTATTTAAAGTAGAAAAGGTGTTAACTTTGTGAAAGATGTTCACCCTGCCTTTTGGATACCACTGTGATGCTTATCATATAAGGTTGCATCTCACACTAGAAGAACAGTCTCAGAAAAAGGAAAGTTTTTTTTCTCACACCTTCAATTTTAGGAAGGTAAACCCTTCTGATTGTGTCGACATGGACTGTGATGGTATGAAGAAGGCAATAATACGTGATCTTGATGGAAGCATGCTGGGTGATGTAGGAACTGTCATCCCAGAGGCAGAATTTGAGTGGGATGGTGACCCAAGGAGAGGTCTTGGTGACTACAGGATCCCCAGGACAATGCTGACAGAACCTGATGGTAGCAGGATCCCAACTGATGACATTGCACCAAACAAAGGTAGGTCGTCTGACTGGAAAACTGCATTTTGAAGGTTCTGCAGTCAGTTGTCAATGATTGTCAACTACTGTATTAGGACATCTTAATGAAGTTTGCCTTTTGAATACCTGGGACTGGTATTAGATACTTTTCACCATAAAATTTATCAAAGGTCATTCCAAATTTTCATCTTTTAAGGCAGATATGGTTTGTGTTTTCAACTTTTGAAATAATGATAATTAGAGGTGTAGCCATGCATGCCAAACAGCTTGTAGGTTGCATTGTTGCTAATATTTTCTGTGGTTTAAATTTGGCAATGTCACTAGTCCAACTTTTGTTCTTTAGTTCACCCTATGTTTTCACATTCCCACCCTGTGTGTTCACAATTTTACCTTATATAACAACAGTCCCACCCTATGGACTCATACCTTATCCTATGGATCTACATTCAAACCTTATGTTTTCAGGAACCCACCCTGCATATTGACCATCCAGCCCTAAGGCTATGTACTGACTGTCCCACCCTTGTATTAACCATTCAGCCCGATGTACTCACTGACTCATCTTTTGTATTAACCATTCAGCCCTATGACTAAATGACCCACCCTTTGTATTAACCATCCAGCCCCATGCACTCAGTGTCCCACCCTTTTTATATCCCGCCCAGCCCTTGTACTCATTATCCCACTCAATCTGCATATCAACTGTCCATCCCTATGCACTTACTGTCCCACCCTTTATATTTTCCATCCTTCTGTAACTACTTACTGTCCCATATCTCATATATTTACTGTCCCATGCAATCTTGTAACTCAGTGCCCACCATTTCCATCCTTCCCTCTGAATTGACTGCTACTAAATCTTCTTGCAGGTATTTACCGTGGTAATGGTGACTGTGAGTGGGTTGACAATTGGCAGGCATACAAATGTCACAACCTGGATCACATGATGATGATTGTAGAAAGTATGGATGCTGACACAGAGACCCGTAGGGTTTCCCCGGTGTCCCTGTACTCCGATAGTTACATTGACCTCATCAATGGACCTCAGGACCGTGGTTGGTGTCATGGGTACACCTGTCAAGAGAGGATCAGCACTTTTTACACCATCGTGGACACTGGCCGGTATTACGACCTTCACTTCACAGGAACCAGTCCTCAGAAACTGAGATACCATCTGCTTAATGCTGATGAGAACCAAGCATTGGTTGTGTCCACATTTTATTCAAACCCTCAGAGGTTGGATGTGTATGCCAACGGTATCTACATCCTCCCAACCAATGGTGTAATAGAGAATGGAGTCTTTACCTGGAAGGTGAGAAATTGTCTTCACAAAATGTTCTGTGAAATGCACACTTCATTCAGCATTTTGCAGAGATCAACAAAACAAAAGAAACAAGAAAACTAACTTTTTGTATTTACAATTTTACATTTCATCTGAAGAAAGGCACAGCGTCAAAATAGCAAGACTGCATCTGCATGAGCAAATCCTCAGGTGCATCAGAAGCTTTGTTGGTACACTCATTACAATGGAAGGATTAACATTAGCCTCTTGCCATATTGTTTAGTATGAAAACAAAGCATGGCAGCAGCGTTACAGCTTAGCTCAGACAGCTGCAGCCTGAGGTTTTGACATGGTGCCTACAAACAGTACGCTCTACACATTGGCGAAAACATTATTGTTCCTAACTGTTAGCATTATTTTCCACTAAGAATACTTTCAGAGGCGTTTCCTGGGGTCTAAGGGGGAAGGAGCTTTGTGAGATCGTTGTATAGCTTTAGGTTCTCAGATACACATAGTGCTGTAGTCAATTACTAAAATTTGTTCAAATTAATTTGTACCTGCACAAGCAATTGCGTTATGTTTAATATACAGGTACAGATATTTAACATATCCAGTCTGAACTGTGAAACTCACTTTGTCTGGAAATCCATCATATAGGTGTGACATATTTAGGTTTCTGTGAACAGCATAGTGAAACTGATGTTTGATGCAGTAAGGTAATGTCCTATTATATTTATCTGTATTATGCCTTCAGATTTGATCTCCATACCCTTGCTGCAGCCTGGCCATTATTTTAAGTATTAACTACGACATTTTAAATATAAACAGGGATGTTAGAGAAAGGACATGAGCTACATAAACAGTGAAGAATCCTTCTTCTTAATGCTTCTTAATAATAATTCTCTTTTACCTTCAGGCACCAGAAGCAGGCGAGACCAATGCTGATTACTACCCGAGTTTAAGTTCCCAAGTTCTTGGGTCAAATTACTTTGACAGAGATCTTGATCAACTCTTCATCCTTATCAGGGGACCAACAGTCATTGAGGTACTCACCACTCCTGTTGTCATGACAACTTTTGGTGTTCCAGCTGTGGAGGTTGATAATTTCTTTGAAGAAAACCTTGTCCAAAACCTAGCCAACCTTTTGGACATACCTCCTTCCAAAATTCGTGTTGTTGAGATTATTAGTGAGGACAGTGCCCGGCGGAGGAGAAGGTCATCTGGAGAAGTAGAGGTTGTCGTGGAGATAGGAAATCAACCCTCTGCTACATCATCAAGTGATGTTTCCAATGCTACCATAGCAACACCTACAGCTGTGCCTGATGGTAGGTTTGCTTGAGATGTTTCCTCTAAACAAACAAATACCAAACAGACACCTGGGGAAAAACAATAAATTATGTATGGATAAGTCATCCAGGGAGGATAATTTTATTTGCAAAAGGAAAATACAATTGCATTTTTTCTTCCTCATCCTGTTTGTTTCATAACTTATCTGGCTGTCTGGTATATCAGAAGTTCTGTCACTTTTGCAGGCAACCTATTATTGCGATAGATTCCTTAACTTTGTACCTCCCGCCCCTAACCAGTGACCCTCACCAATGTTTATGTTGGTATTTTGTACAAAACGAACATATGATTGTGAACTTTTCAGAATTTGTTTGAATTTGAGGTTTTCTGTAGTTGTTTGATATTCTTTTTTCTCTTCCTGTTTTGTTCAACCCTAGATGGTGAAGAAGAACTTTCTTTTGATAACCTCTTGGAAATACAGTCTACCATTGCTGATGAGATGCAGACAGGGGGCCTGGAAGAAGCCATTGGTGTCCAGGTGACATACCTTGCTATGACAGACCCTGTTGATACCCCTGTAGACCCTACTGGTGGTGTAAGAGCTACCAATGAAACTGGAGGTACAGCTAACGATACTGGTCTGACGTAAGTAAAATTTTTATGTTTAAATCCCAGTTTCCTCATCACAAATGGTTCATATTCCCCTAACAAAGAAATTTTTTAGCCCCTCATCCAATCTCAGAAACTATCTGAACACCTCCCAGTAAGCAGCATCCAAGGGCAATCTCACTGAGTGTTTTCATTAGCTATGGCAGTTTCACTCTGTAGCTTTAGTAGCTAAGAGTAATCCTCTATGAGCCTTAAGCTAATAGATTGTCAGCCCTTTCTTAACAGTCTACAGTCATGTAATGTAAGAGCATGTATGTGTGTTGCCTTTCTGTGGGACCTTCTGCTGTGCAGTGTTCTTTATGACCATGTAACTGATGTAGAAATGTCATTGACCAATCAGAAAACCCTTACGAATCTTTGAAGGCATAGTGTGAATTTGCCCTCCTTTATGTCAGTCAAGGTAGGGTGGCCATACAAATGTTGGTAATGATACTGCAAATTTATTTTGGAACAGTGAGAATGTTTCTTCAATAGTTTTGATGCTGTTTAGATTTTCATTTTACAAAACTGCATCTCATGACCACTTTGAATTTGAAATTCAAAAGTGTTTCTTTGTTTTTCAAAAGGTATGCTGAGCAGCAGGCTCTGGAAGAGGCAGCTAATGCAGACTCTAGTAGCCCAGTGGAATACCGCACCCCCAATGAACTGATCATTGTGATGGAACCTGGGGATGCCAAGGAGGACTACCCCTTCTTGACACAACCAAAGATTAAAGTGGTTGATGCTGTGGTAGGTCTTCATGTAGATGGTACCCATTTGGTATAGCAATGATATTAAGTATCACTTCCACTTGCTCTTTAACTTCAGAAACATAGATACTCAGAGATGGTTTAGAGTTTAGGACGTGACCTTCAATAAGTGGATATATGGTGCAAATACATTGTCATGACTGTAGTGTGTGTGGTTGTGGGATGGAGTTTAAGTACATGTGGTTTACACAAGTACAAGACTAACAAAATTTTGAAGAAACACTTAACTTTCAAAAGTTGCAAGTATGAGTGTGAGAATAAGTTAATTCTCATAATTAGTAGAACAGGCAAATGTGTCAAACCGTGAGTATGAGTTTGTACTTTTTTAAGTGTTTGGAAGTGTCTCATAATAGTAGATTACATTGAAGCATGACTTACAGGTTTCACTTCTGTAACATTTTAATCCCCAAAGTCAGATAAAAGTTTGTTTTTTGATAACTTTTTTGTTTTAATGTGATGGTTACCACAGAATATCTGATGTATCGTTAGAAGAGAGACAACTCTGCTAACTTCCAATAATGCATCTTTTCTACATAAAGTTACTCCTCTTTGGCTTTGCAGGGTAATATTGTGGAACAGCTAGGCCATTCATCCAATCCCTGGCTGCTGGAAGCATCTCTAAGAGAGAGTTCTGCATCAGAAGGTGCCTCACTTTCTGGAAACACCACCAATAGTTTTACCAATGGATGGGTCAACTTCACAGACCTAGCCATTAATACCACTGGTACTGGTTTCATTTTGGACTTCGCCATCATTTATCCAAACACATCAACTTTGTCTACCAGCTCAGCAGAGTTTGAAGTAGAGTCCCGGCCATATTCATTGCAAGTTATCAGTCAGCCTTCTGAAGTCAACGAGGGAGATACCTTTGATGTGGTTTTGGAATTAAGAGATAACCTTACAGGACTTGTACCTGACAATCTGGAGGAGAAGGTAAGCAGAATTCTTCTTAAAGGGTATGTATAGATATGAAAGGTAAATAAAAGAGTCTTCTTCATTAACTGAGCAGACCAGTATTAAAAACATTGTCACATGGTTAAAATGAGCCATTCATGAGTTAGGATACCAGGGTATTTTAATTGGGGTGACTGCATTTTTCCTTTAACAGTTTACTTGTATGTTGCTACATTGACTGAAACACTTTCTGAAAGGTAGACACTTGCTTGTAATATCCAGCTTTTAGAGGTATTAAAGATTTGTATTTTCTTCCTTTTCATTTAGGGCCTTACCTGGACAGCCTCTGCTGCCCTCTATATGCCAAGTAACTACAGGGGCTCACTTGAAGGTGTCTTGAATACCACCTTTGACCTTTCAAGTGCTAGGGCATCATTGACTGACTTGTCAATTACTGAGTCTGGTGTCAGTTACCTGATCCAGGTATCTGTTACAACATCCCCAGCAAGTGAATATGGTTTCTCACAAGACTTAGCAGCATTTGATGTGATCGACCCAGATGCAGTGATCCACACAGGGGAAACGGTGACTCTAACCATACGTTTTGATGCCGACTATGACACAGTTGTTGCTGGAAATGAAGCCTCTCTAGAGATCTACTTCTTAAATCACATTGCACCTGTCTATGACAATGTAACATTTAGTAATGTGGTTATTTCAGAGGGTAAGTACACCTGTGTATATGCTACCAAATGCAGTAACGTGGGTATTAAAGAGGGTACCACCACATGGGTGCTACCAAATAAGTGGCTGGTAACCATACCGCACCTCATTGTGAGAATGTGACATTTAGTAATGTGGTTACTTCAAAGGGTAAGGATACCCATGTTTATACAACCAGATTAACTATCTTATGTATAATACCACATAAACAGCAACTAAGCACTCTGTACTTCTTATGAAAATGTGACATTTGGTAATGTGGATATTCCAGAGGGTAAGCATACCCATGTACATGATGGTACCAAATGAAAAGGTGGTTATTTAAAATGGTACCATCATATGCATGCTGCTACATACATGGTAAATAAAGTGCTCTGCACCTCATTATGAAAATTTGACATTTAGCAATGTAGTGATATCAGAGGTTATAGGCTGTGTGTTTGACTCACTGACTACGAATTACTGTGTTCAATTCAGAAAGGAATGTATAGGTATAATTACAAATATGCTGACAAGATAATAGTTACTAAAATTGTAATTTATTAGATTTCTGAATTTTATTTTAGTTTGATCATGTTTTGGAACCAGCATAAAAAATACACTTCTTTATATTGCTGTGGATACCAACTAATGGACTGCTTTCAGGCTTTGTATGAAATGGCAAACCCTTTCAAAGAATCGTATGGGTTTGAATTTGAATTGGGCTTATGATAAATGCTTATCACTTTGAATTTTTTTCTGTTACTACTGTAGGTTCCATCTTGATAACATTTGACATCACTGGGGATGTTGAGAATGCTCAGGCTGATATATGGGAAGATATTTTGGAGGGTGAGATGGTACTGACCTTTAATGGACACACCCTCGAAGCTGACACCTATCTCCTTGTGGATGGAGACCAATATGGACCCACGGTAAGCTGTCTGAAATAGACAAAGACTTGAGGTTATTTGTACAGGGCAGGGCCAGGACATGCGGCCATTAGACTAGACTGAAAGTTGGCTTGGCAGATCAGATTGTGTTATAACAAACACTGTGACCAGTAGTTTCCCTAGCTTGGTGGTGCTGTAAACAATCCTGATGGTGCTGTTTTCCCTGGATCTTGATGAAATAATACATACTCTCTGATATTTCAAATAGTAGCATTTGCCTGACTGCACCACTAGATTAGATAATGGTTTACATGTGAGGGTAAAAAATGCTATGCTGTGAGCATTAGGATAATTAAATCATTTATTTCTATTGGTTTTATTTTTTTTTCCTTCTAAACAGGCTCCTTCCACTGGTTTCCCCACATGGGCCATCATCTTGGCAGTGATCATGCTTCTTGTGATGATTGTCATCACAGGATTGGTTGTCTACAAACTGTTCTTCTACAAAGGTAAACCAATATTTTATGCTCTGCACACCTTTTGGGAGACTGATGTTGTTTTTCTTGTTCACTCTCTTGTACTTGTCATTGTTGTTGAAGCAGTGTCAAAATTCAGAAAACTTACTTATATTACGACATGTCAAAAAATTCAAAAAGTTTTCATTAGTATCTGTATTTTTGTAACGTTATATCATTTTACCAATATCTGATATGAATATTTCAGTTTAGCTGCTGTTTTAACTTTGTTTAATAGGTATGGTCTTGCTTGTCAGTTATGGCCAAAATTCAGGAGGATAGGTCTTCACTTGTTTAAAAAAATTTCCAAAGTTTTCTTTATTTACTTGTATAAATTGAAATTTGCAGTGCTGTATAAGATAGGTAAAGTTGTAAAATGTTCCTTTCCATTAACATGTTACTGCATAGAGACAAGCTTTGGTGATTATTCCTTGGGGTTGGTCAGTTGCACCCATGTTTTCATTTAGTTTGAACATTTTTGTCATCTTTCTCTCTTCTGTGAGAACCCTAATGTATACAAATGCATTAACATGAATAGAGAGAGTCTTGTCTCCTATATTCCACTACTTCCTCTCTGCCCCCTCCCCCTCCTACTCCCCTCACCATTTTGTCCCCTAGTGACACATCCCCTATCTGTGCGCTACTATCTCCTCCCCCAAGTCTACCTTCTGATTTAGTTTGCCTTGAAACTTCTAAGATTTATGCCTATTATTCCAATTCAGTGAATTTTGTAGAAATTTGCAATAAGTTAATGACTTGAAAAAAGGTTAGAAGCATTTTAGATGAGTACCTCTTGTAGGAAGCATCAGTGCATTGGTATTTCTACCTTTTTTTTCTTCAAACCTTGCTACATAGAAAAGAGAAAAGGATATAGTAAGTACCGCAGTATATCAGCACAATCACATTTGATGATTTATGCACACACATTGTCCCCCCCCCGTGGGCTGGGGGTTGTAGAATATGCCCACGGTATTTCCCGCCGTAAGAGGTGACTAAAGGGAAGGACTTGCACCATATTTAAACTTTGCATGACACTGTGTAACACATTTGTGTTGGTGTGTCGTTAAATTTTATCTGACTAACTAACACACACATTGTCTTGGCACACTGTGATTTGTTCATTCACTGGTCAAACTAACAGTACGTTGTCATGGTAATTCTCTTTGAAGATGAAAGATCTCTGTGTAGTTCCATTGTTCTTTTTTTTTTTTTTCAAATATCATGCAGAAATTTTTTGTAGTCAGAGTTTGGACAGAGGGTGATTGAGTCACAGCAAGAATGTGGCCATTGACCATATGTTGGAATAAAAACTTGTTAATCAGTGTGTCCGCTAAGCCACTATGATGCAATTTTGACCCAATTGATTCCTAATTTGACGCACTGATGTTGGAGAAAAAATAGAAAAAAAGAGGGTTTTATGGGTATTTAGGTGTATTGTGCACATGTTCTGCATTTAGCAGTGAGTCAGATTTGCATATATTGGGCAATTTGACTCACTGGATAATTTCTTAGAGGAAACACTGCTTGTTATGCTGTTCAGAGGGTAGGCTTCTGGACTAAAGGAGTGGATCTAGTTAATCTAAGCTCATCCTTAAACAGGAACTTTTTTGGGTGCAGACAAAAGATAGAGGAAAGGGGGCTGGGTATATACAAGATCAGTCTTATTCATGGCCAGGTGTGAAAAAAAAGGAAACTTTCAGCTCACCTTCTAGCAGAGATCATGAGGAATCTTTCCCACTAAAAATTGGTTACATGCCCAATTCTTTGCATGATTATATCTTATCACCTCTGAGAGAAAGTGAATCAAACCATGTAGACTTATACAGGCAGCCTTCTTATCTGAGCAAGTCATATAATGGGGAATTTGTTCAGTAGAGCATGTGTTTCACTCTTTCCACACTGGGCAGAATGAATGGAATGAAAGCCAAATAGTCTGGAGGTATACGTCTGGTGATGAGGTTTGGAATGTGGTTAAACCCCACACTGCCTTTGAAGTGCTGGGGTAAACTGCACAGTTTTTAGAGGCATAGTTACAGCATGATAAAACTGAGTTAGTTTGGCTAGATAGCAGTCTATGGCTAATGGGCAGTAAATTTGCTGTTATGTTTGCTCTGAATTCTTTCATAATTTTCCTCTGTTGTGTTTCTTTTCTTGTATGTGTCACATAGTTAAGAGGTCTGGTAGATACAGTGTCTCTGAAAGGGAAGGTAATGAATTCAGCTAGTATCTCACCTTTACCCTGCACTGACACCATATGCTTACTCATTTACTTACAGGAGAAGTTGTGTTTTGCTGAGAAATGCAATACTTAGTGCTTGCATGTATGCTAATTTGTATGCAGTCTGCAGCACTCATAATAAAAACCAGGAGTTGTAAAATGAGTTGTTTTTATCCACCAAGAATCAAGCAGGCACATGATTAATTAATTACAGCAGTGACATAAACTCAATAAATGTGAATTTTGTAATGCACTGACAGCCTATTTTCTTTTACTCAGTTTTCAAAATGCATCATCCATTTAATTGGTAAATTTGCTCACCTGAAGTGATTAAATTACTCCAAATGCAGTTTACTTTAAACCCCTACCCCCTCCCAGTATAAAATTCTGATCTTACCCATGCTGAGTAGTTAAGTTGCCTATAAAGGCTTACCTTTTGTACCACTGAAGACAACACAATTGCTTTCCAACCCTTTCCAAAATTTGGTCTGTACCCAAAATTTTCAAATATCAATTGAGATAGCTCTGTATATATTATGTGTGATGTATGAAGGGATAGGCTTGTGGTTCAAGTTGAATCAAATTGGAAAAGAGAATCTTTCAAAAACTTTCTATTCAACTGCTTTACATAGCAGCTTTGTCCAAGGTATATTAAAACAACTGATTCTTCAAGAACCATACCAGCTTTTGTGATGATGTTTGTACTCTCTATTGATTTGATTGATTTGTTCATATAACACATGTAACTTGAGAACTTGCCCTCCATAAATGCAAAGGATGAAGATTTCTTTGAAAGCTTTTGTTTTTCATGAGAACCAAATCACTGGTGTATAATACTATCAAAATATATTTTTCACTTATGAAATATTCACACCTCCTCATGAGAAATAATGATAAACAGTGCATGTGAAAAAAATTGGCTTGCTGAGTTCAAAATATGTGAGACACACATGAACAAAATTTGCTTGCTCAGAGTTCCTGCTTGCATTGCTAACACCGGTCATTGTAAATAGAATATACATATACTTCTTTTGCATTATTTCGTGGTGATGAATTCATTTTATTGCTACCCAAAGAAACTGTTTATAACCTGTGTGGTTTGATGAAATGACATTTTAATGTGTGAATTGAGAACATTTTGTTGTAACCACAAGGACAAACAAGTGTAAATAGATGTTAAATTTTAAAGTAAGCTGGAATTTTTCTGTTGGGGTGAAGTAGTGTTCTGAGTATGTATTCTGCAGGGTAGCGCCAGGTGGTGGCTTAAGGGCTGTGCCCCACCCGCCTGATGGTAACTAGTGGCCCCTATGGTTTACTTCAAGTTTTCTTCAATCAGAAACCCCAAATTTTCTTAAAGGCAAGCCCAAAACTTTTCACATTTTCTTAGAAAGACAAAGTTTTGGTGCATGAAGTCCATCAATACTTTCAGCAATCTGGTGCCTTTGTCAGGCTTTAACCCCGGTTGCTTCCCCTCCCCCTTGTTGGGGCAAATCCTGGTCCCAGGCATTCAGCTTCAAAGTAATTTCCTTTACACTGCAAGTCTGCAGGCTTCAAACACATTTATGATCATTTATCTGAAAATGCATCAGACTGTTTTTGTCTGACATGCCATTTTGTATATATTTTTGCAGGCAAATACAATCATTACTAAAACTTTTGAATGTTGAAGAATTGAGAAGTATTTGTTTACAATTTTTTTGTTTTTATCCCTTTCAGTTTATATAACACTTTAATGACAGCATAACCGAGACTTACAATAATTTGTCTTTTATAGGCTCAAAAGTTGGATCATCAAATGAAGACTTTCAGTTGCAGACCAAAAGCACAAAGAGTTTACAAGAAACTAAGCAGCCTTTCCTACGTTCATCAACACCAACTATCTTTGTTGAAGGAGTCGGCAGTGATACCCAGCAGCTGTAAGTTTTCCATCCCTCCACCCCCACCCCTTGTCTCTTTTCCCATAAAACAGAGGCATGAGTTTGGAAACTGTAGATAACGTAAGAGGAATTACTGTGATGTACTATTTGCATGTGCCCAAGATTTGGCATAGTTCAAATATTGGTGAAGCTATGATCATATTTAGGCAGAATTTACTTGCTGTCTTTTCTCCTTAAAGTGAAGGCTTCAAATTAGCTCACAAACGACCAATGCAAAACCGAATGTAAGTCTTATCCTGGACTCAGAGTAGCACACCTCTCATGGTGGAGATATATTACAGCACAGTACATGAAGCCATGAACAATGTATTTCTTATAGTCACTTGTGTGGAGTTTTGCTGTTTTGGTGTCTTGGTCTTTTCATCTTCAGTAAACCCTCATTGACTTATTCAATAGCCACAAACCATGTTAGTTGAGATATGGAGTTGTACTCAAACCAGCTATGACAGGAGCCAGTTTTTTCTTTTTGGGAAGCATAGCAAACCACAGTTTTTATCTGATATTTGGTCTCCCTCTCCCTCATATGAGAAGTCTGAAATATAGAGGAGCTATCTCATGGATAAATCAAGATGATGGCCATTTTAAGCAATTTTTGGTTTCGATGGAAGAGAAACCTATGCAGTCATGATGGCGTGTGTATGTATATGTGTGTATATGTGTGTTTGTGACACTTAGCTCGTTAACACGATATCTCAAGAAAGAAAACTCTGTCAGTTCTTAAACTTGGTATATGGATGCCTTATATTGAGAGGAAGAACCCTATTGTTTTTAGTGGGGTTCAGAGGTCATCTGGGGTCACCAGGGGTCAAACTCTAAAAACCATGTTAAAACGATATCTCAAGCTGGGAAGCTTGAATAAATGTCATACTTAGTGTATAGATGCCTTACAGTAAGAAGAACCCTTCATTTTTGGTGGAGGTCGAAGGTCATTTGGGGTCACCAGGGGTCAAAGTCTGAAAACCTTCTTAACACGATATCTCTTAATAGGAATCTTGAATTAATTTTATACTTAGTATGTAGATGTGTTATAGTGAGAGGAAGAACCCTGTTGTTTTTGGTGGGGTTCAAAGGCCATCAAGGTCACCAGGAGTCAAAAAATATTGTTCATACAATATCTCAAGGTAGGAAGCTTGGATAGATTTCATATGTAGTATGTAGATGTCTTGCAGTAAGAAGAACCCTATTGTGTTTGATGGAGTTCAGAGATCATTTGGGGTCACCAGGGGTCAAAATCTGAAAACCTTGTTCACACAATATCTCAAGGTAGGAAGCTTGGATAAATTTCATGCATACTGTTTAGATGCCTTATGGTAAGAGGAAGAACCTTATTGTGTTTGATGGAGGTCGGAGGTCATTTGGGGTCACCAGAGGTCAAAATCTGAAAACATTGTTAACACAATATCTCAAGGTAGGTAGTTTGGATAAATTTCATACATAGTATTTAGATGCCTTATGGTAAGAGGAGGAACCTTATTGTGTTTGATGGAGATCAAAGGTCATTTGGGGTCACCAGGGGTCAAACTCTGAAACCTTGTTAACACAGTATATGGTGGTAGAAAGCTTGGACAAATTTCATACTTTGTTGATGCTTTATGGTGGAAGGAAGAACCCTTTTGTTTGTGATGGAGGCCAAAGGTCACTTGGAGTCACCAGGGTTCAAACTCTGAAAACCTCGGTATCTCAAGGTATGAAGCTTGGATGAATTTCATACTTAGTATGTAGATCCGTTATAGTGAGAGGAGTAACCCTATCGTTGTTAATGGAGGTCAAAGGTCATTTGGGGTCACAAGGGTCAAATTCTGAAAACTTTGTTAATGTGATATCTTGAGGTAGGAAGCTTGGATAGATTTCATACTTGGGTATGTGGATGTCTTCTGGTAATGGCAATAAACTTGTTGCTTTATAGTGGAGGTCAAAGGTCATCTGGAGTTACCAGAGGTCAAAAAGGAAAATTTTCCCAAGAATTTCCAAGATTGTCATCTTTGATCACCAGAATCAAAGCAAAATTTGCCAAGAATTCCCTGGATCAAATATAAACACAAAGCTGTATTTTACAAACAAGTTTAGGTAGCATAAGACCAGTTACTGAATTTAAAGAAATGGGACATCATGGCATTATTTGGACTGAAACATATCATCAAAACCTCAATGCATTTTTGCATTCTGGTTTCCTCTCTGATTGAATTCTTTCTTTTTGAGGCAATGCCATTAGTTTCTCATATTTTTATCACAGTATGTTTTTCTTTTGGAAAATTGCAGCATTAATAAAAGTGCAACAAGTGTGCGTGAGGGAGATGCTGCCTCAACAGGGAGCCGTTCACCTCGCCTTAACAAACCAAGACGTTCACCTGAACTGGCAGTTGAAAGCCTTCCACCTGGTTTTACAGAGGGCCAGCATGTTTATGGTAAGATAAGATAATGTGAATGCATGCCTAATGCATTGAAATGTCCACTCAGTATATTGAAAGTGCATTGTTTTAGAACTTCTGTTTGCTTGGTTGTAGTGTTACTGTTTCTGCCAAAACTAACAGTTGAAAAGATTGATGTAGAAAACTTAATAAGTATGCAATATTAATGTTTTGTCTATTTCTGATGTCGTCTATCATGGTGTAGTCAGTGTTTGTATATATTGGCTGGATCATTCAGGTGAAAACACTAACAGTGCAAAGATCGTGGACAATTCCCCTCAGACAACCTCCACCTGACAATTTCCATTGGACAACTCCCCTGCATGAAAATTCCCGCTATGACAATTCCTAACCTAGACATTGAACCTGCAGACAATTTCCATCCAGGACAAATTTTTTGTTAGTGTGATTTGTCTCAGGGATAATTTTAATATTTGGAAATTGTTTGGGTAGGAATCATTCGGGTGGGCATTGTCTGGGGGAAACTGCCTTGAGGACTTGTCCTGGGGGTACTTGTCAAGGGGAAATCATCTGGGTGGGATTTTTCTAGGGGAAGTTGTCCAGTCACATTAGTAACCCACTAGAAAGGTTCCCCAAATCCACAGATACAAGCAAAACTTTATTCCGTGAACATTGCATCTGTCTTGAAATCACTTTAAAAGAACACAGGCACTATCAGTCTTCAGCAAATTTTTTCAATTTTAATGTTTGCAGAGAAAGACGACTTTGAGGAGCTCTTTGTTATGGTGAAGAACTCTGACGGGACATTCCAGAAGCTTGGCATGACCAAGGTTAACATGGTAGGGAACTTGGAGAATGTCCGCAAGGAACTTTGTACCAATGCCCTCCCACCAAAACTTCGTGAAAAGCCCTTCATTTTGATGGATGAACAACTGCGAGACCTCACATCAGAAAAAGAGAAAACTTTGGTGGCATCAGAGGTGTATGCTGGAGAATGTGTGCTTCTCAGATGGGAAGAAACTGATGGTAAGATCATTAAAATGTAACTGTGTAGTTGTGAGGCAAGATTTCCTCGTTTTGAATGGTAAAATGCTTGTATTTTTTTTTTCAATTTTTGGTTTCGATGAAAAGAGAAACCTATGCAGTCATGATGGCGTGTGTATGTATGCGTGTATGTGCGTGTGTGTGTGTGTATGTGTGTGTGTGTGTGTTTGTGACACTTTGCTCGTTAACACGATATCTCAAGAAGGGAAACTCTGACAGTTTTCAAACTTGGTACATAGATGCACCATATTGAGAGGAAGAACCCTATTGTTTTTGGTGGGGGTCAAAGGTCACCTGGGGACACCGGGGGTCAAAACCTGAAAACCTTGTTAACACAATATCTTGAGATAGGAAGCTGGGATGAATTTCATACTTTGTATGTAGATGCGTTACGGTAAGAGGAAGAACCCTATCATTTTTGGTGGAGGTCAAAGGTCATCTGGGGTCACGGGGGGTCAAACCCTAAAAACTTCGTTAACACGATATCTCAAGAAGGGAAGCTCTGACAGTTCTCAAACTTAGTACATAGATGCACCATATTGAGAGGAAGAACCCTATTGTTTTTGGTGGAGGTCAAAGGTCACCTGGGGTCACCAGGGGTCAAACCCTGAAAACATTGTTAACACAATATCTTGAGTTAGGAAGCTTGGATGAATTTCATACTTAGTATGTAGATGCGTTATGGTAAGAGGAAGAATCCTATCATTTTTGGTGGAGGTCAAAGGTCATCTGGGGTCACCGGGGGTCAAAGCCTGAAAACTTTGTTAACATGATATCTCAAAAAGGTAAGCTCTGACAGTTCTCAAACTTGGTACATAGATGCCCCATATTGAAAGGAAGAACCCTGTTGTTTTTGGTGGGGGTCAAAGGTCACCTGGGGTCACCGGGGGTCAAAACCTGAAAACCTTGTTAACACAATATCTCAAGATAGGAAGCTTGGATGAATTTCATACTTTGTGTGTAGATGCGTTACGGTAAGAGGAAGAACCCTATCATTTTTGGTGGAGGTCAAAGGTCATCTGGGGTCACCGGGGGTCAAACCCTAAAAACTTTGTTAACACGATATCTCAAGAAGGGAAGCTCTGACAGTTCTCAAACTTAGTACATAGATGGCCCATATTGAGAGGAAGAACCCTGTTGTTTTTGGTGGAGGTCAAAGGTCACCTGGGGTCACCAGGGGTCAAACCCTGAAAACTTTGTTAACACGATATCTCAAGAAGGGAAACTCTTACAGTTCTCAAACTTGGTACATAGATGCCCCATATTAAGAGGAAGAACCCTTTCACTTTTGGTGGAGGTCAAAGGTCACCTGGGGTCACCGGGGGTCAAACTCTGAAAACCATGTTAACATGATATCTCAAGAAAGAAAGCTCTGACAGTTCTCAAATGTAGTACATGGATGCCCCATATTGAGAGGAAGCACCCTATTGTTTTTGGTGGAGGTCAAAGGTCACCTGGGGTCACCTGGGGTCAAACCCTGAAAACATTGTTAACACAATATCTTGAGGTAGGAAGCTTGGATGAGTTTCATACTTTGTATGTAGATGCGTTACGGTAAGAGGAAGAACCCTATCATTTTTGGTGGAGGTCAAAGGTCATCTGGGGTCACCGGGGTTCAAAGCCTGAAAACTTTGTTAACACGATATCTCAAGAAAGGAAGCTCTGACAGTTCTCAAACTTGGTACATGGATGCCCCATACTGAGAGGAAGAACCCTGTTGTTTTTAGTGGAGGTCAAAGGTCACCTGGGGTCAAACCCTGAAAACATTGTTAACACAATAACTTGAGGTAGGAAGCTTGGGTGAATTTCATACTTTGTATGTAGATGCGTTATGGTAAGAGGAAGAACCCTTTCACTTTTGGTGGATGTCAAAGGTCATCTGGGGTCACCGGGGGGTCAAACTCTGAAAACTTTGTTAACACGATATCTCAAGAAGGGAAGCTCTGACAGTTCTCAAACGTGGTACATGGATGCCCCATATTGAGAGGAAGAACCCTATTGTTTTGGTGGAGGTCAAAGGTCAGCTGGGGTCACCGGGGGTCAAACCCTGAAAACATTGTTAACACAATATCTTGAGGTAGGAAGCTAGGATGAATTTCATACTTATTATGTAGATGCGTTATGGTAAGAGGAAGAACCTTATCATTTTTGGTGGAGGTCAAAGGTCATCTGGGGTCACCGGGGGTCAAACTCTGAAAACCTTGTTAACACGATATCACCAGGTAGGAAGCTTGGATAAATTTCATACCTTGTATTTAGATGACTTATAGTAAGAGGAAGAACTCTATCATTTTTGGTGGGGGTCAAAAGTCATCTGGGGTCACCAGGGGGGTCAAACCCTGAGACAGAGCTCCCAACCAGCACAGATTTTCCATATTCAGTACGGAAAATCATTGTAAATATGGGAATACGGATTTTTCCTTGATAATCCAAATTTTGAATGAGTAAATAGGTCCTTTCACGAACTTTATTATTCTTTAGCCAACATATCAAAAGACTGAGAATAGACTACAGTATTTCACTTTTCTGTACAGTACTGTAGTGTATTTATTTGAGCCCAGTAATCTATGCTGTTTTGTTATTGGTTAAATTTTTGTCAACACGTTGATCTCAAACCAATCAGTAGATAGTTTGCAGCAGATCCATGACATTCCATAAGCTACCATATCATTGGTTGATCAGTTGTAAACAGATCCACTTTCAACCAATCAAAAACTGTGTTAAAAGCTAGTTTCTGAGTGCAGTGACAGACTCCTGCCAAGGTCTGTTGAGCTGGCTGAGTAGCCCAACGTTAATGTTAGATTTGACTGTAACTGAATTGGAAAAAAAGCACGAAGAAATGGAATAATAAAAATTACAGCAGGAATATCACAGTATGTTGTAATATGGCTCCTCTTCAGAGTAGCAGAGTAGTATGAGTAACTTTAGTGGAAAATTTACCAGGCAGATCAAGTTTTAACGTAGGCCTAGGCCACAGGCGCTCGGTACTAGTATAGGCTGGCCAACACTATACATATATATAACACGGTGTTATATATATGTATAGTGTTGGCCAGCCTATACTAGTACCTAGCGACTGTGGCCTAGGCCTAACAGTTAGGGCCTAGCCTAGGCCTAAGTGTTGTTACAGAACCAACAACAAACATTAGCCTACACACACAATAACGTTAGACTCAGTACATAAATCTAATGCAGAGTTCCAGGTTTATGGGCTAGGCCTAGACAAAGTCCTAGTCCTGTGACTAAGTCCTAGCCTAACTGCCACAGTACAGGCTAGCCTAATTGTGGTATACTAGGCTTATCATGAGTCGATCACTTAAGGAACATTGTGACCATAAAAATATTAAAACATTTACAAAAATCAATAAAACTTTGCTGTAACATTTTGTTGTATGTCTTCCTCATTGTGCTATATTTTGGTGTTGTTCGGATTGCATAATCCGTAGAAAATGAATTTTGAAATGTAGATGGCAGTACATGCAACAATGCTTATGAAGGAATCTTGAGTCAATCGCTACAAAAAACATGCAAATAAAATGCTCTAAATTACCACATTTAAGAACAGTTAAACAAATAATCATAAAGAATAATGTCTTTTCTATCAAAATTTTTAATCAGAGCTTCATCAGCGATACTTCGGTCACCATTTTTGGTAATTTTTGCAAATTTCTAGTTCATACTTATGCGAAAACTTGAAAATTTGGCCGTGAGTAACATTTCTGCCATGAACATCAAAAATAATAAGGCAAATAGTTGTTTTTTATGTTGTATGAAGAAAATGCAATGCAGGTCATGCATACATTGCAATCACATCGCGCCTTCACGCTGTACTGGCATTTAGAATGCAGTGATCGACTCATGATACTGATCGACTCATGATTACTTACTATACAGTATGTATGGGCTGATATTACTTATTAGAGGTAGGCCTAGGCCCTAGATTACTGTAATAGCTATGGCCTAGGCTAGGGCTAGTCAAAGCAGTTATTGCCTGTCAAATGCACAGGCCGTTCTGACGTTATATAGTACATACATAGGCCTATATATAAATAGATAAGGTAGCGCACTTCTTCCAAACCAAGGTGTTCAGTAGCCAGATTTGGCTAGAATGCACTAATACGGCCAAATCCCCAACTGCTTTGGCCAAACTGACAAATCTTTTACTAACTTGGCCATGTATTCGTGCGTATATGGCCAAATCGGCCAAATCTGGCTACTGAACGCCTTGGTGTGGAAGAAGTGCGCTACCTTGTCTATTTATGTATGTACTATATAACGTTAGAACTGCCTGTGGTCAAATGTTGGTACCCATCATCTAAGTTTGTAGTATTTACAGAGAGATTTCTGTGACCAGCTGTGCATAGGCCTAGGCTAGGTTTATACTTATAGCTAGGCCTAGGCTAGACCTAGTCCTCAGTAAAGGACTGTGGTCGTTCGCCTACAGCTCTCTATACACAGTCCTTACACCGACCATCAAAAATAGCGGGGGTATCGGCCGTCTGTGTAATGGTTGAAATTTTCTGTCTTCTCACAGCAAATTCTGAAAGAAAAATCCTACTTTACAACCAGGAATTTTCTTCTCCAGATCTTACAAGAGTATTGCAGCTGTTCTGGATCACCGAGAATTTCCAGGAAAGTGCCAAAAATATGAAATGAAATCAGCAACTTTTTCGCTCTGTAAAATTTACTGTGTGACTTTGGAACTTTGTTTACAACAGTATGCTAATAAGCTACGTCATTACGTCAGTATAGAATACCTGCAGAGGCAGTTGCCATGTGTATGCATAGGAACTACAGTAATCAAAATGTTGTGCGTGACGTCACAATGTTACACACACAGCATTCAGATGTCAACAAATATTTCGAGCGCTACAGTAAATTGTTAAGAAGCGGCCAAGTTGATGATTTTATTTCAAATTTTCGGAACTTTACCGAGGTTTAAAGTGATGAAAAACAACTGCAATATAAGTGTAAGACATGGAAAGGAAAAGTTATGGTAGTTTATTAAGACTTTAGGTCCTAACTTTGCACTAAGAAGAAAATCAATTTCGTCCAGCACTGTGCTGGTCGAAGACCCCAGGTTTTCAATGAGTCGGAGTAAGGACCGTGTATAGGGAGCTATCGGCGACCGGCTATACACGGGCCTTTACTGAGGACTAGGCTAGACCTAGGCTAATGTTACTTAGGGCCTTGCCAAGTATTTAGCATAGCCTCTAGGCTATACTGTAACGTTAGGCCTTGGGAATACTTGGGATATTTTGCATTTTGTCCTTTGGTGACCCTGATGACTATCTTGGGAATTCTTGGGAAATTTTGCTTTTTGACCTCTCGTAACCCCAGATGACGATCTTGGGAATTCTTGGGAAATTTTGACCAGTGACTGAAAGATATGGGACATCATGGCATTATTTGGAATAGAACATATATCATCGAAACCTCAATGCATTTTTGCATTCTGGTTGAAAATTGCAGGTCTTTTGTGGACTTGAAAGTTCCATTTGTGTGTGTATGTGTGTATCTATTTTGTGTTCACTGAGATGAAAGCAAAAGTGTTTGAAATATTAAATTTGGAAGATTACTCATATTTTTGTGTTGATGATATTTTTATTGGTTTCATCATTCCATTTTCTTTTGTTTTTGATGAGTGTCCTTTTCCATGGTTTTTACTTTTTTTTATTTCTTGATTTTCCATTTTCTGTAGCACAGAAAACCTTGCCACACTTCTTCCTTATACTTTTAAGTCAGTCTGTTGAAGAATCTTATCTCCATCATTAAACAAGTTTTCTTACACTCAGTGATATCTAACCTTATTTAATGACGATGATGGAAGACTTTTCATTAACAAGCAGTAGAAGGGTGCAAAACAAAACCCTCAATCAGAAAATAAGACAAGTGGCCCCAAACTTCCCACTACTCCCATATTCATACTACTGTTGCTGCTTCTTTGGAAATGTCATCTGGCAAGGGTCATTCATCATATCACCTTCCCCATAGGAACAGGTAACCATTCTGAGGCCTTAATGCATGAGGTTAAAGACTGCATATCTGCCCCCCGCCCCCCTCCACTTTTTTACAGTCCTTCATATTGCTCTAAATTTGAATAGTGGTGATGATGGTGATAGTTGATGGTGATGATGACCTCTTTAAATTTTGTGATGCCTTTTTTTGTCATTCCAGATTCCAAGAAGGTCTGCATCTGTGGTCTAGTGGGTCAGTTTGATTGCTCGCTCTGCCGCAAACAAAGCTACTGCAGCCCCTTGTGTCAGTCCAAAGACTGGCCAAGGCATAGCATGCAATGCACCATCTACAGTGAAAGATTTTAACCTTGAGCTTAGAGGAATGAAGAAGAAACCGCAGTCCTTGAAAGAAAAATTTTTAAAGTATTTTGTACTGTGTGCTAGTGTAGATAATAAATATAGGCCAATATATAGTCTTTCATCAAGCTTGTAATTTTGATGTAAAATTTCAGTGTTGGAAAACATGTCTGTGGGTGTTAGAAGAAGCATCTGGACATTTTGCAAGAACATGCGTGGTATTGCTGTGAACTATGTTTTAACGAATGCGGCTTTTTCTACCTCTGCAAAAATGTATATTTCAATGTTTTTATCATTAGTATGATTCATATCAGCTTTAACTTTTAATCAAAAACCAGAAAAGTCCCTTTAAGAGAAGTTTTGGCTGAAGGCTCTTTGGCCCCAGCTGTGGGACCTTTTGAAAGAAAAGTAAACTTCATATTACAGTCCCTATCAGCATACTTCTGTTATTCCGTCCAATTGATTCACTTTGCCTTAATCCTCAAATTGATGGGTAACTTTTTTTTTGATGCATTGTTTGTATTTACTTTGAAGTTTCCTCAATTCATTTCTGAAAATGACCATTAACTAAGATTTTATCAATTATCTTATCACCTTACTTAGTCTGCACCATTACAGGGGGAAAGTATCAGTAAACCAATCTTATATAATTTTCATCATAGCTGTATAACATATGTGGTCACTTTTATAGCAATGGTTTGATGGTATATTGCCTTTGATAACATTGAATGCATTAATGTGTTGACCAAAATTTTTTACTTATTTGCATACATTTTTTTCATCAACTTTTCATCTGTAGACATTCCATGTGCAGTCAAAATTTCTCGCAAAATATAAGTTTTGGAAAATTGTTGATATAAAGTTTTAAGGAAACAGTTAAAATTGTTTGAAGTTTTCAAAATTTGGTTCTTTGCACAATAACTTGTAGCTATGGACTACCTCACCATCTGTCATTATAGTCCATATAGTATTGATGAGTGCTGTTGCAGAAGCTGGCAGAATTTCTTTGTTGTTAACATATTTAACATCTACACATTCAAATAAAACTTTCCCACCAGGTTCTTTCAACGAATAAAAAGGAATAGCAAGGAGGGCAGGGGAGGGGAAGGATAAAGAAGCAGGGAATGAGTCACACCTCTTCCTCATTTCCCTCTATGGACTATAAAGATTCACATTTAATTGTTCCAAGTTGCTTCTCCCAGCCCCGCTCCTTCCCCCATTGTTAAGATCAGCTTTGGTGGAAAGCATTTCTCCTAGAAGGTGTACATCATCATGTTCCCACATGATTGCCGTTTGAATTATAATTTCATCTTTTCAGGCTGCTACATAATTATAGATCTTTCAGTGGAAATGTGTGTTTGCCACTCAGTTACCTTAAATAGTGTTACTTTGCCTCTTTGGATCAAGAGACTGGTATTTCCTACCCCATGAAACATTTTGTGGACCACTTTTATGTCCATAACCCAAGGATTTTAGCCACCCATTAAATATTTAGGTGTCATGTTACAAATAAGTGGTCAAAGACCATGGGTTTGTAACTTTAAAGTCTTGCGTGCTGCATGGGGTTACAAGAAATCCTACTACCTCATCTTACCTTGACCTTAGGCATTTGAGGTAGGGGTTAGAGGAGTGACAATCACCCTCCTCCCCCGAGGAAAAAATGTCAAGTTTAAAGGCACTGGCAGGATGCACACTTTCCGCTTTGTATGCCAATGACAACAAAAGTTGTGAAAAGAGAGTCATATCAAAAGAAGCCTTCAGCTTGTTCCAAGCCGTTTGTTTTATTCTGTATCAACCAATACACTCCTCTGGAAATAAGCACAACCCAATATTCTGTTCTTTGTGTTGTTTCTCAACAAGTTTATTTCCCCATACCACAAACTAATGGCACCCTTCTGATTAAAGTGAAAGAAAAAGCACTGAAGGAATGCAGAATTTGAAAGGAGAATTTAAGGCAACAAATCAAAAATGTAATGTGAAAGGGAAATATTGCCTTTGGATATAAAAAAAATTCATGCCTTTAAAACCATGCATGATTTCTAGATAAAGAATGTATGGCAATTCAAATTCAGGTAGTTGGATAAAATTATTTTCAAGAAATAAGGTTCTCACAGCAAGAAATCAACTTCGTTGCAGCTTATGAGTAATTTCTTCACCCAAACTTTAAAATTTTTAAATAATGAAACATTCACAATAACATATAACATTTTGAGTAAAAACTTCTGTCAAATTTAATTTGTGAAACTGAGTGGGTTAATAACTATGGAAGCCATTTCCATTTAAACACTGAAAAAATCAGTTCATGACTTCTTGTGCTGAGTTTGTAGGTAATGTGATAAAAACATAAGGAACAAATATGCATCCTTTTAAACAAAGCATTCAAAGCCATGGAAACTGGATACTCTAACTAATTGAAGGCAATAGGCAGTCGCCCCACAATTTGCTTTGAAAAATCAACAAACTCTTGCAAATTTCTTATTGCATTACAAGCACCTCTGAAGACATTTTGACCATAACTATTACAAACAATAGGTAAAACAAGGAGAAATTCTCTTTGAAATTTCTCCTTGAATTTCACAATTCACTAACACAAACATTGTCACATGATCAAAATAGGCCATTCATGAACTAGAACTACTGACTCTGACTGGGGTGACTGCATTCTCCCTTTAAATTTGTAATCCACCACTTCTTACAATGAATTCCTTGATCTTACACCTGTCATAATGTACCACAAAACGAAGGAACTAACTTTGATTTCATGTGGTAGTATTAAAACAGGTTATTTCATGATAAATTTATCCTTCTTAATGAAAAAGAAAATACAAAGATTCAGATTCTTAATGAAAAAGAAAATACAAAGATTCAGCCTCTAAATTACTTTCACTTATTTTTTACTTTGCTATTGGCTCAAAGAGATTGGAATAATTTACAGCATGACTATTAAAAGTCTCCTTTCACAATGTCACTTCTGCAAATTCCTCCAACCTTCACACATAACAAAATGCCTTCCACCATATGAGATTTACAATCACTTAAGACCTAGAGCAGGACCCAGAGGTTTAAAATAGACATAAGGACAAGTTTCCCCTGTAGATTTCAGACAGGTCACCTTACTCTGTCCCTATGTACTTCATCAATTTTAAATGCACAGTGCAAGGATTGGAGTCCCACACTTTTTGAAATTCATGAATCCCACATACTAAAATAGTTGTCCACTGTGTCTAAACAAGTTGAAGGGAATATTACAGAATCTTCTTTATAAAGGAAAGTCCTGGGTGAATCAGTGTTAGCACTAGGCTTCAGAATTAAGGAGAGAATTCCCTCCTTCAAAAGAAATTTTAGGAGGGATTTTCAGTTTTGAAGGAGGAATTTTGTTAATTGTAGTTTAACCTGAACACATTGACAAATAAATGGATGCACAAATTTCCCTCATAGAAATTTAAACTTTGTGGGATTTCAGGAGCAAGGTGCGGGAATAGCACAATCGCACACCTCAGCATGAACACTGGGGTGAATATACAAACACAGGCAAAACACAACTTAGATAACTCCTAGGGTCGTAATACCAAAGAAACTAATAGCACCAAGGGTGGGTGTCTCCACCAGTGAAGATCTTACATTCTCCTTCATTTCTCCCAATGAATGCAAAAAATCCAAAGCTGTCATGCAAACTGCCCTCCAACCCATGTTATATGTTTTCCCACACCCAACTTCCAAAATCCTGGTGCTGCTTCTTACAGAGACAATGGAGCATTACCTGAAATCACATTCTAGCACCTCAAGCTTTACATGTCTGTAGCATGTGGTCTCATTATGTGAAACACATTATTAGTTTTGAGTTAATTAACGTGAAGTCGTTATTTAAAATCCCTTACCAGCTTATCACAGTGCTCAGTGTTGGAACGATAATCGGTATTCTTCATCGGTATCAGTCAATATTCCCCACTTTCATCCAGCATCGGTATCGGCAAAATTTACCTTAAATGCCGATGTTACCTAACTGTTATTTATTGCCCCATATTTCATGGAAATGGTACACTGTTTGAGTATTTTGAATGCAAGATCCAATGTTTTACTTCATCAAGATGACAGAACAGTCATTGTGGTGCCTCAATGCCTATGATTAGTTGCAGAATGCTCATTTCCCAAATATCGGTATTGGATTGGTATCCACCGATATTGAGAACTAAAATATCAGTATTGGTAATACCGGCTACTTGCAATATTGGTACAGCACTAATAGTGATATGTAATAAACTGCTCTCTCAAGGCTTGAAATATCATAGCCAAAATGCCATTGATTAACTTGGTCAATTTTCACGGCCCATTTATGAACTCCTTCATTGCTTCGTGGATTTGGTGCTATGAAATCAGAAATTTGTCAGAGAATACACTGAAGCCAGGCCCATTGCTAATGAACAAGAAAAGGAGAACTGGAGTCATTTTGGGCACTCCGACTCTTAAATTTCCACGGAGTACCAGAACTTTGTTCATGTCAAGGCTATCAATACAAGAAATCCTTATTGTGGAGTCAAACAAGTATGGTACTGCTGAATAAAGATTAAGTGGTCCTTTACTTTATAAATCTGAATTGCTGACCTCAGGCCTGATTTGATCATTTCAGGTCAGCACAGTTAGGTTGGAAGCCCAGGATTTATTACTTGAGGTATAGACTTTGGAACTTCAGCAAATTTGTGCCTTCAACTACCTCATACTGCAATTATTCAATAACTGTAGACTTCTTTAATATCTGGTCAGCTCTTTATAATGGGTTGTCAAACATTTCAGATCTCAAAATGCAAACTAAGTAAATTACTATGGCATATACTCAGTTTGGTTTTGCCTTTGGATGACTGATCACATGATTATATTGTCCAATCAAGGTGTTTTATTTCAGCATGATACTAAATCCATCTGAATCTGAATTAGTTTAGAAGCATGCAGGTACGATGACTATTGGAAGTAATATCAGGGATCTGACTAGCGGCCTAAGCAATGTTTAGATTCGTCTGGTTGTCCTGGGTTACCAATTGAACTAAAGATCCAGCTGGAGGCCTTTCCACTCCTGATGACCAATTAAACAGCAATCTGCAAGACAAAAACAAGACACTAAATCATGTCACTTCAAATGTCATTAGGAACAAGCCTGCTTAAAAAACAGAACTCTCTGACAAGACCTCCCCTTTCCAGACCTCACAAAGGGGAGGTTGGATGTAATAAAATCCTCTTTATCTGGTTATTTCTTTGTTGTAAGAAACAACTATCACTTCTAGAATAAGCAACTTTGAACAGTTGAATAAGTGCAACAGATAAGCTGTTGAGATGTCCACTCATTGCACAGTTAAATCTTTTGTGTAGGGTATGGACAGGAAGTCATTATTTACTTTAAGAAGGGCTAAGATGTCACTAGGAGTCAATCAACCCTGTACACAGAGACCAAGTTTAATTGTATTAGGTAACAAATGCACAGTTTATATTTCCAAACAAACTGTCTGAATTTTAAGCAGAGGAGTTCCTCATGTTTTCAAAGTTCTGTACAAACTTCAGGTACCATTTGTAACTTGACTGGCTTTTTTCACCTTATTGCTGGCTACTTGTGTGAACTTGTAAACATTTCAACTCCAAAAATATAAACTTATGCCTAATTTACTACCATTACCATGAAGACATCCATCTATCAATTTTGTCCCACTTACATAGAGCATCTATTCAATTATCTACATTCTAAAGTATCTTGTTTTCACTATGAGAAACCAAATCCAGAAGTTTCTTCTAAACTGGGGAAAGCGTTTCAAGTGGTACAAATAAAAAATATCTGCCTATATGAGTTCTGCTAGGTTGGCAAATTTGCATGAAAAGATTTTGTTGATGCTTTCACATGGTCCTCATTTTATTTGCCTCACCATAATTACAATCAAACATTTTTAGCATCTTAATTACATCTCTTCTGAATGGTAGCATACTGTACACAGTGCTTCATGTCAATAATATAGCTGCCATATCCATCTGTATCCTAAGGCCAGGCAACAGAAGAAACAACCCTCTCCTCCAAAGAAGACTAGACGGACAGCATGGTCAAGTGGTTAGAGCATCCAACTTGCAGCCAGAAGGTCTGGGGTTCGACTCCTGACTGGGTCATACCAAAGACTTTAAAATTGGAACCTACTACCATTGTGCTTGGTGCTCAGCATAAGCAACGGAGCAGGGAAAACAAGCCAGTGAGCCACACCTGGAAAAAATGCAGTGGCCAGCCCGACTTAAACCAATTGGATATACACTGAGCCCTAAAACCTCATCTAAATCTAAACCCAAATCCAAAGAAGACTTTGCAATCCAGAGAAAAGAAAATTTATCCTTACTCTGATACATAATCCATGCTGGTCCAGGTTGAGAAGTCTGCATCTTTCATCCACTTCCTGTTATTAGGAGTGTCTAATGTCACTCTATGAGATCAAATAGGAACAGAGAAAGAATAAAAGGATTGATGAAAGAATATTCGAAAATTTATCTCAGAGGTGCCCAACCAGTTGAGAACATGACTGACTGGTTAAATGCAGGATGATTGCAAGTTGATCTAAATTATTTGTCTGTTCACTAGTGAAGTAAACCTTTAAATACACAAATGATATCAATGTTTTGGTTCCTTATAACTAGGTTGATCTCTAGAGACCAGCAACTGACTAAAAAGTAATCCTTGATCCCTGGATTTGAATGTCAACTTGTTCCAACTTAAAATTTAATCTCAAAATTACTCATCTATACTGTAGTGTTGTATTAAGATGAAGAGCTATGGTGAAGACTCCAAAAAGTTCAAACGTTCATGAAAATATTGACAGATTGTGCCTTCTCCAAAGTCAGAATGACCTTTAGACTAAAAACCTGTGCACTTTGAAATGATGAAATTCACAATACCATCATCTAATTACCTTCATTATGATTTATCTAAATAATCTTCAAAATGTTTTAAGCACTTAATACATCACCATGGAGACAAACAGAGGAGCATGTCATGAACTTCAGCAAAGTGACATAAATTTTCAACAAAAGTCATTAAACTCACGGGCAAATAGCCAAAGCGGTGGTGTTGGCTGGTAAGCCGTTGCCTTCCATGGAAAGACTCTTGACTAACTGATGTACAGCTGCTTTTGCCATTCCATATCCCATCATGCCTAGTAGCAAAATAAATCACACAGTATGAGTGTGATGATGAATACTTTACTACATAAACCAATGATGAAGGTCTCAAGGCCTGTATTTGAAGTCTCTGCTTCATAACCTATGGTCTCAGAAAATACAGTAAGGTGGGACAGGTACGAGAGACAGACCTGGTGCCACTGTTAAATGTAGACTAATAATTTCCCATGAATCCCAAACAAAAATTCAATTTTTTCCTCCAAGAATCATTTCCATGTCTGCACATGTTTATAAGAGTGTGCCTCACCGTGTTTGTTGTTAGATTTTCACATCTAGCTATATCTGGCTAACACAAATTTACATTTCAAATGATGCTTCAGTCTATTGCATCACAATAAATTAATATTGGTATACTGTTTGCTGGCCCGAATCTCTGTCTTGCAGGATGGGGGTATGGAATCACTCTTCAGGGCCGAGGTGGCCCTAGCCAAGCACCAGGTACAGTGGCCTTACGTACAACACTCATATGCCACAAAATATAAAGACACTTTCAGAAGAAAGTTGTAAAAGCCAAACTTGCTTACCAGAATGTGAAAATGCTTTGATGTATCATGACTTGATTACTTAAGAATTTAAGCTTTTTACTACAAATAACTATCATGGCACACTATACTTGCTGTACCACTATTCTGGTCAATGTGATGCATCACCAAATCAAGTATGAAAACTATCTAGGATCCCTAACTTGAGATACCATGTTTACAGTGTTTCAGTGTTCAACCCATGGTGACCTCAAATAACCTTTGACCACCACCAAAGAAGAAGACTTTTTCCATTCATTGTATGGGGATGCATTCACAGTTTTAAGTATGAAGACTATCCATTCTTCTTATTTAGTAAGGTATGTGAATCAGCTTGAAAGTTTGACCTCTGGTGATGACCTCAGCAATAAACTGAACTGAGGAGACTAAAATGGACAATGGCGGTATTGAAAACTGAAGTGGCCTTCCTTAGACTTTTTGTAGGGCTTGAAAAACTAGGTGCCCTAGTGTCCAAAAGCACCTGGTCTGGGGCAACAGAAATAATAAAATGCCTCAATAGAATCAATGAGAACTCCCATGTCCCTTTTCAAAAGAAAACAAGGTGTTTTTTTCCATATGAATTTTGTGGTAGGAGAAAAACTTCTTAACTACCTCCTACAGGCCTAGCCCATCCTCCACTCTCATCAGCTTTCTGAATACTCCCACTAAGAAGCCTCACTACTAACCACAGGCTTAAGTTAACATAATGTTTCCGCAGCCCTTTACAAACACTCTATCCAAGTCAAGCTGTATGAAAATGATATTGCAAATACTGTCACATACAGTATGCTCAAGCAAAGATAAAAATGCATAATTTTACAATGTTTTTCTTAAAGCAAACTTTCATACACATACTGGAAGCTTCATTTGTTTGTAATTTATGTAGAAATTTCACAGTTTTTGTTTTTTGTTTGAAGACTGCTGATAACAGCTGATAAAGACCCCTAGGCATCACCTCTGATCAATCATAGATAACCAAACCAAATTATCTGGTGAGGAATGTGGATAATCTATCAAAGACATAATACTGTAAGTTCCTATCATGTACAATAATCATAGGGTGAACTACAAACACACATGGTGGAGGGCACACTATATTCAACAGTCTCCCAACTTTCTGACAAATAAGGGTTGGACATTGACAGTACATCAAAATGTTTAAGGTAAGATAAGAAACAATTTATTGATATCCATCATAAAATGACAGTATATAATAAAATGAACTACAAGCATCTTGCAAACTACTATTTTTACTGCCAGACATATCTCAACAAGATACCTGGGGTACCACCATCCAAGGAAGCCTTAGCCCCAGTCAACTGAAGTAGTCCTCCTTCTTTAAGATGTTTTGAGGCTAGTCCTGATGCAATCACTGAAGACCAAACACTCTGCTTCCACATCATATCTGAATTTTTTACAAAAGCTGTAAAGAAGACACAAAAGAAACAAGGTACTGAATGACTACTAGGCACACACGCTGCATCAATTATGACACCCTTGAACGAAAACTTCACTGGTTTTACTTTCCCATAATAGTATATGGGACTACTTCTAATTGGGGGTACTGGAGCACATTTGCTGGAAAGTTTAATGCATATCAGCCTAAAAATAGCATATATTTTGCATGAAAATAGCAATTTTCTGCCCCAATGGGAAGGGTGTGGCCTCCCCCTCCCCTCCCCCCCCCCCCAGAGCCCCCATCCCTACCTCATACATTTATGCACTTTCAATTCAGCACAATCTCAAGAAATTGAATCTTTCTTTAAAGTATGGTAATCATTGATCAACATTTACTGCCTGAAAAACAAATTGTTCTATTGAGTTTTGCATTACTGTACAAAAGACAAAATTAAAGATATCATTTTACAGGAGAAGCTACACAAATATACACAGGAACTAGGCAATTTCAAAAACAACTTGAAAACTTGTTTGTTTAGAATGGCATTCTGATACACCCCACTTCAGCCTCTCTGGACAATTTCCACCCACACAATACACCCCCAATAACTGCCCCCACAGTAATTATCCCCCAGACAATTTGCACCCCATGGCAATAACCTCTCAACAACTTTCCAACCACAAAATTTGAAATTGTCCGGGGGAATTTGTTTGTAGTGGGAATTGTCCGAGGGGGAAATTGTCCGGGAACCCTTAACAGCACCTGAATATTAACATTGTGACATACTGAACAGAAATGTAGATACTACAACTTACTCCACTCTATCCCTCAACGATCACAAACATCTTCTCAGTTCTATATGTAAAGTACACATACATTCTTCAAGGTCCAAAAATAATAGACCCTATTCTGGTAGCAAGGGCTATTACAGAGCAAAAATGATGGTCCTTTTTTACGAGATGGTCTTTTACTTGTTTGGCATTGTGGGTAGATTGGTTGGGTAATCAAAATGCAGAAATACACTGTGGTTTTGAGACTTTCATTATTTAAGGTTATTGCCTCCTTGCAGTCTGTCAAAAATAAAAGGGTTCTATTAAATATGGGGTAATCACATGCCAAGGATGAGATTCAACAAAGTTCTTCAAACATACAGTATTGTTCACAAGATAGCTACAGTTAAACCTCTGCAAATATGACATTTGGCCATCAGAATAATACCTATGGGCTCATTCTCAGCACAGGACATCCACATGCCAAGAAGAAAACTCAACACTGTTTCCTGTCTTGAGGTACTGTGCACCAAAGGTTTCTACAGTATGGCTTCTAGGGCCCAGAAATGACCATTAACCTACCAAAACAGAGGCTGCATGTACTCAGCATGGGTATCCACATGCCAAGTATGGGACCCCCCAGGTGTACTCCTTTTGAACTCCACTGTCTTCATAAGGTTTTCACAATCTGACCTCTAGGGACCCCATGGGACCTTTGAGTTAGAGCATTCACAATTATGTCACCTCTTGGCACTGGTTGGCATAGACCACATGCAAGAACATACTGTAAACATGCATGTTAGATTCTGCGTGTGTAAATACTGGCACAATTAAGCGCAAAATGTAGATGAACTGGAATCTAATTTTCATTGTGACAACAATGTAAGCGCGCCTTATCAATTCTTCTGCCAACCAACTGTGATGTCATTTGTTTGTAAACATGAATGAGTCTTTACTTTCATCAAAAGACATTGAGTTTTATGCACTAAGAATGGGGAATTCACAGGCTAAAATATCATACTGTCTCTCTCGAGGTTACATGCTCATCTTGACATTTTGCCAACAGTATGTGAACATGGTTTTACCATTTTACTTCTAGTAACCCCAAATGACCTTTGACTATCACCAAACTGAAACAAGGGATCTTGCACTCACCAGAGGGAATCTACGAGTCAAGTATAAGATCCTTCAATGATAACCCTTCTTGAGATTGTTAGGTTCAAGTCTACAAAGAAATGTTGCTGGCACATAATGTACACTGTGCCATATTGCATACTGTAGGATTCTCATTTCCCGAAACCAAGAACTAATAAGAAAAAGAAATATCCGCAGATTTCACAGTTCCTGTGAACAAGTACAATGACTTAAATAAAGAAACAACTGCATGTGGCATGAGAAACCATATGATCACAAAGAAAAGTTTTTGAAACAAGAAAGGCTTTCAACACTCCAAAAAGTTATTACCAGTTATTCTTGATCTCAAGTAGGTGTTCACAAGTTTCTTTGGAGGGCTGCTTAAGTGTTTATTCAAACTTAGTTAAAAATAAACAATTTTTATCACCTTTAGAAGCTGCATTTCCACCAGCCCATCCTCCTGCAACACAAAGAATGGCATCAAATTTTTCTTCCTTCAGTGCCTCTTCAACCTTTGACCCAACCTCTGATTCTTGTTCTGTCCAGACATCAGTTTTTGTGATTATTACGTTGGCATGGGCTTCTTCATTTGGGAACAAATCAACTGATACCACCCACTGTGAGAATAGAATCCATATATACAGTAAATATGAATTTATGTGATAATGAGAGACATTTAGTGGACTCCTGAAACCCTACCCACTCATGAGTATGACTAATGTAGACATACAGTACTGTAAGTATGGGCATCTGTGGGACAACATGTGTACCCCCTGAACAAACACTTAATTTCAGGGTCATATTGTTTGGTTTTTTTTTTTCTTTCTTTCCAGGTAAAATTCCTGATTATTGGTAAATTAGGGATAATTGCACGGCATGACCCTCCTCCTCACCTTTCCCCTTGTGATGTAATAATTTTGTCCCATGTGCCAATGTGAATAATTTATGCATCACACCTAATCAGGTGTCTCATTTATCACTTATCTCTGACAAAGGTGCCGTGAAGAATACTAGTTCTGCATCACAACATACTGTACAGGAACAAGATGGGTCAGTCCCTACTTTCACACTAATGCAATCATAGGCTAAATCCATTGCATCATTTGGACAGTTACTTTTGATCACAATTGCAATTTTTTTTACATTAATTACCTTACACAATTTTTATTTCACATTTTGAACAGAATGTGCTACAACACAAAGATATACTGTATGAAACACTGGGATAGATGGGAAAACAGTAAACATGACAGTCTTGACATTTACAGTGTGAGTGAAATAAGAAATTTGAGTAAATGATTCAAAGTAATGCTGTAATGGATGCACATGTCCTAAAGTAAGCTTATGAAAAAGTATGAGGGGGAACATGTCCCCTCCCCCATGAATAACTGGGTTCCATTACAAAAAGCAGAGAAATGACAAAATGAATGAAAAAATGATGGGAAAGATTGTATCTTAGACCCTGAAATAAGCACAAATTTCTCCTTAGAACCCCTCTTCCAGAACCACAATCCTCCTGTGCTCTGTGCCTCCTCCCCCCAAATGTTTACACTGGCCCATGGCCTGCCCTGAAGTCACACAGTATGTGGGTTGTTGTTCCAGGTTTTGATTTGTGACATGTACACACAAAGATGATGAGAATAGCCAGAAAAATATCCAATAATGTCCAACAGAAAACTTATTTGTATGAAAACCTCAAACATTGTGCACTAATACTTTCTAGTGTTGCAATATAATTGAAATTTTTCTAATAAATGCCATCCTAGCAATCTGCTAAAGAAAGCCTGCATTGCTGGCCACTTTCTTTGACATTATACTTTCTTCTAGGCTAAAAATCCATGTTACAGGACTGTAAGGAATAGCATGCCAGCATAAAGTAGGAGTTTGCTGATTTTTCAAAGCAAATTTTGGGGCGACAATAGGTACAGTTTCACTCTGGCTGGTCAACAACAACTTGTACAGTAAGTTGTGTTCCCAATTACAAACACTGGTTTGACAATATTGCCTCAACCAATTCAAACTCAGTGCAGGTTACTTTGGCTCTGTCTTAGACTAAGTGTACTAGACAAGAAGTCGGATTTTAAATTAGAGGACGGGCTAGAAGTTAATTTAGTAGGGAGAATTGTTACTGTCTAGGGTGAGATTAGAGAGCTTTTAAAGTACATAAACCAGTGACGGCCAATTTGACTGAAAAATAGGAAACAGCTTACATGTATTTTGCAGATGAAGTTAACGTACTGGAGGATACACTGTACTTTGAACAATAATAGTCAGCTGTAACAGCTACAGAAGAGTCAAACAGGATTCTATTCATGCCATGGCGTGAACGGGACATAATCCTCTGTTCTCTTTCACATCCTATACTCCCCTTGATTGCTGAGAGAAGGACCTGTGGCATAATTCTTTGTTAACGTGTTGTGTGAGTGAGTAGGATTGTATACTGTAGCCGTTGGCATGCATTTCTGCAGGGAGGGGGTTACAGGCAAACAGCAGCCATGTGACCCTGCGAGGCCGCTTTGGTAACTCGAAGCCATATCCTGCGGTAAGTTTTGTTTGCTTTTAATAGGCCAAGAATGTAACGCTGTCCAAGAATGTAATGTTCAAGTCTCAGGGTGGCACGCTTTGGCATGAAGGTGGTTTTTTTTCAACCATGGGGGCTATTGGGCCTAGGCTAGTTACTCCTTTAATTTGTCAGAGATTGTAGGTTAACAACCGTACACCCTGGCTTCGCTTAAATTAATGTTACTCAGTAGCCAGACTACAGTTATTACATGTATACCTTGGACAATGCTGTGTGATACTGCAACGGAAACATGCACTGTTGACTGTTCAAGGGCTGGCCTATGTAAATAATACACTCCACTTAGCCTACAGCTTAGGATAAGGCCTAGGCTACAAGTTCAATAGGCCTACTGGTGCCTAACCTTAGCTTTCGAAATATTGTAAACCCCAAACTCACCCAGTTCCTTGATTTGAAGTAGTTTACGACACTTGTTCCAAGGGCACCTTTTCCACCATAAACTAAGACTTTTCCACTTTGTGTAGCCATTCTGAATCGCTCGAAACCCAAGAGTTCTGAATTAAAATCTTCAGTCACACTGTGAGGATCACCTACCAGCATGCAGATTGAATGTTGTTCGTACCCGTGGCTCTAGCCATCCAGGTACCACAGTATGAGGAGGTGTGATCTAACATGTACATATTTTATCGCCAAACAACGAATTGGCGTGTACAAACTACAAACAGCAGTAAAAGACGATGAGTGTAGGTACAATACTATACGGTACTCCAATCCCATCAGCCTAGGAGCTGTCCAAAGTAGCAGCAACTAATTGTAAAGAGGTTCTACACCAGAGATGGTAACAAGTCAATTTTTGCAAGTCCAAGTCAAGTCACAAGTCAATGTTGGCAAGTCCAAGTAAGTCACAAGTCATTTGCCTCAGCTCCAAGTCAAGTCAAGTCACAAGTCAAGGAGTAGCAAGTCAAGTCAAGTCATTTGGACTTGAATGAGCACAAGTCAAGTCACACAAGTCACAAGTCACCATAAATATTGACTTGCAGGATCTCACTTAATGGACTGTTCGACGGTTATTATCTTCTTTGTCGCCATATTCCATTCCAAAGCAAGCAAAAAGTTCGAGGCACGAGTTACATGATACTGCAATCGATGACGAAACTGAAACATGTGAATTAGAGCACGAAACCGAGTCAATCATGGGAAGGATACAGCGCACTGAAACCTAAACTCGAAACCTAAATTAACCAACCATCTACACCACCATCAATTATGAAATCTAGTTGCAGTGTTTGCGCAAGGTCTCAGAATCTGAGGGGGATGTCATATTTGCGGAGGGAGGGGGGGGGGGATCTCCGATCTTGCAAAATCACAAATCAGCAAAACAGTCAATTTTTCTTCATTTCAATAGGTTGACACAACTTGGCGGACTTGTTAATTGCATATGCGGGCTACATCCCATCGAAGTGTCCGTGTGGTAGGGGTCACCATGGTCACTTTGGTGTAGTAGTGGTAACACGACACCGTAACAGTGATACTGTACTCACGAGTCACCATCGGGCATATAGTACCACACATGCAAGAGTTCCAGAATAATTGAGTTCTCTGGATATCGTTCAGTGGCGCCGGTACGGGAGACATGCCCCCCCCCCGTCGATCTCAGATTTTTTTTTAAATTTAAAATGATCCCAAAAGGCGTTTAAGCTATAGATTTCTGTAGGGGGTAGGATGATGTGTGTTTTCGACCGAGTGATGTATTTATTGTAACCATTTTCTATCACAAATGGTTCTCAAACTGTCAGAATTATCGCAAATCCTTCACAAACTATCGAAATTTTCGCGCGCTCCGCGTGCTTCAAGCCCTGTCTCAATATTGCCCTTAATTATTATCTATAATATCTGGTAGCAACTCCCGCACTAAAGGACAACAACAAAAGTTGAAAGCTGTTTACAAATTCTCATGTAAAAGACTGGCTTTGTGATTGGCAAAAAGGTTTGTTGGGGAATCGAAAGTGTCTCGATGCAGAGCATGATGATGCAGGTTTTGTCATGGTTATATCTTTTAATGAAAACTTTCGGTGCGATTCGCGCGCATTCGTCACGGTTTACACTCCATCTCATGACCATTATTAAGGTCATAATACATGCAACTATTCTGATCACAACACTTTTCCGAAGAACAGAAGTATATCTCCAACCTCTGTAGGGGCCTATTGGGATCTTTCCATCTAATTTGTAGCACGATGTGGAAGGCTGAAAGTATATTGGCCGTCATACATTTTTCAAAAATATTTACCGAGCGCTTCGCGTGCAGCCATTACTGGTATAGATGGTGACTGTTAATACACTTGAGACGAAAAAACCTTTTGAAATGCACTTTTTAGTCCTTAAGCCCTTTTGCTTTACCTGTCAGGGAGGTCTAATATCACCTCACTGCACCTATACTCAGGCTCCCATTCCCCACTGCTGGAAGCTGTTTGTCTGAATTTTCGTTCAAACTTGGTAAAAATAGTTTAAAGTGCTCGGCATCGTACTCTATAGAATCATTTGGATGTCACGTAATAAGCTTCATTCCGTGCCCAATTTTGTATACATAAGCCAGAGCTTCCAGGAGGCACTATGTCTGCCAGCCTCAGATACCCTTTTATAATGCACAATGAAGCAAAGGAAAATACAAAAGGAATGTATGTGTGGACTCCACGCCCGTATTTTTACGTAAAAACTGTCCCCGAATAGAAGGCAGTAGCCAAAAGGGGGGCTTCGGGAGGTTAGTGACAACATACAGTCTAAGACAACATACTCTCCTCTTTCACCTGACCAAAAATTAGAACTCACTAAATTATGGATATTTTCCAGCCATATATGATCAGTTCCAAAAAATTCCGAAAGATAGCACAATTTTGCATCTATGCAGCCTTAAATTAACAAATTTCTCAAAGGGGAGGGCGACACCCCCTCCCCTTAGACCCCTCCCTTAGGACGGCACCATTATGTAGTGACAAAGGAACGATCCCATACTGCTGTATATAATCGCAGGGACGCACACTCCCCTCTATCACCTAACCAAATATTAGAATTCACTAAATAAGGATATTTTCCCGCATATATGATCAGTTCAAAAAATGCCCCAAAGATAGCACCATTTTGCATCTAGGCAACCTTAATTAACAAAAATTTCTCAAAGAGGAGGGGGACACTCCCTCCCCTTTGACTCCTCCCCCAGGACGGCACCTTTACGTAGTGACAAAAAGAATTCCACATTGCTGTATACAATCACAATGTGAGTGCTGTGTAGTCGTTTGTGTAGGCAAATGTCGCGTACACTTTTGCCTTCTGGGCATGCCGCGGCAGCGCGAGTAGGGGGGATCGGGAGCGAGTTAGTTAAATCAAAATTGGCCATCTAAATAGTGTTCCTGACTTGCGTTGGCGACAAGTCATTTGCTGCAAGTCCAAGTCAAGTCACAAGTAAATCAGTGCAAGTCCAAGTCAAGTCACAAGTCAATACGAAAATCTCAAGTTCAAGTTACAAGTCACGAAAATAGTGACTCGAGTCAGACTCGAGTCCAAGTCAACACGTCCAAGTCAGCAACCCTGTTCTACACCTTGAGGAACTCTTTGCTCTAGCTCTGCTGCCTCTGCAGGAAATCGCAGGCTCTGATACGAATCTCCCTCTGCGATTCTGTGTCTCCGCTGAGCGAACTCTGTTTGCTAAGCTCCTCAGCTTCCCAAAGGTTAGGGATATGACCAGGGATCCGCCTGGCAACTCCCTGGTAAGCAACCCTACCTGTGGCACGAGTATTGAGGAACTTTGGTGTCCCAAACAGGTGTGGCACTAGAATTTGTCCGATAGGGTGTTAAGCGTTGTTTGACGGAGTATTACATAGGGTGGAGTCAAAGGTTAAAATGTAGGTCAAAGGTCAAATTTGCCTAAATTTTGGGGAAAAGTGTGTCCCGAACTTCTACCGTAAGTCCGATGAAATTTAAACTTGGTGGGTAGATAGATCTCTGATCATGAAATCTCGTGCATGCGTAATTGATGACGTCATAGGTCAAAGTTCAGAGGCCGAAGGTCAAATTTGCTAAAACGGGTTTTTTGCCAGTATTTGCCTATTAGTATGTTAGAAAAGGTAAGGAAACTACATGACATGCTAGGAATGATAAGATAATTTTTGAAATGTAGCTTTTGGTTGCTAAGGATGGGGTCAAAGGTTAAAATGTAGGTGAAAGGTCACATTTGCCTAAATTTTTGCATGCGTAATCGTTGGCGTCATGTGTCGAAAATCAAGTGGTCAAAGTTCAAATGAGCTAAAACTGGTTTTTACCCATTATTTACATAACAGTATGTTACATTATGGGAACAGAATGAAATTTCTTTAACGCCAAGGTAATTTGAAGGAGATGAGATTTGCTACTCCATTCGTTTCCATCTTGTTGTGTGTGTGTGTGTGTGTGTGTGTGCATTGACCTTTCACCGTTTGCGGGTACTATGCACACCAAAGAAAAAGCGAAACAAGTGCGAAATAAACTTGTTTCGTGTTTTCCGTGTGGATTCAGCAATGACTTGACTCGAGCTCAAATAGCTTGTTCGTACCATTCTAGACGCCAGTATGGTAGAAAGGGGTGCCTTAAATTCCTCCCTAAAACTGTCAAACCATGTCCGGCTGCCACTCTATTCGTTTTACCTGCCTTGTTTCTCTCCTTTTCCTCCCTCCTTCCCTATCGTTCCTTCAACTTTTCAGTGGCATGTCTGAGGAGCTTAGTGCAGTTCCACCGACCGAATATGTTTACTACGTTTCATGTGTAATTATTTAGGCGTTCTCTATAATAACATGAGTTGTCTACAGCATACATACATCCCAATTTGTCCTCCCCCCCCCCCCCCCCGCACACAAATGTGCACTTAACACTTTCGTCTTTCCTTCTCTCTTACTCTTTTTTCCTCTGGCGTCTTCTTTCCTTCTTTCTTCTCTTTCCTTTCCCTACTTTCTCTTTCCTCTTTTCCTCTCTCCTTCCCTCTTTTCCTTCTCCACCTTCACTTCATTTTGCCGACTGGTGCAGAAGTTTGCCGATTGGATCCGTGACAGGGGGAGTGGGCTCACACCCCCACACCCCCAATAAAGAAGTCCTGTTTCCGCTTATGGTTTATCGTAAGAGTACATTCGCTCTGGTAGCGCCGAGAGTTTTGACTTATTTACACCTTGTTACTGTTAAAAATGGGTTAAAGTTTCACCTAAAAAATAAAATAAAAATTAAAAATATAATAACGATTATTAACTTTCAATAACTTTCAAGTTAATTATTAACATACCGAGACACTAAAAGGTATCTCTGGCCCCTCAGTCAAATTAGTGAGGGGCCCGACCCCATTGGTTCCCGGGCTTCATATCATGCATGAGTCGGGCTGGCAGGGGACGTGTCAGTGTGCGGACTGTTGTGCCCCTTTCCCGATTTAACAAATTTCTTGCCCAAATTATAATAGCGACAAGCAGTGACTGAGGCACGTACGTGTTGCATGGGGCGAGTGTACGTACGCCTAACGGTTTCCATCGAACTTTAAAATGATCCAAAAGAAGTCTAAGCAAAAGATTTTTACAGGAGGTAGGTTAGAATGTCTTTAGGGGTGAATGATTGACGTATGTTGATTGTTGTCTATAACAAATCTTTCACAAACTGCCTTAATTTTCCGCCTTCATCTTCAGTTTAATCAGGGCCGTCTTAAGAGATCACCGGGCCCTGGGCCCGGCATTGGAGCGGGGCCCCTCAATCAAGTGTGTTCGAAAAAAGTTGCGTGAAAAATTGACATCCTTGACCATTGCTCAAGCATAGACATGCCTGCATTTACCCCCCCCCCCATGGCGCACATAAAGCATGGAAATTGGAACACTCAGAATCCGTTATGAATCTTGTTCAAGAGTATATAAAAGTATTTCCACACAAAAATCTTTTACGCAAGGGGAGATATGATCTTTTTGCGCAGAGGTCAATTTGCGGGGCCCCTGACATCGCGGGGCCCTGGGCCTGGGCCCAGTGGGCCCATGCGTTAAGACGGCCCTGAGTTTAATGTTTTCCATTTTCTTCTTAAATACCATCTCAAACGTTTTCGCTTCATTCAACACTTAATGTGTTACAATAAAGCTCTTCTGCAAAGGCGTGACTATAAGTACTCCGTACTTGACGTTCACGTGTACATTCGTGTACGTTCCATTCTTTTACCACATTTACGTGTGAGAGTTCGAAAAATTTGAGCGGGAAAATCGTTCAAAGTTGGACAAAAACATGTCTTTCTTTTAGAAAGCGTTACGTTGGTAAAAGAAATGCCCAACATTAGTCATAAACCCCAAGTGCCCAACTGAAATTGCCCAAGTTTTTAAGAGGGGAGTTGCTAATGTGAAACTTTTGTCACTATCACCAAGGCCAATGATTTAATTTAAATCATTGTCCCAAAACAAGTCCTACAGTGATCTGAAAAGGGACCGATTTGTCACGGGACGGGACTTGGTGTCGGACCCCACTGATTGGCTATTGTAAAAACATATGTGACTTTTGCAATGTCAAATGGGGCTATACTTTCATAATACCGAAATGTAACTAATTTGTCCTTAGTGACGCCTATGCACACCAGTGCTCAGTCGAGTCCTCACCTGCCGAGTCCGAGTCCGAGAACGAGTCACTGGGTTTCGAGTCCGAGACCGAGAACAAGTCACAAGCTCCGAGTCCAAGTCCCCATATGGAAAGTGTACACTAAGAAACAGGAATAAATATAATTGATCAGTTTTTACACTGCCTTTTATACAATGTTGTTGTGTGTTATCATAGGTGGGATTACGAGGGGGACAAGCGGGGACACTTGTCCCCCATTTTTTCCTAGACCTTGAAAATGAATAAAAATAATTTAAAAAAAACTAAACTAAAGAAAGAGAGACCACAGAAATTATGAGGAATTTTTAAAATGATGGTCAATTTTGCAATGTTAAATGAAGGAAAAACACTAATTTCAAGTATCAAACAATGCCACAATTTGTATCCTCAGAGCGCTTCGCGCGCACCCGCAACAGGCCCGTAGTCAAGGGGGTTGGGGGTGCGAGGACCCCTTGGAAAATTTTTCGCTTCCCCTAGAAGATCAAAAGTTACCATTGTCGTAATGCATTTTAGTATGTTTCGCCCCCTCTGGAAAATTTTTCGCCCCCCTAGAAGCTTTTCTCGCCCCCTTTGGCACCTTGTCTGGCTATGGGCCTGACCCGCAATGAGTACTAACTAATACAATGGCGAAGCTCAAAGGCGGGGAGGCAAGAGCCATTGCTATTAAAAGGTTTATTAGATACCTTAATTAAAATTTCTCTCAAAACATGGCCGTTGGCTCTCAGCCACACTTTTACGTCATGAAGCCCTGAAAAATGCATGGGTTACTCAGAGTACTAAATGTACGTCATTACGCCCACTATGCATGGTTCTTGAATTGAATGCACAATTCAGAAACCTACCTCTGTATAGGGAATCGTGATTCTCAATATATTTTTGACATGCTTTGCGTGAGCTCAGTGCTTGAGTAAATTACTATTTTAAAACCCTTACAACCCCTCCTGCTGTTCATTTGCCACACCATCTTCCACCATCCTCATACAATTGACCAAAAGTCACTATCTGAAATTTTCAACCACAATAAGAAAAGTATTCTTGAACATTTCAAATTATAGCTGGAAAAGTAGGTTTTTCTCTAGAAATGGTCCAGAATGGCTGCAAAAGCCATCAAATTTAAAAAGAATTCTCGGGAGGATCCCCACCCTCTGGCTTCTCGCCTTCGGCACTCACAGTTAAACGCGTCAATGGACGTACCTCATACGCAGGTGCAGGCTCCAAAAAAAAAATGCATCTCTGGCATCTTTTACTGTGGAAGCCCATGGCCATATCTCTGCAAGAGTTACCCATAACACTTCCTTCATTTTGAAAAATATTATACACCATCACTCTCATCCTTTCATCGTCCTTACAAATTTATGCTTTAACCTGTATTTTCTGACACTATCTTATTTTTCACAAGTAATGAAAAAGTTGAGGGGCCCCTTGTCCCAAAACATGGACAAAAATGAAACAAAAAAGAGAGAATAGCCTGGTTGGGGAAAGTAGGAGAGTCTTTTATGTAATGGATAATATTTCATTCAAAAAATAAAGAAAAACAATGAACTGTAATGAAATGAGGTTTTCTTCGGCGTGCTTTGCGCGCACCTGTTTTAAATATTGGTTCGTGATTTCTTCCTATAGAACACCTTGCATGTTCCATATTCATACCAATTCTTCTATCATCATAGTAACCACCCACAAGCCAGACCCCTTTCAAAATGTCCTGTAAGGCTGATTGAGGCTATTATTAAAAAGGTCAAGATGTGATTCTTCTGATCTTTATAGTGCACATCCAATGAATTTAAAGATAGCCAAATGCTTCATTAAAATGGTCTTAATTCTTTTAATAGAGCACTGTCCCTTGACCATCACCAGTTTGTCGTCCCACCAGGACCAGAGGGCAGGCGCCTGGACCTCACGCCTTCAAAGGAGCCCTTCGCGCTCCCTCGGCCCCTTCGGCTCCGTTTGGTATTCCGCCCGGGTTGTCCCCCACTTACACACACCAAATCCGCCCCTGTGTGTTATGATATAGGCCCTGGGTCTTGGCAGTGCGCTATTGTCTTTTTTTATTGGTCATGTGGTGTTACTGTATGTATGCCAAACATGGCACTGCTTTTGTTTTCTTTCTTACTTTGTACAGGAGGAAAGGCTGAAAGACAGGAATTGACAGGATTGAAGAATAGGTTTTTTGGGAAAATCGGTGTCGGCGGTAAAGCTGTGACTGGCCTGTAGGGTGGTTGTCATTTTTATACTATCGTTCTTTTAATATCTTCTACTAAAAATTGTTGCAAACTGTCAAAATTTTCTTGAGTTCATTGCTCTGCTCATCAAATTTGAATTCGAATACATCGACAACTTTTGGTAAAAGTTTTGGACCCAATGGGCCCTGTACCCGAAGATGTTCCTTTGGTACTCTTTGCGTGGGAGCGTCTCACATTTCGAATGTGTCTCATTTCTGCAACCGTTTCGCGCTCCTAAGGGTGTTGGTACAGAAGGCTTGTGAAGAGGGTGCATTTGGGATAAACATTTGTCAACAAAACAATTGTGCCGACAACCTGACAAACAGATCAGTTTTGTAAACAAAAGGGTAAGCTAGAAGGGGTGTCTGGCTACATCTTGGTTAATTAAAGTCTATAGATTGACCTGTATGGACTACGACAATTGGAATTCTCTGGCTTCAAACCACCTTGAATTTCAGCTCTTACATACATCCCTCTGCTACATCCCTGTGTGCAAACCGTACCATAATCCAATAATCCCCCCCCCCCCCATCCACTCACATGCTCACTCAGGCTGCAGTCAAATCGACGGGCCATATAGTTTGACGTATGTAATCCAGTGGTGGTAAGGGGGAGCTGGCAGGCCAGTTGAAATGAACTTACGAAATCTTAGGAGACCATATGCCCATTGATGGAAACATATTTAGGCCAAATATTACTTTCTTTCTTCTTCTTTGCCTTTTCTTATTTGAACTGTGCATTTCTAAATAATGGTATTTTAGAATAAAAAATACGTACGGTATCGAGGTACAATTTTTGTAGCCTGGAACTTACCACTCACGGCAATCTACGAGGCTCTTTTGCCAACAAATATTCTTGTTACGCTATACGAGCCAACAGATAGTGAAGCTACGTTCAGATAAAGTCACGCCAAACCACCTTCTCCTGCAGCCATACACTTTTCAAAAAAGATATGCGCCACTTAATCTGACATTATTTTATTTGTTACCCGCTCTGTCAGGCCTGGATTGGACCTAATGGGCAAATTGTTTTACTTGTGATCATTAATTAAATGCGCATTCAATGTCATTTACAGATAGCGTAGGTAAATGTTCAGGTTTATGTCCACTATTCTGTAAATACCCTCAGAGCTTCAGGGGTACGCCCTTTTTATTCCATTCTGTACTGCTCTAAACCAGGGACCTACACACCACACATTCAGGTGAACGCTAACCATTTCGAAAGGAGGCCTAATGGCAAAATCAAGAATAGGCTTCTGGATGTGGCCCATGAGATCTTCCCGATTAAACATGTGGGCCACCAGCCTAGCGGAAATAATTAAGGACCCTTATGTACGTTTCCATGGTAGGACTTTTTATAATATCATCTACACCATACAATTAACGCATAACGCAAAGACGTAAATACTGTGTGTTGAATAGAAACTAGAATGGACAAGGTAAAGCTATGTGACAACGGATTAATTGTATAAAAGTGATTCTGCCGGTCTCGAGCCCGGTCTCGGTAAATTTGGAGACGAGTCACGAGTCCGGACTGTACGAGACCGAGTCCGAATCAGAGTCCGAGTCCGAGTCACGAGTCCGAGTCCTTAAAGGGCAAGAGCAGTCGCCCCAAACTTATTTTGAAGCATCAGCTAAATCTCACAATTTTCTTCTTATTTCTCTTCAAAGTATCTTTCATAATATTTTAGGACTTCAGTAAACCAATCAGTTACTTCTAGTAAATTTCACATTTGAGGAGAAAAAATATTGTCACATGACTCGAAAGAGCCAATCATGAAACAGGACAGTCTACTACACTACTTCAAGTTGGGGTGACTGCATTTCCCCTTTAAAATCGTGACTCGAGACCGGTCTCGAGTACTACAGCACTGATGCACACAAACAATCGACCTAGTTGTAAAACTCTCACAGATGAACATTATGAATATGTTTGAGAAGGTATATTGATAACACTCAGTGCAGCAATATGAGACTGAAAGCGCAGGGAGCGCGCGAAAAATGTTGATAGTGTTTGCCGGACTTAAGAAACTTCTGATAGCTTGTGAAATTCTCGTCATTTAGAGAATTTTTTAGCTGTTGTATTGCACTCCCAAAACTGGGGCCTGAGAGAAGTGCTGCTTTTAGTACGCCCCTGGGTAAAGAAACAAATCATTGGGGAACCTTCTCCGGGCGGCTTTTGATGTGTGTCCAGGAGCGATTTAAGATATCTTCAGATCTAGGACTATTAGATCATTGTGCACTTATAAGACCACAACTGCCACAATTTGATTACTAATTCAGTTGTGCCATAGTGTGTGTGTGCGTGTGTGTGTGTATTTGAGTTTCTTTATTTTTGTGGTCTGCTTAGTGCGCACTCAATACTATTTGCAGATAGAAAAATGCTTTATTCTTCCGGTCACAATTTTGTAAACCCCCAGGACCCCATTGGAGCATTGTCCCTGGACCCAATCACGATAAGGAGTCATCAGGGGCATCGCCAAAGCATTTATCATGGAGTGGGGTGGTGTAGTATTTGCCGACTGAGAAGAAACAAATGCCGACTGAGAGTGTTGACAAGAGATGCAGTTAGAGCTGAGAACCGTTAGTTCAACTGGTAGGTCCAGCAGGGATGGCACCAGGATTTGCCCAACGGGAGGGGGGGGTAACGACCCGAAGCCTCGACAGCCCCGATGCCGTGGAGGGATTGGTGAGGGGAGATTTGAAGGAATCCTGTGCACTATACCATGCCATTGCGTGGCATATATTTCATAAAATTTTGTATATACTAGAGGAAAATAGTTCCGCCCGATAAAAGGTTTTTCCTGAAATCTAAACTGTGAAATTGCAAAGCGCGCGAAACTTTTGGGTAAGCTTACACTAAAAAGAATCTGTACTTATTTTAAGCTTATATAGGTCAACAAGTGGCGTACCCAGGATTTCTCTCAAGGAGGGGGTGGCATGCAATATGTTGTGTGATCGCTGGCCTGGGGAGGGGTTTAAGGGGAGGGGGTGTCCCCCTTCCCTTTGAAATGTTTGAAAAATTGGGTGTCCTTACATACAATCTGGTGCCACATATGCCACCTTTGGAAGTAAAATTTGTGTTAAAACATTTACGTTCTTTTAGGAACTGAAAAAAAATTGGCATTCGTGAGGGGGACATGGCCCAATGGCCTCCCCCTGTGTACGCCACTGAGGTCAACTGTCCAGGCAGTTGGGCCCTATCGGACACAACTTACATTGTACTTCCCTCTTCGAGTCACTAGCCGTACCGAAAGACAGACTCAGAGAACATTAACTTAGTTTAGCGAAATGAGATGGGATTCCCGGCATTTACATAAAACGATAAATTCTGCTTAAGTTACTTGAAAAGATGGAAAGGGTTTGTTCTATATTTAGCTATTAGAACCGAAACTGAGGAAGAGTGGATAAAGCATACCGAAAATTTGGGATTTTATCGCAGAAATGACCATTTTGAAAGCTTTGACAGAATTTCCCGACATGGGGCCGGGCAATGCCAGTGATCCCAAGTTTCGACAGCATGTCGAGGGGGGTGAGAAAGGGATATGAAGGAGCCTAACTATCCTATGCCATTGCAGAGTACCGTATATTTAGCATTATATCACTTAATATGTCAAGAACCGAGTTACGCACTGATACTGTTCTTTTGAGTCTGAATCGTGAAATTGCAAAGGGCGCGAAAATTTTGGTAGGCTGACACAAAAAACATGTTATCATTAAGTACAAAAAGAAAAACATAAAAACTGTAAGGGTTGTAGACTGTATCGGGGACAACATACATTGTGTCGAAACCACCTGGACTACCCGATGAAATAGCCAAACTTTGCTCCGTGAGTCGCTCACCAACTGACCGATCCGCATGACCACACAATAGAAATCAGCAACTAGGCTTTGCGATATGGGATGAAATTTACGACCTCTACATAACCTGTGTACCCTGCCTACATGTTACTTGGTAAGGTTGACAGGACTTATGCTATCTAGCTATGTGGAATGGAACTACTGAAGAAACTGGAGTGACATTACAGCGCGCGTAGTGCGTCGAAAATTTTGGGTTCTGATTACAGAAATTGTCCTCTTCCTTTCACTTCTTTTCCTCTGTCTTTTCCTCATGTTTCCTTCATTTTGCCGACTGGTGCAGAATTTACCGACTCAGTGCCAGAAACCACATGAGCGATGAACTCCTTTAATATATAATGATACTGAAAATGCCATATGTAGTTTTTTTGCCTACAGAATATTTTTTAAGTTTCAAAAAGTGTTGCTTACGGTCTTTGAAAATATTGTGATAAACGTTGTCTACAAATGCATTCCAATCTCTTGACTTCCGTCTGCACCAGTCCCTTTCTCTTGCCCTGCTTTGTACCTCCCTCCCCTGTTTTTTCTCTGTTCGCTCAGTCTTTCTCTCTCCCTCTTCTCTCTCCTCTTTTTTCTCTTTTTGTTCTTCTTCTTTTTTCTTCCCTTTAATTTTCCTTCGGTTGCACTTCCCTCTTTCCTTCATTTTGCCGACTATTGCAGGATTTTGCCGACTGCGTGGATAATGGGGGTGTCACACCCCCACACCCCCTCTAGCGTCGGCCCTGGGGGCCATACAACTGGCCACTGCAAAGGGCCCCAAGTTAGATTACCAGACGTCTGGATTTACCCTGACATGTTCTCATTTTGAAGGCTTGCCTAGGTGTCCCAGGCGGATTTTTAAAATTGCCTTCCAAATGTCCGGATTACTAGTCGTATGTGACCTACTTTACAGTTAAAAATTGCTATTTAAGAAATACATCAAATTAGTCACTGAACGTGATCATAATATAATCCTTCCCTTACTAAGTTAGTCACTCTTTAATACGAATGGAGTAAATAGTATAGGAAAGTAAAACACTTAGGTTCAAGGGCTCGATGAAACAGTCCTTTACAAATATACTTGTGAACATGAGTACCGGCACGGTGGCTAAACATAACAATTAGCATTGTCGAGAGTAATAGGCCTATGAAGGTTACGAGTTGCTGCGAAAGTTTGTGCAAAATATTTGAACTAGTACAGCACGCAGTGGCGTAGCTAGAGGGGGCAGGTGGCGGTCGCCCCCCCCCCACAAAGCCTCCAAAGGCCTCTGTCAGAAATTTCTAGTCTCTGTCGGAAATTTTTACCACCTTAATTAAAAATTCTTACAACGGAAATTAGTAGCTAAAATTATGTTCTTAGGGGTTTACTTACAACACTTCTTATGTTTTTAAGAAGGATTACACATCGAAATGGTTACTGACGAGGCCTGGAAGTGTCATTTAAAGCAATCTCGGAGATATTTTAATCTAATTTTTTCCTCGCGCTACACACCAGATGATAGTGGCGCTACGCTTAAGATAGTACATCATTACTTCAAGATAATGATCAGTCGGAATTTTTTTGCTTTTGGCCCCCCACCCCACAAAAGAAAATATCTAGCTACGCCACTGAGAGCACGAAGGGTTATGAGGGGCGTACCCCCGAATTGATTTCCGAATGTTTTTAAAACGACCCAAAATGTTTTGAAGTATAGATTTCTCGAGGGGGTGGGGTAAGCTGTCTTTTCAGTATCTTAATAATTATCTATCACAAGTAGTTCGGAGTTGACTTCCGATGACCTCACATAACCTTTGATCTCTACCACAACCTGTACGATATTTAATTTTGGCCCACCCTTATACAAAGTGGCGGGGAGCTTTCAGCCAGTTTGATATCATGAGTGGTCACCTACGGTTAAACTTAAAATAAATTTGGTGACTCATGCCACCATAAAGAGCTGTTTCACTTTTCAGTTAAAGAATAAAATCCCCCAATGAAAGATCCGTTGGAATTATTTTAATATCGTTTACCTTTTCAAGATATATGTCTTCAAAGTTTGATGGTTTCTGAAGTAACTCATAATATGCAAAAATAATGATGTGGAGTGTTGCAGAGTGTTACTACATTTCTTTTGTTAACCCGAGCCAAGGGCGGATCCAGAAATTGCTGTAAGTGGGGGCGGACGAAGTGCACCGAAGGTGCACCACGAGCGCGAAGCGCGAGTATAATCGCGTGGGGTCCAGGGGCCCGCGTTAGGGTCCCTGGCGGGGTCCAGGGGCGGAGCCCCCGGAAGCTCTCGCATCATAAGACAATTTGAACAAAGAAAATTAGTTTAAAATGCCCCAAGAGTCGAGAAGAAATGAGCAGCAATCCCTTCCGTTTTACCTTTTAATGATCCGGGAGGCTCTTTGCAAGGCAGCGAGAGTGCTTTCCAGTCAATGGACAGAGTTTTACGATTATGAACAACCCAACTAAAGAGGAGGATGTTACTCCAATTTATACAAAAGTTATTTACAAAATCATATGAAAATTTTCCAGCGATATATGATCAGTTCAAAAATATACTAAAGGCATCACCATTTTGCATCTAAGCAATCTTAAATTAACAAAAATTTCTCAAAGGGGAGTGGACACCCCTCCCCTTAGTCCCCTCCCCAGAAAAGCATGTTTCACCCAACCAAAGATTAAAAACATTTAATTATGAATGCTTTCCAGCCATATATGATCAGTTCAAAAAATACACCACAGACATCACCATTTTGCATCTGAGCAACCTTAAATTAACAAAAAGTTCTCAAACGGGAGGGGACACCTCCTCCCCTTAGACCCCTCCCCCAGGACGGCTATTACTCATCACATGCTTTGCCCCCTATCAAAATACCCTGGCACTGCCCCGGGGACACCCCTCGTACCCCTACCCCAGATCGGACTTTTATACAAACCACTATGACCTGCCCCCCCCCCTTTTGCCAAATCGTGGATCCGCCACTGTTGTTAACCCGAGCCTATATAAATTATCTTTTAATTACTGTTCAGATAGTTTACAAGTTTGGTAAGTGATATCAATATTTCCCAAGGAAACAATTTTAACTTCATGCTGTACCCCTCAGGAGATAACAATACTAGCAGTGTCCTTGAACAGAAGGTTACAAAAACAAAGGCTAACATTAGCCATATATGGTATGTTCCTCTTCGATGTCACATATTTGCATATATAGCTCATGTTTATTCATGATACATGTGAAACAGAAATTACCCTGTAAAATGGTCAACATTTGATGGATTGTAATGGAAATTGCAGCTTTTATCTAGATTTTTAATGCTTTTTACATCAAATATTCAACTATGTTATTTTCATGTCACCAGACCTTTACGTAGATGTGAAAGTTTGGAAGTATGCGTTTGTCGTTATACATTTTTCAAAACATTTTTAAGGCTCACTTCTTGCGCATCCTTTATCGGTAGATGGTGGATGTTAATACATTTACACCCCAGGAAAAGAATTCTCAGACATGTTTGTAAGTCCATGACACTTTGGTTATTCCAAGGAGGAGTAACAATTTTCCTGGTTATTCCAACTCCCCTCTCGCTCACTCCCTGTTAGTCCAGGCCTACACGTTGATTGTCTTAATTCTATTTTCACAGATCTTCCGCGGGTCTTCGCCCAGTGGTCTTCCACCAGAATGTTACTTCCGTGAAGAGCCCGGCACAGGGTCACTGGATCCAACGCCTGCCGGAGAGCGCTCCCCGTGAAGCAAAAACGTATCACACTTCCGTTCATTTGTGGAGACTTAGTACCACGCCGGGCCTTTCTAACCAAAGGTGTAAATTTTAAAACATGAGATCACATAGTAAGAAATGTTCAGATTGAACTTAAGGCCTGGGAAATGCCATTTCCTGCAACCTACCAGGTATTTTGGTGAAAATTTTACCTTATACTACAGGTGCACCATATGTTTTTGCTCCGTCTCTAGCTAGTGTCGTGCTTTTTGGCAAATTCCCCCTTTCAATTAAAATGTTCTTTTTTAAAAGGCCCTGCCCCCATACCTCTGTGTAGAACAATGGAATTTGCCACTAGGGAGAACCAAAAAATTTCTGCGCGCTTCCCACGCATGTGCACACTTGACATGTCCCTCAGTTATCTGCTTCCAGTTAAGCGGTCACGGTACCCCTGTGTACTGGATCATGACGTTTTGTTTCATCAAAATCGCGGGTACTCTGTGTAGGCTAATGCTAATACATCTGGTCCAATTTGCATGTAGACACCCACCAAATCATATTTTTTTTCTAGGCAGATGAGGGTTCCATCCCCTTGTAGAACAAAACTACCCAGGCAGGGGCGTACTTTTTGTTTGGGGGGGGGGGGGCTTGGTATCAAATGGGGTGGGGGGTCACGGCATCGATCGCCGTCCTTAATTCTTACACATTTTATTTGGACACGCACAATTTTGGGGGGGGGGCTGGCAAGCATCTGGGGGGCCAGGAGCTTCGATCGTGCCTCGGAACCCACTGGTGTCATGGGCAACATCGCCGGATGTTCTCCTTTTACACAAATAAAATATGGTTACCCTAGGCCCCAACACCCTGGAGGACACCATCGCGTCACCACCACGCCTCCGGCGCCGCTCAGTCCAATTCATGTTGGTGTGCTCCTCTGACGGCCGGGAACGTTGTGCCCTAATTGTCCCTTCCCAAACTTCGAAAAGTCCAGGCTGGAGACGTGACTGTGCATGTGCAGTGCAAACCGACGAAAAGAGGTGTGAAATTGTAAGAAGTACCCCCAGATGGACCCCAATATCATTGAATACCGATAATGATACAGGTCCCTGATTTGAGCGGATAGTCACGTAAACGCAGGGTTTCGGCCTGGGTCAGCCAGCGCCTTACATCATCATCATCATCATTCACGGGAGTTGAACCTTATTACTGTAGCCTAATGGTACACCGTGTATATAGTTTGTACTAAAGGACGGGCCGGGTATGTGTCATGCATGTTGAACCTTGAAGTTTGTGTGATTGAAAGATCGCATCAGTCAATAGGGAAAGTGAACCACAGGAAAATTTAAAATTGCTCTTACTTTAAATAAAAACCATTACGGTTATTTTAATTGCAAATATTACTATAGTTTAGGTACTTTACAATTTCTTTTAACTTTTTCTCTGCATAGTATTTAAGTTTGTTATTAAAATAAAGTCACTAAATATTGTATCTGGCAGCATGAGAAATTGTACCGATGATTCTGAAGTATACGGCACCATCTGTAAGGAGTTGAATTCGTGTTATTGAGACGTTCTATCAGCATGAAAGTATTTCTATGAAACGGAAAAGAGCTTTCTAAAATCGAAGGAGAGGTTGCTTGTGTCATTTAATGCGGTTTAGGTTCCGAGAATGTCTCGGCATGAGGGTAAGTTAAGACGGAAGCTGGTTAGGCCCCATGTGCCTATCGAATTGTCATCCAACTGGAAACTGTTTAGGGCAGTACATACACATAGTCTACGCCTTTGCCCAACTCGAAGTTACATGACTTGTCACTTAGCCTAGCACTACAGCGAAGGCTGTGTTTAGAGTTGCTTTCCTTTAACTTGCAACTACGGCCTAGGTGGGCACGTTACACCTAGCGTTGGACAAAATGTGTGCTCGAAGTCCTGATGTGTATCATGGCAATTCAGTGAGACTTGGCCTTGCATACTTTCACAAACTGTTGTAGGCCTAGGCCTTGCCTAGCCTATAGGCTATAGTGTTAATGTTCAGTTTCATCAGTGAATTGCCAGTAGGCTAGGCCTAAGTTAGAATAGGACTGAAGACAGCCTCACTGCATTGTACAAAGTGCTAATCCATAGGCTTGGGTCTTGTGAGCACATAGCCTTAGCTATGATTACAAGTGACAGCCACAAGGATTTGCAGCTCACCAACATCCGAAGTTGAACATCGCAAACAAAAATCCTCATTTCCAGTTTTACCTCATGCAAGCACATACATATGGGGCCTAAATTCCAAAAACAAACCCCATAGTGACTGCAGGATAAAATGCCCCTCAGCAAAGCAACCGTTAAAAATCATGAATTCATACATCACACAATCTCATGCTTCCTCTTCCTAAGGCTAGGCCTACTTTTTAGGTTCTTAAACTGTTAAGAGCTGCCTATATGTGCAATTCATTGTTATACTGTTAGGGGAAGATTATCCAAGTCCACTGACCCTCCAGTCTGGAGAGGGGTGCATTCATAGTAGCAGTAGTGGTACGTGGAGGTGGTGTTAATATTAGGAGATTAACTCCATCTCCACTGAGTCTCCTGTCTGCAAAAAAGTTTTCAAAAACTTTGAGACCTTCAAGGGCAGCTGTTTTATGATGCTTAGCAATCACAGATGTGGAAACAGCTCAAATAGCTTATAAATTACGACTTCACATCAGGTGGATGACCAACTCAAAAGTTTAGATCAAATTTGTTTGTTTGTTTGTTTGTTTTTTTTTTTGAATTTGCAAAGCCAGTTCAGATGGGAAAAGCTTAGATTGCTCTTGGATGAAACCCACCTTACTCTGACCTGGCAAGGGATCAAACCCAGAACCTCCCAGGTTGCTAAGCTTCATTGCTTCAAATGCCACCACCTTTATCCACTCAGCCACAGCACCTGTAACATTGGTCAAACATAAAGTCAGTGTTATTTTAAGAGAACGACTCAATGTGAGTCTTGTGTTCATTTTTTGGGAAAGTTTGTCTTTTCCACCGAGTTTTGGGTGAGGCACAGTCCCAGTGACTGCAACTGCACCTCCAAAGTCTCAGTGCAGTGATATAACAAATCAGTAAAAGTTTGAGTTGTTTGCAAAATTGAGAAAACAAGTGTGAATAGCAACAGTAGGTGCTGGCAGTAAGTCATGCCTGTTTTTTTTTTTGTTGGCCTGTTTTTTGTTTTGTTTATTTTTTCCTTTTCTCTATCTGTTTTATGCACTTATCAATTGAATGACGCACCCCACTACACTACCCCCGGACATGGTCAGTCAAATGTGGGTCATTGACCAGTGACAGTGTGACTCACATGTCCGTCATTGTACCAATATTGTCTATCACTGGAGTGACACAGGGGTGAGTCATGTTACCTCAGATGTCAGTCACTTTACAGACCAAGGGGTGAGTCATTGTGGGTCATTTGCCGTTACTCCTCATGTACAATTATAACCGTTGTCAGTCACTTTGGTGATGCACATGTCAGTCAAAATCGCAAATTGTTCATCAGTTAAGTGACTAAGGGGTGTGTCATTTTACACAAGTTGTCCGTCACAGAAGTGACTGAGGGGTACGTCAGTGGTATACGTTTTGTCAGTGAAGTTGGGGACAATGACTGACCATGTCCGGGGGTAGTGGGGTGCGTCATTCAATTGATAAGTGCATTATTCATTGCATGCCATGTAAATGTTATAATTTCATTGATAACTCAATTTGTGTCACACTAGCTTAGTTGCTGGAAGTTGGAACTGGGGAACAGGAACAAGGGAAAGCCTTGTAATGCGCTCCATGGACTATCCTGTATTGTATTTAGTGTTTCCACTGGGTAGGAAATTCATACCTGCGTGCCTGGCACAAATTACCCATCAGGTGCCTGACCATAACCTTGCATCTTCTCACTTCAGTGCAGCGTATACTCGTTCGCCTCTGTTTTTTCTCTGATAGGACTGAACAGATAACAAACTATACCACAATGCTTTACTAAATTTACTTCTCTTGTGCTATTGGTTCTTAATATCGTGAGTTTGAAAATTAGACGAGAATATTTAATTTGACCTTAGATGTACAGTACTTTAATCCCCATTAATGTGGTGTGCAGTCAGAAACATTTTAACAAGTCCTACTGTACCATTACCTTGCCTACTGCAGCTTGGTGTTCAATGTGCTGTAACGTGCATTGTAAATAAATTTAACATAAGGTCATCAAGTGCTGCAACTTCTGCACTATAAAATAGTTACCTCAACCCATGTGATAAAATTTCTCGTAAACTGCTTTACTGTTACTCTTCTCAAAATCCTCTACCTACGTACTGTACACACTTCCTTCATGATAATGACAGTAAAATCTTTCTAATACATCTTCTGGGCTGGGATTTCACCCTTATAGTAACAATGTACAGTAGGTATTAGTGCTGATACAGGATGGTGTAATCATAATCAATTAATAGTCGCGATTACACTTCAGGAGTCCGATTAATCGCCTTCTAAACCTAACTTACGATTTCTCGATTACAAGCACTTAGCACCATATCATACTCCACTTACAAAAAAAAAAAAATGAAATAAACATGGAAACAATATGTCAGAAATATTTCAAACAGTTCACTAATAGTTTTCTTACATTGTTGCTATACCCTTCAACAATGACAGTACTTATCAGTTGAGTTCAACTTGTGTCAAAAAGTTCAAAACATTTGCTTTCGATCATACTGCATATTCCATTGCAACACGTAACCTCATGTCCTCCACCCCTGCTATTACTGTTCTACTACAGTGTCACACAGCACTCATCACTGCACACACAAACCATTGAGTTGGTATTACAGACAGTTCCTTGCACAAATGAACTTCCACACGTACACTGTGCACTAACCAGCTTGCTTCGCTCGATGTTCGTGGCGTTCATTGTGACTGAGTTCCAGTGCCCTTAATGAATAAACAGCAGAGTCATTTGTCAGATATCATTGGTCAATAAACCCTTGTTCCACTACAGTGTGGGCTAAATATTTCCACGAGCTTTGTTTCTTAGTTTAGCTGCATCTCTGTGTAGTGTTGGGCGATATTGACTTCACGATAACAGAACAAAATTTATGGCGATAATTCGGTATCCACAATAATTTTCATAAAGACAATATCTCTGTGGTTTACTGCTTCTGTGTGTTTAAAAGCAGAATTGATTTGTGGAATGGGCCTTAGGGCTAGAACGTTCTACGAAATAGCTTGCATACTAATTACCACATGGGAGTATCCTGGTAGATCAGCTAGAAGGCGTAAAATGTATTCAGTGTTGGCTTTGCTTTTATTAACTTAAGTACAGTAGTAGCCTCGTGGATTCGCATGAGTAAGTTTTTTCAATTATTACAAAGGTACAAAAAAGGAAAAGAATTATCATTGTTTACATTTGTTTGGTAGCTGTTTTGTAATGTTAAGGGCAGCCAACCCGCCACGAAAACACAGAGGAAATAAACACAGTGTTTACCATTGCAGAAGATTTTCTGATGTGCTTTTGCTATGTACCAATGACAGTGTATTGACGTTATACTTGTTCTCGATTAATCGCTGTAATCGCGAGAACTACTCAATTAATCGATTACAAAGGAAATGCTTGACTATCAGCACTAGTAGGTATGATAGGGCACACACTGTGCATGTGGATATCAAGTCTCTGTGCAAAATATTGACAATCTGTGATAGATAGACATCTCTTACATCACCAAATACCAGTACTACTCTTATCAATCAACTGTCAGGCAGTGCACTCATATTACTATACAGGTCTGCATACTGTAACTCTCACTCTATATTAAACTTTAAAAAAAAGATAATATGATGACAGTTGGAGGCATGTTAGTGTGAGTGCTCTCTTTCCAACAGAACACCTTTTGGAACTTGTTCTGATGACTAATGGAAACATGTGTTTCACACTTACAGTATTTTATGTATGATTAATAGGGCTGTGACCGTTTAGCGATTAATCGCTAAACGATCGCATGTGTATTAAACGTTTAGTACAAAGCTACCAGCGATTAATCGCAAAACCTGTTTTTCCTTACTAAATAAAAAACAATCTGCAGTCATTACAGAAAATTAGATGTTCAATTTAACTCTTTTCAAAAAAGTGAAATACATAATTTTTCAATTGGTACACACGTAAACATACAACATCAAAGTTAAGCTTCTATGAGGATCCGTGTTTGAGTTGCATGGAAACTATGTCCCCAGGACGTCACTAACACATTTTACATATTCATCATGTTCAAGAGCACGTTTATTAAAGTCTCTACGTTGATCATAGGTACTTGCGATTAATCGCTAAACGATCGCAAAAATTTTGTGATTAAAGGTTTAGTAAGTTTGCAAATGTTTACAGCCCTAATGATTAACATGTAGACCTACAGGGTGATATTGTGGCACAGACGACATAACTAACAGAAACAAATAGGTTTGAAAGTCTGCGTTTGCCATGTTAGTCACACCTGGCACGATATTTGCATCAAATCATAGCTTTAATCACATGGCCCCTAATGATTACGGGACAATTTCCCCCTTGGTTCCCACACAACACAACACAACACAACCCCCCCCCCCCCAGACAGCTTTTTAAGCGATTACCCAACCTGGACAATTATCCCCTCTGACTGTTCCCACCCAAGCAATTCAAATTCGCCAGGCAATTCCATTTTTTTGCTGAAGGAAGTTGTCTGAGGGGCAATTTTCGTAGGTGGACACTGTCTGGGGGCAAATTGTGTGGGTTGGGAATTGTCTGGGTGGGAATTGTCCTGTCATGGTCTTCAGCAGAGTTGTAGCTTGACCAGTTTAATTGGTGGGCTCTAAGTAAACAGTTCATATAGAGTGTAAGCAAGTAAATTACTTACAAGTTAAAAGGATTGGGTATATTCTGATTTAGTGGCCTTGTATTGGTGTATTTTTATTTGAAAGAAACTTGGAAAATACCTCAAAGTATGCAAGTTTTTCCAGTATCCTTCAAAAGCATTTGAAATTTCCAAATTATGATGCAGTGGTTCTTTTGCTGCATTTTTTGAATTTCCAAATTGTAACGCAGTGGCTCTTTTGCTGAATATTATAACAGAATACTTTGTTTCAATCTGGACATGATAGAGTTACTGTAGCAGTAATGTTTTGACAGTATGCATACATCTCTTTACTTGAATTGTTGGTGTCTTGAATTTTGAAACCTGATGCTTGTCAGGAAGATGTTGTTCAAAGACTTTCATGAAGGTACGTTGTAGGGTCCTCACCAGTGAAATTACTGGGAGACTGGAGCTCATGTTTGCATTGTATGGTTTTTTTTTGTCAAGTGCTTGGATATCGCATTACCTCAGCCTGATACAAAGTATATGAATGCTACAGACATAAACAAATGAGATGTGCAGGTACAGCGTACAGTAGGGGCTCTCAAATTTTTGGTGCCAAGTTCCACTGACACTTCAGTTTATACTTTACAATTATTTCATAGCCAGAACTTATTTAAAGACATTGGCTTTCTAAATCATGCCTTTTCAAATCTCTTGCAGGCCATTTGTAGACATGTCGCAGGATGAAATGGCCTGGGGGCCACTTCTCCTAGGTGCTACAGTACCTGTATCTAGGGTGACCATACATGAAAGGCTTTTGCCTAGCCTAGTTTTTAGCACACTGTTGTTGGTCAGACACATTTTTAGCTGTACTCTTAAATTTCTCCTCCATTTTGAGGTCTGACTGAACCATTTACATTTTACTGCTAAAGAATACAGCAGTGGGAACTGAAATCATGAGGATAGTTAACAACATTGATACTTGGAGGAACAAAACAAGGAATTCTCAATTTTAGCATCCCAGAATGTCACCTTACAGAGACATCTATTCCTCTGGGACATGTTGGTAAGCTTACCTTGTAGGTATGGTGGTGAATTTGATGTTTTTGAAACACTATTTCTGTGATAGAGTATCACTGTCATGTCTTCTGTTTTGAAAATTTGGACACTATGTGGCTGTGCACTGTGCAGCATGGTTAAAGTCCATAATTTTTTCATTGGATAATTTTTTAGAAGATGTAGGTGCTTTGTGAATCTGAAGCCACATACTTTTGATTCTTTAAAATACCTTTGAGACAGAAATCAAGTTCATTTATGTTCTTGTTCTGTCTATATGGATAACAGGTATTTACTGTTTGGATGGATTCTAGATCATAGAATGAAAAAATTTTGTGTAACCTTTCTAACAAATGAAAACTTTTCTTACAGGTGTTAGCTGTGATTCCTGTCTGAAAGGCAATTTCCGAGGAAGACGCTACAAGTGCTTAATTTGTTATGATTATGATCTATGTGCTCAGTGCTATGAGCATGGTGCTACAACAACAAGACACACATCAGAGCATCCAATGCAATGCATTTTAACTAGAAATGACTTTGGTAAGTTACACTTACAAGTCCTATCCTGGAAACCTCATGTGTGTCAATACCAAATGAAGCAATGAATCATTCTTCCTTATCGTAAGTTGTGTACCGTGTAGTAACTTTTGTCTTTTTGTGTGAGTGGGACCTTTGAAGAGAGTGGTAAGTGGTGCTTTGAATTGAGGAAAAGTAGTGCAATGTGGTGTGAGGGGAAGAGGGGATACATATTTAAATGTAAGTACAGTACTCTAACTCAACTACTGTAATGTCTGCCTCTATGCCAGCTAGTGCAAGCTGTGTTTAATGTTACACTGGACAAGTACTTCCAAAAATGTTAGTGAAGACAATATTAGGACTTCCTTCTCCAAAAAGAATGTGATGAGATATTTCATTCACTTAGGTAGGTTGATGGTCTTGTAGCTGCATTATCATTTGACGAGTAATTTACAATAGAAACTGAAAGCTTGATTAATTGGTTTTGTTTTAGTTTTGATAGCTCACATACAGTAATACTGTTTGCATTGCTGAATAAACCTATGACAAGAAGGAATGAGGAAATGGTTGCATGGAAGATCAAATGTAAAAACAAAAGAAGAGTAATGTTCATACTTAATGACTGTACAAACATTGTGCACTGTCATTATAAACTTTGTTATTACTAAATATTATTTCATATCTGTGATAAATTTTCAGAGTTGTGCAGTGATGAATAATTGAATGATAGGAAGAGCTGAGATGTACCTGTTTTAGGTGTGTGCTATAAAGCACTGTAGTTTCATGAGGTCATGTTATAATATCATGAGATTTTGCTGCATTTTCATGAGGTTGTGTTACATATTTACGAGGTTGTGCTTACATTTATATAATGGGGCTGCCCAGCCGAGTAAAAATTAACAGAGGGCGCTCTCATATGGTTCCTACCAGTTGCGCAAAATGTAAGCGCGACCGCGAAGTTTGTTAACAAAACTTCATCACTCATTATGTCTAGGCCTACGTACTTGCTCATAAGTTGCTTTTGAAGCTGAATATTAAAGAGCTCCATGCATGTTTTAGTACGCCACAAAGCAGTGTTCCTGGGCAGTACCCAAAGGTAAACAAAGAACTATCAGGAGTGTTACTATACCCAGTAGAAGACTACATCCCTAATATGGACCTATCAGTACCGGCCTAGTAGCCAACTCACTGCAGCCCCAGTCAAAGATAGGTCACTCGGCTATAGCCCGGTAGTTGTACTAAGAAGCATCATTCCTCAATAAATTCCACTTACATGGAACACTTTTCTCTTCTTCCAGGCTTTCCACATAAGTACTTTTGAATATAAACGCACGGTGACTGGTTAGAAGTTCATGGACCAACTGATTGGTCTGTTTCTATGGTATCTTCACTAGCGCACTTTAAAATACATGCATTTAAATTCTTACGCGGCTACGCGCTAACAACGAAAAATCAACCAAAGCGTTCGTTTTCCAAGAGCGCAGTAGTGTGAGTCAATTATTCCGGACATTACACAGATAAATGTATTATGCGCGTATAGAACGCATTGTTAATGTGCACGCACGTCATCTCTTTTAACAATGGAATTTTCTATAACGCGTCCTTAGATTTGTACGCAGATCACTGAATAGAACGACGCACATATCAGATCCACACTTCTGCCCCGGTAATTGAACCTCATGCAGAGTCAGGCGCGTCTTACAGTGTAGGTATAGGAGTTAAATATGGTATCTATGCACCAAATCCTTACGTTTTGTGCCGTTTTTAAACAAATTCGCATCTCGAGACTTGCATCTCATGCATAATATAACTTTTTTTACATGATATACTGTCCGGATTGGGTGATCTATGTTTGTAATATCTTTGCAGAAACTAGGGTTCCTACATAGTATATCGTGTAAAGCGACTCTAGTAGGAACCATATGAGAGCGCCCTCTGTCGGTAAGACGAAAACGCCGGGCAGCCCCATTGTGTGGAAGTTATAACGGATTACTTAATAGTTAGAGTGATCATAGTTTTGGCTCTGAGTAGTCTTTATTTATGTTAATTCATTCTTGTCTTTTCCTTTTGTAGATCTTTATTATGGAGGAGAATCGATTAGTTTAGACCAAGCTCAATCATTTACATGCCCATATTGTGGTAAAATGGGATTTACGGAAGCATTGCTTCAAGATCATGTAAAGGCAGAACACACAGAGTCACCTTTAGAAGTGGTAAGTGTCATCTATTTAAATTTCAAGTGTTTGTGAGTGACCTCAGGGTTCTAGCCGGAAATGTAATCAAACCTTGCTGGAATATTATTCAAATATTGGAGGGAAAAGGTTAAGTACCTTCAGCATTACCCCATTCATAAGAGAAAACTGCTACAATTGGTCCACAGTTCTGTATTAAGTGGTCCTTCATCATTGTGGGCTAGAAATAAAAACTGGGTGGAAAAATATCAACCCGGGTTCAAAGTGAATTCATGTAAAATCCAAATGGGCCGGGTGCAGTACCTACTTAAAATGGCCAGACTAGAACCCTGGACCTACAAAAGTTGCACATATAAGGGGTAACTTGAAGCCCACAATGGCATTGCTACTATTTGAATAATGCTATTCAAAGTAATATCTGGTTGTCTTCTCGTCCCAGAATGCACTGATACAATTGATACAAGTAGCTTGTTCATGAACTTCATTAGTTGTTAGATTAAGAAGATGGTTCGTAAAATTTTGAAGTTTCAAGTTGAGGAGCTGCAAATACCAGATAGTTACTATAATACTTTGGTTACCTCCCCCACACAGGACAACATTTCATTGGGGTGGGGAGAAAGGATTTGAACTTTCTTTCAAGGGCATTTGTTTATTTAAACTTTGAAATAACTACAGTAATGCATTTTACACTTAGCAAAGAGTTCTTAGATTATGGGATTTTAGCTGTCATGTGACAGGTTTCCTCGCATTTATGCTTCTTCTCTGTATCAAGAAGATGCTGATGATCAACTTTAAACTATGTTCTCTTTACAGGTTTGTCCTATATGTGCAGCCTCCCCTGGAGGTGACCCAAACCATGTCACAGATGATTTTATAGCTCATTTAACTTTGGAGCACAGAATGCCAAGAGATACAGAAGAAACGGGCAATGCAAGGCATTTAAGAAGGATGTTCCATCCTGGTAGAGGTCTTGGCTCTCGATCCAGGCGGAACATGCATTTTGGTCAGGGTGGGGGTTTATCGTCTGGCGGTCCTATGTCTAGTTCACCAAACAGTCGCGATGCAATGGATCCAATTGCAGGTAAGTATTTCACACTCTTGCATGCATGGTTGGTTGGTGTGAATAAACAGCTCTGCATATCAAAAGATTTGTTGGAAGTTAGTTGCTGACTCATGCCAAGACATTGCAACTAAGATTTGTCTGTATGTAGCGTTGTGATATCAGTGGAGCCTTTGCCTATACTCTACAAAAATAACATGTGAGGAAATGCTGATTTCCAGTTTATTTATTAGTCCATTCTTTAGATTTTCAAAAAAGAATTTAGAGATAGAGCTCCTTATAAATCAGTGTACAAGCCATCATCCACTTGGTCTGAAGGATTCAGTTACCTGCTGTGATCACATCAAAGAATTGAGTCACGTGTGGTCAAAGTTTCTCGTGCCCGTCAGAATTTCACTTTATGAGTTAACCTGTTCTCTGTAGTATGGAAGTCTCTATTGATCATTTCAAATAGCATTTCCCTCAAATTATTAGAAAGGAATCATACTGCAGGGTGCTGAAACTTGCCCTCTTATACCAGTGCAAAAATTCTGTTTAGTATATCTTGCTTAAAAGAGCTCAAATGCAGATTCAAAACTGCATTACTTAAAAACCCAGTAATCTGGCCCCAGACTGTAAAAGTTCTCCTTAATAAGTTTGCTTCTAGCCCCTCCTCCAGTTAAATAAAAAAAAAGAAAAAAATACACCTCCCAGACAAAGCTAGAATAGCATGCACTGAATTTGGATTGCTCAAGGCCATGCCAAAGCTATTGTTTGAATAAGAGTCAATAAATGTGCTGGCGCCAAAATATAGAGATATGATCATATCCCTAAATTTGTTTGGGGCAAGATTGTAGGCCTTTAAATGGTTCAAATTCTCGCAAGTAGGCAGAATGGCTTGCAAACATTGGAACAGTTGAAATTTGCCATCTCAGTAGGATGGCAAGTCACAAGTTTTGGGGATAATATTATGAATATATTTTTGACTGATAGAAGTCTGCTTTTTAAAATCTACCAAATGAAAGTGATTTTCAAGGTTACAGATAACAATACCCCCCCTCCTCCACTCCTTCGTTGGAGAGTGTTGGTATGTAATGCCTTACACAGATAGAAGTTTATTGGTTATTCACCAAGAAAATGATGTTTATCATCATTGAGAATACATACACTAGAGTCTGAATCAGGGAGTCTGCTGTATTACATGAAATTTTTTCCTGTGTACTTTTGGAGAAATTTAAACATGGCAGTTATGAACTTAAGTAAATGAAGAGAATTGTTTCATGTTGAGGAAAAGTTTTAATATCTTAATATGAATAGTTCATATTTGTAAAAAGTTTTTAAATTTTTTTTCACTGCTAAGAACCATTTCAGTGTTGCATGCTTACCCTGTTATCTAAAGGTCTCAGAATACAAAATTCTTATCATTAAAATTGTGAGAAATGGTTCTTCAAAACACCATAAATTTCTCAGATTAATTCGTTGACAAAAGATTGCAAATTAGCATTGATACCACACATATATGCAGATGGACATAAAATGTATGCAAATTAATACTTTTTGAATCAGATGAGGCATCCATTTGATTGGTGTCATATGTTAATATCACTTGTATTTGACCATGACACTTGTGCTATGCCACCTGTGGTTCTGATTTTTGTGTTTAATGTGCAGTGTCTGTATATTTTGCCATGAGAAAATTAGTTAAACGGTTTTGCTTTGAAAACTAATGTATCTAGAAACCTGCATTTAACTATGAATCAAGGTAGCTGTACAGTTTGACATTAGGTTGCATCTAAATGAATTCTGTAAGTTCTAATATCAAATACTGAATTAAAATGTGTTCATATAGGCATGATTATGGCTTCAAACTCCTCCTGACAGCTGTGAGAGAAACTTGTGGGGATTGGAGGGTTAATTGGATTAAGACATTCTTGTAGTGTTGGTACAAATTCTGGAGTCATAGTAAAAGATTCTGAGTACCAAATTGTTTAGACTCCAAGTTAAAAGTGCTAAATGTCATAATGAGTACAAAGCCACAAATACAAATATGAGCACAGGAAAATAAACTCTTACACATACCACAGGACTTTTCAATGGCTGTGATGCCTAAATAACTGTTGGATAATCGTCAGAATCGTTGTTACTAGCTGAAGAGAAAAACTTACTAATGGATACAGAATAAGATCAGAATAGCCAGTCTTGTTTTGATACTTCATTGAATCCTATGAAATGACATGTAAACTCCAAAGTATAAGTTTTGTGCATATTTTTGACATTATTGCAAATAAATTGGGAGTCGCAATTCCAAGAAGAGTGGAGTTGCTAGTCAACTCTACTGTATGTAGCCAATTTGCTCATTTTGGCTGTGCCCTTTTTTAAGCTTAATTTTAGCCCTGCAAGCTCTTGAAGTAGTTCAAGCCTGCCACTAAATTGATATATTTAAAGACAATACAACAGTTTCCTGGATTAAATTCTTTTAAAAAAGGTGAGACACATCAGCCAATTGTGGGCATTTCCAAGAGTTGATGGATGGTAATATTAGGCATGAAAATGATTGTAATCAGCATGGTAAAGATAAGTAAAATCTGCAGAAAGACATGAGATGAGTGTGTTACACCCCTGCTAACCTCCCTTGAAAATAGCCACTGCTTGTTGTTTGCTTTGCATTTGGTCAATCCTTTATCTGCTTTTTACCTGCCTAAGATGGATTCCTGGGGGTTGCGATCAACCTCGAACACATGCATGTAAAAAGAGTGACTTGCTTGCTTGACTGATTATGAACATTGCCAGTAACATTCTATTTCAAAGAACTTTTATCTCAACTCTCTGGAGCGAGAAGAGCAGCGGGAAGCGGGAGTGGTAACTCGGCGACAGCTAGCCAACTTCACCAACTGCAGCTGATGCAGCTACAGCTAGAGCGGCAACAGCAACAGGCCCAGCAGGCCCAGAGTAGCCAGGTAAGTGGTATTCACATTAGTGATAGACCATTTATACATGTTACAAAGCTCACAAACTGAATTCTAATGGTCCATTCCCATCATCATAGGACATTTATGTTCTGAGATGTAAAATGTTGAAGTTCATTCACAAAGTTCCTTCACATAATTTAAAATGGTAGATTGTGCAATAATTTTGAAGGTGGCCAAATTTCTTGTCAAGACCTGTATTTTGAGGAACAAAGGTCAATAGGTGTTCCAAATTACGTCAGTCATTAAAAACTTGAAAAAGTCTTAAAAATTCAGGGACATGGAATTAAAATTCAGGGACATGGAATTAAAATTCATAGGGTGCAGTGGGTATTGTCACAAGGGAGCTGACCAATTACAGTTGTGTTACAGTAGCATTTGTGTAGTTTGGTTTGTGAAGAAAAGTTACATCAGCACCATGATTGACTTACCTTTAACATGATTCTGCTCTCTCTCGATTCTGCTCTCTCTATGTCGCCATTTGTCTCTGTTATACCCTACTTTGTAATTTTCTGATATGAGCAGATTGGTTCTCTGTCTGATGTTTATTCAATAAAGGCTTGTGCACACTGCACCAGCATGACTGCAGCCTGATGCAACTCTGCTAGACCACTTGTGGTGGACAAGCTGGAGGAAATTGTTGGCAGCTAGGTATGAAGTTGTCAGGTTGCAGTTGGATTGTTTGCCGCACATTGTACAGACTGGACTGCATTGCGATTCAATCACCTTTAGCTACCCTGTTCATATGGGGGCAGCCGTTTTGACACTTTGACACAGCACCTTTTCATGGGCTATCCCAAAGAATCAGGAAGCAGTCGGGTTGGTGACAGCCACATAATATCATACTCAACTGCCCCTGATTCCATGATGGATATTAAAAATGACTGATATACCCGATTTGGTCACAAGGATGACCTACTGTTGGATCGCAGTCTGGTCGGGAACAAAATTTGGCTCTTGCTACACCAAGCTGTTTTTCAGATGCACTGTTGGGCCGGTGGAGTGTGCTCTGACCTTAAGAATACTTTGGGCTTTATATCCATTGCTAGAAAAACTGCAATAATTTGAAGGTTATTCTTGCCCAAAGGTAAAGTTTATGTAATATATGACTTATAAATTCTGTCTCACACTGTTTTCCTTTTATAACACATCCAGTGGCATGACTTGGGGGCTTTGCCAGCCTTCTAAGTGTTAGAGGGGTAGCAGGGAGAGGGAATGAGGGAGGGCTAAGTCTTTACCACCCCCCATTTCATGGCACAGAGAAATATTTGTGCTGATATGATCTGATATGTCACCATTTCATCTCAGAAAATTCTTGTGGGGTGCCCCCTCCCCCTCCCTTTTTTGAGCAGGCCATGTCACTCGGCATGACATACATGCAGTGTGATGCTTAAAGGTAAGACTTATTTTATTTGTGGGAAATGACAAATATATAATCTGCCATATTTCTTTCATTAATTTCCATCCAGGGTACAGCTAGGTCTCAAGTGGAGAGGTTAACAGTACCTGCCCCCAGAAGGCAAGGCAATTTAGCAGCCAGTAGTAACCCAGGCCAAGGGTCATCTTTATCATATAGTGCTGTGGTAGAAACATCACTTTCTGCATCCAATACTAATCAGAAGGAATCACAGTTCTTACTAGCTAGGTGAGTATTTACTGCAACTAGCTCACAGTGGGACGATCATTTATTTTGTTTTTAAACGGCAAAACATGGGACAAAATTTTTCTTTCCAGTATGCAAGTTTTATTTTAATGTTTTTTCTTTTTTGGTTTTCACTGATTAGAGAAACCTTTGCAATCATTATAGTGTGTGTATGTTTGTGTGTACATGTGTTTGTGACACTTGTTTGTGACACTTGATGTCTAAAGAAGGGTAAATGTGAAAGTTCTCATACTTGGGATTTGGCTGCATCTTTTTGAGAAGAACCCTATCATTTTGGTGGCGGTCAAAGGTCATGTGAGACCACCAGAGATTAACACTGAAAATTTTGTCTATGTGATATTTCAAGGTAGGAGTCATTGATACTTTCATACTTATTGATTCCTTGCCAAAGGCAGGATTCTTCTGTGCAGTCATGCTGGCAAGTGTGTCGATGTGCTTGTTTGTGATACTTAGCATGTAAACACAATATCTCTAGGTAGCAATGACAGGTACTTTTCATACTTTGTATATTGATTTGCCATGTTCAGAGGAAGCATTCCGTTATTTCTGATGGGAGGACAAAGGCGGTTTGAGGTCACCACAGGTCAAAAACTGAAAACTTTTGTAAGAATGAAATTTCCATATAGCAGTGATGCTTTGTTTTCATATTTGGTATATGGATTTCTCCCATTGAGAGAAGAATCCTGTTATTTTTGGTTGTCAGAGATCATTTGAGGTCTCCAGAGGTTAAGAACAGAATCCTTGTGAACGTGATACCACAAGATAGGAATGGTGGATGTTTTTCATACTTGGTGTAGGGATTTGTGTAATTAAGAGGAAGGACTCTGTCGTATCTGGTGGAGGTCAGAAGTCATGTGAGGTCACCAGAGGCAAAAAAGTAAAAATCCTTGTAAACATAATATCTCAAAGAAGAAAGCAGGGGTAATTTTCATATTTGGCATGTGGATACATTATAATAGTCAGAACATGTACACTTAATAGTTTTTGGTAGAGGTCAAAGGAAATCTGAGGTCACTGGAGGTGAAAGTATGAAAACCTTAGAAATTGCTTGTAAGCACCTTGTTTCAAGGTAGGAATGGTGGACACTTTTTCTTTCATACTTGGTATATGGATTTATCACATTAAGAGGAAGAACCCTATTAATTTTGGTGGAGGTCAGAGGTCATGTGAGGTCAGCAGAGGTCAAAAACCAAAATCCTTGAAAACGTGATATCTCAGTATAGGAAGAGTGGATACCTTTCATACTCAGTATATGACTATTATCTGAAAATGAACCCTATTGTGTTTGTGGAGGTTAGAGGTCAACTGAGGTCACCATAGGTCAATAATGCAAACCCTAAACACAATATCTCAAGTTAGGAAGCATGAATAGTTTGTATACTTAGCATGTGGGTGTTTTGTAGTCAGTTGATGCACCTTATTGTTTTTGATAGGGATCAAGGTTGTATGAGGACACTGAAGGTATAAAACCTTGGAATTTGCTTGTAAATGGATATCTTAATATAGGAATGATAGATATACTTGGTATACAGGTTTGTCGTATTGAGAGGAAGAAACCTATTGTTTTTTAGGGAGTCAGAGGTCATTTGAGGTCACTAAAGATGTAAAAAAAAACTGAAAATGTGATATCTTGAGATAGGAACCATGGATACTTTTCATAATTGGCATGTGGATGCATTATAGTCTGTAGACAATCTCTTCTGTTTTTGATACAGGTCAAAGGGTTTCTAAGGTCATTGGAAGTCAAGTGTGTAAACTGCTTACAATTATAATATGTCAAGAGGGGCTTCATTGATGGAGCACATACTTAGCATATGGATGCCCACATATTGGGTAATTAAATCCTCTATTGTTTTTGGTAGAGGTCAAAAAGTCACCTTGGGTCACAGAGGTCAAAAGTGAAAGCCTTGTAAATATGATATCTCATTAAGGGTGACCTTGAGGATCATAGAGTCCTGCTTTCCTCCTACATGTCAGGGTATACAGTCAAAAGCAGCTACACAGCTGATGAACTTATCTGAAGTAGCCCTTTGCACACCAGTTAAGTTGTGAATTTGTATGTTTTTTCAAAGCAGTTCAAGTCTTGATCATACTCCATTGAAACTAATCAAGTTAGTTCTTGCTCTCACTATTACAAGCAGTCTCTCTGGTGGCTTTTTGTGAAGTCTTGTGTCAGTTCAGGATTGTTACTCCTTTTGGAAGTAGTTTCAGGTTTCTACCTGAAGTAGGAGGTAGTCTGCAGGAGTTTTCTTGAGAAGCATTTGGTGATCAAACTGTAGACTGGAGACCTTGGAAAGTGAAAGTACTCAAAATATTTTCAGAGGCCAGGAATCACTAGGCCTTTTGGCTTTCTGGTCATGTGGAAGCATTATGTTGGATGGATTTGGTAAAGGTCAAAGGTCATTTGAGATTTCCAGAGGTCAAACATTGAAAGCCTTGTTAACATCTGAAGATCTATCTAAAGATAGAAATCATAGTGTTAATGCATCACGTCAATGAAAGAAGTGGTCCAGTTTGTACATTGTGAATTATTTGCAATGAAACAGCTGAAAACTAGCCTGTTAAGGTGATCAAAACCTATGCATTTTGGTGTTCTGGTTAAATCCTTCTCCCCATTTGAATATGCTCTTGGTTTCAAATTCATGTTACATAAGAGGATATTACAAAGTAAAGACCAATGTTTCATATTAAACATATGTATGAGAATGTGATGCATTAGATTTTGCTCTACAGACTGCGTATCTTTTATTACATTCTTAAAGTCCTGTGTAAAGTATAATTGGGGCCCACATGTCTGGATTTGCATCCATACTGGTAGAATCCTTTGTTTGTCCCTCACCTATCTTGTTGTAGCACAAATACCAGGAGATGAAAGACAGCTGAGTGGGTACCCTGGGAATGCTCCCACCTTAGTTGCTTTGCATTTCCCCAACTTTTTCCCTTATTCCTGGCAGTAGTGGTTCATATTTTCTGTCACAGTTGATTCAGTTTTCAGGGTTCTGCTCAGGATTGCTTGAGTGCCCTCAGCTTTTTCTTGTGATAGGGCATCATTCACCTCTTCCCACTATTTATTTCCTGGTTTTCTTTAGCCCACTACTTGCTTTCTTTGCATTTGGATCATCATGTGTTGAATCAATGATTTTATTAGGGTTTTAAATAGGCTTTCACGGTAAACAGATTATTCTATCGATACCGGTTTTAACCAGTTTAGATTCAGTATGATTATTGCATAAGAAGATCGAAAAATCGAAAAAATCGAAATAATCGTAAAAATCAAAGTAATCATAAAATAATTGAAAAAAGTCGTGGAGAGAGGGTATATTAATCATCTCTTAGACCGAAAAACTAAAGATTTTGTGCAGTTTGTAAGGCTAGACTGGGCCCCAATTTGGCGCTCATGTACAGGTCATATACAGTACACACTGTTTGGTGACCCTGCATTCCGCGCAATGGGTTACTTTTAACAAGTAAAGTATGGGGAGAAAAAAACGGATTATAATCGAATTTCGATTATTAGGGGTCCGATTATATCGATTGTCTTTTCTGGAAATACCGTGAAAGCCTAGTTTTAAACCCAAGGAGCAAAGTTTCTTTCATTAGAGTACCATGGAAGTGTACTTGAATTTCATTTATGGAAATCTTATCTGAGAACTTGACTTTTTTATTTCATTACCAATTCAAGATAGTTAACATTGTAACAGCTGTCAAAACCTGTGTGCTTGAGAAATTTAGTTTCTTGACACAAATGGTGGAAGTAAGCTTTCAGTGTACCAACCCAGTTTAAATGTGTTTTTGTCTCCATGCCCAATATTGCTTGGTATTGTGATGGGGTTGGTTCTATGTACAGTTATTTGTTATCTTCACTTAGCAGAACATTTAAACCATGCTTAGTAGAACTTCTTAACCATACTTTTTCATTGTTTATAACATTTCTAAGTAAGATGATATGTTTTTTGATTTTTCTTTGAATCTAGGATACATGAACCAACATTTTCAGAAATGGAGCTACAATCAGCAGAAGTTGAAAATGCCAATCGCAGCTTCTTTGTGCAAGATTTGATACTATCAACACTCAATGAATCAGATACAGAATCGGAAACACCGTCGATAGAGGGTGCTGACATGCCCTGGATAGAGGGGGCGGAAGGCACAGGGGAGGATACAGAAGAAAGGCCGGTAGAGATGTCTGAAACAGTTTTAAAATTAGGATCTTTGAATTTGAAAGACAGAGAGGAGTTTGCATAGCACAGGTTGAGGTGTGTGTGTGTGTGTAGTGTGACCATTGACCTTTGACCTGCTGATGATTATGTCTCTGTCTGTGTGTCCCAGCAATTAACTCTTGGTCTCAGCAGCATTTGTTAAGTGTACATAGCGAAGTTATATCTGTTGGACAATGAAAATGAAAACGATCAAAGCTAACCAAGTATAGACTCGTTGAATGTTTCAAAATTCCTCCTCGTTTGCAATATTTTGTTGCCTTTTGAAGTGCAATGGATGATGGCAAGCCCTGTCCATTGTCATATTATACACAGAGCAAGCTAAGCTGACATGGAGGGGTTGTAGGAAGGTATGGTGGGGATATTATTAACATTAAGTGTATGGTCTGCTGTTATAGAGTATGATATTCATTATTTATATCACTGACCTGGAAACTCAGAAGTCTAAGTGAGTTATTTTAAGAAGGGGCTCATCAGATTTAGGTTTTTATGAGTACTTTACTCCAGGGTAGAATTGTCATTCTTTGTCCTGGATTTATACATTACATCAGGAGTGCAGTCTTGATTAACTATTGCATGTTCTTGATAGCAAGAACTTAATTACAGTGAAGAATCATCGTTCCTTGCCCAGGATTCAGGCGCTGCATCTGGAGTGTAGGTGTGATCCCACAAACTATTATATATGCTTGATGGCAAGCACTTTGATGGAAAAAAATGTTTAGAGGACTGGCCAAGCATAACAAAACTGTAACACTTTTATATAATAGGAAGCAGTCAAAACCTACTTAATACACAGTACGGTAGTAAAAATGTAGTTAACAGCATTTTGAAAGGAAACTATTGTATGCATGGGAATTATGGTGTATGAAATAGAAATAGTGTTTGGCAATCTCTTGTAGAATGCCATTCTGGTAGCTGCAAATAATTGGTCTTTAAAATTTTGTAGAATTTGTCCAAGTCTACTTGAATTTCATTTCTCTGAGTTTCTGCTTCTCATTTGGGGTTCTGTGTATGTTATGCAAGATTTAAGGGTTAACTTCCTACAGTGACTGTAATCAGCTATGTTCAAAGCCTTTGGGTCCCACCTTCTTGAAAGAAGTGTGGTTATTATTGCCTTATTTTCCTTTGTAAAATTTCCCAACTGTTGCTACATTTTTTAAGTGGAATGCAGAGCATTTTGTGAATTTGTGGTCTGCACGAATGGTCAAGTTAATCAGAATCACTGTGATGAAGTAAAGAGACTGATGTTGCATGTGCCATGATAATACACCAAGTTTTGGGAAGTACTAGCCCACTAAGTATGCATGCTTGGCTCAGTTGTGGATGGTAGAACAAATGTTGCCATAATATACACACACATGTACGAAGTGCAAGCATGCAAAGCAGGCTGGTTTGACTCCATTCAAAATGACAGAACAATGCTGCCATGATATAAACCAATATGCTTAAAGTGTAAGTATGTTAAGTAGGCTAATGCTGTTCAACACAGAAATGTTAGCTACAGAAGTTCATGTGACTGCATGGCCTCCATAAGCCTTGGATAATCATGTTAGTCTTGTCTTGTCTTTTCTTTGCAGTTAGTATACATGTATTCAAAGAATATTCAATTTTCTTGGTTTCTTGAAGCTGCAAGAGCTGAGGAGAACAATATCACCTTTTAAGAGTCCCCCCCCCCCTCCAAGAAAAATGTTACTTTTAGCTAATTCTATGGTGTGAAGATATTAGTGGAAAGCAAAAGGTTGTTGTGCTTGTCAGTAGAAAATGGAAATTTCAACTTTTCCATTGTGTGACAAACTCCTGATTAAAGCAGGACATGACATAAACCTTGAAAACAGCTCAGCAAAAGTGAATATTAAGTTTGATTTCAATACCCTTATTTCAAGACAGGCCAAGCTTAAGATTGAGCATAACTCTTGATGAAACAGTACCCTGACTGTAGCATTGAGGGACACTGGGAATCATGAAGGGGATTCAAGGGCAATGGATTTTGCCATCTGTGCTGTAGCATAGACTGTGTCAAGCCCTGCTTAACTACTAACTCCAGAAGTATAAAGTGGGCTCATTTGAAAACTCACCCCAGGAGGAAGAACTTTTTTTAATCTTTGTTTTCAAAGCACTGTTTATATAGAGTAAACCACAAGCCTTGCTGCTGCCATTTTTTGCTTAGAAATAACTCTTTTGTATTATTAGAGGACATAATGTCAAATTCATCAAAACTTAATAACAAAAACTTACTTAGCATGCTTTGAGAATTCAACAACATAACATTACTGTGTAGACAAAAGACTTTTTAAGGTGAGCTGGATGCCACTGTCACAGAGCTTTGGAACATGACCCCTCTATCCTTTGGAAGCATTAGGGGAAGAGCTAATTTTTGAAGAACTATATGATCAAGGCTTGATTAAAAATAGTAGCAAGAGTAGTTAGAATTCCTCACATTTTGCAAGTGTCTTACTCTAAGCTTACAAATTCTGTTAGTACCAAATGTCAAATGTTCTTTGTCCGAGAATGGGAGAAGAAACAAAAGGTATACTGTATTCTGTCAAAGATATTGGAAGACTTCTTTTTGTTTTGATCTGTGATTACAACTGCACTGTGTTTAACTGATTTAAATACAGATTATGATTATTAAGTATCTAGTTCGACATGGACATCATTTACCCAATTAGAATGCATATCAGAGGCTGTTTCATCTGCCACAATAGTAGGCCTTATAGCAAAAAATGTTAGAATAATTACTAAAATGTAATTTGTCAGTTTGCTCAAGTTGATGAAGGCTGTAAGTGACTTAAGTTATGCTGCAATCTGTCTGTTTTATACCCTTTGAGAGCAGAGAATTTCTGTGGCAGACAGGTGTGCCCAGAATGGAGTGGACTTAACATCCACTTCATGTGCCACAGCAGACCTGCAGTCACATTGGTGTGTGAGTAAAACTTTGGCATTTTATGAATTTACCCAAGATATATTCTTGCAGAAGAATACCAAACTGTGTAAGAATTTCTTGCCAGATATTTTTCAGAGATCTGTTCTGAGAAGGTTACACACCCTAAAAATTTATGTTTTCTTATTTTTTATTTGACTTCGAAACTTACAACTGATGAGGATGATGAGACCTAATTGTTGATGAATAAGTTATAAAACAACTATAATATTTACTTTCATGGGTTTAATTAAATGGGGAAATCAATGATCTTTTGGGGGCAGTTATGGCAAGCGCACATATACGACTGTATTTTTTACTAAGACAACTAATAGTTATTACCGTGCATGAAACTACTACTAAAAAGAAAACATGAGAAGCTCACATGGGGAAAGAAATTTGATTGCCAAATTGTTCACAAATGTAGTATTATATGTAGCATGTTTGTTTTCACCAAAGTATAACTTAATTTTGTAACAAGATATTGTATTTTGAACACTGTTCGTTACCTTAGCAAAATGTCTATCATTTACGATGAAGTATTCCATACAAAACAGTAGTCCTCTTGTTACAACTTGGAAGGCCTTGATGGCTGAAAGAAACAGTTATGATAATGTTTATTTTGAGATAAAGCTAGCAATTGTGTGGATTACTAACCCTTACCCTGATTTCATACCCCAAACCCATCATTAGTAAGCTTGAGCTGAAGTGACATTTTAATTTTGAAGTGCTGCAGTAAGTTACAAGCATAGGTGTACGAGATTTTTTGTGCAGCAAGGGCTAAGCTTTTTGTGATGGGAGGGGGGCAGCAGGGGCTAAGCCAGTTCCCAAGAAAAGCCTGTACTTCCCGAGAAAATTGACCAACTTGTTTTTAACTTTTCCACGAGATTTGGTAGAGAAAAATGTTTGGTTTTTCCTGAACCAAGGATGGTTGCATCCAACCACGTAGTATGCATATGGTTACCAAAAATAGGCTTTTTGACTTGGAGATTGACAAAGAAATTGTATATTCTCTATAGTGGCTCCAGTTTAGTTTAACTTTATAGGTTATGTCCTAAATGACCTTTGTAAGGCTGTATAGTTTCAGCTATGATCTAGATGTTTGAATCTCATAAAAGTGTGAAAGAGAAATGAAGTTCATATGCAATTGAAATTAACCTTTTCTTACTCATACTTACCACTTATTCACCAAACTGTGAGGTGCATTTTTTTTTTTTAATTTTCCATTCAGAAGTGTGAATGTACTGCTATGGTAGGGATTTGGTTGATTATAGCTAAACTTGAATGTGATTGGTGTTTTGACAACCAGTTGGGACAAACATGTTATGCTTCAAAGCATGCTGCAGTGTATAGTTTTGTATGCTCTGTAGCATCTTTCTGCAGTTCCTAACCTATCCTGGGATATTTGGGATATTAACATAAATTTAAATATTTCTCGTACTGCATCGTTCTGCAGTTTTTCATACTTTGAAGCATGAATTGAGAGAAAAGTACAGAAAAAATTGTCCCACCTGGGTGGTTTGCAACATCAGTTAATGAATATTCATGGCAAACAATGTGCAAGCACTACATAGACCCTTTTCCAAATAGGAATTACAAAGGATTGTGGGATATAGGTTTGGTGTGTGTTGTTTTTGTCCACAGTAAAATGCCATTGACAAAAACGACCAATACCAAAACTCTATCCCATAATCCTTTGTAATTGCTAATTGGAAAAGGGTCTATTATCACATTTAGATGAAAAGTTAGGGTTATATCCATGAGGAAATATATTTCCATAAACAAAGGAATGCATTTCCTTCGCACATATCCGTTAGAGGTGTGCTTTTTCAGAAGGATATATCCATTAGAAAATGTGTGATAACTGGGTGGTGCAAGATACAAATGGTTGTGTACCACTGGGTGGCACCAATGCTATATATAAATGAAGTGTCAAAGAGCCTTCAGATACAGAAGATACGAAAGAGGTCCATTAAAAGGATAATAACTCGTATGTCTTTCTTGTTTCAAAGGGCAAAAATGTATTAGTTCAAAATTTATTACTTACAGGGTCCTTGCATTGCTATCAGAAATACCACGTCCAGCTGTTTCTTTGTTGTCTTTTGTAATACTGTATCCGTATTCGCTTTGAACTGCAAAATTGGTCATGTTTACCATAAAATACAAAATGTGGCGGTGAAGGAATTCAACTAGAAACACCATGTAGTCTTAACAGGATTGGTGTCAGTAGCAAGTAGGGATCCCTTTTTGCACAGCCCCCCCCCTCCCCCTGCCATCAAGATTTCACCACAGCCACATTTTCATCTTGCTTCCCTCCTCCCCCACTTCCTTTCCCCCATCCCCATTCCCCCTCCCACCAACTTTAAGGATTTTTAAGTGTGTGACCATAATGTAGAGCTGTCTTGTTTGTTGTCATTGAGCCACAGAAATAGCAGTCTAATGAAGGAAGAAATCTAAGAGCACCTTGTAGAATCATTCGTCCTTACAACACTCTTGCTCGATGGTAGCATGTTGTCCATCATTTTAATAACCATTTTGCTCAAGTTTTGTCAAGTTGCAGAAGTTGCAGAGTGAGAAATAGAATGTAAGAAATAATTATAAAGCTTAAAAGTAAATTTTGGCAGCCTTAGTGAAAAAAAACCTGCTCAGAGCACCACACCAAGAAGTTTAGGGTGGTGTTAATTCAGTAAGTTATACCAGTATATGAAAGTTTTGAACTAATCGTAATCTTTCTGTCAACCATTTAAATGGCAGACAGCTCGTAGACAGTCAGTGCCATGGTAAAGTATCTGGATGCTGCAGTGTAGAGATTTTTCACGTGACGTCAGCATGTTTCAATTTGGCATACTGGCTGTCACTGCTCATGCGTAAAAGACTGCAGAATCTTAGTTACAATTGTTATGCACTGGGCGCCTGGCCGTCAAAATAGAGAGACGCGCGAACGCGGTGACGTCAGTGAAAAACATCCATAGTAGCCTACTTTGAAAAGTAATTTTGAGCTGGTTCTTCATGTTAATGTTTTGTTTAATTATATTGCACTGCAGTATAGGTATAACGGCAGTATTTCAAATGGAGAACAGTATTTAGCACTTAACTTCTCATTACAGGGAGTAAATCAGAATAAACTTTATGTCAAGATCTAAATCTGTCAGGGAATGAAAAATAATTTAAAGAGTTCTGCATCGTTTTGCCAATTTGTGCAAAGCTGTGGTAAATTTGCTGCTTATGTATGTCATTGTGCTTGGCCGTTTTGATATATAAGTGTATATGTACGAAGGAAGTGCAGGCAACCCCCATGTTTGGTATTAAGGGAAACCCTGGCATAGACCTGCACCTGGTGTGAGGTTGGATTGATATATCACGACCATAATTTTAGGCTACGATGGAGGTCTTACACGTATATTTAAGTTTTGCCATTCTGTTCTTCCTCTGTTTCAGCTTGTTCTTGCTATCCATAAATTTACGTATAAGATCCAACTTCATATGTGACATGTTTTCGTCAAAAATCAGAGAATATTGAATTACAAATAAGCAAAATGACTTCAGACTGTTTTGTTTGTATTGTCTTTTTTTAGGCCTAGGCATGTCTCATTGTGTCCCATATTCTGGTAACATAACATCTGAGAAGTATGAAAAACTCTGGAGCATTTTAACAACCCCAAAATGAAGGTTTCTGTACTTAGTCTGAATTGCAGTTGAGGGAGAAGGGGTGGTGGGGCAGTCATGTCATTGGGAGAGGGGTGGGGAAAATGGATTGCAAGTAGTGATGACTGCTGTATGTCCACATAGTTGTACAGGCAGTTACAGAATTGAAAAACATGAAATCGATTAAATCTCTCTTGATCTGGAAGTCCTCTGGCTGGTTGAAAAAAAGTTGAGCTAAACATTGTGAATTTGCCATTTGCTGCCAAGTATGGGTCCAGAGACGTCCACTGAATGGTTCAAGAGCAAAGATGCGTTTGATTTGGAGGACAACTTGGTTACAGGTTGTAAGAAACCGACCGGGGGCTATCACAATAGTTTGCCCCGAAGTTGGTGTCAAAATGGAGAAACCAGGACACGGAAAATGACAGAAACCAGTCGATGTCAATTTCAAGGTCTTTTTTATCCGAAGATAATCTCCGCCGGAGTGAATACACTGAAATTAAACTGAGCCGTAGCTTGCAGGGGGATGAGGAAGTTGCCCCCTGAGATTTTCCAAAGTGTAAAAAAAAAAAACTACTGAAAATTTCGCCATCCCAAATATGATTTAAGGCCCTTAGAACCCGGGAAGTCGGAAATATGGGTTCCTTCCCCCTTATTTTCCCTGGGAAGTACCCTCAGACGCGTTCTTATGTGGCTGACTTCTGACGATTGAACGAACCCTCTTCAACATGATACGCGAGCAAAGATTTTTAGTATTGTTACTCATACCGTGCGACAATATGCTTTTATGCAGTAGCATATGATTACTTGTAACTATTTATGCTAAACACAATGAGCTTGTTAAGAACAATTCAAATCAAATGTAACCTTTCGGTCTGAATACCAAATTTGTTTCTAAAACACGAAATGTTAAACTAGGGAATGTTTAGATGCAACTTATAGATGTAGAAGGTATAGAATGTGCCATTTTTCCCATCTGGGAAGTATTTTCGACCAAAGGATCTTCTTGGAAGGCCTTCGTTACGGCCACGCGCCCACCGATGGTGGACCCCCAGTGGCTAACCAAGAGGGACAGCACGCACCGTGTACCAGTCTTGCGGGTGGGGGCATGTCACTGCCGAAAAATACACTGAGAGAATTTCTAATTATATGCCTATAGTCTGTTCAAAGCTTTACAAAAGATAGGACCATTTTAGTATCGATGCACGGGTGACAAAGGAAGGGTCGGCCAGGGTGTCAACTATCTACAGGCACGCCACTTGGTGCTCTGCTAAGATAGTGTCATGAACTAACCCCCTCCTCCAAGAGATTTCCCCCAGGCTACAACTGACCCAGTTAAAAGATGTGCAAAGTGCGACTATTGTTCTATTCCTCTTCTTATAACTTCTAGGAAGAATTTCATGTACAACATTCGGGTATTAACTTCAGGTATAGATTGAACTACATTCATCTTCAAAATTGACAGCATTTTATCTCTTCCAAATATTTGAACCAACACACGCAATAACAGCGTCAAAGCACGCACTTAATTCATGGCGAATTATGGGCCCTGGGAAATGGGGGGGGGGGGGCAGATATGCAGATGGTAGCCAAATTCATGTGACATTAATATCTCTCCTATCTTCCACTCTTGCCGCTGATTGTAACAGTTCATTAGATGTTTTTACTCACCATTGTCCACTGCATTGACTGTCCAGCTATAGTTCTGTTTACATCTATTGTGTGGAATTAATGAAGAACAGATGATTTGTACAGGTTGTACCTCTAACTGGAGTATTGGAATGTACATCAGCTGGTAGCCTAGACCGTTAAAAATGCATGTAAAGTGTTGTAGATTTACAAAATAAAAAATATAGAAATACAAAGGGGATACGGGAAAGGTGCTATATTTAGAACAAATCAACGGCACTCTTTCTGTAGTTTTGTGGATTCTTTATTCTTTGTTCTGTAATTCTAAAGAATTTTTTACGGTGAACACTCAAGAAAGAATTACTTTGACCCAACCATCTGTGAAATTTTCAAAGATAAAGAGTGTATCAAGTAAGCTAGGCCACCGAGGACGGAAGCTTATGCAGGATGTGTATCAATTAGCATCTTCCAACCCGACCACTTGGCCTGACTAATGCATATTTGGTTGGGTTGTTTATCTGCCCCACTAGAGGGAGAGGTATCTAAAAGAAGGAACCCTATGAGACATTTTTGTTCGTCAAAGGTATTTTTTCCATCTGATTTATTTTCTTTCTTTCGTTGAATTTTCAACATGAATTGTTTCTTTGAAATGGTTACCGTCCTCACTAAACACTGAACATTGAAAATATTTGTTACATTTGATGCAACACAAAGTTAACAACTTAAAAATCCTCAGATGCCCTACATAAACAGTATTGACTTTTATGGTATGAAATACTAATGAAATAGTCTTAAGTATCGTTAAGCTTAAAATAACTCAAAATAATTACTGAATGCTTCTGTTCGCCAAAAGTAGCTCAGATGCAAAATGGTGCTGTCTTTGGCAAAGTTTCAAACTGATCATATGTTGAAAAATTCTCATACTTAAGTGGATCGTTCCTGGTTTGTTGGGAGTAACGGCATGGTGTGGTGTCACGTGAAGGGGTGAAATTCTTCCCCTTGAGAAAGTTTTGTCTATGTAAGGTGGCTTAGATGCTAAATGGTGCTATCTTTGGCAAAGCTTTGGACTGATTTCATGTTTAGAAATTACCTTTTATGATACCTTGGTTGTGACATGGCTCCTCTCCAATGCTGGTACCATGAGATCGGCTTAGCATGTAGTGGTGTCGCCAAGAGGTTAGGGCATGGAAACACGTCCCCCAAAGAAAACGCTTACGGTGCCCCCGTGTGCTCCGACGATCTACTGTCACTTTCCAGTCAGTCAGGGGCCTTAACTTGCCGAAAAAGGGTTCTCGAAACTACATTTTTGCGGTGCTCCTCGCGCGCTTATCTTTTCTTTGTGAACATTGTAAAACACTGCTTTACTGGGATATATTCCAGAGTAATCATCTATTTTGAACAGCTATGGGACCACTGTGGCCCTGAATCCTCCCCCATTCAATATAATTCCCACATTAATTAATTCTTAGTCCAATTTTATGTTCGAAAAATACATAGATTGCGATCATTTGTTTCTGTTTTTTAACGCGGATAATTAAATAGTCTCATCTCATAGGCTAATGTCCGTTTATTTTAACAACTGGTGCCTTAAAATTTTGCAACAGGAACTTTGCCCACCTGAATCCTTGCCAGATCCTTGCCGGATCCTTGCCAATCATCACATAAGGGATCATAAAGTGACAATACCTCCGTAAGGAGTATAAGTTCTTGTATGAAAATTTCTTCAACACTTAATACCAAACTTTTCCGCATGCTCAATTCTCGCGTGCACCGTGGGTGGTCTCTGCGGACACTAACCATCCCTTTTTCTGATTTATTACTGAAGAAAATGCAGTAAATATATTTCTCATAATTACAATTTTAAGGCACCCAAAACCCAATAAATCAAACACAAGGGCTTCTTTTTCCAAAATTTTTGTGGCGAGTCCCTGGATGATCCTCCGTAGATGCACCTTCGATGCTATAATGCGAGGGCTCCCTCTTCCCAGACAACACACCAGATTGGGCCCCAATTGGGTCCTAATAGGGCTACCGATCGGGCCCAAATTAGGCTGCCCAACTGGGCCCCAACAAGTTTTGTCAGCCAGCCCCAATGTGGACCCAATTGCGCTGACCAACTAGGGCCAGAGTGGGCCATGATCGGGCCCAGATAAGGCTTTCCAAATTTGGCCATGTGGGCCCTAATTAGGCCCCAATTGGGCTAACCGATCAAAACCAGTTGGGCCCCCAACTGGGCTAGCCCATCTGGGCTGTATTCGGGCCCAACTGGGCCCCTGCTGGGCTACATGCTGGGCTTATGCTGGGGTAAATTCGTGTTTGTCAGGTGTTCCCAGGTGGGACTCAACTGGGCTAGCCCAGCTGGTCTTGTCGGGCACCAACTGGGCTACCCCAGCTGAGGTCGGTCCCACTTGGGGGTCCAGCTGGGTTAGCAATGGAAAATGTGAGGTAACTTTCCTTCTACAGTACAAGCCTTAAAAGCTACCGGCATTGCTAATGCCAGCCTTTTTTTCCAAAAGTCCCCTGACTCTCTGGCGAAGAGCCAGGGGCGAAAACCAAACAATACTCCCGAAGGAGTTCTGCTCCCCGAAGGAGTAACAACGTCCCCAAGGGACAAACTCTGACTTAACTGACACCACCTGACAGTGGTCCCGTTCTAGACTGGCTGAATAGAACAGGTCCCACCCTGGGAGCTCCGCCGTCGTGATCTGGGATACTCCTGTGCCAGCCACTTTCAAAGGTAGTAGGATATTACTGGAATGTTCATATTTAGTTAAATAGTTTGGTTTGGCTATATATATATTCAGTGACACTTGTTTGTTATTATTAAAGATTAAGAATGCAATTTTCTTCATGACATTTCAATTTCTCCTTCTTTATGTTGTATTGTAAAATTGAGAAAAATGATTTTCTGCAAGAATTCACCATTGCCAGCTTCACTTTATTTCAATTAGACCTGCATTAAGTGATAAACACAAATTTTCTTTGAAAAATTTGGAATGCTCCATTAAGATGAAAGGTATATAAACCTGGTGTTCCAATAATATCACATTATTTTAAACAGATACTTTTCTCAAATTGTCTTTGCCAAAAATTCCCACATGTTTAGTAAAGAAAAAAAAAAAGATTTATGATAAAATTCCTAGGGCATACATTTTCTGAAGCAAAAAGACTTAATCACCTTAATGAAATTATATTTTGAAAATTTTCCCAATTGGGCCCATCTGGGCCCCAGCTAGGCCCCAGCTGGGCCAAACATATTGGGCAAGCCCAGCTTTAGCCAGGCTAGAGCCCATTAAAACAAAATAAACTTCGAAGATGAACTTAATTTTAAATACGCATGCCTACCTTTAACCTAAAAGCGCCAATGCTACAAAAAGTTAACAATAGGAACTTTAGAAGAGTGAAATACCATTCATACATGAATGTGTTTCCCCAGCTGGAACCCAACCGGTTCCTGTTTGGGCTCCTCTGGTTTGGGAAACCCATCAATATGAGTTTAAACACTTTTTTTTATTTGAGCCCAATTGGGCCCCGATGAGGGCCCTAAACTCAAGCCCACCTAAGCCCAAGAAAAAAAAATGTATTTATTCCTTTTGTTTAAAAGCTAATAAACTTCATAAAATAAAAAAGAAACAATTTTTATTTCAATACAATGTTTCACGACTGAATTTAAACACCTTTTTTTTTATTTGAGTCCAATTGGGCCCCGATGAGGGCCCTAAACTCAAGTCCAACTAAGCCCAAGAAAAAAATGTATTTATTTCTTTTGTTTAAAAGCTAACTAACTTCATAAAATAAAAAAGAAACAATTTTCATTTCAATACAATGTTTCACAACTGAGTTTAAACCCTATTATTTATTTGAGCCCAATTGGGCCCCGATGAGGGCCCTAATAAAAGCCCACCGTTAACCCAAGCCCACTTAAGCCCAAGCAGCCCAGGTAAAACCCAGTTGGGCCCCAATTGGGCTTGTTTGCTGGGTTATTGGCACACCTGGAGATAGTTAAATGCTTCATATTCAGGGTCACAATTTTGTAAACACCCCAGAGCCTCCGGAGACCTCGCCCCCTGGACCCTCTGGGGCTTTGTCCCTTGACCCAACAAGAGGCATTCCGGTGTGCTCCTGGACGCCCACAGGGAAAGCTTAATTCGTGTCACCATGAGGCCTTCAGTGCCGCTCATTCCTTCATGTCGATGTTCCCCTCCGGGGGGACGTTGCGCCTTCCACCGTGCCCCCTCATTTCTTCAAGTCTGGAGACGCAACTGGGCATCAAAGGTGATTACAAAATGGGACGTTATTATTTTGCTTTTAACTGACATCCAAATGAAACTGAAGGAGAGCTAAACAAGCAATTAACAAAAAGTTGTTTTTACTTATTTGAGAATCCAATGGACAGCTTCCAATGGGAAAATGACTAAGAGAGGAATAAATGTAACCTATAACAAAAGGGGTTGAGGATTGATAGCCATGTTTTATAATGCATATTCTCTGTAAATGCACTTAATGACCTTTTAATAACTTTTGTAATGAGAAATATACTTCAAATCATGTAGGTCTACATCACGTTACAAATGTTGCTCATAGTATAAGATTTGCAAATAAACACCCTTGTACGAATACCGGCAAGCCTGGGGATGCCGGACTTGTACCTCTTGCTTTCAGAAAATAGTTCTCGCTAGAATATTTTCCTGCATGGTCGTCCTAATAATGGTCATCAAACAAGGAGGGTAAAAGGTGGCAATTATGAGCAAAGAGCGCCGAAATTTCGCATAAGAATTGTTACAAAGCCCGTATTCGCAGTAACTTTTAAAACGTTTGGAATGGCACTATAAAGAAAAACTAGAACTGAAGTTTAACTTAAGCGCTCCTACATTTTGATTGTTTGCCAAGGATATACGAAAATTTTGATAGTTTGCGACCGATTTGTGATAGAAAAATTAACGGAAGAGCCTAGTACCATTTTTAGTGTTCACTGTTGAAAGAGGGGGGTGTGAGTCCGGACCCCTTGGCCCATTGCTACTTAATTGCCGATTGTTTGATGTATATTTGCGCAGCATCTACAAACATTAAGAAATATAACTACATGTAAACAAGTCTCCCATTTAACTCTGTTACATCCCCCAGCTAAAACCAAAGCAGTGTTTTTGTATAAACTCAAAAACAATGAAACTCTGTTACACAGGTGTTGATACATTAGACTTTATTATTCACCATACAAATGAGATGGTCAGAAACAAAAAGGCAAACATTTGGGCCCTACAGTCTCGTTCCAAACATATTTAGAAATATAATCGTATCTCCAAAGTACAATTGGTGACTTCAGTTTGATTACCATTACTTCCAACTGTGGTGTCGTTTTGGTTGTTCAGTAATGACTTGTGTCATTAACAGCTCGCCATAGAGGAATGGTGGAGGGGAGTGCCCCCCAAGTTTGAAAAGTATGGTCTTCAATCCTCGAAAAAAAAATAATATCATGTTTTCTGGTTATACGAAATGGTATATAAAATGAAAAGTATTTCTAATTTTCGACGAATTCATGCCTTCCATCTCACAAGTGTATTATATTATTTATGAAGTCGTATGTACTATTGCAAAATTTCTCTGTAAATTGTCGAGTATGTATTTCGAGATAATTTCAAGATTCAACCAAGGTTTAGTGGGTCATTCAAAGGCTGGTTATTTAATTTAGTATTCCATGCGTTGTGGTTTCAACTTATTTTCAGGTTCGTATGCAGCTTCTTCAATAATGGGGGGGGGGGGGATTTTAGTTTATGCATGAAGAAAAATTAGAAAATGTCACACTGTCCAATAGGGGAGCCGTCATTAGTTGGCGCATAGAGCTGATAAGAAATTCCTTTTGCTAAAATGTCTTCAAAGTACATTTCCGGAAACATAAGTTGTAAGTTAATTGCTCCATGGCATTTATTTTATTTTGAGTTTTCATGTCTCAAAACTTGAAACTTCCCAACAAGGGTGAATAGGAAAACGTTTATTTGGTAAAATCATCTAAGCCTTATCTACCAATGATTGCCGAAGTCAGTGGCGGAGCTAGGGAATTCGGTCAGAGTGGGCGAGAATGGCCTATAGGGGCGCTTTGAAGTAGGTAGATACCCTATGCCTCAGTACGGTAAAATTAATAAAAAAGGGCGCCGACTGGCCATATGAGTCCGTCGGGGGGGGGGGGGGCGAACGACCGCCCTGGCTATATATGTGGACGCTCCGCCACTGGCGAAAGTCGCTTACTGCAGTCTTCTAAAACCATACGTGCCCGACGTGTGTGACATGCGATAATTTTTAATTCGAGGCTGTATCGGTGTCTGATCAAACTTGAATCGGCTGAAAGTTATAAAGGCAGCTCCATGTCAGTTTTCAATTTAATCCAGGAGAAGCAGTGCATAGGAGAACGCAGAGGAGCAAAGTCATGGTTTGCCAGAATTTTGAACCGAGTTGCGAGAATTTTGTAAGGGCTGTAACCGAGTCGATCTTGCCCAATTCCGATTCCAGAGTCTATCATTCGGGCCAATTCCGAGTCCAGTGCCCTAGGGCGGCGATTTGTTCTCAATACTGGGGGGACATGGCCCCATTTTCAAATAATTTACTGTGTGAAAAATCAAAGTCAATGGGCGATTTCTCAAATATTGGGGGACATGTCCCCCTGTCCCCGGCATGGCCGCGTATGCCAGTACCCTTCGATTCCTAGCCAATTTCAACTGCATAGTCCCCCATTCTGGGCCAATTCTAAGATCGGTCGTTTGACAACGTAACATAGCATATGGTTTTTATACCTTAAGAAAGGTAATACCACTAAACGTTTAACGAGTCAATTTCATTGTCTGGCCTGAAATTTAGTTGACTGTGTGATCATTCATGTATTAAACTGGGCACCAGTAATAATGTAGCATTGAGAAAGATTTGTGTGACTCTCATTCTGTGGAATCGTCCGTCTGGATTCGGCTGTAAGTCGGAGTCCAGCTGCAGCCCATTCTGGACCAATTCCGATTCCACCACCTCTCATTCCGGGCCAAGTCCGAATCCAATGAGAACGGACTTGAGTCTGAAATTGAATCTATGTCCGGACTCGGGCGTTGCAGCCCTTTTATTAGCTTAGGTGATAGATTGCCGTACTTGAAATAAACTGTATCGGGAGTATAATGCTATTTGACAGTTTTCAAGTGTCTTTATACTTTCGTTATTTTTAGGAAACAATCTAGGAAACTAACATTTTTATGGCTCCTTGGCAAATGTGAAACTTATTGTGACACAACGAAAGAAACAACAAAATGTTGAAGGGAGGAGCTTCGTAGATGAGTGTACAGCTTTGCATTCTAAAGGTCCCCGAATCAAATCCCGGTGGTTCCTCCTGAAAAATTTCTGGGGGCTCAAAAACTGCTGGTTCGGTATGGCTGTTCACAGTGATGTGGTTCTGGTTGTGAGACACAGAAAGTTACCGTGACTGCTTCGATTGCCCACAAACAGTAGGATATTAATATGGCCTTGAGCAATTTTAAAGTTGGTGGAAGCCAGCCACTGTGTATCTTTACCCGAGAAGTGTTCAGACGGCATGTGGGGATGAAGTTGAGGGATTAGGGGCTAGAATTAAGTTACCTTAAAAAGGAGAATTTACTGTCTGAGGCCAGGTTCCGGGGCCTCTAAATACAAAAAGGTCAATGATAGAAACCGGGCACCTCATTTTTTTCCCACAATGTTTTGGGCAAATTTCAGTGGTTTTCAAAATGTTTCAAAATCATGGTTAGGGTTATATTTAGGGTTAAGGTCACACGGACTGGGGTTATTTGGCCTGCTCTTTCATGATCTGGTGTCAGAATTACAATAAAAGGCAGCGGCGTAGGAAGATGTTTGACATGGGGGGGGGGGGGCAGACCAGACGTGATATCTCGACCTTGATACCACTTCCCACACCTGAACATCATATTTGCTCATTATAATTTTTCCGATTTTAATTTAAGCAAAATAAAAATATTCAAAGAAAAAGAAAACAACTACAACATCAACACCATGCAGCAGTGGTGTAGCTAAGATTTTTTTGTTTGGGAGGCTCTGGAGGACTGGAGTTATTTTTTTTTTTTGGTGGGGGGGGGAGGGGGACTCCCCACTACTGTCTTAGCGGAGCGCCACCATAGGTTGGTGCGGATCGAGCGAACCAAGAAAATTTGAGATTGAATACATCCCAGATCGCCGGAAATGACACTTGCCAGGCTTGATAGCAGCCATCAAGATATGCAATTTTTGTGAAAAAATACAAAGCTTGATTTGATGTTATTCTAAAACACATTTCTGTGAGGACGGATTATCTGAGCTGGCTGGACTTGGGGTCCGAGGATTGCAAATTTGAATCCCATTTATTATCTAAGCGGAGCACCACCATAGGTTTTCACGGAGCAAACCGAGAAAATTTGAGATTTTAAAACATCCCAGATCGCCGATTTCCGGCACTTGCCAGGCTTGATAGTAGCCTTCAAGATGTGCAATTGTTGTGAAAATTTTTTAAAGGTTGATTTGAATTTGTCCTAAAACACATTAAGTTTGTCACAATCTATCCGACTTTATTCAAAATTATGCAGAGTGGAGTTAGCCCCATGGATTTCGGTGGATTGATTGGAATGGAGATTTCCACAGCCATAGTATATTATTGTTATTAAGTTTGTGGCTCCAAGATTTGCCCGACGGGGGCCACCGACCCGAATCCCCGACAACCCCAAGTGCCGTCGGGTATAAGTGGGATTTGAAGAAAACCTGTGTACTAGACCGTTTCATTTCGGGCAGATATTGCATAAAATTTGTATATACTAGAGAAGCATAGTTCCGCGTTGATTAAATGTTTTCCACGGAATCTAAGCCGTAAAAATTGCAAAGCGCGCGAAGCGCGAAAATTTTTGGTAGGTTTTCACAAAAAACATATGTAAGCATTAAGAACAAAAAAAAAAAGAGAAAATCTGTAGGGGTTCTAGACCGTATAGGAGATAATATGCAATGCATCGAAACTACCTTACCTATGCGATGAAATAGCCAGATATTGCTCCGTGAGTCCCTCACCAATTGAAAAGAAGAAATACGATCAAAATGGAACCTATACTGCCTTTGTGCTTAGTGCTCAGCATAAACAATGGAGTAGGGAAAACAAGCCAGTGAGCCGCAACTGGAAAAAAGGCCGTGTTCGTCTCGACTTGAACCAATTGGTTGGAAACTGGGACGTTAAACCTCATCTAACCTAACCTAACCTCACCAATTGACAGTACCGCTTGACACACACAAGAGAACAGTTACTAGGCTTTGCGATATGTCTACGTAAACTGTGTACTTTTCGTACATGTTACTTGGTAAGGTGGAAAGGACTTGTGCTATCTAGCGATGTAGAATGGTACTATTGAAGAAGGTAGAGTAGCTCTTCTGCGCGCGTAGCGCGCCTAAAATTTTGCGCCCTTAAAATTGTCCTCTTGAGAGCAAAAACGGGTAAAACGAAACTGTAAAATGTCGCAGTATTGGGGGGAGGGGGACAAAATTACATTTGGCCCCCACAAATCATATTGGGGGGCCATGCCCCCTTGCCCCCGGTTCCTACGCCACTGAAAGGGTCGAAATGCTGTCATTTCGGAACTAGGGGTCTGGCCTATTTCCAAGAAGCTGATTGGTCCATTGGCATGATCGATTTGCCCAGAACCTCGTGGGGAAAAAAAAATGCGGAAACCGGACCGGCCTATTTCTCCGGCAGAAACTCATCACATGCATCCCTCTTAGGTCAGCCCTATCTGGTTTAGCTCCTGAGGAATTGGGCAAGATGTCTACTGGTGGGTACTGGAGGAGCAACTGAGGACGCCATAAAAATATACTGCTGAAGGAGACAAAAGCACGGTAGGAGTCACCCCAAAACTTTCCCCCTGGAACAGTGGCGGATCCAGGGGGGGGGGTCGCCGACGTCCGGACCCCCCTCAAATTTTCCAATTTGCCCTTTTTCAAAATTCGGTTTTTCCACACTAGCCTTAAAAAAAAAAAAAAAAAAAAAAAAACGAGACAGTTTCACAGGTAATGACAGCTGTCCAATTCCGAGGAGATTTTGGTTACCCCCATCCAGTATCGATCAATCCATCTGTAAAAGTCTAGAGAAACTTTCGGCAATATGTGACTTTGGTAGCCTATATTGCCCGCCCCAAACACGAACAGTGCAATCATTTTACAGAAAACGTGACTACAGTATGTCTTACTGCCTGCGTGACAGTCAGGCATTCTAATCACTTTTCGCTTGGAAACACGTGTGGCGTGCTTGGGCATTTAAAGTAATACAAAACACGCAGATATTACGTCATACTAGTTAGCGCTTTATTCAACGTATTACTATTGGGTTTTAATATTGATTCCAAAAGGTCTCTGCTAGTTTTTTGGCCTTACAACATAATGACACTCCTAAACGCTACATCTACGAAACCTTCCCAACAACCGCTAGTACCCCTCTTCTCATGAACAAGAGAGAAGGTAAGTACGTTTCGCTATTCAGGGTCTGGAATTAATCTCTTCTTTTATTGTGTTGCCCTAATGATGGGAATAAAAAGCCAATCTTAGGTTAAAGTCCACAGTCAAGAGTTGACCAGAAGTCACAATAGACGAATCGGTGTTTGTTTCATTTTAAAGTTACTATATAATATCACCACCAGGTCAAATAAAGCAATGTCAGTCGGTTCAATTTTTTGACGTCTTTGGACAGTTGGACCGATGACCGGTCTGCTGTCGCAAATAAAAAGCAAACATTCGACTTCATTCATCTGCTCTGACAGAGCATTTTTGCCAGTCACGCCACAATTATATATGAAACACAACATACAGCCTTTTAACCCCCCTCCCCTCGTCGAAATAGCTGTGGCGCCAGGTGGGGGAAGGGTTCATGCTGGCCCCCTATCGGGGAAGTTTTACAGTTTTGTCCGGGATTCTTAGTCGAAAGTATGCAGTCCCTGACGACAACTAGTCGCCCCGACGGTTTACCTGTTTTTTTGCTCTCAAGCGGATAATGTCTCTACTAAGAACCTAAAATTTTCAGCGCGCTACACGCGCTGTAGAGTCACTCTGTTTTCTTCAATAAGTCCATTCCACATAGCAGGATAGCACAAGCAGGGAGCTGTTATCGGATAACAGCTCCCTGGCACAAGTCCTGTTCACCTTACCAAGTAACATATAGGCAGAGTACATAGTTTATGCAGGGAGCTGTTATCCGAATACAGCTCCCTGGTTTATGTAAAGGTCGTAACTTTCATCCAATGTCGCAAAGTCTAGTTGGTGTTCTCTTGTGTGTGTCATGCGGTGGCAGCGGTACAGTCAGTTGGTGAGCGACTTACGGAGCAAAGTATGGCTATTTCATCGTGTAGTCCAGGTGGTTTCGATACAATACATGCTACACCCGATATGGTCTACAGACCTTACAACTTTTTTTCTTTTCGTCATATGTTTTACATGATGTGTAAGCCTACCAAAAATTTTCGCCCGCTTCGCGCACTGTTCAACTTCACGATCCAGATTCAAAGAACACTATCAGTGCGCAACTCGGATCTTGAAGTATTAAGCAATATAATGCAAACTATGCCTGCAATGGCATGGGATAATGAGGCTCCTCCATTTGCCCTTCTCATCATCCCCTCGAAATAGGGAATGTCGGAACTTGGGGCAGCTGACATGGCCCGTCCCCCTGTTGGGAAAATTCTGCCGCCACTCGTGATTGCTTTTCTTATTTTGGCTTTCATAAGGTTAATTTCTGGGATAAAGACCAAAATTTTCGGTAGGCTTTGTCCACTCTTCCTCAGTTCCGTTAAACATATAGATAAATATAATACAAACCCTTTCCACCTTTTCAAGTTAATAAGTAGAGTACATGGATTTATGTAAATGTCGGAAACTGAATCGCAATTCGCTAAACCTGGTTAAAGTTCACTCGTGTCTGTCGTATGGTACGGCTAGTGACTCGAGGAGGGAAGTACAGTAAAGTTACGCCCGATAGGGCCCAACTGCCCAATTGTTCTATTTAAGCTTTAAATTGGTACAAATTCTTATAAGTGTAGGCTGACCCCAAAATTTTCGCGCGCTTCGCGCGCTTTGCAAATTCCCCGTTTAGATTCCTGGTTTTGATTCCAGTTTTTGCATGTTTCTTAGTTTATCTTTTCATTGTCAATATGCGGTAAGTTGTATAATCGCTGACGTTTATGGGAACAAAAATTAAAAAAAAAAGGAAACGAATGTGCCCTTTTTATGTTGGACCCCACCTCAGAAAAGACCCTGGATCCGCCCCTGTGGAATATTAGGTACCATATTGCCTTAGTAATGCATTTTAAAGCATCGAATCCCTCTGAAAATTTCCCCGAGTCACCCCCTTCAGTACCTTTTCTGGCTACGGGCCTGGTGAGACAACTAAAGTCTCAGTAGGCTACTACTTTGGTCCATGAACAGATATAGGCTATGTTTGAAGACCCAACGTACGTTCCATAATCGCTTTGTAGATGCAATGCACAGCTCTCTCACAGTCTAATTGAAGTAATGGTTGTGGCCCCTGTCCTTCACAAAAATAGGCCTAGTATCTGCAGGGGCGGTGATTTCTTCTCAACAGTAGGGGGGGGGGTTGACGATGAATATTGACATACAGCTTTTTGTGGACATGGTTTATATGGCACTATCAACTCCGCGCCCCTGGCCTTGGTCTGACTCTTGCTGTTTACCTCCCATGTACACTGGACAAAACTGTACCACAGCCATATACGTACACACGTACATATATTGATCACACATGGTAGGTACACAAAGGTGGAGCATTAAGTTGACAAGTCACCATCAATCATGGCAACTGACGCACAGAGCAGGTGGAAAAAAGTGGGGCTAGCTATTTCATTCACAAGTATGGTGACTGAAGAAGCAGCCGCGACCCACGTCTCCAATCTGATCTCGTACATCGAGACTTCGGAGGATCCTGCTGCCCCGATTCTCAGGTAAGAAGGTCAATGTTTGTAACATTGGGTTGACGTACTTTTGTTGTTGTTGTTGTGCGTTTGGACAGTGTGCAGTTCCGGTCGAAGCTAGGTAAACAGTGTAACATAAATCACTGGCAAAATGAGCCTAAGTTGTAGCCTAACGTTTTCCCTGTGCCAATAATTCGAGATTTCTGAGTAGGCCTAATTCAGGAAATGTCAGAACTTCAGAAGAACGAGTTTGTCCTTCTTGAAATCTCTACTATGAACTATGATAAAGGTGAATCAGCAATAAATATAATGTTTGTCATTAGGCCTTGTTTGTTCATGCAGTGAGATAACTCTAGCCTAGATTAAAATATGGCAAATCCTGAAATGTGGCCACTTAGGCTTGTAGGCCAAACATGTAACTAGTTAGGCATCATATTTGACAGTGCTTGAAAAGCCAAGGCAATGGGGATGGGGAAGGGAAATGCAGTGGGCCCAATTTATTTGAATTTGTATCCCCAAATTGGTATAGGTAGTATTGCATAATTACATACCATACATATACACATGACACAGGCAAAATGAGGGAAGTTTACTCTTTCAAATTAGAGTGTTAAGTACTGTATGTCCAGTAATTACATTAACCTAGGCCTATTAACGTTACTGTACCTAAACAACTAGGCCTACATCATCATCAGTACTATTTTACATAGTAGGGTGCCCATTAACTGCGGGGGCCCGTCAGGTGTGCTTCTATCGCTTAACATTCCATATCACAGACATGGAATGATAGATTCCTTACGTGTGCATTCGACAGTCACCCCATTACACATGTACATGGCCCCTAAGGCTACTGAACCAGAGTGAACTCAGCGGTACAATTTTAGAATGCAGGTCCACTGTGTATCTCTTTATAGAATCTGGATTCGCAGATTCATTCTCACCATTTTGTTCTCAAATAGTCCAGGGTGTGGAAGCAAGACTGCATCTGCGAATCTGTGAATCCACTCACAGATTCCTTCCCTGGACTTCGCGAATTTTATATTTAAACCCAGTGTGTTATGTGTTGTTCTCAAATAGCTCAGGGTTTGGAAGCCAGATCACATCAACAAATCCATGAATCCACTCCTTGATTCCTTCCCTGGACTTGGAAATATTTTGTCTTTAAACCCAATGTGTTGTGTGTCATTCTCAAATAGTCAAGGGTGTGGAAGCAAGATCACATCTGCGAATCTGCGAAGCCACTCCAAGAATATTGCCACATGTGGTTCTGCATTCTGTAATTACTCCAGCTCCAGGGCTGTGACTGTTTAACGATTAATCGCTAAACAGTCGCATGTGTAATAAACGTTTAGTACAAAGCTACCTGCGATTAATTGCAAAGCCATTTTTCCGTATGAAATAAAAAACAATCTGCAGTCGTTACAGAAAATTAGATGTACACTTTAACTTTTTTTGAAAAAGTGAAATATATATACAAATGGCACACATGTAAACATACGACATCAAAGTTGAGGTTCTATGAGGATCCCTGTTTGAGGGTCACGGAAACTGTGTCCCCCGGACGTCACTAAAGCATTTTACATATTCATCATGTTCAAGAGCATGTTTAAAGTCTCTATATTGATCATAGGTACTTGAGATTAAACATTTAGTAATTTTACTAAATCAAAAAAAAAAACAGCCCTATCCAGCTCAGCACCTGAGAGATCTCAGAGCCCACGACATCTTGGCACCAATTGAAATCAATGCAAACCAATGCACAAATATTACATAAACATGCAATGACTGGATTAATGAATGCTACTGACAAAGATATGACTTGATGAACTTTAACTTGAAGAGGGGTTAAGTGGTAGGCCTAGGCAATCAATAGTTTGAAATACAGACAAGTGTATGATCATGTGTTTTGAAAGGTAAACCGGTTGTTTCGTCTCACTATCAGTTTGCCCCCAACCAGTTCTCCCCAGTTTTATCGATCCAATACCATTTCACCCCAAGAGGAAGTTGTTTCACCCAAGTGCCTACCAGTTTGCCCCCTCGATTTAAGTGGTTGATTTTAAGAAATTTTCAAATGCAGTTTTGAATGTATGTTTGTTATGAACTTGAATGAGAATACCAAAGGAGATTTGCTGGAACAAAAAAATGGTTGGCATTTTGAAAAAAAAAAGTTTTGCAACAAATTTCTTTAGGCCTAGGCCTATGTGGAAAGTTTTAGTAAAGCACTCAAAAAAATCTTGATATTTGCAATAAATTTCATTGTATGGAAAAGTTAAGTATGACAGCGGCTGAATAGTACAGCGGCTAAGTATGGACAAATACAACAAGAAAAGTAGCTTTTTGCAACTGGCAGTATCTGTGCAAAGTACAAGATAAGCGACTGAGTGGTTAGCATAAAATGAAATTTTAAAACATTGACTGTCATCAATTTTAGCCTCTATAGCAATCTAACAATCCCATGTATTTTTCAAGTTGACATATTCAACAACTTAGTCTGGTCTGTTAACCATACAGTATAAGAGGACAAACTGGTTAGCACTTGGTGCAAAGTGGTGGGTCTTTGGGGTGAACTTGTCAACATTTGGGGATGCACTTGTCAACATTTGGGGGTGAAGTGGTCCGGAGTGAACTTGTAGTGGGGTGAAATGACTGTAAACTGTTTGAAATAACTGACTTAGCCTTGACATATGTTATGATAAAAACCAGAGAACAACCATAAATTTTAGAAAGAGTGCTTTATAGGCCAAGTGAATGAGTTATTGCCCCCCCCCCCCCCAAGAAAAAGGAAAGGGATGTTATTTAAAGAAAAGGAAAAATAAGTTTGAAAAGTTATGCTATTTTCAGGATTGTATCTGAGTGCAAGAGCCACCATGTAGAAAAATACAGTACTTGCATCCTAGAAAATAGCTAAATGGTTATCATTCATGGTTTACAGATCAGTTTGACATCAAAGCAACCAAAAATTTGGGAAATGAGCATCTGGAATTAAGTGTTGCAAGGATACCAGAATCGTAGCTGAACTGGCCACAGGGGCCAACGTGTCTCAGGTACTGAATTGTCCAGGCAGAGTTGTCTGTAAACCATAATCACATGTTGCATTAGCAAAACATAGTTTTCAGAGTCCCCCAGTCAGAACCTCCCATAAAAACCATAAGAAACATGCCCACTTTTTGCTACCAAAACATTTAAACTTTTTACAAAAATGTCCCTGTAGTTCAATAAATATGTGAGTTCACACACACACACGCACACACACACACACACTTGTGCACCACCCTACAGGGCATATAATTAAGGAAAATTGTAAAATGGTTTTTACAAAGTTTCACTTCTATCTCAACATTTTCTGGAGTCATTAGGTGATTGAATTCTAAATATGTACTAAAGATGTGTAAAATGGTAAAATTATGTTTGGGAATCAGTAGAGGATCAATTGCTGAGTGAGCAGCTTCACATTGCATGTATGCATGTACCTATACATGCCTGAGTTGTAAAGTTCAGTCCTTTCCTGAAGACTTACAACTATGCAAGTAGCCTTCCTTTGTGCAAAACTTTTGTTAAAGTTATCTTTTAACAATAGTCTTTGTTTTCTGTGAATTAATAGAAAATGTGTATAGCAACATTGCGTGTAAAAATATCAAAAATAAACAATAAACTAAGTCATCATGAAGGCCTTACAGTATTTTAACTTTCCCAGTCTTGCACACAGGTGATATATGTAAAATCAGGTCATATTTGTACCCACATTAAAATACAGGTATTTTTGTTTGGCTAATTGTCATGTTTTCTTGAGAGAACTCCATGGTTTCCTGTGACATTCAACGTTTGTGTCATGAAACATCATGGAAAATTCAATTTTGTGATCAGCAAAGAAAAAAATTGTATAGCCTGGCCTAGGTCTAGACATACTTTGCCATTTTTAAAGGTTCAATCAATGTTTCAAAAAAGGTAAACTAGGCTTTTTTTTTTGAGAAATGAAGGCAAGTTAAAAAAGCTCATCTACTAAGAGCAGGTGATGCAATTTTTGCTTTCCCCACTTGCTCTACCCCTTACCCACTTTTGAAATTCTGGTGGCACCACTGGGCACTGGAAGGGGATGGGTCATAACTTATTTCCCAGTCCCATCGCTGTAGACAAATTCAACAACTCCAGTGGGTTTGAATCAACTTGGAGATGCGCATCAAAGGAATTTCTGCAGTATTGCTTCCTGGTAACAGTAATACATATATATGGGAAAAATCTATTAATTTTGATATAACTTTTTGCCTAGCAAAAGTGCCATTTGGTCAATACCACTGGGATTTTTGGATATTGATAGTCCTATGTTGTGAAAAGTCATGATGCTCATGATTTCTCTTGAATTTCTTACTGTAGACTTGTCCAACTTGTAGCATCAGGTGGTTATAACTCACAGTTATCGCAGTTGTGATATGATTGTATTGTATAACTGAAGAATACAGTGTATCATGTGAAGTTGTGAGTTGAAGGAACCACAAAAAAATTGTTACCCCTTCCCCCACTTCCAACATCCCATGGATTTCAAATTATGCAGAAGTTATGGAAATTATGACTCTTGCTGTAGTTATATTTTTAAAAGCAACATTGATATAAACTGTTGTATGTCCTTTCCACCAGGATACTCTTGGACATATTGTCAGCTAATTCCTGAGAGTGATAAAACTGTCTACTAAGCTTACTGTCTATAGTAAGCATATTGTATTGAGTTGAAGATGCATTTACACAGTTTAAGTCAGAGTGGAATCTACATTTATTTACTCTGGGCAAGAAATTGGTGCATATTTTGTTTCCTACTCATTATTACATTACATATTATGTCACCCTAGACAATAAAAAATCCTAATCCTCACAAATTCAAAGTTAGCTTGTACTGTAGTTCCTACAATTTAAAATGAGAGCATCTATCAGTGCACCTTCCAAGCAAAGGCTGAGTAGCTTTCACTGAGGTTTTTGTAAGGGCATATATATACACACTGTGTATGACCTATCAGCTAAGCATTGGGCCACACTTCTGATCTGTCCGTTATGATTGACCAAACAGAGTGAAACTGACAGCTCTGTTGTTTGAATTAATTTCAGTCAAAGTGCAGTCAGTAGTATCACTAGGGCCACCGATTTTCCGGGATCACGGAAATTGTCACGGAATCGCGGAATTTTAATTTTTTCACGGAAAATCACGGAACTTCAAAAATCTCTCAGAATGCTAAAGAAGTCTGCAATCAAGAGGGCAAAATGAAAAAAAAAGTTTTAAAATCTGTATGTAACACTGGATGGCTCTAGAAGACTACAATCTGATAGAAAACTGTTGAAATTCACCCCCTCCGATGCTTACTGTATGTGGGACCAGGTGCGAGTTGCTCATTTACTAGCCTTCGGTAGGTGCTCAGTCTTGCAAAGTTTTCCCGCGATCCCGCTGCCTGTAGCTGATTCTTGTTTATACTGTATCATGTACTGTATGTATGGTATGGTATACTATGCATGAGTGCGTCATAACAAACTGTTGCGCACATTACTCAAGTTTCATGCTTTGCTCTGTTGTTACGTTCATGATCGAATGATCATAACGTTCTGACTGACAAGTTACACTTTCAATTGTGGAATAATTATCGGATTTAGTACCTGCATATCATTTGGATATAATTTTATACGGATCTTTTACTATGTAAGAAGAAGGGACCCACACTCAAACAATCGTAAGTCAAGTTGTTTTGGGGTTTTTTTTTGTCCATTATGTACAGGTATATGTGTAGACGTTAGGCTGGTGAATGGATTTTAGTCTGGTTAGGCTGCACTGGCCAAACACACTAATCAATGCAAAACAGAAAGTCACGGATTTGGCAAATTGCTTGCACGGATTTTCACGGAATTTGAAATTGCTGTAACGGAAATTGACTCTTTTTTTCACGGAAAATCGGTGGCCCTATATCACCAATTGTGAATAGAGAGGTCCAGATCCCTAAATTGGATTTGGAGTGATGCAGACAGGCTTCAACAAATTCTTTTTTCATTACTTGTCCATCTGGCAAGCTGTTCTCTTAGTCTACTTGTCTGCATGAATATTTACTTGTCCACTTTTATGCCTTTAAACTCCTTTGTGGAAGAGACTTCGCAAGGATAGCTGCCCGGCGGGCTATGATATTGAACAATGCACTTACCCGAGTGACATTTTACTTGTCCCAGACTGTCGGGCGGGAGATTTGTCGAAGCCTGGATGCAGAAGACCCTTCAGGACTAGGTCAGGCCCAGTTGCTGAGCCAAACAAAGAACCAAGAACATAATTAACAAAGAAGCAAACAGTGTTTAACAAGATGCAAAGATTTGTGTGGTTGTTATTTTTAGTTGAGGTGAAGACAGCCTATTGCAGTAATATTTTAATGCCCTCATTGGAAAGAATTTCATTCTCAAATACAGAACTGGGAGAGGTTTCATAGGGTTTAATGCAGTGCTGTAGCGAGACCGGTCTCGAGACCGGAAATTGTCGGTCTCGTCTCCGAGACCTGTCTCGAGTCCCTATGTAAACAGTGTGTAAAGCCCGTTGAGAGGCCGGTCTTGGTCTCGGACCCTCCGGCCTTGACTACAGCACTGGTTCAATGATTTCTGAAGTTTCCTGCATTGAATTTTATCCTTCAGCATATCAGTACTGCCATGTACATTACAAAATTGGTACCGGAAAATGACAAAGAGAAACTGCACGTGTTCCTAAATGACAGTTTTCTAATCATTTACTAAGATAGTAAGATATGTTACTGTTTAACATTCAGTTCAGTTTTTGTGCATGTCTGTGTCAAGATATAGTGTGTAGTAAGTTAAATTGGGTAAATATTGCATTTCTTCACTGTGTTACGAAATTTACAACCTTGGATGAAAAGATTACAGTATGTACCAGCTACTATACTGTAAGGTTGCTCACACTCTTGGAGACGTTCAGGCCTGGCCACAAAATGAGGCCTGCAGTGGTCTCTTGAGGTACAGTAATGCCCTTACAGTTCCTCAGTTTGGTACCTTCTTGCCTCAGATATTTAGGACAAAAGCCTCAGATTTTTAAATCTTATACAAGTGTTGGATAATGCATGACCAATGTGACTACAGAACAAATGGCTTCAGCTGCAACCTATTGATACTTCAACCTACAGTATTGGTGCTATTACCTGCAGTCCATAGTGTACAGAGGACTAATGGCCTGTTTGACTAATGTGCTGTAATGTTAATAGGATGTTTTACCATAGGCATAGGAAGCAGGGAAAGGGACATAAGCCCTCCCGTCAAAAATGTGGTGGGGCAGAAGTACAGTATGCTTCTGCCTGCCTCCCTTCATGAAAACCCATATTTGTTCCTTTTGTAAAAAATGTCAAAAATTTGCAGTAATTTTCCTGAAAATTTGTGCAATACATTGTACCAAATTGCATAGACTAAGGACCCTCAAATATTAAAACATTCCCCTCCCCCTGGACAGCGGTCCAAAACAGTGTTCGGTACTCCAAGCAAGAACAGCTTCCTACGCCTATGTGTTTCACCATAACAAAATGGGCTGTAGGATTTCACCGATTACTGTAGGTGACAGTCAGTCCAATGGACTGTGAGACTGTAAAGCCGTCCCCATAATTTCCTAAAGATTCCATCTAACATGTTTTTTGTTTTTCAAGAATCATTTTTTCTGTTTCAAAAAGAAGTGCCTCACCAAGTCCGTTTGTTGTACTATACTGAATTAAGTGAAGTTATGTCCACTGCAGTGTTTGCACCTCTTTGTTAAGACATTTCTTTGTTACAAAATACATACAGTAAGGGTAACAGTCTCACTCTAACCTAACCCTTATCCTAACACTGACCTTCATGTACAGTAGGCTTGTTGTAATATAGAAATGTGGGAACAGACAGCAGTCCCCCACTGCAGCATAAACTGCGTGGCTCGAAATAAGATTCAAAAAGGGCATAGCAAATATGAGCAAAATGGCTGTACAGTAGGTCTATGTTATTTCAAAGGACATTTTTGAGAGGCACCACAACCATCAAAATTAAGGTCACGATAGCCATGGCTATCGGTGCCATCGGTTCTTCCGAGCCCTGAAACTGAATGGCTTTCACTAATTGCCTTATAAATTATTGAGATACAGAACTAGCTGGAGCTTACCCTTGGCTTCAGGTGGTGTCACCTTTGTCTTAGATGACATGCCATGTTGCAGTGTTCTCCACTATCTGTTTTTTAGGGTGCTGCACCTGGAAAAAATTTGCAGAGGGTGCTGAGCACCCGGACAAAAAATGAACCACCTAGACAAAAAGTTGAGCCACCCTGACAGAAATTATCAATTCAAAATCTTAAAACAGAGTAAACAGCAATAATTTCAGTGTGAACATTGAGTAATGATAATCAGAAATTTGCTTGCTCATCAAAGAAGGCCATAATTAAATTTATCATCTGTTCTAGCAAACATTTTTCAAAGTGAGCACCCTCTCTTTATAGACAGGGATCACTGTTAACCTTTAACATTCGGAGCACCCAGACAAAACTTAAATCAGTGGAGAACGCTGCATGTTGATAAACATACTAATTGCTTGACGTATATCACTGCAATGGTAATTACAAGGCATCCATTAGATCATAACATTTCAGTAAAGGTTAAACATGAGTACAGTAATTTAAATGTTTCATAGAAAAAATATTGGAAAAGAAAGAAAAATCATGGAGAAAATGCATTTGACTTCAGAGAACTAACAAGGAATTTACAATGTAGCCAAATTCCTATCCAAAGCATTACATGCCCAGGCTTAAGTACTGTAGCATGCAAGTTACAAAATTTTTCAATAGTGGACAGGAGGCATGGCCTGTAACATCCATATTTGATAGTCTATTAGTGCAAAATAATTTGAGGCACCAGATGTTATACTGTTGGACGCCTTCATTTTGCCATGATCAGGGATGTCACTACGCTGTGCGGCGCTAGGCGGCCCCACCCAGGACTGGTGAATTATGCCCGCCACTCATGTTAAAATAAAACATTCCACCTAACACTTTTTCCCAATAATGGTACTATAATTTTTTGATTTTTTTAAAGAAATTTGGATGTAACATCTCAGAATGAAACGGCCGAATGGAGCATTAATTTATAGAGTGTAGAAAAATATCCACACCTTCTCGAAATCCCAGGAGGGTGATGATCACTACAAAGGTCAGCGTCCAGAATAACTCGGCACTAAGTTTGGCCTGGTGACAACCCTGGCCATGATGATATTAAAAAATTACACACATGTTGAAGACCACATTAATGACATCACATTGACACCACTCATAATTTCTGTTTGATTTGTTCTTTAGTTTCCAAGTTTTGGCCTTGATTTTCTGTTACTTTGCCCAGGTCGGTACCCTGGTGACAAATTTCTACCTGCCAAAGGCCATGTAGCCTTGCCATTTTCCACTTACTATTTTGAGCCCTCTGACCAGTGTAGTATCATAGAAAATTTAAAACGACACTCTTTAGTTTCACAGTATGAAAGCCCACATTTCTTTGTTTACAAACTCATTTTAAAGTCACAGTACCTTGTCACTTTCTCAGTTCTAACATGGAAGTACTACCTGGGGTCGTACTTCAGGCAATAATGTAGTGTTCAAAATTTGCACAGCAGTTTTGAGGTTTACAGGACTTTTTTGTCACAAAATCATTGAAAATCCTAATGTTGTATGTACAAAAACTGCTACACAATTTTGCATTTGTGTAGCAGTTTGACCAGCTTGTGTAGCAAAATGCTATGCGATACCGAATAAATTATACCCTGTACTTCCAGTGGACCGAGGTAGCAGTTCCATGGTTCTAATACGATGGCATAGGTATATTGCACTTCATAGAATACAACCTCATCAAAATAATTTTTCATTCCTTATCCCAAAACATAGTATCCATTGTGAAACATCAACTATCAAATCCTCTCACAGTATCCCAGATTACCATACTTTGTGTATTCAAGTTGCTGGAGTACTATGGTATGCCCTGCTGTTTTTGCATACTTGGCGAAATGAAAAACATGACCACAAAACCTCAGCTTGCTTGCCTATGATGATTGGGTTTGCTTTTTTGTACAGGAACTGAAAAACATATGCTGTGCTAGTTGTCCTGATTGATGATGTATTCCAAAAGGTTAATCCCTCTGCTTACTTTCACATATTATAGTATCACATTCACTCCCTATGAATAGACAGATTTGCAGAAAAAATATTAATGTCAGCATTTCTGACAAAGTTTCACAATCCTCCTTACAAAGTTAGTTCTGTATGTATATAAACTAACACTGCAGGCTTGTTGTTAGAAGTGTAGAAATGGGTCAAACCTTGAAAAGTGCTCCATCAAGAAATATTTTCCTGGCAAATACTGTATATTGCCCATGTACAGTGTTCCGTGCTGTCTTAAAACACTGAAGAACATAGCAGGCATTTGCACAGCTCCGTTCAAATACAGTACTCAGTTGATAAGGAATGATTATTCTGTGCACATCCTACTGTAAGGGAATGCCTTGGAATAAATTATGATTCTTTGAGCAGGTCAGACTCACTTCCTCGATAGCTGTGAGTGATTGGCTAGGAATAATTAAAAGGTGTCATCTTACATTCAGCGTACATGTATGCACGGTCTTTTTTAAACAGCGTGTTCCTGCACTTAGTCAAGACTTGAAGGGGAAAAGTGCAATTTGAAACCAGTACACTAGAAAATGTGGCTTGGTATTTAACTATACAGTGATGATACAGTTTATAGTGACAATGCTATTGGGAGTTCCTTGTTTTAATGTTTTCAAACTGGAAGTGGTTAGTGTTGATATACTGTACTCTAATGGCTCTGTTGCACTGTCATAGTTGAAGACGTACCAAAGACGAACCAAGTAACATCTTGATGTATTCAACATACCTGTGACAGGGAAACAGTATCACTGCTCTTGATACTGTAATACTGCAGCAGTTAATCCTTGAGCACTACAGCTCCATTGCTTCTTGCAAAGTTGACAGAGTTGGCTTATCCACATGATTCATTGGTGTTGTGTGGACTTTTAATTAAAGCAATGGAAAACACCCTGAAGGGATCTTCAATGAAGATTAATTAAAGTGGAGGTTGTTTTGAGGAAGTGTTTTAATACTCGCTTTTGTTTGGAGAAACTAAAATGTTTGGGTCAAAAGGAGAGGAAAAGCCGGTCAGTCCTGGACCAAACCCTGAGTTTGATCGACTCATTCATGTGATCGAAGAATCAGACTCTACTGCTGTGGGGCAAATATTTAGGTGAGGGGAAATTTGTCATCAGGGCATTCTTTTTTACCAGTGCTATACCTTGGAACTAAGTGTGTCAGGGTGTGAACATACATAATGTACCGTACATGTACATGTGCATGTACTGTAGTATTACATCTTCTGTGGTCTGATTGGTAGTACTGTATGGTTGACTTTACTGAGAAAAAAACCAATCATGTCAGTAAAGGAACTGTTCTCCTGGAGCACATTACACCATGAAAACTATGGGTGTGTAGTATTGTATGTGAAGTATTTTGTGTGTTGATGGTCATTGATGCAGTGTTGAGTTTTAGGATGAGTGTGAAGTCTAGGAAGGTTAAGAGGTAAATTTGTAATTCCAGTTGTTCTTGTTGCATCAAGTATTTGGCAAGAAGTTAATTACTGTAAGTCTGCTCTGTAGAAACAACCGTACTACACCTATGCATGCACTCTTCTTAATTCCAGTATATGCTGTTAGTCAGCACTGGCACAATAGATATAGTCTATTTTAAACCTGTTAAATGTTATGAAGAAGGGGGTGGGGAAGGGGCAAGCAAGAAGGAGTGGATAAGGCACATGGAGACATAGAGATGTTTTAAATGAGGGAGTGAAAGAGTAAAAGTCTGAATGTAGATTGTGACTACCCATAGGCTTGTGTCGCTGCAGTACTGTATGTGTGGTAGTGTATTTACTGTACATAATATCCATTTAGTGATAGGGGTTACACCTCTAAGTACTGTATGTTTGGGCAGTTACATACAGTATGTTCTTATATTATTGGACGTTGTTTACATGCAGACATTAGGCTCTGAGTGACTGATCCACATTTTGCTTTTCATTTCACAGTGGTATTGAGTTTTTAAATAATGTCCTTTTTAAGCCCTGACCATGTTCCCAACCTAATCCCTAATTTTGTCACCTCCTTACCCTTGCCCCTAACGTTTCGAAACAGAGAGCCTCATCAGTGATCACAATGGGCCAGGTAACCCTCATACAAGACTGATGGTCCTAGAGGAACAGTACCATAGGGTATTTTTCAATAGTAAATTGTGTGTTGCCCCATGGCCCAGTCTGAAGTGATATACCTGTTATGTAGGCATACAGCTAGTACTGGGATAAGTACAGTGTACAGTAAGCTGACTTCATTGAGTTTTCCCAGGAAAAAGTATTATAGTTCAGGATCTGTAGTATAAATTCTCTCCTGTACAGACTACAATAGTTCTGCAGTTCTGCATAGGGTATTGTATATTAATTTCTGAAAGGTTCTCCAATGAAATATACAAAGTTTGGAAAGATTAATGTAGGTCATGATGGTGAGAAAATGTTTGAAAGCTCCTTCCGGGGAAATTTTGCAATTTGGAGGGAAATTTTGGCTGTGGGAAGGGAATTCGTTTCTTTTGGGTATATAAGCAATTAGGAAGGAAATTTTATTGGCTTGTTGGAAAACCATTTTTCATGCATGCATTTTTATTGGCCAATATAGTGTTCTGTGTAGGAAAATGATTTTTTCTAGTGGAGAATAGGGGTCAACCGATAATCGGATCGGATATCGGATCGGGCCGATGTTAGGACTATCGGTAAAACATCGGATCGGCGAAATATAGCAAATTGCACTTGCCGATGTTTGCCGATGTTCCGTGGGTCGAAAATTTCATTTACGTACATCGGGGACGTATAGTGATAGTGATTTCTTACAACAAAGAAATGAACAGATAAATAGGATTAATCATTTTATTACGACCGACAATAGCCCTTGTGATGAACTAGGGTTGTCAATTTCAGTTTAATCTCCTAAATTCAGTATCAACAGCGTAAACTGGCTCTATTGACAGGCACTGTGATATTCGAAATATGCACAAGCTTTTAAAGTCTGTACGTAGAGTCTAGCGATCATGTCCACCCACTTTTAGTTTCAATTCACCGAAATTTATCGATGAACGAAACGAAGTGTGGAATTCGCAGTCATTCATTGTATGTTTGATATATGGCCGAAATGTACGCAAACACGGATACCTTAGACATGTACGTGTTCTGTACAGAGAAGTTGAAGTGAAATGCACCGTGAAAGCACAGTGAAGCCAGTGCATGTGTAGGTCCGTAATTGTATGCAAACACCCATACATTAGGCTACGCACCTGTTCTGTAATGACGTTGACGCACATAGCAAGAACATGGGGCGTGGTCCGCGAAATAACGGTGTTTTTCGATCGCTGCTTGTACGACTAAATTTCCAGTTGTTACATCATAGTTTTCAGTAGTTACGGCGGATGCTTTTTATGTAAGACATGCATGTTCATTTGTGTGAAATTAAGAGTGCCATGTGCTTTTATGGCTTGTGCTTTTATGGCTTTCGTAATAAACGATGTCTGCAACATCACCCCGATACCCAAAACTACTTCTAGCTGCATAACTTTGCACACAGCAAGCTCTCTGGCTAGCATTGAACAAATATTTACGTATGGCTATATAGTACATGCATGCATGGATTACGTACTGCTATATGAAATACTCAAAACAAATTTACACTTGTAAGCCTACACAATCTGTTTATGTGTAGGTAAAGCATGGTAGGATGGCACGAAATGGCCAAGTACATGCACTGAAATCGCGGGCTTATTTCTGTTTTAACGTTCATTAGTGCGAGCGACTTGGGCTACGAACAGAGAACGAAAGGTATTGCATTTTGTTAGGGGAATTAGTAGGCTTACTATGAGTAGGTGAAAGTCAGTTCAATCACGGAATTATGTGCTATGAATGAAGAGTCACCGATAATCCGCCGATTGCTTATTTTCGAAGCTTTATTTGGTCATAGAATTGTCATATAAACATCGTTTTGTGAATGGAAGGTAGAAGCAAAACATGGAGGGGAACTTTTTAAAGGAAATTCGTTTAAGCCGATGTGCATGCATATAGGCATGGCTCACGAGGAATAAGGAATGTTTGATCGTGCTGTGAAACGATGTAGGCCTAAAAGCATTGATAGCGAAAATATCGGATCGGATCGGATATCGGCCGATGTTGTGATGAAAACATCGGACATCGGATCGGCAGCAAAAAACCACATCGGTTGAGCCCTAGTGGAGAATGTACAAAAAACAGTAATCTTGAGGAAGTTGAGGGGAGGGTCATCAGGTTGGGTGTGAGACAGTGACAGGTTGATAATAACATCTTGTGCAAGATGCAGTCTGACAAATAACCTAGTTAACTTGAGACTATACTTGGGGTTATAACTACTATCATTCAAGGTCACTACTCACTATATACTGTGTACAGTAGGTGCTGTAGTTGTCATAGTATTGAAAAGCTCCTACTGTAAATGGTGTAGATTTGATATTTCTAGCATTCCTAATAGAACAATTTTCTGTTTGGTTTATAAATATAAATTTTGGTAAGTGTTATCAAAGGCCTTGAAGAGGTGAAGTAATAAACACCGAGCCGTGGTGATTGATGGCACAGGTCTTTTGTGCATTTGAACCTGTGAACTAGGTTAAAAGCCTGCTAGGAAAAAATAACAGTTCCCAGTGAAAGCTTTGTGGATGATGTGCCGTAAAATTAAGTGTCACAGTTCATAAATTAGGTTCATGACCATGCTGGCTGTATCTGATTGTATGGCATGACAACTGGTACAATATTTGATTGTGAGTGACATTTTTCCTCCATAAATGTATGATGGTGAAAGATAAAAGCAGTTTGTGTGCAGTGAACAAGTTAGGTTAATTGATTTTACAGAGGCATGGAACTGTGATAAAACCAAAAGCACTGATGGCAAAGAGGTATTGTGCCTTTGGTGATTGCTTTGGGTACCCTTCAAGAGAAGTCAAGGAATCAAATTGCTGTCAGTGCCCTACACTCAGAATCAAATTTGCTTTGCCCTTTTTAGGCAGAGAAAAGAGTGTTGTTATCCCTGGGCTCATGAGTGTAAACTTACAGTGTTGTACAAATTAAGTTTGAGTAGAGTTTCATGTGCTCAGTTAGCTTACATTATAGAGTTGCCTTTCCATTTCAGAGCAGACAGTACATACTACATATTGTATGTTGATATGTATACTATAAGCCCCTATAATTCATGAATGGTGTATATTTGCTTAACCTACAGTAATGTACCATACCTAGTGCCAGGCTCACAGTATAACAGTGTTTGCATTTCTTTACACAATTGAATTGCAGGATTGTTATTTTTGAGTCAGAATACCCACATAGAAAAAAATAATCGTAAATCAGCTAGTAAAACAACAGGAATGCCTTCAATGTAAAAAGTCCTGCACGAAAAAAATTCAAAGATGGGAGATTCCCCTTTTACTTCATTCAAATGTTATGACCAATGGTTATATAGCCAGTTTTTGGTCTGGATTTCTTTTCCTTTTTTCTTTTTTTGCTCTGGGCAGTGGGGTACACTATATTGAAAGTGTGGCAACAGGTTTACAGTGCCGTGGCTAACAACACACACACATGGACATGAAAAAGCTGGCAAAGAGGAAATATGCTTGTGTGGCTCAGAATTCTCAGAACTTTTGAGAATGTTTGGATGCTGGACTACAGAGTGTACAAGGGCTCTTCTGCAAGGGTTCAGATACCTGTACTGGACCACTAAAGGTTTTATGTAACATTGGTGTCATAATGCATCATGCTCCAAATCCCTGTATAGGGACTTTTTAAAGTTTTTTCTGTATATGTAGCAAGCCAGATTGAAGAAGAAATGCTATTGTACATCAGTTTTAAAAAAAGTTGTGTTAAAAACAATCTTGTGTTTTACATCAGAGCAATTCAAGATGGGGACGATCAGCAGAAGTTTGTGGAGCATCTTCAGGCTCGCATCGCAGACCATGATAAAGACATTGAGAGGATGTGCAACTTCCACTACCAGGGTTTCGTGGACAGTGTAGGAGAGCTGCTGAAAGTGAGAGGATTTGCTGAAAGCCTAAAGGTACAGTATGGAGCTGGCTGATGGACATTGTTAGCAATCATGTCATATGGTACCTCCCTGGGAGAGGATGGAGGAGGGGAAGGGTGGAGAGGGGAGATTCCAGAGTGCAAGGATTATGCTCCTTACATACTAAAAGTATAAAAAGAATGCCACCTAGACTAGAGCACTCCAATTTAATAAAGGATGGCTTACAACTTGAGTAATGTATGGCTGATCAGAAAATGCCCAACTCCTTTATCATACCCTGCTAGTAAAATGCTTTGGGATCTTCCCTCTTTCTGATTCCCAAGTGCTACCTTCTCTCCACTCCCTTCCCCCATTGCACCCCACAATGAAAAAATCCTTGCTGCACCACTAGTGCCTTATCCCATGCATAAATGCTTACTTAATTTGACACATTTTGTGCCCATTGGATATTCTGGAATGCTGCCCTCAATGACATTTCATCATAAATACAGATTTGATTGGTACAGTAGAAAAGTCATAGGAGTGCTTTCCCATGAGTAGCTCAGGCTGGACATGTATAAAAAGTAGAAAGGAATAATAATAGCTTTGGAAAGAGCTGCAGTTTTAATTCAAAAGAGTTCTAATTATAGAATCATGTTGTAAACATTACAGAGGCTGGCTTCACTTCATTTTGACGTGAAACTTGATTTACTGATAGCAGAAGATTGACCTTTATCTAGATATTGTCCTGAAGACACTGCTTGTAATGAAACCATAATTATTGAACATCCTGTGTGGGTAGTTAATCACCTTTGTTTTACTTGAGAAACCTTTTGAGTATTCTTTGGCTTGTTGCTTTGAATGAAATTTGGTCAAAGTAACTCAGTCCTTAGTATAAATGTTGTCTCAGCAGTTTTCCGAGTCATGCTGTTCTTTGCAAATTAAACATGCAAGCTGTTTCTAATTTTGTTAGCAGATGGTACTTTTATTTTCAGTCAGATTATTGCTATTATAGATCGGTTTTATTTGTAGAGATATGTAGGGATTAAATATCAAACGAAAGAGGGATACATTCTTCTGATACATAGTCTTTAGGCTTATGCAACTCCATTATTTTTGGAGTCAGGTACTTGTAGCCCTATTAGAGGTGACTCCTACAATGACGTCATATACTGCCGCAGAAACATATGTCTTAGCAGCTGTAGACTTTATGTATGTGGTGTCACAGAACAGGAAGTGGGCCCCGATGGAGGCAAGCTTGTATTATTGCAACTTACACGGTTGTATAGTCATATCCATATAAATTTGTACAAAATGGAATCCTACTTGAAAACACTTTTTCTGTTTTACTTCTGAAGGCAGTGGTGTAGCTAGACCTGTGCAGCCACTGCAACAGCACCAGGCCTCAACTCAAGAGGGTCTGGTGAAAAAGTAAACCCACCAAGCAGTAGATGAGCAAAACTAGTATCAAAAGTTAAGTCAGTTTAGTCCTCTCCTCACCCTGCCTGAAAGCACAGCATAAACTGTACATATTGTACATACGGTTGTCTAGAAGCACCAAGTACTGTACATGAAAATTGTTTTCCCATGCCCTGCAGCAGGGTTTGGGTAAATGCAGACCTCCCTTAGAGGTGAGAGACAAAATCTGTTCCTCTTTGTCTTACGGAAACCTAAACCCATCTAGTAGGCTGGAGTTGGCTCAGTGGTTTGAGTGTGCTGCCTTGCATTCTAAAGGTCTCCAGATCAAATCCCAGTGGAACCACTTGGAAATTTTCTGGGGACTTAAATTTGCTTGTTTGGCATATAGGGCTTTTAATTGATGAATTAAAAGTAGGTACCTGTTGTCCATCCTAGGAAGTTGCCTGATTCAGGAAGTCACCTGCTCTAATCAGTTGAGCTGTCATAAAAAGTGGTGCAGAGCAGGGATCCTCCATTCCTCCCAACCTCGTGGAAAGCGGTTAAGAACGGACCATACACTCACATCCTTTAGGTGAGGACATTAAATGGCTGCCCTGGGCACAGGATTGGGAATGATAAGTACAACCCTACCCTGTTACCTACCCTCTGAGCACTAGTTGAAAAGCTTAGGCAAATCTTGCCAGCGTTCATCCATGATCAATCTGGCATAGGGTCCCCTATCAGCCAAGTGGTTTCCTGGCCGTAAGATGTAAGACTTTGTTATGCCACTATCAGGCATGTTATAGGAGATACACATCATGACTGGACAAAAGCTGTAGTACTGTATATATATCTGGTAGTTGAAGCTTATAGTTTCATTTATTGGTGTTATTGTTTTCTTGGGGTTTTTTTTCTGGGTATATTTTTTTTTTTTTTTTAGGAGGAAGTTCTGGACACAAATAAAGCCCTTCAGAGGTCTTGTCAGCCAGTCCTGAAACAAGGCAGTGAACTCCAGAAAGCAAGGAAGGTCCTTCTTAACATTGCTGCCACTACTGAACACCTACAGACATGTTTACCAGGTAGAGAAGAGTTGTGTTCATTGAACTAAGAATGTCACTGAGGTGGAAGAAATGAAGAATCTAAACAGAGAGTGATAGAGAGATAGAAAGAATTGGGGTAGGGGGAGGGCGTAAGGAAGTGTTGAAGAGGGGTGGGGGTAAATGTTTCACTTTAAGTTTATGTTAAGTACACATTTCAGTGTCAAATTCTCTATTAAGATACAGTTATGTCATTATGTTTGTTTCAAGTTACAAGATGGAACTCTTGCAGAACCCTGCAATATTACCTTTACATTCCTTTCCATGGTGAAGTTAAAAATTAAAATTGCCATTTTGCTCTGTATTGAAGAGATAAGATCACCACGCTGCAAAATTATTTTAGGCATGTACTGTATAAAAAATATCTGCATATGTTATTACAGGGGGTGTGTGGACGAAACCTAGTTTCTACAGTAGTTTCCCAGGACTCGTCAAACAAGTGCGACATCAGTCTGGACATGTATTTTACAAAGGTCAAAGTCAAACCTTTTGTTTAAGGAAACTGTTTAATTGAAGCACTTATTTTCAGTTTTGTTCATATTTTTCAACCACTTGATTATCATTTTTTTTTCATAGTGCTGCAAGTGTACTGCAAACTGAATGACCAAATAAATTCCAAGAGGCAAGTATGGCCTTGCATAATTGTAACATAATTGTAAATACAGTGAAATATTGTTTAATTGTGCTTACAGATGGGAAAGGGTGGTGTGTGCTCCAGCTATTGCAAAAACAACTAGTATAGAGCTATGTTCTGAAAACTAGAGGCCATTGGTCATTTTCTGGACAATGCAAGAGGATGTCAAAATGGCAGAAAATGCATGGGGTCCAGGGTTTGTGGGGAAGCCTGCAGTATGGTCAGTTCTCTAATACTTGTTGCAGGGAATACCATCAGAGTGCTTAGGGTGCTGGTGAAGAGGGTTGTGGACAAGAAACAGGATGGCTAAGGAAGGGACTGGGGTAAGTGAAAGATATGCTAGATTATGTGAGGGGGGAGGCGTTAATGTCTTCAGTGATGTTACTAAGCTGGTGGGGGGTTGGGGTTGGTGGGGTTGTGCAGTTGTGTGATGCTCCATAGTGACAGGCAATGGAATATTTTGTGTGCTTCGTTTGGGTTTTGCCTCCAAGTCTCAAGGTTCTAGGTTTGGATCTATCTATAATTGGTATTGAAATAGCTCTCATGGAATGGTAGTTAATGTTCTCTGTAGTAATGCTTTTTGACAGTGGTGTTGGATAAGGTTAAGAAGGAACTGTTTGAAAAAGTGGATATGCCAGAGGTATATTATGTTCAGCAGAGCTGTCAAAGACTTACAAAGTTCATACATTGACTCAGCCCATGATTTTGAATTTTACAGGTATTATCCAGCACTGAAGACCTTGGAGCAGCTTGAACACACCTACCTCCCTCGTGTAAGGCGGTACAGATTCTGTGAGAAGATTGCTCAGAATATTCCCAAGATCCGTGATAGTATCAAGGAAGCATCAATGTCAGATCTGACTGACTTTCTTGAAAGCATCAGAAAACATTCAGATATGATTGGGGAGGAAGCCATGATTCAGGTAAAGCGTCTTGAGAAAGGGTTATCAGAGACTGAAAAATACACATAAGGATATGCATAGGAGAAAGTTCATTTATAGAGAATAATGTAGTAGCATTTTGAAAATTTAGGCCTTTGAGAGATGCACATTAGAATTTTTGCAGCTTCACATAAAAAAATGACCAATTTAAGAATGAAGCTCATTTTTTTTTATTTAAAGAAGGTCACTTAAAATAGGAAACCATGAATTTCTTTGTGATTGAAAACCACTGTATTTCTCCTTGGTTGTGTCTTCCAAACCTGCAACCTCCTAATTGCTATTGGGTTCTATTGCATCAGGTGCCACTGTACCTTCTCAATTTACTTGGCTATAGTCCTAGTTAACCTTGGTGTAAAAGATAGCCCATGAAATAGAGTCCTCCTTTTTATGTTGTTAAAGAACTGATAAAACAAAAGATTTTAGTGAAAACATTGCATCAGGAAGTTCTTTTTAGCCATAAAGAATGTTAATTTGTACTAGGCAAAGTGTAAAGAAAGAGGCATGATTGGCAATTGTTTCAATAGAAATTGACACGTTTATTGAACTGTGCATGTTGGGAGTCGGGCAAGTTTATAAATAAGTACATAAGTACTATGTATTGTAAATGATATGTTGTGGGTACTGAAAGCAATATTTAGACATTACCACAGTAGCAATTAGTACAATTATTATCACAGCCAACATTTACCTAAGCAACAATAATTACCAAGTACCAACACTACATTTATTACCACAGCAACAACTATCACCACAGCCAGAGTTCTTACTACAGTAGCAATTGGTACCACAGCTACAACCATTGCCAGAGCCACAATTATTACCATGACAGAGCTTTTTTTCTTGCTTATAGGTGCAGAAGAGAACATCATTAGAGAATTCAGCTCCTAAGAAACAGAGGAGCAGCATGACTGACTCCAGCCTGACGGAGGTGGATAAAGATTCTCTGGAGGAAGAATATGTGGATGAGGATGAAGAGGTAAGCTAATGTCACAGGGTCAGAGGTCAAAGGTTATATCACAATGGTGAGACATTGACTGAGAGAAAATATTTTTTTAGGGAAAGGAGGATTCTCAACCATAGTTTTCTATGTAAAATTTAATATATTTCCCTACTTAAGTAATAGTGTTTGTACCGGGTACCCGACTGACAATGTCAGGACCCGGTTCTGAAATTGCTACCCGGATCCAAAGTTTCACTAACATAGATTGCATGTGTGACAGAACACCTAACATGTTACTTTTTCCTGGCAAAATTTATCACGCACACGCCTAAGAACACTTGTCATGCCCATACGTAAGATACGTTGGTGTTATATTATATCAATGTGCAAAGTAGAATTTCTTATTATGACCTTACAACAAACTTGTAGCCTAATAGAAGTCGACTTCGGGTACCCGGTTCCAAATTTTGGACCCAGTGCAAACACTATTAAGTAATCTGAGTAATTGAATGCAAGCTGACAAAGGCAGTTTGGCACACTGTTTTTTTTAAAACCCAAATCTTTTTGTTTTTCACTAATTACACTATTTGCTAAAAGGTTATTAACAAAAACTATAAAATGCCCCCTGTTCAACTTCTTAAGATTTTCTGGGTTGCTTCCTGTATGCAATTTCAAAACTGCATGTATTAACTTTGGGACTAGGATGTAAAGGTAATCTAATTGAGATGTGAGATTTAAACATATAGCATGTAACAACTGGGATTTGTTGGGCATGCAATGCCAAGCCATAGCCATGAGCTATGCATTGTGCACTGGTGATCCATATTGGTGACCTACTTTACCTGTATATTTCTTTCATGTCTACTTTGAAGTAGAAAAAAGCTGCAAATTAATGATTATAAAACATGATGGTACTGTAAGTGACATAATATCCTTGTAAAATATAAATCAAAGGTTCTATGACAAAGTCAAACAGGTATGAGAAACAAAACAGAAAATAGTACTACATATCCATCAAAAGACAAGGTACTTTGACATGATATGCTCAAGTGTTGATTGTTGCATAATTATTCACACAGGAGGCTTTAGCTCAAGACAAGGTTGACTTTTCACCAGTATACCGATGTCTCCACATTTACACTGTTCTGGGTGAGAAGGAGGTCTTTGAATCTTACTACCGGAGAGAGAGAACTAAACAAGCCAGACTGACCATCACACCACAGGGTTCAGCTGTAAGTAATAGTAATGCTTGGACTCTTTTCAGAACATCATTATTGGTGTAGGGGATGAGTATTTATAAGTCTTTACATCCCATGCTGTTAAAGTGGTATCATTGAACAGATGTTGTGCATTGGTTGCTAAAAGTCCCAGTCACACTACCATCTGACCAATGTAGGACAGAGACATGACCAGAAAATTCGGCAAGTCATGGGGAATCACTTCTTAAGACTAGATTTTTAGGTCCAGGTGTTGCAGGAGTACTAGAAGGTCCCACGACTTGACTTACTCACAACTGGTCTTGGAACTGGATTTCGATTGCTCTCAGTTTTTTATGCATTTCATCTCAAGACTTCTTAGACTGTTCCTGTGTATTTTTTTTTTTCTTTCTCAGTGTGATTGTTCCAGTGGGCATAGAATAAATCACCAGTATAGGGCTCTATAAAGACCCCCAGATTTAGTCCTTGTGACAGGATAAAAAGTGGTACAATGTGGTGTCACTGTAGTTTCATTTTTGGTGCCAAGTGTGATGATCCTGCCCCTTCTGCACCCCTTTTGGGTTCTGTTTGCCTCCTTGTAGCCTCTCATTCCCTTTGCCCTTGCCATCACTCCTTTTGCCTCTATTACCGTGCCGTCCTATCTTTCCCATCCTTTCCTACCTTTCTTTCCACTTTACATCTATCCCCACTCTCCCATCTTTAGAAGTCTGGCAGTGTGAGTTATCTTAAGGTGACTTTCCAGTAAAAGTTTGGCAAGAACACCCATCTAACCAGGGTGTTTACTCTGTTCGACAGGTAAAGTTTACTTGAAGTGAGAAGACAGCAGCATTGGCGCAAGATCCATTGCTACTGGGGGAGTAATGCAATCACCAGCGATAGGCCTTAGTTACCAGTATGATTCTAAGTACTCATTCATATGTTAAGTGTTATACTCAGTTACAAAGCAAGTACAATGGGATACATTGAAATACATTAAACTCTGCTTTACTACAATTCTTGCATTTTGGTTTGCTGCTTGTTGACAGTTACAGCATCATGCAATGATATGGATGATTAAAGAATTTGTTATTTAGCCTTTAGAGGATGAATGTATTGTTATTTCAGCCATCAGTACATGACATGTAATAAGTTATTTTAAACTTGGAATTTTTTTTTCTTTTGCAGTATGATAGTGTTAGCTTCTATCAGAAATACTTCTATCAAATTGTAGGGTGAGTACAAATGCTGTTTTGTTCAAAGGCATTAGCATTTTAAATCTGCATATTCCAGTTGGTGTGTGCATGTGTGTGTGTGTGTTTGCGTGTGTGTGTAAACAGTACTCACAAAGGCCAAGGTTTGGTGAACTTGAGATATAGCCTGTGAGTTGCAGTGCAGTGAGATCTTAAACCCAATTGCTGTGTCATTTCAGTGATTGAGACGTGGCTTTTGCATAGACCCTTTTCCCAGTAGCAATTGCAATGGCTTGTGGGATAAGTTCTGGTACGTGATGTTTTTGTCAATGGCATTTTCCTGTGGCAAAAAATGATGCACACCAACAGTCTATCCCACAATCCTTTGTAATTCCTATTTGGAAAAGAGTCTATAGCAAGCAGCCACCATTAATGACAGCAGTGGTAGACAAGTTTCAACTTGTTGCTTCATTGAAGCTGTAAATATTCATGTGCATCCCACTCCTCATCTTCAAATTTGAGGATGGAAATGGCAGACAGAGAGAATGATCTTATGTCAACTCCCCTTCTCTTGGAAAATCTGTCTAGACCAGGGGTTCTCAAGTGTTTTCAGCTGTGGGCCACATTTCCTTGAGTTTCTGCTTTATCACTGTTGAAGTAGCCACAAGGGTCGAATCAAGGCTTAAAAGGAAGTGGCTGTGTGTTCTTGTTGGTGAACCGCACATGTGAGAGCTCGGAAAGTGCATGATTCTAGGGATTCTTAATTTGGCTGTGGTTTCTCAATGGGGGTGCCTTACAGGAGCAGCAACCTACAGTAGATCACAAAGCCGCACCAAGGTTGGGGGTGAGGTGAGAAAAGTTGATATTTTAAATGTGCAATATGGCAGGAAAACATACTCTACAACACAAATATGCCACAGTAATTCCTCTTCTCCCAAACTTGTGTATGGGGAGAAAATTTGACATCCCAAATGCCCTACATTGTAGGAAATTGCATCCTTTAAAACATAAGCTTGTTATTAGAACTCAATGTCTACCATGCGTGAGTCGCTCATATGTTGTAGATTGGAGGAAGTCCCACTTAGAGCATAAACTTGTAACTAGACTTTTGCATTGACCTTGTGAGAATCACCAGTTGGCCTGTGTGGGAGCAAACATGGCATCCAAAGGCTCTAGATCCACACAGGAAATTACTTACAAAAATGGTCTGGCTCCTCAAATCTTTTTGCGGGCCTCCACTTGAGAACCTAGGGTCTGGACACTTTTGAACTAACTTATGCTGTAACATGGGCTGCAGACTCTGGAAGGGCATATCATTTTTGAAGTAACTCATTCTGAGAGGAAGTATACACCTTTTGCATGTGACGTTACAGAATAGAAAGTGCGCCCTCCAGTGGAGGCAAGTGTGTATCATTGCAACCTCCACCAACAAATACAGACAGCTGATTTGTATTCCGGTGGTATATGTGCGTAACTCTTTTATGCGCGTGCAGTGTTCTTTGTTTACCCTCCAAAATGACATGGAATGACGTCAGTGCATAAGGTTTGTATGTAGTATGAGCTGGCAGTTAGGCATACTTGTATTAATTGTTGGCACGACTTCAGCATAAATTGCCACCTGCCAGCCATTGTCAAGTGCTGTTTGTTTGAATTCTGTTTTTAACATATATTATAAATATCAAAGGTCAGTGTTTGTTATTTTGGCCACCATGATGGACAGGACCCTCACCCCAAAGACCAAGGAACTAATTTGCAGTGTCACATTTCTGTTCTTTATATTAATACCATGGTGGAGAAAAAATTTGGTCCATTTTGTTGATGTTTATTGGAAAACTTCTCCTAAATTTAAGTTTTCTTCCTAGGTCAAACATTTCAGCCTTCACATGTTCATAAACCTTCAGAACAGCTATGTGTCCAGTTACACTTGATCCTGTAACTGTAAAGCCCCTTCCCATTTGCAATGGGACACAACTGCAACAAAACGGTCTTGTCACATGCACAGTTGCACATCTTAATCAAGTACCATGATGTGTTTGGTTGTTGGAGACTTCAGTTGTACAGTGGCTTGTAACTTCTTGGATCTTTGTTGCAACAGTATCTATTCTTAATAATACGACAGAATAATGGCATTACAGTGAGTTGTGTTGTTTTGCATTGTAAAATTTGTGGGCTTGTTAGCAGCGTTAAAAATGTACAAAATGGTGGATGGACTTTTCTTCCTTTTAAATCCATGTTACCCACTCTGTTCAGAGTTTTGCACTAAAATTTCTAATTTAATGTATATTTCTGTGTACCACAATAAATATTTACTGCATTGTGTACTTTATATGATAGGTTTTTTGTTGTTGAGGATCATATTTTCAACACGACTGATGGCCTGGCAAGCTCAGAATACATCGAAAAACTCTGGAACATGGCATTGTCTAAAATAAATGAAACCTTGACAAACTTAACAGTAAGTGTTTCTACTGTATAGAAAACTGATATAAAACAGTGTTGAGTTTGAGTCACTATTTCAGCACTATCAGTGACTGAAGGCTGTACGTGGGGTGGGGTAGGTTGGGTGAGGTAAGGTATGGTGGGGGTAGGGTAGGTTGGGGTGATGTGGGATGGGGGATGTAAGGGATTTTTGTTTGAAAAGCCAGTTCTTACCCATTGGGATTTGTAGTGTCTCTAGGAAAGTAAAGTCATATTAATTGTAAGTAACAAATTGTCATGTAAGGGATAAAGCCATTGTCAAGCTGCTTGTGTGTTTTTAGTGGTAATATGTGGCTGAAAAATTGTCCCCACTATGGTTTATTACAAGAACCCTTCAAGTTTGTTTGGTGTAGTGACCAATCTGGTAGGTTTATTTTTCAATATTGCAATAGTCACTCTGCCAAACACTTGTTAGGCCTATTCATTAGTGTGCTAAAATGGGATGAAATGCCACAAGATTTGTCCTCTTTACTAAATGTACATGTACTCAAAATAACCTTTGCTGACTTGACAAATAACCCAGGCTTTGACAAATTCTTTTTCAGTACCAAGTCCATTGGGCTAGCTGTTCTCTAAATTTACTTGTCTGCATGAGTGTCTGCTTGCAAAGTTCTAATCTGTTTAAAAGTAGTTGAACTCCTTTTTTAGGGAAGACTTCCAGGCCTGGCAGGCAACGATATTGAGCAGTGCACTTGCTTGAGTGATATTTTCTTTCCCCAGACTGTGTGGTGGGGATTCGTCAAAGCCTGCAATAGCAATTGTTGTGGTTTTGTTTTGTGGGGGGGGGGGGGGGGGAGGTTTGTATGATTTCATTTCTGTCTCCTGTGGAAATTCACTATTAATGAGTTGTTCACATTTGAAAGAAATAATTTAAAAATTATTTCACTAATGAAGAGTTCAGTTTGTGTATCTTTTGTTACCATTCATTTGCATTCTATTTAAGTCATAAACCAGTGCGCATACTTAAAAGATTTTACTAATCACTGAAGCAGATTGGTTGATATGGCAGTGAATAAACAATTTTTCTGTCTAATTGTGGATATCTTTACATTGTTATTCTGTTGCAGGCCTGCTGTATAGATGCTACTCTCCTCTTACAAATAAAAGACCAAATTGTCCTCTTTCTTGCCACACTTAATGTAAGTTTTCTTCTTGTAAAAGTTGTCTAACACTCCTCAATTAAGCAACATCTCGCTCAGCAACATCTCACTCAACATCTCACTTTAGCTAAGTGTAGCTAAAGTCTAGAATTACAAAAATATATATTTTAGAGATTGAAATATGAATCTTATTCATCCAACTCCCATTTTCATGGTTTGTTCTGTTGCTGAGATATAAAATGTTGTAATCTCTTCATTTAGTTTGAAATAGTCCATTGTGCAATCAATGATTTGTGATGTCATTCTTGTACAACATACAGTACCTGCTTTTGTTTCCACTTTTGAAACTATAATGTTGATATGACCTTGAGAAACTTTGTGTTTTTTTGCAAAGCTTGTTGTAAGGAGGGGGTTTGTATAGTGAAGCCCCCTCCCCATAACTGTAAGAAAGTGATCACGTTTTGGCACATGGTGCAGTGGCTTCTGAAAAAAGAAATGCAAAGATGGTAGTACAAGAAGGACATCACAGATTTTTGTGCAATGTACCATTTAAACTGAGTGAATAAACTTTGACATTTTATATCTTGGCTTAGAAATATCTTGTAAAGATGGTAGTTGGACCGTTTATATTCATGTTTCAAGCTTTTTAACATATTTTCTTCAAATTTTTTATTTTAGGTACACTTTAACATTTGACTTACATGTTTAACGTTAATAGGGCAATTTGTAGTCAGTTGGTTAATAGCAAATGTATTGCACAGAATGGTTCATTATTGTATTGAAACATTGCTGGTATTAGTGTCATCTTTAGTCTAGCTTCAATTTTAAAGTTGCTCTGTTTACAGTGAGTGAGGTTTAACTATTTCATTTCTTGTCCTTTTAAATGAAAATTGAGAAATACCTTATTTGTTGTATTAAATGTGGTTAGATTTGTTCTGAAAAGCATTTGAAAAATTACACACGTCTTAAGTGTTTTGTGGCAGTGTCTTTCCTGTATGATTCTCTGTGGTGTATGCTGTTTAAGTTCCTCTCTTGGTAAATAAGTTAGAGAGTGGTGTAATCGATTTACAGAAGGAAAATATTAGCATGCCATTTAATGTAAACATACCATTTTAATTGTCACTACCATGTGTGAAACATACATGAAAACATATTGTTCTTTGAAAATCTTCAGAGTTATGGATTCAACACCACAGCAATCTCAGAGCTCCTTGTTGTTTTAAAAGACCAATATAATGAAATATTGATGCAGACATGGCTGCAAAAATTCAGGTATGTTGGGATTGTAAAAAGTGTTGAAAATAGGAAGAATTTTGGAAGGATCTCTTTGGGTGTGTGGTAAACATCTGAAAAATTCGGGTATGCTGGGGTTGTGAAAACTGAAAAGTGTTGAAAATAGGAAGAATTTGGGAAGTATCTGTTTGGGTTTGTGGTAAACATCTGATGGTAGTCAGGTTCAAACTTAAGTTTGATCATCTCTGGGCTACAAGGAGACTGAGAGTAATTTGATCCAGTTTAATTTATTTCCCGTATGTAAGAGGTTACCAAAGCCTACCTATTTTATAGTAAAGACTATAATTTGCATTTTGTTTAGAAACTAACCAAAAAACAAGTGATCATGACATTACTGGTTGATATGGGTTAAGTAATAAAGGCTGTATGGGAGACTTGTGGAAAAGTAAGTTCAAGTTTGATGGTCTGTTGGAAGTCAGATGTGTGATTGGAGGCTTGGTAAATATATTGTCCCTTTTTTGCATACTGATGAAAAGGCAAAACCTGTTTTTGGTATAGTGATGAATGTGGTATTAAAAATGTACCCAAGATTCTTCAGTGCACTAAACACAAGTTTTACCTTTTCGTCAGTATGACAAGAAGGGTATAATATGCATTGCATCTGTAGTTGTCAATAGAATGACGTGTTAGCAGAAGCAGCTGTAAGAGATTTTGTTTGAGGGGCAAAATATCTGGAAGTCACAAAACATGGCATGACAGTCCATATGACCTGTGGTCAAATGGCCCAGTAATAAATATATGACATTTGTGAGATGGAAGGAATGCTGTAGTCCATAATACCATAATATTCTTACTATATGTTATTTTTCTGAATAAGTTTGATCAGATGTCTGTGGAGGTCACTTTTTATTTCAAAAAAATACTTTACAACAGAGTGAAGTGAGTCGTAAATCATTCCTGAGGTGGTTCTTTGTGAAAGTATCCTGGGATGGAGAACCTATCTGGGATAGGTTTTTTTTACTAAAACTGGGTGTTTTGAGTATAATGACATGTGCATAAGTAACAACTCAGGTGTGACAATACTTTTATTTTCAGTAACATTTTTGATGAAGACAACTACACTGCCATTTTAGTGAATACTCCTGAGGAATTTGAAGACATCGTCAAAAACTTCCCATTTAGAGACGAAAACCTTCGTAAGGTGAGAAGAAATGGACCAAATTTAGTGTGATATAGAATGGCTTCCTTTACTTACGAATTTTGTCCATCCAGTTTCTCTTTTTGAAAGTGGAAAACTAGAGCAGATTGTTTTGTCACCCAGAGAGTGAACAGTTAGTTAGATGAGGTTTAACGTCCCAGTTTCCAACCAATTGGTTCAAGTCAAGACGACCACGGCCTTTTTTCCAGTTGTGGCTCACTGGCTTGTTTTTCCTACTCCATTGCTTATGCTGAGCACCAAGCACAAAGGCAGTAGGTTCCATTTTTAAAGTCTTTGGTATGACCCGGCCAGGATTTGAACCCTAGACCTTCCGGCTGCAAGTCGGATGCTCTAACCACTTGGCCACTGCAGTCGGTCCAGATAGTGAATAGAAGAACTGGTGGTTTAAGTAAAAAGGGGTACAGATGACAACACTACTCAGATTTTAATTTTAGAAGTAACATTCTAGGCATGGTTAGTGGTTACCTCCAAATTTTGAAGTTCCAAAATGTTGCTACTGGACCCTTTTTAGTCCCCAGACAGTGGATCTTTGGGGTCTTGTGGCAATTTGAAAGGGTTTTACTCAATTTACAAATTTTTGTCTAAAAATTAATACACAAAATCAAGAATGAATGTGCCCATTACCAACTGAAAAATAACTGTAAAAGTGCACAAATACTGTTCTGGTATGATTGTAATGTGTAGGAGAGACCGAAAATTGTGATGTTTGCATACTAGCTGTTATTTTTTATTCTGGCTTGGATAAGTCACAACATTGAGAAGGAGAATGCAGGCAGACATTATTGCATGTTCGAGATTTTGTCGGACCTGAATATCAAGCTAGTGTTTATATTCAGGCATTCAAGCAAGAAAGAATGGGATACATTAAACACACAGACACACAAGAACACAAACACACAAACTCTGATTCTCAGGGTAATGAATGAGTTTGGAAAAATCAATTTTACAAAAGCCATTTGCATAAATGGTCTTATTTACTTAAAAGAACCAACAGGTAATGAAAGTTTGCTTGCATATTTCCTCGAAACAGTTTTGGAATAAATTAGAAATCTGATTACCCTAAGTCTTAATCTGAAAATATGCAAGGAAGATCCAATCTTGTGGAGTGCTTGTGAGGGGAAGGAGTCACATTTTAGTGTCACCTTTTAAATCTGACTGTGAGGAAAAATTCAAGACCTTGCCATAGAGAATGTTTTGTATAGTAAAACACAGAAACGCTGCAGAAGTTACCCAAGAAATTTTGGAATTTCAGATTTCTGAAGTGAAGTTTGTTTTTTGCCTTGTTTTAGAGTTTGGACATAAAAAAGGAGTATTATCATACAGTAAAGACCAGAGGCATTGTGCTCATTAGGTCCCCCCCCCCCACCATCGTATTTTGCCTAGGGTGTTAAACGATTTTGTGTGAAAATGCATTTGAAAGCATGATGCCCTTGGTAAAGACTGAAACAACAAGCTACTTTTGTTTTGTTGTTAGATTTAAAATGAAGATGGGCGTAATGTGCAAAATATGGTATGACCACTTTTTTGGCAGCAGAGACTTTCGTATCAAAGCCGTAGAGGTCGATTAACTAACTTTCTGGAACTGCAAGCTCAGACAAATATACCCACCACTTGAGACTGAAAATGTTGTCATTCTACATGTTTGCCATTTTTTATTGATCCCAAGAACTATTTATTTTCAGTTTTTTTTTTTCCTTTTCATAAAATTTGCATTTCCTACTTTGTTCTTTAACTCAGGCCCCATGTCCAAAGGAACTCCCTTTCTCACAGTTTGTTCCAAAAGTTTACCGAGAGATTAAGGAGTTTATCTATGCTTGCCACAAATTCTCCCTGGAGTTGAATTTGACAGACACGGAAAGAGACGACATGATTCGTAAATCTACCAATGTCCTGCTAACTCGTACTCTCAGTGGATGTTTGACGGCTCTGATAAGGAAGCACAGTTTGGGCCTGGCAGAGGTTTGTAACCATTTGTTGTACATGTGATAATACTTACATTTGTCAATTTCACTACTTGATGCATCCTGTACACCAGGGATTTTCAAGTGTTTCGGGCTGCAGGATTTCATCCAACCGCTAATTTTCTCATTAAAATTTTTGGCTCCTTGAATCTTCAGCTGCCTTTGTAGTGAACATTGTGGGCTGCAAATTTCTGGTGGGCCACCACTTGAAAACGTAGGCTGTAGACAGTTTTGATATCATGCGTCAATGCACAATAAGAGTCTGACAAAGGTCTTGTCAGAAACCTTTGCATGAAAGATTTTGTGAAAAACAAACTTTCTTGAAGCTATTGTTGGGCACTTTGAAACCCCTCCTTTGAGAAGCGGTGTATACGTAATGGGAACAATGGCAGAGCTTATGTATTGTCAAGGGGTGGGTATACATATAATGCTTCTCTTTCATTGCTGTGTTACGACAGATTATTTCTGTGGTTGAAGGCACTACGATCCAGAAAGTTTCCACCAAAAATGCAATGGTACTCATAGTCATAGGTGTAGTGCAGAGGGAAAGGGGGGCTGCAGTCCCCATTAGGACAAAAAAATAATATTTTTCTATTTTTCAGGCAGAGTGTCAGAGAGTGGCCTCTTATTTATAGGCAAGAAATGGACTGAACAATGGCCGGGGGAGAGGGGGGAGAAAGGGTAGGGTGCTGGTATCACAGTTGTATTGCTTAAGGATGATAATTAGTGAAAGAATTTAACTAGTATTACAGTGCATCACCTATGCATCAGGTGTTCTGATAACTTACAAACATTAGCTGTGATAAGGCATTGCATCAAAATTACTGACTGGAATATATATTATCTGTTGATTCAAAATCATTTTAAGACCACATAACAATTATGGCTTACCTGACCTTAGTTTGTAGAAGGTTAAATGTTGGTATAATTTTAAGATTCAAGTGTGGCGTTTGTGATCTAGCTGCAGTTTGGTCAACAAACTATTATTGTGATGGCTTTTGTAGGGAAACAAAGTTATCCTTCCTAAGTAGGACAATGCTTACTTAAAGTTGTAGAAAACACACTTAGTAAAAAGGATAGTTTTAAGAAGGAAATATGTGATTTATATTTCTAAGGGAAAAGCAATTTCATATTCTTTGATATATTTTCCTTACAAAAGAACCTTTTATCTGCTTTAGTAAAATCAAAAATTTAAAGCTCAAAAAAAAAAAAAAAAATGCTGCCAATCATTGACTTCTGATGGGCAATTTTGTTTGTTTCTTTACAGGTGGTAAGTTAACAATAGCACAACACTTAATCATCTGATCAGTCCATTCTGTTCTCATGAAGTGTCACTCTTATTATGTTCCTGCATAATTTGTTATTTAATACTTTTAGTTTCCATTATTATAGAATTCATTCCGTTGAACTGAATTGTTTCCTTTGTCAGTTTTTTGGGTTTGATGAAATAGAAACTTATGCATTCATCATGGCATGTGTATGTGTGTGTGTGTGTGTGTGTGCACGTGCTTGTTTGTGACACTTAGCTTGTGCACACAATATATCAAAAACAGAAACTTCTATGAAGCTCAAACTTTGTGTGTAGGTACCCCATATGGAGTAGAAGAATCCTATTGTTTTGGTGGAGGTCAAAGGCCATTTGAGGTCACCAGAGGTCATACTATGAAAACTTTGTGCACACAAAATCTCAAGAAGGGAAACTTGGATGAAGCTCATACTTGGCATAATAGTGCCTCATATACTGTGAGGTAAAAGTACCCTATCATTTTGGTGGAGGTCGAAGGTCAGTTGGGGTCATCAGAGGCCGGCTTCACAATAACCAGGTGCTCAGGTGCTATTTGCGTGCCTTTGTTTTATAATAGCACCCAGGGTAACTAAATTCTTACATCCTTGCGCTGTTTTATTGAGAAAACAGTGCCCGACATGAAAATATTGGCTCTTGTTCTATTGTAAGTTACAGTACTTATGCAGTATGGGAATGCCCAGTGCATAAACTGGCAGCAGCATACTTCTAGTGAGTACACTGTCGTTTAGCACAGTTTCGCCAGCTACCAGTGTACCTAGCTGTATACATGGACAAAATAGTTCCGGAGCACTTTTCTGACAAAACAGAACTGAAAATATACTAAATATATATAACTAGATTTGATACTTATCACTTAAATTAAGATGATATGCTTTCATTATCTAAAGAAGTAAATTTAGTTATACACTGATGTCTGCATAAGCTATGCACATATTCCAACCAAAATAATGTTCTTTTTTCTCAAATCAGTCGCTAAAACTTCATATTTTTGGTGGGTATAGTTTTATGGAAACAAAATTCACTTCATCTGCAGCATCATATACATTCTTTCAATGGGTACCTTGCACCATGTGCATAGAAGAAAACCTATATTCCATTCTATTACTCCCTTAAATATTCAAAGGGTTCCTATCTTTATGTTGCTGATAATATTTCAATGCTATTCAAACTATTTGACAATTTTTTTGCATTTAAACATATGGTAAAATAGAGCAAAATATTTTCCTCATTTTCTTTGTATTCCCCATCCTTAAAATGGAATGTGCCAAAGTCACGTGCATTGCTTCGGTAAAACATACCGAACAGAGCACCCAGGCAAAGAATTAATGTTTGTATGTGATATCGACATGCACAGTGTGTGCCATATCATACCTGTTGTATGTTGTTACTATATGGATGAAATCTCAGCCCAGAAGATGTATTAGAATTTCAGAAAGATTTTACTGCCATTATCACGAAGTAACAGTGTGTGTAGTAGGTAAAGGATGTTTTAGAAGAGTAAAGCAGTTTACAAGAAATTTGAACATATGGTTGAGGTATTTTATAGTGTAGAAGTTGCAGGGGCAAACTGACGTTAAATATTTTCAAGATGCACACATTACGGTACATTAGACACAAAGCCACAGTAGGTAATGGTAGTGCTTGTTTTAAAATGTGTCTGACTGCACATTGCACTAATTGCTCTAAACTATAAGGTCAAATGAAATATTCTCATCTGATTTTCAAACTCATGATATTAAGAACCTATGGCACAAGTGAAGTAAATTTTATAGTAAAGCACTGTGATGTAAAGGTTGTTATCCGCTAGGTCCGATCAGAGAGGAGAAGAGGAGACGATGAGTTGAGGGTCGTACGCTTGTATACAATGCACTGACGTCAGAAGTTGCAAGGTTACGGTTGTTTACTCGGTTTCCCGACAGGTAGTGTGTTCAGGGTACCCATGTACAAATTTCCTACCCAGTGAAAACACTAGGGAGTGCCCAGTGTGTGAAACTGTGGTGACGGCTTACTAATTAGTATACTGTTTAGCACAACTTCTCCAACATACAAATGGGCCTACTGTACATGCACATTATGGTAGCCAATATTGCAGGGTGTTTTCATGCATACACATTATGGAAGCCACTGTTATATGAGTGTATTTCATGCAAACACATTTCCATGCTTGCATGGAAGTTATCCCAACAAAAGGCAGCAACACCAACTTTTCAGATGCACAAGAGAATACTTAGTCATTATTGGTTTGTTTAGATTTTCAAACATTAACTTGGAATATTCTGAAAGGGGATCTACCAACTAATGGCTTATCAGATCCCTGGGTATAGCAAAGTTGTAAATTGTAATTAGTGAAAAAAGGAACACTAGAACAAAACTGGGCACCCTGGATCACTTAAAATGGCACTTAGTCCCTGGTAAAAGCCCGCATACCAGGGGCCAGTTTTTGGTTTCGATGAAATAGAAACCTATGCATTCATGATGATGTGTGCGTGTGTTTGTGACACTTAGCTTGTGCAAACAACAATATCTCAAGAATGGAAACTTAAAGACATTCAATTTTTGTTTGTAGATACCCCATATGTAGCAGAAGAACCCTACTGTTTTGGGTGGAGGTCAAAGGTCATTTGAGGTCACCAGAGGTCAAATAATGAAAACTTTGTGCTTGCAGTATCTCAAGAACGGAAACTTCGAAGGAGCTCATAATTGGCATGGTAGTGCCCCATATAAGGTAAAAGAACCGTATCATTTTTAGTGGAGGTCAAAGGGCATCTGGTGAAAACCTTGTTAACACACTATCTCAAGGTAGGAAGCTGGGATAGATTTCATATGTGGTATGTGGATGCCTAATGGGGAGAAAAAGAATTAATTGTCTTTGCTGGAGGTCAAAGGTCATCTTGGGTCACCAGGGTCAAACTCTGAAAATTTTGTTAATGCGATAATGGATAGATTTCATATGTACTATGTGGATGCCTTATGGTCAGAGGAAGGACTGTGTTGTTTTTGTTGGAGTTCAAAGGTCATATAGGGTAACCAGAGGTCAAAAAGCAACATTTCCCAAGAATTTCAAAGGTTGTCATCTGGGGTCACCAGAGGTCAAAACACAAAGTTTCCCAAGAATTCCCAAGATCTAATGTGAACACAAAACTATTTTTCCAACCAAAAACAAATGGGATATTATGGCATTATTTGGAATAGAACATATATCTCGAAACCTCAGTGCATTTTTGCATTCTGTTTTTTTTTTTTGCAATTTTTTTTTTTTTTTTTCCCTAATTGAGTTATAGCAGAGCAAGCTTTAGAAGAGTGGTTGCTACTTCAAAGGGGATAGAGGAGGGAGGAAAGGAGGGAAAATGGGAGAGGGTATTTGCTGTGCAGGTGAAGAATGTACCCCTATTTGTAAGGCACAAAATTTGTAGAGTTCTAGACAGTTTGGAGGGAGTGTAAGCATCAGTTGTTTATATTAGATAGGTTAATCATAAATCACCTAGCTAAAAGTAGTGGAATATTACTCGTGTATTTCATTTAAATATTGATATTTTTGTGGAATTAAAAGAGGGTCAAGTAAAGGACTCTGTGGTACCTAATTTGAGCTGTCATTTTATGATTTTTACCATTAAGTTCATACATATAAATTAATGTTTAACACATTTTTGTACGTATGTTTCAATTAAACATACCCTTATCGAGTTAGAAAAATTGAAAGTGTTTCAGAAACTGTTTCAAAAAGGATTCAAGCAGTTGTACACAGTAGTACACTTATGTTTTTTACAGAATAGTAGTAGAGATACTAGGGTTTAGTCATTTTCAGATGATCAGTGTTTGGGAGTCAAAATATTGGGGGGGGGGGGGGAGAGGGTGAGGGAATAAGATTCATGCAGTGGCTAGTTGTAGGAATGGTAAATTTCCCAGTGACAATAGTCTTAGAAATGGAGCAACCAAAAACAAAAGTGATGTAGAGACCAGTGCTTACAACATTACTCTTGTATATAGATCGGGATTGTGATATCATGTAAGTACTTGTCTTTGAAATGTACTTTAAGGTGGCATCTTAGGTACATTACAGACATTCAAGGCCATTGTGAGGGATACTTGTCGTTATACTAGAACCACGTGGGCATTTATAGGAAATTGCGAGAAACATGAGATGGAACATTCAAAGACATTGAGAGACTAGCAGCAGGGGCAGGAGTCATTCATGTTATATTAATGTCGTCGTTCAGGGATTTTTAAATGGTGAATTAAACCATGGAGGGTTGGTGAATGACCAGCATGGCTGCATTACAGACACTCATTGACCACTCCAGTATAAAGGAATTCATCAGTGACAAGCATTAGTTACATTACAGACATTTCAGGGCCAATGTAAGGGGTTAATTGACATTGAAGTGATAGGCCCTTTTTTACTGTGAGTGGAAAATCAACACACTGATTCTGTTTGGTGTGCAGCTTGGAACTTAAAAGGAACATTACAAAGAAACTAGCAAGGGGAATTGATTTTAACCATGTTACTAGGATTACTGAAACATCTTTATCTTCTTGCAAAATCTATTATGTTGTCATTTAGGTAAAATCATCAATATGTTTTGGCTTCACAGTTGAAGGTCCTTGCTGGTTTTAAGATAAATAGAATGTATCATTATTTACAGGATTTCTAGAACACAATTTTGTTTTTCTTTGTGGGGGTGCTAAGGGACAAAGTGGGGTACAAGGATAGGAACAGAACTAAAATATAATATGAGATGCGTAGTTGAGAGACTGGTATATAAGAAAAGGAATCCATCATGATTTAGAGACTTTGTGGAAAGATAGGATTCTACAATTGTCTTGGGGGGGGGGGGTTAGGGGGTAGGAATAGAATTGAAATGTAACAAATTCATTCCTTGATATTGCAGAAATGATGAAGAGAAACTAGAACGGAGGTTCTCGAGTGTTACAGGCCACAGCCACTTTTACTTGACATTTTCCTTTAAATTAACTGTAGTTAAAATTTTGGGTGCCCCAAAATCTTCTGAGGGCCATTTTAGTGCACACTGTGGGCTGCAAATGGCCCGTGGACTGCAAATGGCCTTTAGGCTGCCTCTTGAGAACCTAGGAACTAGAATGCTCTTCTCTAGTATATCATATAAGAGGGACAGAAGTTTGCATAATTGGTAACAGAAATTTAACAAATTAGGAAAACTGACACACAACAAAGGTAGCCACAGTCTGGCAAAGTCAGGAGTTGAAAAGCACAATCATTTCTGGTTTGAAAGTAGTATTATATGAGCATGAATTACGGAAGAAGGTATCCTTCCAAACATTTGTTGTGACCGCAAGTTGCACGTTTAGAGTAGGCTAGAGCTTGCACTGGAACTATTGGGAAACAAGTTTTAAATCTGGGGAGACTTTAGTATTCCCTTCCCACATAATCATCTAATTACAGATACTTTCAAAAGGGTTTCTGGAGGGAGAGAGGGTGGTGTGAGTGCTCAGGGGAATTTTAGAATTTTGTCATGACTGTGGGAAGTCACATTCACATAACTATGCATCTATATGAAACACTTCCTCACATAGTTCCTGTAGTACTGTAAGTAAAAATTACACTGGAAGCCTGTACCAGGGGTGGACTGACAATGAACTGGGCCCCCCGGGGAAAATGGGTATGGGGCCCTCCTCCTTCCCAACCTGAATCAACTTACCCTCACCTCACCCTGGATTTCCGAATTTTCCGATTTCATTAAAATTTCCAAATGACAGAGTGGGCCCTCAATCTGTGTGGGCCCTGAGGCAGTGCCCGATTGCCCAACTGCTCAGTCCTCCCCTGGTCTGTACACTACCTTTGCACAATTTGTAGGAGAAATGTGAAAAACGAAACTAAGAACTGGTCATGGATAATTTATGAAATTTCATTTTCATATTTCTGTAAAAACCCTGAATGGAGATTAGCCTGTGGGAGGTTCAAAGCTTGATCCCAGCTTGTAAGAGCAACCCATGGTTCACCCCCATCTGAACTGACCCCTTTCCTCAAAGTAATCTACCTTTAAGCTATTAAAAATGCTTGCTGTAAGAGAAATGGTCAGATTTTTTTGAAATTATGAAACAATGGAGGACTTGCTAGGTGAGCCTTGAAAAGATGATAGCAGAAGGAAAGATTTGTAGACACTTTTCCCATGCAGCATAAACTTTAGACTTGCCTTGTATGATGGACTTATCTTTAAAATACATTATGAGGGCAAGTCTATGTTGTTTTATTTTTACATTTTTGGCACAGTAAGAATAGAGCTTAGCTTTTATTGCTATGATATGCTTAACTTTAATCAATATTTACGCTTGCCACTAATAAATAACTTAGCTTTGCAGACTTTTATCAAATGTAACAAGTCAGTATAATTTATGTTTTGACAAAACATTTAATTTGACTTCTTGGACTGATATTTTTGATCGTTTGAAATTCCGATGTTGTCAGTGGCTGTAGATGGTAAGTTTCTGTAACAGTTGCAATATTTATTCCGATCTATTAGGGGTCAGTTTATGGCTCAGTGTTCTCAGAGGATTGATATTGACCAGTTTGTTGAAAAATAATGTTTCATTTATTATGCATCAGTATCTAAGCAATTCTAATCAAAGACACAACACAGTAACACTGCTCAAAAATCACTGTCCCATCGACGATCTCACCAAGTAGTTGAACCCCTATCCAAATAAATAAGGAAGCCAGTACCTCAAGTGTATTCATTTAACACCTGGGTGAAGAGGGACAATTGAGATAAAGCATCTTGCCTAAGGACAGAAAATAAACTAGGCAGGGGTCACATTAGGAATCCTTGGATTGCCTTAACCAGTTGTTCTCCAATCTCGTTCTCAGATTTTCATATTAGTTATTTGCATTATTTGACAAAAACCATGGAATTTTTTGAACATGAAAAGTTACAAGCTTCAAAATGAAAAGTTAAAATGGAAAATCATAAAGTTCAGTAGTGAAATCATGGAAGTATCCTGTTTGATTGAATTGTGTACCTTACAAGTGACGAAGAAAGTATTTGCATAAATGTTTTGTAGGCAGACTTTCACACACAGTCCAACATCTGTAAAAAAACATCCAAACAGATCTATTTGTGATTTGAGAGATTGTATTGCAGTTTTTAACAAAATTCTCTTATTTATGAGAAATGACTCTACAGGTTGAAGATTTTGTTTTCTCATTCAAATTCATAAATTGTTACACAAAGATGTATGTATAACATTAAAAAAAAATAAAGTGGTTAAAAAAAAAAGGAAATCAGGTTGGTCAGATTATTTTAAAGACTTTTATTTGATCTTCCCATTTCAGCTGGTCCAAGTTATTGTGAACACAATTCAACTTGAAAAAGCTTGCGTCTACTTGGAGGACTTTATTTCAAACATCACAGGGTAAGTCATTTGAGTTCTTTGAGGGGAGCTAAGTCAAAAGCATCATCTGTTGCATTGCAAATAATTGTGCCAGTGACTTAAGTCACATTTTAATAAGTCTTTTCTAAATGCAAATGAGCATGTATGATTTCCCCTCAGGGAAAAATAAAAATATTCGTGACAGGCATTCCAAACGTGATTTTAACTTGTGACTTATGGGTTATAGGACACTCATGAAGATTGAAGGGGAGTCAAGGTACTCGTTACAAGAACAAGTAGGTTTAAAGGAAGGGTCCAAGCAAGAATTTAGTTTTGGTATGTCATGTAGAAAATAAATAGAAGAATTAATAACTTTTTTAATTCCTATGTGTGGTTCTAGAGATATATGCAAGTGAAGTTACTATATTTGTTGTCTAAAGTAAATTTGATGCAAGCTGTAGTGATGTCATTTCCTCACATTGAGAAGTGATGCTTTTTCTTGTTTTATAATCATTTGACCTTGAATTAGATATGGATTTGATTTAACCAGATAAGTGAAGTTTGTAAAATTCCCATGCCTCTCATGCATTTCATATTCTGAAAGCAGGAGGTTATGGAAGGGAAAATTGGTTTTAAGTTTAAAGAATAACATAACAGTGTTTACAGTTGTAAGGCTGTGAAATCACCTGTGCTTGCATCAAGTTCACTTCAGGCTGAAAATGTGAGATCTTTTTCTCATAATATCTCTTGAACCACATGTGAGAATTGATTGCAAATTTCATCACAGTGCTTATTTTTAGTTCCTATTACATATTAAAACTATATTTTTGGTTAAACCCTTCTTTTATGAAAATTTTGGTAGGTGTTTTGTCACATTTCAAGTACTGTGGGGGGAGGTGAGTGGGGGAGGGGGAATTAGGGAAAGGATTATTCAAAGGTATCCATGTTGTAGTCAAAACAGCTTTTTAACTTGTGATGTACAAGTTTTAAGAGTTTCATGAAAGGAGTCAAAGTAGTTAGAACTTACCACTGTCTCAAGTGCATAAGGTTAAAAACCAAGTCCTGGTAGGAGGTTTTATCACAATTCAAATGTAGGGAGGGGTGAGCAGGAATTTAAAAAGGTCAAGTTTGAATAAAAAACCATCAGAAAGCTTACATTAGAGGTGCACCTGTGTTAAACTTCATTGTAGAAATATGTTTGTAAACAATTCAACTTAAAAATTGTGAGAGATCCCCCGTTTCATGGTGTATTGTTTGAGAGAATGTGTTACATACTGGCGTTATGCATATTTGCTGTTACCAAGTGCTCCTGTTTGGAAGTATGTATGATATACTACTTGCTAGTATGTAAAATGTATGTTTGACAATAAGCATGATGTATGATATACTTTCACAGTTATTTGATGCACGATGTACTTTACTAGTATGCTTGATGTACTTTAACATCATGATGATGTACTTTGGCAGTGTGCATGATATAATTAACTAGTATAATTGATGTACTGTGGAAGTGTGAATAATGTACTGAACCAGTATGGATGATGTGCTTTGACAATATGTATGATGTACTTTACCAGTACTTGAATATACTTGAATGTACTTGAGTGTACTTGAATGTGATGTACTTTGAATGTATGAACAATTTAGTTTTCACATGAATAACTATATTATGACAATACATATGACATACATCGATAGTATGTGTAATGAACTGTGCTTGACAAAATGTTTTATGTGATCCGTTACAGAACTCAAGGTGATAACATCCATGCTGCCAGCCTGCAGGGAACCAGTATCTTTAGGGATGCTGGAAGTGAAGCAGAGCAAGAGATATATAAGAGACTTAATTTCAAGGTGAGGGGGCTGTTTAGGGTATGCTGGTGAGGGTCCACTGAGATGTCCATGACTGTGAGGACTGATAAAGTTCAACTTCTGTTGTCCATGTACATATTTTGTAATTATCCCACAATAATAGACAGTTATATCAGGTTGCCATCTCCTTAAAGGAGGGTATTGTATTTTCATTGCATCAAACTTAGAAAATATCTTTGTTCATTACTGTGCCATTTAGGCTCACCAAAATTTTCTGGCTGTAGGTTTATTACTAAAACCATATTTATCAAGAGATAAGAGATTAAAATGTTGAAATTTGGGCCAACAAGTGATTGAAGTCACAAATGCAATTAATTCTGTGAGAACCTTCTCTCTTAAAAAAGAAGCTACCCAGCTTCCTTATTTTGAATTTGAACACATAGACCCTTTTCCAATTAGCAATTACAAAGGATTATGGGATAGAGTTTTGGTATGGGTTGTTTTTGTCAATGGCATTTTACTGTGGACAAAAACCACGCACACCAAAACTATATCCCACAATCCTTTGTAATTCCTGTTTGAAAAGGCTCTATGTAAATGATGGCTTTGATGGTATGAAATTTTTTGTTCCTCAAATGCAGTGACTGCTAGCTCTGCACCCCCTGCATCCCTAATAAAACTGATTCTCATCCTCATCCTTCTGAATTTACCCAAATCACCCAGGACTAATTTATCTAGTATTACATTTTATTTTTAGGTATTAAACTAGCACAAAGATGCTTGGTAGTTGTTTGTGTGCATCTCAAGTTTGTCATTGACTTAACAATAAAGAACTACATAATCTTGTAATTGCTTCATAAAATTGAAACACTAAGCTATTCCCAGATTATCTCTTTGGATGTGTTATTGTTTTGTTCTGCATGATTTGGATTCATGACAACCACTTTTGAATCATACTTTGTATATAAGTAAAAGGAGTTTTCAATTTGTAGATAATTGCATTCAAATGATTCATTCTGACTCATCAACTCATCATTTACTAGGAGAAAATTATGTTTTATTCCAAATCTTGTCGCCAGTTATAACTGTAGAGCATTCCTTTTCTTCTTTACAAATCAGTGGTAAATTATACAAATGAATGTTGTCTCTCTCATAAAATGTTTGAATGATTTGTGGAAGAACAGTGTTCATACTGATAAAATACTGCATCATTCCACATTAGCCAAAATTGATCATTTTCAAGGTATTTTGGTTATGCTTTCAATTTCTAATCCACCCCATTTTAAATAATTTGCGAATTAAATTTACTCCCAAGGCCCTCAATCATTTGTTGATGGGAAATGTTGGCAGTAATCTTCATGTGACCGTCGTGGTTGTGCTTTTAATTTCATGTCATTTCATATGTTTTTGTTATTTGGATGTCTCCAGTCAGGACAAAATCTAATTAAGGAAAGGCAAAAAATTGTCTGTGGAAGTCATTTTAATGTAATGAGAAGTACTGAACATTTTTTTTTTGGGGGGGGGGGCAGGCCCATCTTTTATTTTCCTTGTAATTTTTGGGAAAAATGTTAGTTATATAATGATTTCAACAATTTGTGAAGAGTATTCTTACTTGATATAGTCTGTAGAATAAAAATTGTTCAATGATTTTATTCTTTCATGTGATTGAAAGGAAAGATATCAGTACTAAAAATATTTTTCAATTTTTCTTTTAGGTGAATGAATTCCTTGAACTAAGTACGTATGATTGGTCCATGGAAGATTCAGATGGCAAAGCTAGTGATTATATTTTGGACATTATTCGTTTCCTGGAGGGCAGTTTTAAAGCATTTACAAACTTACCAGTGAGTTGGTGTGAATCAGTGTTACATGTTTATCTGATTTTGAGCTTGCTTTTAGTGAGAGAAATAATTGCTACTTTCCATTGCTTATCTCCTAAACTGGGCAATGTGGGTTCAAATTAAACAGCAAACAATGATCTTTTTTAGGATTGGTGTTACACTTTCAGTGTCTATTATTAGTATCAAAAATTTGCAAATGGCGGGTGTACAAAGATGATTGCTGAAAGCTTCTTTGGAAGAAACTGGCAGATACAATAGGGTCATGAACTTGGATTATAACTGATTGTTGTAAGTTTTATTGACAAAATAGCATGTAGCATGAAGTGGCTGCACTAGAAGCAGCCAGGGAATTGCAGAAGAAAATGAAGGATATTAAAAAGTGGTATGTGCCATTTGTGCCGTCATCAAAAGACTAATGTATGCCAAATAGCAACAAATACTAGGAATGTGCTCTGTGGATATGTTTATGTGTTAGTTGTTTTTTTGTTTGTCTAATCCAATTGGTTTCCTTATAGGATAACCTTTGTTGTAACTTACCATTGACCTCCCCAGTGTAGGGGTTATACCGTAGTTGTTATCAAGAATGTAAGTGTCATCAGGGACAGTGTTCCATCATAGTTCACGAAGCCAAGCCAAGCCCACTCATAGGTAGATGATACATCTGCTGAATTGGTCTCTCAATTGGATAATATTAGCTCATATCAGCCAGTGTGAACTATTCTTTTGTTATCTTGTGGGGTCTGGCTGCCTGTTTTATATATTTGTCCCTTTTCATCCAAAAAAGCTTCTGGTACAAATTTTAATGGATTTTGGTAACATGTGGAACAATGGTGTGTGGGTGTGTGCTATCAGGGTACTCAAGAATTTAAGTTCAAAGGTAATGTATTGTCTTTTGGCATCCTTGGTTGCTGTTTCACAAATCTTTGTAACCCACTAACAGCAATCGATCTTTTTGAAAATTAATTACACCAGCTGAATTCTGTAGTATGCAGGGGTCCAAGTGTTAGGTCAAATATTATGGTGGGGGGATGGGGCAGGGGCAGTGGTCATTTTTAAGGGTCACTTCTGGTCCTGGCTTAAGATGCACAAATTGTTTTGTCTCCTACAGATAGCAGTAGGTGGTGCCCTCCCAAGTTTTTCCCTTTTCAGGCGTGTAAGCTATTGTATCATTTGTCCTCTTGTCAGCATTGAGTATGCCTCCAGAAGTTTTGCAAAAATGTTATACATTGTGCACATTTCAGTCTCTGGTCAGAAGAGGCTCTTGTAGCAATCTAACTGGAGCACCTTGGATCTTAGATTTGCAAAATGCTTCACACAGCAGTTTTAAGTTCTTATTGATGTTGTATTTTAGCACTCTTTTCATCAAGAGTATTTGAACTGGACAACAGAGAATTATTTTTCAAATGTCCAAAACCATGTTGCTAGATTGTTATTCTAAAGTTCTTATATAGCTTATTATAATTATTAATGGGTTGATGGGTAGATTTGCCCCAAAGCTAAATATTGAGAGTTGGTGATCATGTAAGAAGTATCTTTCATAAAATGCTTTTACTGAAACTTTAACATGGATTCCCTTGATGCTTGAAGTTATCTCCAGAGTCAGGCTATATTATTTCAGATCAGTGTGCTTACTTGAAATGGAAATTTGGGGCAGTTCCAGGAGGGTTGGGGATTCAGACTTTCTGTATGCATACACTGGGAATTTGTATCCTTTCCACCGCTTCCCATTCAATGATCCTTACAGTAGCAACCTCATTCCTAAACCGTTGATCTGCCTCATTAAACTTTTTCAGTTTTAGCAGTCTTTAAGGCCGGTTCATACTTCAGTATAGGGCTATATAGCTATGAAAGTTAAACACTGTTCAACTCAGAGATATGTCCATGATTGACCTGAAAGAGCAAGGGATGACCATATATGGTTCTTATAGCTTTATAGCGTGTAAAAAATGTGGAAGTATAAGTGGACCTTTACAGTGTAACAAAAGTATTAAGGTAGCTTAGCTATAAAGATAGGTGAAATTCCTTCTTTAAACTTTTTGCTTTGTTGAATTTTGGCAGATGCATCAGGTATCCGATAGTCATGTGACCAATGCAAACACTAAAGGGCTACCCTGAACCTCTTTGTCTGGTTATAAAATGAATCTTCTTTTCGTTTTTACCCTCAGCAAAAAGTTGCCATCACAGCCTGTATGTCAGCATGTAAGCATCTGGCACAGTCCCTCATGAATTTCCTTTTAGATGATAGCATCCGATACATTTCCATGGGAGCTATTCAACAATTTAGTCTTGATGTCATCCAATGTGAATGTAAGTCGCTGATAGTTGCAATGCAGTCAAGTCCTGAAGGACTAAAGTAGTGGAGAGAAGGGCATGAAGGGGGATGCTTTTGATGACTTTTCTCAGCTTCCATCATTTGCAAAATAAATGGTTTCAATGGTACTTTTTGCATGTGTAGCAAAGTTTTGGGAATTCGTAATATGCATAAAATATGCAGAGAAAATGTCATCCTGTAATGGTTCCCATTTCTGTTTTTGTTTGAAAGAGATCTGTTATATGCTGTGAGACTTATCAGTCTTAATAATATGATAAAGGCTGGTGTTTCCACAGCCTGGAAAATATGGGGTCTTATACAAGAATGGAAATATGGAGTTGTATTTTCACTTTACAAGCCTGAAAAGTTGTGTAATTTTGTAAAAATGACTGAAGTCATGGTCAGTTCATGGAATTTTTTTTTTGTTTTTTTTTTTAAAATATGAATTCTTTCAATTCATGTGCATTGGGTACCTGTATCCTGGGTTTTCATTCCAAAAAAGTTAAGTACTGTGAACTAGATCACAGAGATTTCATACCTTGGTCATGAAATTGTCTTGGAAAAGTCACAGAATGTAATACTGTCTTTTAGGTGCAGAAACCCTGTTCTGGGTATTAAGTGGAAGACACCATCTATCAGTGTAGGGCACATTACACAGAACTGTTATACACCACACCTGTAATGAGAGGGTTCTCTTCCTCCCCCAGAAGTGAGGTCTGCTCAGGCCAACTCTCAGACATAAATTTCACCTCAAAAAGTTTAAAATGCTGCTCTGCCCAGCATCTCAGCAAGCATTCTTGATTATTCAAATTCTCAGTTGTAACGTCCCCTTAGACATGACCCCACCAGCTGGTCAGCTTTCAAATTCATTGATAATTTGAATGTTACAAATCCTACCTCCAGTTTCATTTGAAGGGAAAAGCATCCCTCCCCCCATGATAACCTGGATTATTATGTAGCCATATACAAACTATCAGGTCTTTATAAAGTTCTGCTTGTTGGATGACTTTTTAGAGGAAGGGCAAAGTCAGGCAAACTCTTAATTTTCTTTTTACAACAACATTTTGCAATTTTCAGGGTTGAATTGTGAGGCCAATGACGGCAAATTGTCTGAGCTTGAAAGCATTTTGCAATTATTTCGCCCCTTTACCTCAAGCACTGAACTGTAGATTGTTATCAATGGCGTCATATCTTAATTCATATTGGATTGTTCCTTTTGACTGATTGCACTCCACAGTATTTGTGAACTCAGAACCTGTACCGGGTTTCAAAGACGGAACCCTCCAAATGACGTTTGTGGAACTACGTCAGCTCTTGGACCTCTTTCTTGAGTGGGACTGGGCCGCTTATCTTGCAGATTACAACAACCCAAAGAGACGGTACAACAGGGTAACCCCACAAACTGCCATTACAATCTTAGAGAAGTAAGTGGAGGGATAATTTTACACAGAAACAAGAACACTTAAGATGTCTGGGGGTGTCCATTGTTGTGATTTAGGAGGAATGATTCTACATATTAAGCTCTAATTTACACTTTCTCTACTTTGAATTGCCAAAAAGATTCTGGAACAAGCTGTAACAAATAAGAATCTGTAATAACTTTTTATGCTATAAAAGTGTGACCAATTATTTCATCATCAAATCTTAGGATGTGTTCAGCTTTTCATTCTGTGAGCTTTGCATTCCCCTGATGTATAACTTAAACAGGCACTTGTGCAGTGTCATGGTGAACTTTTTGAGTAAGAGGATCAAATTAAGTCATGCAGTTCCCTATATACTTGATAACTTCAAAGCAGTCAGTATGCCCATTAAAATGAAGAATGAATAACCTTACCTCTTCTTTCTAGTTTTGTAAAATTAAAAAAAAAATATATTATTTACAATACTGCAGGAAAAATTGCATGGTTTCTTTTGCCTGTAATGAGTTCTACACAAACTTTTATTCCTTATCACCCCCAGTGTAGCAGAGGCATTTCTTACATGGTACAGCTTTTAAGGAAGAAATGGGATCAGTGTTCAGTGTTCATCATGAACTTTGCCACTCAAGAAGTATTAAAAGCTTACACCATATTCTGTGATTGATCTATATTGGCACTTTTACAGCAAATTTAGTCTTGCCTTAAACCAGAAAAACACATTTCATCAATCTGAAGATTTAGTATTGCTGAAGCTGATCTTCGAACAGTTTTTGATGGCATGAATTACCAAATTGCAAATTGCTTGAAAAGTGTGGGCATGTTCTTTGTAAGGAATCCTTTGTGAATTGCTCATTGCTACTTCATGCAATTTGGCTAGACGTTTAAGTGGGGAAGATTTTAGAGAAGGACAGTGGAGTGCTACTTATGCATCATTAAGTTAAAACTTGCAAGTAGAATCTTCTTTATTGCACTGAAGGAGTCTGATATTGATATGAAGTGAATGAACTACTGTCTTGTGTAATGTACACATAACACAAGAGCTTGAGTGTGCCAGAAATAGGGATATTGATGGAAGATAAGTTTTTATACAGTTTTTATGGGTGTAACCATGCATATAAAACAGATTTCAAGGAAATTCTGTCAGGTTTGAGATTTTGCAGCTAAAGTGCAAAGAGTTAATCATGATATAACTTGCCAAATACATATTACATATAACGAATAAGATGTAGTTTCTAAAACTGTCACTAAAAGTAAAGCCCAAATGTTGTTACACAAGGAGCCGTCCGTCACTTTATTAATAATTGCTTTTATACCTCAAACTATGCAAGTCTCCATCAGACTGTCATTAAGAAGGAAATAGGGTGGAGTTGATCTTCTTAATTTTACCATAGTCCCAGGAGAGCAGTAAAACACTCTCTTAAAAACCATGCAAATTAATCTTGATTTATCCTTCTTCAAAACAAAACAGCTGTCCTTAAATTTTTCCAAGGGGAGCATTTAGCAGCTCACCTTAGTTTTCTATAAATAAAGGTCGGCTCCACACATCAAAACCACATGATCAAGCCTGCACATAGTGAACTTGCAAGGATGTCCCTGCCTTTGTCAAATACACAGGATCAAGCTTCTAGACATCAGACACACAGCCAAGTGCTCTAGATTTCAAAGGCAATTATCAGCTTTCACCCATCAGACTTACAAGGACAGGCTTTACCCATCACACACATATGACCAACACATCAACACATCAGAGGCACACTAAAAAATCCTCAAAAAATAGCCAAGTTGATCAAGCCTTCATACCCCAGAATTACAAGGGGACACATTCAAGTGTCAGTCATACATTCAAACTTCCCAAACTCAGACTTTCAAAGCCAAGCCTACATACCCAACACATCATCAGTCCTTCAAATTAACAAGGATACACTTCCCCTCATCAGACACGCTCAATCAAATTATCCATAAGTCAAAACTAATGATCAAACCTTCATTCCTCAGACTTACAATGACACAGCTCCATTCACCAGATGTGAAATCTGGTATCCACACATCAGAATCACAAGCAGGCCTCCTCAAATCAAAAACACATGATCAAGTACTCACCTTTCAGGCTTACAAGTAAATACCCCACTGATTAGAAACACAGGGTCAAACCTTCACATATTAAATACAAAAAAGCCTCCATAAATTGAAAGATGATGATCAAGCATTCACAACTGATACATATTAGGATGCAACTCCATGTGAGAGTCACACATGATCAAGCTTTCACTACTTTCAAGACCAAGCCTGCACACACCAGACACATGATCAATCACTTAAAAGGTTAAACCTCCGTGCATCTGACACACTCCATGAAGCCCCCAAACCTAAGATTTATAAGGCCAAACTTCCTCAAGTCAGTCTTATAAGGCCAGACATAGTTACAAGGCCAAACTTTCACACCCTAGATTTACAAGGCTAGATCTCATATCAGTTACACTTTAATACAATAGGAAATCTCAACACATAAAAAACAAACAACTCATGAAGCTTCTAAACATTAGATTGATGAGGCCAAACCAAATTTTTAACTTCCTAAACTCAGACTTACAAAGCCAAACAAACATACAAAGCCTAACTTTCACATATCCAGTGTTTCCACTCTTCCCGAAACTACCAGAAATTCGGGAAATCTGGGTGCTCTTTGGGAAGTTTTCAGGAAGGGGGATAATTTCGGGAAATTTCGGGAAATCCGGAAATGGGGTATGGCGTATGAAAATAACATATGGCTTAACAGGGTGAAATCCCGGATGAGCCATTAAAGTAGCATAAAAGAAGTGTTGTTGAAGATATCAGGAAATACCAAGCCGATTTCAGGAAATTTAAGATTCCATTTCAGGAAAAATGAATTTAGAGTGTGGAAACACTGCACATATCAGTCCCACTTACAAGGCCAAACCCCCACACATCAACAGATTCAGCACACAATGAAGCCTTTACATTATATTTAGTCAAAGTATCCCTCAAATGTTTTACATTGTAACCTTTCATACTCAGCACTGAAATTCTTCAAAGTGCTTTAATTTTGTCATTTTATGTGATGATTTCAGAGAAAATCTTGAATTCCTTTTGCTAGATACTGTTTAGAGCGACTGTAATATTCTTTTAATTATCATTCTCTCCATCTCCAGAAAATTTGTGTTCCTTGGAGAGTGTTTTATTTTCTTTCCTGAAGAGTGTATGATGAGCCATACATGAAATATTATATATATCTTTTAGTGATCACTCATCTGAAATTTCTTCCTTCCGCTAGGATGAAAGAAGCAGACAAGAAGAAGAACCTTTTCACAACCTTCAAAAAAAATGAAAGAGATCGTAAAAAGCTTCTGGACACTGTTTTGAAGCAGCTGCGAGCTCTGACCATCCGACCAGGTCAAGGTCACTAGTTACTTAACAGTCAGCAAGGAAAAGAGGCTGATTTGCTACCTTAAATGTCACTGAAGTTAAAACCTAAGGGCTTCAGAAGAAACTCTCCTTAATGGTAGCTATGGTGCTTGTGACAGAGTTTTGAGGGTTGCTTAAGGTTTTGTGTCAAATCAATGCCTTGGTGAAATTGAGGGTTTACTACTCTGTGGTGAGAAGCTTATGGATCAGAGAGGAACAGGTGTGTATAATAACTTATGTAAAACTTCTAGAAAGGACATTGTGGGATTGTTGAGTTAGACTTGCCACAGAAAATGAAAGAAATTTGTCTGCACGTTCCTGTGTGTGAGATTTCCAACAGTTCATTCAGCCCCTTGTGGGTTGTGGAGTTTTTGAGCCAGCTCTGAAAGGTTTTAGTGGTAGCGTGAAATCTTGTTAAGTGTAGCTACCAAGCAGTGTATAAAACAAGGAGAGAGTGCCATTGATTCCATCCTTTGTGAAAGTGACTAAAAGGAGGAGTTATACTTTCTTTCGTAGGATGAATTGTTGAAAGGTGGTCCCAGGAGCAGGCTTAAGGATTGGTTTCTATACATATGCCTTGTAATCCACTCAACGAGTGTTGAACCATGAATATTGGCTTTATCTGTTTAGCTGTCAAGCAGTGGGCACAGCAAGTAATCTGTATTTCAAACAATGAAACAGCAAGATTTTGAAGGTCAAAGTTGGCTTAAGTGTACCGCTTTGTATTTGAGAGATCCTTGGATTAGATCCGGTGAAACCACCTGAAAATTTCTGGTGGTTCAAAACATGTTAGCAGTTTGCTGTTCACAGTGATGTGGTTTCTGGTTATCCTGCTTAGATGTTTTACAATTCTTTACTTGCTTCAGCTGTCCAGGCAGTGATGTAGGGCAAGCATTGCTCACCCATATAAGCATTTAGGAGTTGGCTGAAGACTGTTGAGACACTCATGTCCACCAGATGGGTATGTAAAATGGTGGTCCAGGGAGCAGGATGGGGGGGGGGGGAATTATTACACCCCTGCCTCATTACATGTTAGCACTATACAAACAGTGAAGGCAAATCTTGCCAGTGTTCCTTTATGATCAGTCTGGTATAGGGTCCTTGATGAGCCTAAGTGGTCTCCTGACCCTGCCAGTGTTAAACCTAATTCAAACTGACATCAGATATTGGAAGTCTCAATATGATACCACTAGTCAGGGATGAGCATCAGAAAAGGTAAAGGCAAAAGACACACTAGGCCTTTGTGGACACCTTGACATTATGTTTTTGTCAGCAGTACAGCATACTATGAATTATACTATGCAGCTATAGCTGTCATTGTAATAGTATGCAGTGTGTGCATTTGGACTACAGTATAGCATACAGCCACCTTTGACATGCTTGCATGTATGGATTGCAGTAACACATAAAGAGAACCACTACCAAGTTTTTTGTGTACTACTCCTTAACGGCTGTTCCTGCAACTTTTTACAAAACTGTAAGCAAATTGTGCACTCTCTAACCATCACTATGGTGTTATGCACCATGTCAAAATCTTAGACTGCAGCCCCTGCAGCTATGTATTGTAATGTGTGTAACAAACGTAGATATTAAAGTAAGGGAGAATGACGTCTGCTGATCTGGACTGAAGCCATTGATTTGGCTAGGCTGTGCGGCAACAGAGCACTGGCGCGTAATACAAATATCACGTCATTGCTTTGCCCCAAGTACTGGCAAAGAAACTACAAATTTTCAAGTTAGGAGTATAAAACAAAATACTTTAGGCACCATGACTTGTTCCTGTCAAAAATTACTCCTAATTTTTCAAAAATGGATAAAATAAGCTGTAACTTCTGAAGCAGAATGCACACTGTATGTACGGAGACACACCAATCAACCGGTGTTTTGCTGTACAACGAAAGCACCCTCACAATTTTCGTGGCTTCACCGGTTAAACATGCAGGGATGCCTTGTGACCGCGTTCTCCCTTACTTTTATTTCTATGGTAACAAACCATCTTAGGCAGCTGCAGCTTTGCCGTTTTGACATGGTGTGTTAACAGTGTATATTTGTAGGTCAAGTACAAACATACTTGAATAAAGGGCACATTGGTTGATACTAGCTATGAAAGAATGTTGTAGATTAAACATAATTAAAAAACTTAATTCTTCACATGAAAAAGTGATGTTGGTTGGGTACGGTCAGCATTGTACTTAAAGTTTACCATTTTCTCAGTAGTGCAGGTGAGAAGGGAATCTTTCCAGTGTTCTGCCAATTTTTGCTTGACAGGATTTGTAGTTTGCCTGAGTAGTATTTTTACCTGGGAATGGAAGGAACTTTTTACCTGAAAATACTCCCAAGTGTCACATCTGTATTCTTTAAGTGTTTTTCTTTGCCTTACAATTAAAATCGTCATGGTCATTAAGGAGTCCATGGTCTAAAAAATGATAGGTGACTGTTGAAAGTAACAGTGGGACCTCTCTCGTGCTCATCCGTTTCTTTAGCTTGACAGGATTCACAATTTGCCTGAGCAGCTGTCTTACCTGTAGATAGAAGGACATTTCTTGTCTGATAGCAGGCCTTAATGACACACCTTGATGGAATTCAGTTTGACATCTTCTCTATGAGTATAAAAGTTCAAAAGCTTTAAAATAAATCTACCTGTGATGGTGTTTTCATAACTCATTTTCTTTATCAGTAACTTGCCTCTCATATGTCAAGTAAAAACTTCAAGACGAGAGCGAATTTCGAATTTTAGAGTATACTGACATAAAAGTTTGCACAACACAATCCAAAATGAGCCATTTATCTTAAGAGCATTTTACGAAGTGTCATTAAATCCTTTTTCCTCAAAGAATTCATGACATCACATTGCCTTAGGGGATGTGTATCAAACCTACTTAGCCTTGCCTAAGAATTATTTCTTGACATCAATTTTGTCAAGCCTTCTCATCATTTTGTCTGAATTATGTATTTTTTTTAACAAATCCTCTTTTGATTGCAACATTGAAACAAACAAATTACTGTGGGTCTAGGACTTATGTATGAAAAATATTAGTTGGAGATAGACAGTTGTATTATTACAAGTTTTTTCAACTCGGGTAGGGTTTCAGACATGATGAGCTTCTCTGGGTAATTTACCATCTTATGAGGGAATATAAAAGGAATATTGTTCTGACAACTTGCAAGGATCTTACATGGAAGAATAATTTCTGATTACATTTTCTCCAAAGCCATATTGATATCTTACTTAGTAACCTAAGGTATTTTTGCTTATAGAGAGGTTCTTCTGTATACTTCCATGGTCTTTAAGGTTGTGCTCATGTAATAATTGCCAACTGGGGTCAAAATTTCTCATTGGTCTTCTGATTTAAGATTGACATTGAACTTGATACCACCACTCTTAGTTTTGTGAAGCATGCCAGATTTAGATCCAGGACTTTGCAAACTTGGTTAGGGGCTAACTTTGTGAGGAATAGTTTGAATCTGTGATTGCCAAATGTGCAAAGCCTCATTGGGGTTCCCTCTTCCTGAAAAAACTTTGAAAATAAGCACTCCACAATGTGATTTCCTGGCATATGACAATCATGATAGGTAAAGAGATGATAAGAAATGCTTTATATGGAATTGTGCATTATTAGTGACTGTGCCTGATTTTGCAGTTTTGAAATAGACTAACCAGTGATAGTGTCTGTCTTAATGCCTAAGACACTGGGGCCTGGGGCTTTCTCCCCAGGAGCTTTTGAAATACACTGTTAGGCATCTGACAGTCACACTGATTAGTAGGTGCAAGTGTAAAATAAAACATTTTGTATGAAATCATGCATTATTAGGCAGTGTGACAATCAGAAGTATTAATACATCTAGCAATCAAAGTAAGTACACCAATTTTTTAGTGGAGCTTGGGGATTCCTTGCAAAGCAAGTTGTGACCAAAAGGGTAGGGGAACTTTTCTCTCCCCAGCTGCCCCCTTGCCCCCTGGGATGTGTTCCTGCATTCAGTTTAAATTTAGAAAATTATGAAAATAAAATGTTTCAACAACCATTGCCAACATAGTTAAGTTACATGTATATCAATTAACCTGTATGACATTTCAGATGTCCCATCATGCATTGGACAGCTGCAATATAAGCATTTTGTTGATTTTAAACTAAAATATACCAACTGTAACAAGCTTTTGAGATGCTGTTTTCATCCATAAACAGAGAATATTCATCCTGCTTTTTATGAACCTTATTTTGTCAGAGGAAAAAGTCTTTGACAGCATAGGGGGAACAGGACTTTGTGAGAAAGCATAGTGTTGTATGTTAAAATTCAAGTTCCATGGCATTATAGATGAGAAGTGGGCAAAATTTTGGACTGTGAAGAGTTTGTGCAATATAATGGTTTCACTTATCTGCTTAACATTTAACCATATAACATTGAAAAACTTATTTTGCATACATACCTATAAAAAAATAAATGATGCTTGGCAAACACTTCTCATTGTTTGTTTTGTTTTGGTGGGACAGGAGCATTAACTTTCAAGACAGTCAAAAAGATGTTGCTAAAAGTGTGGTGTGAAGGTGTTTCACCATCCCATCCCTTACCCCACCCCAGTTTTGGCCAAATTGACGACAGCTGGAAAATCGCAGTGTTACAGTGGGAGTTTTCAACTGCGAGAATTTCTAACGGCCGCACGCAAAATTTCAAGCCATAGGCCTTCTCTCATTTTCAGAAAAATCGGATTTTGGGGCTAGTTACATGGAAAGTCCGACCGCCGACAGCCTCAACACATCGTAAGACGGGGGTGTAGTTGGGGTATAGCAGATGTATCGTCTTTCTGAACGGCGAAACGGCGTTACATTTGTTTTACTGTTGCACGTTTAGGAGTTAACGAACATTTGAAAAGTGAGAGTATTCGGGGTTGAGATCTCCTGGCAAGAGCTACGGCTGGGAGTGGGTGTCCTTTTCAAATTACCTTTGGGCATGTCACAGCTTTTTCATTATTTTCATTGACAAATCTTCCAAACTGCCAAACTTCGTACGCTTCACGCTTTTCCGTACTGCCTTGAACCGGATATGTTGAAATATGTTGCCTAACCATGGTCAGCCACGATTCCAGCATAAGCGGCATGAGCCTCCCTTTACAGCACCCTAAGGACCAGCCTTGGGGATACGATAGTGAAAGAGGTAGGCCATGTATGAGATAATTGCATGATGCAAGTGGCTTCGTTTGAATGTACCATCAGTCCTGTCCAACGACGTCAAAATCACGGACTGCATTCATGAAATTTCATGCTAAGGAGTCTTTAGTACTAGAAAACAAGAACACATTAAAGCCGTCGACATAACTTCTACAATCAAATTTATCAACGCCAACAGAAAGGTATCAGAATTACTCACTTCAGAGTCTGGATAAGAGGGTCTATAGTCAAAGATTAGGACATTCACATTGATGCAATGATGCAAACTAAACAATGATCTTGGAGATAGGAGGCATAACTTTACGGAATTATTAAAAGCCCTCTTGAGTTGGTAGTGAGTTAACAAACAGCACAAGCGATTCAGTACATCCTTTGGGCTGATGAAGAGAGCAGACACAGCTCTTGAAACTCCCCTAGCAAGTGTTTGACCTATCGGACTTGTTCTCAAGAAAATTTAATCGATAAATATAGCACTAGTTTGCTTCTAAATAACCTGTCATAAACAAAAATATCTCAAAGAAAGGGGCTCCCCTCATGTGACACTCTTTTTTCATAGGCCCAGCCCCAAAATAAAAAACATTCGCTTCGCTCAGCTCGTAACTAAGGTGAGATGGGGTAGAGACGCCTCCTCCCCACCCTCCGTAAAGGGGTCCGCTTAGACCAATTCTTGAAAGTACATTCCCTTCGAAAATGTGAACTCCTGCACCAAGTAAACATGCAACCAGCCTTGCTTTCTCCAAACATTCTAAATTGACCCCTCCTTTCATAACCCCACCCAGCGTGATACTGTACGAGTGGGATGCAACGGAAGCCACGCCCTTGTCGCAAAAGAAAGGAAATGAAACAAAACTTCTAACTAATCGCAAATCCTTACTCTTTATGCACACTTTGCACTCATCTATTCAAAAGCAATACTCTAGTGATTGATCTGCCTGTCGGGATGATACCTTAAGCCTTCTTTCTTGCTTCAAAATGCATTCTATAGACTCTGCAGGCAGATTTTATCGCAAAGTGATGAATACAAAAACAGGGCCGTAGCCTGGGCGAAATCCACAGGGGCAGCCCATGACAGCGTCCAGTGGCGTACCTAGGATAGTTGTCACCCAAGTGGATCCTCTCTTTGTCACCCAGTGTCGCCCTGAGGGTGAGGTCTTAGAGGAGGGGTCTAAGGGAAGAACGTGACATTTATGTTAGGTTGCTATTGCAAACTGGTGCAGTCTTTGGCAAAGCTTTAAACTGATTATATGTTTAAAATTCTCATTACTTAGTGTCGTTTTTCTGTTATGGGAGGGGTGTCTAAGGGACGGGGTGACACACACTCTGTGAGTAGTTTTTCTGTATGTAAGATGTACAATAGTGCTATCTTTGGGAAAGCTTTGAATGTATGTTTAGAAATACCCTTTTTAAGTGTTTTTTTTTTTTCTTCTTGTGTAAGGGAGGAAGTGCTGTCTAAGGCCTTTGAGAAATTTTTGCCTTTGTAAGATTGCTTGGATACAAAATGGCGCTATCTTTGATAAAGCTTTGAAATGATTTTATGTTTAGAAATTCTCAGTCTCATTATGTTTTAGAAATTCTCATTATATAGTTTTCTTTTCGGCTGTGGGATGGCATGGTGCCATGTCACAGCCGCCGAATACTTTGGAACCTGGTGCGGACCTTCCTCCTATCAGTGCGCTACTTGGACGGCCACCATCGGTTGGTACCGGCGTAGGTCTACTTTCTTTCAATTAAAAGCCTCCATTGGCGGAAATGACACATTCTAGACCTCCAAATTTGCATCTAAACGTTTTTTGAGACTTAATGCTTTAGAGACTAAGACTTTTAGACTTCAAGAAGAAAAGTTACACTTGAAAAACTTATTTAGTAAAATCACTTTGCAGGAGAAAACAGGTAAAAAAGGACTTTACAAGCTGATTGATTTTAGCATGGAGCTACCACCAGCTCCATGCAGTAACATAACGTTAGGACTATCGCTCCACCAAAGGTTCCGTACGGGGATTAATAAAAGGAAGATGAAGATGAGTTTTCAATCATTTGTCCTTGATTTAAAAAAAAAATGACTCGGGTGTATGCTCCAGGAACACGGTCTCACATTACATGTTGTTATGCTTCGAAATCTAGCACGTGCGTGAGGGTTGCAGAGGCTCAACCAAGGGTCCTGATTGGTCGAAAGTGACGTGCCGCTAATAGTGAACCAATAGTAAAGGAACGGGAAACGACGGAATCAGTACGGTGCAGAGTAGCCGTCTGACGTGAATGTAAATTAGGTATTGCACCATAAGGCTGCAATCCTGTTAACAACAAAATGGCGGCCCTCAATTAAGTTGATATTCTCCTCAATTATGCCTAAGTTGACAATTCTAAAATGTACGGTACTACTTCATTACACTATATATAATAAGTATGCTCAGGCACCGACGTGGAAACAAAACTAAAGATTTAACGTATTGACTTCATCTGTGGTGTGCGCATCAGGTGTGAGGAAGATTAATTCGTCAGTGTAAGATACCCGCTTAACAACCCGTCTGCAGCGGGGGTCCGGGACCTCCGGGTAAAATTTGGGGGAAAGGGACCCTAAAATGTGATTCCCCGGGGTTCTTAAGGCCTTAAAAACATAAATAGGACAATGGAATTTTTCGTTTTTTCTGTATTTTTTCAAGTAAATCATTTTTTTTTTTCATTTAGGATTTGGATTCATACAAAGGGGGACGTGGATCCGCTTCGGATCAGTGCCAATTATGCCAAGGTATGTCACTGGTGCTGCGGGTGGAATTGTCTGCCTTCAAAACCCGGTCTGAAATCTTAGCCCTACAATTCAAGTGCCATTACGAATACCCCAAAATTAACATCGCGTACAGTGAGGCAATTGCAATTTGGTCTTTATATTTTCCAATCAATTGCCTTAAAACTGAGTTTGAAGGTTGATTAAACGTTATGTCATGAGACATACTGCATGAGCCTGAAGTTTTTCGAATTTTGCAACATTCATCTCTTTTCATATTTACTCTTACATTTTCATTGAAAAATCCTAAGACTTCTTCAGACATAAAAGTTGCCTTTTGGTGGCAAGAACACGTTCATTTTAAAACCACTGGGAATGGTGTTTACGAAATTGCGAGAGGTACATATAAATATTGACTGAAAACTAATGATTTTCCCTTACATTCTGCGCGGCTAAACTCGGTTTTATTCATATGGTAAGAAATAAATCATGACCTTTAGAATGTTCACATTAGTCGCAAAATACACCCGAGAGCATCAGAAATGGGCAAAAGACATGATCGAAACATATCCAATCTGGCGATATGCACAGATTGGTTTGATTGTGCCAAAACAGAGAGTTAATTGCATTGCTATGAAAGCAATTGAAACATTCCGCAAACACGGTTTTGTAAAGAGCCTGCGTTGCGAGCTCCTAAATTCATTCAGTTTAATCATCACCGCTCTTAATTTGTCCCGGTAGAGACTGTGGCGTCTGGCCGTACCAGGGACTGGAAACTGACGCTTGCATGGCGCTTCTTTGATGTTAGTGTAACGTGTTTTACCCGCCTCAGCGACACCTCTCTTCCACCATCTTGAAGCAATTTACTTGCGATATATCTCAACATCTGACATTTGGAAATGTAATCCTAGCTGAACACAACAATGATGTGACAATGTAGGTCTGGCACATTTTAAACATGAGAAAGACTACCCTGGGAAATACATAAAAGTAACGGCTTGCATTTCATTAGCGACTTCTACGACTCTTCTTTTTAGGTTAATCTTTTGCGTCTTGTAAAAATTGTGTAGTAAGCACGGCTAGAGGGGATCCATACCTGCTTCTTTAGAGGGAATAAGCAGTCACCCCGAACTGGTTTTGAAACATCGGCGAATTCTTACAAATCAGTGCTTCTTTCCCTTACAAAGATCTTTCATGACATTTCAGGAAATAAATATTGCATAGTTAAGGTAAATGAATGAGTTACTGTGCAAGAATTTACCCATCCAAAAGCAACAGTAAATTGTCACATGATTAAAGGGCAGCAAATCTCACTCCAAATAGTAAAAATTCTTCCAGCTATACGTTTACTCCTAGTCCCTCCTCTAATTTCAAAAGGAACACCTGTTTAGCAGTGCTGTAGTACTCGAGACCGGTCTTCAGTCACGATTTTAAGAACTCGGGCTCGTGACTCGGACCCGGACTCAGTCTCGCACAACCTACTCATGACTCTGATCTAAATTCCCCGAGACCGGCAGAATTTGGGAATCACTTTTATGCAATTAATCCGTCGTCACATAGCTTTATCTTGTCCTCTGCAGTTTGTGTGCAACTCTACACGGTATCTAGGACGTCTTAGCAATATGCGCTGTATAGTGTAGATCAGTGGTTCGCAACCTTTTTCAGGTAATCGCCTCCTTTCACTGAATTGTGTTGGGCAAACGCCCTCCGACAAAATCAAAACGTTGACAGAAAGGGTAGACCTGCGCATCGTTTCTTCGTGTAGCGAAACAGTGATGTGGGACTCAAAAGACTGGGGCCCTTTTGTGATGGCGAATGCTTTAATCCACGGTTAACGAAAGCGTGAAGGCTTGATTGTGGTCATGGTCGGAACCACCTTTTTGGAACTGGAGCGTTCCTTTCCCCCGCCCAAGAGCCTCTAATAGAGTCCAGGGGCAACGTTCCAGTGGGGGCAGGGGGCGGCAAAACCCCCGGAAGCTCTCTGGGATTTAAGAAGTTGTCGAATCAAGAATAAAGCACTGAAAGTCAAATTCTGATATCTTCCGATCATCTAATACCCTTAAATGCGCACTTAAGAGATTACAAAAATCCACCTTAGACCAGTTTGGATCCAATAGTTATACTAATGGACGTTCTCTTTGATGCTGCAAGGGGTTGTCTTGTGGGTGGGGGGAAGAAGGATGGTATTTGTTGGCATGATGTAGTGAAAGACTTCTGCCACTCAAGCTGTCCGTCAGGTCGTAATTATGAGAAAGGCGAAGTTAGCTCACCTAAAAATTTTTGAAAACATTTCAAAGTTTGCCTTCATTTTACATTGCAAAAGTTATCTTAGATGTTACAATTATTCGCCGTTGTCTTTTCTGTCACTATGTAATATCTATGGACAGCAAAGAAAAAAACTACATTTGACGAGAAAGTGACGGGAATTTTTTAGCTATGGCTACTTCGCTTACAGTTTACTTGTTGCCACCGATGGGAATATGATGGCCCTCCCCATGAAATTTTAAAATTAAACAGTTAGATGCGATTTCCTGTCACCTGGTATTAAAATAATTCACAAATTTTGAAGTGCACAAGAGAAGGGAATCTTAGACCAACGCCACTTGTTGACATCATCATCTCCATTTGGCAGAAATGGGGATATCTCCAATTGGGAGCTCAGCTAGAGAAACAGTTTGGAATCTCGTAGGGACCCAGTTTAAATTTAATATCTCATTTTTTCCAAAACGCCCCCCTGCCGCCCCCTTAGCGCTCATCGACCCCTTGAGTTGTTCAAACGCCCCCGTTGGAAACCACTGGTGTAGATGGTATTCTTAAAACTTAGTCCTACGGTAAAACGTAATTATTTTCGCTGGTAGTCTGCATGTTCGATCGCAAAGATCTCACGGGCCACAGCCAGACGCGTATCCATGATTTTGCCTTTAAGCCTCATTTTGAAATGGTTAGCGTTCCACCTGCATGTGTGGAGTCTAGAGGCCCGTCGAACTGAGACCACGGGTTCAGAGCCGCACCGAATGGAATAAAAAGGGCTTAAATCTTTTTTGAAAAGGGTATGGCTGCGGGAAGAAGGTGGTTTGGAGTGGCTTTATCTATGCGGAGCGTCACTATCTGTTTGCTCTTATAAAAAGGATATTTTTTGCCAAAAAAGCCTCCTAGATTTGTGTATGTATACCGAACATGGTCCTGCTTTTGTTTCCTTTCTTACTTCCTATTGACGGAAAGGCGGGAACTGACGAATAGGTCTGTTGGGAAAATCGGTGTAGGCTGTGGCTGGAGGTTGGGTGGCTGTCAATTTTAAACGATCGATCTTTTGATATTTTCTTTTAAAAATTGTTGCAACCTGTCAAAATTTTCTTGCGTTCATTGCTCTGCTAATTATAAAACCACCCAAATGTCAATTTGAGAACGACTCATATTCCTCCAAAAGAGTGGAATCCTAAAAGCTTTTCCTTGTATCATGTATAACATGTTTGGGTATTTTTCCCTAAAAATGTACCAGTTCACCGACTTTGTAACGTCAGATAGTGAACGCCCCCCCCCCCACCCACACCCACACACACACACACACACACACACACTTTAATTTACTCCGAGATTTGTCCGCCATTTTATTCTGATTATATATCAGTTTTGTGTGAGTCTGGTTGGTTCAATGTGCGGCTAGCATGCGACCCGACTGAAACACGACGCAACTGTCTCAAACTGGTAAAGAATCACTTGCGACGAGTAGTCGCAAGGAGTTTTGTTGCGTTGCAGTCCGGTCGGTGCAGTGTGCGGTAGCCTTAACACCACAATAAAAGAAGAAAAGCACACCGTCATTCATATCATAACGCGCAACAGCATTGTATAAACGGCAGTGTAAAAATTGATCATTTGTAAATTCCTGTTCTTAGTGTACACTTTTCCATGGGGGGGGGGGGGTGGACTCGAACTCGGAGCTTGTGACTCAGACTCGGTCTTGGACTCCAATGCCAGTGACTCGGTCTAGGACTCGAACTTGGAAGGTTGGGACTCGACAACGGCACTGCTGTTTGGTGCACCTCCCATACAAAGCAACAATAGCCTGTGCTGAGCTTAACTTGCTCAAGGTCATATCCACACAGGCTGTGTGTGAGCTGTCTGCATGGGTACACTACTGAGTAAGCTCTTCAAGTCATCATTGACAGACCAATCAGAGTGATTTAATTGTTTGAATTTATGCCAATCATAGTGTAGTCACCAATGGCATTTAAAACTGTAGGGTTATTCCTAAATATCTTTGGGGATGTCACAGACCCTTTAAAAGAGCCTCTTGTGGATTAGTACACGGGGGTATAATATTTCAAATTAAGGTGACGGCATTTCCCTTTAATCTCATACAATTCCAAACATTATCTCATGTTCCTGTGCTGGCGTCACACAGATCATCACTGAACTTCGTAGCGCGAATCGAAATGATACGTCGACTACATTTTTCCCAACATTGCTATGTTTAGGTTTATGTAGGTCCATATACAGAAACAGAAATGCCATGTGTAAAAGTATAGAGAAAGTATTGTGCACCAAGTTCCGCCAGGTACACCAGTGCCGTTGCACAGAATTCCAGTGGTGGTCAACACTCAAGGGGTATCCAAGAGACCCAACGAATTGATCGATAACCGTCCCGAAAAAGATCGCGAGGACCACGGAATTTATCGGAATGAAGGAATGCATTGTAGAAAACTTGGGTCAATATGACCCAAAGTGTGTCAGAAGGGAAACTAGACGGTTAAAGGGTTAAAATTTTGACTCGAAATGGTGTTTCAGTTTCCTCGTGACCCATGTGTATTTAGAGTGCTGCAGTTACCGTTGTCCATACATTCACAATAACAGTTCGCTAAATTTCTACATAACTGGCAATTTGTCCTGGGTATGACTTTCAACTGCATCCAGGAGGGGTGAGGAGGTCGTGTGTGGCGAGTAGTTTGTTCCCGACTATCACCTATAAAATGCGCACATAAGACCGCTATTACTCATCCCACGACTGGCGGGTTGTTGGCGCCACCAAATTAAGCAAGCCTCTCCATGGTTGGGCGGCCCTCTATAGGCTGGGGGTTGTAGAATATGCCCACGGTATTTCCCGCCTGTCGTAAGAGGCGACTAAGGGGAAGGACTTGCTACGTATTTGAGCTGTATCTGAAACCAAACTTGAACTTGAACCGTATTTAAACTTTACCTTTTTATTTAGTTGACATTATCACATTCGTGTTGGTGTGTTGTTAAATCTTATCTAACTACATAACTGGCAACAGTACTTTGATACAAAATTAGGGCAAGCCGGCAATTTGTACCTCCAAACCGTGCACAGGCCTCTCTGATTGGTCAACGAAATAAAAAATGCGCTGTGCATATGTGCAACAAACACAATACATTAAGATACCTTACGTGCAAAAGGCTGACAGGGTATACAGCAGATTACTTGGAAAGGGTTGTAAAGCTGGTGAACTATTTTTAGCAGTAGAGAATTGGGCATGCGCAATCAAACTTAATCGTGGGAGGAGCTAAATAGATTGGGGGAATTGCTTAAAGTAAACTTTGTTGAAAGAATTTGGATAATGGAAATTTAGCTTTGAAGAAATTTAATCCACCAGAAATTTTCTTGACTGCATCCCAGGAGAGCCAAAAGCCTGTTGAACCCTGTTAGAATGGTGACTGCTCTTTGCTCCGATGTCTCTTTGTTTCGATGTCTCTTTGTTCTGACAAATTTAAACTTTAGGGTCAAGGTTAGGATATGGTTAGGTTAGGTTAGGTTAGGTTTGGGGGTGAAAGGATTTGGGTTGCTGCACGTTGGTGCCTGTTGAAAATCTCATTGAAACCTGTTGATACTTGTTTCCGATTACTTTTTCTACATGTTCAAATCTGTTCAACAGGTTTAAACAGGTTTTTTACCCTTAGATGCCTATGCCGTAGCCAGCCTAAGTTTTTCAAGGGGGTTGAGGCAATAACCACTTTTGAGAGCGAATGGCGCTCTACAACCTAGTCTTATATTATCTGCGGCTGCCGAAATTATTGGAGGAAAGTGCGATTGTTAAAGGCTACGCCCTTTCCGTGGCTACGCGCCTGCTGCAAGCGCCTGCTTAATATCCAAAAAACAAAAGCATGTCTATGGTGAGAAGTACTGAAATTCTTAATTCTTGTTAATTCTTCCCATTGTCCTTCTCTTTTTCAAGTGGGAGTTAAGACTACTTGATTCTACAAATTTCACGAAGGAAAGTTTCTCGGCTTTTCGGCCTTTTGGCTAAGATCATGTGTAGCATCTGTTTTTTCAGCCAGCCTAGAACGGGGCTACGCATGACAGACCCATGATACCAGACCCATGAATTTCACGAAGAAAAATTTCTAACATATACAAGTTGCCAATAACACGTTGCCAATGTAAAATTTACCCCAAAAGTGCGGCGTAATTGCTAGAGAACACCTGAATTCTTCAAATCAGTGTCAAATATGATTGGGTTCACTCGATTCAAGAGCGGAAGTAGCCTATATGTAAGCTGAAAACAATTGCCGTCTTATTCAGTCCAGAATAGTTTATCCTATATTTAGGCGGCTTTGTCGCGAAAAAAAAGTGTCATTGCAAATTTGCAAAGCTTCTCATCTTCCTTTCACGTGCATTTAGTAAATTGAAGCTATAACAACATGTCCTTCCTAGTCTGTTCCCCAGTCGTTTTAAAGACACACTCTTCACTTTGCCAATGTAATCTCAAAAGATCAGCCAAGCGCCGCGGGAAACGGTGTTCTCTCTTAATACAACCGTAAACCATGCACTGAAGCGATCAACTGCTCACAGTTTCTCACATAAGACAGTATTGTAGTGTAATAACGGGGTAGAATCTCAAAAGGTCAGCAGAGATTCCCTGATGCCCTACTTTGTTTAAGTCTCAGAGAGTGACCAATCAACTAATTCTATGTGTGAACTGCAAACAAGTCGGAGAGTGAGCCAGCCTGCCAGGACATGTCCATTTTAGACCATATTGAACAGGTTAACTCCTTCGGGAGGGGAGGAGGAGGGGGAAAGATGAGAGGGGGAGAGATGGGTTAAAACTTGTACCCCTTTCATAAAAGAGGCAGACACGAGAGTGCAAACTATGAGAGTGTTCCTTTAACCATTAGTAAAAAGAGCACACTTTGCTCTCTCTGATTGGCTGCATTGACCTACATATGCTCAGTTCAGACTACAGAGTAAACCGATGACATTATAACGAGTTGCTTCTATTGCAAGAATATTTGTATCAGGGTTCTTATATCTTGAGGGTGTCACATTTCCGAGAGTTGAAGTATTTGTAATAGCACAACTCTGAGCGGAAAATACACTCTTAAAGCACTTCAAATCGCCCTCGCATCATGCGGCCCGATGAGGCCCCCTTTTTCACGACATAAGTTTCAATTTCACTCTAATCACAGCCAAGGCGGGGAAAAACGCGTCCATTCCTCTAAAATTAACCTCTCTCGGCATACAACAAATCATGTCTATGTCTACGGTTCGAGTGCTTTTTCACAATCTTGTATCGATGTGTTTTCATCTCGTTGTCTACATATAAAATGCCACTAGTAGCCACAGCTTTCCTTCTGACCACCTCTTTTAGTAATGTACACTTTAATATAAGGGTGGGCCGTTTTAATTTAAAGCTTTGATTGCAGGTCAGTGCATATACAATGCGCTTAATTCCGAGTTTAGAAGATTTTGCAACAATGACCATTTATTAAGAGAATTAAGATTAGCCAAAAACGGTTAGGCGAACTACTTTAGACGGCCACTCTTACTCTGGCCCCTCTCCGGAGACTGAGCCTCTTCGTCACGTTCGTTACAATCATCACTTCTGTTCTATACGATTATGCAAATATTGAAGGTAAAAAGGGATGCTTATGTTTAGTTGTTTTGTCATTTTGCAGTTTAGAGGACGGGAGGATCATCTCTGGGTGTTCTTAAAAAATTAGTGAATTTAGTCACTAGTGAAGATAATCGAATGAGAATAAAAAATGATCCATACCAGGAAAATACCAGTCATATTGGGTTACTTGGATAAATATAACACCTGTCATATCTTGTGGCTGATTAGGGGAGTATCTTTGTAAAATAGCACCTTCGGCAATCATTGAACTTGTACATCTGGTCGGATACATAACTTATTACTATTATACCGGCTCAAACACAAGTCAAACTGCCCCTCTAGATGGCGCCCAGGACGCGTGCCAAACCTCACCTGCACCCCTTGCTTAAGACACCGAGCAAACCTGTGTCACATCTCATGGCCACGCTCTAACCGCACTCTTTATTTTGGTCTTCGTTTGTCCAGAGTAACGGAATTGGCGGTAAGAAGTGATTAGTAACAAGAAGTGTCGTGTACATGGTGCAACCAGGGAGGTGGTATTACCCCCTCCCTGGTGCAACAGAGTGTCACTGACTCGAACTAAGCATTTTTTTTTTTCATTTTGGTTGCATGGCAATTCTAGTCTTATCAAACGACATTGGCTGTAGTGTACAAATACATCCTAACCCTAGTAATTTCCAATGTATCGCCTTCCACGATGGTTATGTACACCTGCATGTCGTCTAGAATGGGAAAGGAGGCCAGGGCAGCTGGATATATTGAAGGAGGGTGGAGGGGAGTCATTCGTCCCCATAACAATGATTGTAGAATTTGGAGTTCCTAAGTACTGAATGTTTGAGTTGATTCAAATGCTAATTTTTTAGGCGATTCGGAATGGTCCAATTGCTTTAGTTTTCCCTGCAGTAGGCCTCCATACAGTCCACGTATATTTAACATTGATTGGGGACGGGGGAGTACTATACCTAGCAAGGCACTGATTTTGTAGCAGTTTTTATTTTCAAATATTCCCCTTGAGACGCAAGAATAAAAAATCCCATGCAGTAGCTGAATTACAATCAAAAAAGAGTACATCGTCTTCTCACTGGCGCATCTTCATATTGTATACAGAAGGCTGTTTCGTGTGGAGATACGCCAGATGTAGTATAGTATGCACGGGGCACAGCCCCTTCCCCTACCCGTCTGCTAAAGAGCTTGAGTAAGTTCAGTGGCAATGATTTGTCACTACAATGTAGGTCTAGCTATCTATCCCTTGAAGAGTGTCGGGGAGAAGAAGCACCTGCGTGACGTAATCAGTTTGTATGTCTATGAAATGCAGTGATGGATAGCATTCGATAAACAATTACAAAATTTCCAGTTTTGCACATGTAGATATAAAAGGCCATGATGGAATGTTATTTGCAAGTGTTGTTACTAACCAATGGAAATCATACAACGGTCATTGAATTATTTAACCATGTAATGTAATAACCAGAACAGGCATTAGCACGCGTGGAGTAAGTGTACCCCCAGGATAAGACAAGCGGCCAAGACATTCACGATGTTCTAATCAATTCCGCCATCTTGATCCAGTATTTGCAAATTCAATTGTCTGTATAAACTTGCAAATAAATGTTAATGTACCAAAACATTTGGAAAGATTCCATGACATTTACAAAGGGCAAATAGTTTATTTATATTCCTTCTGGAGGCCATTCTGAAATGTTTCCTATTTTTTCTTCCTATTTCAAATGCCCTTCATCTGCTTGTCGTGTTTTTACAATAAGACAGTCACAGAAGCAAACAGACAAACAAACTGGTAAATAAACGAGCAGACAAACAAAACAGACAGAGAGACAGACAGACACACAGACAAGTTTGAGAACCTAAATTTCCGGGGCGCTTCGCGCGTAGAGAATGTTGCTTCTTAAATTTCAGGGGCGGAGATTTCTTCTCAAGGGGGGGGGGTATGATCTTTCAAAAAATTTACTGTGTGAAAAACACAAAATCAATGGGGGAGTTCTTTGAAAGTGGGAGTTGTAACCCCTCAACCCCCTGTTTATCCGCTCCTGACTTCTTTCTTGAAGAATTTAAACATTTTGGATTGTTATTTGGACAAAATTTAGAAACGTGGGGTTATAATTGAAGAAAACTGACATATTTGGGCTCTGCAGTCCTTGAGAGCAAAGACAAGTTCACCGTTGGGAACACTGGTGGCGGCCGGGAATAACATACTTTTCGCACCAATTAAGATTCCCTGAAGAAATTGGAAATTTTCACCGACGAGGAAGGGGGTTTTCAAAGGGGCCATACCTCCTGCCCCCACCTACCCGCAACCCCTATTAATTCTTCTAAAACCTGTACTTTCGAGTGTGGTTATGTAACTCGTAGCTGACGGAATTCTAGGTATTCGTTTTAGGTTGATAAAGGGAAAATGCAGTAACCCCCAATTTGAATCAGTACCGTATACCCCGTAGGCTTGTGCTCTATGAATGAATCTTTTTGTCATTTCTCATTTGGCAACATTTTTGTTAATAAATGGTCAAATTCATTCATAATAAACACTTGATGTACTTTTAATACTCAATTTTATGTTCAGAAACGTCATGGAAGTTACTTTTAAGAGAACTATGATTCTCCGACTTTTAGGATTTCGAAGATGTTTTAATATGAGTTTAGGGTGACTGTTTACACCCTTTGGAGTCTAAGATTACAAAAAAATATATTTTAGAGGTAGGAGAATGCATCTCATTCATCCAACTCCCACTTTCATAGCTTACTGCAACGGTGAGATATAAAATGTTGAAAACATGAAGCTACCAACACCAAGGGGGTAGCTCCATGGTATAGTCAAGTCACCCTATAATGGTAAGACGGATCACATTTTGGCACAAGGTGCAGTGGCTTTCGAAAAAACAAAGAAAACGAAGACGGTAATTTGAGCACAAGTATGACGTCACAACATCTTCCATTTTTAAATTGAGTTAATAAACATCAACATATTACATATCAGCTGGGAAATGTCCCATGAAGATGAGATTTGGACCATTTGGATTCATTTTGCAAGTTTGTACTGACAAATACTTTTGAAATTTCAGACTTTATGTACACTCATAAACAGTGACAAATAGGGAAGACGTCATCGGCGTGTTGCTCAGTCAGAACTGCCACATGGCAGACACAGATCCTGACAGGATCAAATGGGAATTCAGCTGAGGTTGTTTCTTTAATTGTAATTATTATACGACCATAGCACATTGCCATACGTAGAATGAGGCCCATATAGCGTACCTTGCTTAGTGTTGTCATCACTTGGTCTACATATAGATGCCACAGTACCTCCCTGCTTTGGGCAAGGTCACGCCAGGTCATTCCACTTGAAGCCTTCACAAAATGGCAATTAAAATGATTAAGAAAGGCTTGCTAACCTAGAATTCTAATGATGTGTATAAAGTTTGAATAACCGTGAGCCTTTGAGCTCTGAATGCAAGTTCCAGTGGCTAAGCTAGAATTTATGCCGACCGGGCCGTCCAAGTTGAAACAGGTCCTGAAGATATTGGGGGCAGGCGGTACTGTTTTGAATACGTAAGGATCTGTTTTGAGTTTGCCCCCCACAGGAAATAAAACACACACACATAATATACGTCGTATACTCCAACGGAAATAAAACAAAACAAAACAAAAAAGGAAAACTATTTTTACTGTTTCTCGTGGGAAATTAAATTGTGTTGTAACTCTATTCCGACTTCCAACTAAAGGAAAAATGTTTTTTGTTTCAGTTTACCAAACGTATGGCCGACAAAATTGTAACCGAGGAAGATCGCTCCTTCGCCCCTCCCAGCTACGATATTGACTCGAACTCAGCCTATACCAACCACAACCTACCTGCAAGTACCTCACTAAAACGTTCCTACTGGTAGGCTGATAGTTGCTATCATGGACGTAAGAGACCTTTTTTTTTGGGGGGGGGGGATGGGTAAGTCGTTTTTGCCCGAGAAATACCTTAACCACCCTAAATATTGTTCGATGTTTGCCAAAAATCTTCCGGTCCGAGATACAGGTTTTTTCTCTAACTCCGAGGGGGCTGAATCCCTTCTCCCCTACTTCCCGGCTCGTAAGCTCTGGTTGCTATTCGAAAGATGTACAGAACAAAATAGGCCTATTCTTTTAGTTCAGTAGTATCAAACCTACTACTGGTCAAGAAGCAGTGTATATCAGGACGCGCATAGGCGTAGGAAGCGGGGGCTATGGGCTGGGGGCTTTAGTCCCCAGTCAAAAATGTGGGGGGCTGAAGTATGCTTCCGCCCCCCAAGATCCAAGGTCGAAAACCCCTATTTGTCTCTTCTGTAAGAAATGTCAAAATTTGCAGTAATTTTCCTTAAAGTTTGTCCAAAATGTTGCACTAAGTTGCATCTGAGGACCCTCAAGGACCGCGTGTTTGGTCTAGCGGTAGAGCATCCGCCTTTCACGCGGAAGGCCCGGGTTCGATTCCCAGGTCGAGTCATACCAAAGACTCTAAAAATGGAACCTATTGCCATTGTGCGTGATGCTCCGCGTAAGCAATGGAGTAGGGAAAACAAGCCAGTGAGCCACAACTGGAAAAAAGGCCGTGGCCGGCTCGACTTGAACCAAAAGGTTGGAAACTGGGCCGTAAAACTCCATCTAACTAACTAACTAACTAACTAACTAACTAACTAACTAACTAACTAACTGAGGACCATCAAATACCCAAAAATTTTCCAAAGGGGGAGGGGACACTCCCTCCCCATAGACTCCTCCCTTAGGACGGCGATCCGAAACAAGGTTCAGACCCCCAGTCTAGAAAAGCTTCCTACGCCTATGAGGACTCGGTAATTACTGAAGTATTATAATTAAATGCCCACATTCTCCATTTGTAAGACATGAGTTCACTTTTGACAGATGAAGGAAGTAAAAATTTAATTGGTTAAATGATGATAGATCGAACGTAACAGTCGTAATTACTTATCGGACATAGCAAACTGTCACCTGCTAATTCTGAAAGACCAATGGGTCCTATTAAACTAATCCTGCCTTTTCTTTGTACTACTAGTATCTGTTTTATCTATTTAATACCCCTGGAGATTTAAAGATGGCGTGTCGGTTTATCCGATAGAATTAGCGCTTGCAAGTGAAGTTCAATCACTTACTTTTTTCTAAAAGTAACTTTGGCTGGATGCCGGAAAGCGAAAATCAAACGTTTTCTCGAAGGGACTGCTCCCCAATGAACTACGTTCCCCGAAGGGACACAAAACCACGTGACCAGCTAGTCAACCTTCAGAACTCTATACCGTACCATGTGTAAGACATACTTGGCCCCAGGACCGTCGTGACCCCCCCCCCCCCAAAGTTCGTGAGAACGAAGATAGTCGGAAAATCCGAAATACCAGTTGGAATTTCTGATATCTCAGTCTAGCACATTTTTCCGACTGAGCATATGTCAACTGTGTATATATTTTCTAACTAGATCAAGTGAGTATAATACCAAACGTTATTTTCCGCAAGTAAAATCGAATCAAAACTGTCCTTTGTCACGGAATATTTGTGTATGCATGTATGTGATGGATCTATTGTAATCATTTTCTATCACAAAGGTTTCTCAAACTATCAGAATTTTCGCGCTCTTCGCGCGCTTCAAACCTTACCTCAGTGTTGTTCTTTTTATCAATATCTTCCGATAGCAACTTTCGCAGAAGCACAGCAGCAGAAAATGAAAGCTGTTCACGAATTATCAGGTAAAAGACTGGCCTTTTTTGAGTGGCATGTAAATTTGCTGGGCAATTGAAAGTGCCTCGATGCAGATTCTGAATGCAGGTTTTGTCATGGAAATCTTATTTAATGAAAATTTCGGCGCCCTTCGCGCGCATGCGTCACGATTTGCACTCCATCTCATGACTATTATTAAGGTAATTACACCAGGCGCGGTTCTACGGGGACTAGGGGGCCTTAGCTCCCCAGTTTTTCCCAGCCCCCCAAATTTGGGCAAAATTTATATAGACTAATATTGGTGAAGACATAGTTATGCTCAGAAAATATTCCAAATGGCTATTTATCATGGCCCGTAGCCAATAAGTTCTGTAAAGATTCTTTCTATAAGTTCAAAAATTTTCGAGCGCTACGGGCGCTTTCATCTTCACTCGTATCTAGTGGTAACGCCCGCCGTTTCAAACATGTTGGATTTATTCAACGTTTTCACAAATATTGCTCTTCCATGTAAGCGTGGTTCTAGAGAAACACGAAAATGCATCGTTGGGAAGTTCTGTCCTCTTTTTCCTAACTTTTGGAAGATTCTTTCTCCAGCCATCGTGGCAAACATATTTTGTTAAGAAAAAAGATTTTTCATGTTTCGTAGGGGAGCCTTAATGGGTAAGATAAAGGATGCAATCCCCGACGACGACCATGCAGTCACCCGACAAATTTCATGGTTTTACTCTTAAGTTGGGCAGATACTTCAATAAAAAACAAACTTTTTCAACTTTCCTAAATGAAAACAAAAAATGTGAAATCTTTCTCAATAAAACCCTTAATTTTTCGGCGCGCTTCGTGCGCCTTACATTTCGAGTTCGGCAACAAAACGTACCAGAGAACTTTTCTAGCATTAACTAGGTGCACATTCTGAAACGCGCTTTAGTCCTTCACCCCTTTTGCTATACCTATCAGGGAGGTCTAATATCACCTTCCTGCACCTACACTCTCCCTCCCGCCTATTCCCCATTGCTCGAAGCTGTTCGTCTGGATCAGTGATTCTCAAACGCAGCTCGGGCGCTGTCGGTGCGGCTCCTGAATTGATTTTAGGTTTTTAGAAAAATCATATTCGACAATAACAAAAACGTAGCAAAGAAGGAAATTAAATTATGTAATATAAAGTCACTACTTGACTCCTTCCAAGTTTGCTCTCCTGAAGGGGGCTATGTTGCCTACGTAACACGCTGTGCGGTAAATTTTTCTTGTTCAGTCATATTTAGCAATGACTAACTTGCTTTGTTTTGTTGCTTTGTTGGTGACAATCATGTCATGCAAACGGTAGCATGTATTCATGTAGCGGTGCTTTGGTCGTATTTGTAGTGGCAAAGCTTGTAGCCGAACGGTTACATCCCCGAAGTTTAATTGGGACGGGAGGTGACTTTACAATTGAAAAACGTATCGTGTTGAACGTTTGTTGATTGGTTACTGAAACTAAAATTTCTGCGATTTATATTCCGGTACTAACATAAGCGTACGAGGGGGGGGGGGGGAGCAGGGGGCATATGCCCTCCCAATTCGGGCAAAAAGAGTGGATCCATTCGGGCAAATGAGACAGCCGAGAAAACAAATTATGCCTTTTTGGAACCGACACAACGGTATCAAAATTCGGGCAACTTGGTCCAAAATTCTAAATTCGGGCAAAAATTTTCCCTGACCCCCCATTGACCCCCCGTACGCCTATGGGTACTAACAATGTGTTTGTGACGTTTTATATGAACTCTTTCCATAGCTCTGTAAGATGAAATATAATCATTCAGTCATAGTTTTTTGTCTTTTTACTTTTGGGAATGGGGCCCTCGAACTCAACAGAAACCACTTCTCTATCTGACCGCGTTTGAGAATAACTGATCAAGAGCTTCCTCACATACTGGCCACTAACGAAGTTGTGACTTCATCCGTTTTAGAGTGCGGTTTTTGTCAGCAACCTACTTAGTTTGGCTGTTTGGAATGCCAGATGTTTCTCCTATACCTCAAACCGACGCATGATAAACATCAAAATGACAATAAGGGTGATTCACACATGTTAGACGCAGAATTGTAGATGGGTGGCACAAGGTGGAGAGGTGCAGAGGGCCATGACCCTTATTGTCAGCGAGTTCCATTTTCGTCGGGGGGCCTTAATGGGTACAAGTATGTAATCCCCCTACGACGACCAGACGCAGCAACAAATTTCTTGATTTTGCCTTGAGAAGGGCATATTGCCCAATAAAAACCACTATTTTCATATTTTCTTCAATAGTTATCCCCCAAATTTTCGTTGCGCTTCGTCCGCCAAAATTTCACGTTTGCCATCCTTTCGGCGACCCGGCAGCTCTGTCGGGGAGCTTGGGGGCCATTTGGTGCCACCCCTGATTGAAGAGGCAAATTTGTGGTAAAGATTGCAATTTCCTGCAATCTAGAGCCTGGAAAGCAAATTTTCTGACCCCATCCCCAACCTTGGTGGGGCTGAGGTCGGGTTGCCCCTGTTGGAGGCTGCAAAAGTGCAGATTTCCCTTTTAAGGAACCCTCTTCCTATAAAAATTTCGTATGTCTGCTTCTGTTTGCTGTAGGTACAGCTCCTGGAACCTCTGAAGCATGGATTTCAAGCTTTCCAATTATTAACTTCTCTCTCTAAGCCTGAGATTCTCCCCTGTGACCCTCGACCTCTTTTCATCCTCTGTATTTGGCCCTCACCCCCCCCCCAAAGTATGAGAACCACTGGTCTGGGTTTTCGTTCAAAATTAGTAAAAATACGATAGATGTAAAGTGCTTGGCGTCATATTCTGTATTAATACTTCGATGTCAGGTAATAAGCATGTCATTGTCCCCATTTTTATATAATTGATCTAGAGCTTCCAGAAGGCCCTCTACAGGTATCTGCCAGACTTAAATGCCCTTTTATAATGCACAATGAAGGAAAGGAAAATTTTCGTAATAGTTCAAGAAAGTTTCTATTGACTGTATGCACGTATTTTTGCGTACAAGCTTTGCCCGAATGGAAGGCAGTAAAGTAGCCAAAAGGGGGGTTTCAGAAGCTTCATTGACAACGTATTCTTCTCTTAGACAACATACTCTCTGCTTTCCCCTAACCAAAAATTAGAATTCACTAAATTATGGACATGTTCCAGCCATATATGCAGCGGCGTAGGAAGATGTTTGACATTGGGGGGGGGGGGGCAGACCAGATGTGATTTCTCGACCTTGATACCCCTTCCCACACAAGAACATCATATTTGCTCATTATAATTTTTCCGATTTTAATTTAAGCAAAATAAAAATATTCAAAGAAAAAGGAAACAACTACAACATCAACACCATGCAGCCGTGATGTAGCTAAAATTTTTTTTGTTTGGGAGGCTCTGGAGGACTGGAGTTATTTTTTGGGGTGGGGGAGGGGGACTCCCGTTTACTATCTTAGTGGAGCGCCACCATAGGTTGGCGCGGAGCTACCAAGAAAATTTGAGATTGAATACAAATGGCACTTGCCAGGCTTGATAGCAGCCTTTAAAATGTGCAGTTCTTGTGAAAATTTTTTAAAGGTTGACTTAAATTTGTTCTAAAACACATTCAGTTACACACAATTTTTTAAAGGTTGATTTGAATTTGAATTTGAATTTGTTCTAAAACACAATAAGTTTGTGACAATCTATCCGACTTTATTCAAAATTATTCAGAGTGGAGTTAGCCCCATGGATGGATTGATTGATTGGAATGGAGATTTTCCACAGCCAGAGTCTACTATTAAGTTTGTGGCGCCAAGATTTGCCCGACGGGGGCCACCGACCCGAATCCCCGACAGCCCCAATGCCGTCGGGTATAAGTGGGATTTGAAGAAAACATGTGTACTAGACCATTTCATTCGGGGCATATATTGCATAAAATTTGTATATACTAGAGAAGCATACTGAGTTTAAATGTTTTCCCGGAATCTAAGCTGTAAAAATTGCAAAGCGCGCGAAGCGCGAAAATTTTGGTAGGTTTTCACAAAAAACATATGTAAACATTAAGAACACCAAAAAAAAAAAAAAAGAAAGAAAATCTGTAGGGGCTCTAGACCGTATAGGAGATATAGGAGATAATATGCAATGTATCGAAACTACCCTACCTATGCGATGAAATAGCCAAATATTGCTCCGTGAGTCCCTCACCAACTGACAGTACCATTTGACCCACACAAGAGAACAGTTTTCAATGTGGGATGAAATTTGCGACCTCTACATAAACTATGTACTTTTTCTACATGTTAATTGGTAAGTTGGAAAGGACTTGCGCTATCTAGCGATGTAGAATGGAACTATCGAAGAAAGTAGAGTAGCTCTTCTGCGCGCGTAGCGCGCCGAAAATTTTGCGTTCTTATTAGAGAAATTGTCCACTTGCGAGCAAAAACGGGTAAAACGAAACTGTAAACTGTCGCAATATTGGGGGGGCAAAATGACATTTGGCCCACCACAAATCATATTGGGGGGCCATGGCCCCCTAGGCCCCCCGGTTCCTACGCCACTGATATGATCAGTCCCAAAAATATCCCAAAGATAGCACCGTTTTGCATCTAAGCAACCTTAACTTAACAAAAATTTCTCAAAGGGGACTCCCCTTAAACCCCTCCCCCAGAACGGCACTTTTATGTAGTGACAAAGGAAGGATCTTCACTGCTGTATAAAAACGCAGGGCGCATAAAAACAAGGTGCAATTTAAACGACGCCACTCAGTTGGAAAAAACATCCAGCCAGTCGGAAAAATTAAAATTCACTTTGTTATGGACATTTTCTAGCCATGCATAATCAACTCCAAAAATGTGCCATTTTGCATCGAAGCAACCTTAAATTTACAAAAATTTCTCAAAGGGGAGGGGGACACCCCCTCCTTTTAGACCCTTCCCAGGACGGCACTTTCATGTAGTGAAAAAGGAAGGATCCCCACTGCTGTATATAAACGCAGGGCGCATAAAAAATGGTGTAATTTATGCGCCCCACCATTCAGTTGGAAAAAACATCCATCCAGTTGGAATTCTGGACCTTCACACCCCCAAATATATGACCCTAGCTACGGCCCTGCTTGGCCCCGTTCTATAGACCTTATGCATTGACGTCAGGTTACGTCATTTGCTTGGCAGAAAAATGAAACCTATGGCACACACGACATTGACTTCACACGCGCGTGTAGTATTACGCGCGTATCCCCAGGTACACAAATCAGCTCTCTGCATTTGTTGGTGAAAGCAGTGCAATGATACGAGCTTCCCTCCATTTGAGGACATACTTTCTGTTCTGTGACGTCATATGCATAAGGTCCATATTGGCTGAAAAGAACAGATAATACACATGGGGCGATTGCCCTTTACCTCAAAGTCCCTTCAGTTGGATGCAGGAGGGAAAAAAAACCTTATTCCCAAGGGGAACTACGTCCCCTGATGGGACACAATGACTTAACGTGATCGCCACCACTATTCATCGATTATAGTATGTAATCAGTTTACTATTTTGCGTCTTTATGATGTACGGTTACTCTGACTGGAAGGATGTCCTCATGTACACAAAATCACAAGCCTTGCCTCAAAGGTTTTGCAAGGTATTCGGTGTGATACTGTAGGACTTCATACCTTGTACATTACGCATATTAAAGAATAAGTAGTGCTGTACAGCAAACTGATGTCTGTCAGTGTACGTGCGGGGAAAGTCCTAGTATGTTATAGTCTACATGTACCTCCTCAGTGCTTACAATGTTACGCTGCGCTTGGTGTTATGTCTCGTTTGAAACAATGAAGTCACTGAGTCACACAAAAATAGCAGTAACCGACAAATCCGCAGAAATAGTGATTGCCAGCTAGGTCACAATTAATCTTATACAAATATTTTTTTTTTCGAATCCTAGTCTAATGGTTTGTAGGTTCTACAGAATCCATCTACATAACGCGTGGAACTTTGGAAGTAGAAAGACCGGTTTTTACTTTCAAATTTTCTTTAAAGCTATAAAGCTTTAAGAACCATACATGGTCATCCCTTGCTCTTCCGAGCCAATCATGGACATAGCTCTGAGCTGAACAGTGTTCAACTTTCATAGCTTTGTAACGCTTCACTAAGTATTAATCGGCCTCTAAGCGGCCTTCAGCAAACATTCATCGCTTCAAATGCTTGTTTCCACTCGCCCCACATAACATATGAAAACACTTAAATTATCCTTATCGACCAGTTCTACGAATCGGCTCTCAATTGGAAAAGGGAAAGATGCCATTGCGAGGTTTTCACAAAATCCGGCACGTCACAGCAAAACCCGGCATACAAGATTGTCGAATTTCACTGAGACGATATAACTTCTTTAAATGATAGGCCTATGCGACTTAGGACCTATTAATAGACAAACAACTGAAGTTAACTAACGTTCCATTTACAAAGTCTTGTAAAAGCGAAGATCTTTGGGTTGGAGAATATTTGAAGGGTGGCAGGCCTATAGGAAGCTAAACTTGGCTGGGAGATCAACGTTTTAGACCGCCGTCCTGGGTGTAGGGTTCCAAGGGGGGAGGAGTGTCCCCCTTTGAAAAAACACTGAATATTTAAGGGTCGCTATAGATGCAATTTCATGTGATTTTGTAAAATTTTCAAGTTTATATATTGAAAAAGTTTGATAAATTTCACAGTAAAGAAATTGGAGGTTTTTGTCCTTGAAAAGTTGGGGTGGGGTAGGTATGGGTAAAGCATACTTTAGCACCCCATTTTTTATTTGGGCGCTTTATCCCTCTCCCTTCCCGGCCCCCACTTCTTACGCCTATGGTTGCAGGAAAATAAAGGGACGGGCAAATAGTTATTTTTGATGTGTGGAAGAGGAACTGCATTTGAGCATTCTGGTGGAATTTTCATTCAGTTCCTATGTGTGATAGTAGTCGAGATATTAGCAGAAAAATGCACTAAGCTTGTAACCTAAAGTGAACTTTGAACAGACAGGAATGACGTCGTTTCCTCACATAAGTGAGCAATGCTTTACTTCCTTTGTTTTAACTTGAAATAGAAAAGGATGTAATTTCCAATGGGAAATGTAAGGTTTGTAAAATCCAGGGCCGGATCCAAGGGGGCGTAAGGCGTAAGGGGCGTGCCTGCCCCCCCCCCCATTTTCGGGCAAAGCAATGATTTTTGTAACCGGAATTTTACATCTCCAAGCCCATGAAAAAGGTATGATTACTTTCTGCAGACGGTTATGCCCCCTTTCTTACATTCCCGGATCCGGCCCTGAAATCCCTATTACTCTCATGCATCTGCATCACAAAAACATAAGATTATGTAAACGAAAAATAAAGCAATTCTGATTAATGTGGGGTTATAGCTTAACCTGTGATTATATTAAGTTCACCTTGAGTTGAAATTGTGATAACTTCCTCTGTTAACATTGTCAGAACCACAGACAGGAACTGAACACAAATTTCCTAATGCTTAGAATACCAGGGACCGCGGAGTCAATTTTGAAGTGGGGGGGGGGGGGGCTAATCATCTAAGCGGCCCAATATGTTCAAGAAAATAAAAGCCTATCATCACAGTTTAAGGCAGACCAAAATTCGCACCGAAGAAAAAGTGCGGGGGCCAAACCCCCAGTAGCCCCGGTAGCCCCCCGTCTCTGCGGTCCCTGAAAAAGAACTCCTCTGACCATGGAGCTTCTTTGTAGCCCCATGTCTAACATTCTACAATATCAAAGCCATGGACGGCGATCCGTCTTTGAAAGTGTGTGTGTGTGTGTGGGGGGGGGGGGTATAGTCAGTGGCACTATCTAAGCGGAGCGCCACCATCAGTTGGCGCAGAGCGTACAAAGAAAATTTTGGCCAAAAATACCCCCGAGATCACCGGAAATGGCCCTTTCCGGCAGGCGTTGCAACATGATACTATGACAACTGTAAGAAGTATTTTTTATTTTTTTTTTGCTTTAAGTTTTCCCAAAACCTAGCTTAACCTTTTTTCGTACACGATTTTCGAATCTGCCGGGTAGATTTCATGGAGGGGGGATATAGTGTACAATATCCCCCATCCAATTCCATGGGGGATAAATCCCCCCCCCCCCGTATCACCGCCCATGATCAAAGCTTATCCTTTCTAAATTTACGTTTAGATGATGCACTAGCCATTTAAACATGTTTGTGAATAGTTTTTAAACTGGGGTCGTATATTGTTAAATATTGTTGCAGTGGGAAAGGCAAATTAAAATTCAATGTAGATATCTATTGAATATTTCCATATTTTCTCACAACTTCTCAACCCTTGACACTTGATATTTATGGAATGCAACAAAAAAAAATGCCCAACGTCATACTGAATAATCGCATGTCTTCCCACAACACTTGAAACTAATAGAAATTTTTTAATAAAGTTACAAACAAAATAGTTAATAGAGTGGACAGAATCAAGGTTCGAGAACACATGGCAAAACTTATACATTTTACAGCTGTACGCATTAGGAATAGCAAATTGACCCGCAGTACCTCGAGAGACAGAGTTTGCACTTTCAAATCAAATTTAATACATTTTTTAAGACATTGTAAGTGTTTCAACTTAATTCGAGAGTATCCAACAAAATTTGACAAATTGCTGTAAACAATTGAATATATGGCTGTGTTATACTGCTGGAAGGAAAAAATCGTAATTTCTCCGAAAATCAAATAAGGAATTCAATATTTCTCCCCTGCAGGGATCGTTTCTCCAGACGCCCTGAAATGACGAGGTGTGAAAAGTACGGATGCGTCTAAGTAACAGAGCTCAACACATGAGAAGTCCAAGTTCTGTCGTCGACAATATTACATATTTCAGTGGCTTGATTTCATTCTTTAAACCTTACACTTACCTCGGCGGTATAGTTATATTAAAAAGCAGCTTAGCTTAGGCAGACTGTCTTTGTGGCAATGAGGACTTATTTCTTGAACAGAAGGCTACCTTACTGCCTTGTTTTTAATTATCTATAATTCTGTATCTATAAATATTGGTTTCTAAAAATGTGAAAATTTGCAGTGAAACAAACGCAATATTTCCCTGTAACTTAAAAGCAGTGACAAGATGATGAATTTAGCTTAAGAAAAATACAATTTCACTCAAGAGGAATTGAATTCTTAATAAAAAATGCGAGGTAAATATTCTAACGGATTGACGTACCCTAAGCCTAGTCAGGTGGTACTTGTGAGCCAGGAAGTATTAAATAAAATAGGCCTTAGGTTTTGTGAGTGACGTTTGGCCATCGGCGTGGGAAGCGAGGGGCTTCTCAGTTCAAGGACGAAAACCCCTTATCTGCTCCCTCTGTAAAAAAATCCAAACACTGCAGTAACTTTCCTTAAAATCTGCCCAATATCTTGCACCAAATTGCATCTAAGGACCTCAGATATTAAAAAATTGCCCCTCCCCTTAGACCCTACCCAGAAAGACGGTGCACTACAACGTTTGTCCCCTCCCCCAGTTAAGGACATCTTCGTACCGTTATGCATCTGATTCCAGGCCAGTCATGGCTATGATAAATATTGAGGAAGAAAGTTGCATTTAAATTCCATCGGCCTATGCACGTTAGGCTATAGACTGTATACATTATCCTGGATCCTAAGTGCAACAGTTCTGCTACCACGCTGGGTTTTAGCCAATAAAGGCCTTGTAGGAACTGACCAATCGCATTTCACTTAAGTCGAATACAATTCTACTTAAGTGAAACAGACAGTGCGTTTCACTTAATTAGAATACATCTCCACTTTTGTGAAAATCAATTTAACTTATGGGAAATAGAATTTTGCTTAAGAAGAATGCAATTCCGCTTAAGTGAAATGTGATTCCACCTACAGTGTACCGTACTTAAGGCAAAACATTGGAACCTCGTTTATCCGAACTTTTCCGTTATCCGAACAAGCTTCGGTCCCGATGTGTTCGGATAAACGGGGTTTTACTGTATGTGAAATAACATTTAGCTTAAGTGATATAATGTGACCAGCTGAAGTATTTCACTAAAGTGAAATGTATTCCACTTAAGTGGAATTGCGAGGTGAATGTTAAAATGACTTGCCATACGATCGCCCCCACCCCCGAGCGACTTAGCTTACGGCTGCTTTGTGTCGGCTTAGATATAGTGTCACAGATCTCTCCCAGAGCCGGTCGCCGTACTTTTGCCGTGCAAGTTCAAACACTTAGTCCGTCCCTATTAATTACGGTGGAATTTAATATTAAAAAAGCTTCCTTTCATGCAAGTTCCCTTTATCTGCCATAACAAATCTACAAACCCACACCCAGTTTCCTTCAATTTAGGAAATTCTTACCATAGGCGGAAGTCCAAGGGGCGGTGGGATATATCCCCCCTTAGCGAGTTTTGGAGTTGATCCAACTACCTTTCTTTTTCAAAAGTAAATTTTGCTTCAACAGACCAAGTTCCTTTGAAACAAATATTCACTGACTGTTTCTCAAAGAAAGGAAGAAAAGAGAGACAAAATTATTATTACTTTTGAGCAAGGCTGAATGTAACTGTTTCACTTAAATATGGCCAAGGTCTGATGAAAATATAAAAGAAAAATTTACATATAAATTAGCATAATCACACAAGTCATATGTGTATCATTTTTTTCTAAACTTATTTGGTTTTAATTTCTTAGTACACAGAACACGTTTGACAAAGAAACTAACATTCAGTGCACTTAACGGAGAAATATTTATTTCCGTTCCTTTCATCAACCATCCAAACGAATGTTTTGCTGTAGATTTTTTTTTTCATTTTCATTTTTAATGTTTGTCGAATCAAAAGTCTGCTAGCGCTAAAATTTTATTTCTTTCGAATAGCAACTCCCTAGATGGAATGGGGGTGGGGGGGGGGGGGTTGCGACCTGCAAGAATGCAACAACGGCGACAAAAATTTGTGAGTGCATAATTCGACCTTTGTTGAAGCGTTTAAGATTAGCTACAAAATTGTGTTTGTTTAGTATCCGTAGTGCTCACTATTCTAATTTGTGTAGAATGCAGCAGAACAAAGTGTTGAAGTGGGGGGGGGGACGATTTCTCAGGGGTGAGATGTATTAAAATTGTGTCTGTGTAAAACTTGGGCTCGTCCCCTAAACCTTGGCTATAGGGCATGGCAGAATGCACTAAAAACTGATGCCGGAGTAATAGCCAGCATGATGTGATAAAAATGAAACTATTTTACCTGTTTATTACAAGTCGGCACAAATTAATGACCGTATAAATTAAAAATCTGACAATTTCAATTTTCCTAGCTATTCAAACGAGCTTGGGCACATGTTTATCGTTCCAAATAAACATTTCATGTAGGTATCCGCCGGCTTAGCAAAGCTTCCGTAAGTCGCTTCTGGACCATTTTCCTTCCAGAGAGCGTTTTTATATTTCGCGGTTTTGTCAAAGCTCACGTTACCAGTTAAACAGACTTTGATTCGCCGAAAACTGCACCTTCAATTAAGATTATAACTAAATTTGAAACAGAAACCGATTCCGCGTTAACCTCTTTCCAAATTTCTCCGGCACGATGACAAATTGGATACTCAATTTAATCCACAGCTGAGGAAATAAAGTAACAGCGATCGGGTTGTACGTCCGAGCGAACACCCCAAATTTTGCGCTACATCGTGTGTAATCAATCTCCACTAAATATTTCAAAAATGTTAAAATAATTTGAAATTTGATGCATTATAATTGATCTACAATTTAAAATCACGGACTAAAATCGGGTCATCTGTGCAAGAGTAGCAATAAAGTCTCATTACTTGCAGGATCGGTTGTACCGTACACATGGGGATCGCAATGTCCCTGAAATAACATTATCGTCGTCAAATCGAGATATCTTACGTTTCCTTCAGGCAATGTTTTAGACATAACGATTAATCAATTGAAATATTAGTATGCATGCGTTTCTGTAACCTACAAAACTACATTTGCGTAAAATATATAGACTAAAAATTCAAAAACAAAAACAAAAAAAAAAAGGCCACTTGGTTTTATTTGCTCCTCATATCATTATAGCTCTGTGAATTCTCAAATTTTACGTTCAATATTTAAATTCACGTGTACCTATTTCCATGACATCATTGGAGAATGTTATTGTTTTAAAGCGATATCATGCTTTTTTCTTACAAAATAATTTCCTATCACCAAATGGAAATATATCAACGTGTTTCCATAGCTGGATCTGAAAAAACAGATCTATGAATATACAATTCCATGTATACTTGCGTTGTTTGCGTTGCATCTGCTCTTTTTAGCCAGTCTGGAACGGGGCGACGCATTGCAGACCAGATGTAATGGTCTGACGGCTGAGACAATGGTCACGTTAAAGGGAAATTTTCATCATCCCAGACAGTTCCAATTCTCCCAACTATGCAACTTCTAGCTCCTCCTATAACCGTATGAAGCTCCTCCTTGTGCATAAATAAACCTGTTTTATTGCTTAAGGTCATGTCCTGGTGAGCATACAAGGCGATAAAATGTAATAAAAGCACTCCCTCTGTCTTGTGTGGAATGTGAGCTACTCTGCATCTTTCAAATTTTCAAATGATGTCAATCAAAGAGCAGTCATCAACTGAGAATTTTGATACCCCTACACTAAAAATATAGTTTGGGGTGATGACTGTCTGTCTTTAAAGGCAGTAGGCAGTCACCCCAAACAGAGTGAGTGTATCCTGTCACTCTAGTTCATGATTGGCCTATTTTGATCATGTGACAATATTTTTGTTAGTGAATTGTGGATTTCAAGGAGAATTTCGCCTTGCTTTACCTATTGTTTGTAATAGTTATGTTCAAAACGTCTTCAGAAGTGCTTGTAATGTAATAAGAGGAGATTTGCAAGAGTTTGCTGATTTTTCAAAGAAAATTTTGGGGTGACTGCCTATTGCCTTTAAGTCATTGTGCCCGATCAGGGAGCGTAGCTCTTTCGGGGAGCAGAACCCGTTCGGGGGTAACGTTTGGTTTTTCGCGGTAACGTTTGGTTTCGGGATTCAGCCGAAGGGACTTTAAAAAACACTGTATGCGACGAAAGCAAGCTGATAAAGGAAGATTAACGTGGAAAATATTTCTGACTGATCAGATGTACAGCAAGCATATCTGGGCTACTTCATTCATAATTCATGAGTTGTCGGAGACAGCCAGTCAGGAGTACCATATGATAAAAGTACTATTGAATAAGAAGGGAATGATCTAATATAACTGGCAGAAATATCTAAGCCCAGGCTATGTTTTGATCCCACAATTTAAGCTGAACTCATTCAATTGTATACGGAAAAAATAAGGAAATTATATCCCTTACTAATTATTTGACAACTGCATCCAAAACAAAGCTTGGATAATTTTTATGCCATGAAAGATTAAAAATCTGGTACCAAATTACCACGGCTGGCAACAGACAATGAAAACAGGGCTATAGATGGACGAAAAACGATCAAGCTAGGAAGTGAATATTTTTGACTTTTAGTTCGTTGATTGTTGAGTTTGAGATTTTGAAATCGTCGATATGTTTGTAGCCAAATTATACAAATTTTTCTTGAAATGTATCCTTGAGTTTGGTGCAAAATGTTAAACGTTCATAAATTAGGTCAGTCCTCCTGCTCTTCTATGGGATATAATTAAAAGATTTACTGAATAGGCTAACCTCTTTAACCCATGACTTTATGAATAAAACACCCATTTTCTTCATTCATACACCAGTAGTTCGCCGAAATGGGAGGGAGGAGCCCATTCACCAATGACCCCAAATTCCGTGGGCTAGACTTTCGATGTCCTCTTCCGTTGTAACACTTTATCTCGGGGGGGGGGGGGGGCAGCTGACTATTCACAGAACAGTGGAGGTCTGTTGACACTCCGTCAAGGACGACATCCATCCAAAAATGGCGAGGAAGTTCAGGTTCAGGGGGAATGAAACAATGACCATCTGCTCGATACACCGCTGCAAAAAAATCTTACCCAGTCCGATGTCGACAAAATATTTCCTCTTCTGCTCAGGGATATGGAAGAGTCTTCCAGTTCCCTGTTCTGCTTAAGTGTATTCTTCGAGCAGGTAGTATATATAGTCAGGTGCAACTTATCCTACCGTAATGTGTTAATGGGAACTGAGGTTATTCCTTTACCCCCAACCTTTGTGATGCCAATATTTTTAAATCTAATGACCCAAAGGGTAACTTTTGGAAGCAAATTTCACTTCAGACGATAGCAAATGTAGCACCAGGCCGCATGTAAAGAAACTTAATTATTCAAAATCTCAAGTCTCCTCTTCCATACTCGCGATCACAAGTGCTGCATGGCATATGGCAAGCCATTTTAACATTTGCCTCTCAATTTCACTTAAGTGGAATGTATTTCACTTAAGTGGAATTCAGTTCCACTTAGGTGGAATTGTTTTCACTTAAGTCAAATTCGAATCCACTTAAGTGGAATTGAATTCGACTTAAGTAAAATGATTTTCACTTAAGTGAAATACATTTTATTTGAGGAATTGAAATCCACTTAAGTGGAATGCAGTTCACTGAAGTGAATTCAGTTCTGCTCAAGTGTAACTCATTTCTACTTAAGTGGAATTCCATTTCTCTTACGTAGAAGTCAATTCCGCTTAAATGTATTTTACTTAAGCTGAGTTCACAATCGTGTAAATGCATGTCACTTAAGCTTAATTCTATTTTACTTAAGTGGAATTGTATTTTATTTAAGTAAAATTCGAGTTCATTTAAATGGAATTGAATTTTCTTAAGTGAAGTTGTACTTTACTAAAGTGAAATGTCCAGTCTTTTTCACTTAAGTGGAATACAATTTCACATCAGTGAAATGTGATTGGCTATTGATGTGTTTGACTTAAGTGGAACATCACTTGGCAGTGGATCAGAGTGCACTCAACTATACTATATACTAGCACTTCGCTAGCATTCAATCGATCGAAACGCCTTTTGTGAAATACAATTTGCATTCTACTTAAGCTAAATTCATCAACTTGTTGATGCATTTCATTTAAGTCAAATTCTATTTCACTTAAATGGAATAGCATTTCACTTAAAAGTTATTGCATTTTACTAAAGTACAATTCAATTTCACTTAAGTGAAACAGGTAGGCAATTCCACTTAAGTGAAATGTATTTCACTTAAGTGGAATTGTGAGGAAAACAGCGACACAGCCATGATTTTGTTGACGCGGCCATATGACAAGCCCTTTAGTATTTAACTATCAAGTTCACTTAAGTGGAATACATTTCACTTACGTGGAATGCAATTTCACTTAAGTTAAAATGTATTTGAAGAGGAATGATTTTCACCTAAGTGAAATGTATTTTATTTAAGTGAAATTGAATTCCACTTAAGTGAAATGTATTTCACTAAAGTGGAATTCAACTTCACTTAAGTGGAATATATTCAATTTAAGTTAAAATGAATTCTACTGAAGTGAAATGTATTCTGCTTCAGTAGAATAGAATTCCACTTAAGTTTAATGTACTCCACGAACGTGGATTGAATTCAACTTAAGTATAATACATTTCACTTAATTGGAAAGTAATTTGACTTAAGTGAAAACAATTCCACTTAAGTGAAATGTATTCCACTTAAGTGAACTTGATAGTTAAATACTAAAGGGCTTGTCATATGGCCGCGTCAACAAAATCCTGGCTGTGTCGCTGTTTTCCTTACAATCATCAGGGGTTGTAACCCTTTAATCACATAAATAAAACACGACGACCTCAGTGTGAAGACAACCATCCACATGTCAGTGTTTTAACAAAGACTGCATTTCCTCGCCGGATACCAGAATGGCCAAAGTAGCGTATTTGAATCTTTGTTGGTCATCTGTGGTTGTCATGGAAACGATATCGACGGGTCCATTCCTTCGTGTTTTGTTACGATGACAGTGCCTTGAATTAGGGAATTACGGTATATTCTTAGAACAAGTGATCCAATTATCCCACATCCTGAATAAAGTTGAACCATTTATCGGTTTTTCGATAAGGTTTACGTTTCTCCAACCATGGAAGTACTACCTCGGATTTTCCATGCTCCAACGAAATTATTTCCCTTAAGTTATAAACTTCCTCGCCATCACGGGACGTGAGGTCAGATAGTAAACCATGCGTGCACAGAACGTCAATGAATGGGAAATCTCATGTCTCCCACGTGACGGGGAATTTAACTCATTCCCGTGAAATTTAAAAGTTAAAATAGAGATGTTTGAGGTACAGTAAACCAAACTAAAAAGTCAAATTTATTCTTTGTCTACATTCTATCACTTTCGTATTCACAAACGCTGTAAAAACGGAACACGAAATTCAATACGGTATACTCAAAGAGTATGAATACCCGGTTAATGATTCGGTCATTTCCATAATGACACTTTCGGAGTGTTATAAGTTGGACGAACAGTGATTCAGGCGCCTTGTTTTCTATCAAACACGGTGTGATTTGAAAGTCTTGTTCAGCCAAAGGCGATGTCCACTGTTGAATTCCTTGTTATGTGATGAAAGCACCGTCCGTACAATTACAAGCAAATTAATAGGCTGTTTAAAGGCCTATAAAAATTAAGACACAATAGAACAAAGTAATCCGGTATCGATAGCGACGCAAAAAGATGCAATGTTGCACGGGGGATAGCGCTGGGCACATTTATTCACGCGTGCACAAAGTGGCCAATAAGTAGGGGTGGTTGTGTTACTGGTACCAGGCAGGTACATTTAAAACATAGCTGCATACGGTGTAGATACAGTATAGCTGGTGCACTTACATAGGTGTAGCGCCCATAATACAATACAAGCTATCTATGATGTTCTTTCAACATGTCGAGGTAGCAAAAAATGACTTTATGTCGTAAATTAGCCCATAGCGGCAGGTGCAGATGACGTCACAGTTAAGTTTGGAGCCACGTTGAACGAAAAAGGCGACATATTCCGATGCTACACAAAATACACATCACGCGCATTCATTTTAATTTTGTACGTAAATATACGGTCTTCCGAATGGGGCCTAGTATAAGCTATATGTAATGCGGTTCTGACGTTAATATTACCTCAATGAATTCATGCAAACAAAACTTATGACGCAACCACTCGTCCTCTGTAGAATTGCGTAAATTTAAGAGTCAAGAACTAGTCAAGACTTTAATTTAAGCATATCGTTCTGTTCAACATTATTCATCCATTGTAGACGAGTTAGGACGGGGTTTTCTTACAATAGCCTAGTATTATAGATCTGCATCTCTTTAAATAACTGTAGATCTGAGTAGGTGAGTAATTACATACATTCCTCGGATGCTCGCTAAAAATAGTTCAGAATATTATACCCAAGGATGAATATAGTTCCAGTTCACGAGAATGACGGTATACGCACAGAAATAGCTTTCCAATCCAACCGTTCGCACAAAACATGCACATCAAATTTGTCTCACCCTAGTTTCCATGGTAACAGGGTCATTGAACATTTCGAACATCGTTCAATGACAAATACCCTTATTAGGCCTATACTCCAAATGAACTTGTGAACACACTCTGAAATTAAATTACTCAAACCAACGTTAATTAGTCGAATGAAACGTCAAAAAATTTATTTGAAGAGTGCAGGATGAATTATTTTATCTATCGGTACGTTTGTCCGCCTAGTCTGGATCCCATGCAGTTGAAAAGTCAGCTACAGATGGACTACCCAGAATAAAATAAAGAAGTCCCTTGAAATCGGTCTTGGTCATTAAAGGTCACAAAGAACGTAAACACTCGACGCGTAATGCCATCCCTAGAGGCGGTCGCTACGCAGTGTAGTGTTTGGAATGAATAATCAGCGATTATATCTTATGTCATCGAACTCGTGTTTCCGTCCTTACAGAGACAGACCCGAAATTACCGATCAGTCGTAACTTGACAGCAGCCCCAGTAAAAAGTCCTTCATTCCGTAAACACGATTACATTCATCAATTCTCCGTTTCTCGCGGATGTTTGCTTGTCCTTAAGCTTTTAGTCGTATCCTTGCTTAATGGGACACGGTAATGTAAATGATGTCTTTAGAAGTAATCAACACAACACTCAGAGGAAGAAGGGAGTTGGAAGCTCATTCCAGTCAATAAAAGGCACAACTTTTGGTAACCGAAAAAAAAAATGTGATGCACGTCGCCAAATGATGTGTAACGCTGTGTAATATAGTGATGAAATAGTACCTCGGTAGCGGTAATAGTGACACAGGACAACAGTCACTATTATTATAGCAAGGGTCTTGCGTTCCATACTTGAATTATACTTGAGTCCGTGCTCCTACTCATTTTGAATGCCGGTGCATTTTCACATTCGTTGTCATGGCCTTGTAGCCTACTCGTGCTCTTCCTTTAAAGGGCAGCAAACTTCCCCCAAAGCAGTAAAAATTTGCTGAACCACGTTTACTTCTATTTCCTCCAATTTCAAAAAGAACACCCAATTTAATGTACATCTTAGACAGAGCAACAATAACCTGTATTGAGTTTTAATTGCTCAAGGCCATATCCGCACAGGCTTTGCAGGCTGTCTGGGTACAGCACTGAGTGATTTCTACAAGTGATCAGTGACATACCAATAAGGGTGATGCTATTGTTTAATTTATGTCAGTCAGAGTGCAGTCACCAATGGTGTTTAGAACTGTAGGACTATTTCTAAATACGTTTGGGGGTGCCACAGATCCTATAATAACCTAACAGGCGCGGTTCTAGATCGAGACTTTTTTTTGGGGGGGGGGGGGGGCTTAGGGAGGGCTTGAAACGGAAGAAACATAAAATTTTCTCTCAAATATGTAAATCGGCCACGCGCACGCTGAAACCAATGGTAATAAAAACAGTACCACAACCAGGGATGGCGCAAGGTTATTTTGATAGGAGACATGGGTTGAGTGATCGCCGTCCTGGGGGAGGGGTCTAAGGGGAGGGGTGTCCCTTTCCTCTGAGAAACTTTTGCTAATTTAAGGTTGCTAAGATGCAAAATGGTGCGTTCTTTGGGTAATTTTTTGACTATATGACTGGAAAATGTTCATAACTTTGTGAATTCTAATTTTTGGTTGGGGGAAAGAGGGCCTTCTTAGGGGAGAGGTCTAAGGGGAAGGGCGTTTCCCTCCCTTTGAGAAATTTTTGCTAATTTAAGGTTGCTAAGATGCAAAATGGTGCGGTCTTTGGGTTATTTTGTGACTGATATATATGGCTGGAAAATGTTCATGATTTTGTGAATTCTAATTTTTGGTTGGGGGAAAAAGGGCGGTCCTAGGGGAGAGGTCTAAAGGGAGGGGTGTTCCCCTCTCCTGTGAGAAATTTTGGTTACTTTAAGGTTGCTAAGATGCAAAATGGTGCGGTCTTTGGGATATTTTTGGACCCGATCATATGGCTTCATAAAACATTCTTAATATTTTTGGTTAGGTGAAAGAGGAGCCTTTTTTGTCTAAGGGTATGTATCAACAAACCTCCTGAAGTCCCCTTTTGGACACATTACTGCCTTCTAGTCGGGGAAAGTTTTACGCAAAAATACGTGCATGGAGTCCACAGAATTATTGTCGAACTATTAAGAAAATTTGCCTTGCTTCATTTGTGCATTATAAAATCGTATCTAAAGGCTGGTAGAAACCGGAATGTGGCCTCTTGGAAGCTCTGGATTAACTATATGGATCAGATATAGGCCTACCCCATCCTCCTCTTTTCTTCTCCTTTCCGTCTTCTTTTCCTACTCTTCTTCTCTTTTCCTGCAAATTACAGGGGGAATAGACCTCCCTTCCCCCTGAGTGGCACCGCCCCTGACCATGACATAGATGTAACGTATATACATGCATATACTTTTTTTATTTGGAAGAATGTAGCAAACGTTACTGCATGAGAGATACGAGCAACTGGACCTGTTCACATTAATGGGAATAACGATTCGGCCTGTAGATTTGACTTAAAAGGACTGCTAGTATAGCTTGACAAGATCAGCGACGAAATGACTCGTTTTGAACTTCCAACAGATGATTAATCCGTTAACTTGATTTACATGTACATACATACTATCATAGATGTTACTTATGTTTTACTTTATCTGACCAACTTCCATTGTATGAAATCGTGAACCTAATATGTGATTTCGAGAAACAGACGACAGTTTCCCTTGACAAACTAAATCCACTGGACCAAGATGTGCACAAGTGTATTGGGCAATTTTGTTTTTCTCAGTACACGCAAATATAGCATAACACAATCTTTGAAAATTTTTTTGGGGGGGGCTTGAGCCCCAAGACCCCCCCCCCCCGGTAAAACCTCTCCTGAACCTACACGTTCTGTGTTCGCACTGATGACTTTTTCAACTCAAGCAAGTACAGTGAATATGAAAAACATGTGAAATACTCGTACTAATGTATACATGATGATACATTCAGAACTTTTGTCGTCGTTCGTACTCATAGAGCAGGATATAGGAACTAGAGCACTCACTTCCCGAAACAGCTGTGATCGCATGGGGATTCGGCCGCCATACAGTTTGTGCACACATGCTCGCACACAGCATAGCTTCTTGCCTCCACCTATAATGGTACACCACTGATCTACATGTAGATCAGTGTGGTAGACAGGTCCCCATGCAATCACAGTGGATTTACGTACGCGGTATTAGTAGTGTGCACTCTAGTTCCTATATCCTACTCTATGTTCGTACCACAGGTAGGCTATCCTGTAAATGTAAGACAGGGTTAACTAAATTGCCCAGCCTTTTTGTAAGGTGAGACAAGCATTTATGTATAAATGCTTGTCAATGAAGGTTGGATTTTACCAATTTTAATCACTTTGAGGAAAAGCACGTCTCTGCCAGCGACTAAGGCGCAACTCCTTGACAGGGGTCTGGAGATCCTCAGCCCACCTCTAAAAGATTGAGATCCTCTCAAGAATGACCTTTGTAAAACGAAATTTTAGTGGCGTTGGTAGAAATTTTCTTTCATGTGGTTCTTGTACAGGCTATGAGAAGCGGTTGGGGACAAACATGAAAACTTTCATACAGACTCGAAGATTTGGAAGTTTTGTGTGTGAGGAGGGGGAGGACTAGTAACTCCCTTACCCCCTTCATCTACGCCACTGGCATTTTGAGAGTGTCGTCAGGGGGTTCAGGTCATGGTTAGCTATCAAGGCCGATTCATACTTCAGTACAGCGCTACAAAGTTATGAAAGTTGAACACTGTTCAACTCTGTGATATGTCCGTAATTGACCTGGAAGAACAAGGGAGGACCATATATGGTTCTTATAGCTTTATAGCACCTGAAAATTTGGAAGTATCACCCGGCCTTAAATTAATCAGTGACACACAGCCCAGTTTATGAAGCCCAGGACTCTTTACCTACAAAACGTCATTCATCTAGAGTGTTCGCTGTTTTTGGTCTTTTGGTGTTTGTTTCATTTTAGCAAGCATTCATTAGCAGTGTTGCAACGAGTCGTGACTCGAGTCACTAATTTTCAAAAGGGAAATGACTCGAGCAATTGTATCATAATTTTCCCCATGGAAGTAATATAATGACCCGAGTCACTGACTCGACTCGAGCCACATTGAAAGTAGTAAATGACTCGACTCGACTGCAAAATTGAGTGACTCGTTACAACACTGTTCATTAGTCGTTGAGGCAGTAGATGGACCAGATAAATATTATTCAGCTGCTCAGTCGAATAACGGCAAATGCACTCAACAGAGCTTGCAGCTAAATTTGTTTTTATAGGGTACGTGGGAGGGGAAGCCTTTCACACCAGATGGTGGGGTGTTAAGGCTAAAACGTTAGAATCTTACACTAGGTAGCATCATAATGTTATGTTACCAGTACCAACCAACCATGCATTCGGGATAAGTGTTCAAAATTCTCGATCGTTTCACGCTTGGATGTTATCTTCATTAGATTCTAGTATTTAAACATGTAACCAATCCAATCAATTGCACCAGCGATTTTGAAATAACCATTAAGTTCATGCGAAAATGCAACTCAGTCTGCTCCAAATCGTTCTCATTTTTAAACTTAGAGGAGAGAACTTGGTCGCAACGAATTTCCGATCCTCTTTAATTCTGTGCTCCTGGATCAGTCGGTGTAGCTGTATCAGATCTTGGTGTAAAGGGCAAATGACCCACGCTTCATTTCGCTGTGACGATGCCTCTGACTAATTTATCCAGTGGTACTTTCGTTTCCATCGTTCCTTCCAGAAGAACAAATAAAACACCCTTGTGGCGATTCCTATTTTAGAGAAAGCTTCGTCACACTACTCCTACTTTCTTCTTAGCCCACTCGGGACACTGATTCAGGACCCTGGACATCACTGAAAGTGAATGAACCAACAAATAAGGCTTCCGGGAAGATTTTCTGCCATCTTGGCATTTCCGTCGCATTGCCATCATCGGTATCACATACATCTTCCTTGATTTTAGAGACTCCTCTATTCGTTTTGATGTGCCACCAGAAGTGCGTACTGAAGAGCACTATAAGATCACCTCGAAGAGCGTTGGATTTCTTTTCTGGTTTTATTAGTTCTTTCTACGGACTTGCACCAAAAACACCCGATAGCCATCTCCTGTGAGCTTGGGTCAAGAGCATTCCCTCTCAAAATAAACAATTTCATTATCATTTAGGACGCAGTACTCCAACAAGTCGGCTCTTCAACTCACCGCGAGCCGCACTCTTGAGTGATTAGGAGATCAGGCGACAGGTAAGAGATCGACAGTAAAAAGTCAGAATGACACTGATACCTCACTACACACGTCATGCTTGCATCATACCTTAAGTATCTAGAGATAAAGAAGATAGAAAAGACCGAGAATTAATTATCCGATTCGTTGATGATGAATGTAACAGGTGTGCGTGTGTGTCTGAGAGAGTCTTGCAAATAGGGGCCCTTCAACATCTGGCGACCACAGGTCCCCACAGGAAGAGGGCCCCTCAATTGGATGTTGGTCTGTAGTGATTCGATGAAGTGTCGATTGTTTGGGATATCTATCATTCGTAGACACGTTGAGTAAAAGATTGATTCAAACAGAAGCAATAAAAGTAGCTTGGAGTAATAAGTCGAATACTGACCTCATTTACTGGTTCGTGCTATTTGATTGTCCAGGGAGGATACGGTAACACTTCACTGGTAGCACTCAATGCAGGTAGTTCGGTGTTTCGTTGCGCATTTTATAGATGGTAGCAAACGCCCTCGCGAAGGTTTCTTAAGAACTTTTTCTGTTAGTTTACAAGGTTACATTTCCTCAAGCCTGCATAGACAATACAGTTTCTTCCACTATATTGCCATGGAATCATTATTTTCATGGTGTTACACACGTTACGACGTAGCACTGGAAAATATTTTTATCGTAAAGGTGGAGGTTACTGGAAGTATGCACATTGGAGCAGGTACCCTTCGTATTAAATAAAACAAAAAATGCTTTTATGTAAGAAATACGTGTTTCTAAAGTAACTCAGTGCCGAACCTAAGGTGTAGTTAGCTAGTAAGTTAGTTAGTTAGTTAGTTAGTTAGATGAGATTTAACGACACACTAACACGAATGTGTTATATAGTGAACCCAAGGTGTAAGCATGTAAGTGACGTGTCTTTGGTGCCCCTTGACAGGGGGGAAGGCACCACCGAACAGATATAAGGGGGCATGGCTTGTAATTTTTGAACAGGTGTAATGACAAAGCTATATTAAAGATTTGACAGGCGTTCGGACAGGAGCCAAATTTCAGTGAGAATCACAAGGGATTTTTCCATAACTGCGCCACTGTCGCAATTACAAAATTTCAAGACTGTTTCAAGGACCCTCATCCCCCGGAAGCTTTTCGTCATACATTATGAGAGCTTTCTATACCCGTTTCAGCTTTAAATATTTCTACATAGCCTAAATGGAAAAATGAAAATATTGTACAATGCCTCAAGTTTCGTTCGAGGTTAAGACTTATGCCGTTCCACGACCCCGCTATCAACGCTGTTGGATAAACATTTCACCAATGCTCTGCATGTATGTGAAAACTGAAAAGACCGAAATTGGGTAAAGGTGGCCCAATAATTTTTGTTTAATTGCCAGTCAGCCTCCCGGTAAACCGATAAACCAACAATTGTTGGACAAAGTTTACCCAGTTTTAGTATTTTTACATACGTGCCAAGTGTTGGTGAATTTTTGTGCAACTGTTTTTAGAGTAAAGGAAGGCTGTACAAGTCATAAAATGTTACAGAAATCGAAATAAAATAATCCTAAGATGGAACGGGATTATGAGTCTTTTTGTGTTCATGTTCTTCTGTTTAGGGGGCTTAGGAAGGAATTCAGATTATGCTTTCCACAACTGACATCCATAGAACATCATGCCAACTGCTGTAAAATATTACAGGCCTGTAATCAGATAATCTCGATTGGAGAGGACAAATTTGTAGATGGAGTAGTACTTTTTGCATGACTCGACCATTTAGTTCCTTAACTAAAATCATAGCTGTGAAAAAATGGATGGAAATTAGAAAAAAATGTAAGGAGATCACCCCAGAATTATCCCTTCCCTTGCTAAGGGCCCGGATTCATATGGTGATTCTTGTAACGTAATTCAAAAGAAGATATTTTTGTTCAGCATGAAAATTAGAATAACACATTTACAAAAAGATTCAGGGGTGATGGGACTAAATGGTCCTAAGCAATACTTATATATAGCACAGCCAGGGGCCTAGCAAGAGCAGAGGGCATTTGACCCCCTCAGAGGCCTTTAACCACTATCTTCCACCTCCCTCAATGAAATGACAAATCATAGTTTATTTGTTAGAACTTGCGGTGGGCACTATCACCCACGCCCTTGCAAAGAACAATCCTGCCCTAATCTTCCCACCATACTCCAGTCCCTGTTTAAAGGTCGTGTGACATGAAAATAACATAGTTGGATATTTGATGTAAAGAGCATTCAAAATCCAGAAAATAGCCACAATTCCCATTATAATCCGTCAAACATTTACCATTTTACAGGGTAATTTCTATTTCACACTTGTATTATGAATAAACATGAGCTAAATATGCAAATATGTGACATCTAAAGAGGGACATACTATATATGGCACATGTTAGCCTTTGTTTTTTCAACCTTAATTTCAAGGACACTGGTAGCATTGTTATTCCCTGAGGGGTTCATTATAAAAGTTAGAACTTTATCCTTGAAAAATATTGATATCACTCACCATACTGTAATCTATATGATCAGTAATTAAGAGATAATTTATATAGGGTTAACAAAAGAAATCTTAACACTGTGCAACACTCCACATCATTATTTTTGCATAGGGAATTAGTTTCTTCAGAAACCATCAAACTTTGAAGACGTATATTTTGAGAACGGTAAAAGATATTGAAATAATTCCAACGGATCTTTGATTGGAGGACTTAATTCTTTAACTTACAAGTGAAACAGCTCTTTTTGGTGGCATGTCACACGACCTTTAAGCCACTGAAAACACATGAGGCAATTAAGATATGACCCCAAAAAGTGATGACCAGATGCATAGTACTCCTTCCGCCAGCTGGCCATTATAAACACAAAACGTAGGAAGGTTATAGTTAAGCATGTAAGGAAAAGTTAATGCTAGAAAGTATCGGTCCGTTATAATAGACTGCAGCAAAGTTACCAACTAGCATTTTCGCTGGGAAATTTGTGTACAATTGGTAGTAAAAACCTCACTTGGCATTAAATGTGTTTGTTTGGCAGTGAATATAGAATTCAAAAGTCGATAAAATTCGGCAAAATTGAAACACATATCAGTATCTTTGTGACCTTCCTACAGATATATATATAAATATATATATATATATATATATATATATATATATATATATATATATATATATATATATCTGTGTTGTGTGACTTTTTCAAATTGACAGTGAAGTGCGGGATTTGGCATTTTGTGACAGGAATTTGGCATCATGTGCAAGTTTCCTGCACGACCCTGGTCTACAGAGCTGTCTTTGTCGTTGCAAACTCTAGTTTATGCTAGTCGGTTAATTAATAGAAGACAGAGTGCCCTTGTAGGGCAAGTGGGACGAGGAAAGTGCCTTGCTTTCAAATGTGTTAATACATTGTTGATGCTTGTTCTTAATAATTCACACTGCCGGATCTGCCGACACACGATACCGGTATAAAACCACAAGACCGTGACGTGAAATAACATAAAACAATTTATTTACTCAAGTGGGTAATTGAATAAGAAGGAAAAAGAAATAAACGTTAATGGAAGGAAGACCTTTGAATCAAGGTAAAATATTAATAGTTTTAGTATTTACTTTTCGTGGAATAGGTCAGCTGCGGAAATTATGATCTATTTTTGAGCAGTAAGCCTTACTTGAGGATTACAAAACTGTCAAGTAGAATCTGTGTTATAGTGGCCTGTAAATTTATTACAAAACCAAAAAGAAAAACAGACTGGTTGCGTGAGTACATTGCCATGAATACGAGTACGAGTACAAGTGTAGTGTCTCTGGTTGTGAGTACGAGAGACACAACAGGATATCATCTATTGAAAGAAGAAATGTATGTCAGTAGGCTCAAGCGATCATCAGAATTGGCGTCGGGATCTGGTGGTATTAGGCACATAGGCTAATCATCGCATCGGTGAAATATGGCATCGGCAAAACCGTTTGTATTTACCGATGTTGAAAAGCAGTTCATTTTGCTTCGTATTGATTGATGTAAAATCACTGTATGTACATTTTATAGATCAGACTGGTAGCAAAAAGACATGATAAATAACTAAACAGAAAACTATGATAGAACAGTGAACTAAATCCTCATTCTCTGTTACTCAGCGCACCGCTATAAATTTATAATCACACGGATTTTCCTGCCCAAACGCTAACAGCATCTTACACCGCGCTATGTATATGGGACTGTCCGGGATGGAACATCAAAAGCAATCCAGCAATTGGTTATCACTAGTCATTATGTTCAACGAACAATGCTTAACGTGCAAGAAATTCAGCAAGAAGATAACAACACGCCATTGCGTTCTTATGTTGTAGTTTTTCTAGGTCATTCATGCGTGATTATTACTTGATCACTTAAGTGGGTTGTGCTTTAGCGGTCAAAGGTAAAAAAGAAAGAAACTTGAAAAGTTTTTATTGAATTTGAGTCCTCTATGATAAAAACATCGCATAGGATCGTTCGTTGGCTGATGCAATACCAAATAATAGTAGAATTCGTAAACCTTAAGAAAGTATAACAAATAGGAACCGGGTGAAACATCGGCTGATGTTGAGAAGAGACATCGGTATAGACCTTATGCATATGACGCTACAGAACAGAAAGTACCCCCTCCAATGGAGACAGTTGCGCGTTTCATTGCATGCAACTTCACCAACAGTGCACATACGGCTGATTTGTTTACTGGGGGATACGCGTACTACTGGTCCGTGACAAGTGTATGTCGCTAGTGCAGTTTGCTTCACTGTTTTGCCTCCAAAGTAACGTCGCGTGACGTCATTGCATAAGGTCTATATATTTGGACCGGCCTAATTGCCATTTCGGCTGAGCCATAGATGTATGTGATAAAGGAAGTATTTGTATTAGCCCCGAACTGCTTCGGGGTCTCCCATCCTCCCATCCTGGGAGTAGATAGAAGGGGGTGGGGCATGAGGAAGTCCTCTAATTGAGACCTCCTTTCACTGTGTTTGCCCAGACAAAAATATTACGATGCTAAAATGCTATTGCTCTTTCGTAATAATTTCTTTTAATTTGCCCTCAGTTGTAAATCCATGTTTCTGCCAACGGTAGTGTGGTTAAGGTAGGAATAATTTTCACATTAATTTTTTTCAAACTTGTTTTATTGGTCAACATTTATCCTTAAACTAGAGGGGAAGAAAGTTTTCGAAAGTTACAAAGAAATATTGCCTTTGAATTAAAGAGAATGTCTTCATCTTTTAAACCATGATTTGTAGATATGAAAAGATAAGCAATTGAAAATAAGGTAACTGTGTTTTAAGTTTATTTTATAGAAATGCTGGAAGTTTGTCACAAAGAGAAATTTACTGCTTTGTAACTCGTAAATACTTTGTTCACCCAGAATTTCAAATTATGAAAAATACATTAATTTTATAATGCACATATTTTTATGCGATATATTTTCTTTGTTTGTTTTGGAAGAAAGGCTACGGCCAGAGTTAATTGGACATCAGAATGGTTTTGTAACGATAAAAGCTATTTTCTTTATGTATTATGATGGTGCATTGTAAACACTATTTTCCATTGAGACCACAACTTTGTAAGGGCACTTTTTCAAAGAACGCTTTTCTAGTTCCGATAAAATGGGGCGCTATCATGCAAAAGAAACACTTTTTACAATACATTGAAAGGGAGAGCCACAGTACCCGAAGTTTCTGATTTAACGTTTTCACCCCTCTCCTACCCCCAAGAAAGTCCTGGTCTTCGAAAATCTTTAAAATGTTGACTTGGCCTTCATTCTTCACATAGCCTTTACTTGTAGTTGTAAGGGTCAACTTTCATGAGTACGGATTCACGAAACTAGCAATACTGAAACTGACACAGTCATTTCACTTAGTATGGCAAAAGCAACATACTTTTCTGTCCAATAACATTTAAATTTGATTCCATCCTTAAAATGAAAGACAAGCAAAACATGATCCCTCTTTTTGTTGGTAAACTTTAACATCGATCATGTTCAGGATGAAAGAAACGATGCCAAAATATAAAGTGCTATCTCACTTGTACATACGAGAAATGAACAACCTCTCAGTCAATGTTCCTCTGTGTTCCCTTTCAAAAGCCCACGTACCTTATGGCAATAACAAGATTATAATAAACACGAAAGTTCCTTTCATTTTACAAGAGCTGTTGTCGAAATGCGTCATTTTGTGACAACAGTCATAGGACTTGGTCATTTGTGTCACCGTAAAGCTTACTGACAAGCCTCCATTTCATGTCAAAAGAATGATTACGTCATCATTTGCATATGACGTCATCAAAACGTTAAGACATAAACCGCATCGTACTCCTGGCACAAAATGAGTTTTAAAAAAGCGGTAAAATAAAAAATGCAAATAAAGATAAAATGACCAATCCTCACAGTGACGTACCGATGTCGTCCTCTGTTATTACGTTTGCTTTGAATTATCATAATAGCTCACGGTCGCTTGATGATAGTTTGTGTTTTCTTCGAAAGATTCGGCGACAAGCTTTCTACAACGATTCCGTCCGGACGATTGTCACTCAGAACTACCGCTAAAAAGACTATAAAACTGATGACGCAGCAAATTAAGTTCGCTGTTGAATTATGAAGACATAACGATTACCTTTCTAACGATCGGTTTTTACACTAATCAATACAAATTGTTTGACGTGTAAGGTTCGAACAGGAGTCATCATCGTTGGATGAACTGATACATCATTGCAAAATGATAGTCAAGGGCTGTCAAAAGTATTGCAAGAACGTCTTAAACAAATCTCACGCGTTATTGAGGCAAACTAAAACATTCACTTTTTACATGATGCCTTTGACAGTTTTTGACAGTTGATGGAATTTATACCCTACTTGGGGATAGGTAGAATGCATCGTTCATTCACTTTACCTAACACTAATCTTCGCAATAAAATCACAGTTCCTCCCTACTGTCACCATCTTATTCGCTTTTAAAGTTGTAGCTCCCATCCCGATGCACATAGGCGTACGCTGGGGAAGGGGCCTGGGGCTGGGGGAATTCCAAACCCCTGCGTGGTAACAGCCAAAAGATACCTCGTGTCCCTTACTTATTGTGTTGTAAGTACTTTTGTCGATTCAATGACCCTTAAAAGGAAAATGGTTGAGATGATTGAAAACAGCGCCAAATATGTACTTGAAAATGTCCGAAACGGCGTTTTGATTAGTTTCAGAAGGTTAAATATGCAATTAACCAATTGATCTTTTTCACATGAGCGGTATTTCATTGTTGAGTGCAGCCAAGCTGTTCAACAATTTGAGTAAAATTGCATTCTGTTTATGTTCGCTTCCTTTATTCCAATTAATGACACGTAGCTCGGGAAAGAAAAAATACTCTGGAAACTTTGCCCATATGAAGTATAAGTACACAAACGGTATGTACAGTAATGGCATTGAATCCACCTACCTTGACCTCTGCAAAGCTCAAAATCTGACAAAAAAAACAGCCAAGAAAATTTACACTAAAGATCGGTCGTTAATATTTTCATCATAATATTACTTTTATTCACGTATTTTCACATTCCAACTAACCACGTATACGTAAGCTGGCTTTGGCGCTGTCTACCTTATTCAGAATCACCCTGACATCAAGAGAATGTCTCTTGGTTTCTTTACTGCCTGTCAGGGTTACTATGACCACGTCTGGCTGCTCGTGATTTTGCTTGCGGAATAATACATAACCCTTCGTAGGCTGCTTCTGCATAATAAATAATGCGATTAAAAAGAAGTTTCACTCTAGTTGTTCGTGTTGATATATTTCTCAGCTTGAGGTCAATTTTTCTAATTTTCTATTCATTGAAAAATAAAGTCAATAGGACCATAGACACATGGAGATAGGGTTTACATTGTGTACAGCGTAGGTGCATCTACACTCACAGCTAAAGGAAAATTCCTACATAATGGTGTAGATCTGATCGGACAAATCCTATTCCGCAAGATATTGCAACAGTACATTCAGTTGTAGGAACGACGCCATTCGTCCGCATCCAATGATCCGAATGGATCCAATAGTGTCGTTTTAGAGACCACACTAATTATTTCTCCCTGTAATCAATGGACTGATGAAAGACCCTTGCCGACAATCGAAGAAAATGGCAAGTTTAAACAGGTTATGTTGTATGAAAGAACTACGGACTTAAAAAGTGCATTTAAAATCCATAGGCCTACTTATACATGGTGTCCCTATAATTGGATGTTCGTTCCCTTACGATTGTAAAGCATTGCAGGTCGATATGTAGACTATATAACACCCGTGTAGTTGGTGTCACCATGGTGTCACCATGCCAGCTTTCATATTCTCTTCTGATGTGGATAGTTCAATAATCGACCACTTTAGATGGATTATGACGGGGCGGATCCATACTAATTAGTGACATTGCACGGGGAGGGAATGTTGGGTTTGAATTCGTGTCAAAAGTGTTATGAACTGATTACTTCAATGTGATTCGGATACTAGAGTTATGTGGCGTACGTTTGCATGTTGCACGTCTATGAGAGTCTGCTACAAGCCTCTTTTCAGCCCTAATAGTAGAAAATAATATAAAAAAGTTGATAAGCATTGCATTGCTGTAAAGTTACCATAAAAATTGACATATTCTGAAAACTGTTTTTTTTTTACCTTTATAGGGCATAGTCATGTTCACGACCTTAGTAATAAAGTTCATTACAGTTTATACAACACTGATTGGGAACTAGACTTTGAACGCAATGTAAAGATTCGGTTTGATACTAGGAACGAAATACCCGAGCACATACAGTTCAGTTGACAAGCGCCCTCATTTATAAGAACGTGTGAAAAATAAGAAATTACTTCCGTCTTGAGCAGGACCATGTGGGGCTTTAAACCCCTTTCACCCTTTTGAGTCTCATTTGTTTATCAGAGAAACACGCCTATAAATCTGTCGTACAATTTTAAAATTTATTATCACGGCCTTGATTAAATGCATGCTATTTTCTTTGAAATTCATTCGTTCATTTCATTTCATTCATTCCATTTAATTGACAATTCAGTCCTCTGGATCAATAAACAAAGTGTACATAGTGACTATAAGTTAATAGACCGGGGGAAACTAAAAAAAACATAACCTGCTCGTAGGAATAAGTCCGAGTCCTTACAAATGAAGGAAAACACGTGCACAGCTATTTAGAAGAAAATTTAAGAGATTAAGAAAATAGATATTGACTAAAAAATAAACAAACAAATAAACAAACAAAATAATGACACTTAAATGGAAAGTAACGTATAATGATGTTTTGTTTATTCATTCATTCATTCATTCATTCATTCATTCATTCATTCATTCATTCATTCATTCATTCATTCATTCATTCATTCATTCATTCATTTTTGAGATACTGATACTACTGGAGCCACGAACGTTTTCAGGTACGTTATTCCATGTATTGGGTCCTAGAAAGCATATGCTGTGCTCATTAAAATCTCTTTGTATACTCTTTTTTGCCATGTTATCATAAACATTACAATGAATTGAATGGTGTAGCACAATGTAAACAAAGGGCACGGCATGCCCTTTCCAAATAAAATTACTAGTAAACTTCACAAATTCACAAATCTTACTTGACATGAATCTGATGAACGGCAACACGTACAGGGTCGCGTTTATTCAGAGTGGAGTTCTTTACTGGGATCTGACTCAGCAACGTGGGTCACCTTATATGTCTAAACGCGTGTATTCTCGGAGATCAGCTTTGCAGAATGCGAGCTTGGGTATGGATTAGATCCCGTCACGGGGATCAAAATTCATAGTCTAAACACGTTAGGGATCAAGAGACCTCCTTTACCCCTATTTATATTTTTCTCATTTTCTCTCTACCAAGGTTTACGGGAAATATATTATACATTGTCTTCTCGGAGTTCATTCCCTTATAGTGTAGTGAACATTCACGCTTGCGCAACTCACCTCTGGTCCTGATCTCGCACGCATTTAGCATGGGGCAAGGAGAGGCAACTTCCTGCATATTGATCTACCACTCCGCCTCCATGATATAACAGTCTGAATGCTCGCAGGTCCGAGTCGGTGGTAACTCGCCCGCCCACGCGGAAGTCCAAACAAGAACACTATAAACCTCCCCAACGAGACCGAACGAGCCTTTACGAATACGCCCGCCCTCGTCTAGGACCCGAACTGAAGGATTGGGCCGAATACCAGTCTAAAAGCAACCCAGTCAACAATTCTACCAGTTTGGAATCTTGTCAGCTATTTGACTACATTTGGTTCAAATTTGAATAGATGTGAATAAAAAAAATGAACCAATTCGATTAATGCTGGAGCCATGCAAATCTAGTCAAATATTTTACAAGGTTCCAGTTCATTCCCCTACTGAGTAGATTCTTATCAAATTTAAATAGGGTGTTTCCATAGAGTGTATAGGATATTCTAAACAAATCTTTTATTTGCATTTGTTCTCTTCTTATTCCAATTTCTATCTGATCATCATTCTGATGTGACAGTGTAGGAAGGCTGCTGTCGCTTGAGTCTAATTGAGCATGGATCTTATTACAATTGTGCGAGGCCTACCTGCTGTTTTTCCAGAAAAGTTCATTTACTCCGACCACTTAATGACACATTTACCAATACTTTGATCGCTTAATGACACGTTAACTACTTCTTTGGGAAGTTAATGACACTTTACGAAGAAATGGTCAAGACCATCATCGTCACTTTCTCGCAATGAGAGCACCAATGATGCAAACTTCGACTTCGCCAAAGTTGACCAGGTATCGGTTCCAACGATATATTATTCGTTACCATGCGGGCGGGAGCAGACTCTGTTTGCTACGCAGGCAAGTCGTTCGTAGGGTATCATGTGTAAATAATTTGTCTCGTATGACACAGCTAGTCAGGGTAACACTGTTCAGGGACGCGCTTTATTTGCCCTTTCACTTATCCTTTAGGGGTGAGTGAAAAAAACAGATCTTAACAAGTAACCCTCGCGTCAGGGTGACCAAGACTATGACACGGTCTAGTTGGATGGTTATTACGAAATCACGAGCTTAGCATAACAGCTGAAAAACACGCGTAAGCAATGCGTGTAATGATGTATGACCTCTCTGGATTCGGTGTGGTTAGTATGGCAATGAGACTGTTGGTTTGGCCAATATGAAGTAGGCCTAGGAGCGTGACCATTTCATTATTAATTAAGTAATCCCATGTGTAACGACAAACAAAAATATGAGGTCTTATGTTTTTCTTCATTTGCCAATATACTAACTATATGTTCATAGATCGAATTTTTCATTTAGTGACTTAAAATGACAGTATGAATTGTTAAATGTAGAAAAACGTCGCAGTTATGTTGAAAAAGCCGTTCTCATAAGTTAAAACCAGCCTACATCACCCGAGGACGATATGAATATGCAACGAGTCACGTGCAGCTGCATGAACCGAAGTGGTCGCAGTGTTGCCGTGGCTCTTTGTGCATTCGGCTGAGGGTGGTTTGTTAATGTGTGTTGCATACTGCACAGTACACTTGGCTTCTTGAAACAAAAGAAAACTCGTGTCCAGTAAAAGTTTCACCATGATATCACTGGATTCACCCCCTGACACAATTCAAGACCCGCACTAACAGTAACGTTACCAGTTACACTTGTGTACTTCGCCGCAACCCAGGCGTGTTCTTGAGAGGTACATTCAGGCACATACCACAACTTATATATAAAAATGTACAACAGTACCCTAACTGACCAAAATTCTGTGACCAGTGTAAATGCCGAACATTTACGAGGAGCGCCAACCTGAAGAATGACATTCCAAACTACAATAAGTCTTAGGAATCCTAACCTTTCATGGTAGCCTAGTGGAGAAGGTTTCAGGCACACACCACGAAGGTGGCTCGAATCGATTTCTTCTTTCAGCAATGTTTTCCCTCCGTCAATTTCAAGTGTTGCAAATGGTGTCTCATGAGTTCCCAACATGTAAAAGAATATGAGACTGTTGAATCGAGGCAACTGTGTACATTTCAAATAGGAAAAGTAACGGGGAAGGTATGAAGTCCGGTAAACATCTCAGGTGTCAGACTCCAAGCTCATACCATTTAACCATCAAAGGTTTGCATGACTCAAGAAGTGTTCAACATTATTCATCGTAGCAGGGGGTAATAACGGACTACTCGAGGGTAGCACTTCCATGGAGTTGAACTCACAGCTTCCTGGTCAGGTCCTTAACCGAGGGGGGGGGCATTTAAGAGCCAGCCCCTGCTCCTTGGCTTGCCCCTGTGCTCTGCGGGCATAGCCACGCCCCTGTGCAATAACTTATACTTAGCGCCCTCCCCGTGAGCTTGGTTTGGCCCCCCCTGCTCTCCAAGCCTGGTTACGGACTTGTCCCTGGTACTTCCATGTTGTAACAATGGCAAGTCTCGTGCTTTACTATTAGAGTAAGAAAAGATAAATGTTATATACTTTGACAGAGTCTATCTTCGGATTCATACAAAAAATTAGCCAACTCTCTTCGGTGATCATGAAACCAGCTCCCTGATGAAAAACCTCACTAATTGCACAACTTTTACGGCCCGCTGCCTTCGAGTAGAAACTTCCATGGACGTGGATCATGGGGGGACGGGGGGACGCGTCCCCCTCACTATTTTGGAAGGGGGCATCTCCAATAAGTCCCCCACTTTTTCAAAAATGATGAAAACTAAAACTGTGATGAATTAAAATATAACATAGACTACGAATTGACACTACATTTTAAAAGCTAAATTGCCCCCAAATATGGCACCATTTGCCATAAAGACAACTTCTAATTTCCTTTTCATTCAAAGGGGGGAGGGGGACATCCCTACCTTTAGAACCCTCCCCAGGAAGGCGATTCGCAAATGGTGAAAAGTCCCCCCACCCACATTGGAGATGGATCCACGCCCTTGGAAACTTCCCGCTAATACCTAGTCCCTGTGTCGTGTTATCTACTCGCTTACGAGGGCTGTAGTTTGTTCCGAAATTCAGTTGGAAAATTGGACTTCAACGGAAATGAGTCCCTTCGATTTTATCAGTTTTAGTTGCTTCGCTTAACGACCAGTGTTCGGATGGATTTCTTAAAAGTTATGCCAACACTTTAGAAAAGGCAATTTTATTTATTTTCCTTTTGGCAAACCAGAACCGCCAAATAAAATGTTCCTTTGTCCCTGCTGCGATAATATAATGATGTACTTTTGTTGGACAGTTGTTACAATATAATCAGAGAGAAAAACGATTGCTTTTAACATTATCATGCTATCGCCTTGGCTTGCACCCTTGAATCAAACGCCAAATAAATTTTTGCGCTCCGAGGAATCGATTTCTTCGAGTATTCGGACGAAAGAACGTAATTTAATTTCAAATTTTCTCCATCATACTTTGTTGAAATGAAACGAAATCTTCAAAGCACATTAGTGACACGTTTTAATAGCAACTGAGATCAGTTAATTTTAACCTCGACTAGATCAACTAGTCATAAATGCGATTGTAACAGCAAGATTCAAAATTGCCCCCTAAAAACATACGTTTTTTGTGATATCGATTTTTCCCGAACAACCTTTTTGAATGAGCAACCTTTGAAGGACTGTGCAAAGTGTCGCGCACGAATATCAAAATCTTTGGGAGAAGAAGGAAACTATAGCCAAAATTTTGAAAATAACCTCTTGCGACTCCAAACAACAATTGATTAACACAATCTTTATAGGTTAAATTTTTTGAGACACGTCTCACATCCTCACCAAATTTCAGGTCCGTACTTGTTATGACGGCCGAGAAAACGCAACGGAAAGGCAAACAATTTCGGAACATCTCGTCTAATCTGCTGATGTGATTGCGTTACTTCGACTAGTTGAAGTAAAAATTGTGTGTCAGCGAAGAAGTGTATGAACCTGAAAAAAGAAACACGCATGCTGAGCCCATGTAGCAACGACGTATTCGCAAGACGTAAACGATGGTTACAGTTTTCTTGTACTGTAGACCTTATACATATGACATCACTGAACAGAAAGTACGCCCTCCAATGAGGCAAGCGCGTTTCTTTGCAAATTACCCCGACAGATGCAGACAGCTGATTCGTGTATCGGTGGGATACGCGTGTAGTCTTTTGCAGGTGCGTGCGAAGTCGTGCATGCATTGTGCTCCACTGTTTTGCCGCCAAAATGACGTCGCGTTACGTCAATGCGTTAGGTAAATACTATTTCTCTCGTTCGAGTGATGGTTCATCTCTCCTCTTGTTGCTTCTTCCTCTAGGCCCCTGGTCTTTCGAGCCTTTACATCACTGTTTAAATTGACCGAACTCGTTGTTGAGTTTTGGACACGGCGAATGCAAACGAATGACCAGAGAATGAAGGCGTTTTATGGAGGAATTTCCAAGCCAAGGCTCGAGAGTCTCTTACCCTGAACGTTTTGGCCTAAATCTCCAATTTACGTTTTCAAGTATACAAACGACCACACTGGGATAGACAGATGTCATAAGAAAGGCAGATAGGAAACGTAACCGGAAATAAAGGGAGGACTCATACAGGGGCGGAGCTAATGGGGGAATGAAGGGGACAGCCTCCCTCCTTGAGCATATTTTTGGTATTTTGTAATGATTCTTTTTTATGATATTGCTAGTAATTCAAAATAAAAAATGTTCAGATGCAATTTACTAGGCCTCAAAAGTGCCATTTCCAGAGAGGCATTTTCGGCCAAAATTTTCTTGTACTCGCCAACCTATAGTGACGCTACGCTTAGATAGTTTGCCTACAGGTTTCGCCCCCTCCTTGGCAAATTCCCGGATACGCGCCTTGACCTGTTGACTCAAAACACACACAAGGTCTTAGAGAATGAAACCAGATGTCAACCATATTTTCTTTTTACATCGCATTTGCTTGACAGCGTTATTCATTCGCAATGTGTGGGCAACTCCTGACGGATTTGAATGGAAATGACTGGCTTGCCTCCCCACCCCACCCCCCATAAAGGGAACGACAGAGTAAGACACGAATTCAGAAGAAACTCATTAGAACGAATCACGTCTTTTAGTAAGAAACTACGAAAAATGATAAAGATTTCATTTTGATGATTATAATTGTAAGGCCCCTGCAAAACCTGGAAAATCACATGCAAGGACTGCTTTTTCCATTTTAGGGTCCCAGAATTATCTCCTCTATAAGCGAACCTTCAGTGTTTTTCGGTGAAGGCTCAGAAGCACCTTCGGTGCTCTCTTCAGTTGGGGCTCAGAGTGGTTATGAATGAGTTCCCACTTTGTGACCTTGGATCGGTATGAGAGTTATGCTGTTTTTTAAATAAAAAAGCTTGAAAAAAGGAGGATGGCAGGCTACAATATAACGTAAAATGTGATCGCCAGTATCAGTAAGCCATGACACAGGGTGGGAATGAGAGGTGGTGGAAAGGATGGTACCATTCCGCCGGGAAAAACGAAGTGCTCAAGACTAAATTTTAACACGGAACTGGATATATACGCTGTCTAGAAACGGCCTATTCAAATTTGATACGAATCTAGCAGTCAGGGAGGGAACCGAAATCTTTTCAAATATATTTAGCTCAATCATTGAAACGTACTGATTCATATTTAAACCAAATGTAGCCAATTTCGATCCAAATCTAGTCCAAATATTTGACAAGTTTCTGGTTTGTGTCTGACTAAATAGGTTGTTTTTAGAGTACAAACATCCTGATCTGACTTAATCCAGTCTGAGCGGGAGGAGATGAAATCGATTAGTTTTCAGAAAACAGTTGTACGCCCAAGTCCTCTCAAGTCATCTTTTAGTGGTGAATATCTAGGACTTAAAGGAACTTTTCTATACGTACTATACATGTATTCATCACCTTCCATACGGCCTTTCTAATCTTGTATTTCAAACCTCGCATTTACAGTAAATAAGAACGGTCTCAGGTAACGCAATCACGATAGTACTTCCACATTTTCAGAAGATGGGCCCGAAACTTATTTCAAAATGTGTCGAATCTTAAAAAGCTTTACATTCAAATGGGGTTTTGGTCGTGAACATGTATAAACCCAAAGATCTAGCCAGGGAGCTGTTATGCAACACTGAACTCTCTGCTCTATCCAAGAAAACTTAAAGGGAATAAGCCATTTTGCCATTTTTTTTTTTTTTTGGATCCATCAGATTGACTTTTCAAGTATCCCTTAATTGACCTTACTAGTATCTTTCATGATTTTCAAAAGATAAATATTGCACATTAAAAGTAACCTAATGAGATATGAATTTAAAAACAGTGTAAGAAAAATATTGTCACATGATTCAAAGAGCCATTCATGACAGAATGCGGTAGTATACTCATTCAAATTGGGGTGACTGTATCTTCCCTTTAAGTAAGGGGTTCTTCCTTCAAACTGACAAAAACTGTGTCATCCTGTAATGATTGAACAAGAAAATTTTCTCTCCGTGTAATGAACTTGTGTTTTAATCAGTTTACCCAGAATTGTGCCAGCCCTTCCCTCTTGCAGTTTGAAAAGCTTACGCCTGATGTTATTAAAAAGTGGGTCTTATTACAAGAAAGGAGATTTTTGATAATTACAAATGGGGGGTCGTATTTTACAATATATCTTACTGTATCCTCTCTCAGAATCACAAGTTACATTACACTGATTAATACTTGGCAGACATTTAGGATGCTATATGTAAACCACAGAAAAATAGAAACATGTAAGAATACACCAGTGGCACACCCAGGACTTTTTATGGGGGAGAGGGGAGCTCGTGATTCCAAATGACGTCACCGGTTTTAGTAGCATTTTCTAGACCTTTACTTCTTAGGAAAGATAAAGCACCTCCTCACACTAATGTTGTAAAAACTACAGCTTAAACGGATTTGGGTAATTTTAATATTTGACTGACAACCCGGGAGGGGATAGGGGGATTAAGCCTATGAGCCCCAGGATGTGACACTGGTTGGCATGCATTTACACTTCAAAACGTCTCTTCGGTCGCCTGATTGGCTTCTTTTGTCTCTGTCCCCATTACAGATTCCGACAATTTCCCTACCCTACCCAGAATCTGTGCCCTTCCTGAGGAGGATATCTAAGGGGAGGTGTGGTTAACAGTTTCAGGAAACGCTGGATGTGTTGAACAGTGATGTTACGGTGGGTGTAGAATTCTCCAATCAGACACTTTGGATCCATTACGGTCACTGGAGTGGTTGTACACGTCTGTGAAGGTATGTGTCTGGGAGTTTGTCGGACATCTCTCATCGCACAGAAAAAAGATATCAAATCGTATATGTATCCAATAATTCTGGGACTGCATATTTGGAGTTTTTGTGTACATCAAGTGGAGTGATCTGGGGCCGGCTTTATGATATCAGTTTATGCATATTGATGAGAGGGTAAAAGGCAAAAATGGTCGTAACAGAGATGAGCTAAGCGATATCAGTATGGCAAATATACCCTGACAGCCAGTTCAGGTATACCGTTGCGTCCTAAAGATAAAGGGTTATAAGGGTATCCGGTCTTCCATGGGGTGAACCCTACAATAGCAACGCATAGCCTACAATGTGCAAAAATATGCACAGCACGTGACTCACGATTGCTATACCCATATGACCTACGACCTGAAGAGACTGCACATGCGTATGCAGTAACAACTCTGAACTGCCTTATTTTGTCATACTCTGCAAAGAAGCAAAGACTGTTTTCGAAAATTCAAGAAGGTTAAATTTTAGTTTTTGCCTCGAACAAGTTGACACAAGACAATTACTTAAACATGATTAAAGAGTCGTTTTTTTACACAAAATTTTAATTTTTGAAATTTGTGACAGTCAAGACTCTTGTACCCATTTTTGAAGTGTAGCGTCCAACGTGAATCCTTCGACCAGTCAAGATATCCTTGTGTCATATGACGTGTACTTCTTTTGTCACCTGCGACGTCGTCACGGTAACGCTTTCAAGCATTCTTGGCTATATATGACAGGATTTTCAGTGAAGTATGAAATCTTGGGTGTTTAAGGTCAATTTCACTCCCAATTCGCTCCTTTTCTCTTTTAGCAATTCCAATTATGATAAGCCCCCAAAAGGCTGTTAACTGAAAAGTGACGGGTAAGGATTTCCCTGCGGAGTCTAAATGCAAAATTGACCAGTCTTCATGTCAAATGGAAACCTCTACGCCAAGATTACCCTTTTATCTTCACGTTTCCGGGTGAATCAGCCTCAATTTTTGGGGCTCTTTTTGGGTGCCATCCTTTGTTGGAGAGTAATGTAAAAAAATGACGACCCCTGAGACCAACTTTCACTTAGAATTGACAACTTTTACCAATGCTCATCGCAAATGTGCGTTTACTGTCCTTTTCTGTGAGTCCTGCCATGTAGCTGCGATTGTATGTTGTTCATTCGACAGGTTTCACGGAACGACATATTTAAAAGCTATTTGAGCGGGAAAATTGTGCTTCCGGGGGCATCAATAGCTGCTGTAAGAAATTTTGTTTGGAAGGGCAAAATAAAAGAGGCACGCCTTCTGTTGTATTATTCAACGGTTTGAACCTTAAGGCCCATTGCTTATCTGTTCCGCGAAAGTTCACTTTGGCGCACTAAATTTTGGGGACGGGGCTTCGTAAGCTTGGATTGGAGCTCATTAACTGGTTTGTTGCGGATCGGCTGAATATCATGAAGTCAAGACCGCTCACAAGCATAACACGGCCCTCAAAAAAAAAAAAAAAAACACACACACACACGTTATAAACAAAATTAAATCCTTGTCATGAAATTATGAGGATTTTAATTTTCCTGTCCTTCAAACATCCAAAACTAAAGATTATCCACTACTTAAAACAACAATTGTATAGTAGTTACAAATCACTGCCGTGAATATGAGAGGTCCTGGGAATAAATCCAGGTGGAACAGCTTAGGAACTTTATGGACAAAGATTTATTTGTTCAGCATGGCTGTTCCCATGGAAACAGCCATGCTGGCAGTCCTACTGGTGGTTCATATTGATGTCTAAAAAATGGGTTGTCCGGCTCCGGAAATTGTCCAATTCAGGAAGTCGTCCCGCTCTTAACAAAGATGGGTACAGAAAAGTCTTCCGCTGTAGGCGTCTTCGCTCAGTTCAGCTGTCGGACAGTGGTGCGGAGCAACGACACTCCCATACATGATCAGAGGTCGAGTGGCCCAATAAAATATATGATATTAGTGAGATGGAAGGAATGTTTTCTTCCATAAAATCACATCTCTTATTTATATATATATATTTTTTGATGAACGGTTTTTGTTTCTATGAACGGAGACCATGCTTTGCATTTGGGGTTGGAGCTGAGAAAGTGCCCCCTCAGCAAGCCGCGTGTGCTGGAAATTCGTTATGCATAATATTTGCGAATCAATTTGCTTGAAAAGATCTTCATGATAAGCTGATTTACGGCACGCAAACGATCGCGATCTGAACCTGAATCTGAACTACTCATTCCTGTATCGAAGAGGGTAACGCGGGGTTGAAGTGCGTGGCTATTGGAAATCCTTTGAGGTTTTGTTTGATGGGATGTTCAGTGACAAGGCCTACGAGGCGACGTTTGGTTTCTCCCACATACAATAAGTTAAAGTGTCCGCAAACTAAAATGTAAACCACCTACGTAGAAGTAGAGGGAAAGTGTTGGCATAGAAACTGTGGCCGTGGGGACCCGCAATGGTGAGGACGGTGTTCTTGCTAGCCACCTAGCAAGTGTTGCATCTACCACGGTTACAGGGGAAGGTTCCTGGGCTGTTTGTCGTGGGCTGTTGTGGATGAGAGGCCCGAACCACATGGTTAGAAATATTTTGTTCTCAACTCTGAAGGCTGCAATAGGAGGTTCGGGGAAAAGCTCACGGGTTGCAGGATGCTGACGAAGAGCCTCTACCGTTATTGTTTAACTGCCCAAAATCGGCCGATCGATCAAGACGCTCGGAACTCTGTCTCCACACGGTTGAACTTGAGAACAGACCTAATTTAACTTGTTTCCTTCAAGCGTCCCCTTTTTTGGATTTTAACCACTTCCACTCGTTCACTCTACCCCAGTTTTCTCGTTTCTTTTTCGGTTGTTTGTGTCCGTGTTTAGTGTGTTTTTATTCGTACTTCCAGTGCACTGTTCTTCAGGTGGATGTTTGCCACCTGATGAAGGGTTTATACCCAAAACGTCATGGAAGGAATTTTTACTTTACGCTCCCCTGACTACTTTATATCGACTATATATATATATATATATATATATATATATATATATATATATATATATATATATATATATATATATATGATTCCAGCATAGGTGAAACCATGATAACAGAAGAGTGCTCGACCAAGTAGGAGCAGGTATAATCAAATAGACTTTCAAGTTGCTGCTTTTATATATCCCTAAATTGTATATTAGGGAGACATTTCCATTGACTTACACACTAATTTCTAACCTAATTTTTTTTAACCCCTAACCCTGAAACTATCAAAATGTGATAATTTAGAGTCCAAAAAGAACATTCTAAAGCTATTTCCGACGATAAAAAACGTCTAGATATAGTACCTAAAACATTAAGGAGACATGAAATATCTCCCTAATAGCATCCGCTCTAAAATAACAGAGAAAATTGTCTCCCTGCGGTCATATATATATATATATATATATATATATATATATATATATATATATATATAGATATATATATATATACATATATATATACATATATATATATATATATATATATATATATATATATATATATATATATATATATATATATATATATATATATATATATATATATAGGTCAATAAAAGTAGTAAAGTGCTTAAAGTTTAGGAGAAAACTCCGCAACGTTTCGGGTAAAAACCCTTCATCAGGCGACGACATATAAACTGATCTTTAAAGCGCGATTCAAATGAAACAAACAAACGCGTGCCTAAACAACTCGACCGACGCGTGTGCGTTGACCGCCCTCACAGAGTGTGTATGTATGTACCCGAAACGTTGCGGAGTTTTCTCCTAAACTTTAAGCACTTTTTTACTACTTTTATTGACCTATACATTTCACAAGTGCTTCGCAGTAATCGACCTTATATATATATATATATATATATATATATATATATATATATATATAAAAATATATATATATATATATATATATATATATATATATATATTCACCAAGGTTGCCAAGTTCTCAAGTGAGATATGTTTACAACGTATTGACCTTTTGACGTCTGGTGACTCAAATGACCTTTAACCTCCACCATATGATATCCTTATTTCTTCCTTTTCTCATTTTGAGTTTTGTTGACCCCAAATGACCTTTGACCACTATACAAAGAACAAAAGCAACTCAATATTCAATGCGGGTAATCCACCTGCTGATCCACCAAGGCGACTCTTCTTGATGTAAAGTGTTTGCAAAGTTTTGACCTTTTGACCACTGTTAACCTTAAATTACCTTTGACCTCCAACAAAGACTTTAGGGACTATGTACTCCACATGGGCCAAACACATACCAAGTATGAGATCCCTCATGGTTACCTTCCTAAAAATGTCGTGATTATGAGTACTTTTCAAGGTTTTTACTGTTTGACCTTTGTTGACCAAAATTTACTTTTGACCTCCACAAAATGCAGTAGGGATGTAGTACTGAATATGGGACATCAATATACCTGGTATGATTTCCGTCTAGGTTACCCTTCTGGAGAGATTGTATTTATTAGGTTTCCCCTTTTATACCCCAAATGACCGTTGACCCCCATTAAGAACAATAGCGATCATCTACTCAATATAGGTCTTCCACATGCTAAGTATGAGGTCCCTCATTGTTACTCTTCCTAGGATATCATGTTTATAAGCAATTTTCACTGTTTGACCTCCGTTGACCCCAAATGCAAATGACATTTGATCTAACCTTAAACAATGGGGTTTCTTTACTAAATACAGCACACCCACACAAAAAGTATAACAACAATCTGAGTTTCCCTTCTTAAGATACCGTGTTAACAAGGTTTTCAGAGTTTGAACTCTGATGACCTCACATGACCTATGCCCTCCACATAAACCTTTAAAGAACTACTATTTAATACAGTGCATCCACATACAAAGTATCAGACCTGTTTGACTTTGATTTAAAGTTGAGATGTTGTATTTACAAGGTTTTCAGTATTTGGCATCTGGTGACTTATATGACCTTTCACTTCCAACAAAACAATAGGGCTCTACTTACCAATAGGTGCACCCACATACCAAGTATGAAACTTATCTGAGTTTCCTTTCTTGAGATAACGTATAAACGAACTATGTGTCACAAACACACACATGTACACCCACAAACATACCTACACGAACGTGCCTGCTATAGACTCCTTGATATCACGACAAGGAATAAAAATCGGGGAAGCCATATACTGACCAATCGGCTTCGTATTTCTTTGATCTAGGAGACAAGATATATCTCGTAGATGTCGCAGTTCATGCTGCCTCTTGTGGATGATGAAAAATGCTGCTTTAATTCATAGCATTCATTTGCAGGTAAAGAATCTTTCCCGCATATTGCAAAATTGGTGAATAGGCCATCATCCACGACAGATGTACCACACTTAATAAATTGCCGTAAGGCCGAAATTTTATCGCGTAGGCTATTTTTGACTGAATGAGAAAACATTCTTAAGTTAGCTTTAGTTCTAGCATGAGGACTATATATTTGTATTAAGTTCATTGACTAGGAAATAGCCCACCTACCTTTCAAAAATATCTCTAAAGTGCATCTCATTCGTCTTCTCATGACAATCCAGTGATTTCAAAAATGGATTTAGGGTAAAAATGGCAGGAAAAATGTTCATTAATGTCACAGTGTCTTGCCTTGTAAAGTTATACATAAGTCTGTAGGTTGGGCCTAATTGACTTTTGCGGAGTTATGTTCGCCAAATGTCTGGAGCAGCTCACATGGCACGCGGAAGGACACAAAAGGATTAAAAACAACCCAAGGGGTTTGAAATACAGGTATCATCGTAAATGGACGCGGTGAGTGCATAGAATTGTGGAGGGCCTCTTCAAAACCCTTAAGGAACATTATCTAACGGATCACGTGACTCGAGAAGCAAGATAATTTTGCCACGAAGATTTACTGAATTTCTTTGTCTGCAAAAGTAGGACTTTGTATTGTTTGCCGAACTTTTACGTTTCGATAAGGGAAGAAAAGACTAACGCAGATGTTCATTCTCACACACTTATGGAAACATGCATTAGTGCGTTATCGACTTGAAAAGGGAAATGATTCTAGTTGGGTAAACGAAAATGTAGTAATTTAATCTCTCCAAAGTTCTTTGAAGACGGTTGATTTTTATATTCTGTTTGTCATTTTCTTAAACATATACGCTCTAGAGACATCTTCATTTGAGCACTTCCTTTGTGACTCATGTTGAGGTCAAAAGAACCAAGTGCTTTAAAGAGAAAATGCAGTCTCCTCAAATTGAATAAGTATACCGGGGATATCCTAATTCGTGAATGGTCTTTTTGAATCATGTGACAACACCTTTGTAACTGAATTTTTAATTTTATTCAAAACAACCTTTGCTCTCCTTAAGAATGCCACATTTATGTTCTGAAACATGAAAGGTACTTGCAATAGAGATAAGAGGAGATTTGTGACGTGTAATTCATCTGTGAAAATAAGTTGAAGTGCCGGATCCAGGAATATGAGAAAGGGGGGCGTAACCATCTGCAGAAAGTAATCATACCTTTTTCACAGGTTTGGAGATGAAAAATTCTGGTTACAAAGAGCATTGCTTTGCCGAAAATAGGGGACGTACGCCCCTTACGCCCCCTTGGATCCGGCCCTGAGTTGGTTGTAAGAGTTGTACAGAATATTTCAAGGTTTGACCTGTTTTTGATGACAAGATAGATCTTAGATGTTCAAGAGGCGTCCTTCGCGCCATCTGCGGCCCCTAATTGTATTGAAATTGCCCTCGGAGAAACCAATAATTTAAATAAGAAAAGAAAGTGTTTAATGAAGTCCTGACTACTGCAATAATTTTAAAGTAGAAACTCAATAAAAGTGGCTCTTGGCCTGAATCGCTTGAAAAAAAGGGCGTGGATCCATCTCCAAAGGCGAGGCACTTTTCACCATTTGCGAATCGCCGTCCTGGGGGGGGGGGTCTAAGGCACCCTCTCCCCCTTTGAAAAAAATGGAAATTGGAAGGTGTCTGTATGGCAAATGGTACCATAATTGCAATTTAGCTTTTTAAATGTAGTGTCAATTCATAATCTATGTTATATTATTGAAAAAGTGGGGGATATATTGGAGATGTCCCCTCTTCCAAAAAAGTGAGGGGGACGCGTCCCCCGCACCCCATGATCCACGCCCATGCTTGAGAACCCCTGAAGTAGATATTAATCTGCCATTTGCAAGTAACATCTTTTCGTTCAGAATTGTTGCCATTTTCTTTATTTATTGACTCAAAGTGATCAGAAGAGGAACGTTCTACAATACCTTTGCAACTTCATGACAACACATGTCGTAACGTCGTAGCTCCACATTTAATTTTTTCTCAACCGTCGTTATGTGCAAACGTTTTGTCTGTTAGGTATATGAAGACATAACCTTATGCTTCTTATAATAAGGTTTAAGATATTCACCTCCACGGCAGCATGCTTTAAACTAAATCTCCAGTGACGAGGAGATAGTTTCCCACGAGATGAAAATTGATTTGTTTATTCTTTATAAAAAGCTGAAGTGTATCGTAATTTATACAGCGAGTTGACGGCGTGAGTCCTTCAGTAGAATGCATGACTTTTACGAACTGTCCTTGTTGTTAATGGATTTGTATTTTTCAGTCAAGGGCGAAAGATGCGAGAAATTAATGATGTGATAGTATGTTTTGCTGTCAGAACTTAGCTTACACTGGAAGCTCTTTGCGTTTGTATTTAATAATATTTTGAGCTGCACTGATATGTATAAGAAACCAGTTACCTCGTTTCTTATTTTCGATTTGAGTCAATACAACGAAGACTCTTTTTTGGGGGTGGGGGGAGGGTTCCGACAGCAGGTTATCAGGGTTGGTTTCAGGTGGAAGGTAGGGGGCCATTGCCCAGAAGCCCTTCGGGGTAGGCCAGTAGCGTAGCCAGAGGGGGGCAGTGAGGGGGGCAGGGGGCAGACTGCCCCCCCCCGGGCGAAAAATCGAAGTAAAATCGGGACAACGGAAAAATAAAAAAAAAATAAACGAAGGGAAAAAGAGGGAGAAGGAAAAGGGAAGGGGAAGAGGAAAGGGGAAGAAGGGAGAAAAAGAGAAAAAAGGGAAAATAACAGGAGAAAGGGGAAATTAAATAATAACAATAGGAATCACTATCGATGGAAGGAGAGTATGGAGAGAAGGAAACGGGCTTGATAAGGTAGAGCACTGGTTCAAATATCGACGGGACGAGTACACTGATACAGGCAGGGCTAGGGACCGTGGAAAAGACCAAAGGGAACGAGAAAGAGAAGGGCTAAGAAGGCAGAAACGGGACGAGGGATGAAGCGAGGCAGATTGTGCACGAGAAAGAGGAAAACATGAACTAGGAAAGGGAATAGAAAGCGTTAGACGACTAGGGAGTCCGGAAGGACTATGAAGCAGAGCAGTCAGAGTAAGGGGATAGAAAAATAGACGTAAAGCAAGGCTGTCAGTGTGGGAGCTATAGGGATAGTAGCTACCGTCCCGATTTTTATTTTTAATCACTATCAAAAAAGGATACTTAAAATAAATGTCCCGGTGCAGATTTTCTTTCAAAGTCACACAATGAGTGGAAAGTATCCAGTTGCGTTGCCACATATTGGGGTTTAGTGTCAGAACCCTAATGAGTGGTCAAGAAAAATTGCCAACAGAAGCTATAAGCATGAATTTGAATATAACATGGACAAGCTCCACCCATATTTTGCTTTCCCAGCTGACTAGATATAAAGTTATAAATCTTAGCTCTATGCACTTACATTTTATTTTGTTCTCAGGGGACCTCCTGGTGTGGCTGACTTTGGCAGCAATCCTCCTAACATCTTAAAACCCAAAATATGTAGTAATTTTCGAGTGTAACGTAGTAGCGTGAGTAATGGGGGCCGGGGCCATGGCCCCCGCCGTTGTAGGTAGTCGGGGGAAAATCAGCTAGTCGGGGGAAATCGGAAGCAGTCTGACCGAGACTGGCCGAGCATCAGGCGCACTCTCCCCCCCCCCCCCCATTGGCCGTTATGGGTGTTTTAACATGCTTCAGAAAGTGTCAAATATAGCACCATTTTTCATCTCAGCGAGCTTCTAAAAGCAAAAATCCCCCTCCCCCGGGACGGCGAACAATCAATTTTTTGTCTCTCTTCTATAACAATAATCACTAAACAAATAGCAGTCTGAAGAACGGTCAATCATCTAGTTATAAAGATGACTACCTTTATACTGGTCATTAGGCAAGCGTGAAGCCAGGGGGTGGAGGAAGAGGGCAGCCGCCCACCTTATTTTTAGTATTTTATCATGTTTACTTTTTACAATAGTGCTAGTGTTTCCCCTTTCTATATGCGATAAACAGGCCCGGGAAGTGCCATTTCCAGCCATCTGGGAGGCATTTTGGACCAAAATTTCCTTGCTCTCCGCGCCACCATCGGTTGGCGCGGAGCGCTGAGAGACTTTCTATGAGCTGCGTCCCTCCCACTTCCTTGATATTTTTTGCTACGCCCCTGTTAATAGTTTGCGTTTAGCTAGTTGGACTTTTCTCTGTGCCAGTCGGTGGAATTCACAGTCTAAACCCAACTCACAAATCCTGCGCATGCCACTGGTGTAACGTACAACACCCCGGGAAGGATCATTTCCTCAGTGTAGTTTGGGAAGGCATTTTGGCCAAAATATTCCCTGTACGCTTCGCGCCAACTGGTGGTGGCGCTCCGCGATGATAAAGTCTCAAAGGGTCTCTCTGAAGAAAGGCATTGATCGGTCAAGAATAATTCCTCCTCGATATTTCACCGAGTTTACCACTGACAGTTCACCCCGGCTTCATCAAATCGAGTTATGGTAAATAGTTAAATTGTGATCATCGTGACTATATTAAAGTTCGCATACTGATAAGGCCATTTGAATATCAAGTCGATAATTTATTCTCATGCCCCCAATTCTATTCCGAAGCTTCCGGACTTGTCCCGGGGTGATAAACTGGACCCAAAAGAAACGGTGGGGGGGGGGACCCACCTCTACAATTAGTTTGAAAAATGTAATCGGGACGAAAATTTTCATTTTGCCCCCGGGCCGAAGACCCTGGCTACGCGCCTGGGGTAGGCTACCCACCCCCACTCCCGTCGGGGATATTTTCAGTTTCGTTGGGAACCTCCGAGCTGACGGCAACCAGTTGCCTCCACGGATAATCTGTTTTTGGTCTTAACAAGGAAATTTTTCAAGAAGAAACAAAAATTTGTGGCGCGCTTTACGCGCTCTACAGGTTTATGTAAAGGTTGAAAGTTTATCTCATGGCGTGGTTGTTCTCTTCAGTTTATCGTACGGTACGGTCAGCTACTCGCGGAAAGAGGTTGGACTAATTCATCGAGTTGAAGGGGTGGATACAATACAATCTCCCCCACAGTTAATCTATTTTTGCTCTAAGTGAGTATAAGTTTATTTGTACCTCCCAGATTTCCAAATTTTCCCGCGCTTCAGCGCTAGCACCTCCAAAATTCAGATTCCCGGGAAACAATCAGCATGTAATTTGGCACTTACGTATATCCGGATATTATGCAAAATATGCCCTGCAATGGGATGGTATCGGACAAAGGTTTTCTTCAAACCCCATGGTCATGCCCCCGTGGACATTTTTGTAGTCGCCCCTGTTGGGGTCTGTCGAGGCTTAGGGTCACCCCCCCCCCCGTAGGGGAGCCTGGTCCCCTCACGGGCAAATCCTGGCGCCACCACTGCAGGTGATGCATGCAGTTGATAGATCATTGAAGCATTAAGAATAAATTTGTTTTACGTCAATGCACAGTTTATTGTATTTCCTGGCATGAAAAAGTACCATTACTGTAATGAAATGAACTAGAGAAACGTGGTCACTGGTTAAAGTAATCACCAAATCGTGGTTAAATTTTACTGGTAAACTGTTGACTTTTGACCAGGTTTTTTCACCAGTCATTAATTTAACCAGAAAAATGGTCACCATTTTTTCATCATGTTCACAGAAGTAGAAAAATATCAACTTCTTACTTAATTGCCTACATTTGAAATAAAGTACTCTTGTTGCTACATTCTGTATCAATGTTGTTATGAGTTGTGACAATTGGACTGGCAATGACTTTCTATTTTTTAGGATAGTGTAATGCCTAATAACATAGTTCTTTTCCGGAATCATCCATTGCAAGTCACAGGAAGCACATTGTCAAGACAGAAGACCCTGGTTTAACTCGCAACTGAATAAGATCGAGCACTAGCCTACATGGTAACTTGAATAGGTTTACCTTTAAATCACATGTTCTGAGACACCATGAAAGTTACTTGTTTAAGAGAAATAAGAGACAAGCTCGTAGCCGGGGGGAGGCAGGGGGAGGCGTCCACCCTAGCAAATTTTCTCCTTCTCGAAACTTAAACATTACCATGGCTTTAGGGGCCTACTCCATTTTAGTATGGCTAGCCCCCTAAATGTTTCGCCCCCTTCAGTACCCCCTTTCTACTCCCTTCAGTGCCTTTTCTGGCCACGGGCCTAATAAGAGGTGATTTATAAGATTTAGCTGATGTCTTCCAATAAGGTAGGGTGACTTGTTACGGCCATTTTCCTTCACCAGATGTGGAAACTGTTGCAACAGAAATTGGAAACGAGCTTGAAGAGGGCAAATTGCAGCGTTTTATTCATACAGTTTCAGACTCTCAGAGCGAGTGCGGAGACGCTGAGACGCTGGCACACTGGTGTTTCTAGGGAAAATTTTGGTGTAACCGCTGTTTCACTGCCAAATCCTTGTGAGCCCACCATTTTGTTTACCGTATTTTCTTTTTGAGATGGGGGGGGGGGGGGAGAGACTTCGGTAGCAAGAAGTTGCCTCAGGAATAAATACTCGTATACCCTGACACTGAGGCTTCTAACCTATGTCCCCAGATATATTAGTTTTGTTAGGTCTTTTTAAATGAATCACACCAGTGGCGTATCCAGGATTTTTCAATAGGGAGGGACGCAACTGAATGGTCGGTTAGGGCAGAGGAGGCGGAACACTTTTATAAGCAGTAGACGCCAAAATGCGCATGCGCAGAGTGCAGGGCGAGCGCGAAACGTGAAACTCTAGACAGGTTGGGTCCAGGATCCCTCAAATGGCCCCTGATGGGGTCCAGGGGTGCAAATCCCTTGTGGGGGTTCGGGCGAAACCCCGGAAGCTCGAGTCATTGTAGTGTCTCAGATGTTCCAGGAAGATTATTTCAAGGGATGTGCTTAACGATGCAGTTCTCTTATCTTTTAGAATATTTGACACTTTGTACTTACAAAAAAGCTATGAATATACACATATACATAGCTATAGCAAGATAGCCTCAGGAAGTCGTTAAGTATGCACATGTGTTCCAAGCGTGCCATAATCCCCCCCCCCCCCCCGTCTAGTGACAATTTTCTCTTTCTCTTGCCTTGCAAAGGGATAGGACGTCTTTCACATGTGAGCGGAAGAACTGGCTGTAATAATGATTCTTCAGCTTCTGCATCTCAACTTGGAAGGCATGGAGGACTCTGCGAACATCGAGTGGTCCATGGACTGTCATAGGGCCCTGGCGTGATCCAGGAGACATAATGATGGGATCCAAGTCCTGAAATTCCCTCTAACCTGAGGTATTAACGACATGGAAATACTTGCATGGAGCTTTCCAGTTGACCTCCCAGCCAAATGACACCGCTGACTGAGAGCCCACCAAGCTCTTCACATTCATAGAATCTTTACAAACTGAACGAAAATCTACGCAAACAGCTTGCAAAAGAATGAGAAAGAGGGAAGTAGGTACAGGATTTATATGTTAAAGGACTTGTAAGACGTGATTTTAAATGTTTATCCTTTGCAAATGTATTAAATAAACGCACGGTCACCGTGGACCGAAAATATGTTTGAATAAGTTTGTAGAGCTAGTCACGGTACACTGGCTTCAAATCATAGTCGTCCTATTAAAGTCACTCCAGGGAGTTGCTAGAGACTCCCTGGTTACTCAAAGTATTAAATTGCGACATAAAAACCTCTTGATGCCCGTCCTCTTAATTTGATTGGAGTTTTGGGGCCAGACTATTTAATGTGTTTTATTGTACTAATTTTGTGTGTGAAGAGTGCAGAAATTTTGCGCTAGAAATCATTGACCATGATAAAATTACATGCTGGTCAGGACTGACATATTTTCAGTTTTGTTTCAAAATATTTCTGCTGTTCTGGCCATTTTGAATTGATAATCTTCTTGAAGGAAAAGAAGAGCGAAAAAAAATCCCCACATCTATGCAGTCTGTGTCTCATGCATTATCTACCCAATACGCATAGAAAAACAATAATTGTGAGATATTTGTAAAGCCAATACGTTTGAAGTGGTGTTGAAGAAAGATGGAAGAACAGGTGAAAGGGCCCACATTATTTCACGGATAACGAAAGATTTGTGACAGAAAACAATTAAAACACGTCCATGTTCTTTCAAAATAACGTAACCCCATTCCCTACAGACATTGTGTAACTTTTGGTATTGTAGTGTCTTTTCTACAATAGTTTGGGGCATGCGCTTGCACACCCGTGCCCCGCTTCTGTTCATAGGTAGGGAAAATTTATTGCGGGATCGATTTTCAAAAGGGGGACAATAGTGCCCCAGTGCCCCGCCTGTCTACGGGTCTGAATGTCACGGTGTTTAAAGACGAGTGTTTTAGAGTTTCACCTCCCTGCATAACATGTACCTGATGCACAGTACACTATATCATACGTACACATACTCAGTTAACTTCTATTACGAAAAATACGCCAGGCACAGGCTATGATAGCCATTACCATAGACATTACTGGCGGTATTACACGTTACTGTACCCATGATCTCCATAGACTTTCATGCTTCACGATCGATTCGCATGATTTTGGATTTAAGTGGGGCCCGGGGATTTGTTGACAAGTGGTATATAGTTTTCATTCCCCTAAGAATGCTCATGCACTAGAAATCTCGACATTTTTCATTTATTTTCTATTTCTTTTTCTTATGTTTTATTTTATTTTTTAGGTGTAATAGGGGGCGCGCGCACTTTCATCAGCCACTGCACACCGAGAATGCGTGACAGAAATGTGATCCTTTCTCGTTTACAGTAAATTTCATGGGAATTCATATCGAAATTTATACGCGATCGTATTAGGCACATAAAAATGTTCGCGAATCGACAGTTTAATAATTAAATGCCGTTTCTGGCTCCGTTTTGTTAAGTTATTCTTTGCAATGTTATTTAACCCCAGACGAGATGATGATTTGATCGAAAATCGAAGCAACCTGGCGCTCGGAAGTTAGTATCATAATAGTTTTGATGCCGTTGTTAGATGTTCCTACGGAAACGAGCCTCATGGGATATTTATATAGATCTTTTCATCTCTTCCCCTTTTCTTCCCAAATTTCTGTGAGTCATGATGCAATTCAAACATTTTTCAAAAGACGCGACCTCTTTGCTAGTCAAATGCACTTTGTTTAGTGATAGTTTTAAAGAGGTTAAGAAACGAACGGTTCTATTCTTTCTACGCAACACGTCTATATAGGCTAACCAGCTTGTTCCACATTTTCGCTCTCAAATTCGAAATATTTCCCTTTTGATCTTTCTGTTCATATACATTTCAATGTATCATGTTCTACGTGATAAAAGCATCACTCTAAAAGCTAGCAGTGTTGCCATTGTCTCCGACGAAGTGGGTAGCGGAGGCATTAGCGTCACTCGACGAGGATTCATGAACACAAATTGTCCCCTTTCGTGTCAAGAGAAGAGTCGAAGCTTTCGCCACTGACGTCCACCGTATTCAGACGAAGCCACTACAAAAGGAATTGGGTTGCGACGAAGACTCTCGTGAAATCGACAAATTACTCATTTTGCTCCAGTAATTCTCTGACATGTCAGGACATTTTGGGTTAAATGCTTTATTTGTATTTATCGAGCAACTTCATTCCCGGCTCGCTTGTTTTACTTCATCCTGCATTGGCAGGCGACGAAGAATCATTATTCGCCCGCAGCCAAACTATGGCCTGTCCATTAGGGTGCTTGTGTCTGTAATGGGAAGGGAATTTGAGCTTGCTGTACAAAATCTATAAACACGATGCAGTTTTTTTACACATTGGTCGCGTGACTCCGACTATTGACCCTAAAGGGCTTACCTTCAAACTGAGATCAAAGGCTGCATGAAGCAGGTAAGCTAAAACTGAGGTAGCCTATGAAAACAATTTCGTCGCAATGCTTATTTCATCTACGAAATTTATTTAATTTAAAAATGAACAAAAAATCTATTGCCGAAGTTTACAATTTTGTTGCATTAAAGGGAAACATGTGTTTAATTGCTTCAACATGGCACAGAAAGCAGAAAAAGCTATAATCATTATTTAACCATTCAATCTCACGAACAAAATTCTGGTAATACCTTTACTGTGCTAAAATATTGTGCATTTTAAGAGTTATGGATGCAACATTTGAAAATTTGGACGTTTTAGATGAATAAATCATTTTGAACCAGAAAAGAGTGAGTTTCCTTCTGTGAGATCCTTATTTCTCGAAAATGAAGTTACATAGCTATCTTATTTTGAAGCGTCTATAATTCTATACCATTTAATCTTAGGTTTAGAGGTGAAAATTTTCATCACCAAACGCAATATATCCCTTTAAAGCTTTTTTAACTTGGTGAACAAACTATTCTATAAAAATGTGATACAAACCATATTTCCCTTTTAAGTTGTGACGTCATCACCGCTCTTTTAGCAAGTCGCCATTTCATAAACATATGTTTCTAAATATTTCATATCAGTGAGGCTCCGTCTCGACGAAAGGAATATAAAAAATTCCAATCTTCAAGCCGACGTGGACATCCGCAGAATAATACAGTACTTGAGTAACAAGAGCCTTTCCTTACATAAACATCTTCATTTCATATATTGACGTATCCTGTTTCGCTTAGAAAAAGAAATGCAAATGAGACAAATGAAATAACCGTATACTCTAAAGGAAAGAAAAAAAAACACGTAAAGTAAAAGACTATGTGCTGTTACAGCTCACTGCACATTCATATGCCGGTATAAGTACAGTATATTTTGAAATTATATTTTTTGTAAATGCCTATAGCTTCATATTCACGGGCATATGATCATGTACAACAACCTTGGACATGAAACTTGAGTCCATGCATCACTTACGCTACGTGAAAGAAAGATTAAAAGTAAGACAGATTGCAGCCTAGGTTCACATTCTGATGAGAAAAAGGCGTAGGCTGTTGCCTATCACGTATGTAAACGGCATAACACTACATTATAGAGTCAATGGAGGGTGCTGGTAAATTTAGACGAACTTTGAAATGTTATACTAATTCTGATTGATGAAAACCAGAAATTGGTACATTTGATCTAGTTTTGGTAATAACTCTCTTGAAGAGAAAATGAAAGAAGTATTGATTAATTTGAAGAAATCGCTAATTTTACAGTTTTACAATAGAAGGACGAATTTCCAAATTATCAGCTAAGTAGCACTAACAGATGACCTGTTCTTTTATCCTTCAGTTGCTCTCAGAAGAACAAACGAGAATTATGTGACTGTTAGAAAGATATGTTGTAAAATAAGTGTAATGTAATAGGCCTGCTTACTACAAGAGGTGAATGCTGACACCACCAAAGAAAATGTCTAGGAAAGGAACCGGTGAGGGTTTTTTCTTCCAACTTGCGGTGATAAATTTATTTCGTATTTGTAACAACATAGAGAAAAGGATCTCTGGAGGGAAATTTCTTCTTGGAATGGTGTTAAAATGTCGGTAATTGGATATTTTGGAATAATTCATACTTATTATCAGAAAACAAAGGTTTTTTTTAATATTTTAAAGGTGCTCACTTTTCTGGGTCATCTTCTTGATGGTGCACTGGAAGACTTATTCCTTTTTAATAGCTTTAAAGAATCTGATTCAACGGTCTTCCTTTGATTTGGTTATATTCCATAACTTAACCCCCCTCCCCCCCAAAAAAAGTTTGGTCAATGTGATCAGCCGGACACCGACCCGGAATATGATAAACTATTGACTAGATTCGGTTCAGAAAAGATCAGAATTGGTTCATATTTGAACCAAATTTAGTCAAATTTTTGACCAGATTCCAGTTGGGTGCCCCTCTAATCAGACCTTGTTTAGAGCGTTTCTCAACGATGGGATGGAGAACGCTTATGCCAAAGGAACGAAAACGATTACGTTTCACTGTTTTGAAAGACAACGCATAGTTATCTCTACTTAATCCACACATGTGCGGAGAGATACCCAGTTTCGTCATGCATTAGGATTTAAGGGCAAACATTCTTGTCTCAGAGAGAAAATAATCTTCCCGATATGATTAATTCTAGCCCCTTCAATTGAAAAAAATATCTTTCTAGTGAACTTCCCAGACACAGCTACAATAACCTGCATTGCAGTTAGAATTGCTCATGACCATATCCACACATTACCGTGTGTTAGCTGACTGCCAATCAGTGGGTACACAGCTGATCTACGCAAGTCGCCATAGACCAATCAGAGTGAAATTATTGTTTGAATTTACGCCAATCAAAATACAGTCACCAATAGCTAATAGAAACAGCCGGAGAATCCTTATATGTTTGGGGTACTGTAACAGTCCCTTTAAATGGGATATCTCCAGTGATAAATTTATCGATCGGAATTGGAATCTCTTTTCATCGTTCCCTTGGGTGATTATTACAGAAGGTAAAATTTCTTATTTTCAGTTCACAATCTTCACAAAATTATCTCCACTAATAGATTCTTACCAAAGGATAGCGTGTATTCCCTTTGGTGTAATATTATTGTGCAGCTCGTGAAGAGTGTTCGGATCGTATGTTCAGTGCTGTTTTTAGTCATACATTTTTATGATATATGTTAGAAATATTTTTCTAAATTGGAAACTTTTCGAACAAGATTCTATTCTGGGGAAAGGATTTATTCGTACGTGCAACTTCTTAACCAATTACGTATAAAAGTTGTTTCTTCATTTGTTTTTGCAACGGAAAGACCGCAAATTTGTTTGTGAGAATATCTTTCGTCTGTAATTTTAAATTTACCTTTGTTGTGGAAAAGTATTGTAGTTGGCAGTTGCGTACACTAAGGTGATTTGCACCTGGAGGGTGTTCTTCCTTCGTCACCCCATGCAGGGCTTTAGTTCTGTGGGTGGGGTAGACACCCATTCCAGGGTTGAATGCAAAATGGTGCCATGTTTGGCAAATCTTTGAATTGATCTCATCTTCTAAATTCATGAATCTTTCTGATTTGGGGGCTGGGTATAAAAGATATTACTCCCTTCCCCGACAGCCCTCAGCTTTGCGAAATTTTTCGTTATACGTAGGATCGCTTAGATACAAAATGATGCACTTTGGCTAAGCTTGAACTGATTAGATGTTGAAAAATTCTTTTTACGGTACATGGGTACATGATTTGGTCAAAGCATGGTAAACCTCCAAAGCTGGTACCCACTGTGAAACGTGCCCCACCTAGTACGCCACTGTTAGTTAATCACAGAGGAATAGAAACAAGGATTTATTGCCATTCTCATCTTCCAACGTTTTAGCCCTTTTAGCTGAGTCGTCAAATTGTCAAATTCGCATCTGTGTTGATTATGACTCTACTCTTAACCCATCTGCAGCGTTGTAACCGAGTCCACTGAATCCAATTTCGGGCCAATTCCGAGTCCAGTACACTACCTGACTACAATTCCGAGCCAATTCCGATTCCAGGTTTTCCAATTCCGGACCAATTCCGAGTCCTGCCATTTGACAATGTAGCGCCTCTTACAAATACTTTTGTACTATTTACAATTCACTAATGATGAAAACGGGCACTTTTCAGGAGTCAATTGCATTCTCAGGCTGACCCTGTAATTTAGTTGACTGTATGTGACCAATCACTTGTTAATTGTGCACCAATAATAATGCTGCGTCTGAAACATTAATTAAATCCTTCATTTTTATGGACTCGAGTGCAATCGTCTCAGAATCGGAGTCCAGCTGAGCCTATTCCGGGTCAACTCCGATTCCGTGACCTCCCTCTCCGGACTAATTCCGAATCCGACAAAAAACGGACTCGAGTCCGTAATCGAGTCGAGTCCGGACTCGGAAGTTACAGCCCTGCCCATTAGACTGTTCGAGTTTACTGTTTCTCTACGTGGAAGTTTGAATCGATATTTACTTGTACAGTACATCTTAGAGTATCGGTTGAAACTTTCCCCGTCTTCGCTACATTCTCACAGAATTAAAATGATGTATGCATGTACAAGAGTAATGAAACAAAATAAAATAAAAATAAATCGAAGAAAATTTAATTGTATTAAATCTTCTGCTGTTCTGGCGACGTTTCAGTTCTTTCCACAAAACCTGTGAGATGTGTTGTCCGATGTAACTGCCAATTAAAAAATTAAAGAAACCTGCGATGTCTTCCCCTAATATTCTTGCGTACCTTCTCATATGACTAAACCCTCCAAAGCAACTTGATATTATTTTTTTTACAAAAATGTAAGGTTTCTTTCAGAATAACTTCCGGGGCCCCTCAGTTTTTTCACGCTTTTTTTTTCTTCAGAAAACGTGATCATATTTCTAAAGAAGATTTTTCTTTTTTGCGTTCCTCACCTCCAAGGACGTTTCGTGATGGGTCTAAATTAGAAACGACAGTGTGACTTACTACAGCGTTATTATTGTATAATAAGCAGGATAGGTTTTCCTTTCAAGCCACCCTCGTTGCACTTTTGAAAAGAAGGTGCCGTAGCGTAGAAATTTCGGTTACAGTGAACGGCCTCTGACGTCACTAGCAGGACGTGTGTCTGCATAAATAAAACCTGAAGCTCATACAGAGAGAGTGTGAGTGATAGGCTAGCTGTGTTATGAGGCTAAACTAAACTTTACTGTAGGGCGTAACTGTATACTACACTATAATTTACATGATGACGGCCTCAGCAAGAAAAATATGAATACTTAGAGCAAAGTTTTAACAAATTGACAAAATAAATTCCAGTAAATGGAAGATATCTTTCAACAATTTCGAAGCCTATTAGATATATTTGATTTACAGAAGATACGAAAACAATTACCAATAATTAACGGAATTGTATTACAAGACCCTTCTTACTGGCTTCATCAGAGAATAGATTAGAAATTATGTAGGTACAATGTCATTGTGAAAGTTATATGCGGCTGTGATTGGAACAACTTCAAAATGATTCCATTTGAAAGTGTAGATGTTATTGCGAAAGTATATGTGGCTGTGATTGGTAAAACTTTAAAATGATTGCATTTGAAAGTGTAGATATAATGTTATTGCGAAAGTATATGTGGCTGTGATTGGTAAAACTTCAAAATGATTCCATTTGAAAGTGTAGATATAATGTTATTGCGAAAGTATATGTGGCTGTGATTGGTAAAACTTCAAAATGATTGCATTTGAAAGTGTAGATATAATGTTATTGTGAAAGCATATGTTGCTGTGATTGGTAAAGTTTCAAAATGATTGCATTTGAAAGTGTAGATATAATGTTATTGCGAAAGTATATGTGGCTGTGATTGGTAAAATTTCAAAATGATTGCATTTGAAAGTGTAGATATAATGTTATTGCGAAAGTATATGTGGCTGTGATTGGTAAAATTTCAAAATGATTCCATTTGAAAGTGTAGATATAATGTTATTGTGAAAGTATATGTGGCTGTGATTGGTAAAGTTTCAAAATGATTGCATTTGAAAGTGTAGATATAATGTTATTGTGAAAGTATATGTGGCCGTGATTGGTAAAATTTCAAAATGATTGCATTAGAAAGTGTAGATATAATGTTATTGTGAAAGTATATGTGGCTGTGATTGGTAAAATTTCAAAATGATTGCATTAGAAAGTGTAGATATAATGTTAGTGCGAAAGCATATGTTGCTGTGATTGGTAAAATTTCAAGATGATTGCATTAGAAAGTGTAGATATAATGTTATTGCGAAGGCATATATGACTGTGATTGGTAAAATTTCAACATGACTACACTTTCTTAAGTATCACTGTAAAATTTTGGCACAATAGTTGGCTAAAAATACCCTGGTTAAGTTCAATTTACCTACAATATCTAGGCTTATTTCTTCCCCCAGATTGGTACTTCATTCAGTTATTCATCAGTTTATGTATTTTGAAGGCCTAATTTTATACCCAACATTTTTTATTTTGACCCAAAGGGTGACGATCGCTCCTAATGTATGTAGAGTCATTTTGCTTTTAAGGCTGGCTCATACTCCAAAAGTATGCCGCCGCTTTCGTTTTCATTTCAGAGAGGCGACATATTTTATAGAAAATGAATTAGCTTTTTTGGAATAGGAGGAGGTAACAAAAACTTTTAATGTTTTTCTGTTTGGTATGGATTGTTCAAATCTATTTCCTTTAGTATTTGTGAATATTTTGAAAAAAAAAACACCGACAATCAAGATAAGGAGGGCAGACTTGTTCTTTTAATTGAGAAAGAAAATATCTGATCAATTCTACTGTTTGTTACTAGATTACAGTAAATGTAAATGGAGCCTTACAGAAAATTCAGTACTGATATAGATACAGGCGTACAAGCTAGGGGGGCGAGGAGGCTTCAAACCACGGGAATTGGGGCGAAGCCTATTTCTCTGGCAGATAACTGGGAAACTGCTGACAACTCCATCTCAAGAAAGTATTCATTTTTGCCCGTTGAAAACGGCTCCCCCTGAAAGAAATATCCTGTACCTATGATATCACTTAAAGTTGGGGAGGAGCTGAAAGAAGACTTTATTAGTAGAGTTTGTATTGTTGCGAGAGGACATTGGGCCGATAAACAGTTTGCTGCTACTTTATCTTCATATCTTTGAATTATTGTGGAAAAATGCATATGTGTGCAGGAGCCTATATGCAGACGTAATAGGCTTGATAATAGTCCTATTCCAATTTCAATGAGTATTCCGTGTAATCTATAATGCATATATAATATAATGTATGCCCTCTGTGTTGTGTTCTTGTCTTTCCGTGTTGTAAATACATGTATATGTGTAAATGTATCGGCTTTTCAGAATTATAGATTAACTTATCCACATATTTTTATTTTGGATGAAACAACATTTTGAAACAGTTTGAACATTTAAGAAAGTAGAAAAAACAATCATTCTTCACGAAAACTGAGAAAATGGGAACCAAGTTTTTTTTTCAGTTACACGAACTGACTAACATGACTACAGACGACACTCATAGTGATTTAATTAAAACCATAAGAGAGAGCGTTGTTCGGCAGCAACATGTAACTGGCGGCTCTAATGTTACTCGAGAGCTCTTGAAAAGCAGCGAACAGATAGAAAATAAACTCATCAGAATATAATCACATATACCAAAAAGTAATTTGTAGTTTATAATTAGTCCTCTAATTAACATCAGTTCCACACCGTAATAGTATATGAAAGCAAACCTCGAGGGATTGCACAGGTTGTCATATCACAGACTACAGACTAACTTTAAGACAATTTACTTGTAGCCTATACATTTACTCTTCAAACTTAATTCAACGACCAACTGGCAGACGCTCCTTCCTTACGTAGTGTTTAATCAATTATGATCGTGCTTGAGAGTCCGTATTTAAGTACTCTTTGTGCATGTGAAGCATAAGCGTATACGGGGCTCGGGGTAGGGGACATATGCCCTCCCAGTTCGGGCAAAAATAGTGGATCCATTGGGGCAAATGAGACAGCCAAGAAAAGAAATTATGCCCTTTTTGCAACCGACACAGCGGTATCAAAATTCGGGCAACTTGGTCCAAAATTCTAAATTCGGGCAAAAATTATCCCTGCCCCCCCCCCCCCAGAAATATTGACCCCCGTACGCCTATGACGTGAAGATTTAAAGGGTGTAGCAATATTTGTTTGCTGGTAAATAAAAGGATCTGAATCCTTCAACACACAGGTAGGTACGGCCTACCATGGAATGGCGCCAGGATTGCCCGACGGGGGAAGGGGCGAAGCTGCTCCACTAGGGGAAGCAACCCCAAGTCCAAAGCGAACTTCTTGCCAGAAGGATGGCGAACGCAAAACTGGCAAAGCGCGCCAAACTTTTGGGGATGTTGTTTTGAAAAACTGAAAATTTGGGGCTTTCATTCAAGAAAATTTAAAATTTTGGGATTATTCAAGGAAATTTAAATATTATAGTATTTGCTGTTACAACCTATAATGTAATTACCTATGATGTAGTAAAAATACCGATAATGTGATTACAACTGATAATGTAGTAAAAATTTGCCCATGATGTAACAACAACCGCTAATGTAGCAGAAGGTTTACCGATAATGTAATAAAAATTTACTAAATTACAGGCTCTGAAAAAGGTAACTATTTTATCTATAAAATTTACTTATTATGTAATCTTCTTTGTGAACCAATAATGTAGTAAAATTTACCGATAATGTTGTAACATTATGTTGATGCACGTTTATATGAAAATTTCACGAACGCGTCACGCGTGTCATGATGTACCTTATGCGTAAATGTGTACGGTATGTGAGTAAGCATGTGCGTATTTACAGAGTATGTGCATGTATTTTCATATATACGTAGCACACACCTCGAGTACATATATATGTACGCAAATATTAATATATATATATATATATATAATATATATATATATATATATATATATATATATATATATATATATATATATATATATATATATATGTGTGTGTGTATGTATGGGTGTGTGTGTGTGTGTGTGTGGAGACAGGCCAGTTAAGTACAGTCCAAAGCTGACTCACATCAACCCGCAAAATGACGATCCATCAGTACTTTTTTATGTAAAATGTGAGGTCATGAATTTCACAAATAAAGATATCAGATTGCATTATGGCTACCCTCAGAAAAAATTTCTTGAAATATGAGAAGATTGTGTGGGAAGTCAGACCAACCCCTCAAGGTACGGTGTGCATGCCTTCGACGTGTACATACCTAACTATACGAGTGTTCAAAACTACCGTACTTATATCGTCATCATGTAGGTTGTCAGTTAAGCTGTCCCTTGCAAATTTGCCCCTTGCAATCTCGTCTTTCAAAAGTCGCCCAGGCTGAGTTCAGTAAAGTCGACGGCAAGTTGAGTGTCAAATTGCCTGGAATTCATCAAAAATGGTTCTACACGGAATCTTCTTGAGGTTTTGGGCCTACCCACGTAAGTTTCCGTCAAGTAGACAAGAGTTAACTTGTTGTAAGGAAGTTAAAACACAAAGCTGCCCAGCGTATATTCGCTAGGATAATGATGGCGCGCTCACTCCGCACTGCTGCAGCTATATAATAGCCTGGTGTACCGAAGATCCCGGAGGGAAATAGGCCTCTATTGTATTAAACAACCGAACCGGTGAATGTAACTAGAAGTAAGGAAAATATTAATGAAAGTGCTTTTACTCAGGCTACTAAACGCATAACTAAAGGCATTAGACTATCATTTTTGTAGCACCGTGGACCCACACGTAAACTGGCCATGAAGCCATTCACCATACTCTCTAAATGTAAACGAGTGAAAATCTACTAAAAAGATTGACTACAGTGACCACTCTCTATTTCGAGTGACATTCCACTCTCCAACGAGTAGCATTTCCACTCATTTAGAGTTAATAACCACTCCGAGAAGAGTGGAATTTCAGTCGATTTTCACTCGAAAAAAGAGTGGTCACTGTAGGCAATCATCGAAGAGTGAATTTTACTCTTTTACATTAAGAGGGTACACTCCACTGCACTGGGCTACTAAAAAGGTCTCTTGTAACTGGTACTACAGTAGTCCTACATCTATATAGAGAACTGTAAAGTGTGCAGAGTGAAAAGTTATATACAGTACTTGCCTCATGTAAAATAATTAAGCAAATAAATAAATGAATAAAAGAAAAAACCTTCTCCTCAATGTTTAATGTGATACTAGTACCCAGGGAGCGACTTAGTTGAATTTAGAGGGGCTACCTTGTAGGGACCGACTCTATAAAAGGCAACTCTGCTAAATGACCGGCACGTTTACTCAGGGGACACATTGCAAGGGGGCAACTTGACTGATCCCAGTGGATAAATTTAAGTTTAAGTTTATTGTTTGATGGTCAGGAAGCCAATTGGCACATCAAGGACCTTATACCAGAGTGAGCGTGGATAAACACTGCCGAGATTCACCTTCTCTTTTCGACTGGTGCTCAGAGGTTGACTAGGCAGGTGTGTACTAATCGCTCCCAATCCTGCTCCGGGAAAGCCATGTACCGTCCCCATGTGACGGACGTGAGTGCATCCCCAGTCTTTAGTGGATGCTCACCTACATACCTACCCACGTGTGCCGATGTATATATACATTTATATACACACAAATCTTCCTTCTTCCTTTTATATTTCAAGAAATGTGGTACTGAAAGTACGGCAGGTTGAAATCTTTAGTCGTGAAATATCCTCTTGATATCAAATCTCATAAAATGTGTTTCGATGGATTGCCGTATTTTCAATTCGGTTCCGCGTTGACTTGGTGCTGTGTTGCCCGAGGCTAAGTTGGTCTGGGACGGAGTTGGCCTGTTTCTCCAACCACTCAACCATATACATACATGCATATATAAAACATACATATATTAATATGTTTGTACATTCGTACCTAAAATTTGAAGTACTTTTTGCTATGTGCGTTAACATAATGTATATATCGGTCAATTTTTACTGCGTTCTTTGTGAACAAAAATTGTTCCATCTCGGTAAATTTTTACTATTTTATCGGTAAGGTCGAGTCACTGCATTATCGGTAAATTTTCTGCCACGTTATTTGTTGTTACATTTTCGGTAAATTTTTACTGGATTATCGGTTCTTGTTACATAATATACATTATTTACCACATTATCGGGTGTAAGATCATTCTGCCCTCTGAAAACAAAATCATGTAAACCATCTGGGATAATAATGGCTACTTAAATCATTCCCTGTTGAAACTGAAAATTTCCCCGAAGGGGAGAGCTTTTCCCGACGGGGGTGGCAATGGCCTCTGTCCCTTGCTTCCACCTGACAGCACCCTGGGGATCACATGTTCGATATAAGAGAGTCGCATGTGACTTTGATTAAGGATGGATTGCTGAAAGCAACCTTATCGTTGCTTACTTTGTTTGTTGCATACTTGATTGGAAATAGTACACAACTCCCTCCATGCTTGTAAATGAATTCTTCTTGGAATTCTAGCACTGATGAGTTCTTTCTAGAACTATTTTGAGGAATGTTTCGGGAACGACTGACAATAAAGGCTAGAGTCAATGGCGTAGCTAGTGTTAGTGTCGCCCGGGGCAGTCTTTGAGTTTGTCACCCCACATTGGGATAAAATTGCGGGAAAAGGTTGACTATTTTTACACTTTTCTCTATAGCAGTAACTCAAAGTACTGCCCCAGAAACTTGTCACGCGGGTTGGACAGCCCCCGCCCACACCCTACGCTAGAGGGCATATGGTCTTCAGTAACAGCATGCTAGTGCTACACTACGAAAGGACGAATTTGAAGTAATTAACTTGCTTCAGTTATCGATCGGGCATCGATCCGACATCTGGTCATATATTTGATCAGACGTGGATCAAAAAGTGATCCGAAATGGATCATTTTTATCCAGATGGTGAATTATATAACCACATTCTGGATCAAAGTCCAATTGACCAGGACTGTTGTCAAATTTGACAGGGACACTTTGAGAGTGTAAAAAGGAAAGACGAAAATAAAAAACTAAGTCCAACGAATGAGGGTGCCTTGATTTAAGCAATTAAGGTTGAGAAAGGTGTTAAAATCAGAGTAACTCCCTGATCTAATCCAGGCTATCTTTAGACAGCGAATGTGCATACAAGGTGCCTTGAACTGTAATTACTGAAAGCTGTGTTACTCTAAATGGTTCGATTTTGACTGCGGACTTAGACGCGCTCTAAACTGCTTGCATTTTCGCGCTCAATTTTCATTTTAATGTCAAACATTTTCAAGAAAAATACTGCCCTTCGCACAAGTTTTGGCTATTTTCTACTATTTTTACGTCCGTGTATATGGTCGTTTCTCAGTAATCCTGATTCCCAATCTTTTAACCTTTAGGTGGAAATTTATGATTAACCAGAGGCAACCCCGATCACTTCTAGCAAGAAGCGCTCATCTCTCAATACCCTTCGAAAAAAATCTAAAATTTGATCGAAGGAAGCAATATATTTACGTGTAATTAAAAAATTTCGTTTTTGGACAAGTCGTGGGTGAGCAATAAAACGTTGTGGGAAAATCCCTAGCATAGGATGCATAGCACGTGACTGCACATCACGTGCAAAACACTCGTATGAAGTAGTCAAAAAACTCTTTTGACAAGATGGATTAAGCTTTGGCATGTATAGAGTGACGTCACACAGTCCCGTAATGAAGTAAATTTCTACTCATAAAATATGCATGGGCCTACGTATTTTCACTTGCCATGATTTAATTTAACCAGGATCGTGGTCACCGACTATCTTACTATTCCTGATTATAATCATCAGGAGATACTAGTCAAATCGAACAGTTTCTTGATTTAAAGTAACCACTAATGGAAAATCTCAATCAAAATTTAACATTTTTACGGTTAAATTTAACCAGGAATTTTGGATATTTTAACCAGGCAGTGGTTGGATAAGCGGTTACGCTATCCTGGTTGTAGCTACCAGGATGTTTAAAAGACCATTTTTGAGATATTTGTGTTGGAAGTTAACTGTCTCTTCAGTTTTGAAAGAGTGTTTTCATTCTTGCTTTTCAAGAAATCTGGATTTTATTGGTTAGCGTCTTGCAATGACTGATAAATGGTATGCTGAGTAACGTACATCTCATCGAATTATCACTCCATACGGAGGAGCACGTTCAAATACAAATTCTGTTATATGTCAAATTTGAGCACTTTGTATCATCCAATGAAGATTAATGGCCATTTTCCACAGGTATATGAACAAAATAAATCATACTCGCCACTTTTACATCTCCTTGAGGATTAGTTCTACATCGAAAAGACCGCGAGTAAATCGCTTGAATTTGGAAAATATGGGAAAATGCGCAATAATATAAGTGAATTTATGATGGGTATACCGGCTTTTAAAATGAAGGCTACAAACATGGACGTACAAAGCCGGGAGAGGGGGGAGCAGGGGATATAAATTTTTATCGCATCGAACTTTGAAGTATTTTCTTATCAAAAATAACTTATAAAGCAAGGAAAGTGCCGTTTCCAGAAATATGGGAGATATTTTTGGCAATTTTTCCCTTGGTACAATAAACGCTTACTGATGGTGGTGCTCTTCTTAGCCTGTTGCCAGATGCCTACATTTAGGGTTCTTCATGTTACCCCCTCTCCAATGATTTCCATGCATAGCTTCAAATCGCTAAGAACTTTAACAATTTATGTTAGAAATGTTCATTATGGTAGTAACTTAATTTCATACTGTTAAGTAGTCTTTTAACATCAGCCGTTTATATTATAGGTCAACGCACTTAGACTTATGAAATAATAAACCAGAAAGCCCAAACTCTTAGTGGTTCGTTGCCGAAAGGAAACACTTTGTCACACTAAGGGTTATGCCTCAAACTTATCCTTCTTGAAATATCATGTTCTTACTACGTTTTCACAATTTGACCTCTGGTGACCTCACATGACCTCTCACCCCTACCAAAAACAATGGATTTTTGATAAACAACGGGGGTGGGGGGTCCGTCCACTTGCTACGTATTAGCTCTCTCGCAGTTACATAAAGGGTTTTCACAGTCTGACCACTTTTGACCTCAAATGACTTTGACCGCCACGAAAAACGATTGAACTGATGAACGTATACGGGGGCATCCACATACCACAAAATGAGATCCATCAAGATTAGGCTTAGGCCTATGACAAATCATCGTGTTAACGAGGTTTTCACCAGAACTGCAGTAGTCGAGTCCCCACCTTCCTAGTCCGAGTCACTTGTATTCGAGTCCAAGTCCAAGTCCGAGTTACAGGGTCCGAGTCCGAGTCCGACCCCCCTAAGGAAAAGTATACGCTTAGAATGAGAATAAACAAATGATCACTTTTTACACTGCCTTTATGATTCAATATTTTTACGAATATCATCTACAACAGCCAGCGCACAATGCAAATACGTAGATATCGTGTGGAATTGTACAGGAATCGAAGACAACAAGGTAACGTTTCACGTCAGGTGACCTCAAATGACTTCTGACCTCCATCAAAAACAATGGGAACCTTTTTCGCAATATAACATATCTATACACCGAGTATATGAAAACTATCCATTATAGCTGTCTTGAGATAATGTGTTTACAAGGAGTTTACAAATTTTCCGTTTGTTTCACCCCTGGTGACCCCAGATGACTAAACCAAAACCAATAACCTCCTTCCTCTGAATATGGAAAATCTATTATTCAAGTGTGAAAAGTATCATTCATTCGTATCTTGAGGTAACTCATTTATAAGTAATTTTCAAAGGTTTTCGTAGCTTTACCTCCGGTGACCTTAGATAATCTTTTCCCTCTACAATATGATCCATCCACTGACCATAAGATATCCACATTGTAATTTGTAAGAATTAAAAGTATCCGTGCTTCCTACCGTGATATATCGTATTTACAAGATTTTCATAGTTTCACCCCTGATGACCTCACATGACCTTGGATCTCCACCAAACCAATACTGTTCTTTTTCGTAATATAACAAATATATATATATATATATATATATATATATATATATATATATATATATATATATATATATATATATATATATATATATATATATATATATATAACAAGTATGAAATTGTGTTTGCAACTGAAGGTTTTCGATGTTTGACTTCTGGTGACCCCAAATGATCTCAGAACTCCACAAAAAACAATGTGCTTCTTCTGAATCTGGCAAATTTATGTATCAAATGTGGAAGTATCCATCAGTTGTATCTTAACGTGTTTACACACCCACACACACCCACACACATACACTGGCCAGTGTGGTTGCATAGATTCCATAAAAGTAACAAATACGTGAAACCCTTTCATACGGTTTACTAAATGACTTTTAAGCAATTTATTTATCATTACTACAGTCATTCTCTGTGTACTACTACAATTGCCCAACTAACACACGGTAAATTTGATCTCAAGGGTCATATGCTCCATATTTTAAGCTGATGATAGTCAATACTAAATGCAATTTTAGAAATCCTTGTGGATTACTAACAGAGCTCAAGGATCGGGGTAAAGAGCTTGATTTTGGAAAGTGTGGAAAGTAAGAGATATTGAGAAATACAGTGCGGGGATGCATGAAGGATATAACACCTTTCAAAGTGCAGGCCACGAACTGCCACGAATTTGAACAGTTCACGTTAAAAATTTTCGTTATTGCAATAAAGCTTCTAATTGTCTTCTAGTCTTTTAACCTAAGCCGTTTATATTATAAGTCAATCAAAGAACTTTTACACTGTCAAAGTTACCATTAAATGACAGGAAAAGACTTATTTTCCCTTCACTTCATTGCTTACATTATCTAAATTTTTCTTTTTATAAATTATCATCAACTAGTCCGTTCTTTTACAACTTCCAGCTAATTTCATCAGGATTTTAACCGTCAGCGATGACAAATTAATTACGAGGTCCTCTCCTCAACGGTCATCATACAAAGGCATGGATACAACACGATTGCCTCACTCGCAATCCCTAGCAGTGGACTCTTTGCCCTTTTGATGAGGGTTGTCCGCTTGTTTCCTCTCGAATTGAGCCTCACGAATGTAAAGATAACAAAATTAAAAGCAAATTGAGAATCAAATTGCAGCTAAATACGTCAATGAATCAATAGCAAAATCAATGATATCCTGGCAGCTTCAGCGGAGTCGAGTGAGGGTAAAAAGTTTGACCCTTTGACATTTACTGGTTACTAGGGAGAATTACAATTAACGTCTTACCGGATAAATCACAGATTGATTGATCGGTAAATTGATTATTGAAAGTCAAAACCACTTTTGGGATAGGCTATTACTATATTTTGATAAATTTTCTGAATATACCTGGAGACAGGAATAAAAATAATCGTTAAGTTTACAGTTTCAGAGGGGAATTCGTTTCCTCTTAGCTTGAAAGTAGGGAAGCGGATTCGTTCATTTCAGATACTTAGTTTTGGTCGTATAGATATTAGTGATGGGTTTATCTAAGAAAAGAATATCTTGAAAATACGAATTCGTGCAATTTTAGGAAATAGTCCTGCAACTTCGGAGAATAGTATTTCATGTGAATGTGGCGTTCTCCACACGTTCTACAATTAAATTTTCAATGTGGATGGCAAACGTCTGTTTATGACGTAATCGCATTTGCAATAATGTAAACATACTGTCATAGATTCCGCTCCTGGGTTGAAGTAGAAATCGTCAAGGGGTATGAAAACTAGAGCCGTTCAGAAGTTACATGATCTCAAAATCAGTGGTGCTGAAACTAGCCAGGGAGAAGATTAGTTATTGCAGAATATCGATGCAACGTCGAGTGACAAGAGTAAGGATGTGGTCACTACAGATCAGGTCGTGTTGTAAAACCAGAAGTACGAATGGCCTTGTAATTAGTAAAGTATATTTACAGTGTCTCGTAAAGCTTTTTTGTCTTCAATGTTTATCTTTGTATATTGTTAATAAACTGTATTTTGGTAATGGTGTTATGTTGTAAATATTTCAAAGATGTTGTCAAGGTTTGTTACATCGATAGTTTGCAGCAATGCTCAATGTTTCCTACCTATCGCAAAATTGGTTAAGATTGAAGTTTCTCCAATGGGGGGGGGGGGATGTCATGGATTCCGCTCCTGGGGTGCTTTCGTTCCCTGTACCGCTGCCCTTTGTATAGTGTAATTTACATAGTGGGCAATCTTTTGTGTTAAACTTTTGGTGTGTTTAATTAAAGGGCAAATCTCCTCTTCCCAGACAATTCCAGTTCTCCCAACTATACATCCAGCCCCTCCCCAAACTGTCTTAAGCTCCTCCTTGTGCAGACACAAACCTAGTTTATTGGAGCATTCTGCAGGCCCTAATGTGTAATCAGAACAGTCCCTGTACACGGCTGTGGAATATGGGCTTCTCTGCATCTTTTGAATTTTCTGACTCTGATGTCAATCAAAGAGTAGTTACTAATTGAGAATTCTGGTTTTTCCCAATCAAAAATGATCTTGGGGTGATGAGTGTTTGTATTTGTAACCGTATTGTCCATGTGCAATTGTGAATTAATTGGGGCCCCACTTGGCTGGTAACGACTAGGGTAAAATGTTCGCTGATTTTGGTCATTCATTCGTTTCGTTATGTTCAAGTCCAGAAAACGCAGGAAAATCAAAGACTTTCTGTGACACATGCCATTAGCAGGTTACGGAAAAATAAAACTACCTCACAGTGCATATAAAAATAACGAATTCTTGGAACACTTCCATCTGGATAGTCAATTGTAGATTTGATAACATTTTATTTATCATTTTTACTGCCATTACGTGTGTTACCGTACTCGACGATTGAGAAATCGACACAAGGTACATCTAGTCTCAACGGTCATATATGCTGTCTTTTGAGTTTTTGGTATAAATTGGACAGGATTAAACGTGCTTTTATAGAACTTAGATTGGTTCAAGTAAAATTATAAAGCATTTTGCCTGACGAACTTTAAAAGGGATTTATGTACATTTCGAGTTTGACGTAATGGAATGCCTTCAGCACTTCCATTAATCTTTAAAAATAGCGTTTGCTACACCGCAACTTGACGACTTAGAAATATTCAGAAAAGGGTGTGTTGACACATGGTTGGTCATTACATTCGAGCTGAGTAAGGGGTCGTGTGGTATGATAAAATTCTTTTTTTATTTTACTTTGTTTAGGTCTTGAGTGATTCAAATTAATCTTATGGCGATTATGCGGTGAAACATCGTTTCCTATACACTATATAAACACTATTATATATATCCTAGCTTTGAACAGGAAGCCGTAAACATTGGTTAGATGTTAGATGTAATAGGTAAGTGAAAAAAATTGTGAAATGGATCCAAAACTTGAGCAAGAGGAGTTCTACTGAAAGAAAAATAAATGTGAAACGCAAAAACATGTATGATATCAAGCAAAATGGAGAAATATTGTAAAAAAAATACATACACGAGTCCCGACTAGAATATGATTAAAATGCTATCAACTAATCGAAATAGCGACTAGAAGCAAAGTGATGCATTTTGGAGATATGAAGCACCCCTACAGCTATATATTTTCATGAAGACAAATCATAAAAAATATGTAAATCGAGGGTATTACAAGTGAAAGGTCATTCCACTATCGGCCTCAATATTTTCATAACAACCCTATACGTGATCCCCTATTTTCGAGATGTCATGAATGCCTTGAACTTTGCTAAATTATCGGAGGGCCTCGTGACATCCCGTTAACGTCGTCTTTTCTTGTTATGTGACCCTCTGGTACATCTTGGAATCATTCCGTCAGTCATGGTATTTTTGAAGAGACTCGTGAAATATAATTTGACAGGTCATAACAAAATTTACGCTTACAAAACCCATAAAGGAGCTACGGAGCCCCCGACATAATCACACAACCTTAGGCTACTCATTGCAAAGTACGAAGGACCTCTTCAACCCGGCCGGTTTGCTGCTCACCCAAGATAACATCAAAGTTGACGCATGTCGTCTTTTAACATGACCATCGTATCCTCTCTTTATCATTTTTTCATGTAAGTGTGAACTCCGGAAGATAACCTGTGGCGGATAAATTCAAAATTTCCATAACTTTTTACTTTTATCCTTCATCAGTCAACGACCACGCAGAGTCTTGTGGATGTGCTTTGAGATGATAACTGTTTATGTGATCGTTGACTTTCGGGCAACTCATGGGAGATCGTTTTTCTTCCCTAGACTAAAGTCTCCACGGCTAGCTATCAAAGATCTGAGATGCGACGGATGATGTCAAGCTACATTACAATCGTTACCAAAAATAAATAAACAAATAAATAAAAATAATGAAAAAAAGAGGGAGAGGCCTTAAGACAAAGATAAGTCATTACGGATTTCTTTATTGCCTTTGATGTGACTGTGAACTGCAACTGAAGTAAAATGGTTCAAAAGACAACAAAGACGACAAAGATGAAAAATAATGGATCTAACATACACTCTGATAAACTTGGGTCACGAGGAAACCGATCCAAATTTTGGGATCTTTGCTTGACCCAAACTGAGTGACATTAAAGGAAGGGTTTAAGCAAAAAAAAAAATCATTTCCATATGTGAAAGAGGAACTAAATCTATGCAATTTGGTGAAACTTTCATTCAAATCGGACATGTAGTACTCGAGATATCAGCAAATGAAGTTACTACTTTTGTGACCCAAAGTGAGCTTGAGGCAAGCAGGGGTTATATCACTTCCTCAAATGAATGAAAAATGCTTTGTTTCTTTTGTTTTTACAGTCTGTTGTGCTGACCTTGAAGTTAATGCGGATAGGACCTCTCCATGTGGAATGTAAAGTTTGTAAACTTCTTTTGTCTCTCATGCAGCCACATTCACATAGCATGTGATTGTGGAGGAGAAGACTGGTTGTAAAGTTTAAAGAAAAACAAAAGACTGCTCATTGATGTGAGGCTATGACGTCATATGTGCTTACTTCACGTTCACTTTGTGTTGAAAATGAGACAACTTTAACTGTTAATATCTTGAAAACCACACATCTGATTTCAATGCAACTTTATCAGAACACTTAGAATAAGTACCCCTCTAAAATATCAAAACTTGGTTTGGGCTTAGATTCTTCTTTTAACACAAATGTGAACCAAATAGACGCAAGTTTTGGTGATAATAATAATAATTTGGTGATCTGAAAAAAAAATAAGAACTTCTCTTTAATCTTTTGTTGCAGCAAAATGACCCAGGTGTGTTTAGAATGGGAATGTAGAGAGGGTGATAAGAATAATTTAAGAAATTTCTTAATTACTCATCGGCTGTTTTCGCTCTTATAACAGCACCATCTCAACCTGAAAGCAGATGGTGTTGAAGCCACGTAAGCCTAATTTACTCTGTTATCGCAATGGTCAAACACGAGCGTCATTATTTTCGCAGTTTTTATAAAGAAGGTGTTATTTAAGAACACATCCAAGCGGTTAAACAATAAATATGCCTAGGCCTTCTGAAGGCTTACTATTTTATATATTCTGTAAACAGCGGCTGCGGTATATGATGACTAAAAGTAGGGTAGTAAAGATTGATAGCAGGGTTGTATCCGAGTCCACCCAACCCGATTCCGGGCCAATTCCGATTCCAGTTGCCACCATTTCTGGCCAATTTTGAGTCCAGTACCCTTCGATTCCGAGCCTTTTCCTGATCCAAGTTCTAGAATTCCAGGCCGATTTCGAGACCGGCGACTTGACAATGTAGCATCTTGTAAAAATGGTTTTTGTAGCTATTTTACAATTACACTCAATTAAAACGGCCATATTTAGTAGTCTCTTTCATTTCCTGGCTCACTGTATTTGATCATTCATGAGTTGGAACTTTGTACCAGTAACAACACAGCCTTAAGTAACATTTATGATTGTTTCATATTTGTGAACTCGATTGGAATCTGTTCCGAGTCCGAGTCAGCCGCAGCCCATTCCGGGCCAGTTCCGATTCCGAGACCTCCCATTCGGGGCCCCTTCCGAAGAAAAACGGACTCAACGTTACATTCCTAGTTGATAATGTGTTAACATTGCATCTACATAGCACACCTAGAAAATATCTTTCACCCATTCTGCCCAAAGCGCACGGGACCACTTTCAAATCTGAGGCTGCGCACTTCTGCCTGAAATATAGTATATATATTTTCCCCAAAAGTAGCAAAGTTTCTGCCCGAATGGAGGGGCTGCAATCCTCCTCTTTCGTCTTGGTGGTTACTATTATTTTGACTCTTCAGTCTCACTTCTTAACTCTGGCAACACTCTTTACTGATCAAAAATAGTTCATATAAGTTGTAAACACTGCTACATTTGAAAATTTTAAAATTTGGGTAAACGATTTTATTAGCAACCAGTCTTCTGTGATCTTCTTGCTATGCTTTTTCCAAGAAAATAAGGTTACACAAATACATAATTTTGAATTGCCTATTACTTTACACCTACGAGGTATGGTTCTCCCTGCATAAACGCTTTCTGTCCCTGATCTCCAGGGGGAGAATAATGGAAGGGGCAGTGGCGGCACCAGGATTTTAAAGGTGGGATCAAAGGTCCAGGGGAAAGCCCCGGTGGGGGTCCAAGGGGCAAAGCCCCCGGAAGCTCTGAGGTTTTAGCATATTTCTGGGTGAAAAATTAATTCTCAGGATGGATTTTGGTCAATAATGCATCATCAAATGTAAGGGTTAATGTATTAGGCCATTCCCGTCTGGCCACTATACCTTTAGGAGGGGGGTCCAGGAGCCCTCCTTAGGGCCCCTAGTGGGGGTCCAGGGGAGAATCCCCCAGAAGCTCCGAGGTTTTAGCATATCTTTGGGTAAAAAATTAAGTCTCAGGATAGGTTTATTTCGGTTCATAATGCATCATCCACTGCAAAGATTCCAAATAATTTTAATGTATTAGGCTATTCCTCCCGTCAGGCCACTTTACTTCAAGAACTGAGTGTGGGCTTCTGGGGGCAAAGGTTCTGACTGGGGACAAATACCCCATGTCCCCCACCTTGGGTCCCACTGGGAAGAGGGAAGTGTAGCGAGGAAAAATTTGAAGGAGGTGGGAAATTTTACTGCCATTCTACCTTTTTCCTTTCGTAACGTATCTCTGAGTCCGGTTTATTGTTTCTGCATGCTTGGGTTTTCTGTCATCTCTTCTTCCTTAGCCTACAGGACCCTTCATAATCTTTAACGTCACCTATTAACAACTGAGAGTTTGTCCTAATTTGTTAAGATTTTCATATGCCACCGTAGCGCTATAGATGAGGGTTTCTACTTCGCGTACCCGCATGCCTTTAGCAATATGGTACTCTGTTCTCAAAGAGGTAACGTACCGATTTTTGCTGCCTATGGTAGGATATCCGAAATTATACTTTATGCTTTCCCCAGTGACCACTATTTTAAGTATGTTTGTCGTTACTAGCTTACATTGACAGCTTATGAGCTCTTTTGAAGTTGCCTTATAAGATATGAAGAAAGCTAAACAAAATAAAATGAAATCAACAGGTTATTGTAGACATGTTACGATTTTGTTGTCTTTTGGGTACAATCCAAGAGTTCGACAGCTTGAGAATGGATTGTACTACAGATGTGCCAGACATTGCACTTTGACAAAACAGAAGAGAACGCCACCATCGACATGAGAGATTCACATTTATCACGTGAAACCATACTCTTCATATTATTAACATAAAATTAACATAAACGTATTGAAAGTACCTGAGCTGCTCTCTCACGGCCGTGATAATTATAGCTTTTAGGTGGTGAAAAAAGCGAAATAACGGCCGCTCTGCAGCAAAACTGCCGGCTCCGGTTAGACCGAAGAGTCGCATTAAAAAGAAATTTTCAGACCCATATATGCTAAGGGGATTTGAGGAGGAGGGGTTAGGACGAACTTGTCTGAAAATATTCGTGTCGGCTTTGGTCAGTACATTAGCATGATAAAGGTAATTGGGGTTTTAATAATTTCCAAAGTGGTTTTCCACAAATCTTAAAAACCCGAAGTGTTCTGTAGGCCTAATATTTCAGAGGTTTATATCTAGTTTTTTTTGACGGGCCATATTGTTTTCGAGAAAATCTCCCCTTCAAGAGCCAGAAATTGGCGAAAATAGAAAAGCAAAGCAGGTGGTAATGACGTTTGACACGAATGTATTTTACCTTGGGGTTTTTATTTTGAAAGGACTGTGCGTTTGTTCTATATAAGGCCCTCCTAAGGGCCTCGGGTGGGTTACGGGGCAAAGCCTATATCGCAGACCATGGGGTGGACCACGAGGAAGCTCTGGATATTTGAAAAGTATTAGACAAAAGAATGAAGCATCTGCTCATCTTTAAATGGCATTGGATGGGCACCTAAGAGATGAGCACACGTCACTGCTACAACAGCTTAACTCCAAGGCATTAATTGTAACACTGTCAACTAGCCCTTGACAGAATCATTCTGCTTGAAAAGGATGTACATGGGGAAGGGGTAGTTTTCATATGAGACTATTTAAGCGGAGCAGGCGTCATCATTGGTTACTACAAAGAATACGGTAGTCTACAAAGAATATCTCCTTCTTCTTCTTCTTCTTCTTCTTCTTCTTCTTCTTCTTCTTCTTCTTCTTCTTCTTCTACTTCTTCTTCTTCTTCTTCTTCTTCTTCTTCTTCTTCTTCTTCTTCTTCTTCTTCTTCTTCTTCTTCTTCTTCTTCTTCTTCTTCTTCTTCTTCTTCTTCTTCTTCTTCTTCTTCTTCTTCTTCTTCTTCTTCTTCTTCTTCTTCTTCTTCTTCTTCTTCTTCTTCTTCTTCTTCTTCTTCTTCTTCTTCTTCTTCTTCTTCTTATATTTATATATTCCCATAGGCCTTACAAGTTGCATCTTTTCTTGATTTTGAGCAGTCGTGTTTTAGAATTCACGCTTCAATCAAATAAAAAAGTAAAATTAGAAACTTTACTAAACCTATGTATTTTGCATGGTACCTTAATTTAAACATGGGGTGGACTTCAATTGTCTCACAGGAAGTGATTTTGTTGAAAACACTCTCAATGCCAGAGTGCAAGCAACTCGCGCGAACAAAAATTGCATTTGAAGGCCACTCTAGCTATATTTTATTTATCATTGCAAAAGTTACCTATTTGTCAACATTACATTGTCTCTAGTAAGGTTGATTATGGTTGCTGCGGTTTGCGTCTCTAGTAAGGTTGATTATGGTTGCTGCGGTTTGCTTTTGAGACTTACTTTTCAATCTTAATTTGGTTTCGGATAGGAATGGATCGCTTTAATTTTTGATCTCCGTGCTTATAATAATTTTGGGACTTAAGTCGTCATGCACATTATCAGCGGAAAAAATTCTTTGACATTTATGTTGCACTTTGCTTGAAATCATACGAGTTTGAAACTGACAAGTGACATTAGCCCGGCAATACGAATGGACGTGAAACGGAGAGGGGGGCCTCTAAGACAATTCATCTGGCGAGTATAACTTCGAAAACTTCAAATTTTTTTCTTGCTCGATCTTTTATAAGCCCTGGGACAGTTTTCACACTTAGTACATAATCTCTGTAGTATTATGTCAATTTTTGGTCAGATTTTTATGATACGATGTCACAGATTGCAGAATATGTGCAGTTAAAGAACATCTGCGGACACCATTGCTTTTTATTCATCTAGCCTGCTTGACTGTAGGGTCTTTCCCCCATTTAAGCCAATTGGATTGTGGAGGTAGGAACCTGTGAAAAAACAACCTATGCTACGCAGGACATCAACCGGTATCTCTTCGCTCTAGAGTTGTATTGAACAAGATTCCGACAATTTCAATTAGTACAGCACGACCTTGAACATTGCGCCCAGGGTCATGCGTGGAATGACAAAGAACAGAAGCGACAGCAACGCAGAGAAATGAAATGACTAAACACGGCATGTGTAAGATGAGTGTAATTTGAAAACGAATAATTCATGACCGTTCAGAATAGAGCGGAACAAAACCTCGTGTGGTTAGGCGTATGTTAATCTAAGTTTTTGCTGTTTTTTTTCTGTTTCAGTCTCAGCGTTCAATTTATCTTAAGAAAAAGAAATTTGTGTAAGTAATGGGAAAGGAAGCATTTTGAAATGAAATGGTTGAGCCAAACTGAGGCGCCGTGGTGTCAAGGTTATCAGGAAAAATAGTAAAAGTGAAATTTAAACGGCGTTTCTCTGTTGGAGAAGCCATAAATTATTTACAAGAAATCTGTGTCTGTAGCAAAGCAAGGGAAGGAACTTATATTGCTTCTAAAATATATGACCTTGGAAGGTTTACGATAGATTTAAATTATTTTGCAAAACAGTTATTCCACTCAAAGTATTAAATTCAATTAAACATTCATGTATAGGTCTACTGGGTAATGGGGCATGGCAAATTGGGGGGGGGGGGACTGGAAACAAACTGCAGCCCCAGAGTTCTGGCAAAACCTATTTCTCCTGCGGTTTTTTGAAGAACTAGAATAACTTCCTTGAGTGATGGGGCTTTTTCTCGGAAAACAGTCTCAACCCCCAGAAAAAGTATCCCTTACGCCTTTGTGAAGTGTTTGAAATAACGACGCTAATTGGGCGGTCCTCCTCGGCCGTCAATTTGGGCGTGTGACAATTTTTTCTCTGCAATGGAAAACACAGATTTTTTTCTGTACGAGAGTGACAAGCTCAAGTACCAACTCCATCTACGCCACTGAATGATTGTATGCTATTACCCTACATGTCTGAGAAAAAAAGGAAAATCAAAGGTTATGAGAGTTTTACAATCAGGAATTTTGTGTCCTTTTGTGGAACTGTTTTTTGTTTATTTCAGTAATAGCCTGCGGGGCAATGATGTACACAAGTTCAAAATTAGAAAAAAGGTCGAGAAACATCCCAAGAAAGCTTAGGCTATACAGAAATTTCAGGCATGGATACTTTATAACAGAGAAAATAAAAATAGCTTACGGAAAGGAAATTTTACGGAGGAATGGATAAAAAGCAATTGTACCTTGAGGCAATTCTGTGGCGAGGAGGCTCAACACAGAACACGGAAAATGCTTCAAATACTCCTAACATTTATGACATTGGCTTGTAGAAGAAGAAAAAAAAAGATTTTTCGGGAGTCGAGCACTGCAGCTGGACTTGGACCACGATATCATTGTGACAACAATCTCGGTAAGTCGTTTCGGATCTGATAAAAAAACAAAAGTATTAATGACAGCATTAACACAAGTAGCATTCTCTGTGGTGAAGTCCAATATGATCGATTACAGTGACATTACGTCATTTTAAAGTTTGAACATCCCCTTTAAAAGTGCAGTCAACAAACCCGCAGCCAAGGGGGCAGAGGGGCATACCTCTCCCAGAAAAAAATCATCTCCTACAAGATATCCTCCAGGGGGAAAATATTTTTAGGGAGTGAGATATACTAAAATGCATTAAGACAAAGGTAATTATATATTTTCTTACCTTCCGTACCTTATCTGACTAGGGTTAGAGTTAGATGAGGTTTTACGGCTCAGTTTCTAACCAGTTGGTTTAAGTCGGGCTGGCCACGGCCTTTTTTCCAGTTGTGGCTCACTGGCTTGTTTTCCCTACTTCATTGCTTATGCTGAGCACCAAGCACAATGGCAGTAGGTTCCATTTTTAAGCCTTCGGGATGACCCGATTACGGGGCATGGCAGTTACCAATTCTCATAGGCCTAAACACCCCTCACATAAAATGTTTTAGGGTGATGAGTATTCCTCTTTAAAAACTTATCCAGTAACCAAAGTATGAAATACTCATGTTTACATATCATCCATTTTCCAAATAGCAATTACAAAGGATCGTGGGATAGGTTTTTGGTACACGTCATTTTTGGCCACAGTAAAATGCCATTGACAAAAACGACGCATACCAAAACTCTATCCCACAATCCTTTGTAATTGTTATTTGGAAAGGGTCTATGGACTACACTGAATAAGTGTGGCGACATTTTGCTCTCTGTCACATGCACACTTTATACTTTCCAAATTTTTAAAAGAAAAATTTATAAGGTAGACATAGGCTATCTATATTCTAATAAAGATATTTAAGCTAGCTTGTTTTTTTCAGCGAAAGATGTAAAAGGGCCTCAGAAGTCATAGTTTTATCTTGATTTGACAAGCAGTCTTACTAAAACTACTCACTCAGACAAATTGATAAAAACGATCATTTACTTTAACGACAGTCCATATACGTGTGTCTTTTCACGGTCGTCTGATTCTTAGAGTGCAGAACCCTCTGCTTTGTGGGTGTCCTCACGTCATTGCAGCAATTCCATTAACTTTTGTGAGGTGGTGGGCAAATTATCAGACATCGACTTTTTTTAATTCATCGACATTCGTAATATTAGGGCACAATTGTGCTTCCTTAAAGAGTGACAAAGTCGATATTTTCCTCATTTCTAACTTTGCACACTTTATTGTGAACCAACTGTGTCAGAGAAAAAAGACAAAGCTTTTATATTCATGTGTAAATACGAATACTAGGATTCGAGTTTTTTATTTAAATGTATCATTTTGTTATTCCTAATTTCTAACTTTAAGAAGGAAAATTTTTCTTCCTACAGGAAAGTTCACTCCATTAAACGCCCCAACACTTTTCATATGTACTCCTCAACTAACCGAGTATAAAATTCTTACTACATTACCTGACGTATCCCCTAATGTATCTACTCAGCTGAAGTGTAGATCTTTTTGCCTATACAAACCGCCCACGGCACCTCCTGGGGGAATGAACAGGATACTGCAGGTTAGGGGGGGAGTGGTGATTATTAGACTGCAGAACCCTCTGCTTTGTGGGTGTTCACACGTCATTGCAGCAATTCCATTAAAGTTTGTGAAGTGGTGGGCAAACTATCAGATATTGTTTTTTTTTTCATCCATCGACGATCATAACATTAGGGCACAATTGTGCTAATGTAAAGAGTGACAAAGCCGATAGTTCCCTCATTGCTAACTTTACACACTTTATTGTAAACCAACTGTTTAAGAGAAAAAGACAAAGCCTTTATATTCATGTGTAAATACGAGTACTAGGATTCGAGTTTTTATTTAAATTTATCATTTTTTGTTACTCCTAATTTCTAACTTTTAGCAGGGAAATTTGCTTCCTATAGGAAGGTTTGCTCCATTAAACGCCCCTCTAACAAACGCCCCAACACTTTTCACTTGTACTCCTCAACTAACCGAGTATAAAATTCTTACCACATTACCCGACGGATCCCCTGTCGTATGTTACTCAGCTGAAGTGTAGATTTTATTTTTGCCTATGCACACCACCCACAGCACCTTCTGGGGGAATGAATAGGATACTTTAGTTTAGGGGAATGTTGTTTCCAAAAACTTTTTTCATCCAAAATACAAATTTGTGGTGCTTTGATCCTAACATAAGAACATTATTTTGCATAAATTATGTGCATAACTGGACCTACGCAGCGGAGAGGACACTGTTTACTTAACCCCTGTTTAAGTCTTCCCACACAATATATGACTGAACAAGGAATATGCCGTACAGCCTGCTACTTTGGCAAAACTTGACCTTGTATGAGTAAAGCTTCAAATTTGTAAAATTATTGGTGTAAACAATGGAAACATGCGATCTTAGTTTCAGGTGAAAGTAATCAATCTTGTGATATTAAAAGTAAATGAGCAGTCGTACGGTGCATGTGTGTTCAGTGTATGGCCACGGTTATGCATTGTTGCAAAGAATTTGAGTTAACAATTCAACCCAGGTAGACACACCTGTTGTGGAAAATTTCAGGACTATGGGGGCGTTCAAAAGTGTAAATACGGCATTTGCGTCTTATCTCGAATCTGTATCCGGGTTCAGATTGTGATCGGTGCGCCCGCTTCAAGATGGACGTCTGAATGATTGTATGAACGAAGTAAAAACAATAAGACATGCTTGTAATTATGGCAGAAGAAGAATTCTTTGAGGAGACTTTGCATAATTTAACCCAAGGAAGACACAGTTTCGGAGGTAGACGTAACTTTAAAAATCGCATGATGTATTGACTGTGCTAAAAAAAAGCTGTTTGAGCAACCCGATCATTCTATTGTCTAGTTGGTGTGTGTCACCTTACCAGCGCCATTGCCTAAGGCTGTTGTAAATGATGGAGTTTTGAAACGAAATGTTTGTGTCAATTGTGCCTTCGAGATCAATGCTCTATTAATGTGTACACAATGAGGCAAACAAAGAAAGTAACGGTTTACGATTTTTAGGGGGGTCGATGCGTCATGGGTCATTGGTGGTTGACATTTAGCAAAATGGGTAAAAAAGTTAAGAAGCAGTCATAAAGAACACAATCCCCTGCAAAGACGTCACAAACCTTTCACCACGAAAGTAAGCTGCATTACTTACAGCGTTCCCTATGTGGTTGTTTACAACATCCGTCATAGTGCTAGCAGTAATCTATTATATAGATCTATTGTAGTTCCCTACTTGCAGTGCATAGCAACCATCTCGGTAATGCGTCAAAGTGACTGCAATGAATTTCTATGAACCCTTAGAAACTTATTTAATCTCTTACAATTTTTCAGTTCTTTTTTTCTTCTTCTAAGGAATTATTTCATTCTTTTCGAGCTTTTCAGTCCAATGCTCAGAGAAATTATTCCGAAAGGTGCCATGACATGTATTGTAAAGGCAACAAAAACCTGTGAAGGGCAAATGTGATTCATAAAATACAGCGACCTTTGATGATAAATTGATCTTCTTTGAACCATGTTATGAGTAATTATGCAAAGTTGTAGAAAGTGTCAATAAAAGTGCAATATAGTGTGTATCAGCTTACGCTATAAGTGTATGCCCTAAGTCTGAAATTGCAAGAAAATTATTTCGAAGGTTAAAAAATGAATATCGTTATCCAGCTGCCATCTTCATAGCTTATTCAGTCGCTTGGATAAACAATGTTGTATTTTTCACTTAATTTTAAGTAGCCTCTTAAGCAATAATATGTGATGTCCTTCTTGTACAACTGGCATTACGTGCTTTTATTTCCTTTACAGATTAGACTGTTTATATGGCCCTGAAAAATACTGTTTACTTGCATAAAATGCTGCATTTACACATGTCAAAAATTTGTACATAAATCCTCATTTAAGAAGAAATTCAAACACTTTAAAAAATAGAGCAACTATTTCACACTAAATGTAAGAAAAATAAGTGAAGTTGAGTTTATTTTGCGAAAAATTTAGAATGGTTTATAAGTCTTTTGTTGGGCCGGAAAGTAACTTGTCTTTATTTTCTGTTCTATCTATTTTATTTTTTCTCTCATTTTTCTCTCTTTTTGAAGTTATTTGTAAAATGGAAGTACGACTGCTAATATTATTTCACATTGGCTCCTATAACTCTTCGAGGGATGAAAAGAGAAATAAACTGAAACTTAAGCCGCGAGGAGATGACTTGTATAGTTACATCACTCTCTAAGAATGAGATAGCAGTCACATTTGGCACAAGGAGTAGTGGCTTTAGCAAAACCAAAGAAAAACTAAATGTGTTATCCGTGTAGTACATAAGTGACATTACAAGTTATTGTGCAACCTACCATTTTGAATTGAGTGAAAGAAATCAACATTTTATAACTCAGAACAGGAATGTCCTGTAAAGATGGAAGTTGGGCCAATGGAATACATTTTTCAAACTGTGTAACATATATTTGTGAAATTTTATACTTCAGGTACACTCCATTTTTAATAAGGCCCTTTCAGAGAATCAGTCTATAGGGCGCTAAATATTACGTTATGCGGTCTTGCTTTAATGTTTTCTGTGTCTAAGTCACTCATGGTACCATGGAACACCTATGCTCTGTCAAAGCCCTTTTCAAATACAGGCGGGTTTGAGGGCTGTATCTCCCCATTTTGGGCAGTAAACCTCGTTCATAGAGAAATATTTAAAGGTGATCGGTCGTCTTGAAATATTGTTTGTGACGTCAGCCTTTTCTTGACATGTTTCTGAGGCGTCACTGTTCAACAGATACACCGTACAAGCGTGGTATAGCTAATCGGTAAGCAAGACGAGACGGCATGTAGCTGCATACCTACTAGGTATACCGATGTCATCATAGCTACTTGTATGGTGTATCCGTTCAACAGTTACGACTACAGAACATGTCAAGAAAAGGCTGACATCACAAACAATATTTCAAGACGACCGATCACCTTTAAGGTAAACTTGGGATCACGAAATCCCTATTTTATATAGACACAAATACACAAATGTTCAGCCACGATTGCAAGTTCTCGCGTACGCGTGTTTTACTCAAATTCGATGGGATCTTCTTTAGTAAGACATAAATCGGAAATGTTTGAAACCATTAGATTAAATTTGACTAAAATGGACCAACGCTGGTCAGTTTTGAGTCCCATATAATCAATGTTGAACCAAGTCTTGTCAAATATTGGACTCTGTCCGTTTTAACAGTATTTAAACTGAACAAATTTAGAGAGTGAGTGTAATCGGGAACCTCTCGGAGGAACCATCCCGTCGGATGTACTAAAAGGTAATTAGGAGAAGAAGAAGAAGAAGAAGAAGAAGAAGAAGAAGAAGAAGAAGAAGAAGAAGAAGAAGAAGAAGAAGAAGAAGAAGAAGAAGAAGAAGAAGAAGAAGAAGAAGAAGAAGAAGAAGAAGAAGTATACGGCTTCGTTTTTTCGATTCTCCTTCTACAAATGGGCCCCTTTTCATATCCTTTTCGTTGTCGAATTGACGGTATGAATTCTCAGAAAGATATCCCACTGAATTAATTTTCACACATAGGCAGGAACAGAGTTAGACTTTTCTCTTCCTTAGGGCAATATGGATCAAAAGACGATCTAAAAATGTTTTTCCGTCTTGTAAATCATTTTTAGAAAATTTCAAAACTATTCATAGAATTCTTTTCAAATTTGATTGCCAATTTTCTTATTCCGCCTACGGAATTTGCACATCCAGAAAATTGAAACATGGACTCTTTTCCAAATAGGAATTACAACGGATTGTGGAATACAATTTTGTACACATCCTTTTTGGCCACAGTAAAATGCCATTAACATTAACAACGCGCATCAAAAATTCTATCCCACAATCCTTTGCAATTGCTACTTGGAAAAAGGTCTATGGATCAGACCCTGTCTAACCTCCAAAGACGGAGGACAATTGAGCATGGGTTCATGTTGAAAGAACCTACCGCGAGGCAGGTTTGGCCTCCATAAATATTTATATATGAACTGAGTTGGTGTTTAAACTAACGTGAACTAATACAGTCAGTAAGGTTTAAAATAAAGTATTGAACAGACTTTGAAATGGAGTGTTAAACATGTCGACCGATTCATAGACGTTGGAAGCTCTTCTCAGCTTGGGAATGAACGTTCTTTGGGACCCCGGTCCTGGGGAGGGGCCTAATGGGAGGAGGTTTCCCCTCTCTTTTGGTAAATTTTTGAATATTTGAGTGCCCTTATATGCAATTTTGTGCCACATACTGTGTAAATTTTAAGGAAAATTTCTGCAAATTTTTGACATTTGTTTACAGAGGGAACAAAATAAGGAGTTTTCAACCTTAAATTGTGTGAGTGAGAGCACACTTCCCCCGCTTCCTACCCCTATGGATCGATTGTTCTCGATCTATGAGCATCTCGCAGACTGGAGTTTGGCAACTAACGCTTTCATGATGAAGCCCAACCTCTGGCCCATGACATCATTGAGCCCCTTTACGCCGCAATGAAAAATTTGCTTGCTGCACCACTATTAAAGGCAATTAAGAATTTTATTCGATTTTTATGAGGTATTTTCGGATTTAAATTCTTTAGTGCAAATTTCAGTTTGATTCTTGTAATATCTTCATACAGCTTTTCTGTGTTATTTTTGTATTTGTGAAGAAACATTCGTGAAAATTGATGACCAATACTTTGAATGCATTTTTGCTTTAATCAAGAGAGAGAAAAGAGTTATTTGGAAATGAGGGTGTGGGGGAGACCGGCTTTCTGATCCTAGAATAACTCTGCACCAAAGATGCTCAAGTGGCAGCCGACAGCCATTGCTTTACAAAAATGGCATCGAAAGATTACAGCAGCCTAAGGTTTAAATAAGGAAACAAAAATATTTTCTGACGTTTTGGCTACGGAACTGTATAAAATATAAATAAAAGTTAAAGTGGTTTTAAGGATTAAATGAATACACTTATCACCCTAAAAACATTTTATATTTGGGGGAAATAGAATTGGTGACTGCACTTTGGTGGACTAAATGTGAACAAGTTCAAACAGTGCCTTCAAATATATAAGTCACTCTGATTGGACACTAGCATGTGCTGGTCATTGAAATGTGTGTTGTAGTGTAGCCTTCAATGCACAGCAGACATAGTGCTTAGATTATAACAGTAGTGTTGAAATTACAGAGGTCGCTTCAGCAGAATTTATTGGGGAAATAAAACTACTATAGGCCAATGTTCATGTTGGATAACGGATATACCATGACCTGATGACAGTTTTTCTGAAATGGGGAAGAAGGAGGGGGCTAGATGGAAACTAAGATACAAAGAGTTTAACTGTTTGGTATGAGGAAATTTGGCTTTTATTCAAGTAATAGTTGTCTGTGTATGTGTGTGTGTGTGTGTCTTTGTCAGTAAAGCCTACTGTGCCTATATGCTGCGACACACGTCTCCTAGTAAATGATGTTGTGCTTGGTGCTCAGCATAAGCAATGGAGTAGGGAAAACAAGCCAGTGGGCCACAACTGGAAAAAAGGCCGGGGCTGGCTCGATTTGAACCAATAGGTTGGAAACTGGGCCGTAAAGCTCCATCTAACTAACTAACTAACTAACTAACTAACTAACTAACTAACTAACTAACTAACTAACTAACTAACTAACTAACTAACTAACTAACTAACTAACTAACTAACTAACTAACTAACTAACCTAGTAAATGATAGTACATACATGCCTTGATTTCACCTTTTAAGTTTTAAGAATGGTCCCAGTTTTAATTTTGTCAAAAAGGGTCGACTTTCTTTAATTACTGGGTAAAATGGACCCCTAGTTCTTGAATACAAATTCAGAATAGTAAAGTGATGAAAGTGCAAAATCAAGTATGATCATTTTTGTTTCCATAAAATCTTCTAAGCTATGCTGTGAAATTTAACAAGTCAACGAAGAATAAAAGTATATTCAATGGTTATTATTATGTTACCAAAAAATAAAACAGGCACCCATCCACTCAGCTGAAATCTATAAGGCCTACTTGCATCAAGGGGTTCTTGTGGACCTATTCCCCCATGCAGCACCCTGACTAATGTGAATTAAGCGCTTTCTATAAATTCATCGTAGGTCTTTAACATACTTACCGATTATGAAAACAATGCTTTGAGTTAGACCTCAAACGTGTTCACTAACTTTCACTCTTAGCTGAAAATGCGTAAAGCCTGGCTGCCTATAATATGAGGTGTCCATACTAATACCTGAATAACATAATGCCTTCAACTACTATAAATTATATGATAGGAACCAACATAGGCCCCTAACCCTAACGTTTAACACATGCTGAATGCAAGTAAACTAATGTTTTATTACAGATTAGTTTCTATACCAATCTCTCCATCACTTATTTTATCGAATGCTTTCGAAGTTATGGATAACATCAGTGTCAATTTTACCCTAGCAACATCCTACCTTTAACCTTAAACTAATCATGTACTTATCAACAGTCTTCTCATGGAATTTACCTTTGCTATCCTATGAAATGAAAATCTTGCTTCGGGCGTACTTCTCCGTTGACGAGCTATGTATCATAAATTGCATTAAAGAAAAAGTGAAAGTTCTCGGAATTTCACTTAATCTTTTTTTTTCAATTTGGCTGACTAAATAACTAATAAAACTGCCGATTAGATAAAATAATTAGGTAAGCTTATAAAAATTGATAAAAAACCATTTGGGATACTTTTAAGAACAATTTTTCACAACCTTTTCAACTACCCCAACCAATTTGTTTTATCATCATTTGATCGGCAAATTAATTTCGTCACCGTAAGGGACATGAGATACCACTGGGATGCAAAGCCCTTCCACAATCATACACTTGTGTGAAGCTGCTCACAAACAAATGATCTTGTAAACTCCTTCCCCAACAAGTTCGAACTACGTCTTACATGTATGAAATTGTGTTACATCTTCCCAACAACTCTTCAAACATTTCAACATGAGGTATTGTTCTCGTTAAAACTACTAAAAACCTCTTTCCCCTTCTCTATTACACCAATTGTGTCAAGGCTGGGCATTGCCATTGTCCAGATCATGACATGTGATACAGCTTGTTGGAAAGAGATAATTAATTGGCTCGGCGATGGAGAAAACCTCGGGCGTCAGAAAGTGACATGTAATCCTACCCCACGAAAGTCCAATTTTGTGGGGTCGGAAATCTAACATTTTTAACGGGTTCAATACGGCATGTGTATGGCGATCTTTATAAGAGGGATTTCATGTGACGTCACGCGCAATGGATTCCCAGGCACTGAAGGGCAAAACACACACGCAGTGAGCGTATTTACAGCACACGTGCACGGCATAACCATAGCTACTACTGCGACACAATGGACGCGTGCCCGTCAAAACGAAAAAGACGCGCGATCTTGCCCTTCAAAATTGCGTCTAGTTGGTTAAAGTCACGTGACTGAAATCCCTCTATAGACCTTATGCATTGACATTACACTGACGTCATTTTGGGTGCAAACAACGAAGCACACGTGCACTCACGGCGCAGATTTCGCCGCACGTGTAGTAGACTTACGCGCGTATACGATTGGTTGACAAATCAGCTGTCTGCATTTATTGGTGTAACATGCAATAATACGCGCTTTTCCGCCATCTTCCTCCAAAGGAGGGCGCACTTTCTCCTTTGTGACATCATATGCATAAGGTCTATACGTAAATGTATGATCATGTAAACGTGGGGCATTACGTTTACAAGCGAAAACCAGGGAGTTGCCACGACAGCTGAGTCCTTATAAGAACTGTGTTGAATAGCTTCAACAGTCGCAATGCTCTCAGCAGACCACACTATTTGTGAAATTGTGAGCAAATGCACTGTCTAGTTAAGATTGAAAGTATTCTTGATTATCTCGGTATGTCTTTTTGTGGAATTCTCACATCAACAACAAAGGAACTCTTATGGACATTTATTGGTTGAAAAACTAAGTACTACACTTTGTGATATTAAGGAGCAGAACTGGCTCTCGGCACTCAGGCAGTGTGCAGTCAGGTTTGTAGTGAGTATACACGTATTTACTTAACACAATTGCATGTATTTAAATTCCCGAGAATGGATCGATACTCGCACTCACAACCAAAGTCATTGCACTTGTACTCGTATTCATCAGGCGCGTAGACAACAGGGGGGACGAAAATGGCAGCCGCCCCTGAGCATATTTTTGGTATTTTTAATGTTTATTTTTAAAACAGTGCTAGTGAGTGTTTCCCCTATTTAAATGCGGTAAATAGGCTTGGGAAGTGTCATTTCCAGCGATCTGGGAGGCATTTGGGGCCAAAATTTTCTTGCGCTTTGCGCCACCTCATGGTGGCGCCGAGCGCTGAGAATCTGTCTATGGGCTCCGTCCCCTTCACAAATTCCTGGCTACGCCCCTGGTATTCGTGACATTGTACTCAAACCACAAGCCAGTATTGTATCTCAAAGTTGTAAACTCGAAATGGTAAGACCAGAATTGTTCCTATCCTGTACTAGAATAAACCCGAACCTCTTTTGTACCAGAATAGACCAGAACAGAACGCCTTTTTATAATTTTAATGACCGCATTAATTTATGCAGGCGAGTAACCCAGCAATGTACTAAAGACGGGCGAGATAGTTTCCAGGAGGACGGGTGAAATATATCTCAGAGACGAGATATACTACATTAAAGCATGGGTTTTTTGTTTTATCGGAGGGCGAAGTTTTCGATAACAAGCACCACCCCTGCCCCTTCCCCCTAGTTAGGGGCTTCAGTTTATGTAAATCTCGCTGCATGCAAGTGCAAATTAAATCTTACAATTGTTTCAGGGAGATTCCTTAGCTTTGAATTTAAATAAGAATTTGCCACTCATAGTAGAAATGAGAAGTTGGGGATCAAATATCAACACTATTATATTCGAATGGACAACGATTCACAAAGAAAGGAATACGCATTTAAAGCGTTTATTTTGGTTTAATCCTATACACTTGAAATGTGAAAACTCTTCAGATGATGAAAAAATATACATTCTCCCAAAACTTGCGAATTGGTAGTTATGTAATTTATATTTTAGTTAAGCCAATTGTTCTGTTTTTGCAAATAGGCTGCTGCCCGTCCACATGTACATTTTTCTACTTTTCTATTTTTTCGTTTTTTCAATCTTTTTAAATTTTACTTGTTAATTGTTACTCTTTTATCCTCTTACACTTCAAGTGACGTCAAACAGAGGGTGAAGTGAAACTTAAACTTAAAACCTGGTTCTTCCCTGAAGATTTCACGGACAATGTTCACCCAGACTATCAAGCCAGATTTTAGAACTATACCTTTTGGAACTTCTTCCATTTATAGAGCTGCCCATTCTTTTCGGAGTTAAGTTTTATGGCCTCTTTTGTAACATTTTTGATGTATCTTTAAATTCATATATTTTCTATACAATTATATAATTCAACTCTTGAAGGGCAGTTGTTTTACGACGCTAAGCGACCACGAATGCGGAAGAAACCTGTGGAGTGTAAATTACTACTTCAAGTAGGGTGACTAACCAACTCAACAATTTAGATCAAATTTGGTTTATAATGAAAGGCCGGCTCAGATGAGAAAACCATAGATTACTCATGGATGAAAAAAAAATCGCCTTAGTCTGACCAGGGAGTTGTCTGCTGCGACTCCCTGCTTTGACCCGGCCGGGGATTGAGCCCGGAACCTCCCGGTTGCTAAGCTTCATCGCTTCAAATCACCGCCTTTGTCCACTGGGCCGCATCACCACTTACTATATATCTTATTTCTTCTTGTCTGGTGCTAACTCTTTTATTTCTTGATTATTTTGTATTATTTGTCCATATTCTTATCTTCTTAATATATTGACGATGATAGTGGAAAGCTGTTTCACGTGATCAAGGTATAGTTTCTTTGTTCTTTTTATAATCACCGGCTGTTACCTCCTCGGTCTTATCCCGCTCAGTTGAATTCGCTACGCCCGCCAGATCCGACGAGAGTTAGTACGTCACATCATACAAAGTATCTTACTTTAATAGACGAGTTGGGAAATGCTTTCACGCAATGCATCATGAGATGGGTCAAAGGTCAAGTGAACCACTGACCTTAGCGAATAAGTTGTCACGGTATACAATTGACCTTGTGACCCCACCGGAAGTACTGAATTACCTAACTGGCTTACTGTCAAGTGGATGTAAATAAGGAAGGATCATTACTGGCCAAAAAAGTCTTGGCCAAGGCTACCAGATAACTGAACAACGTTGTTTGAAGGCGTGACGTCAGATAAAACTTCACAAACTATGCCAAGTTCTGCCTAGCATATGCAAATAAGAAGTGCCATGCCTGTATCTAAACAGGTCAGCACAATAAACCTGCGCATTTTGTCTTGGCCCGCCCCAGGCATGTTTTACACGGTTCCCGATGGGAAAAGGCCACACTTTTGAAGTCACAGATAGAGGAAAGTAAAATAAATTATTTTGACAAGGACAAAAACATCCCTTGGCCTTCGAAAAAACTGGAATAGAGTAATCAATAATGCCCCACACACCAATCCACAGGGACTGAATAATGTGGCTAAAGTGTTTATAGGCCATAACGGAATCGAGGCCATTTAAAACCGGCAGCCTCTTGCTTCTAGGGAAATTTTGGGGCGCTGTAGAGTCAAAAGGGAATTAAAAACGACAGAATTCACTTCAATATCACCCTGGATAATATTTAATGCATTTTACAGAAGGAGGATCTCACTAAAGTTGACGTTTTCTTCAATGTTATAATTAAACATGGTTAACTTTGTGTCAAAGATATTCTGCCATTAATTCCTATTTCCTGGTGCATGTACGTACATATATCTGAGAGATAATTACTTTGAGGCCCACGATACAGAGGTTCCCTCTCACCGATCAGAGCCGTTTTTAGGGAGAAGTCAAACAATCTACCCTTCTAATATTGATATTTCTCCAACTTTTTATTCAAAATTTTGCCTTAAAGCGAAATACTGTCACCCCTTTAATTAATAAACCCTTAATGTTTATTCCTGTAGGCTATGGTTCTTTTTAATCATTTGACAATAGTTTCGTTTCCCTGGTTATTGGATTGTTCAAAGGTATGGGAAAACACAATCAAAAAGGGCGTTTTAGTCAGCATTTACAGACAAACTTACCTAGTGACATATCCGTTGGAATATCTAATAGCGTTCTCAAGACATATACTGCTTCATAGTTAGTAATGAATTCTCAAATAAGTTATTTCACGTGCAAAAATGACGACGTGGAGCGTCGTACAGTGTTGACATTTCTCCCTACATAAATCATCTTTTAAAGGTTAATTCTCGTCATCCGAGACATAGTTTCAATTCTCCAAAGTTACTTCTAGTCCCACCCCCGCTCCCACCCCACCAGCAAAAACTGTCTTAAGCTCCTCTTTGTGTAGACACAAACCTACTTTATTGCTTAAGGTGAAGTCCTGTTGAGCATACAAGGCCCTAAAGTGTAATCAGAACACACTCGCTCTGCATTATGTGGAATGTGACCTACTCTGCATCTTTTGAATTTTCAAATTTTGACTTCAATCACAGAACAGTCACCAACTGAGAATTTTGGAAACCCCCACCCCCAACCAAAAGTATGCTTAGGGTGATAAGTGACTGTCTTTAAAAATTGCAGCCGGTTTACAGACTGGTGATCATAGGGTGCAAAACCGCCAGAAAAGGTCACGGCAAGCAATTGCTCGTTGCCTCTTGACCTCCAAACCACAACGGACGTCACTGAGCAAGTAATTACCACGCATAAGTAAAACAGACAGCCCAGATTTTAGGATCCCAGTGGAGTGTGGAAGTGATGTGATTTTACATCACTTGATGCATTTGGATGTTCTTACCCGTGTTTCCTGTATATAACACGGGTTGTAACATGTTGTGAAGGCTACTGGGTAAATGAAACCTTATGACGGTATTAACATATTTCAAGAGGACAATTTTCACTCCCAAAGTAAACACAAAATGAACATACTAATATTACAGCTGTCCTTGATATGGAGAATGAGAAAAGGGTAGGATTAGAAAAGTCTTGTCAGTCCCTCCTTCACGTAATAGATTTGCATATTTAGCTATTTTTGTTCACTCAATTGGAGTAACACGGTATGTTATGATGGATGGTCATAATGGGTTTTGATGTGAATTTTAGCTATTTTCTACGTTTCGATGTTTTTTTTTCGTCAAATTGCTATGTCATTTTCAGGTCACCTAGTCACTAGACCTTTACATTTATGCAAGAGAACCCCTCGGTTTACCATCAATATGCAATTTTAATTTTCTGAAAACACCATGAAAATTACATTGAGAATTACATTAAGAGTAGATTTATGAATAAAATTTAGCCGATGTTCCAAATAAAAAAATGATGATATAAATTCCAAAAGTTCGAGTCAATTTTTCTTGTCTGAAGATGTCACAATCCAATGCCTAAGACTTGACAGGCACGTTGAGAAGTCCATATGTTTTTTAACTCCATAGTATACGTCAAACGTGGAGAATATCTAGTTTCCAGTCGTCAGTAGGTATCGCTAAGTTTTGCAATAGTTCGCTGAATCTCACCTGACATATCTAAACGAAATCACTTATGAAATAGACATAATCTGTTATACAAGGATAATTCACTTGATTTTCACATTTCCGTTGCGAAAAGAAGCAGCTATGCAAACAGGAGTCCCACCCAGACCCTCTCCCCATTGAAAGTAGTCTCATATACTTATGGCTATGGGGTGTGAGCATAATCAGGGAACCGCTCTTCCAACTCTTGGAAGTGAAGTTCTCTTTAAATGCAAATAGGTGAAATTCACTCCTGGACGTGCCTGCTGACTACAATGAACCAATGACCAATCTTCTATCAATGGGAATTGACTGAAATTCTACTTTGCTTGAGATGGTAATTAACTCCGATTGGGTTGAAATTTTACTGGAGGAAAAGTAGAATAACGCTCAGTGATAGAAAGTCATTATTTTAGTCACCATTTTGATAGAATTTTACTCTTTTAAATATAGAAAGTAGGATCACGATTACCATTGTGTCTCTGTTTAAGAATTAAATACAACTTCATACCTTTTCACACGTGAATGAGTGCAGCATTTTACATAGGTATCAATTTTAAGCTTTCAAAGTTCACATACTTTGATCATAAATCAGTTCGATCTGATGTTGAATTGACTAACTGACTATTCAACGACTATTAACTAAATCTGGCAGATTGAATAAATTTCTGGGCCATTTTAAACTCCATTGACTACGGTAATGTGTGACTAATAATTGCTAGACAATTACAGTGCAATTAGTCAATTGTTATTAGAGATTAGTCAAAGATGAAATATTGTAATTTATTAGTCCATTAAGACACATGTTGACAACCAGGTCAGTCAGTCAAGGACATCAGACTAACATTTGACTGATTGAATTTAATTTCTGAGCAAATTTTAACTTCGTTGATTTGTAATTAATAGTTGTTAGATTATTATCGTGCAATCAAGCAGACATTATCAGAAATTAGTTATAGATGAGAAACTTACCCAAAGTTGTTAGTCATTCAAACATCACCTTGACCAACTTTTGCTTACAGTACGAGTATGGGAATGAGAGTACAAAGTCATACTCACGATTATAAGTACAAATACATGTGCGCAAGTGTGAGTATGGCTATATACTCATTAAATTAGTCTGGAATGATGAGACTATCCCTTTAACTCTTCAAGTAGAAAGACTCCCATAAATGAAGATCTCCTTTAAACTTTTGCTTCTTCTGTAAGCCCCAACATCAAAAATGATGGATAAACAGCTTTATTTTGGAAGAAAATGTCATTTCATTAAGACCAAGCATTTCATCTTCCCAGAAATATTTACAATTATAAGAGGATATTAAGAATGGGTGGATCATGACAAATTCGTCGAGGATGGCATTACAAGATAACAAACACAAGTAAGTGGTAATGAGATGTATTTCTTTGAATATTTGCACGTTAATTTGAGAAACATGTAAACGAAATCCTTTAAATTCCAGTTGCAGTACTTTAATTACTTGATTAAGGCGACGGTAAGGTTTCATCTTAGGTAGAAATAGTGAAAATAAATAAAAAAGGTTAAACATTTCTTATATCTTGTACGAACGCTGAATGGACAAACAATACAACGTGGAGAATAGAAGAGTCAACAGTTTAAAGCCGCAGAATGAACAAAACTTAGGCCATTATAGGTAAGTTCTTTAAAAAAAAATAAAACTGTTAGAAGGTAATAGCCAGGAATTTGTAAGTGGAAGCACATTTCCGACTGATATGGGTAGGGTTCAAAGCAGAGAAGGGGGGGAGGGTGTCGCAAGACATCAGGCTATAGGCTAATTCAATCAGCGGCCGGAATGGTATATATGATCGATTTATCATGCTACCGAGAATCCAATTTCAAAAGGATCTTGATAAAATACCATGCACAAAAATAAAATCAGTTTTTAATCTTTTTCGGCAATGAAACGGAGGTTTCCAAGTATCTTCCATGGCTACGCCCCTGACTTTTAGTTTATGGTATACTTTGCAAAAATTTCATAGTTTTCATATAACTTTTAAAAGTCTTCCGCTCAGTATTTTCTGTTATTCTATAAAATGAACATTTTGTGGGTAACATACTCTAGTTTCACACTACGTGACAATAGTATGGCAGAAAGCTGTCGAATACTCATTACTTTTTTTGTATTTTATGAGGCACTCTAGGCGATTCAAAACAAAAAAATTTTTGGTTTTGTTGAAAAGTTCTGCGGACTATACCCCAGTGGGTCGAAAACCTAAAACTGCTCCCAAAAAGCACCGAAGGGACAAAAACTCAACCGACTGTCAGCATTCAACAACTGCCTTGTCAACTGGCGTAGGAGGTGCTAAATGTCAACAGTTATTCACCAGGTTGAATATTTTTTTTTCAAGAGAAATAGCCTATGATTTCTTCTGAAAGATGGCTTTCAGGTGCACAAAGAGCAACTCAATGTTCCTTATCCTTGACAGTATACATCCATGATATTTCTTCAAAGTAAATATTTTCGTTAAAGTGACATAAATGGTTCTTTTAGTAATCTTTTCAAGCCAGGAACTTTAATATCTATAAGGAGGAAAAATTGATGCTGCCTTTAGAAATCTACAACTGGCAAGAGTTTGAAATTATTTTAGGATACAAAAATATGCTAAATTGCGTAGAGGAATAAAGTAAGGAAGAACCTCAAAGGCTTCATTTGCAGTGGAATATCCAACATTATCGATCCAAAGTTAGTTTTTTTTTGAAAAGTGAAATAAATAGCTCCGTTCGTAGGGTATGTGATTGTTGATATAACTAGCTGAAATACGGTTACTCAAATGTTTAATCTAGAAAGCGTAGTACCAATTACATTACCACTAAGTGTTCAACAAGTTTATACACACCTTTCAGGATATTCAATTGATTTATATCATAGTATGTCAATAGTAGTATCGTATTACATATACATGGTAACACGTGACTTGGCTATAATGAAGCTTATGAAGTATGCAAAAAATTGATCGTCTCTCCATCTATAGCTATTGTTAACTGATGACGTCACTGGCTGTCTCACTTTCAACGCTATTTGATGCATTGCTGTACTCTGTCTCTAAGATGCAATTATCTTTCCCCAAAGGTATTAACAAAATGAATGCAAATTTAAGTGGAAATTAACTGCACGTGGAATGCTCAGTCGGAATATTACCCTCCAAATGTCTTTAGGATTCTAAGGGGATAGCCTTTAGAGCCAATTACATGGAAAATTTGTACGTTTTAGACGCTAATGAGAAGATATGATGAATGAAAAGACCCATAAGATCTCGCCGTTTCTCATTCATTTGAACAAGATAAATTACAATGCTAAAATGATGTTAAGTTTAGCAGATGCAAGCCATTTAACCATTTAGCAGAATGTTTGTTAGACAAAGGTTCAGAAACGAATCTATAATACTCAGGGAAGGAATGACAATACACTCTCGTTGACTTTTCCACCACATAAGCCCATCTCATCATCCTAGCAACGGAGAGGTGTCATTTCTGAAATAGTAGCGCCCTACTAGAAGTGAGTATGTTGCCTAATTTGTGGTTTAAACATGGAACGGCCATTATTTAAACAAATCTCACAAATGAACACACCAATGTATCATTTTAAAGTGAAAATGAAAACGTCCTTGTAAGGTCGCAATCGTTCGGTATGTCGCCCTTTTGTATTACAATCAAATACTTTTAAGAAATTTCATCCATTTTACTTTTTTATAAAAAAAAAGTCATGAACTGACTGTGGAACATTTCACACGGACAATGCATTACTCTATATTTTGGTCGTAAGTAACGAAAATCTCGATTTAAGGCTTATTTCGTGGAAGTATTACGTGTGTGCATCGTAATTACCGCTAAACACCACACGGTGAACCCGAGTTACATATACGACAAGTTCGGTTTCGACTTTTCTTCAAATCTTGTTATTGTTCAAACCACGATTTCCACGCAAGGGCTGTCCAAATGTACATACAATTCTTTTCTCCTAGTTATAATGCAGGATCGTATCGCAGTCATGTCTGTGCTTGTCTGTCACGTAACAGTCTTGCGTACAATCTTTGTGGTCACTTTGTCTCATAAAACTGGACACAGAACTGGACACAGCTGTCAACTTTTGCTGCACAATCATGTGCACTTTTGCTGCATAGGTGTTTAAAGCATTGCATAGGCCAGGGAGTTGTTATTTGGAAAAACAACTCCCTGCACAGGCTATGAATAGTTTTTTGTGTTGGTTCAGTAAGCAACGCTACGTGTGGTCCCGATCTATTGCATGGTAGGAGCGAACTGTTCAAAGTTGGGAGTGGAAAGGGCCTATTGTTAGAACCTAACCTGCATGGATCCCTTTTAGCCCGACTCACGCTTTGGCAAATTTGACTTTGGTCGCATTTCTACTGGTACCTAACCTTCACAGCAGGTTTCTAGTATGATCTTTTTCATGTGTATGTTCTAACGAGGGAAGCCAAGGTAGACGCAGGAGAAATACACTTCCGCCAGATAAGCAAACTGTTGCCGTACTCAGTAGGCCTAATACATTTAAAAGTTGGAGTAGACATTGGTTGTCTTAGATAGTTGAAATTTCCCATCCAAGTTTACCTCGGGTCCATCCTCTAGTTAGAAAAGATATCAGTCTCTGTCATCTCCCATAGACCTTATGCATTGACGTCAGGAGAAGTCATTTTGGAGGGCCCTATGAAGCACACCGTACGCACGAAGTAGACTTCGCAAGCGCGTAGTAGACTTTCGCGCTTATCAGACCGGTACACAAATCAGCTGTCTGAATATGTAAATGTAAGTTGCAATGATACGAGCTTACCTCTAGCCGAGGGCGCACTTTCTGTTATTTGACATCACAAGCATAAGGTTTATACAAAGGCCTGTAATGTTCAAGGTCATACTTTGCTGATTACTACACTCTGTGTAGTTTTAGACCATGTCGATCACAGCGTAGTCACCAACTGTAAATTTAGAAACAACGGAATTCTAAATATATTTGGGGCGATGAAGAGCTACTTCACTGTGGCATTCGATGGGTCCTAATACTTACTTGTACTCACAGCTAGGGGTAATAGATACTCCTACTCGTACTAGAAGTTTTTACGCAACAATCAAGCCCGTATCCAAGGGAGGGCGGTCCCGAACCCCTAAATTTATCGCTCCCTAGAAAATTACAAAACTAGCATTGCTCGTCCCCTGAAATATTTTCATCCCTCTCCTGAAAGTTATCTCGCCCTCTTCAGTAACTTGTCTGGCTACAAACCTTGCAACAATTCTGGTAGCTTTTTGCGAATGACGCTGTGACCCAATCACGGCTAGAAATTAATCTGGGAGGTGATATTAGATAGAGATCCATCGAAAAACATTAACTTATGCTAATCTAATTAGATTGACCTCAGAGTGGTAACTAAATCCTTTAATTGGGGATTATTGAACTCAAGGGCATTGGATTCCTTTGTCTAATATCCAGGCAACCTCATTCATACCTACAGCGACCCCAACAAAAAGGATTATTTGGAAAAAGGCTTTAATGTCTAACTAGTTGCAGACAGTCCAGTAGGAAACACTGTTCTGACATTCAAAACGACTGTTTATTGCCAAGGGACCAAATGATGCTGACAATAAATCAATGCTCATGATTTATGAAAATGAGCAAAAGAAGTATAAGACAAAACTTTGCTGTGGAATTTTGACTAATTTCTGAATTCCGTCTCATGATTAAAAAGGCACACCCTTATTGAATCAACAAGAACAACACACAAAAGAGATTATTGTCGGCAACTAGTAGGGTTCGAAGAAAGAGTTTTCGATGGATCTCCATCTGATATCACCTTCCTGAATTAATGGGCTAGTTTTAAGGGAAGAAGTAGTCGCCCCATCTTTATTTTGAAACGTCAAGCTAAAATCTTACAATGTATTCTCTTCTTCTCTTACAAGCATCTTTCATGCTGTTTCAGAACACAAAATGGAGCGATACATGTGGTTATCTGCACGATATAACGATTCAGGGACAAAAAATCATGTGATCGAAAATAGCCATAAGCCTTTACATTATTTAAGTTACCGGGTTATACCAATTCGAATTGGGGTGAATGCATTTGCCCTTTAACAAACTAGCAAAAAACGTTAGTACTTAAAATATCTGCAAGATAACATTCTTACAGGGGATTTTGAACAAGTTCAAACAAATGTTTATAACTGTGCCTAGAAAATTGCACATGCCAGTTTTCCAAGTCTAAGCTGGGAAATTCTTTCGCATTTGGAGAGTAAAAAAGAACCAGTTGCGAGGTTTAACATGGGAAATATTCTCTAATTAGATTGGCACCTCCCTTACTCTCCCTGCTAACAAGAGGAATTAATCGTTGAGGCATCGCCCTCAATGATACCAGAAAGACGGATGCATCCTCACCTCTCAAGAGGGCATAAGCCTTAGGTGGAGCTCATGAAGAAGAGACGTGTAAAGAAGAATTGTTTGCCAAAACGAATGAGAATTGCATTCTGAGTTTTAATTTGTTTTCAATTTCCTCGGGTACGATAACTTCATGTTTGAAAAGCGATACAGTTTTCTTTCCCTTACGGTACTAAAACGAAGTTCTTGCTTCTAATTATGGAATATATACCCTATATGTATATGTACTTTGCGAACTCTGAGTCCATTCGTTCACTGGTTGTCACTTTAACAGGAATACACTTTAGTGAAACTTTATATTCAAACAACTTCGTCCGACGGGACGAACTCAGATTGGAGATAAGGACGAAATAATCATTAACATGTAATCCAATAAATGTCGACAAGTTTTCCCATGTTTTTGTACTTTGAAGAAAAGATAAGGGGAGTCATATGTTTTACTGCTTTTCTTCCTACAAGTCTGCCTTTTGTAAGAGTTCTGATTGGTAACGTTAACCGCGTACGTTTCCGTCTTATAGTATACTAGTAACTGAACCAATTGAATTGCAGTCACCGCTATTGACCAATCAGTGACTTTATTACAACCAATGCCCACGCCCATCGAGTCAGCTACTGTAGATAGCCTCAATGTTTTCACGGTGGCTGCTCGCTGGCAATTAAATTGGAAGCATACACGGTAAACGCGGTCCGCATGTATGTAACTGCCTGCCTATATAAATCCACTCTTGTTTGGTCAGCGGATATTCACAAGGGCTGTGGTAGGATGGAAACGCGAGTCTCTTGTTAAAACATACACAGCAAGTTTTGCTTAGCATTGGTAGAAGAATTGTACCATCGGACAAGACAGTGCATGAGTGATTTTATTAGCAATTAAGCTCGTTTTCTCTCCTCCGACCGGTGTGTAAACTCGTCACCTTCGGTAAAAGGATCAATACATTTATTCAGCAAAGCTGTGCATCACCGGGTGATGAAAAATTGGAAATCAATGCAGTCGTTTCTTAAAACTAATCGAGGTCATTTTCAAGCGAGGAACATTTCGTTCGGTTTGAGAGTTTTTAAGCCTGGGTTTCACTACCGATTTTCTCCCCATCTTTAATGTGTGAAGCAGTTTGAGAATCACGAAACTATTCACCGTGCGTGGACCAATTCCTTGCCAAAAACTTTCTCATTTCCTGTCAAAGGCATGAGGACGCAGCTTAATACGAAAGAAAAACACTGCTCCTTGACCAAAACTGAACTCTACTGTTAAATCACTGTGTCCTCGCTTCGCGGGTTTGCTTCGAAAGGTTTTGCATTATATTGGCTTCTCTGTTTCAGTTTACTATAGAAATCCGGAAGGAACGTAACGAATTCATCGCATCGTGTGAGTTTCATTAAAGGAAAGCTGGAAAACGTTGACCATAACAACCCGAAATCTGTCCCAAGAAGAGACAAATTGCCTTATTTACGCTACGTTGGGTCATTTTAGACAAAATAACTATCCTGCAAGTTTAACGATTTTCTTTATTCGTACCCTGGACAATTTTGTCAACGAATGTTTGGAATCCGTCAATTACAGTGTCCTCATCCCCTTCACCTGGCGAGCGGTTAAGCTGCGGAATTGATTTAACCTAGTTAAGCATTCAAATGCTACTCTTATGACAGCAACCTCGGGTTATACTTGGTTTGAGCTACAGAAAGAGTTGGACAAACCACACCTTTATATCTTTTTGGATTCTGTGTTTGTAAATTACCTTGGAGGAGAACTTCATCGCCAAAATATATTAAGTTTAACTTCTCGTCTGTCTGGATGTCTATGAAGAGAATAGAAAATGATAGTTCGGCTTTAGTTGTTCCCAGCTAAAGTAGTACAAGAACAACATTAGACAGTGCTTTCGATGAATACGTTTCACGTAGCTGAGTGTTTTTCTCGTCGTCTCTTCGTAATATGCTCGAGGGTTACTTCATCATCCTAACATTCAGAGGATATGTGAATACTTTATTGACACCTGTATAAAAAGTCACAAATATCGAGTACAATTGTTTGAAGGCTCAACTTGAAAAGACATAAAATAAAGGGAACAAAGAAGGTTAGTTTTCCTTTTAATCGTATATTGTTCTTTAATGTGTACATGTGTCAAGTGATATAAATTTTGCAAAAGTGGAAGAAGCAATCCCTCGGAACTGGAAAGGAGCTACCACGAAGTGAGCGAGAAGTCGGACATATGTATAGGCTCCGCTCGTTACATGGCCCTTTGTAGAAGATGCCGTCCTCTTGATTGAGCCGATGCCGGTGTTATGGTCGAACTAGATTGGGTCAAATTTGTGCTTAGACCAATGTACAAGCCCTAAAACCATAGGACTAGAGAGAGGCAGAGTACCTATGCCATTTTGCGACTAGGTGCAAGACTTGTTTATCCGAAGATTGACTAGCCCATCGTTTTCTCCTGGTATCCATTTTTAAAAGAAAACACCCATAATTAAATGGAAGTGGTGGGTACATTTTATACTTTTTGAGGTACTATCTTCTGACTGGAAGAATAAAGGACCAAACGAATGCAAAATGATGTACATTGCAAAGCGTAGGCTTAAGGCCCTAAAAATAAAGAGAATGGTCATCAGATATATTTTCGCCAACACCTACCAGAAGCTACCTAGAACGGGTTTTGGCATTTGATGTGGAAGGCTACCCTGTACTCAAATGTGAACCTCCCTCGAGAAACGTTTTGGGGACGAACAAGTAAGTTAAGTTATCAAAGAATGTGCACACATTTAAACCAAGTGAAATTTTGAAAACTTCATTCCTTCATTGGAGCTACCGAAACTTTACTACGGATTATAAAAAAGTCTTGTCTCTCTTCTGATTTTCCTTGGAGTCTTATTTTTTTTTGTTCGAGGAGAGTGTTCAGAATGGAAACCGAACCCCCATATTTAATAACGACGGATGATGACGTCACTTTACTCACGACTCAAGAAACCTTGCAAGAGGATCATCAGGAAATTTCTGTCCTCTTTTTAATATTCAAGATCGTCATTTTAGGGAGTCTAATCGTCTGCGGTGTAGTCGGCAACACGCTTGTGGTGATCTCAGTGTTCAAATTTCGGACTCTACGCATCGTCGCCAACTACTTTATAGTTTCTTTGGCGGCAGCCGATTTGATGGTGAGTTTCCTGGTCATGCCAATGGCTTTACATCAGGAAATAACCCAGGGGCATTGGAAACTGGGGGCGGGGATTTGTGATCTATGGGTCGCCGTAGATGTATTGACGTGCACTTCGTCTATATGGAATCTGTGCTCTATATCAGTTGATCGGTTTCTCGCGATCAATCATCCCATACAGTACGCAATCAGACGTACGCCTACCATGGCGGCCATCGTCATCATATCAATGTGGCTGTTCTGTTTTATGATATCAATCCCAGCACTGGTCGCGGTGGGTGGATTTGACGAATCTAAAGGACAGGGTGAGTGCGCCCTCAATGTAAGCCCAATATTTCAAATTTCTTCTTCCATGTTATCGTTTTACTTCCCCTGTTTCATTCTGCTTTTTGTCTATTACAAAATTTACCGTTCCGTTCAAGCTTTGAGTAAAAGGCGGCCTGGTGAGAAAGTGCCCGATAAGAAAAGGGTATTAAGAGAAAATGCGTCCAAAGTAGAGACTCTAACAACAAAGGTTGATACTATGGCCAGCCACGTGGACCAAATGGACACATTAAAAGTCCATACACAACCTAATGGCAGTGGTAGCAGTTGTATGAGTGAACTCCCACACACAGAAGCTACCTCCCAGCAGCCAACTAAATCGATATCTAAACGCACTGGCCACCAAACTACAAAGCGAATTTCAGTTGCTAAGGAGCGCCGTGCAACCTCCGTTCTAGCAATAGTTGTGACAGTGTTCATTTGCTGTTGGCTTCCGTTTTTCATTACAAACGTTTTAATTGGAATAGGCTGCAATATTACCTTCCAGACGTTCAACGCTGTGACATGGTTAGGCTGGGCTAATTCGGCGGCCAACCCTTTGATATACACAATATTTAATCGTGAGTTCAGACATGCCTTTCGAAAAATACTCACTTGTAGAATTAATCAACATTCACCTTACAATAAAAGATTTTAAAGAAAAAAGATTATCAATGGGAGATGAAATTAAATGTTTATTTTATTAGTCTATGGATGCAAAACTCTTGTTGCTCTATGTATTGAGGGAATTTAATTGGTTAATTTAAGTGCAATATTGTAGCTATTTTTCTGCATACCTAAATGGTTAAACCAGAAGAATTTTCGCATGCATGTCATTTGTTTACAGTTTTTCAAAAGACAACATTTTTTAATAAGGGCAGGATACATTGTATCTTCTTTCGCAAGTCAAATTTCTGTATAACCCAAAAGCTTAATGTTAGGTCCAAATGTAGATCAGCTTTTCATAGAGGTAATATGTTGCTTGATAATTTTTTTTTCGAATGTGAGCTATCAAAGGGATCTTCTTCAACCCAGATAAAGGATGTTTGTCGTAATATGTTAATTTTTTAGTTTTGGAAAAGAAAACATTTTCTCTCAGCGTCATATACAATGTATTTTCTTCTCCTTGCAACCAGCATTTTACACCACCTTTACATGAAGATCAGATTTTCTTAAAAATAATAGGCATATTTTGCTTAAGTATTTTGTCGTATGTGAGCTATCAACTGGGTCTTTATTAATTGCCTCTAGCTGAGATCCTTTCGAGAAAAGAACCCCACGATCATTTTAAAGGTTTTATGGCTTCCCCGAGTTTTGTTGAGTTTCAAGCTTGAACGTCCACACACGAATAATTACTGACCTAAGTTTGAATTGGCAAACGTCATTTTATATTTACTAGACTCCCTCGTCGTTATGTTATTTCCGTACGTCCAAGTCGGGTGACAGGGTTGCATCATTTGAAAATTTGAATTTTAAACTGAAATCCTCATTTCAACGATCTGATTGGTCATATCGTTCCTTGTATCTCAGTCGGCAACTGTTATAATGCAATATCACATTAAACGCACATACGTGTTTGTATGAAAAAAAATCTATGTATGTATAAAAAGGTTATAACTTTAGTTAACAAAAGGAATTAGTCAATTATCATCACTTTTTGAACAACTCACGCATGACTGTAAATAGAATTTTATAGATACTAACGCCAAAGCATTCTTATAATTGTTTTTTGTGTTTTACGAGACCTTTTGCTAACCTGTACTTGGGAAGTCTTAACACATACTTGTTATAACGAATACAGCTTAGAAGGGAAAGGAGCATAAACAATTACAATACCGTCTAACAAGACTTCCCCAAAAAGACCCCCCCCCCCCATACTTACATATATGTTACAAGTATAGCTCTATATGAACACTCATTGCAAATATCTGCTATCTAATAATATCGAAAATATACCTGTCGTAGTATAAGAATAATAAAATATTGAAATTTTCTGAAATTTGTGGAATGAGGTTATGTAAATGATTAGTAATATGGCAATTATAATGAGTGAGACTTGTTGATTTAAAGTAAGACTCTCGTCGTCTCAAAATAAATTTACCGTGACATCCCTTGGTTAAGTGATTGGGCAGAGTTCTTTGACTGACACAAAAACAGGGTTAATTCAAACTGAAACTCCAAATGAGCACGACCAACGTGATTGATCAATAATATGTACAGATCAGTGAGATGCAATGAACATTGAACATGCAGCTTTGCTAAACAGAGATGAATGATCAACACATTAAAAGCAAATGTGTACAGCAGATTTTTGAAAAGGTTTGGCAAGCTACATTAGTGTCTTCAGGAGTTGGAAACTGGCCTTAACAGACAAAGAAAGAATGTGCATTGTGGGATGTGCTCGAAACAAGTAATGAGACTGGCGGCGGGGTTATATGCAAACTTTGGGAAACTTTGAAAAATACCATTGGCGAGGATCTGCCATTAAAAGTATTGTAGAAATGAAGTCAATTGGTAGAATACGGTATTTAATTGTGTGATATCGTTGAACACTATGCACAGGAAATACTTCCGGAGAGTCTAAGCTACATGAGGTGCAGAATAACTCTGCGCAGCGGACTCTGTTTGATCTTTCGTCCTGACACGAGAACGTGAACAGCCGTAGGTATTCGAGGTATCTTCAGGGAGCTCCCTGATGCCTTTCAGTTTAAAAATTAAGCCTTGAAGTCGCAAATTACAGGATTTTCTTTGACGTCAGCTTTACTGGTCTGTAGCCTTGGGTGATTTCAACTTGATTCGTGATAAGAAGCTAAGATACTCAACAAAATTTTGGAGACAAGCAAATGCCAGGATCAGGGAATTTGAAGTCAATTCATGGTTTCATATTTTAATTTTCCTTGAAAAAAGTTTTGAACCTGCTCAGTTTTATATTTCAAACGTCTTCGAAATTCTCTGATAAGTCTAGCGTAATGTCACATAAGATGCACCTTCTACCGATACGTAAGCCATAAGTTTCAACTTCTCTTGAGAGGGAATGGGATTTTAAGGAACAGATTGCAGACGACTTGAGAGGAATACGGCAAAGATATATTTTAAGATCTTATCTTCCACAGAGGCATTCAGTTTCGGGAAATTCGCAAAACTTGTCTCAGTCATGATAAATCACAAAATTATTCAATAGTCCTGTGTACATAAAAATGACTTACTGCGATAAAAGAGAGTTGATAATGGTAACAGTTTTCATGGGATAGTGATGGGGAAACTCAGTTTGAGCTAAAATGTGTAAGTGGGTATCCATCTACGGGGAGATATTTAGAAAAAACTTAACCTACCTGTACATGAGTGGTCGCTAGGCAAGCAGATGTAGAAATTAACATATTTTAAATGTGAAATTACTCTCATCAGATAGAAATGAAAATTAAAAAGACGACGAAAGCAACTGGAGTCAGTTGAAATAGCTCTTTAAAGGGTAAATTTAGTCACCCCAGTTTGAATTAGCATACCCCGGTATCTTAGTTCATAAATGGCTCTTTTTTATCTTGTGATAATATTTATTAAATTTTGATACAATTATTCCTTGGTTTACCTTTAATATGAAATATTTACCTTCGGAGACATCAAGAAAGATACTTGTTGGGGAATAAGAGGAAATCGTTAAATTCAGCTGATTTTTTTAAAATAACTTTGGGGCCACTTCTTATTCCCTTTTAATTCAGTTTTGATAAAATACATTATCGAGAAGAAAATTGAAAAAGAATATTTCAATACAACATTAAAAGAACAGAGAAACACATCAGCTGAAACAAGAGAGGCCAATAGAGATTTTGGCCACTGGCCAAATCGAATAATTCCCTCGAGAATGTTAGATCAAAATTCAAGAAAATAACGGGGAGGATGATGGATATCAAAAGTTCCTCAGCATATTCAAAAAAGACACGGATCACAAAAATAAAGAGGAGAGGAAAAAATATTTCTAGATACTTTTTTTCAAGTTTGTGCCCTCAACTTGAAGAAGCATTTATTTTACTGCCAAATTTAGCTGAGATTGATTACTTACAAATCTCCATTAAACAGAACAATTCCCTTCCTGTGAGGTGATATTCCTTGAACACTAAAAACCAGAATGCTGATAAAGCTCATCTATACTGTAGTAAGATGTATGATTGGCAGATTTAGCAAGGTTCAATACTCTTGGTGATCAAGTCGAGTCATTTAAAAGTAATTTTGACCTGAGTCAAATCGTCAACTCTAAGCATTGTGTGATTACTGTAGAGAAATTTCTTTGTGAAAAAAAAACAGAGGAGTTCATTTAGTTTATTTACTTATGTTCTTAATGCAACGAGCTTAATAATGACTCACTGTTAACAACCCTAGCGCCCACTGAAGATGTCCAATGAAGATGTAACGCAATTATACAATGCATTAGTGTTAAGTCTGGAGAAAGGCTTAGGAATACTGGGGAGGAGCTGGGGCTGCATCCCCGCGTCCATCGATTTGGGCAGAGCATTTACTACATTCAGACAAGTATATACTCCTTTTGGAAAAACGCGCACGAGAATTTCTGAATAAGTGCTTAGCCCCCTCCCCCATCCCATTTACAGTAGTCCAGTACACTTATGGGCGACAAAGAGGGCTTCGTTTAGTCATGACTTTCGCAATTGCGTCGCTTCCTTTCTTCCATCTCACTTTATTCATCAGTTCAATGCATGTTAGCAATTTCAAGCAAGTTAAAGTTGCGTCACTTTCTGTTTACTAAGTTATAAGAGTAATATTAACATATCTTGATCAACTTAGTTTCATATCTGTCCTTAGACGATAATGACTGACCAAAGGGCAAAGCCTCGGCAATTTCTTGGTGACGAATTTAGTTTTTCAGTCATTTTGCTGTATTGACGAGTTGAGTTATAGCCCGAACCTGTTTATCTCACCAATTAAAATTGGAATGGCAATGCAATATATTTTATATTTTCTACAATTTTATTAGAAAAAGAACTTCCAGTTGCCAGAGAACATTCGTCACTATGCAAAATCGACAACCAAAACAGACTGATCACTCCGCCAAAATACGTGTATTGTCTATTCGTCAGGGGCGATATGTTGGCTGGATGAAAGATACCGAGTCTTACTTCCTTTATAAAATATCGGCAATTTGACAGACCCTTGATGTAGAGCTGTTAGGGTAGAGAGGTTGGTCAGTTAAGTTTGTTGTCCTTTCGTGGACGTAGCTCCCTTGGGGAGCAGAACTCCTTCGGGATAACGTTTGGTTTGGCCCCTTGGCTCCTCGCCAGACAGTCGAGGGGACTATAGAAAAAGTGCTTCCCTTTTAAACAATCGGCATCTTTAAAATACTGAAATTTAGGCAGCCTATGCAGGTTACAACAAACTGGACAGAAAATTGGACTAATTTCTTGATTTTCTTAAAATAAATTATTTAAATCATTTATCTCCTTATCACCAAACATTCTCTTTTCGAAAAAAATAACGTGGTTCTGTTTTCTCAGACTGCCAGTATAGCCTTGCTTATATGACATTACTACACGTACTTCAAGATAAGGCATTAGCTTCAACAAACCAAAATACGTTATGACTTCGCTTCGATTATTCATCTAGATGTGATATATCAGTTTCCCACGAAACTGAAATATTGCTCGAGAATCGCTTTCGACTACTCAACGTTTTTTAAGAGGGAGCAATTACCTTTACTTTTTGCTATTTGTTACTCGATAAAAGAGACACCTCTATGGAAAAATGAAAGCATCATTAAAATATTTCCCGCCAGAAACGAGAAGGTCACAAAAACATCCGCAAAGATTGAGAGATGCAAAGTGTCACTTGCAAGGCTCATGGACTATCTTTACATACAGCAGAAATCGCTAGCAACACTTGAATTAAATGCAAATGAATTTGCTTAAAGGAAGAACTTTTGACGCTCGTTATATCATTTTTTTTTTTTTTTGCTTGTAAGGTTTATGGTTTCTGCTGAAGTGGAAAGTTTTTACTGGAAAGTAACAATCATTTAGACAACTGTATGGTCCGTGAACAGGTATATGAGAATAAATATGGCTCATTAAGGGCAGAGAGGAAATAATTTTCCGTTTGGAATGAGGTTGCTCTTTGAGCGTAGTATGAGTGAAAATGTTCGAAAAAAAAACAAGAGCAGTATAAGTATGGAGGCTAATGAGAACTCGATACAAATGATCGCTCAAGTGATTAGAAATGCGATTTGTATGATCATAAAAACTTAAAGGTCTGGTGACATGAAAATGACATAGTTGTTTGCTTGATGTAAAAAGCGTTATTACCCCAGAAAATGAATAAAAATGTTGACCATTTTGGGAGGTATTTTATTTTATACTTGTAGCAATAAATCAGGGAGATGGAAGACAAACAAACGTATGCTAAGTAAGCAAATTTAGTCTGTGTCGTGGAAGGAAAGATTCACATGATATGCCTAATTTTATTCTTTGTTTTTTTTTGAACCACCATTTCAAGGACAGTGGTAACATGGCTATGTCCTGGTGGATTTATTTTGGAAGTAAAAGTCTTTTTGGAAAATCTCACGACCACTCCCCAAACTGCAACCTGCCTGGCAGATAACTAAGGGATAATTATGTATCTAGTGCTTACAAAGGAAAAGCTAACATCGTGAAACACCCAATGTCATTATTTTTGCAAAGGCAATAATAACTTAAGAACTTCAGAAAACTTCAAATTTTGTAAAAGTATCTCGAGAACATTAAAAAGTGGGACTTATAGACCTTATGCATATGACGTCACAGAGCAAAAAGTGTTCCCTCGTTTGGAAGCAAGCGTGTATCATTGCAAGTTACACCAACAGATACAGACGGCTGATTTGTCAACCAATCGGATACACGCGCAAGTCTACGTTGTGCCCGCAATGTGCTTCATTGTTTTGCCTCCAGCACAGAGTATCGTGACGTCAATGCACATAGACCTTATGCATTGACGCCAGGCAAACAGTATACCACGCTGTACGCACGACTTAGTAGACATAGTAGACTCACGCACGTATCCGACCAGTAAACAAATCAGCCCTCTGCATTTGTTGGTGAAATAGCTCAAATATTTAAATATAATATATTTATATAAAGATTTATGCATATGATGTCACAGAGCAGAAAGTGCTCCCTCGCTTGGAGGAAAATGGCGTATCATTGCAAGTTACACCAACAATGCAGACAGATGATTTGTGCACCGGGGGATACGCGCGTAAGTCTACTACACGTTACATTGTTTTCCTCCAAAATGACGTCAGTGTTATGTCAATAGACGAGTTGGGAAACTTCGATGTACAATGCATGCTGGGAAGGAAAGTGTACCACAACAGAGACTGCATGTGCAAGACAGATATTTTGTATAATCAAGCACAATTTTCGAGTTTAAATCTATGTTTTTTTAGACATTAGTCATGGGTCAAAGAAAATTTTCTTTATTGGAAAAGTTCTCTTTGGAGTTCATCTCTTAATCTTGGACCAAAAAGGTTGGACAGAATGATGGTTAACATGGTAGACAAAAACATCAGTCGTACGCAGCCGTCGTTATCTGTGCGAATATGTCCGTGAACTTGATCTGTGGTACTACATGGTACATCAAAATCTAATTTCCCAACTCGTCTATGCACAAGGTCTATTTGCGCTCTTATTACGTCACAATGTTACGCGCCTTAACTCTAAGAGTCTCGTTTAACACTGTGTGTGTTTTTTCACGCGTACTGTGTCTTTTAAGTTTTAAGTGTGCTCTGCCAGTAAGTCACACTGAAGAAGGTGCTGGGAGCACCGAAAATTTTGTCGTTCACAAAGACGGTTGATTGGAAAAAGGACAGCAAACTTTTCACTTATTTTTCAACTATGATTGCTCGATCAACACAAGAAGGGCAAAAACCAAACGTTTAGCCTACTCCCGAGTTCTGCTTCCCCAAAGGAGTTAGTTAGATGGGATTTAACGACACACCAATGTGTTATATAGTGTCAGCTAGATGAAAAGGTAAAGTTCAAATACGGTTCAAGTTCCGTTTCAAATACAGTTTTTTCCCTTTAGTCGCCTCCTACGACAGGCGGGAAATACCGTGGGCATATTCTATAATCCCCAGCCCACAGGGGGCGCTTCCCCAAAGGAGTTACGTCCCCAAGGGACATAGGACTTAGCATGAACAACCCCCAAGTTGACCTTCAGACCTCTCAATCATGGGTCTATCATGCGTGGCCCCGTTCTAAACTGACTGAAAAGGACAGATATTACACATGATCTGATATCCAAACAGCCCCAAAGCAATCGAATGCAAGACCTGTCTAAACAGCTTAACTTCTCTTAAAATATCATGTGAGTCATAACTCAGTCACGAACGGAAAAGACGGCACATGAATTGTCTATACGACAGGGAATTATAATTCTGTGGCTTCTATAATCAAGTTATTGATTCAATTCGAAATACGCATACACAATATGCAGTACACAAACAATACTAAACACAATTATATATGATGAAATTCTGAACGATTGCGCCTTCTTCAGTAAAAATGACCTAATTAAAAAATTAACAATCAACAAGGAAAGAAAAAAAAAACAAACATTCCTACAGGTGATTTTACTTCTATAGCATCTAAAGTCAAGTTAGTCTTTTCAATCCGAAATACGCATACACTACATGCAATGTTTTAACAATGCTCAAAAGAACATTGTTTGAGTGACTTTGCCTGCAACAGTTCCATTTTGCCCAAACAAATTACAACATCAACAACGAAAAGGAAAACCCTTCAAAGAAAGGTTTGCATTACGATCCATTATCTAGTTCACTCTATAAGATAAGTACCAAATTACAATTTTTAGGTCGATAGATTACATTTCTGACACTTATGGTTGAGATGAGACACAAACTAAGGTTCCTGTTAACATAAGCGTAGAAGGGGGGAAAGGTGGGGCTAAAGTATGCTTCTTCCCCCATTTTTCCTGGACAAAACTCCCTTACTTTATCCTTTGGGAAGTCTATCAACTTTCTCAATAACAAATCAAACTTTTTTAATTGAGTTTCGCGAAAAAAGAACTTTGTCAAAATGAAACATGAAATTTCTTTTACGGAAGTTTAAACATTTAGAACTTTCCTAAGGGAGGGCGACACTCCTTCCTCTTGAACCACTCCTCCAGCCTGAGGACGGTGGTCTGAAATGTAGAGCCCTCCCCGAACCTTAACTCGACTTGACTTGTGACACGACTTGTGACACGACTTGTAATATTGACAAAAATTGTGTTGTTTGCTGAAAGCTGAAAAATATGTGAATATTAGACTGGTTCCAAGGCTCAGTAGCCATGTAAAGTGATATTTCCGGCACGTTTCGCTCGTAAATGTTTGATGATTACCAATCCATTCAGATACACACAAATTCTATGGCCAAGGGCGGCGATGGAGGATTCGGGATCCTTTCCATAATCTGGTTGAGTACCAGTCCTGTGGCTAAGTTAATTGTGTAATCGATTGACCACGTGCTAGACACCACGCGCAGTTGTAGTAAGGTTATCATTTTCTGGGGGTGCGGGGGTGCGGGTTGACAAGTAGCGTGTAACGGAAATTTTAACCAAACATACTTTCTAGAGCTTTTGTAAAACAATCGAACTTCCATACCTATACCTTGTAAATTGCGCCTTGACAAGACCTACAGGAAGTACCATATTTGTCAATATCAGACTGGAGGATCATAATGGCAAAAAAAAAAAAAATATCGCTGTAAACGCCGGTTCCGCTCAGAAAGTGTCATAGCAAAATCACCCCCTCCCTAGGGTTGGAAAGTAACGAGTTATAAGTAACGCCGTTCCTGAAACGAGTTATATTTTGTTTAACGGAACCTTGTAAAGAGTTACATTTGCATTTCAGTAACGGAGCAAGTAACTAGTTACAATTCTGCGTAAAATTAACTGTAACAGCGTTACATGTGGTACCGTATAGTTTCCCGTTACAAATAGTTCAAAATGACCACAAATCACATTTTCCTTTTACAAATATATCAGAAAGTTTTCAAGTTGATGAAACACTTAGTCACATTATTTCGATACATTAATCATTCATCTCTCGTCGTCGTCCTCATCCACTTGAAATTTTAGTCACGATTTGAATCAAGAGTTGATACCAGATGAACAAATGCCCAGGCCTGCATTGCCATTAAGTTGATTGTCAATTGGTTAGGCATTTGACAGGTGTGAACGTTCATACTCCATAATCAGTCTTGTAATTTAGTTTACAACTTAATTTGTGTTTCAAGTCATTGTTTAAACAGATGATTGCTTATTGTCTATGAGACTGAGTCTATGTGAGGTTCGTTGATAAATACTGAACAGTCCTCTAATAAACTTTTGCCTGAGTCAGTGAGTAAACTAAGATAATTAAATTAACAAAATCTAAACTTGCTTAGTATCTCTCGTCCTTTAGAGGTCACACAGTGGCGATAAGTGCACCACGATAAACGGTTTCGCCTACAGACAGACAGTCAAAAATTAGGTTTACTTTGCACGTTTTAATCAAGTACTTTAGGGCAGGACCCCGACCACATCATCCGAGTAGGAGCCAACTCCGATCCAAGTGCCCGATTCAGGACAACGGGGCCAGTCCCGAATCTGGCACCAGTCGAATTCCAGTGGCCCCAATTACGAGACGTCTATTTATGTATAAAGTAAACATATAGGCCTACGGATTTTTTAATACTATTGTGCATATGTCCTGATTAATGAAGTCACTGCTTAGACTCACTTCTATAGTCTGGCCTCCTCAGTAATTTAGTTGTTTGTGACCATAATTTACATCTGCACATTGTGCACAAAAACCAATGGAGCCTTAAAATTTTTAATGTTATTCTCATATTTTTGGACTGGGCTGGTATGGATTTGGAGTCCGTGTTCAGTTACAGCACATTCGGGTTTAATTTGAGATACTGAAACATGTATTCTGGGCATATCCCTACCTTTGAAAAGACGCTCTCGAGTCCCCCATTGAGTCCGAATCCGGACAAGAGCGTTAGAGACCTGTTTATTTTACGGCGCCAGGCAGCCAGGCTTTAGTGCATACCTTAATTCCATTCGTATATCTAAAATAGCGTGGATGATATCCTTATTTGACGAATCAAACGTATGAATTTAGGCTATATCAACACTTTTGCTATGTCGGTATTTCCTCACACTGACATAAAAGTGAGTTCAGAAAAAGGAAAACTAGAATACTGAAATTGTCGAATGGCGCCAAGATTTGCCTAACAAAACTAATTACAAGAGCTAGGAGAAATGTGTCAGAGTTAAATTTCAACTACTTGTAAAAGGAAAAGTGAATGTTATAGGTGCACGATCTCTATTATACATGTAAATTACACAGTTTCAACATTTTTATGCGTTGTTTTACTTTGACTCAAAGTGACACTCGAATTTTGTGCTTTGACAAATATTATTCAACCCCATTTTATCGTTTACAATTATGGCATCGTATTACCATACTTACATTCCCTCCAGGAGGACAGACTTTTATCACTGCTATAACATTACTCTTTAACACTAATAGCCACTACCCTCTCTATATTATGCGATCTGATAATAAAGATTTCCATTTTCAAAAATAGTACTAACTGGAAATCTTTTTGTTATAGGCCTAACCAAGGTTCGTCTAAAAAATTTTGCGTAAGCTAGAATCAGTATTCTGATTTGCTGCCGCATGTTGAGCCGAGCTTCTGCTGCAGGGATTCCCAAGTGAAGATCAGCTGGGATCATGGTCTCTCTCTGGGAAACACCTCAGACTAACCTGCAAATATGAGGATGTGTTAGTCCTCTCGCATGTCCCCTTCTTCTTACGTCCACTTGACGGACGCCTGCAGCTACATTGGCTGCACTCGTAATAGTGTATATATATATATAATATATATATATATATATATATATATATATATATATATATATATATATATATATATAATATATATATATATATATATATATATATATATATATATATATATACGTGAAAAGAGGAATTCGACAGCTGATATCAAGGTAACCTTCTAACTACACTCTAAAAATGCCCTAGTCAAATTTGAATAGAATCTAATCAAAAGGGGGGCACGAACCGGAACCTTGTCAAATCTTTGACCAGATTCGGCTCATAAATGAAACGAATGGTTTCATTTTTGAACCATTTCTAGTCAATTTTGAAACAAATCTTGTCAAATATTTGACAAGATTCTGGTTCGTGCCCTAATTGACTAGATGTTTTTTAGAGTGTATCTGATTGCGTCCCTCCATTGATCTTCCATCTCGCACAAGGTACCGTATGTTTACGTGCAAGTAACTAGTTACATGTAAAATATAGCTAGTTACTTTTAAGTCAAAAGTAACTGTAACTAGTTACTTTTTCAACATTGTAACGAGTAACTGTAACGAGTTACAATTTAATGGAAAAATTGTAATCATAACGAATTAATTTCGATGTGTAACGGGAACAACCCTGCCCCTCCCTATACACAATTTACAAGGAGGATAAATCTGTCAAGGGCCAACTACCAGCTTTGGCACAGCTCAGGATTTCAAATTGCAATATATGTGTTTGTCTGTTTAAAGAGAATGAACATTCGCTCCCAATTCATTTGAAAACAGCACCTACATATTACAAACGAAATTTACAGGCGAAATTATTTCATATTGAAAGTAAAGTAAGTAGTTATTCTGCGTGAGTTGGTCATTTCAATAACAAATATATTGTCACATGATTAAACAGAGCCATTCATTAATTAGGATACGGGGTTACACTAATTCAAATTGTGGTGACTGCATTTTCCCTTTAAAGGGGATCATTGAGTTCATTTAGATTATTCCATTGCATGACAATGCTTCTTATCAGCCTCATCAGTCATGTATCACTTCCTACAGTTATGGAAAACGTGAAAAATTGTAGTTTTTATTTACTAACGAGCATGTTGTTCGCGTCGCTCATCCAAGCCCCTGATAGACCAGCTAAGCCACTTTAAAATATACAGCATGTGTATACCAACTGCAGCCTTGAACACAACAGCCGTTCCTAAGAGGAGGTGCAAGCCTTTCAATCAAGATGATATATAAGCTTTACTCATTGGTTGTCTTTAATCAGGGGTTGCAAATGATTAGTACTTGATGTTAAAAAGTGTCTGGTAACAAATTTTTAATAAATGTTTTTTATCATTAATTACCCTATCATGCCGTTAATTTAAAGCTGTGTTAGATATGCACAATCTCTTAGTTTGACCATTTAACATCATGACGTGAAACTCAACAGATGTGACAAAAAAATACACACACATATACACAAAATTCATGAACCAACACAATAAGCCCCTTTAATGTGTATCCATTGCCATTTGAAAATGATTAAATGCTTCATTTCGACATCACATATATTACCCAGAGCTTTCAGGGGGTTCACCCCAAGGTTTTCCATGGAGATGTTTCCCCTGTAGGCTACCACCCCCGGGACCCTAAGACGGGCCTCTTAACTCAAGCCCTCCGGCAGAGCTCCCGCCGTGTGATTAAGTATTTAGAAATTGAGACACCAAGATACAAACAATGTCATGCCTCTTTTTCTGTGTTAGTGTGTGTGTTTTTCTGTACGTGGCTCGTGCGATTAGTTCCCGATGAAAAACGTTAAATGTTAATTTAGAACCTCACATATTGCATCAATATAGGACGACCTGAGTTTCCAAGGTTTTAAGAAAGCCACAGTGGGCATAATTTAATTGTTAAAACTTCATCTACTCTCATCATGCTGTGATGTGCTAACTCGAAGTCGTGACCATGGCTTTTTGCGGATAGGTTCTTCCGAATCCCCCTTGCACACGGGCCTAGGTTTAATCGCTGGCTTTCCCTCAATGTTTATTATCCCTTGGGTTAGGCCTATATTTTTTGGAAAGAATAATTGTACAATCGCTACTTTGTTTTATTCAAATGTCAATTTTACATCATTTTCTCCCACCTTTCGTGAGAAATGGCAGGGGCTTCAGAGAAGGGGATTTGAGGAAGTACTTCGCCCAAAAATTAGGTTGTTTCTTCACACCATTTCTTTAAATATCTATGAAAACAAGACTGTTCATAGTTTTGCCTGCTAAAATTAACAAGTGGTCAAGGATTATTATTACCAACCCAAGAACTTGAAGATGTGTGATAGGCCTATAGTCTATCACAAAAAAGAATCGTGCAAATTCGCCTAGTTTGTAAAAATCACTCATAAATCCAGACGTATTTTAACAAATTTTCATCATATACTCAACTTGAAAGTTGCCTTGAAAACAAAGAATTTTTCCCGCTTATCTGCAACTCATGAACGAAAGCAGAATCAATATCGACAATAGCACTTTTTTTCATGTCAAACCTGTAAAGCTAAATAAAAAACCTGCATTTAGCTATAATTATACAATATGAATTAACTTCCCTTAGCTCCACAACGTGTATGCCAAACTGAAATCTTTATTCATAGTTCTGGCGAGCCCATGGAAATACATTTTCGTTTTAATTATGTTCGACTTCTCGACAATTCATGAACATTTTGGTGGAAAGTAGGATGCCTAAGGGGGCTTTCAGGCCAGCCATTTACGTTTGTGTGAGAAGGGAAAAAAACTGATGTAAAAGTGTTCCCTAACGTCAGTAAAATTTCCTTTTAGTCTGCTGCATATCGCCTGTCAGGAGTCGTTTGTCAATTGAACCGATTATAGTAATGTGATAGAACGTGAAAGAAAAGGAGGTTTCATCCCTCTCGCGCAAAGTGACGCTGAGTGAAGTAAAGGCACTGTAGTGGAACAGTATCTCTGCCATGCATATCAAACAGGACGTCTACTTTATTCGCGTTTCTCTACAAATGTTCCTTTGAAGAGCACCTTTTCTGAATACAATTTTAAGAGGAACCGTCTATACACTTGTGATAATATGGGTAGGTCTACTATTAAGCATTCTCTGTGTTATGAGTGTAAGTTCTCTTTCAAGTTCCCAAGGCATACGTGCTCCGAACATTAATGAAACGCTCGGTAGTCGGCCAGTGGCGTATGGATGGTGTTCTGTGAGGAGAACACCACGAATTCGTAAATACTTACAAGGGGAAAACAAACACTCACCCTGTTGCCAGAGGCCCAATATCTTGTCATAGACTCAACATGTACGTCGATGCTAGGTTCGAGTGGTGTCATGGCGCATCAAAGCTTCCGGAGCTTAGAGATACGGGAGTGGCATTATGTAAGACAGGCAACGTATGTTGACAAACATGGCAGTTTTCATTGTCACATTAATCAATTCATTCATTTTCCGCTGCAACACATAAACAGTGTAATTCTAGAGACCTATGGGCATACTGAATGAAAACACCACACATATGCCTGAATTACATGTAAATATCACTGAAAAAATAAATTTGCCACAATATTTCCATGGGAACTTATCAAATCTTGCCAATTTACGAGAAATGTTCTATTTTACACCTTTAGGCCTATTACAAGTAACCATCAGCTAAATAATACAAATATGTGAATGTGAAGGAGATGTTTACAAGACATTTCTTAGACTTAGGCTATGTGTTTCTATCTTTGTTTCACCAGACGGTTTTGATGTTTAGCCTTCATGGCCAGAAGGGTGTATGGTTTTTAAGGTAACAAACGTTTCCTTTGAAGATGTCAACACAAGACTCACCAAACTGAAAGTAATTAAGACTAAATGAATAAAACGTTAATTAATAAAAAAAAGTTAAAGAAAAACTACAGCGATGTAACATTAAACATCAGCGTATTTGTATAGCTAATGAGTTACCTCAAAGGTTTTCAATCACTGAAGGTTCTCTTCAAAGGAACATTTCTAGAGGAACGCGAATAAAGAAGACGTCCTGTTTGATATGCATGGTAGGGATACTCTTCCACTACAGTGCCTTTACTTCACTCAGCGTCACTTTGCGCGAAAAGGATGAAACTTCATTTTCTTTCATGTTCTATCTCATCACTATTGCTATTCCCCTCCCCTCCATGTTTTCTTTGATTATAAGGGATTTCAATCTTCCGACAAAAACATTTCCAGCAGAGTACTGCTATATACCATACAGGCCCGTAGTCAAGGGGGGGGGGGTAGGGGGCGAAGTCCTCCTGAATTCCCCCCCCCCTTGAGAGTTTGAATCTCACCATTGACTTAAAACATTTGTACACATTTGGCCCCCTTGAAAAAATTCTCCCCCCCCCTGGAAAAAGTTTTGCCCCCCTCCAGTATCTTGTCTGGCTACGGGCCTGATACCATACAGTGAGCACTAATTGTCTTGCTATTCCCTCTCCCTATCCTGTGATTATAGTCTTCCTGATTGTAAGGTGCAATATATATGTAAAATATATTATCATTTAATCAGTCATCTTATTATGTCTCTTACAGAACTATTTTTCTGGTCGAACTTTTTTGGTAAAAGTCGTGTTATGTATTTCACCTTATACATGAAAGACGTTTTGTCAGCTGACCTGTTTAGGTCTGTCTTCTTGTGAAAATGTTTTTCTCTTAAATCCGCCATCTTTCTTCCAACGGCTTTTATCCCTTGATTTAACGTGAACTTGAATCTGATTTGTCTGTTTGCTAGGACTGACGGTAGAGAAACGAATGGGAACTCTCGTTACATCTGTTCTTGCATTTGAAAATTTGATACTAGGTTACACTTCACTGATAATGTTCAACAGGGTTGTTCTCTTTACACTTTGAAATAACTTTTTATACTTACAGTTATTTTCATAAAATTGTAACTCGTTACAGTTACTAATAACAATGTGAAAAATGCAACTAGTTACAGTTACTTTTAGCTGAACAGTAGTTAACTACATTTCAAGAGAATCTCGGTAATTCAACTTGAATTTAGGTTTTCTCGCCCGAAAATAGAAGGGGACATGTAGGCAGATAGTATAGAGAGAGGGGACGAGAGGGCAGTCACACAATTCTTTCTACCAGATATTCTGCGGTGTTACACAAGGCAATTATCTCTGCTGAGCTTTAGTGGGGTTCCAGGCAGAGGCTCATATCGCTCAAGATGCGGCTACTAATCAGGATACTGTGTCGAAACTTTTTAAATGTGTTTGTCAAAGGAGCTTAGGTTGCAATCAAAAGCTTTACACTTACGACAGTCCTAGTATGCGGAAAACTTTATAATTCTAGTGCAAAAGAAGGAGAGGTTGCATGGTAGCCTACGTATGAAAGGAAATCGGTGTTATCGCAGTGCTAAAGGTCAGTCAGTCAGTCTCGGGGGGTGGGGGGGAGGTGGGTATCACGGCGAGCTATAATTTTAAACTTTACAATTTTAAATAGACACCATCAAAAGTTGGGATGGGTGATGTTTCCTAAGCACAAAACTCAAGTGTTACTTTAAAATGACATAAAACAATGCTTGTAAAGATTGGCTAATTTACACACGGGGACCATGCGGGGCCTTACCATAACATATCTTTTCACAATAGGTTGAAACTTCAAGCCGGGCTGCACGCTTCTCCTGACATAAACAGATAAAAGGTTTTTCAATTAGTTTTGTTGGGCTAAACACTTGACACCATTTGACCATTTCAATATTCCCCTGTTTTCCTTAGACTAGACTTATTATAAAATATGCAAATTAGTTTGGCTCTCTGTCTGTAGGCGAAATCTTCTCTCACTAAAAATACGTACCTCCTAAGCTCAAGAAAAAGCTAATTAAGTTCAATTGTTTTTAGAAAAAGAGAGTTTATTGACTGACTAAGGAAAAGATTACTGGGGGATCGTTCAGTATGATGAAGCGAATTTCATCAAGTATAATACACCACAAAGACAATAGTCGGAGTTTTGTTTTATAAACGACTTGACATACAAATAAAATTTTAACCGTGAGTTATAAGACTGTTTATGGAGTGTTAACGAACACGCCTGTAAAAATAGCTTAAGCGATGTAAAACCAATTGAACGCACAAGCCGTCACATATCAGCTTGTGTATCTAAAACGTGAGAACAATTTCATGATGCATGGTGGGGTGGGGATGTCAAAGACCATAACAGAGATGAATGATAAATACAGTGAATATAATATTGCTACCCAAGTACCATCAATTTGAAAAAAAATTCTGTTATTTGTTCAAAGAAAATGTATTTTGTGGTCCGACTATTTGTAACGAAAAAGTAACGGGCCCAAAATGTAACGCCGTTACAGTTACAGTTATGCAGAATTGTGATTAGTTGATTGTTCCGTTACATGATAACGAATGTAGTTCGTTACACGACATTCTTACACAAATTGTACTCGTTGCACCACTAGCGTTACCTGTGATTCGCTACTTCCCACCCCTGCATATGTCTGCTATGTAGTTATAATGTTAACTGAATATTATTATGATTTTAAAAGGCTGGTAAAACTGTAACTAACTGACGCGAAATGCTTCTTTTAATATTCAGAAGTAAATTCGCAATTTCCTGTATCAAAGAAATAATTTTCAAACAGGGTACGGCTCATTCGTTCAAATGCCTAACATTTAGTCACAACGATACTAACTGAAGTCAAAGCGGTATTGAAGATTGGTTCAATGACTTTTAACAGTACTTTGCTCGCACAAGGAACTCATCTCACTTATTCTTGAGAACAGGGCAAAAAAGGTTAACTTGCATACATCCAATTATTACTGTTTAATCTAAAAATATGTTTTATCATTCAAGCATAGTATCAGAAAGGTCTTTACCAGCGCTTTTACCATAATCAACCGTGAAAGTCTCTGTCATTTGAGTAAAGCCTCTTTTTCTCTCGATGTCGTTCCGTATGCGAAACAACATGAATTATTCTCTTCATTAGTAAATCGTTTCTAAGGTTAAGGTTAAGGAGAAAAGATGAGAACGAATAAAAGCCTTAGACGAAGAGGATGTAAAATGGGAAGATGTATTGGAATGGAAGCCTTGGCTTAGAATTTGCGAAACATGACATGAAAAATATAAAGAAATGGAATGTACTTTTTGGCTTGATGGATTGCACGATTCATGGTTTACTTTCTATCTCAAGATTAAGAGGCTATCATGATTGCTGACTTTGTGATGAAATAAGGAAAGGTAATTTAGTATAAAACGATTTGTAAGGTGTGCATTAATTGAGATTACTGGATAATCCAAGTCATTGTTCTAAAGTTAGCCACACTGCTGCGACACAGTTTTCTATATTTGGCGCAACTTTTGACAATAAATACTAAACGACTGGCTAGCCCGTTTTGACATAACCTTCAAAGCAGGTGTCGAATATGTACCTCTTTTTGACGTACATACTGGTACGGAAGGTATTGGTATTGCGAGTGCAGTCAGTCTAGGTGCAGGAGCAATACACGTCCGCCGGGCGGGCAAGTTTAGACAGCGTTGCACTATAGTTTAGTTTAGCCTACTATTTGACAACCTTCTTTCAGTTTCGACTGCATGGCCAAGTGGTTAGAGCATCGGACTTGCAGCCGGAAGGTCTGCAATTCGACTCCTGGCCGGGTCATACCAAAGACTTTAAAAATAGAAGTTACTACCATTTTGCTTGGTGCTCAGCATAAGGAATGGAGTAGGGAAAACAAGCCAGTGAGCCACAACTGGAAAAAAAGGCCGTGGCCGGCCCGACTTAAACCGATTGCTTAGAAACTGAGCGGTAAAACCTCATCTAACTCTATCTCTTTCAGTTTCGTGCACAATCGGGTGTACCTGATTGATCAAAATGCTTCAACCATTTAAGGTTGTCACAGACTACAGTCGGGGAAAACGAAACGGTTCGCTTTTCCTGACTGAAGGAGACGCGATTTAAAATAGGTCTTAAAACTGCCAGTCGCAGTCGCATTCGTAGACCCACTCACACTTTCGCGATTATTTGAGACGCTACAATCCCGACAAAACAGATGAAACAAAATCGCTGAAACAGTGTCAAGTTGCACTCTTTCAAAATCAAGTTGGAACCCCATTTCCCCCTTTTAATGTTGTGTCCCCCTTTTAATGTTGTGTCCCCCTTTTAATGTTGTGGAGTGTAGCCTACGTAGAGTCGTTTGCGGCTAGTTTAGTTAACACACAGTGAAAAAGTGATAGGTAAAATAATCATTCTCCTAACACGGATATCGCGGTGATAACCTGCATGCTAGCTCATCACTGTCAAACATAGCTTTCACGTGACTGATACCTCATCACTCTAAAGGATCGCGGTCACGCGATAGGCTAACGGTGTGTTGTATTCTCAAACAACCGTGATCAGGCTAACCAGGACCATTAACCGCTACCGAGAAATGGGCTGTATGGTCATTGTCATGTCACTGCGATCACTTTATTTGATGCAGCGTTATTCTCAAACAGTCACCTCGCGCAATAGTCTAGTACTCTGCCAATCTCCAAACACGTACTGACGTACTTTCTAAGAACCGTGGTTAAGCTATCACCTACACCTTATTTGTAAAGAACAGCGATTGTACAATCGTTACCATAGACTACAACGTCATTCTCAAAAATATTGAACGGACAGAATGACTTAATTTGATTACAGTAGACGGGAGACCACAACATGACTCTGTAACTAAATATCCCGACTATGTGAGTGGATACATAACTTGAGCAACCAAAAGCCTCGAGATACACGATTTGTAAAACTTATAAAACAAGCAAAAAAATCCTTGATTTCTATTTCTCCAGTTTCTTGCTGAAACGTCAGTACGTACATTGGACTAGACATGAAAGGAGGTCAGCATGACCCACGATTCATTTCGACAGCTACATTTTTGGAATGTCTCTTAGGCTAAGGCAAAACTCTGCATCATAACGGATCGAGCCGGCTGGAAATCATCATGCATGCAATTTAATACATTTTTCTGGAACAGTTCAGAATATGCATATGTTAACCCTTTTAGACCTAAATCCTTGTAACATTCTACCGAAATAAGACAAAAGGGCGAATGTATAACGTAAAATAAAACCATGTTACTGCCATAGCAGTAGACCTTTGGAAAAAGTAATTTGTCGATGAGAAACTTGTTGTGTCAAGTTGAACATGAAAAACCAAAATTAAGGGAGCCACGCTCCTGCCCCATCCCACCTTGACTACGAGTCTGAAGAGTTAGTCCATCTGTTTGAGTGACAGCAAGCCTCGACCTGCGGAAAATTTTAAGCAAAGTACTAAGCATTATTACGGAAAGGTAAGAACAAAAATTATGCCCTGATATGTGAAAGAGTAATTAAATCGAAGCATTCTGGTGAAAATTTAATTTGATTCCGATATTTGCGGTTTTTGAGATATTAGCAGATGGAGTTATAACGCTTGTAATCTAACGTGGACTTGAACCAAGCATTAGCAATGTTTCTGTTCGCATTGATGAGCAATGTTTTGTTTTCTCCGTTTTTTCAATCTATCGATTTGACCTTGAAATAGATAGGGATATGAGTTTCCCATGGGAAATGTAAAGTCTGTAGAATTCCCATGCCTCTCATGCACTCATATAAAAAAGCATGGAAAAGCGGTTGTAAAATTTAAGAGAAAACCAAAAAAGTGTTGATTTATGTGTGTTTATGTCACGTGTGATAGCTTCACTGAGGATTAAAATTTGTGATAAATCCATGTGCTAATATTCCGAAAACCAAACATAGGATATGAATACGAATTTCGCCAGGAATAAAATTGAATATTCGTTTAACGTATCAAAACTAACTTAAAGATTATAGTCTTCTTTTGAGGATAAGTAAATCTTACATAAACTTCTATCCGATCGATCAAAAGTTGAATTAATCATGCAGTTAAAAAGTTAAAACTAGCACATAAAAGACTTGAAGCAAGTCTACGATGTCATAAACAGAGCTATGGAAAAGATACCGCTTTTACTTTGCCATCTTTGACAATTGATAAAGTTTGAAATTACTCATATCTCATTTTTTTTGAAAATGTTCAACATGAAAATTACTCATGTGGAAAGCAATTCCACATTGTCGACTTATCAAAGTGAAAAATTGATACGATATGCATACAATTCCAATTTGTTGCAGATTTATGATATCATAACCGATTTACTTTACGTAACCATGTTGACAGTGGTGGCGACAAAATTTGCCCCACGGGGAAAGGAAGCTATCCGACTTGGGGCGAGCGTGATCCAGCAGACCCTATAGTGGTGAAAGGGTGCCGGAAGGTCGGAGAGGCCAAACGTTTGGGTGCGCTGCATGGAGAACTGAAGAACAGGTGTAATTTTGCGTTTTTAGGAAGAAAATTTGAAAACTTTAGGCTTTCGTTGAAAAAACTTTGGAAAGTTCGGGTTCTTTTCGAAGAATTTACGTTCCAGGGGAGCTATACAAGTGAACTGTCTGGGCGACTGTTGCCGTTGGGGATTTCATACTTTATCACATCTAGTAAGGTTGCCAGACGAAACTGGAAAATTTGACTTTTCCGACGGGGACCATGGTTACTCAGATCTGCTCTCGTCTAGCGGCACCAGGCCCGTAGTTTAGGGGGCTAAGGGGGGCCAGGCCCCACTTGGAAAATTTCTCGCCCCCCTAGAAGATCAAAAAATTACCATTGCCGTAATGCATTTTAGTATGTTTCGCCCCCTCTGGAAAATCTTTCGCCCCCCGCTCTTTCGCCCCCTTCAGCACCTTGTCTGGCTACGGGCCTGAGCGGCACCCTGCATTTTGACAAATGGCCACCCTTGATACAGTGGATACAGAGCTCAACTATGTAACCATATCTCTAAAACAGATATGATGAAGCGGTTGAACTTGTTTACACGTGTTTTGCTTTGTCGTGTGCTTTTACTTTTAATGTCAAGGTTTGCTTCTCCTTCCAGTAATAGACATTATCAGGTTTCAAATTCCTATCATTGTCCGTAAAAATGAATTTTCAATTTCCCTTCAGATTTTGCCGTTCACAAATGAATACACTGTACAGCATGACTTCAACCTTTGTTACTTCACATATCAGATATAAGTTACCTCCTGGGGCTGAAAAGTCTGGTCTCGGCCTTAATTTGGTTTTGACTTTAACATGTGGCCTCGTTTAGAACTTAATTTTATTGAATTTCGGAGGGCTCACTTGTCAAACTGTCTGCATATGATATAACAGAGTATCAGTAAAAGATGAAAAAGTCAACATATTGAATATTTCCCCTTTTACTGAAACTTGCTTTCGAATGGCAAAACCTGCGTCGTCATAAGACACACTGGGATCAGTGTGACGTTAGTGAATCATTCCCGTACAATACTGTATACTCTTTCTGGTGTAGGCTGTTAAACGTAATTTCCATGCCCGTGGGCAACGAAGTGCCACGGGCAGCGCACCTTAGAAAATGTCCCCCTAGAAAATTTTTGAGACCGAAACTTACTATTGTTTAAAAACATCTTAACATATCTCGCACCCCCTTTAAAAATCTAACCCTTGCAAGCTATCTCCTCCCCTTTAGTACCTATGGGCCTTAGGCTACAGTTTGGTGTCATGCCACAGGCCTATCATTCTGACGTTTTTTTTTTTTTTTTGCATTCCGCGTGTCTGGTTCAGACTGTAACTTCTATGAGGGGACTACATGTGTGATATGAACAGCAGAAATGGGCTTACATCACAACAGAAAACTACTCTGATGGAGGGGCTGAGCACAACAACACCCTGTTTGCAAAAGGGCTTCGTGTTGCATCATTCGGACTGAGAGGGGGAATTTCCGTCACTTCCTCCTTCAGTGCAAGACCAGCTGGGCGAAACGGTGGTTTAGCTGTATGCTTCGCGAAACAATGTTTCGTAAAGAGCACTGCTTTGTTTTTACTCAACATCCACGGGCGTCATAAACACAAAACGTCAAACAACGTTTTGTTGAGCCCACTTTTTGACGTCCATGTGCGTTTGACGTAAACGACCCCGCATACCAGAAACCAGCTTTACAGTAAATTAAAATTACATGCGTATCGGCCTACATAATTAACGTAAGTTCATAACGTTGCGGTAGTCAAAAAAAAAACATTTCGATTAAGTACTGATAGTCTCACTTTCAAGTCCTCAGATTATTTCGAACTCATTAATTGACTATTTTAACGATGTGACGGAAGACCCTGATCTTTTTTAACATCACAGCTACGATACGGTAGGTAATTCCACTTTTAAACAGTGTTTGTGAGTAAATAGACGTTATGAATCCGGCCCATTACCGTAATTAAGCCAAGCTACCATAAAGCTTCTTGAGCTAAATTATCATCAGCTAAGTGACTTAATGTTACTCAAATATTGCCCGAAGTTATTTTCTCAGAATTGACAACAATTTTAATGAGCAGAAACGGATAAGAAACACTAATTCTATTTAGAATTTTGGCGTCTTGCTAATCGGATAACTTTTCTAATTGCTTGTCAGTATGTATGGGTGTGCGTATGTGTGTAAAGTTGGAGTAGCAAACTGACTTTTAGGCTTAACATACGGATGTAATTTGAAGTATACATTCCATTGCTGTCGGAGTCCGTTTCCTTCTTTTGCGAATGTCGTCGATTGTTTCAGGCAGTTTAATTTAGACTCATCCCTCGCAGTATAGTAACTTGGGGTTTTCCATCTTCACACCTCCTGGAATCGATTTTTGCTTTGTGCCTCCTAGCGCTTGATTGGAAGGAGGGAGATCTACATAATAATTCAATGCATGTTGTGTTTTATCATAACATACATTCATTAATGTGATCATAAGACGAGGGAATGGGGAGAGAGGACTCCCCCCCCCCCCATAAGGGGAGAGAAGAGTTCCTTTCCATAAAACTGTTGTTTCCTGCTGGTACTTATCATGGATAAAACTTTTGGCAAAAGGAAAACAAAACCGCTCAAAAATGAGAAACAGTGAAACAAAACCGAAATAATTAGTGTACCGTAACAATGAAGATATGCTATCTTTTTTACTTTTTCTAAGAGAACTAAGTACACGCATTCCTTAGTTCAGTTAAAAGCTAGAAAAGTAAGGTAAATCGGTGCAAATCTCTCTCTTTCTCTCTCCATACAAAACAACAATAAAAATTACGAAGTTCTTTGTACCAATTAAAACGAACGGACGCATGCTTCATAGGAAATGGAAAATGTGGAACCAAAGAAAAATGTTCACATTACAAGCAGTTTTTGTCTCATTTTTTCGATGAAGAAAGGGAATATGAGGATGGATTTCAGTGATGTACCATACTCTCTTATCCCTCTATAAGTCAGTATAGCCCTCGTAAAGCTCAGTGCTTCGGAGAGCAATCCGGGCCAGGCGGCAGCCCCGGGGGCAGAAGCCTGAGAGATCCACTACGCAGGCTCACCTACAATGAGATCTGACATCCCTTCAACTCTGGTTGGATTTTCAAGGCTTATTTGTTACATCGCTGCCTTGGAATACTTAAAATAAGTGCTTTTCACATATTTAACATGTATAGTTTTATTAACATGTACGTAAACATTACAATATTTTACCAAATGTTTTCCGTAACATTGCGTAACTTGACTATATTCATGTGTACCAGGAATAAGGATCTATTTTCTGTCACTCGGTCTTTCTCTATGTATGATAAATTTCTTTTAAACAATTATTGCTGTAAATTATGGAATGAGTAAACTAACTTCGTATTCATTTTTCAAAAATCAGGTTAAGAATTATCTGGTGGGAAAATACTAGTTCCATACTTCGTTCACATGTCGGTCTATAGGAGACTCTGTTATTTGTTTCTTTCTTCCTTATTTCTCTTTTTTTTTCGAGTTTTCAGTCTGTCTTTGTAAGTTAATATTGCGTAATAGGTTATTATAGCTCGTTTAACTTTTTGTTTTTTCTGGTCTCCAGTGTATACTTAAACTGTATCTCTGAATTGAATTTGTATTTGTGTGGACGGATGAATGACTGAATGAATGACTGAATGAATGACTGAATGAATGACTGACTGACTGACTGACTGACTGACTGACTGACTGACTGAATGAATGAATGAATGAATGAATGAATGAATGAATGAATGAATGAATGAATGAATGAATGAATGAATGAATGAATGAATGAATGCTGCCATATAACTCTTACTGACTTCCAAATATTTTTTCTGATGCCTGGACTTATGCACAAATAAAACAAAAACAAAAGAAAGGATGGGTAAACGAAACTGAAAGATTACAAAGATATCTTTGTAGCAAACATTTGAAATAATTTTAAACTTTTTTGCAGGTCTTTTGGTTAAACAGGCTATTAAAATAAGGTTCTATACCATTAGCCTGTATTCCAGTATCCCTTACATTGCAATAGTGATTACATTCATGACCAGTATGTCTCCACTTTGTTTACAACAAAATGTGTAATGGAAAGGAAAACTTAGCATGCATCTGGCAACAAGCGTATACAGTCTTAAAACAATTCTTGTTTGAAGAATGTATTCATTTATTCACTTAAATGACAACTCAGGTTGGCCCAAAACGTATACTAAACTGAGGCATAAACCACAGGGCAAGCGTGTGATTGAAGTACACAGTAATATGACCTATTCACACCTGCCTCGAAGCTTGCCCCCTACCTAGAGCTTTTGCGTTGTTGCCACATGTGTGCAAGAATTAATCCTTGGAAGAGTGCTCAGATTTGTGCCAGCATTCTGCCAAATCCATCTCGAACTAAAGCTTAATTTTGTGCAAAATAATACCGACAGAGTTGAATGATCTTCGGGTAGCGAAGGGAATCAGTAATGATATTTGTTTTAGATTCAGTCTAGTCTGCTTTCAACTTTATTCCTAAAATATGTTCCTTTTTATAAACATTGTTTATTTATACGTTGCTTTAAAAAATGGACATTTTACCAACGAAAAGTATTTAAGTTGTTCCCTACAGACTTAAGCATTTTTGCTGGATAAGACCACGGCCCCAGATTTTACCAAATTTGGTATTGAAAACTGCCAGTTCTCAACCTGGGCTGAGGATAAACAATTAACAATTACGTTGGATAAATTTTACCCAAATTGGGGTAGTTTTTATCTACCAAGAGTACGTGTCATTAGTACCCAACAACTTTTAAAATGTAAGTTTGTAGAAGAAAGCTTAATTCAAAGTGTCACCAAAGTCTAAAAATTACAATAAAAAATGATGCAAAGGTTGAATTATAATAACATCAAACTTATTGTTCCTTCTCCGATCTCAACAGCAAATAACTTTTCTGAGGTTAATTTTCTCAATTTGAAAATGGTGCATGCGCAATAAGTTGTGACGTCACTCTTTTACTACTTAGTCTGCCGTCTTCGCTTTTCTTTGTTTTTCTGAAGCTAGTGTATCTTATTTCAAAATGCTTTCTTGTATTAGAGCGGTATGTCTATAGGAACACTCTCCTTACGAAATGCTAAGCAAGAAAAGAGACTTCTCCCGCTAAGTACAAAAAGAAACTTCCCCCAAGGTCGCATAAATATTTTCATTTCAACAGGAAACAAAGGCAAGCAATTTCAGTTGTACAAGAAGGATATTCCAAATTTTAATTGAAGGTATTTTGACATGCAACCAAAAATGACTGTTATGTCTTAGCAGTTAAAGGGAAGGAACCCCTAAGAAGATCTAAATTACTTTTGAATTACTAAAATATTTTTTCTTTTCTGAATATATGCAAAGTTTGACGAGTTTCAAACTAATCTCCTATGCAAAAATAATGAAGTGGAGCGTCGCACTTTGTTAGTATTTCATTCCTGTATTAACATTGTATAAATCATTTCTTAATAACTCGCAAGATTGTTGTAAAGTTTGGTGAGAGGTATTGTTTTCTTTAAAGGAGACACTTTCTATGTTTCCAGAATAAATCCCCGTATCAATGTTACACATGTGCGTGGAGTAAGGGTATGAAAAACAAAGGATGACATGAAACATATATTGATAGTTCCTCCTTTGACGTCACATATTTGAAAATGTCATAATGTATAACTCATGCTTACCCATTAAGTTAAAGATTATAATTTGTAGGAGTAGGTATCTGTTCTCGACTGGGGGCTGAACGTTGTTTCTGACCGCTGTCTTGGAGGAGGGGTCTTATAATATTTGAGGCAATGTGGTGGGCAAACTTTACGGAAAATTGTTTGACATTTTTTTTACAGAAGAAACAAATAAGGGGTTTCCATACTTGAATTGAAGGGGCGGAAGCATATTTCCACCCCAACACATTTTTGACCGGGGGCTTTATCCCCCCAACCCTGTAAAAGGTTGGTGTTTGATAAATTTTAATTAGAACTGTGGCTATTTTGCTGAGTTTTCATATTTAACTTTGCAATTTTCATTTTACCAAACCTTTTTGTGAATAAATTCAACATTTAAATAAGCAGTGAAGATATAGAAGGAGACTACACTTTCGCGTTCCCTCTGTTCATCCTTTGTGATACATCTTCTTGTGAGTTTGTACTCCAGGTTCATTCTAAGTGCATCATTGTTCTTTGAAAAATTTTGTTTGATAATGAGATCCACCGCTGATGCTCTGTACATTATTAAGTCCTCCTAATGGAATAACTCGGAGTCTTGACAAAGACAGACTTACAAATTTATGATAGCAATCGCCCTACCGGGTATAAGGAAATTAACGATTAGAAAACATGGCCAAGTGAACAATATTTGTTAGCAGGCACTAATAACAACGCTGACAACGCTAACATTCATAGATGGCGGGCAGCTGATCTGTCTCTCGTGGGTCATATATATAAGACGGATGGGGAGTAAAGGGAGCGGTATTTTGAGCTATTCTTTTACATCGTCACGTAGGCAGACACTTCCATGATCGTAATGCCAACTAGTGACCTTCATAAACGTCGATTTTTCAAAAGTTTCCTAGAATAATATGAATTTATAAATGAACAGAAAAAACGCGTGTATTGCAAATAATTTAAAGTTTAAAGTTCTCTCAATCGAACAAAAGTGACGTATCATTTTTGAAGCAAGGTGTTAAACCTGGCTAGCTTGGTCTTTCCAGGGAACTGTCACTAGAAACAGAGGCCACAGTTCATCCGGAGTGTGCATGGAAGGACAAATGAAGAATTTTGTAAATCGTTCTTCCCGAAGTTGTCACAGGGCATTCTGGCTTGTGCATGTGTACCTAAGACGGGTTGCCTAAAGGACGAATCCTCATTTTTGTGACATTTGGGCAGTGCACAAAGGGCGTAAACTTGGAAAGTATCTTGATGGATTAGCCTCCCTAAAACTGTTGAGATGATACGTTCCTAGGTTTGCCTTCATGAGTGTATTGTTCAGGTGGAACAGTGAGTCCTGGGACGCAATGGATAGACACAATTATATTCCATAAAAAGGCATTTCAGAGATCGCCTTACAGTTGCAACAGCCTACACTATTGAGTTGTAACATTGTATCAAGGAGTTGTCCGTAACAACTCCCTGATTGTATACACCACCGTAAGACAATAAAATGGTGGGCTTCAAAAAAAGAGTATCGCCAGGTGGGAACAGAGAGACCATGCTCCCGTCCCCTTCTGGGTAGGCTTCCCCTTCGGGGAAACTTTCAAACTTCGTCGGGAGAGCCATTATGGGGACGCTCAATGTTATCCCGGACGTCAGCGATTTGCTGGTGTTTTGCTTTAAAAGACGCCAGATTCTTCAATAAAACCAGGAATTTTTCAAATTTTCTTCAATTAAAACCCCAGATTTTGAGATATTTCCAAAACAATACCAACAAGAAAGCAACCCATGGATCTGCAAATCTCATCACCCCCATAAACTCTACATATACCTTGGGTTAAAGAAATTTTCCTAAATACTGATCAACAAATAATGAAAAAAAATCCCTTAAAATTCGATCTCGAACTTTTGCAATTGGAATGTACTATTTAAAAGTATATCTCATCATTCTCTCATTATTTATGTGGTTTAATGATCTTTTCTGACATACTGATGTGCAAATAATGAGTAAAAACCAATTTTAGCTCGTTTGAAGTTGACCTTTTGATTTTTTACCTATGACGTCAACGATTATACAAACACAAGTTTTCTTGGTCAGGAACCTACCCAATGACCAAGTGTGAACTTGATCGGAATTACCGTTTAGAATTTCTCGACAAACCTTCGGCAAATTTTAAGCAAATTTGATCAACATCTTGACCTTTGATCCTATAGCAACCAAAAAGCACTACTTTAAAAATTATCTGATCAGTCGTAAAAGGCCGTGGTCGTCTCGACTTGAACCAATTGGTTGGAAACTGGGACGTTAAACCTCATCTAACTAACTACCTAACTGATCAGTCGTAACATATGAGGTGGTCTGATTACTTTTTTCTAACATACTGACAGGCATATAATAGCAAAAAGCAATTTTTAGCAAATTTAACCTTTGACCATTGACCTATGACGTCATCAATTACAAATGCACAAGTTTTTATGGTAAGGTAAATACCCACCAAGTTTGAACGTGATTGGACTTACACTTTATCTTGGGAAGAGTTTGCGACATACTAACTTGCTCACATATAAATATCCCTCAATAGGAACTTGTGATTTTCGAAGCTCATAGCGCTTCGAAAATTTTGCTTTCGCCCTTTTCCCGGTAACCTGTCGCCTTTGTCGGGGCTTAGGGTTGCTGGAGCTTGGCTACCCTTTCGGCAAATCCTGACTTCACCCATGGCTGAAAAACATATTTTCTGGCCCAGTCAGTACAGCATAGTATTCCGCGTCTACTTCTGTGCTCGTAAATATCGAGTCTACTAGCTCTGAAACAGAGTCCAGTTATCAAGGATCCTCAGATCCACAAACAAATATAAAAACATTTGTGGTAATGAAAATCTTGATCCAATTGCGACATTTTTTATTAAAGTTCTTTTGAAGGTAGATCCTCACGTGGAGGAGGTGAATTCTTCTTCTTTGCAAAATTTTGGGTCTAGTGATGTTGGCTCCCATGCAAAATGGTGTAATCATTAGCAAAGCTCAAAACTGAACAGCTGAATATGTACTTCTTCACAACTAAACAAGCAGAAAGTCCCGTATGGTAACTGTAGTACGAGTAGCACAGTGTAACAGTAAGATACTCCTAAGGGTTCTGAGAATGTATGTTGGGAGGGAGGGGACTCGAACAGCCTTGCATGACTGACTGATTCACAAGCCGCACAGTGAAAACCTATTCGGAGTTCAATCTTTACTTGGAAATATTTCCTGAATTTCTATTTTCTTGAGAACTTGATTAGGCTGGTAATTCATTAAAACACTCAGCCACGTGATGGGAAAGAAAGCACTACGAGTTGTACATCGGAACAAACGTCTAGGGAGGCTCACAAAATCTTTGATGACAAAATGGGTCCCAAGGAAACTACAGAACTTCCCGACCGATTCATTTTGTACATCTACCGCTGCTGGTATATGGACAATTGTAATCTTATTGAGCCAATTATTTTATCAGAAACTTGAGCAAGCTTCCATCGTATACATTGCCCAAGCTGCAACCGTAAAAGCAAGAAGGAAAATCAATAAACGCGCTGGCCCGACAGTAACGTAGGCAATCGCCTCCAGATATATATGGGTCACATCTCCGAGTAGTGTACCTGCTATTAAAATGCACAAACTCGGCCTTGTTACGTACACAAAGCTACACATTGGCCAAACGTTGGTTGAAGTATTACACGGCTTAATGAAATTATCGATGTGTAACACACAATTAAATTTACCTACTCCACACTCTATGTTTGTACTCTCTGACGTACATGAAACAGAGTCAACATACAAGGGTGTGTTTAATCAGTAACCGTACAACCGTACAAGGTATACCCCATCGACTGAATCAAGGTATACGGTTTTATATCATGAACGATTTAAGTTGAAAAATCTATTAGATAATGTGATAATGTAACACGGTTAATTTCTTGAAATTCATTGTCGGAATCAAGCGGAATGTAGGTAGAAAATCTTTGAGATAGGCCTACTTCGCACTACATAGACTAGCAATACTGTTAGATTTGGATCGATGTAAGAGTTTGGCTGGGAGCTGAAACTGGCATGTGCAGATGCGATCCAAAGTGTAGTACTGCAACATAATCACGCTTAGGCTGTCGGGACTAAGCTATAGTGGGTTAAACATGACAAAAAAGTACAAAAGGATACCAAATCTTTGCCTATGCCTCCCGCCAAAGTATAAGTTTCAACGGCTGACATTCAGAAGGAACAAAGAATTTTAGAATATATCGAACTTCAGTTCATTGCTCTAATTGTTAAATTCTGCAATTTATTGCAACCTCTAGATATCGATGCCTCTTAATGAACTCGCTACGGAAAATATTTTAAATATCTTTTAAATTATCCATGGATTAAGAAAAATGGGTTCGAGACAGTTTCCAAAATCTGGATTTAAGGCGGAAGGCATCTGACAAAGCTCTCGTTGAATGATCTCGAACACAGTACTTCTTGAATCTTTGTTTTGGTAGAATAATCATATTTCCTTTAGTACGGCACTTTGACAATCATCACTGCAGGCGGAAATGTTATAGCTATGAATAGGTCCCCTGGGTGAATTATTTCTTGTCTTGTATTTCACATAAGAAAAGCAGACTTAAAGGATTACCCTCGAATGATTTTGAAACATGCAACTAACATTAAGTGTCTTTCATAAGAATCTGCAACATCCATCCTCTTTCGTTCTGTCAAAATAAATCATTTCCTTAGTCTCAAAAGTGGTGGAGCTCTCCATCTGTGCTGTATTCATTTTGAAGAGAGATCGAAAGTGAGAGAAAAAGATGATTGCTTGTAAAACTGCTGTGAAAAGGCACGGAACAATTAGACTAGAGAAAAGAAAGGAGGAGAAGAAAGTAGGAGCACTTGAAGAAGATGTTTGAAATAGGTCAAGAAGATGAAAGAAGTCTCTCAAGTGGCTACTGTCATGTGGAGAAACTGGTGGGAGGCAGAGAATCTCACAGATGAACGCTTTTACTTCTCATTGCAATTACTGCCAAATTAATAACCATTCGCTTTCATTTTTACATGTCTCCCTTCAATGCCATCGTTACATTTTCATTAAAAGTGTAATACTTAAGAGGATACAACTTAGAGGTCAAAGGTCAACGCGTTCGTGTTGGAATCCCCGTCTCACCAGTGTGAGATGTAAAATTAATTTTCAACCAAACATGAAAAAATAATGTTCATTTGCGTCACAAATTGGTAGCAGTTGGACTGCACAAATCGTCGTTCAATTACGATTGGAGGTGATTAATAAGTGAGATCGTGTAAGATTGTGTAATTATGAATCGTTCTCTAGAAGCTCCTAAGTATTTGCATTTGATGAATAATTTCAGTCTTTATCGTAACAAAATCTTGACTTGTGATTCTGGTGAAGGAAGAGAGAGTGAGGAGGAGGAGAAAATATCTTGGAAGAGACTTGATGTGCTTCTTGATTGTATTTTCATAACTGGATAGAATGTCACATATAACATGGAATTCAGATTTACGATGAAGCCTCGCTGTTATGACGTATAAAGAGGAAATAATAAGGGAACATTTCAAATTTACATTGTGACGACACATACGTCAAAAGAAGTAATTACCAGAAGTTGACATTTAATTTTGAAAGATCCAAAGATACGGAGTTTGTTCAGAAAATAAAGGCCAGTGTGTACAAATGCAGATGAAGATGATGTTATTGTTTATTTTTATTCCATTCTCAAGAACTTTCAGATATGCATAATTGACAACTGAGGGAGAAATACATGACTTACATTAATACCAGTGGTTGAAACGCGAACAAACAGGCTTGGGCCTATACTAGTTAAATGCGATTCTTTTATTACTTTGCACAGCTGCCCAATTCTACGAAAAAGTGCACAAACAAAATTATCTATAATGACGTTTATGACAGAATTTCATCATGAATCATTAAGTCAGGTGATTAAATTATCTTTGTTGTTGCCAATTTGCATCAAAATTTCAAGCAAGTGAGAATCAGGCGTTTGTTTTCTTCAAAGAATATCTGAATGAGTCGGAGATAAATAGCCAATTAAATTTTCTTCTGACGAAGCCACCCATTGTTTTTACAAAAGTCTAGTTTAACTTTTCTCTCATTTTATGATAATAAAAGTTGGGATTCAAAGAGCACGCAGATGACACAATTTCTTCAGGCTAATGAGAGATTTTCTGAATGAAGATTTGAGAAATGTTTTCAAAATGACCAAACATTTGCTGCATAGTAGCAGTTTTTGGAGGACAAAGAATGCCTTCCTTTTGGGTTTGAAAGTGACTAAGCAGTCGCCCGAACTTTATGTTGAAGCATCAGCTAAACCTATCAAATCTCTTATTTCACTTGCAAGTACCTTTAATGATGTTTCCAAACAAAACATTGAATGTTTAAGGTAAAATAAGGAGCCATTCTGCATGAATCAACAATTCGGTAATAACATTTTGCAACACGATTGAAAAGAGCCTTTACTGAAATAGTATACCCGAATACTCTACTTCAAATTGGGGTGACTGCATTTTTCCTTTAACGTCATAAAGCAGTTGACGAAAGAAAAACAGTTACAAGCAAGGTAATAAAACAAATCGTCTGCTCGAGACATTGTCACGTGTTCGTAAGGGCTGGGTGGGGCAACTTCTTCCCAAAGTTTATGATTTGAAACGAATAACGAGAAATTACAATCAAGGAAAAAACCGTCATAGCTTACTCGAGACATGATCAAGTGGGGCTACATTCCGTAAAAGAAATAATTTGTAACAAGTTTATTGTCAATCAATTAGAACTACTTAAGTACTAGCCTACTAGGCACGTACGATCAGGTTTGTAATTTTACTGTTTCCCACCCATGTATGTTTCAAAATGCAATATTAAGACACGTGTAAATTGTAATGCCCATCTATAGTTGACTTGATAAGAAAGAACATGGTCCTTTTTGGGCTGTTGAGGGACTTAGTCTGCTCTTGAAAAAATAGTACCATTACATGGAAGAGGCAAAGCCGCCTCCGCGGCTGGGTGTCTGAAGGGTGCAAGGAAAATGACTACAGCAATTTCCAGTATTTTACAGAATAATCCATCTACCTTGATCTCATTGGTCTAACTAACATTTTTCCTAAAATTCACATAACTTATTTATTCATAGCAGTTTTCAAGGACTGTGACCAGCTACATAAGTCTAGGGATCTTTGAAAGTTTTATCTTCGAAGAAATCGAAGTAAGCTTAGCTGGTTATATGAAGTGTGGGAGGGACAACTTTATAGACTTGCGTCAAGTCCTCTTAATTAAAATATCTCTCTAATAAAGGAATATTCAAATTTGAATATTATCTAATCAGTAACAGCATGAACGAGAATCTTGTCAACATTTTACAAGGTTTTGCTCAAATAAGGACTGAACTGGTTCAACTAAGCCGCATCTTGTCAAGTTTGAACAAATTCTAGTGAAATCTTTGGACAAGATTTTGCTTCATACCTCTTTTGATTGGATTGCTTTTAAGCTGAAGTTAACAGGCTAACAAGTCAAACTTCCATAAAGAAAGATAAAACAGATCTGCGTGCATTTTGAAGGTACCTTATTATTTTTTTAAACGTGACGACTACGCCGGACTGCCGTCGGAAAATTTGGAACTGTCATCGGTGGGAATTTTCCAGAGAAATTGGCCAGGTGAGAATTGTCCCGGGAAACTGTCCTGCTGGGAATGTGCGGGTGGGAATTGTCCGAGCGAAGTTGTCCAGGAAACCCTTTCTAAATCTTCAGTATTAGGAAAAAACGCAATTCTTCCTTTTAGGGCAAATTTAGTCATCCCTCTTTGAATTGGTATATCCTGGTATTCTATACCTCATGCATGACACGTTTTATGATGTCACAATGTTTTTGTTACTGAATTGTTGACATTCATCCCTGCTTTACTTTTACCTTGCAACAGTTATGCTTTGAAACTCAATAAAAGATTTACTTTTAAAGGCAATGGGCAGTAGCCCCAAACTTGCTCTTATTTGACTTACAAGTACCCGAGAAGATGTTTTTCAATAAAACTTTTACAAACAAACGGTAAAGCAAGGAGTTATTCTCCATGAATTTTACAATTCGGTAACAAAAATATTGACACATGATCAAAACAATCCATTCATGAATTAGTATGACGGGGCATACTAATTCTGATTGGGGTGACTGCATTTTCCCTTCAAGGAAACAGAGAACATTTATAAGATTTAAATTAATTTTCAAAAGGATGTAAGGGCAAATTGCTATCTATTTCCTTTCAAGTAGGTGTTTCATCACCTCAGATACGTTTTCTAATGCTTGGGTATTTTAAATCATTATTGGTGATTACACTTTCATTGCATGGGCAGATCAATGAAATGTGAGATGTACAGTAGGACAGCCTCCATTACACAGTAGCGTCCTCAGCAAGATATGCCCCTGAGCACTTATATTACATGTAGGCATGGGCCTTTGTCTGGATAGTAAATTTTTTAATAGAGGAGGGGCTAGGATTAAATTTGATAGACCCTTTTCCAAATAGAAATAAGTGTACAAAGAATTATGGGATAGAGTCTTGGTAGCCTATGCGTCGTTTTTGTCAATGGCATTTTACTGTGGCCAAAAACGAAGCTTACCAAAACTCTATCCCACAATCCTTTGTAATTGCTTTTTGGAAAAGGTTCTATTTGGAGAAGTTTACCTGCAGTCTGGGAGGAGGAAATTGGATCTCTGGGATAACACGTCCATGCCGTACTTGATGATCTCTTCCCCACTCTTAGCAATAATGAAACACCTTTGTGATGCATATTCGTCCACCAGGTGTTAGTTTAACACTGTAGTATTAAAGTTACATCTCTTTGAAACGATTGCAAGTGTTGATTAAGTGTGATAATGTAACAACAACATCGAGTTAAAAGTAATATGTGGAAAGAATGAAGATATTTTCATCAATTAAGTTGAAGTACAAAAAAAAAACTTAAATAAATCCCCTACAGTTCTCCATAAAACTGTAGAACATTTTTGTAAAATGTATTGCTTTTTTAACGAATGTTTATGAAACAGAAAACAGTTTGTTAAGAGAAAGAGTCCTAGCATTTTCGTAGATATTATTAGACGTTTTCCTTATTTTCATTTTTTAACTCATCACGTTGCTTAGCAACGAAAGCTTAGTCTGGTAGGAGTACATTTCGACAGGCAATATTACAGCATCTACATGTTCTTATACACACGTCATTCAGAAACACAGTGTGCATAAAACTACAGTTACACGGTCATATACGGATCTTGCTGACGCTGCGGCTTTTTATCCGTAAAAAATCCGCAGAATCCGTATCTATCCGTAATGGATCCGTAATTAATCCGCAGAATCCGCAGCATCCGCCAGGATCCGCAGAAATATTTTGAAAATCTCAAAATATTTTTTTAATTTCCTGCGGATAAAAAATCCGTAAAAAATCCGCAATGCATCCGTAATTATCCGCAGCATCCGTAAAAATTAGATGTCACCTGCCGCAATTGTTTTTCATTTAGCGTAAATGTCCGTATTTATCCGTAATTCACCCGCAATTATCCGTATTTCATGGCTAATTTAACGTTTCTGCCCAATTTTTAAGTGATTTTCTGTGGATAAAAATGTGAAATCCGCAGCTTACGTATTTGACCGTGTGACTGTAGCGTGATTTTCTGTGGATAAAAAATATAAAAAAAAAATCCGCAGCATACGTATTTGACCGTGTGACTGTAGCATAAGGGCAGTCGGGATGCTGACCGGTTGCAATTTTCTTGCGGGTAGCTAGGGTGCCCACGTGACCCCTTTAAATACCGATTGCAGCGTCGTGATCTGAAATACAACATATCTAGGCTTCCTACACAGCAGAAAGATGCATTGTAGTACACTAATTTGTCAATACAGTTCAGCAATTACCATGTGAGGAATGCCCAAATATGGGAAAAATTTGGTGTCCTTCTCCGACTCTTGACCCCAGCCCATATTCTGGAAGTTTCCAACAATCTTATTATATACTGGTTTGTTCATAACATATGGGGGCTTAGTAAGAGGGGATGAATTTGGAAGAGAATATACTCATTTGTCCCCATATTTCATTTCTATTCAACTTTTTTATCTGTACTTTGTATAAGGCTATCTCTCCTTTACCTGCAACGTCTGAGCCTATGTGTCATTTTTGATAAAATACATCTTAATAATAATTCAGGCCTTGAAGGGCACTTGTTTAACAACGCTAAGTGACCACGGATGTGGGAGGAGCCTATGACTTATGAACTACAACTTCACGTGGGGTGGCTTACCAACTCAACAATTTAGATCAAATTTGGTTTCTTTTGAAAGGCCAGTTCAGATGGGAAAACCGTAGATTGTTCTTGGATGAAAAACCCACCTTACTTTGACATGGCCGGGAATCGACCCCCGAACCTCCCGGTTGATAAGCTTCATCGCTTCAAATGCCACCGCCGTTATCCACTCGGCCACAGAACCGTCTTCCTCACTTAAATACTGTTTACTTTAACTCGCTCGTTGCATAGGCCTATATACTTTTTTCAAGGTATATAAATATAATAGACCCATTTACATGTGACGTCATGTTGTCACTCCGCCATGTTTGAGGCACTAGTGGAAAACATGTATGTGTATAAAACGCTACACCTATGCAGATGAAGTAGAACGCACACTTCATTTCGTACATCAGTGGCACCACTGTCGACTTATATAAGCGAGTATGGAAATTCACAATCCGGGGATTTTGCTGCACCGACAGATCAAGTTTGCAGATGTTTCCACACAGATACAAATGCTTCGAGCAACTGTTTTCCATTTTTGCCACAATAAAACGTCATACCTTTCAACCTTTTGGTACGAGTTTAAGAGATTTACTTCAACAAGAATTTTTCTTTCAAAAAGAATCTTATTTTACCACAGATTGATGTCGAGACAACCATTGTTTTAATCTAGAAAATTGTGCTTGTTTATACACTATATAAGTCTTGCACAGGCAGGTGCAGTTTCCGTTCCAGCGTTATATTGAATACGGAAGTTACTGAATTCTCTTATTATTGGCCGCTTTGTGTACGCGTGCACATCTGCGCCTCGCTGACAGCCATTAGAAACGTGGCGGAGGTGAAATAGTTTTCTTACTTGTATTGAGAGCTTCCTTGGATAGACAGCAAACGTAAGCTATGATGGTAAAATAATAAAGAGGTTGATCTTATCTGTGATAACTGCTGTCTACCAATGAAAAGGGTAAACAAAGCCAAATTTTCAGGTGAAGACAGTTTACATAAAGATGCATGATACCGCCAAGGCTCATATTCTGCCACACATTATGGTAAAACTTATATCTCCTTTAAGATTATTCATAAACTAAAAGCAATATTTTTATCCTCTTTATGACTACTTTGAAACGCAAAGCAATATTTTAGAAGCAACAGCAAAATTACTTTCAGGCATTTACTCGACGAAAGGAATTAAAATCAACCAATAAGCGGATTATAAAACCAAAAAGTGTTAACTCCTCTAGAGATTTATCTTAAAGAACTTTTGCTTTTCAAAGTTCCCGGGGCACTCCTCTTCTTCAGTTCTATTGAAGAGAAGTGAAGTTGACGAAGAGGTTTCAGGAATGGATTTCATCTCCTTCATGTGTCGCCATTTAGTCTCGAGAGCAGAGGTAGACCTGATGGAGCTGGGTACAATGACAGAATGATGGAATAATTTACGAGTAGACGAGTATATGAGCGCTCGTGAAATGGAGCTTTGGAAGGTTCGCTTTGTTAGGTTTACTTCAGTAATTATCGCCTTAACTGAATAATCCTTTAGGAAAATCATGGTAAAAGACATAAATGCGGGGTCCCCCGGATATTTAAACGTGACGATGAGAAAATGGTGACGGTAATACTCCTTAACATGCATTTAAAGTTGTCGAACAGGTCTTTTTCAAAGAATGAGATCTCCTGCCTAGCACGGAGAGCATACTTGTCTCTCGCAAACATGGATAATGTGGTCGACTTTATCGCAGTCACGCACATACTCTAAATATTTTTGATCGATATTATAAGCCCTTTTTGGTATGTGATACATCTTAAAGGGGCGCATTGAGTTGATATTGAATATGTTGTGACTAGTTTGAAGGAAATTATTGCACGGCAATGCTTCTAATTAGCCTCATTATCCATTTATCATTTCTTATAGTTACCGAAATGTGAAAAATTGTAGTTTGTATCAGAGGCGGCAATCTGTTAATTTTTTTTTTTTTTGGGGGGGGGCACCTGCTTGAGTGTACACTTTGCGCCTCCGGCCAGGGGTACAGGAACCTCCATAGGTCCTCTGTTGGGGTCCAGGGGCGAAGCCCCTGAAGCCACGCGATTTGGTGCATTCTAGAGGACACAGATCACACATGATCTTAAGTTCTCCCCAGTTGCCATTAATAGGCTAATATCACAATTATTCAGATCGAAAATGGGTGTAACAATATTTAGTTATTCTGCATAGGCCTACCTCTAAATATTGGGGGGCATTTGATATTATGTTCCCTCACTAAAAATATTGAGGGGACATATCCCCCGTGATCGCCGCCCAGGATTTGTATGAGTGTATGAGTTTGTAGGTTGAGTTGCCCCTCCAAGCCCTTGATAGACCATCCTCTCTGGAAAATTCCAGATTGTATTTATACAGCTGAAGCCTTGATCACAGCAGGTTGTGTCAATCAAGTTGGTATTAGCTTCACTCATTGGTTGTATTTGAACAGTGGCTGCATATGATTAATACCTAATGGGAAAGGTGTTTGATCATCAATTTGTATAATGAATGATTTTAATCATCAATTACCCTATCATTGCCATTTCAGTTGTGTGTTAGATGTTCAAAATCTCTTAGTTTGACCATTTACCATCAAGATGTGAGTAAAACCCAACATGCGTGACAAAAAGTCATGAAATTCATGAACCAACTCAATAAGCCCCTTTTTGTAACACAACCACAATATGGATTAGCAAATACACACGAAGGATTGTACATGTTTGCTTGTTTATTTTGTATCATAAAACAAAACAGAAAGACCTTATTCAATCAAATCAGAAAGTGAAAATAAATAATATGATCGATAACATTCAATTACCCCAAATAGTTTAAAACATTACAACTATACTTGTGGCAATGACAAGTAATTTTTATGTTATTTTTTAAATAACACTAAAATGATTAAATCAAAGTAAAATAATGAAATGATTTAATACGTTACACTTGATTCTTGATCTGTGACTGTGTGACATAACTCGACATTATATTCAGTAAAAATGTGGTCAAGGGGTCTTTCCTTTTTAAGATTTTTTTTAAATGAAAAGGTGCTTTGACCATGAGCAAATTCAATATGGCACCTGATAGGTTGGGTGAAAGACACACTGATGGTATTACCCAACTATTTTCTGGTTTTTTTTTTTCGAGTATTTATTTCATTTTTGTTATACAAAAAAGTAATAATAAAAAACAGTAGCACAGGGAGCAAGGAACAAGCTGGAAGCTGACGAACTTTTTTCATCTGGCTCTAGACTGAAGGACGATCATACATTTGTCCATAAACATCGTCATACAAATGTTTGAACACCCTTGTTGACAAGATGAAACAGCTAAAAGTTTGAACACCTTCATACATGTTAGACGTTCAAATTTGTTGAGGAAGCAGTCCACACGATCATACGTCTGTCTTTTACCATCGTCATACAAATGCTTGAACACTTGTTGGGAAGATGAAACATGCAGCTAAAAGTTTGAACCCTTCATACATGTTGGAAGTTGTTCAAATTTGTTGGGAACACAGTCCAACAATCATACATTTGTCCATTAGCATCGTTATACAAATGTATGATGATGTTTTTGACCAAATGTATGATCGTGTAGACGGGGCTTGAGGAAAGGAAGTACTTTCAACAACAACTAGAAAATGATCGTAACTGATAGCAAATTTATGTGACTGTGAACTTTATCAATGAAACTTAAACAATAGCTAAAAGGGAAATAGTCACAATTTCCTTTTTACCTCAGACAAAGACATCCTATTCATCTTTTGTTTCACAAAGAGGATTATAGGGACTTGTACAACCCTAAAAATAGGAATTTCCGGATATCTCTATTAACAATTGGTTACTTCACAGATTGGCGCAGATTCAATTAACAGCGTCACTCTGAGAGGCTACCGATTACATATGCAGATGATAAGAATACCCAATCCATAACAGACAGATTAAATTAGGGAGCTACAGAAGGGTGTTGATATGGCCTAACAGCTCCCTGCCTAGATCACGTAAACTCAGATGCACAAAACAATTTTTTTTAATTTTTAATTGGAGGAAGGGATAAATAAACTTATCAGTGAAAATTTTATCAGTGGCGTAGCTAGATACTTTTTGTGGGGGGCGGGGCGGAAGCAAAAATTTCCGACAGATTATTATCTTGAAGTAATGATGTACTATCTAAGCGTAGCGCCACCATCATCTATCGTGTATCGCGCGGAAAAAAGTTAGATTAAAATTTCCCCGAGATTGCCTTAAATGACACTTCCAGGCCTTGTCAGTAACCATTTCGATGTGTAATTTTGCTTAAAACCATAAGAAGTGTTGTAAGTGTTTCAAATGAATTGTTTTTATTTATTTCCGACAGAGACTAGAATTTTCCGACAGAGGCCCTAGGAGGCTTTGTAGGGGGATGAACGCCCCCTGCCCCCCTCTAGCTACGCCACTGAATTTTACTGTCTGGGGCGAAATTGTTGTCTTTTTATTATAAGATTTGTCTACCTGCATGGTATTTGTCGAAAGTGTACCGGACTATTTCCACTGGTGGGGGGGGGGGGAGACTGCAGCACTTTACGGTCAAGTTTAAGATTTACAAAAATATTTGTTTTGTTGTTAACGATGAAAATGTATTTTTGGCCTTTCGCTGGGAGAGTCTAGAGACTTTAGAGTTAGGAGAATCTGTGTAGTAGTAAGGGTTGCTGCTTTGTACATTTTGACTCTCATCGTGCGATGGAATTCAGTGCAGATTCTAAACGCTCCAAAATTAAATTCATGAAGGTTAGGATACATTCAAACCCGTAGCCAAGGAGTGGAGCTTAGGAGGCGGATCCCCCGAAAAATTTCTCCCCTAGAAAATTTGAAGTTACCATTGCCTTAATGCATATTAACACATATTACCCCCTGCAAAATATTTTGCCCCCTGGAACCATTTCGCCACCTTCAGTATCCTGTCTAGCTACAGGCCTGGATACATTTATTCACATAAAGGAGGGCAAATTCAAACAGTTCTTGCAAATGTACATGAGCCAGTCTGATTGTGCAAGAGCACGTACCCAGATCAAGTGGATTGTTTTGAAAACGTCCCTGGTTCAGCGGAGGAGGATTCTCACTTGCGACAGAGTATACAAAGGAGTGTTTGGAAAAGTTTTGCATGCCACTGTAGTATTTTCGCTATTCAGCAAGGGAGAGTTTGTCTTGACCAACTAGTGCAACTGTCTTGCTCGCAAATACATTTAAGTGTGTGGTACAAGTGTGAGTTTGTTGTTATTCTGGACATTTAAAGGGAAATTTTAAGTTCTGCAGAAGGTACAATTAGTGAAAACGTTACACAAAGTGGAAGCTGAGACTAGTTGAAAAGGACGAACTGGTAGGTCCTTGGGGAGAACTGGTCAACACATGGGGGCGAACTGGCCTGTTAGGGGCGAACTGGTCGGGACGAACTGGTACTTAGTAGTGGGACGAAATGACCGCAAACCATCTAGTGGGTTGCCAGGGCCTTGATCGATGTTCCTGACATTTACTGGGTTTTAAACAACTCTCGGTCTACTTTACCTTGGTGGCTGGTCCGCGGACACGCGGATTATGTCTTCGTCAATTTTCAGCCCTAAAAGCAGCCTTGGCACACTACATTGTGTAATTGCGATACAGAACTGACAGTCACGGTACAGCGCTACAATGAACGATGCACAAGGGCGTTTTGAAAAAAAAACCCAACTTGAAGATCATGCAAAAGTTCCTAAGGTCAAAGGAACCATCAAACTGCTTTCTATAACATTCAAAGACCTAGGCTACGGTGTCATAGATAAAAGTCAGCCACGTCAATAAATATAGGGTGTTATATTCTCCCGTATGGAACTTTTCGAAAAAAGAATAAGCCAAAAAGTGACAAGTAGGAACGCAGAACTCAGACTTCTGACCCCATGAAGTGAGAAATGCAAAGAAGTCTTTGAATGCGAAAATGGTCTTGAATATAGATCAACGAGACTTCGCAAGATCATTTGTCCAATTCCCAAGAACTTGGGAGAAACCCCAAAGCGCTGGAACGGTACCCACTGGTTCGTTTCGTTTCGTTTATTTGTTTTCTACATCATTGAAAAGTACCGATACATAATATAATAATTACCAAAATCATAATGAATTAGAAGGAAGTAAAACTTAAAACCCTGAGGGGCTTGTCGAGAGTTTTACTCCCCATAACTACAAAACAAAGGTAACTGACGTAGCTGAGTCGGAAACATAGAAAGCAAAAAGAACAAAGAATAAAAGATATAAAGGCCCGAAAGAACAATTAACTAAACAAAAGTTTGATTTTTCAGGATTCACACAGTAGTCATACACTAAGTTGCGGATTAATATTATAATGGTTCAATTTGACTTTTCTTTTGATCATGGTGTGTGTGTCACTGTGTGACCCCATGTTTGTTGAAATGTTATCTGTATTCGTAAATTTAAGAATTTTACCAGTAAGTGTATATATTACGCGTACCGTTTTGGAGTAATTACGTTTTATAACAAATCTACTTTTCGGTATGCGCAAAGAGATAACGGTTGCGAGCCCGACATTTGCATATCATTGCTTCCACTTTCATGGAAATTTCCTCCCTTTTGGGAAATTATTTTTCCTGATTTTGAAGAAATTTCGGGGTGTTTAAATGGGCGTAAGGAATTTTTGAGAGTTACTCGGAAAATTTTCGGAATTTGAGAGCCCAAGAAACTGTTTTGGAGAGGATGCAGATTCGATAATGTCTGTAAAATTGATGCAAAATGATGTTTCCGTAACTCTTGGACAACAGACGTGTACGAAATCGTAACTGAACAATGTTTGTATGAGAATTTAGGAAATTAGGTTTTGACATGTGGGAGGGTTGAAATATTTGTGATTTTGTGAATCTGAATTTTTTCTGCTCAGCAAACCCATGAACTTGGGAGCCATTGAGTCTATTGAATTCATTGATTAGCCAGGTAGATGGCCAGGGTTGGCATAAATGCCAATATTGAAGCGCGCATGCGCACTTCAATATTAAATGGTATTTGTGGAAGGTGCTACAGACAGTCAATGAGATGGAGGAGTGGCTAATAGTAAACTTTGCTGGAAAATGTGGAGGTTTCATTGTTTGCACGATTCTCGAGTCCTCTGAAAAGTTTTATGTACTAAGTTATCCTGTAACGCTCTCTTCCTCACAGCACCCGTGTTAAGAAAGCAACAAAAGTAAGCGACAGACCAAAACTCTGAATGAGCGACCTGTCTTGGCATTTGGAATCTTCGGCTTTATGTAATTTGTGCCAATTCATGCAGGATGGAAATATTTCTCGTCAAAGTCCCTTACGACACTTCAGGTAACCTTGCTACCTACGTTTAGGAAAGTCATTGACAGTTACTCCACACTAAGTTGACCTTCCTGGAAATCAAAAAGTTAAAACTACCCTCACTGAAGTGGAAACATAACGAATAGTAGCCACGGTCAACTGATATGCATCCTTCTTCTCATATGACACACGTAGAGTAGTTTCTACATATATTGAGTAGCAGATTTATTCAGTAAGACAAAGTTAAAAGGAAATTTGCCCTGATAAATCACCATTACAGGTAGATTTGATGCCCCCGTGCTTAAATTTGATCGATGGGCATCAGCCACACATCAACACACATCAGTACTTAAAAGGAGAAATCCAGCCAACCAAAGCTTATTCTGAAATATTATAGGCCATTGAAAACCGTCCTGATTTCTCTTCTTTGAAAATACCTCCACTAATCCCCCCAAATGTTTTTTTTTATCTCCGAGATAAGCAAAGATAAGCAAGAGGGTTTTGCAAAGTACAACATCAAAAACTTTGGACACAACTTTTTCGTCAGGGTGTAAAGTGGGTGGTACTAAGAATTTTAGAGTGTAGAAATGTGGGAGGAAAAATTTGAAGGGACTTCTGTATGTCACCGCACATTTTCTGGTTGTCGAGTGAACGGAGAAAGTAGAGGAGCAAATACCCACATGCTTCTTGGTGCCATCACTCAAAGGAGAGAAAAATTACTTCTCCCATTCACACAGTAAAAGGTGACTGCATTTGCCCATTAGCCAATGAACAATTAATTTTTAAGAGGTTACAGATTTGTGAGAATTTGATTGGGGATATTTGACTATCCGTCCTACGGATAAAATATTCGTCACGATCCAAATTCGAACCCTGGATCCAAACCCTCATTCCTCAACTAGTCGTCGTTGAGGGAAGATCGTTTGTGCAATCCAAGAGATTCTCAACCAAAAATCAGCTCTAAACCGTCCTAAAAGGAACTTAGGCTGTTGTGCTGTGTCTTCTATCATCTTTTTCTCCCGTTTACCGGCAAACTGCTCTTCAATCTGGTAAGATTTCGTAAAAATTAAGGCGAATTCACCAACCACCTTCATACAACTTGTTAAACACACACACTTAGTGCCTAGGGTGCAGCTCTCGCTGTGCCCTAGGCCTAGGCGAGGAGCAACCAGGCTTAGGCCTAGGCCTTGCCAAGGCCTTGTTTAGGCTCCCCCCCCCCCCCCCGCTGATTCCCCCCCCCCCTTTGCTCTCCTCTCCCCTCGCCCCGTCATGAATCCTAGCCTCAAATCCATTAAGTCGTCCGCGAAAAACTCGCAAATCCGATCCCCTACGCACCTAACCAAGAAAGACTCGTCTCTTAAGCCTACTAAACACTCTAAACCGGCAGCTCAGAGAGCTCTTCAACAGTCCCAATCATCCCTCTCAAAGCCCGCGGCCAAGGCACTTCGGGCCCTTGGCCGCAAACAGTCAAACCCACAAGAGCAAAAACAACGCAATACCCAAGATCCTACTCAATCCGAACCTGAACCTAATGCTCTACCAGCCCTTGACTCTGATCCAGACATGGACAACCTCTCAGTTGATTCAGAGTCTGGTGATGACGACCAAACCATGCCAGTCCCCCTCTCCCCTCTTACCCAAACCCCCGCTGATAGGCCCACTCCCTCCAACTCGCCAGCTGCGAAAAAGACCAAAACCGACCCCACCCCGCCTGCGGCCCCCCACCCCCATGATCACTGAACCAACTGCCCAAACCACCAAACCCCCGCCCAAGCTGCCACCAAAGACCCTCCAGCCCTCCGCCTCACCGGACTCCCTGCACAAATCCTGCAAAAACCCAGTACCCTCCCACAAAACATCCTAAAAGAATTAAAAGATATCCAGTTCATTAAACTTAAAATCACGCAAAATGGCGTCATCATTCAACCTACAGACTACCCGTCGTACAACAGAGCCCTCCGACACCACAAACAGGCATTCGACGGTGCCCTCATCGTCACCCCCCTAGGTCAGCCCCAACCCAATTCCCCACCCAAACCACCTACACATATGATAGTCATTCGTAGTGTCCCCCTTTACATCCCCCTCCCTGAAGTAGAGGAATCACTCCGCGACCTCAAGGTCCCCTTCAACAATCCCACCAGAATCTCTTCAGCTACTACCCGTTTACCCACACCACTAATAAAAGTTTCCATCTCCAACGAGGAAGCTGCCCAAGCCCTCATAGCTGAGGGAATCACCCTCTTTGGCTACCAACATTTCAAATGTGAAGCAGTGCACATCCCACCTAAAGCGACCCAGTGCTACAATTGCCAGCAATTTGGGCACACTCAGATCACCTGTCAGGCTAGCCCCAAGTGTTTTAAATGTGGGGGACCCCACCCTTCCCGCTCCTGCCCCCCTTCCACTGAACGGAAGTGTGCTAATTGCGGGGGTCCCCACACCGCGTCCACCAGAACTTGCCCGGCCTACCGGTTAGCCGCCAAAAACGAGGCCAGCTCCCCCTCCCCCCAGGTAAAGCCACCACCCCCCTCATGTCCATCCCCACCCCCGCCTGGCCCCGGCTCAATCAACCCCCGCCCCAAGCCACCCCTCCATACCCGCCCGCTCCACCTCCTCCCCCTCCCGCTCCCCCCACCCTCCCTCAAGACTTCACCGACAAAATCTGCACCGCCATCGTCCAAACCGCCACCCTCCTGGCCATGCACTTTGCCAAGGTTCTCCCCCTCTCCACCACTGACCTCAGTGCTTCCATCTCTGAAATTCTCAAGAACACCCTTAACTCCACAATAACCCCAACCAGTATTCTCAAAGTTATCACATCCCCGAACCTGTTAGGCCCCCTCCCAAATGGAAATGGCTAATGTTATTGGGCACATTAACATTAGGGGACTCCGTGGGAACAAACATGAACTGCTCCACTTTCTCAAAGCCCATAATGTTGACATTCTGTCTGTCAACGAAACCTTCCTCCGCCGTTCAAGCCCTCCTAGTTTCCCTGGTTACACCCTCATAACCCAGAACCGCCCTGTCCAAAACGGGGGAGGTGTCACCTTCCTAATCAAGAATAATATCCACTTTGACCTCCTTCATAAAAATCATGTCCCCAACGATTATATTTCCATCAAAGTCACCACTACTAATCACCTCCCCTATACCATCACTATTATGTATTGTCCCAACCAGGACGTGCCCCCCCCCCCATAATGACATCTTTGCTCAAATGTCTAACAACTATACCAGGAATCTCTTCCTGGGGGACTTCAATGCTAAACACCCCGCCCTTGGCCATGATACCACTAACAGAAATGGTAACGCCCTAGCTGAGATTGCTAACACTCACGGGCTAATCCTACTTAATGATGACACCCCTACTTACTACTCTAACCAAGGAACCCCCGGAGTCCTTGACCTTGCCCTCTGCTCCCAACTTCTTTCCCCCTCTCTCTTTAACTTCAGTGTACTCCAGGAACTCTCCAGCGATCACCTTCCCTTCCTTATCAACTCCATTAGCCCCCTCTCCACCTCTACCCCTGGCCCTTACAAATTAGCAAATACGAAAAACTACAACCATACGGATTGGAAGGCGTACACTGATGCCCTCTCCCTTCCCCCAGACCCCCCACTCCAGAACACCGCCGACATTGACGCACTAGTTGAAACTCTCACCTTAACTATTCGCACTGCCCTTGACAATAATACCCCAGACCCGAAACCTCCACCCACCCACACGCACTGCACGCTCCCCGGACACATCCTTGCCCACATCCGTAACAAAAACCGTCTACGCAAGGACTATCAACGGACTCGGAATCCCGCGACTAAAAGACTTATCAATAGACTTACAAATGACATTAAACGACTGATCCAGAACCACAGTGCCCAACGCTGGGAGCATGCTTGCAACCAAATTAATGACAATACGCCTCCCCAAATCAGATGGAAAATCTTTAAAAGACTCACTGGGAACGCTAAGAAAACCCCCTATCCCACACTTGTCTCTGGTAACACGTTCGCCAGAACTGACCCAGAAAAAGCTAACCTTTTCAACTTAACCATGGACAACATTCAACGGGACTTAGCTGATCCCAATTTCAATCCTCATACCAAAGCCTTGATTGACAGGGTAGTTGCCCTTAACAACAATGCACTCTCCCCCCTTCCACAAATCCCCCCGGAACCCCCACCAAACAACCTCACAACCCCCTTCACCCCCCTGGAAGTTTATCAGGCCCTCAAACTTAGAAAAAACACTTCTCCGGGTACCGACGGCATCCCCTTTAAAGCCCTCAAGCTTGGACCCCCTCCCTCTTCAACACCCTAGCCAAACTCTACACTGCTTGCCTTCAAGTTGGGTACTTCCCCACCAAGTGGAAAATTGCCAAACTATGCATGCTCCCCAAACCAAACAAGGACCCGAAAAACCCAAAGAATTACCGACCCATCTCTTTGCTTAGTACCCTTGGCAAAACACTGGAACGTGTACTCAAAAACAGACTTTATCCACACCTCGAAGATAATCGCTTTTTTAACCCCTACCAAGCGGGATTCCGCACTAAACGTTCCACGATCGACCAACTTCTCTACTACACCCAGACTGTTATTGAAGGCTTTAATCAACGTAAATTTACTTCCTCCGCATTTCTTGATATAGAAAAAGCATTCGATGCCGTTTGGCACGATGGACTTAAATACAAACTACTTCAACTGCAACTCCCCACTGCAATCGCTAGACTTCTCTCCAGTTTTCTCACCAACCGTACCGTGTGTACCGAAGTTAACGGCCATAGATCGCCCACCTACACCCCCCAAGCCGGAGTCCCTCAGGGCTCCGTCCTCAGTCCCCTTTTGTTCATCATCTTTATGAACGACATTCCTAACCCCCCAATTCACATTAGGCTCTCTCAATTCGCTGATGATATTGCTGTCTGGAGTACTAGCGCCCGACCCTACCTTGCCCTCTCCCGCCTTCAAAACTATCTTGATTCTCTCCAGTCTTATTGTAATAATTGGCGAATTAAACTTAATCCTCAGAAAACCACCTATCTTGTTCACCACCGCCGGGGACGTTACGTCCCCAACGACGTACTCTATGTTCAAAACCACCCAATTGCCCCTTCCCTATCTGCTAAATTTCTCGGTCTCACCCTCACCAGAACCCTCACCTGGACCACCCACTTTTCGGAAGTTCTGCAACGAGCCCGTTTCCGGATCATGCTCCTCCGCAGAGTTGTCGCTAAGGGAAAAGGTTCCCACCCCTCCACCAACGTCAAAATTTACAAGCAATTCATCCGCCCCATCCTTGAGTATGGCTGTCCCGCCACTCTCACCCTCACCAAAACTACCCTCATCAAACTCCAATCCCTCCAAAATACCGCCCTCACCACCGCCCTCAACCTCCCCCGCTCCACTCCCAGCGACTATACTCACGCTCTCACCGCCACCCCCACCATTATCTCCCGCCTTCAAACTCTCGCCACCAACTACATCCACCCCTCCAGACTCCATTACAAGCCCAGACTTTAAAAAAGGGTCCGCAACCTCCAGCGTCGCCCTCAGCCTTTCCCGCTCTACCCCCCTCCCATCAATCTCATCCATCAACTTAACTAACCCCGCCCTCTGAGCTGCCTGCGTATCCTGTCCGACTAGGGTTTCTTTGAACTCCGGCCCCGCCGCATTTTCTGCCCAGAACCCATCCTGCCGACCCGACTTTGGTTTTTTTTTTTCTATTTTTTTTTCCGATTTTATTTCCTCACTTGAGCCATCACCTCTCCAGTCCCCGTCCCGCAGTGCTTCACTGCTAGCCGCCGGCATTCTCTCTTTGCGCCTTCCCCGCCTGCCGCCTCCCTGGCCCGCCGCTGCCGCCTCCTCTCTCCTCTTGCCTGCCGCCTGCCCGTCTCGTGGCCACCGGCTGGTCGCTGTTGGCCTGGCCCTGCCTCTCTGTCTCCTCTGCCAGTCTCACTTCTGCCACCAGGCTTGCTACTCGCCTACCCACCACAATCAACATGTTTCCAAAACAAACTACACAAGGCACACCCACAAACAACCCCACAACTACTACCACGACACTACTGTCTCCACACACAACTTCGCCTTTTACGAAATCTTCCCTTTTCCCCCTGTGTCCGGTCATTCTCAGCCACGAGCTGCTAAATTTCGCCCCCTTTTGATTCTACCAAATTTTTTTTTAAATTCATCCTCTCATCTTTAAATGACAGCCACCAGCTCATAAAGTTCCTAGGAACTAGGCGGGGCTTTGGAGAATTAAACAGGTATCCAAACCCTGAATTTCTCTTGAAGGGTCGCAACATTTTCTGCGAAGACTTCGATATTTTGCGTTTGTTAGCAGCTTACTACGTTTGAACTCTTCTGCAGTTAAGCTTCCCAAACAAAAATGACTCGCAGTGGGAATGAGTTTGAGAAAAAAATATGTTACCCCCCCCCCCTTGTCTCTTCCTTGGAGTCATCTGTATCTGCTCAAGGGTAAAAGTGTGTTCACACCAAAACCGGAATCTGCTGCATTTTGCGGGCGGGAACCGAAGAGAAAATGATTGGTACGTATTTCTATGGAACCTTTCATCCAGAAAATGTGAAAGTTCCATAGAAATACGCACAAGCCAAATGCGTGCGGCTCCAGCCCGCGCAATCGTAGCAGATTTCGGTTTTGGTGTGAACGCACCTTAAAGAGACAATCACCTTTGTTACACCGTGTAATAAAATCGAAAAACTTCATATCACATTGTTAAAAAGTAAATACAGGCAACCTATACAGACAGTGTTATAGTAAACACCTGAGGAAAGATTACTTTTAATTAAATAAATTAAATAAATTACATGAGACGAAACATGTAACATTCTTCAGACACATACATCAAGAAACTGATGTCACTTGGGAGTTGAGAATAATTACATCCGCAGACGTGCGAAAGTGTGTTTACTCTTGTACTCTATAAGCATTCAGAACATTTCGCAAAAATTAAAAATCTCTTTTTATTTGAACACTGAAGTAATTCCATCCCTTACAACTGTAAAAAGGAAATTAAAAGGAGAAAAGAATATTTAAGAATTGAGAAAACAAATGCTCAAAACGAATTATTAGTATAGCACGTACAAGGAGTTAGCCCATGAAAATATATATATATATATATATATATATATATATATATATATATATATATATATATATATATATATATATATATATATGAGAGGTAAACTCATTTGTGCAGACTTCTAGCAAGGCAGGGACGGCCGTTTGCAAAATTTCTAAGATTTTAAGAACCTTCAAACAGTTTCGGTAAGACGTCTTCTTTGACTCATAAATCTTCTACTTCAGGAAATTTGCAAAGTCAAGTATATTTAATAACAGTGAGAAAACACGTGGAAGTATGCAAAACGAATGTTTTAGAGTTATTCTGAAAATTAATAGCAAAGTGATTTTTTTCCTAACGGAAGGTATACACTTGTACAGAAATGTATACAAGGCAAAGTTTCATGATGACGTGAAAGTCAAGTCATTCCCTTATATATGTTTCTTGTTAAAAAAGGCCAAAATTTGCAGTAATTTTTTTACAATTTGCTCAGTATGTTGCACCAAATTGCATCTTAGGACCCTCAATTATTCGACAATTTCCCAAAGGGAAGGGGGAGGGGAAACCCTTCCTTTAGACCCCTCCCCAAGACGGTGGTTCGAAACAATGTTCAGCCCCCCTAGTCTCGAACAGCCTTCTACGCCTATGATGGGTATACTACCGGTAGTTCACATGTGTTCTCATGTATATACTTGGTTATCGCCCATACTACCACAGAGGCTTCAAAGTATACTCAATCATTGCAAGAGGTGGTTTCCCTGTTTCAGCCCCACAACATGTCTCGGGGTTTGATTATTTTTCTTTTGTGACGATCTCAAGGGGCCAAGATTTACAATTACCTCTTCGATTTTGTGTCTTTTCAACGTTCATTGACAAAACGGCGAATAGGAGGAGATGTCCTTTGAATGTCATCGATGGTTTCCGGGGAGTGATATCGGCAATTGGAAATCTTGTTTTTAGTAGAACATGTCATCGGATGGGGGAATGACAAAGCTTGTTACGTTCCTATCGATATACAGATTCTCGTGAAAATGGTATTCTTAGAAGAGGATGATCATTTTTTAGTTGAAGAGTGTAAAAAAGGTTTAAGAGGCGAGAATATGGGTTTTCTTTTTGTACGTTTTAGTATTCTCAGCTTGATACTTATAACATGAGAAAAGAAAAAGAAGACAATTTGTTCACACTAAATCATAAGGAGATCGAAGGAAGGCCCAAAAAATTTTTCAGATCTTCATGCACTTGCAACAGAACACTGCAGAGCTTTTCCCCCCTTTTCTTATGTAGTAATATGTAGTAAGTGGTATGGCGAACTTCTTGGAACAGTGAGAGCAAGGCTCATCCTTACCCACAAGGAAAGTAAGAGCAGACTGGAAATCCTGGACTCTTAAGAAAGTTTCACCAACACTGGTTACGTATGTCAAATTACTGAAATTGGTTCAATTTTCCCCAATAATTGTTGATTAATGGGTAAACCAATAGGTAAGTTAACACTTAATTGGGTAACCAGCCTCTACGATTACCAAATAAACTTAAATATTGGGGAAACTTTACCCAATTTCACTAATTTGACATACGTGACCAGTGTTGGTGAGTTTTTACCCAACTTTTTTCTTTTACAGTGTGGAGAGAAAGTGGGGGTACGGGTAATGAAATGACCAAAACGTTGATGTTCCGTCCATCTTTCAAAATTCTACTCGATGAAAAAAGAAAATATTTTCACAGATATAGAACCATATTTCTGGGATAAGGTTTGCCCGCCCGGCGGACGTGTATTGCTCTGCACCCACACTGAATGCACTCGCAATACCAGCTGGAGTATGTACGTCAAAAGGTGAGTACATATACGACACCTGTTATGAAGATAAGGATAAGGTCAACTTGAGATGATCATTTTTTCGATATATTTCTTATAGACATGTAGGTGCATTTATAAAAGCGCTGGCCCGGGAAGAGAAGCGATTTGCTAGTTTACTTCTTTTCAAATAATGATTCAACTTTTACCTAAACAAACATCGTGTAACGTACCCGCCATGTCAAGACAGGAAAGCTGCAGCTATTTCAGCAAAGCTGCAGCTGCCTCGGGATGCTTTGTTGCTACACACATTTCAAAAAAGAAATGATTTTACTATGGTATTGTATTTTGCTTGGCTCAAGCATGACTCTAGCCGCTGCTGCTCTTCTGAAGCAGGTACAGGCTCGGGGATTTTGATATTGCCGTACGCGATAAATTCAAGCTAGTCTTGTGCTACGTGATTTTACACGACCAGTAAAACTTTTCATTCCAAGAAAAGAAACATCAAATAAAGTTTGCATGATTAAGTTGTGACAAAAACGTGACATTATGTTTACCGTTGTACAACAGTAATATTCGTAATACCATAATTATGAAACTGTAAACCCGAGACCGTAGCTTAATTTCGATATTAGAATAACCTCTTTAGTTCCTTGCCAATTACCCACTACCCTAGAAACTGTTCAAATTAAAGTGATGTGAGTTTTTGTGACAGGAACTTGAGTGCTAAAATAGGTTGCAATAAAAGACTTGGAGTGTAAAGTATATTTGTTTGGTGTGATATACTTTGAAATGACAAGTTCAACCGAAATAACCCAATATAACTGCCCGCGATACATTTTCACACATTAATGACAAAAACACAGCAAGACTCTGGAGAATATGTCACTCTTTTGGAAAAGACTCGTGTCGCCAACTTGACCAAAATATTATTTTTGTCTTTGTAATAAACTGAATACATCATAGGCTAGTGGGAATACACGTTCAGTTGAGTTGTGGCATTATACACACATACACGCACACATGGGAACAGCAAACCGGAATACACACATAGGCGACGACATGGCGGTTGCAAGTGTTAAGTGGACTTGAGTGTAACGTTTGATGGTCTTAATGTCATGTTTTCGAAGAGAAATATTAAGTTTTTCATTATTTCATGACCCAGAATACTTGTAAGAGGAAGCCATCTTGTGCTATTTGAGTCTGAAATGTAGCAGTTTTAGATACATAAACGTATCTAACCTTCGTGATATAAACAAGTCTTCACACCATCATGTTTGAACAGCGTTAAGTGTTTCCAGCTTGAATTGCTCGTCGGTTCAATGACACTCCATTACCCTTCTACAACATCAATTTTGGAGCACGATTCCACAGATAATTTTCCACATTTCTGTCCATTTAGTCGTCTCAAGGTAGCTATCACGTTAGCCACGGTTAATAACTTAATATGACGTTCGGCCACTTGGACTTAATTCTGTCATGAAAAAAATTAGTAAGGAGTTTTTATATGGCCAATCAATTTCCGTGTCGACGCCTAAGGAAGAAACTGAGGCTTTCATACTTGACTGAGACGTTTAGCTACCGTGGTCAGTAAAACACAGTTAAGCACATGAACTCTTCAGAGTCATCTTGTCTGTCATTCTTCGAGAGGTCTAATGAGACCATTATTGTCTTAGCTCTGACCCAATGCACCGTAGAACATTCTACAGTAGTAGAATGCTCAACCTGTAGCCCTTATACAGTGCATCCTTGATGTATTTTAAAATGGAACCTACTGCCGTTGTGCTTGGTGCTCAGGATAAGCAATGGAGTAGGGAAAACAAGCCAGTGAGCCACAACTGGAAAAAGGCCTTGGCCGGCCCCACTTAAACCAATTGGTTAGAAACTGAGCCATAAAACCTCATCTAACTCTAACTCCACCCGAGTTTGAGAAGTTGCGATTCTCGGCTCACCCTTATTATTGACACTTGACTTCTTTAAAGGTAGTCCGAACATGTTGATTCAACCTTAAATGCAAATACCAAGTTCTTAACAAGAGGCTAGACCTATAAGTATACTAAAAAAAAAGAACGTTAAATATGCTCATTTTTCTTGAGAGAGCGAATCCCGCACAATTTGTCGTAAGTGTGTTCAAGTACACATATGTAAGCGAGTTCAAAGTTATTAAATATTTTCACACATCCACCAAATAAAACGACAGTGTAAATTCGTCCCTATATCAACTCATACTTATTTCGAAGATGGCCTAAGTAATTCTGAATGATTGCTTAAGGAATCGATTTTGGTCTCCCGAAGATCGTCATCTTGAGAAACTGGGTCAGGTATAGTGCTAAAATAAATAAACTCCCCCGTTCAAACTAATATCCCTGATTGCGTCTGTTACAGATATATGGAAACAGAAAAGCACATTCCTCTACACGGACGTAACATAATGACTCTAGAGCTGTTACGTGATTGCCTCGTCTCCGTTATCGCCTATCGGACACCGCGAACAGGTACAGAACATTACCGCCAATTCCTTTGAACACCCGTGGGATCTTCGGTAGATAGCACGAAAAACGCAAAATGAATCCGTGCGAGCACGTTTCACATTTCACGATAAGTGAGAAAATCAGAAGGGTGTCCTGGCTCTTCAGAGAGTGGACTTGGAAATGAAAAACAATTTAGTGATTACATGCAGTATGGTTAGATGACATTTCGCACTCATAGGGAAAATTTTCCTTGAAAAGTGCATATTACTTTTTTAAACTCATCAAAATGAAAGTGTATCACCGACATATAGGCAACCAATAGCTGGGCCTAGAAAGTGAATTCTACGAAACGTTGAGAACTCTTCGACAGTCGATATACCTCCAACTCCCACAGAGGGATCGTTTTTTATTTCTTCTTTACTTGTCATTTTCACATGGGTTCAAACATACGCTGGGGGAAGGGCCTAAGACCCATGTACGCTGTTTAAAAATATAATAAATGACGATGAAGTTTTTGCCAAAAGTCATCCTTTTTCACACGTTTTCTCAAAAAAAAATCTGAAGGGCGACAGCTTGGCACAAAGAATATTTTTGTTCCGTATTCTGCTGAAAATGATGTAAAAATTGTTGAGGCTTAATTCACAGATTACGGTATCGCCGAAAACATATTTGTAAAGTAACATGAAGCTTTACATGGCACTTTGATGGCGATCTAAATTTTATTTTGTGCAATCTGTCTCCCACAATTTAGAATTTTCTTAGTTGGAGATATTTATTCAACAAAAAATCAAACAATGAGCAAATTATATACAAAAGAACAGTCATTTTTCATGTGTGTATGTGTTAGGCGGGTGGTGCTTACAATAGCTTACCAGCTATGACGTCACCTCAATCAGTTCAGGAGATTCCCCCTTTGCGGAGCACCTAGTTTTTGAGTGGTGTTCGCTCTTGCTTAACTTTGTCTTTGCTAGGCTGGCTCCCCCGTTTGGGAGAATTTTGGTTTTCTTCCAAACGGGAGAATCTCCCAGACTGACGATACAGCGTACACTGTTGTTGAATTCCGCTAGGACGACAGATCATTTTAACAAGTAACATTACGTGAACTTCCATGACTAAATGAACTTACTTGAACTAATTTTAGCTTGTGTAAGCTTGTCTGTTCACCTTTGCCATGATCTAGTAATACAATCTGACATTATAACATGTTAAATTAAACGGAAAATACACCCCCTCCCATTTGAATTAGTGTAACCCGTCACCCTAATTTAGGAATGGCTCCTATCAATCATTTGACAATGTTTTGTTACTTATTTGTTCAATTCATGCAGAATAACTCCTTGGTGTACTTTCAATTGTCAATATTTTTGTACAGATCCTTATGAAAGATATTTGGGAGCAAAATAAAAGGAGAGCTGACAGATTTAGCAAATTTCGAAAATAAACTTGGGGCGACTGCTTTCTCCCTTTAGGCAGTTAGGAACATCAAATCTGAGTACGTATCTGCAACGGATCGAGAAAATTATGACAGGAAAGCAAATAATTTTCTATTTTGCCTCTGGCATTTGAGATTCTGTTTTTATATTTTGCCTCTGGCATTTGAGAATACTGAAATCTATCAGTAAAAGTGCAGCTTTACTTTGTCAAAAGATGTGTGCTGGTTAATGGTAACAGTTGTAATTCAAATCTCAAATCCCTTCAAGATACTCTGAATGATTAAAGGGATCACTCATTACAGATGCTCCCTCCTGTCCCTTCCTGAAAGCAAGAGTAAGGGGAAGGGGGGCATTTTCCTTTTTTTTTTTTTTTTTTTTTTGAGGCTGATTTTGTAGGGACCTCGCACTCAGACCTCCTCGCGCTATTAGACAATATAAGGGCTGTAACAATTCATCTGAACATATGATAGTAAGGTTACGTCTGTTTTGATAACTCGAATCAAGTCAACGTCCTAGTTCACTATGTTATTTCGGTCAGAGAAACATCTCTAAAATAATCGAGTCGGGTAATTATGGAAAGTCCTGACTCAAGTCGTGACTTTTGAAAACAAGGAAGATAAGTCAACTAACTAAAAAGTATTCCTTGTCCGTGTTAAAGTTTTGCATGGAGGAGAGACTAGCCTCTTGGGGTTTTTCCACTGAGATATGGCAGGGGAAGGTGAGAGGTGAAAGCTATGTTTAATGTACAGGACATGTAAGTTATTTTATCTTAAGGTTCAAATAATGGTAGTAATAATGTTGTAAGATTGTTCGAAATATGTAGCCCAAGCAAAATTTCCACGGCGGATAGTGAAAAGAAATCAGTCTCGGGGAGGTCCCATTGTCGACGTAAAGCTTTCGAAAAATGTGAGATTACAAAAGTGTGTTCTCGACCGTCGTTTAAATGTAAGTGAATGTATTTAAGATCATATGAAGGGTTTATACCCGAAACGCCGTGGATTAAGCACTTCTTACTTTTATCGACCTACACATTTCTATAGTGCTTCGCAGCATTTCGACCTTATATGTATATATATATATATATATATATATGTATATATATACACACATATATATATACACATATATATACACACATATATATACACATATATATATACATATATATATATTAACGTATACCTATAGCATACGTATAGTAATGCTCCCACAGGTTGATCACTCTACAGTTGACTGGTTTACACGGTCACGAATACAAGTATAGGTATACTGTTATCTCGTGTTGAATAGTTTTACCTGGATTCCTCCAAATTAGTATCTTATTTGTTTTTTTTTATTCCATGAACTTCAATACGTAGTGCTAATAAAGTTATTACAACCATGTTATAATTAAACATTTTTTCACCCAGACTGGCTAATTCTCTTTATGAGTTCTAAGACAAAATTAAAAATTAGTGCAACGTAATCGTTCTTTGATAAATAACATTGATGAAATAAAAGCGCCATAGTTTCTATCAGTCTTTCACAATGAGTGCTAAACTTTCACCAACAACAAAAACTATCGAAGCGCAAAGAATTATCCATAAAAGGACAAACTGCTAATCTCAACTGTCTTCCGAAGCGAAAATCCTTGAATGAACCTATGTTCTTTTCTGAACTATTCAAGCGTTGAACTACGTCAAATATTACACACCTTTAGGGGGCGTCAGCCTCCGTTTCATGACTGAATGAGAAAAACAAAGAAAACTCATTATAACAGCCGTTTATTTCATCATGTTGTGATTATTCAATCAGCACGTCATGAGAAATTCGGGGCTATGTTAGGTCGACGGACTCCCCCAAGCATTGTTTTTTCAGACGGACCTTCTAGGGCACAGACGGACAGGAGAAAGAGGATATTCACTTATCTTTTACTGCCGAGGACTTCTTAGCAGAATTAATATGATTGCACTTACATCTTTTAATTTTTTTTTCTTTCTTTGACGGATGAGACAAAATGAATATTGATTGCCTCGCGATATCATATTATTTAAAACTTCCAAAGCTTTTAGCTTTCAATTTGGATCTTTCTAAAAGTTGAAAAGGAAACTCATTTTGGTAAATTTCTAGTCCATCATCTTGAAGATAAGCAGATAAGATTGTGTTATTAATTTGTGTTGATGATTTAAGGGTATTCTGGTGGGGAGAACGACTTTTATCAACTTTCCGAATTTTATTTGTCGCAAATTTTTCGTGAAGGCTTTTACGAGGTATATTCTTTAATGACAGAAGTATTAAACTTTTACGCACAGTAGGCTGTAATTAGTTTTCAGCTATTTTGTCAGAACTCAACGTCTGAGTGTTATGAGTCAGTATATCGCCGATCACAGAAATAGAAAAAAAGGCGAGAGACAAGATTAATGTTAACCCAAACAATAATTTTTCCACCCTATTCCTATTTTACAACGGGTGTATAGGCTTCAGTGATTTGATAGTAATTGAAGCCTCGCTTTACAATGTATGCACGGTGTAGTCTATGTTTACCTTAAAGCCCGGGGGCGGGCGGGAGAAGGGGAGTAGAAGTGCTTTCGTATGTGCTATAAGCCTGCGGGCTGCCATGGCTCTCGTGGAAGAGCTACCAATGGGGCTGGTTCGGCTTAGTCCGCAGGATAAAGTACTAGTCTGCTGAACTAAGATCCATCCAGTATGATCGAACAGACTGTTCTATCTATCTAGCGTATTCCACAGTGTAGAACAGATTCTAAATTTAGAGTGCTGACGATATCGACGTTCTTGCACCTTCGTAATGGATCCACGTGTGGATAAGAAGTATATTGATAACGACAGCTTTGCAAGGAAAGTGCACAATGTTCTCGAAGTCTCGGATCTACGAATTCAGTGGCGGAAGGTCAAAGTACTTTGTGACTCCTTTGCGACCAACAGGGCATTGAATTCAGTCTACAATAAGTTTGAGCTAAGGTTAATAACGGCTTATATACTAAATCTTAAGAATAGAGAAAGGAAACTGGTAGGTTCAGCCTTAAAGATACTAGTATATGTGTAAAATAACCTGCGGCTTTTTCCCCGATTATATGTTGCTACACTTTTCCCTGATTTAGCCAAACATTTTGGTAGAATTCAATTTTTGGAGAAATGATGGCGTTGAGTTTGCTTGAGTAACCAAGACAGACATAAATTTAAAGGTGGTCACTAGTAAAAGATAAAATATGTAAAAAACTGGATTCTTCCTCAGAAGTTAAGGAAAATGCAATTTATCCTTGAATTAGTTGATATCTGTCGTCCGTCATCTTGTCTCTGGAATCATAAAAATATTAGAAATGTGAAAATAGTGAGTGAGGATTATGGAACAAAACTTTCAAAGACTGTGCAGTTAACTTATTTTAGGATTCGAGATTCTTACAGGTTCCTTAATGTTACTTTGAAGATATCTTAATAACCTGTCCATGCATGGACTGGTCCGCAGTCTACTGACCTACAACGTGGGTCGCTTTGTGGCTTCCAGTACTGGGTCAGCAACAAATGCCACTACAAAATAAGGCTTCCTCGTTTTCAACAGGAAGTTGTCAAATAGCAACTCCCTGTTTTCAGCAAGTGTGACTAGTCTCGATCTTTTCAAATTCACGTATATACTCCTTGATCATGGATCCATTCGGTTCCTTTACATCTGTAGTATAAAAATACTTGAATTCAGTATACCACGGCGACGTTATTCACATAGGGTGCTAACGCGGCACTGCCACGGTGCTCACCGATCAAAATACGATGGTTAACTCAGCTGTAGGGAACCAAGTGTGAGATAACCTGGGGGCCCCGGGCTATCCATGGAACAGTTACAACTTCCAACAAGTAAGGCTAACTAGTAAATTGGTTTAATCCGATATAAACAAGCTTATTACTTCAATGTAAGAAATGGAGATAAAAATGATTCCCCTTGTATAAAGAGACCAAATTGATAAAACTTTTGGTCACCTTGTTGTTAGTTAGTAAGTTAGTTAGATGAGATTAAACCAGTGGCGTAGCTAGAGGGGGGCAGGGGGCGGGCCCCCCCCCCCACAAGGCCTCTGTCGGAAATTTCTAGTCTCTGTCGGAAATAAATAAAAACAAGTCATTTGAAACACTTACAACACTTCTTATGCATTTAAGCAGAATTACACACCGATATGTCAACGTGAAAATCAAAAGTCGGTCTCAAAACTGCCCGAAAAGCAAAAAAAAAAAAAAAAAAAAAAAAGGTCCCCAGAATTTCGAACAACTATCAAGATAATAATCTGTCGGATTTTTTTTTTTGCTTTGCGTGTTATATACGCCACTAGATTAGACGACACACCAACACGAACGTGTTATATAGTGTCAACTAGATGAAAAGGTAAAGTTTAAATACGATTTCAAGTACGGTTCAAGTTCAAGTTTGGTTTCAAATACAGCGCAAATACGGTGCAAGTCCTTCCCTTTAGTCGCCTCTTACGACAGGCGGGAAATACTGTGGGCATATTCTACAACCCCCAGCCCACAGGGGGAGGTTACCTTGTTGAATCAGAGATACTACAATGTTAGTCGCCTATGGTGAGTTGGCGAGTGATTTTGTAGAGGCCTGATGTCACTGTCAAAATTTCTTTGTTCCCCCCCCCCCCCCACTGAAGAAATATAGTCAGCTACTTTCAATGACGTCTCAGTTAGGTATCTATCGCGTACCCTGTAAAAGAAGTGCACATAACACTTGTAAATTTTGCAAAATTACATCTGAGACGCGGCTCACATTTTGTGGAGCTTGCATCTCTTCTTTGTACTGAATAATTTTTTCGCAGACTACACTGAGGATGTATTGATCGCAAACGCGATTTTTGTTTGAACTGACACTTTTCTCATAGACCGTCTTATGAATTGTATCGCCCTACCGTGCAAATGAAATGTTTCATGTTTACAGTTGAAAGATCAATACCAGTGCCCCCAACCGTGCTGAAGTCTGTTGAAATATCTTCATAAAACATATAGAAAAGTATATTTGTTCAAAACAAATATAAATATACTCTCCCTCGTGGAAACTTTCGAAACCGATATTTGTAAGGGCATAGATTAGTTAGTTAGATGAGGTTTTACGGCTCAGTTTCAAACCAATTGGTTTAAGTCGGGCCGGCCACGGCGTTTTCTCCAGTTGTGGCTCACTGGCTTATTGTTGAAGCACAGGGCGAAACGAAAATGTCTGATAAGTACCAGCGGATGAGGCCGTGCAAGGTCCGGAAAGTGGGGAAGTGGGGGGTGGCAATATTTTGTCGGGCAATGTTAAGGGGAACTAATTTGTGACACTTCCTAGAAGGGGTGCCCCCGGCAGTTTGCATGTAGAGCATCAAGAAAATTTTCTCCCCAAATGGCTGGCAGATTGCAGGGAAAAGGCGCTTCAGACCTTGTAAGTGCATCAGAATATTCCTCATTTCGAGATTTTATGCTGTAAAAATTTGCGCTAAAATCCACCTGCTCAAAGGGAATGTAAATTAACATGTCTTTACAAGCATGATCTGGGATTGGGGTATTATTCCCAGGGGTGGCGCCAGGATTTGCCCGAAAGAGGGGCCAAGCTCCCCAACGGGGGGGGGGGCAGCAACGCGAGCCCCGGAAAAAGTTGACGGGTCGTCCCAAAGATGTCGTATGCAAAATTTTCGCCCGCGAAGTGCGCCGAAAATTTTAGGGCTTCTGTTGACAAAAAAAAATTAAAATTCGGGGGTTTCATCGAAGAAAATTTGGAAAATTGGGATTTTCATCAAAGAAAATGGGATTTAATTGAAGAATATGAGCTTCCTAACAGTAAAACCACGCAGATCGTCGGGGCGACTGACTGTCGTCGGGTTTTTAATCGTACCCATTCACAGTCCCCGACGAAATTGAAACATCGGGACGGAAGTATGAATTTGGCATGGCAAGTAAGGGAGAACGCTGACACAGTGCATCACTGCATGTTTAACCTGTGAAGCCACGAAAATTGTGAGGGTGCTTCCGCTGTACGGCGAAAAACTGTTCGTTTGGCGTGTCTTTATATGTACATTGTGCATTCAACTTCAGAGGTTAAATGTCACTTTATCCATTTTTCGAAATATTAGGAGTAATGTTTACAACGGGGATAAGTCATAGTGCCTTAATTGATTTGTGTTATACCCCGTGATTTGTTTTATACCCCTGGTAACTTGAAAACTTGTAATGTCTCCTCCAATAACTAAGGCAAAAGTAACTATGTGGTGTTTGTTTACGCACTTTCCTTTGTTGCCGTACAGAGAGACAAATCAATGAGCTCTTCAGTCCACGTAGCCAGACGTCATATTCTCCCTTACTTTAATTTCTATGGACCCTTTTTCCAAATAGCGATTGCAAAGGATTGTGGGATAGAGTTTTGGTACTCGTCGCTTTTGCCAGTGGCATATGCAAGCAATAGACCCTTTTCCAACTAGCCGTTGCAAAGGATTGTAGGATAGAAGTTTGGTACGCCACATTTTTGTCAATGGCATTTACTGTAACCACAATCCTTTGCAATTGCTAGTTGGAAAAGGGTCTATTCCTTGTGTATTTTTCGGAAGCTGAACGCGCTTATTGCTTTGAACGCGCTCATAAAACTGACGTATTTAGAGGAACCCATGGTTACTTATGTGGGTGGTTCAGGGTTCGAATGGGTTTTAAGTTCAAACACCTCTTACAAATCCCCCTTTATTCACCAGTCAAAGAAAAGTAACAACCTATTTGACCAAGAAGTACGAAGGACTTACTTTTTTCTGAAGAAATTACCACAATATCTCCGGTCAAGGAACGTTATAAACTTGAGGCACTTCAATTTTTTGTGTTCGAACTTAGACCCTACTATATCCTATAAAGATGGGCTGTGGACTTCAAATAACTGGTAGTACCTCTGCACTCTTTTTTCTTTTGCGTAAGAACTGATACCCATAGATTAAATGGTGTTCCAAATTATCAAGATCTTTTACAAAGATTATACTTGTGCAAGGCATTTATTTATTATCAAAACGAACTGTGATCAGTACTTCCACAGCAATTTTCCGCTATTTGTAGAGCCAATATGCCAATACGTTTGTATACCAATTTTGAGTTTTGTATCTATGGACTATGGTCAGGAGCGGATCCAGGATTTTGAGAAAGGGGGGGGGGGAGCACACGCCGTCGGCCGAAGGCCGACAAGCGAGCGCCGAAGGAGCGAAGCCACGGCGGGGGGTTTGGGTCCTCCCTCAAGAAAATTTGAATTCTAGATGTGCTTAGATGCGATTTCCCAGCATCTGGGAAGCACATTTTCCATTTTCAATTCGGATATGATGCAAAAAAAGCGTTGGTCAAAAAATCCTTGGTCATCGAAATAAGGGGGTGTGCGCCGGGTGCGCCCCCACCTGGATCCGCGCCTGATGATTGTGATTTCTTTGGTATCGCTGTTCCCTCAACACTTTGCAAAAATTATATCAGTACACATGACTCTAATGGCAGTCATTCTATACTGTCGAAGACTAAGATATTTTCTTTTATGTACCGGTATGCATATTCTTTTTGCTGTAGCCATTGCAAATTTATATTTGCACAAGGAGGACTCATACCACAAGCTCCATTGGACTGCTTTCTCTGAGTTCCTCCTGAGTCATTTTTCATCTCTGTTTGATTTCTGTATATGTTCTTTGCATAAAATCCTGAAAAGTTACTCAAATAAATGTTGAAGAAATTGAAAATTGAATTGATTTACCACCTACCATCTTCGTCCGTAGTTTTGTTGATATATACTCATGATGACAAACAAACATAGGCAAAACCATTCAGTCTTGTCTTTAAATACAGATGTACGAATAATTAGTATTACGTCTACCTATAGAGTCAGATATTATCAAAATATATTGTAATACATGTTGCAAAGACCGAAAGTTAAATCCCTTTATTCCAACTTTCTTCTTTAATGAACATTCCTGGCCTGAAATATCAAATACCGAATCTTACTCACCTAAATGAAAATGGTTGAGATTACGCAACAATTTGTGCATGGTATCACTTTTGTGCTGCTCGAGATTTGTATCTTATACTTGGAATCATGAGCAAACCTACAGGAAAAATCTTTCCGGTTTACCCCAAATTTTGAATATAAGTGTCCTATAACGAATAGGCGAAGGAAGCTCTACTCGGCTGGGGGGAGTGAACGTTCTCTACGACCTCCTTCCTACTGTCCTTCTCTCCCTTTGGAAATTTTTGAAAATGTAGGGTTCTTAGATGCAATTTGGTGCGACATATTGTGTAAATTTGTAGGAAAATTACTGCAAATTTTTGATATTTTTACAGAGGAAAAAAGTAAGGTTTTCGACCTTCCTTGAATTGTGGTATAGGCGTAGGAAGCCGGTGGGGGAGGGGGCTGTGGACTAAATTCCTCAGTCAAAAATGTGGTGCAGCAGAACCCCCTCAATCAAAGGACGAAAACCCCATATTTGTTCCTCTTTAAGAAATGTCAAAAATTTGCAGTATATTTACCTTAAAATTTGTCAAATATGTTGCACCAAATTGCATCTAAGGACCCTCAAATATTCAAAAATTTTCTAAAGGGGAGGGTGACAACCCTTCCCCCAGGAAGGCTATTTGAAACAACGTTCTGCCCGCCAGTCTCTAACAGCTTCCTACTTGGAGGGCGGAAGCATGCTTCTTACGCCTGTATGTTCTCAGTGGCGTAGCCAGGTTTTTTGTCAGGGGGGGCAAGAGCACCAAGATTTCCCCCAATTAGTGATCTGTTTCCTAATAATCAGTGTTCTCCGCAGGTCCAAATTTTGTCCGGTTGCTTTCCTCTGACCTGGCTGATGTGACTGATCGCCGTCCTGGGGGAGGGGTCGGTGTCCCCCTCCCCTTTGGGAAATTTTTGCTCATATAAGGTGGACTAGATGCAAAATGGTGCCACATTTGGTGCTAAATGTAAACTGAATACATCACCAAGAATTCCTATTTTTTTTAGGAAGCTTTTTTTTATCTTGCTTGTCTTCAGGTCTTGGTGAACTTTTCTTGAGTCCTACTGGTAGATCAGAATCACAATGGGTGAAGTACAGTAATTAAGTGAACCCTGGTACACCTTTCCCTTCATCAGTTCACCACATTCACCACAATCAGTCCAAATTTTACGAGGACCTGCCCTTGCAGCAGAGTATAGCACTTGACCACTGACCCATTCTAACAAACTGCATATACCACAATGCTGCTGCTTTAATTATCAAGAAACATTGGAAGTATACCGTACAGTAAAAGGACAGAGTCCCTTGTCAGAGGTCCAGAGATCCCATGCTGTATAAAACAGATAGTAAAACATAACTAGTACAACTATGAGCATGGTGTCATCATTCCATCTCTGAAAACCTTAATGAGGACTGGTTGTGCCAGGGTGGCATATACTTTTAAATAAGTAAAGTGTACTGGTTGAGAAATTTAAAATTTTACCAGATCATGCGCAAATTTCACCATATATTCACTTTCAAAATTTCCCCCAAGATTTTCCAGAGGGGGCAACTCGCCCCCTGTCCCCCCCCCCTGGCTACGCCACTGTATGTTCTTATGATCCAAGTAATTTTAGAGTGTAAATACATATACCTGGGGTACTTAAAGTTAATGCTAGCAGAATGCCTTCAGAAAGACGTTTGTACAGTGAGTCTATTCAATCCACTATTAAAGAGGTGCGTATCACCTCAAACATAATCTGTGATACCCGGGTATAGGTAATTGTAATTGGTGATTTCCTTTTGATTGACATGTATATATCAGTGAAATGTAAGCAGTGAAGCTTCCATCACATAGAGTGTACCCAACAGAATGCTACGTTAGACAATAAAACTACATGTGGCCCTAACCCTGTGTCTAGAATGTGTCAAAGAAGGTGCTTATAAAACTGCCCGCTATTTTTACAAAGGCAAGCAACTGTAATTAAAGCATATACAAAGTCAAAGGCAGAATTATCAAACATACCAATAAATACGGCTATTATTCTGTTAACATTCAACTTCATTAGTCAACAGAAACAAGACAATCTTGATTTAATTTTTTCAGGTAATCGCGTTTTAATCACAGTATTTTTTCGTAAAATAAGTTTTGTTCGTTACGGGAATTTATTCCAATCTTTTTCAGAAAAAACATCCCATTCATAAATAAGAGGAAACCTGAGAAGAGAGTACTTCACGACAACTGTCTTTACATAAACAATTGTGTAGAAAATAAGGTTAAAGATTCACATCTCCTCCTCGCAATTTCACAAGAGAGCAGGTGTTGATAAAAATGGCAATTAGTTGAAATTTTTAGCTCACCTGAACCGCGAAAATGTATTGTGGTGGAGACAGGTGTAACTACGGTACTTCGCACATGACATAAAAGTGATTTAGAAGAAGCGGACCAGTTAAAAAGACAGTTTTGAAAGAAAAGGCATGAATAACGTTGCTGGTAAAATGCATGTATAGACCTGTGAAAGTCATGCTAACCAATTTAATATAGAATGCAGTGAAAATGTGGACTACAGACACAATTCCCATTCAAATGTGGGAAATACAAATACCACTTGACAAGACAGACGTGCTTCCAATCTACATTATGAATAAATATAAGTTACATATGCAAATTTGTGACGTTGACGTGCCTACAAGACATTTGTTATCTATGTTTATTCTAATTTCAAGTGCAGTTGTAGTGTTGACATGCCTGGAGGTGACTAGTTTGTAAATGTCGACATTATTTACAAAACTACATCCGGTTGTGGAGTTTGTTTAAACGTGGGAGTAATGAGGTTAACCTTAGCCACAACTGCCTCCGGGGCACCCTTGGACAAGGTGCACCTGTATTTGCCCAGTGCTTTTTAATTGCTGTTGCCGTTGGGCGTAGTGTTGCCATCGGGTGTAATGTTGCCTTTGGGCGTGGTGTTGCCTTCGGGCGTGTTGTTGCCTTCGGGCGTGGTGTCGTCCTCGGACGTGTGGTAGCCTTTGGGAGTGTGGTTGACGGGTGGGACTTTGTTTTGGGGTGGTTTGTGGTTGTTGGGCTAGGGTGTTGTTTTGGGTTGGCTGCAGTGGCAGTTTCTGAATCTCAGTAGTAACAAAGACTATTTTGTTTCCTGTTGCATGGTGTGTATAGTTTGTTTGGCATTGTGTTTGTGATCCGACAGCGTTTATGTTTGGGTTTGGGGTTCTCCTTTAGTTTCTCAGTGCCTGTTTCTACGTACTTTAAAAGCTCTCACAAAACTGCAGACTGGTTGGAAAGCTATAAACAGCTAATGTTTATAGGACTAACAAAAAATATTGAATCTGTTCAACCAGGCGCGGATCCAAGGCAAAAGGGGATGTACACTTCGTGACGGCGAGCTCAAACCTGTGGGAAGTGGCAGAGCTTGCATATATATAGTCAAGGTGGAGGATTTTGAAATCCCCTCCCCCCGACTAATTAAAGATGAACTCTGCCCCCTTTTCAGGTTTTAAACGTGCTTTTACTTATTCGCTTTACTGACATTGTTTTTGGGTAAAACCATGTAATCGTAACATTTTTGACTTCTAGTTAACAAAATGTTCAAACGGCAGTCATCACTGCCGGTAAGTGCGAAGGATCATTTCCGGCAATTTAGGAGGTATTTAAGCCAAAAGTTTTCTAAACGCTTAATGCCTACCTATGATGATGCTCCACTTAGATCAGTGATTAATTCTAATCTGGGCATGTGGACCGTCAGGAGAACTACAATGCTTTGGGGTGAATTATAAAAAAGAATGAAAATTGGGGTAGGTGGGAATGACAAGAATACTGGAATTCAATCTTATGAACAGACTCGTCTTTTTTCCTATCTTGTTCAATTTGACAGGTACTGATCATAATTGCTGAATAGTTTTTTTCCAAAATTCCAGGGTGGTCATCTGTAACTGAACAATGCCGTAATATGCTTCTTTGAGCACGTCTATCTTGAATTGGCTATATGCCAGGAAATTCCATCTAAGCCTTACAGTGTTTAATGTGCGGCAAAATTTTCCTGGGAGAGGATCTCCTACCATCCATCTCGGTCATTTCGAACATGTATGATCATAACAGTATGATCATTCTGGTAATGAAATATCATTTGCTAGTGCACTTATGTTGATTGAGAGATGCCAGGAACTCTTATTTTCAAAAGTTTCCCAAGCGTGGGGAGGACCCCAGACTCCCCCTTTCACCTCCCTTTTGGACTATACTTGCCTTTCCCCTTTGCGGGTTAAACCCAAGCATCCCTGATACAAAGTGAGCCCCATTTTTTCCGTAAATCTGGATCCGTGCCTGACGGATTACGAACTGAGTGAATTGTGACGTTCGCCGTACCTACCATAGTATGTGAAAGAAGTGATTAAAAAATGCACAGTGCGTTTTTGTAGAAATATCGGGGAGACGGGTGGGTGGAAAAACAGTTGTCACTAAATGACAGGTGGGTGAATCTAAGGTTAAGAGACAATGGCTTCGCTAACTACTTACAACGAAACGCCCCTGGACACCATTCTCGTCCCGTCTGTCAGAACTCCTTGCTCCATCACTGCCTGTGAGCTCCGATGGGGCGAAGTGTTGACAGAGTAGCGTCCAGGCTGGATCAGGGTTAGTTCGAGGATCTGCCCGAGAGGGGCTAACTTCCACGACAGGGGGGGGGGGATTTAAAGTTTCCATTAGCAATTGTTCCGAATGCTTAGTCACCATATACACAACATTTTATCAGTTAAGATCCTGTCCCTGTGTGACGTAAACTAGCATGACTGTCATAGTCATAGCATACTTTGCACAATAAAAAAAAATTGCCATAGCCTTAACAAGTTTACTGCTGATGTAGGTTTTGTCAGGGAATGTAACATGTTAAGTTGCATAGTGCGCGGAGCGCCCTCAGAGTTTTCACGGTTAGATAGAAAAATCTGTCTTTGTTGAGGGCCAAAACAGATGAGCCACACGTCGGTAAGGTTGGCTTTATCAGGGATATATTGAACTGAATCGTATCCACCATTCTGTCCTACAAATAGATCTCTCGAGACATTTACTGTTGGCTGCCGATGGATAAATGGAAGAGAAAAGTTACGTGATTGAGGATGGAAAACTACCAACCTTTACAGGAAACAGCGTATGGTTTATACCGTACGTCGTGTATATACTTGGTTAGTGGATTCTATATTTCAGGCTATGAAACCAAACTATGAAGGAAAAAAAAAACGAATATCTTGCTCCCACGAATTAGCTCGCTGAAATTTTTTAAGGTCGTAATTTTGGATCGTGTTGAAGATTTGGGGCACGGACGGAAGCATCTATAATATACTGACTGAGATCAAAACTAGATCAACTCTCTGGGCGCCTGTCTTCTACAGGGGAAATTAATATTATCGTACCCAACCCGGCTGCCCGATGAAATAGCCGACCGTAATCCTGGCCGCGATTCGCTTACCGTACACCAGGGGTGCCCAACCTTTTTTGACCCAAGATCTACTTTTCAAGCAGCTAACCTCCCGAGATCACAAACATACACTGTCATACAGTTACACATCAAAAACTTTATAATTTTCGTTTTTTCCTACACCCCTCGAGGTCGACTTGGGATCAGTCCGCGGTCTTCTCCTGCCGTACACCATACAACAAATACAGGGCAGGGCCGCCGACCGGGGGGGGGCAGGGTCAATAAATGCCCCGGGGCCCGGGGCAATTTGGGGGCCCGGGGAAATTGGTCATAAAATATGTTATATCACATCGAATTATTTCCTCGTCAACACTACACTTTGGTGAGAGGGGGCCCGCACTGAAATTTTGTACCGGGGCCCGGGTCGGCTGTCTGCAGCTCTGATACAAGGAACAGCTATGCGAACTGTAACGACTAGTTCCCAAACTTTAATATAGTAAGCTACCTAATAATTGCTTGATGATGGGGTGGGGAGTTGCCTTAATTACTTAGGCTAGGCAGAAGGGAACTATGAAAGAAACTGAAACAATGAAGTCTACAGTTCGCATAGTTTGCCAAATATTTAGGGTTCCTTCGTAGAATATGCCTTCAACCTTGAGAGCAAACCAGGTAAGCCTACAGGCGACCGATTGCGCGTCGGAGATCACTTATTTCATTGTACCTATTATGGCACGACTTGACATGTACAAGAGAAGAACAGTGCTATCGGGAATTGATTTCTCGACTTTTACAGAAAACTGTGTTAACTATGCATGTCTTGATATCCCACTTGGTCAGGGGTTACGGTATATATATATATATATATATATATATATATATATATATATATATATATATATATATATATATATATATATATATATATATATATATATATGTATATACATATATACATATATATATATTTATAATTTTTATATATGAAACCAAAGTATGAAAGCAGCCTGAGTACAACTACTGCGAATGAAGCTCGCCGATTTTTTTTTTTTTTTTGGGTAGTAATACTAATAACGAAAGGTTTCCATGAATGCAGTGAAAGGTGTACACGAAGCGCAGCGGAAAATAGCACTTTTGAGAGCATAAACTGTCGGGAAAGTCATCTCACACTACCAGCTGTAGGCCTATAGGCCTAATTATCAGTCATATTGACAGATTGATGGGAAATTCCTGAACGAAAAAGGGTTTATTTTACTTTTGTAAAGAAGAACGTGATAAACTTACATTTCACCATTTTTGGTCGGCCTCAACAAAAGGGGGGGGGGGCACGTGTTCTATTGTGCCACCTCCATGGATCTGCCCCTGGCAACACTCCAAGTCATTAATGTTGGGTAGCTATTGAGAAGCCACAGAACTTTACAGTTGCATCTTCTGATCGGTTTGCCTGCACGGCGGCCGTGTAGCCCGTTTTGTCACATCTATCTGTAACTGTCAGTTTTAGCACACAATCGACGTGGCCATACCGCTATATTCTCAAGAATGGATAAATTGGCAGGTTGTATCATTTATGGCAAAAAGTAAAAAATTGTTCACTCGATATTCTGCAAAGCAGGATATAATGTAATAATTTAGTGAAGTATTTTTAACCCCCAATTAAAGAACCTCAAAGCAGTTCACAATTAAACTGAGAAACTTAGAAGGGGTATTGTTAAATTGTCAATGGCAGTACCTACTTACACACTGATTTGGCGTTCATCGGCGGGATATCTTTTAAGGGAGCTGAGAGCCGTCTGCCCGAGAATAAATTTTGGCAAATCAAAAATTTAGCCAAGTTTTGCAATAATCTGCCCTAGAAATTAGCTGTGCCGCAATTCTAGGGAGAGGCTGCATCCATGGGCGGACTGGGTGCAAAAAGCAACCGAAGCAAAAAATCAGTTGAGCGAGGTTGACCTGCCCAGGCGAAGGATCTCTCTTTAGCGACCTGCCCCAAGCGGCTCAATTGGGGATGGCCACATCCCAACAACGCCCTATCACCATGGCTCGTATGCAACGTATGTTGGTGTTTCTCAAGTAGCTCATTACTGACTCAGCCTGCATGGGCGGCGATCTCGGGGGACAGTGGGACATGTCCCCCATTATTTAAAAAATCACCTATTGACTTGATTTTTCACACAGTAAATTATTTGAAATGGGGTCATGCCCCCCCCCCCAATATTGAGAACAAATCGCCGCCCTGGCAAGTCATTAGTACACTAAAGGTTGCAGGTCCTCTTTGTTACATGTTGCTTTGACTTGCTACAGTAAACCTATCAGTCTTAGACTCAAGACTACCCGGCTTTGAAACGCCTATAAAACTACCGAAACAAAAGTCCGAGAGTTAAGATAATAGCATAAATAATACAATTAAAACATTCATAAATTCACAAAAGGAACACAAGAACTATTACAAAACGGAGGAAGTGATACGTTTAGTAGAATTTAGAAATAAAAAGAAAAGAAGAAAGTAAATTTAACTTCACCCAATAAAACGTAACAAAATATGAAAGCAAATAATACTATTGCCTTATCTTACCCACCCAAAAATCATCTCGCCCTCCTTCAAAACTCTGTCTGGCTACAAGCGTTTGTATTGGAATGGCGGTTACTACTTGTTGCAAATCCCCGTAACGTCCTTGCTGGTGTACGTTTTGTTTAATGTTTCTGTCTTTTTGCACTGGATGTAGGGGCACAGCTCCTAGTCCTCTAGATTCCACCTTAGCCGTTTCTGATTCCACAAATAATGGCACACAATTGAGACTTTTGCCTACCCCCAATGCAAGTAGAAGTCATACGTGGGGTGATGAGTATCTGTCATTAAATAATAACTATGATTCTATAGAGATTTCTCAACAGTTGAGGCGGAGGATAAATTTATCTCCATTTCATCGTAGACACAAAGGCGATGGCGAAGAAATCTTTTAAAATATGTATGTGCACTTCCCATGGGATTTAAATGTAGATTTAGTGCAAAAATGAAAACGCAGTTCATTCAGTACATTACCATTCATCCTTGATTTCTTTTCAAAATCCCCTCAGGAATATCATTAACACAAAATAGGTTAAGCGAGATGCAGCCAATGAAACCCGAATTTGAAGGATTTTCACCTCAGATTTGACCTAAATTTTCGGGTCTCCAAATTTACCTTTTTCCACAAATACATGTGCTTGTGCCGATCATATTGCCTCCTTGGCGCTCGTTGAGGCGAGGTTGTAAAACAACGATGATTGAAATAAGGAAAACAACGTTTGAAGTTCTTTTGTTTTTGTAAGAATTTAGCAGCAATGCAGATTATACCTCAAACAATAAATATCGTCAGGCTAATCGATTACATTTGAATGGCCTGAGAGAAAATCTATAATCTTCGGCCGTGATATGAGCGAAATGCAGGGAATAAGAAAAGATGGAAATTAAAAACGAGGGTGCTAGATCTATGAAAAAGGCTGGAGGGGTAAGGGTGCAATGTTAGTCCACCTCGCACTGGCACACAAAATGACGTCTTTGGTGCATCCGGCAAAGGTATATCTAGGCAAAAGCAAAATAATGAGTGTATGATTCCAAGGTACCTCTAAGATATGCCCTGATGACCTGACGAGATTCCCGTGACAAAGCAATGGGATAGCAACCTCGATTGGTGTGAGTGTGGTGTGCGTTTTGCTTTTTCTAAAGGAAAGATACTGAGTTAGTCGCTGAAAACCTTTGCAAAGCTTTGGCATTTCGCTCACTGATAACAACCTGGTGGAACAGAAAGAAGATGTTAAATGGGCAACGCCTGCATGGCTTGCTTACACTTTTCTGACTTCACGAAGGATCTATTGATTCGATTACATGCCATGCCTGCAGCTCTGAACACTAATACAATGCAGTGGCCTAATTCAGTTAAATTTCGGGAAGTATCTTGCACCGTCCTCTTGATTCAGTACTTACGTAACCACAACGTCCGTTTTATAATTCCTTGCCGAAAAAGTAGTCTTATTCAAGGTTTTTACATTCGTTTTCAGTTTTATCGTATGGTGAGGGCGGTGCCAGATGGGGCCTAGTGGTGTTGGGCAGTGCTGGGCTTTACCAGGCACTTCGGTGTGTCCATCATCCCTGTCTTGAAATTTCGTGTTTACAAGGTTTTCGATTTTTACCTCTGGTAATCTCAAATGACCTCTGACCTCCACCAAAAATAATAGAAACCTTCCTATCAATATGACAAATCTATATTCCAAGTATGGTAAGTAAAAGAAGACAAAAAAAAAGTGTCTTGAATGAGATTCCAAACCGGCCAGCCAGAATGAGAAACGAACACTTTCCACTACATTATCAACAACTTCACATTGCTTATAAGGTAGGTCTATTTCTAATTATGTTATAGTCACAGCATCCTGAACACCTGTTTATAATTAGGTAATTAACATTAGAATTATTAATTAATGTATCAGAGTTATGCTTGTTAAAAGATATGTGTTGTTCTCTATAATTTTGTCCTTCTTGGAATTGTACAAACCCTTTACGGTGGTCATGAAACGACAGCCCACTTCAGTTAACGAGTTTTTCGTAGTTTCATCCTCTAGTGACCTCAGATGGCCTTTGAACTCCTCCGAAACCCGTAGGGGTCTCTCTCTTGATAAATTGACACACCAAGTATAAAAAGTATCCATCATCCCTGTCACTATCTCGAAATATCGTGTTTGCAGGGTTTTCGGTTTTTGACCTATGGTGATCTCAAATGACCTCTGATCTCCACCAAACACAATGAGATGCTTCCCCTTAATATGATAAATATGAAGACCAAGTACAAAAAGTGTCCATCATTCCTACCTTGAGATATCGTGTTTAGACACAAATTTCAAGGTTTTTGTATTTTCAACTCCGGTGACCCCAGACAACTTTTGACCTCTACCTTATACTTTTTGACTATAGCACATCCACGTGACAAGAATTCAAAGTTTCCATGCTTCCTATACCCTGAGGTATCGTGTTTACAAGGCTTTCGGTTACGACGTTTGTTGACCTCACATGACCCCTGAGCTTCGCCAAAATAGGGTGCGTCCTCTTAATATGATAAATCCATATTGCCATCTAAACATATCGTGCTTGCAAGCGTCACCAACCCCCACACACGTGCACACACATACACACATACATACACTAGCCTGCTTGATTGCAAAGATTCCTGTTGCCTTCGGTAAGGGATCAAAAAAGGAACAACCTATAGGCGGCTGCATTGTACTATGAAACATTTCGAGTTACGAGACAACCGTACTTACAAAAATAAAATTCTTTCGGTCCTGTTTTATTAAAAACATTAAAATGTTAGCTAGGCTGTAATGCAGGGGTGGCGCCAGGTGGGGTCGGGGGACTGCTCCTGTCGGGGAAGGCTGACCCCTCGTCAGGAGAAATTTTCCATTTTCGTCTGGGAGAGAATTTTCTTCTAAAAACCCAAAATTTTCTTCAATGCAAACCCAAATATTTCAAGTTTTTTTCTCAATAAAAGCCCAAACTTTAGACGGGCCAATAGTGGCAGAACAATTTTGTGTTTGCATTCCTTCTTCCAACTCATCGCCTTAGTAGGGGCTTCTGGTGGCTGGCCCCGTCGGTTAGCTTCCCCCACTCCGTCGGGCAAATCCAGCGCCACCCTAGCTGTAACGGTGTAATATCCGATCTGCCTCAACCACGTGAGTGACCCAGCCGAGTCTCTTACGGGGTTAAATCCCGTAACTAGGCAGCTCACGGCCTTTTCACAAACCGTAGACACTGTCTGCCACATATCCACTGCCTGCTCAGAACTTCTATATAGGTATTGAATCAAGCCTTGAAGGGTAGTTGTTTTACGACACTGAGCAACCGCAAATGTGGAAACAGCCTATATAGCTTATGAATAACAACTTCACGTCGGGTGGCTAACCAACTCAACAGTTGAGATCAAATTTGGTTTCTTTTGAAAAGCCAGTTCAGATGGAAAAACCGTAGATTACTCTTAGATGAAGAACCCACCTTTACTTTGGCCCGGTCGGGAATCGAACCCCAAACATCCCGATTGCCAAGCTCCATCGCTTCAAATGCCACCACCTTTATCCTCTCGACCACATTCAAAGGAATATGAAGTAGATGTACAAGAAATGTACGCAGTACTGAAAGTGACAATAGTGCTTACTATTCCGAGGGAGCTGTGAAAGCTTACAGCTCCCTGCTATTCCATAATTCCAAATAATTCCCTCATACAAGGTTTGCATTACCTGGAAAACATTCACTTCATAAATATCTACTTTAAGACAAAATGTCAAGCAAACGCAATTCAGAGTCCTATGTATGAAGTTGGCATTCCATAGTGTCACACAGTGGCGTAGCCAGAATTTCTTTGTTAGGGGACAAGGCTTTTCTCAAGGGGGGGGGGAGGGGTGTGCAACCAAAATAAGCTTTTTATGCATTTACCGTACTGAAACCTGGTGCAGTGTGCAGCAACATGTACAATGTACATTGTATGACTATGGTACGGTATATTGATACTGCATGCATGCGGTTGAGTTATGCTTTGACAAATTAGATCAGGGTGCTATATTTCTGATCGTACCTTCCAAATTGCCGAATTGATTAATTGCCAAGCTGGCCATATAAATTTATCAAAGTTTGTATTTAATGTAAATGTCGTATTTTCATCTGCCAAAGAAAACTCATCTCGTTTTTTCCTTTTGAACACATCGCTTGAAATAATTTGGGGGCAAGAATGTCTTACAAAATAATTTTCGGGGGCTACGCCACTAGTGTCACATGCCTGGAACTTAGAGCGTGGTCATACGTGGCGATGGCTATGAAGATGATCACAAATTCACAACAGTGAGAAATGTAACACCTTAAAAGATAAGGCACCGCCAAATTAGTTACATTGGCTAAATGAAGTCAAAATGATGTATGATATGACTTATCAACGTTCTGAACGTTTGTTATAGACTATACCAGTTGAGACTTTTCCTTGTCTTTATTTATCGAACATTTTCACTATCTAACGTTCATTCATCAATACTTTTTGAGAATTGTGGCCTGTTGAAATCTGATGCTTCAGCTCAGAGTTGTAGACTGGAGTCATGCGGCTTTGACTCTAATCAGACTCAAGTCGTTGTTTTTGTGACTTGTGACTTGACATGCAAAAACAGGCATTTACAGTGTACTTGTGACTTGACTTGGACTTGCATTAAGTGACTTATTACCGACGCAAGTCCTAAAGTCATCGTGCTACTCTACTAACTTGAAAAAAAAATCTATTGAAGTGTTTCATGATTCGCAACGAATTCATACTTATCAAAACTATACAGTAATGATTGTTTCCCCGACAGGGTATACTGTTTGACAGTTGTTTGAAATATTGTAGAACTATACAAGAAAGTCTGAACAAATGTCGAATATGTAAAATCGGCTGTTAAGTTGCCTTTTTGGCTGTGTGAAATTCCGTTTACTAAAAAGCCTCTGATTTGATGCAGCAGCACATTATCCAGAATAGGTCTTTTTATGCATGGCTATTAGAAACGTGAGGTAGATGAAATGAGTCTATTGCTTGAACCCATGTTACCGGAAAGTAAATTAATACGCTTCAATTCAATTGAACCTAATTCAAAAAAGCAAAACATAAAATTATAAAATATTTCCGATGGATGGGATCGTATATGTTCTATGTAACCCTGTACAAAATTCTATTAAGTTATTTTTCTTACTACCAAAATGAAAACTGTTCAAATAATGCTCTCATTTTCGTAAGTTGATCGTTATCTAATTCGTTTGTTTAATCTTGGGTATCCATCTAATGCTACCACCTGTTGTATTGTTTAAAATGTCTCAATTACAACGTTATCAATTTTATGTCTTTATTTCAAACTTGACTTAAATGATCAAGAGTATCACGTTAGTTTTCTTATCTCCTCTCACATTTCTCTATGAATAATTGATAAGAGAAATATTTGTTTTCACTTGGTTTCCAGTTTCGGAAACTGTATACCATAATTCTTTTGAATTAAAAGTAGCTTTGGGTTGGAGAGTTCACTGATCGTGGGCCGGAGATCAAATAAAATTAATTGTGTTCGTCACAGGTATAATTGCCTTAAATCTAGCTATGACATTTCCAATTAAAAACAAGTTATACACCGAGAGATAAAAGTTAGATTCTCCTTGAAGTGAATATCACTTCTTAGAATCACCCTGCAAGGTTGTCATATAGGAAAAATAAATTGAATTATTTAATGAGAAGAGGAATTCAAAGCGTCATTGTACGGTTGAACGACCGTTTGGATTGTTTCGAGCCCATAAAACCTTCAATAGCCCGAATGTGTTTGTTCGCTTCTAACCATGTCGGTAATCGCTTTATGGTTTGAAGAAGGAATTGCTCTAGCGATACTGTGTACGATGAATGCTGAGACGGAGCGTGCCGAAAGGGCCTGCCGGAAACATCGAGTGAGGGATTCGAATAAAGTAAATATAATCGCTTACAATCGTATTTTCTGCTGCTATTTCACGTATTGTTTGTTCATTTGGGAACTCGAGGCGAAGAGTAGAAATTGTAAACAGTAATCGATGTGATGGGATTAAAATTCTCATTTAGTCGCAATCTTGACATGATGACCGAAGGCTAAAGTTTCTGCGAATGCACTTCTAGCCTATATTTTTAATTTGTCCTTTCGATGATGCCAGTCAAAATCTTCAGCTTACACTTTAAAAGTTGTTGGGTACTGATGCTGTGCATATACTCGTCCTTTGGGAACAATTTACCCAGAATGAGTAAGTTTTACTCGAGATAAGTAACTTGCATTTGCAGCCAGGTAATTTATTAACCAACTGGAGACCTTTCTACTCAATGGATGAGTACTTGACATAGGTAATAGCCTAACGAAAAAAATGAACTCAATATTGTTTGTAGAGCGTAGCCTAAATTATCTACTTAAAGGCTAGTTCACACTTTGTATGTAAGAGCGATATATATATATATATATATATATATATATATATATATATATATATATATATATATGAAAGGAATACACAAAAAGACTGGTAAAACATGAAGAATCTTTTAGCTTTCGGGACCTCCGGTCCCTTCTTCAGAAACACGTTTAACAACTAAATAGATAAAACGATAGAACAGAAACTTTCAAACGGAGAGAAAAAGCCAGAATAAAAAGATCAAAGGGGCAAAACGTCAAAAGACAAAACTGAAACCTAATGTGATAAACAAGGCAAATAAAAGGAAGTACAAACATAACAATGGTAAGTTAAACCTATACAAAAGAATAAAAATGTAGGCGAAGCACCAACAGAAAGCAAATAAGAAAATAAACAGTGACGGATAAAATGAGGGGACTACGTTTTTCGTTTGCGGCGTTTACCAACAACTTTAGATTTCGAGTGAATGCACATAAGTCTGAGCTAGGTAAATGTGTTAATGACGATTTAAACCCTAACCGTTGTACGGAGCTGTATAAACATCTCAGAGAACATTCCCCTAGTTTCTTTTATGTTCAAATTTGAGATGTTATTTTAGTAGTAATTCAGATCGGGATGCTTGTTTGAATAGGAAAGAAAAAGAATGTATTTGGAACCTAAACTATGTCCACCCGAAGGGGCTTAATGCCAATGATGGCTTTAATTGCCAAAACAGTAAACGCCGCAATCGAAAAACGTAGTCCCCTCATTTTATCCGTCACTGTTTGTTTTCTTATTTGCTTTCTGTTGGTGCTTCGCCTACGTTTTTATTCTTTTGTATAGTTTTAACTTACCATTGTTATGTTAGTACTTCCTTTTATTTGTTTTGTTTATCTCGTTAGGTTTTAGTTCTTACTTTTGACCTTTTAACCCTTTGATCTTTTTATTCTGGCTTTTTGTTCTCCGTTTGAAAGTTTCTGTTCTATCGTTTTATTTATTTAGTTGATAAACGTGTTTCTGAAGAAGGGACCGGAGGTCCCGAAAGCTAAATGATTCTTCATGTTTTACCAGTCTTTGGTGTATTCCTTTTATATTTTTACTGGATTGGTGCTTCTTCTCACAGTGTATATATATATATATATATAATATTTATATATAAATATATATGCACGTAAAATTGGTTCATACTTCAATTTTCTTGCTAAGATAAACAGTGCACTGCACACAGCATAGTGTGCCAGTAGATGTCTACACGGAGAGGCCACGTAAAGTGTGTAAGCAGTTTAATGACTTCTTCTAGGAAGTGTAGAGTCGATTGCTGTAACAATAATTAAGGAAACGTATTCTTGGGCCAAGTAACATATGTCCCCCTTCATCTTGGTAACTGATACTGCTAAGTACTATCGCGCATCTGATATTCACACGGAACTCGAACAAGCGTGATCAACGTTAACTGAGATGGTCCGCCATTGTTGTCGCTTTGATCGTAAGATCGTTCACAGGCGCGGATCCAGACATTTCGAAAGGGGGGGGGCTGAAAGCCCCCTTGAATATTCTCCTAGATTAACATTATGCTAATTTTAGCGTATTTGTTATTGTTAATGTGACGAAAAAGGGGGGCTGAGCCCGGGAAAGCCCCCCCCCCTTGGATTCGCGCCTAGTTCACCTACCAACCAATCAGAATAGTTGTTTCGCTGTTTGTTATTCCTGTACTGCTGTAAACAGATGAAGTAAAATTTGTGTCCAAGAATTTACATTCAGTAGGTTATTAACTGTTTTATAACTTTTTTCTGCCGTCAGCTGGGCAAGGGTGGGGTAGAGGGGGGCAAATATGCCTAGTAATAATCAAGGAATAACAGCCAATAGATTTACCGAGAAATTAAGGCAGGTTCACTTCCAACATTTGTTCACTCTGAAATTAAAGTGTACCTTAAGTCAAAAATTTCGAAAATAAATGTGAGAAATCTTGAAAAGTTAATCCAAATGGTCTAACTCCTATCTTTCTTTGACATTCCTGAGCTGTGATATTTAATGCTGAAGCTTATTCACTCAATTTAAAATGGTAGATTGTGCAATAATTTGTGAAGTCATTCTTGTACTACTCAAATGACCGTCTTTGTTTTTCTCTGTTTTTTTTTTTCGAAAACACTGCACCTTGTGCCAAACTGTGATCGCTGTCTTCCTGCTATAGGGAAAATTGACTATTCAAACAATTTCCGTACAACATGCTTTGCAAGAAAACAGTAAAATTTTTAAGGTCATATAGGCTAAACATTTTAGTTTCAAAAGGAAACGTAGCAGGTAATGTGAGTTGTGCAAGTTATTGCGACTATTTCAAAGTAAGTTAATCAATTTCAACGTTTTATATCCCAGCAAGGGAAGTAAGCTATGAAAATGAGAGTTGGATGAATGAAATTGATCTTCTTACCTCTAAAATATATATTCTTGTAATCCCAGACTTAAAGTACCCGTACAATTTCATGAAAAATGATGAAAATCGGTGAAATTATTTGTGTTATAATACTTTTATTTCAACTGGTGTCGTAAATGCATTGTTTTTCTCTTTTGGTAAAATCATTTGTAGAGAGATAGAAAAGATTTGTTTATGTAATAACTGTTTTAAACTCAGTTTACCTTGTGGTAATGCAGTAGTACTCTCAAATACTTCTGCTGCTTGTACCCCACACAGAAAATTTGTGTTGGTTTTTGTTGTTTTTATTTTGTTTTTGTGGACTTGGACACTGCATAATTTCTTGGGTTTTTGTAATAAGCATGTGTGATGCTTATTATAGAAAGCTCTTTATTAGGGTATACTGGTGGAGAAAGCAACTAGGTTTTAAATATCTAACGATTGATAGGCTATCTAAAAGTTCCGTTGGAATGATTGGGCATAAGCTCCAAGGTTAGTAGGTTACATCTGATGTAAAAGTTAATGGACAATTGTTTCCGCAAACTGAAAATTTAAGAAACAAAGTTTTGCCCCCTAATAATGAAGGGCAAATTATACTTACGCATGTCACTGAAAAATGATAAAGCAGCGTTTTGACGGTGTAAGTTAGGATTCACGTCACATATCAGATTCCGTTGGATACAAATTAAACAATATTCTCGAATTCACAATACCAACGGTAATGGTTTGTTTCCACTCCAAACGGGATGTGCAACGTCAAACTTAACAGCTCTAATATTTCCTACAAGAAATCACCACCACCACTCTCCGTCGTAATGTGGGGAGTACAGCTCATGGTTCCCTCCCTTAATTCATCCACTTAAAGCAACAAGTAAAGCAATATAATATCCCTTGAGCATTTTAGCAAAACACCAAAATCCTCTGTAAAGTAGGCTCCATGGCAGGGATGGCGCCAGGTAGGGGGTGGGTCATGCTCTCCCACCCCCGTCGGAGAAGGCTGTCCCCTGTCAACCTTGATGGGTACGATGAAGCATGCAATCCCCAAAGGCGAACAGTCAACTCGACGGTTTACATTATATTGCTTTCAAAGAAAGCAGATTGTTCCAAAACCCAATAAATCCACAAATTTTCAGATTTTGCTAAACAAACACCCAAATTTTTCACATTTCTTTCATAAAAACTTAAGATTGTTTCTCGCGAAAGCGCGGAAAAATTTTTCTTTTGCGATCCTTCCGGCAACTTATCACCCTTGCCGAATCTTTGGGTTTCTGAACTCTAGAGCGTGTCCCCCAATCGGATTTCCTCATTACTATATTGGACGCAGTAAATCTTGATTTATAAATACCATGTCTTCCATGATGATTACATATCTCAATGCCACACACAATTTATCCTTTCTATTGCTACTTTCAAATGCTGTCTTTTTAAAGATCCTTCTTACAGCTGATGCCGAAGGGCGGAAACCAAAAGTTCATTCCCGAAGGGGTTCTGTTCCCCGAAGGAACTACCGCAAGTCCCTTGGTGGGACACTATGACTTAACGTGAACTTTCTCTCAGCCACCAGACCCTTGGATCCGAGCAACAGTTTATAAACACAACAAGTGGGCATAAAATGTACTTGTAGAGAATTTAGTTGTACTGAGCACTATAAAGTGATGTTATATTTTGTGTCACTTACAAAGCACCAGAACAGCGTTGCATACTGTCCCTTTATTCACAAATTAGTTATCCTAGGCCTAACCTTTTATTTGTTCTTTGACATTACCACATCAACAGGATGTATTCGTTCTTCCGAAAGAATTTAGTTACCTATGCTATTTGATAATCTATTTTGGGATTATCTTCACGTGGCCCCCAAAATGAGATGATAGGCTGCTATATCTCTATTCACGATTGCCCTAGCAAAGAATTATTCTTTCGTTGGTCCTTCACACGGCTACTGCAAAATGGTACGCTATGTCTTCGAACAGAATTTAGCTTGTTCTTCAAAGCAATTACTCTTTAATTTGTGAAGTAAACATGGCAGCAGCTGGGTATGCTATACCAGGCGCGTGTGCAGGATTTTTCTACCCGGAGAGCCACTTGGAGAATTCATAGCGAGATTTTGACACTAGGCGGAGCGCCAGCAAAAATGCCTTCCAGATTGCCATAAATTGCAGTTCCCAAAGGGGAGGTGTGTAGGCCCCAACTCTTAGAGAAATTTTTGTTCATTTAAGGTGTTAAATTGTAAAATGGTGATATCTTTGGCAAATTTTTGCACTGATTATATACCTAGAAATTCTCAACATCTGGCGAAATGTTCTCACTTTTGGCTGGGTGTAAGTGAAAGGGGTGTCGTCTAATGGGAAAGGTCATTTCAATTGCGTGAGGTCAGATTTTAAAATCTCAAGAAACAAACCGAAAACCTGTGAATATGTCAGCAGAGGGATTTGGCTAAACTTATGAACTTCCATATTTTCCATCACAGCTTTCATCAGGCAAGAGGGTAGCAACATCGCACGCGAAGCGCATGGAAAATACTGATGTTATGAAATTTACTACACGTAAATACGAGGAATATGATATCCGTTAATACAGAAGACATACTTACTCCACCACTGAGTCGATTTTAACTTTTTGATATTCGCTTGATTTCGCTCTGAAAAGTGTCGCAGGTCTCCCATTCCCATGCATGCGTCATACTACTATTATTATGTAAAATATACGATGACGACTTAGCGCTTGTGATGTTGAAGTACATGATATTCTTGTGAAGCAAGGGTTTTACTTTTCTTCTTCCTTTTCGTTTTTTTCACTGATAGGCGTAGGAAGCTGGGGCTGTGGGCTAGCCCCTAGTCAAAAATGTGGTGGGGCGGAATTATGCTTTCCGCCCCCTCAATCCAAGGACGAAAACCCCTTATTTGCTTCCTCTGTAAGAAATGTGCTGCAGTAATTTACCTCATAAATGTCCAATATGTTGCACCAAATTGCATCTAAGGACCCTCAAATGTTGAGAAATATTTCCAAAGGTGAGAAGGACCCCCTTCCCTAGGTCCCCCAGGACTGGGATTCGAAACAACGTTCAGCCCACCACTCTCGAACAGCTTCCTACGCCTATGCTTTTACTCTTTATCTTACATTTTCTTTCTTTTCTATTCCTCCTTTTCATTCTCCCTTTCCTTTTTCTCTTTTCTTTTTTCCTTTGTCTATTTTCTTTTCATCAAAGGCGCGCCCCGCAATATCCGCTTGATACCTGCCTGGTTACCGTAAGTCAATAAAAGTGGCTTAGTTGGAGAATGTGAAGCCTATAAAGATACTGAACTCGAGCCCGTGCCAAGCATTTGATGCCCATTTAATAACTTTGCTTAGGCGCGGTTTTGATGAAGTTGCCTAAGGGATAACATGTCGTTGACCCTGTCTTAATGAAGCGCCACTATCAGCTGGCGCATAGCGTTTGGAGCAAATTTTTGCCAAAATGCTGGCCTAGTTTGTAGGAAAAATCACTCTCCAGACCCTTTACTTTGCATTTAAACATGCTTCAACTTGCGATCAACTCTTCTAAGATATTGTTACTTTTGAAAAGTATTTACACATAAAATTGCCTGTTTTGCAACGTGTCAATGGCAGCTCCCTGGTTAATAAAAGCAGACTGTTGCAAGCACTGTGTAATTTTTAAAAGACAATAACTTATGTCAGGCATAGTTTATACAGGGAGCTGTCAATGGCTGCTCCCTGGTTTATGTCTGCTTGTTGTTAGCTTTGTAGCCATAATACAGTTATTCCACATATGCGCCCTTCATTTCAAGCTGCCACAATTCTGAGCTAGCTAAAACGAATGAATACAGTATACAAAGTTTCTCTGTTCCTTTGTCTTATTGAAGGCCTTCAAACTCTGTACTCCATAGCATCTGTAACTATGTAAATTACATGCAAGTACGTCTGATATATAAATACGGTTCTTTGTCAAACACACACATACACACACGCACACGCACACGCACACGCAAAATGAGTCGTCATGGAAATCCCCGAAGATCAGGTAAATCAGCGTAGATGACTAGATCAGGTAAATTAGACTAACCTATACGAAACTATGCAAGAATTTTACGGTCTAATTGTCAAAGATTTAAATACTAACCGAGGTTTTGTGGCTGCCAGATTCACTAAACAGCCATGTTTCTTAATATTTTAATGACCAAAGAACACCGTTTCAAACCCAGCTTGATTTATAGGTGTGCATCCTTTATTGCCGCATCAAATCACCACTTCATATGGACAAGGATAAACTTGGTCGAAACCTTTGCTTGCTCTATGACTCTAGGTATTCCTGTGGATTTCTCGTTAAATCTCGTGGATTTCTCGTTAAGGTCCTCGTCGGCTTTGTAACTTCTTTTGGAAATAGTAATTCCCAAATTTTCGCCTTAAGTGTGTATGTGTGTGTATGGGGGGATAGCCCTCTGGCCTTCTTTGAAATCACAGGGAGTGTGTGTCTTGTCAGTTGGGATCGTGGGTGTAAATATATGCATCTGGAGAATTTTTTCACTTTTCAGGGATACTTTTGCATGCCTGAACCCATCAAGTGGCTCCTAGGGCACGTACCTGTCCCTCCTTATCTAAGTGCACAATTTAGTACTTCTTGGGAAGAAATAGCTTTCTTCATTGCAACTTTCTCACTTTGGGACTTGGAAGCTGTTTTTGCTTAATTCCAATAACAACTCCCCACTGTCAACTTTCAGTGAAATTAAGTTGTTTGGAAGTTGTCTCATTAATATGTAAGTGAGCCTGTTCAATTCGTAATGTAGGCAAATTGTTACTACATCTATTGATATGAGAGAGATATTCCACTTTCGAGAAGATCAAAGCTTTTCCCTCTAGCGCAATTACGATTTAAGTGAGAATTAAAATATTGGCAAAGTAGAGAAATGAAAAGGAAAGGTCTTTTTTTTTTGAAAAGAGAGAAGAGAAAAGAACACTTGTCATAAGGGAAATGAAAGAGTACATTGTATCAATGATCATTGTATTATTGATTAGCGATAATTGTAGAAAAGCCATATTATTGTATTGGTCACAATTTCTGTCAAGCAAATATGAATAGTGTCGTATAATACCATCTGAAATACTGAGAGTGACAACGTACTGGTCATCTACGGCAGATGTCTAAAATCTTCCTGACATAATTTAATTTTCCACTAACAAGGATCTTGAAGAAACGATCCTCTAAAGAGCTAAGATGGGTCCAATATTAAATATAATTAATATAATTTAAATATAATTTTGTTTGCATGGAAGCACTTCCATGATAAAATGTAAGATTGAAACGACATGTGCAAATGGATTAAAGTCTAGTTTAAGTGAAAGAAGAATCGTTACACGATATAATGGTTTATAACTATATTGAATACTTTTTATCTCATCTAATTTATACCATCCAGGCCTGTCTTAAAATCCGATGTGGCAACTACAATGAGGGTATAACATCAAATGACTAAATTCATAAAGTCACAAGAGTTTCATTGCTTCTATTTATAAGAGAAACTAGTCGAGTTCAGTCAAGGGAACCCAACTAAGTTAAATGAAGCCTATGTACTATCCATTTGAAAAACAGTGAAAGCACATAGGCTGCTAACTTTATATTATTCTAAGATGCAATCATTCCTTTATTATGTTTTTCACAGAACTAAAACAAAAAGGTGTACCACGCTATAATATAAAAAATAGTTAAGCTTTCCTATACAACACTTTGTTGCTTTCCTTATGTATTTACCACAAGTAAGCTTAACATTGTAAAACAGTTCCAAAATTTCAACATGGATGTATCCAATATCCATGTCACATATAAAGGGCTGTGTTGCATAATCTCAAAAAATCGGTTCATGCAGTAACTCTGTGCATAAACTAAAGCCAAAATCATCACGATTTACAGAATGTTTATTACTTGTTAAAATTTGTTTTATTGTTTCACTGTTTTCATAGGGGTTCGGGTGATATTAGCCTTTCGCTAAACGAGTTTTCCCTCTAAAGTTGAAATAAAAAATAAAATAAATAAATGTGTAAGTACGAATCGTTCGCGAAATTCTCTCAACGTAACTTGACATAGCTTGAAATGAATATACACCTTGTCATGTATATCTCACAAAAAAGGCAAACGCGTATCGAACGTTATTACCAAACAACGATTCGCTATAAATTTAGTGTTGTTTCGTGTAAAGGGTGCTTTGGGACATTAACGTCCCAAGGGTATGTCGTCATTAAGAAATTAGAAATGTATCTCACCAGCATATGTAACAAAACAGAACTTAAATATATGAGTTGTGAATATTCCAGGGAAAGCGATTTCATTTTGACAAGATGCATTGTCGAGGACTTGACTTTTTCGAAGCTGCTACCAATTTCAAGTGAGATATATTTGGCATGAAAAACGGCCTTTTGGGATATTTCTACTGTGGCAAAGAAAAACAAACTTACAGTTAAAAGCCATGACCTCAAAGGATCATAAGCATAGTCAAAGAACTGTTTAAAGCCATCATCAAGGTGGGTTGCTTAACAGTTTGAACGAAGCTAAACACCTTACTCTCTAAATGTAAAAGAGTGAATTTCACTCTTCGACGGTTGCCTACAGTGACCACTCTTTCTTCGAGTGAAAATTTCACTCTGCTGGGAGTGGTAATTCACTCCAAATGAGTGAATTATCACTCCGGGCAGAGTGGAATTCCACTCGAAACAGAGAGTGGTCACTGTAGGCAATCGTCGAAGAGTGAAATTCACTCTTTTACATTTAGAGAGCACTTTTCTAAATGCGGGAAATCTTAGTCTCATGGATATACAATGATCATCCTTTAGCATCTCACTATATCTTTTCCTAAACTTTCTTCTCCAACTACAACGTAACCTTTAGGCTAATTGATTCATAAAGGATTCAAACAATAAATTTTATAAACTCTTTCCTTAATGTTAGCATTGTAAAAAGTTCGAATACAGGCAAATAATTATCAACGATGACCTAACCTTGTACGGACGCGATTTACCTACCGAAGACAGACAACAAATTAGATCAAACCATGATATAAACTTAAAAAGCATCCTTCTCCGGAACCTTCTCTGCGTTACATAAACAGTTGCAAGTTCTAAAAAGAGCTCAATATCCACATATGAGTACAAAGACCTTACGGTGTGATCCATACTGTGACTGATCTTTTTCTCATCGACGCTTTCAAAGAAAGGTTAAACTCTCCACCGCACTGAGACGTTTTGGATGCTTGTCAAAAGTACTTTTTTGTGTAAAATAATCCAGTTATGGATTTGTAGAAGAGCTCAAGGACTTGAAATAGTTTTTGGAGGAAATTTGGAAGATGGTATCGATTTTTTTTTCTTGATCTTTTTCAAAGTCCAAAACCAGGTGAGGTATATAAATTCATTGTCAAGGTGACAGACTGGTAGAATAAAAACACCCTTTCCATTACTCGAATAGACGAGTGGGGAAACTTCGATTTACAATGCATGCTGGGAAGAAAAGTGTACCATAACAAAGACTGTATGTGCGAGACAGATATTTTGTGTAATCACGCACAACTTTCGAGTTTAAAATACGGTTCTCTAGACATCAATCACGGGTCAAAGAGAACATTCTTTAGGGGAAAGGTTCTTTTTGAAATTAGTCTCCTTAACATGGGCCGAAAAGGTTGGATAATATGGAGAGTAAAATTGTGGAAGACAAAAACAGTTCCTCAAAGCCTTCGTATCCGTGCGAAATATGTCCGTGGACTTGATCTGTGGTACTACATGGTACAGCAAAGTCTTAATTTCCAAACTCGTCTATTGTACTTCTGCAGCGGTTGAATAATATTTTGTTTGTCAACTCGTCAAATGGTGTCAATTTATTTGTCTGTGAATTGTGCTATTATCATTCTACCTGTAATATCTACTTCCGCCTTTATCGTAAGATATGACTGTAAATTTGTGATATATGTTACATTTTATGGAAGCAAAAGCCCTTTTAGCTGGTCCAATTCTTCTGATACTTCTGTATGTATCATGTCGCAACGCTGCTTCAGTCTTTAAAACATTCCCTGCAAGTAAAGAAGTACAAACTATTCTGTATTGTCTACTTCAGGAGCCGGTTTTCAGACCTCACCATTCCATTGTGTAAATGGGGTATATCATGTTATGATGTTACCAACTCCATCCCCTACGGCAGTTCTTTAACAATTCTTCTAAACACGTTGAACAGTTGAAATACAGATTAGATTGTCACAATGCCTGCATGGGCCTTCTGCTTAATAAAAACATTCTAAAGGTCACTGAAAACTGAAAAATGCAGGTTGAAACGACAACGCCCTGTTTTGCGTTTTTGTAAAATTGCAAATGCAGCAAGCTCTGGGTAGCATTTTCGTGAAAGTAGTTTGTGTAAATCAATGGTGTCTTTTAATTTCCTGCTTCATCTCAACTGCATTATATCACATGGTTTTTGCTATGACCATGGCGTAGGAAGCTGTTTTCAGCTGTATGTGGGCTGAACGTTTTATACCGTCACCGGTCTATGGGCAAGGGTATCCCCCTCCTCTTTGGGCATTTGAGGGTCCTTGGATGCAATTTGGTGCTACATTTTATGCAGGCAGCTTTTCGAGTTCATTTATAGCAAAAGTCTGAAATATTATTGAAAATGTTTGATCAATTTTACTCAGTGGACAAAAAAGGGTTTTGATTCTTGAAAAGTCTGGGAAAGCATACTTTAGCCCCACATTTTGGACTGGGAGTTGAGGGCTTTATCCCCGGCCTCCCGTCTAGCCCCTCCCCCACGCTTCCTACACCTATAGTTACAACTGTACACCCATAAGCAATGGCTGTAACGGAAAAGTAAGTATAGAGCAGCTGCCTATTTCAAGGAAAACCAACTCTTAAAGTGGAGTTTGCTAAAGACACAATATTATTATCAAGTTGGGTTTCTAAAGGACTCTTTTTCATAGAACTCAAAATGGCAAGCTGAAGTTTACTATGTAAAATTGCATTGGAATATGTACATGAAGTTCAAACTTCTGCTCAAATTTCTCGGTAGGTTTTGACATGTCTTATTTCAAACTCCCGCGTGTACCTCTACTGTCAAGGTCTCCTTATCAAGAGAACTGGAAGTGTCAATGAATACGTTCCGTACTGATGTAGAACTACGGTCTTTCATATTTTAAATATCTTCTTATTGGTACCTTTCAATAGTCCGCAAGTACTGGAAACTTTACCTCTTGTTAAGATCTCTTCTTCTATGAGATAAGGACAAACAAAACAATATCGCAAAAGATTCAAACCAATCTTACTTCAGAAAATTAAAGTTGCAAGCCCCAAGGAGGTGACACAAAGTCTGTTGACACTGCGCTTTATTTCAAGAGAGAGACATCAAGAAACGAACTTGGTTAAGACAAGCGAGAGGCATTCGCTCCTTCGATCATCCATCATGGAAGATGTGTCTATAGATCCTTTGCCACACTACCGTGAAGGTCGACTAGATTACTCCGCTACATTAGACGATTTCATTACCGATATACATTTCAAAGAATGTCAGAGGGATGTCATCACCTTTTTATTGGCCGTTATTGATGTAAAAAAGTCAATTGAGCGAGTCAGAAACAATGCCAGTTTACATGTAAACATATAGCCTTCGATTGGAATGATCCTCAATCATCCAAAGTGCGGAATGATTTTTAGATTTTAACCGAAGGATGCCTCTGACGTAGATAGGTCCTTGTGGAGTACACATTTGCGTCTGCGGACGTGATGGTCTATCCAAGATAGCATCGATAAGTGCCTGATCAATCATACGTAGTGACTTTTATAAATTTTGTCCACTACATAAAGTGCAAAAATATCTTATCCAACTGCAGAAAATAGTGCTGTGAACAAAAGAATGGAGGGAATATGACCCTAGAAGAATAAAAAAGAAAGAAAAATATTAAAGTAATTTCTCATCGCATGCTACACTTCAAATGGAACCCTTGAAATAAAGTGGTGGCGCTGTAAAGTTAGAAATGTGGCGGTCCGCAGATGCCTGCCATAAAAATCCAGTGCACAGATGTTTAGTACGATAGAAACATGGAGTTATTAACGACTCTTTAGATGTTTCTTCCATTATCTGGGCGAGATGAGGATTTTTGTTTGAAGAGCTGCCTAAAAGCTCATTTCCAGTTTAATATATATGTTTTATCTAAAGCTTCAATCCACTCTCCCTGTAAGTACCTCGGTGGATGCTCCGGACGATAGAAATTAAAGAATACAGAAACAATAGTAGATCCTATGCATTAAAATCAAGATGACCTCGTTTTAGAGGACAACGAATGAAGCTTCCTAAATAAGGTACACGACTTTTGTACACATACGGTACTGTATATTAGACGTGGCCTTCGCACGCGCACGTAGACTTTAAGGCGCGTATCCAACTAAGCTGTCTGTATTCTGTTTGTGTAAGTTGCAATAATACGAGCTTACCTCAACGGAGGGCGCACTTTCTGTTCTGTGACGTCACATGCATAAGGTATATTCATCCCATAATTTTTATCTCATCTCCCTTCATGTAATGTGTGGTAGACTATTGGTTAGGGCGTTGGACTTGCGATCCAAGGATTGCGAGTTCGAGTCCTGTCGGGTTCATTACGTCATGTCCTTGGGCAAGATGCTTTATCTCAATTGTCTTTCCACTCAGGGGTTAAATCATAGGAACCTTTGAGGTAACTTGTCATTTGGCTCTGATTTACTGGGTTTCTGCTGACCAGGGGTAATATTTTTGTGAAGCGCTTTGAGACCTCGGTGAAAAAGCGCTTTATAAAAACCAATAATCATCATCATCATCATCATCATCATCATCATCATCATCATCATCATCATCATCATCGTCATCACTATTCGTCGACGTCATGTGTCCAAGCGCACGTGTGCGTGTCTTATCAAAAAAGTGTTTCGCGAACTCCTCCTAAAGCGTACGTCCTATGAAGTTCAAACTTGGTGGATTAGTACTGACCATGTAAACACGTGCATGCTTAATTGATGACGTCATAGGTCTAAGATCAAATTTGCTAAACATTGGGTTCTTGTCATTATTTTCCAATCAGTATGTAATAAAGTTTTTATACATGCTTTGCTAGGACTGATAAGAGAATTTTGAATATAGTGGTTTTTGTTTGGTAAGTGGTGTGGTCAAAGCTCAAAATGTAGGTCAATTGTCATATTTGCCAGTTTTGCAAAAAGGTGTGCCACGAACTCCTCCTAAACCGTACGACAGATGAAGTTCAAACTTGGTGGGTAAGCTCCTGCCATGAAAAATCGTGCATGCTTAGGTCAAAGGTCAAATTTGCATTAAATTGGGTTTTCTGCCACTATTTGTCGATCAGTTTGTTAGAAAAAGTAATAAAACCACATGATATGCTAAGAATGATAAGATAACTTTTAAAAAAGTTTTCTGGTTGCTAAGGGTGAGTCCGGTGAAGTTCAAAATTGGTGGGTAGGTACCTGACCATGAAAACTCCTGCATGTATATTTGAAGACATCATGGGTAAAAGGTCAAATTTGCTAAACATTGGGTTTTATGCCATTATTCGCCAATCGAAATGCTTGAAAAAGGAATAAAACCACATGATATGCTAGGTTTGATAAGATATTTTTTAAAATAGTTTTTCGGTTCTTTCTAAGGGTGGGGTCAAAGCTCAAAGTTTAAATCAAAGGTCACACATGCTTAAAGTAGCATGCATAATCGTTGCCGTCATATGTCGAAAATCAAGAGGTCAAAGTTCAAATGAGTTAAAATTGGTTTTTACCCATTCTTGCATCACAGTATGTTCATGGGCGGCTCTAAGAAATTTTGTTTGGGGGGGGGGGCAAACTCAAGTCCGTATTCAGGGAGGTTCGGAAGACCCCCCTAGCAATATTAATGGCCAGCTCCGGATAGTGATATAGCCTCAACAGGAGTATGCATAGGCGTAGGTGCCCAAGTTGATGGGGGGGGGGGGGCTGTAACGATCTGCCCGAAAGATAGAAACAAAAATTTCCGAGCGCTCCGCGCGCGTCCTAAATGTTAATGTACATATCATATAGGCATGCGTCCCTTATCACACCGCATGCCAATTACATACAATAATTTGCCACGTTACTAGCTATTTCATATTGGTTATAATTCTGGGGAAACTCGTTACAAAAATGCTGCTAATAATCAGTGGTGTAGCCAAGATTTCTCTTTTATGGGGGTGGGCAAGCACTATGTTGTGTGATCGCCGGCCTGGGGGAGGGGTCTAAGGGGAGGGGGTGTCCCCCTCCCCTTTGAAAATTTTTGAAAAAATTAGGTGTCCATACATGCAATCTGGTGCCACATATGCTACCTTTGAAGTAAAATTTTGTGTTTTAGTTTAAGGTACAAAAGAAAATCGGCGTCAGTGACGGGGACATGGCCTAATGGCTCCTCAAATACACCACTGATAAGTATAATATATAAGTTTAACCAATTAAAAACACACTAAAGGAATTAATACCGAATATATAGGTACTGGTGCAATCCAAATCAGAACTATGTTTTAATTACCAAGGAAGTTTTTTTTAAAGTATCGACTTCCGTTAAGCTACATATTGCATTATTTTTCTTTCAGGAGGTGCCCGAAATATTCTCAGAATATTGCCCGAATTTTCACAAAAATATTTTGTTGGTGGAGCTGCAGCCCCAGCCCCCTGCCTCCTACGCCTATAGGAGTATGGTTATTATTATGTATTACAGCGATGCTCCATGTAGTCTTCAAAAGCTCTTCACAAACCATTTCAGGCATTTAGTCATGAGAAGACTACTTTAAAAATAAATACAACCATATCAACCGATGGCTACCGTACTACCATAGGGGTGGAGTAAGAGCCAGGTGAAATGGGCAAAGCGGATTGATCCATTTGTATAAAATGAGCCCCACCTTTAAATATTTTGTTGTTTCTTTCATTGTGCCACAATATGTTTCAGTTTTGCCAAGAAGCCATGATGTTGGTTTTCTGGATTGTTTTCATAAACTAACGAAAATTTCGAGCATGAAGACACTTGAAAACGATGAAATGATAGCACTAGGATTTTGGATCTCAGTACCGTTCCGAAACGAATTTTTTACAGGGGGAGGGGAATTCCCCTAACTCAGAACGACGTCTCATCCTATATACAAATAGCTAGGCCACTAGTCAAAAGTCTCATCACACTGAGCTTAGATTGACAGTTTGGTGTGTTTATTTCAAATCAATTGAAACGGTATTTACCCTTAGCACAGAGGTGGAGAACCTTTTGCTTATAACAGGCCATTTGACAGTCATAAGACCGCTCGTGGGCCAACGGCGCTGTCAATTTGGACAAGGGAAGGAAAACCTCTCCTTTTATGGGAAACACAATACTTTTAGAATTCATGCCCGTTACAACTTTTTGTAGACAGATACCTATGCTAATCTGGCCAGGTGACACCCTGGCAAAACTGCTTTTAGTCGTGGATGATAATCAACACGGCTAATGGGTTGTGTGTCTAATGACCCCGAAAGCTCTGAAGTGTCTGCAAAACTATGGGCATTTAACTCCAGCATTACCGTTACACTCTGTAAATGACATTATGATGCCTAAGCTAATCAGATTACAAATATCACGTTGTGATATTTGTGATCATTTATTTGATTACCTTAGCTCGCACTAACGGCAGGTCCATTTGTGATGTCTGAAGTATATATACGGTAGTAGCAAACAAGCAATTGAGAAAACGCGCGCGAAGCGCGCAGAAAAAATGGCGTTTTGAAAGCACTTTATTAATGTTTAACCTTCGCATTGCATTGGAAAGTTATTCACTCCTTTAATTTTAAGCCCACTCAAGGAAAAGGGAGGGCCTAACTCATCTCGAATTAAATGTTTTTTATTTATTATTTTTATTTTTGAAAATTGAAGACCATGCTTTGCAAACTTTTTTTTTTTTGGGGGGGGGCAAGTGCCCCCACGTGCCCCTATGGCGAGCCGCTAATGAGTATATTAGAGTATGGAACAGTATGAAATTTCTTTACCCCAAGGATGCAGAGAATTTGAGGGAAATGAAATTTGCAACTCCAGAGATTGCCTCTTTGTTTTCTTTTGTTAAAGGATTGTTAAGAAAATCGTAATCATATAGGAGGATCTGTCATGATTAATTAAAGATGGACCATTTTGTTTATTTATGAGTGACATAGTGATCTCATCTGCCAACCACCCAAAGACAGATCAAATAGCAACCAAGTCAAACTCTTAATTTCACCTTCTAATCCTACATTATTAAACTGATTAAACTCTTGCATTAAATCGCCATATATAAGATAAGATAAGATAAGATAAGACAAGACAAGACAAGACAAGACAAGACAAGACAAGACAAGACAAGACAAGACAAGACAAGACAAGACAAGACAAGACAAGACAAGACAAGACAAGACAAGACAAGACAAGACAAGACAAGACAAGATAAGATAAGATCAACTTTATTAAACCCCACAAGGGTAACTGAATGCTCGCATAAAACAGTACAAAAACACTAAAATTACAAAATGTATACATGCAGACAACATTAAGATAATAAAAGAAGGAAATACGAGAAAGTAAAAATATAAAGCAATAGGAACCACTGGCAAGTAAAAGCGTTGAAAGTAAGATAAGGAAATAAAGACAAACATGAAAACAACAGTACGAAAATAAAAGAAGATAAAAGAAGGAACTAAGAGAAAGTAAAAATATAAGATAAGCAAGTAAAGACAAACATGTAAACAACAGTACGAAAATAAAAGAAGATAAAAGAAGGAACTAAGAGAAAGTAAAAATATAAGCAATAGGAACCAACCAGGCAATAACTAGCGTTTGAAAGTAAGATTATGAAATTTAATACATTGAGGTATGAAAGAGGAGAGGTGTCGATTAGTACTGGAGTAGGGTAATCTCATTCTGCCACTTCTAGGAATAACCGCATTATGTAAAATCACACTAAGTGGATGGCAATTGTCTTGGATAATCTTTAGTAATTTCGTCCCTAAACGCCGTTGATAGGACGTGGCCAGTGATGGTTGGACTTCCCCTATTAAGCGACTAGCTTGTCTAATAATAGCATCTATTGCATTTTTGTCTTCAGTGCGTGTATTCCCACCCCACGATAAAAGATTATATTGCCACACCCCACAGATAACTTAATTATAAAACATGGCAAGAATATTTTTATTTACATTAAATTTGTTCATAATACGCATACAATACATTCTAGGGCTGAATCAACGATTGCTTACGTCAGCAGAACAATACGACCATCTTATTTTCACTCCTTTTGTATGTTGTGAAAGTTGTAACACCTACTACAAAATGAAATGGGTTAACTGGGTAAGGTGCGTGAGCATTACACTCTTTGGAAAACATAAACAGGGAAGCACATCATATATTGTGAAACAGAAGTTCCCGAAATGGTGTGAAACCGTCTAAAGGGAACTCATTCGTCAATAAAAGTGTTTCTTAAACAAGAATAAAACGCACAAGAGAAGCTCTAACCGATTTTTACGCAGACAATAAGGACCAACCAGAAGCATGATTCTGGTGTTTACAATTTTGGCACGAACATACAAAGTAAACTTATACACCAGTTTTCTTTTCCGCAGCTATTAAAATTTCTGCAATACGAACGACCGGGTAGGATGACATATAGATTACATTGCAACATGATTAAGATCTTTCTCAAGTTGATGGGGACATTTAGGGGAAAAAAGTCATTAGACACCTCTGAACAAACATTACTAAAATCATGGATTTCTGTGAAAACTTGGTTTGTCTTTATATAACCAATAACTTAAAGCCAGGGGCGGGATTTGATGTCTGAAAGTGAGGGGGAGGGGGGAAGGCTGGGCGGACTGTCAAGCGGTGCCCAAGGCGCCACGGGAGCGTGAAGCGCTCCCCCTTATGGCATGGGGTCCAGAGGCCCGCCTGGGGGTCTCTGGTGGGTCCAGGGGCAGAACCCCGGTGGGGGTCCAGGGGGAGAAGCCCCCCGGGAGCTCTCTGGTATTTACAAATTGTAGGCATTAAAATGATGCATTGTAGCTTCAACTTCAAGTGACATAAGGTTGGCACTTAATAGATCACAAAAATCACAATTTAACTTTTTTCGATAACATTCTTACTCGGTAACAGTCAGACAGGATCGATAATGCAGAGGGCTTGAGGAAGGAGGGAGAGAATGGATTATTTTGAGGGTTTCCCGGGGCTTTGGAACAATAATTTTAAGAATGGGAGATGTAGTATTCAGAGGGGGTGCGCGCGAAGCGCTCTGCAAAAAATCTCATTTTCAGACTATTTTTAGCGATAGGCCTATGAGTAATAGGAAAGATAAGAAGAGTGTCCTCAAGAAGCTAGAGGGCCCCCTTCCATAAGCGCCTGTCCCTTATTGCGTAGCCGGATTTTGCACTTTCCGTGCCTTACAACTTGCATCTCAACAATCTTTAAAGAGTGCGAAGCTATGAGAAGCAAGATGTTCCACAGGAAATAATTTCGAAAGGCCAAAGCAATATAAAACTGGTGCGCGCGAAGCGCGCCGAAAAAACAGCGTTGAGACAGCGTTTGAGACTTTAAGTTCTAGCCTATTGTTTTTCTTTAGTTTTAAACAGGCGCGGATCCAGACATTTGGAAAAGGGGGTCTGAAAGTCCCCTTGAGTATTCTCCTAGATTAAATTATGCTAATCTTCACGTATTTGCTATTGTTGATGTGGCGAAAAAGGGGGGACAGAGCCCGGGAAAGCCCACCTTGGATCCGCGCCTATTAAATGCAGTATTCTCGTTGCATAAAAATTTTCCCTATTTCCCCGGGTGCCTGTTCTTTCCATAGAACAGAGTATATGAACCTAGATCCTGCTATATGGTTCTGTCTGTCATGTTTCATTTTGTCGATGGTCTTGGAAAAGTCCTCCTCAAAGTTTGCCGCTTGGCGGACGTGTATTAATCCTGCACCTACATCGGCTGCACTCGTAATACCAACTTCCGCAAACTTGAGTATTAGAGTATGTAAGTCAAAAGAGGAGTACATATTCGACACTTGCTATGAAGGTAACCCTCACTTTTGTTATTGTGAAAAATAAGTTAGTGTTGATTTTGAGGGTTACAGACTATTTGATACTTTAAAAAGTCAATGAAATGTTTTATTGAAGGCTGCATCTGTGGAAGTTGTGGTCGGCGAAGCCTTTAACCGTAAGCGCCGAAGGGGCGAAGCCGGAGGCTGTGGACTGAGGGTTCTCCCCGAGAAGTTGTTCTTAAATTTGGCGGTTTTTGCCGCCATTCTGGACCATTTCCTGAGAAACTCCTATTACCACCGGGTGTAATTTGAAATGCTAATGAAATAGTTTTCTTATGACGATGATGCAAATTAAGATAGTAACCGTCAGTCAATTTGCTGAGGATGGTGGTAGTTGATGAGGAAAGTAAACAGCAACAGGTGTGGCGAAGATTTTGGAAATAGTAATCTACTCAAGCTGCCCTACAGAAAGTAATACGAGGCAATTCCACCTAAGTTTGCCTACGCGCACAGCCTGAGTACAGCAGTACTAATGAGAATTCGATTTATATAAGGAAAATTGCGACTCCCTTCACATGGGTAGGGTTTGGGACTTTGTTTGCAAGGACCATGGTGCATTTTGTGACGTACTGAGCTTCAAGTCACAATAGTGTGGAGCGTAGGAGAAAAGGAATGTTAAGGCGCCAGACAAAATTTTCAATTGTATTAGTCAGTTTTCTCTAGGGGTGCACGGGAAGCGCGCCGAAAAAATCTTCCTAGCATTTTAATGGCTTTTGATATTAATGTTTTTCTTCATTTAACACTGAAAAATGTTACTCGTGATAGACTATTAAAACTTCTCTTTTAATTTCTCTGGTCTCACTTCCTTTCGCTCATTTTTTATCATTTTTATTTTTTAAGCTCTGGAAAAAGTAGGGGAGGGCAAGTGCCCCCGTGCCCCCCGTAATCCCTCCTATGCTTAAAGCCCCAATTTCCTTCTCCCTGACACTTGAAATTCCCCTAAGTTTTCTTCACGTTCCTCTTCCAATTTAAAAAAATGCCGTCTTTAGCACTTACAGAACTATGGCTTCGGCCCACTTGTAGTTGCCTCAAGCTCTTTTCTGCAGAATTACACTACTGTGTGTGATAGAATACATCTACACAACAACACATCTAACTTTCAGTTATCTGCACAATGAAAATTTCAGATTCTCGGATATTACAAAGTGCATTTGGAATGATGCAAGTGCTAACAACGTATGGTTTAGCTATGGCATGGTCTCTCATAGCATCTTTCATAATAAGGCTTAAAATAGTGAATAATTGGATAGATGCCATTCATAAAGGGTATTTAGTAGGTTCTGTGTCTTTAGTTCTACGCAAGGTATTTGATTTGGTAAATCACGATATTTCCATAGAAAGGGTAAAAAGTTATGGATTATATTATAATGCTATTTAATGCTTTACGTCATATCTTACCGAAAGAACGCAAACTTCATTTCTGAACCAAGTGCACTCCACCCAGTGGAGGATTACGCTCGGTGTCCCACAAGGCTCCTCTTAAGGTCCCCTCATATTTCGTTTCTCTATTAACTTCAATGGATATTTGCCTACGATACTGCTCTGCTGACATGTATGCGGATGACATTACATTCCATATTTAATGATAAATCGATTGCTGAGCTGAATCAAAAGTTGGAAGAAGACATGAAATGTATAAGCTCTCGGTGTAAAAAACAATGGTTATCAGTACAAGTAAAACTAAGCCATTTTAATCGAGTCAAGGGAAGCACTGTCCTCCCTGAAAAATGACAAAGAATTAGATGTGGCTTTAAACGATATTACACTCCAAAACGTCTCGTTAGAAAAGTATTAGAAAGAATGACCGTTAAGAACTTAACGTGGAATGTTCAGATTGACCAAATTTGTAGGGTTATTTACCTTAGATTGGCCTTACTTAGACGCATAAAGCCGTATACTGATATCACCATTCGAGCTCTTTCTACAACTTTACTCGCACTTTTTTTCTACAATGGTTACGGTCTCTCAGTTTTCAATTATTGCAGTACTGTTTGGGGAAATTGTAGTGATGGAAATATTTCAAGGCTAAATCAACTGTAAAATTGGCTGCGCTTATAATTTTAAATGCCTCTTTTAAAGAAAGATCAAGTGATTTTTTAAAGCTCTCAACTTGGCAACCTATAGATGTTTTACTACGATCCAAACGATAAAGTATGGTATATATAAAGCTTTGAATGGTGTATCACACAGTACATTTCTGATATGTTTAAGTTTTCCGCTGAAGTACATCGTCAAGCCAGTAGACCACCATCAACTAATAATACATTTTTTAAGAGTTGGGAGAGAAAAAAATACCATACCAGAAAATTCTCACGACCTGCAGCCAAAGAGTGGAATTATCTACCAAATGAATGTAAAAGTGCAATGTTCTTCCCTTTTTTAAACGTCTATTGACATATGAAGTAGAAACGGCTATTATAAGGCTTGGGTTCTTTTTTTTTTAGTGGTTATTTATTATAATTACCATTCTTAGTTTACTAGTCTTAAATGCTTTGTGGATGTTTTTATGAGTCTTAGTTCATATGTATTTTCTATTTTAATGTTCATTTTAGTTATGCTTTTCTGCTATTATGTTTCTTTATCTCCACTTTCGTTTTGTTTTAAGCTTTTTCTTAAATTTGTAAGTGTCTAATGTTCGCTTCACTCATTTTGCTCTTACCTTTTTCGTTGTATTTTATTATTTTTATATTTTCTAAAGGGTCTAGGAGAGATAAGTTTTTCTAGATAACTGAGTTTATAACAGAGTTTATCCTTTTTAATGTTTAAAGAAATACGGTGAAAATTTGTGAAATATGTCACGGTGGACACTGGTTGAGATGCACTCTGAAAAAGTTGGGTAAAAACATTTCACCAATGCTGAGCACGTATGTGAAAATACTGAAATTGCGTAGAGTTTGCCCAACAATTGGAGATTAATGGGTTTACCGAGAGTCTGTTACCACATAATTGGGTATTCAGCCTCACGGTAAATCCGTTAATCAACAGTTATTGGGCAAACTTTACCCATTTGCAGTATTTCTACATAGGCCCACGTTCCCAATTTTGGTGATTTTTACGCAACTTTTTTTGGAGTGTGGGACATGCGTTCATATGTCTACGTGCGAAGGGGCGTTTGGCACGTCTCAGATAATAATAGCTCAAGCGGTTTTAAACAGAAAATTGACCATTAGGAATTAAATATTTATGACCGATTATGAGGCTAGTCGCGAAGTCGCTTGTTTAGTATGAAAGCTACCCTGCATAAAATAATCAAATTCTACTCCCATACTTCACAATAATTAAAACAACAATTAACTTAATTAGGTTTCAATTGATTGTTCCGTAGGTTCTTCGTCCTAGGCCTTGGAAGACTTAAAAGTTTAAATTCCTTAAAACCATCCAGCGAAAGGTAGGTCCCATTTTCTTCGTATGTGTTAGCACTGTTCCTAGTTTGCCTTCTGCGTCTGCTGGGTAATCCAGGTCGAACCTTCATTAGTCAGGGTAACCCTGCCGCTAGGCAAAGTGTTTGCATTTGGTCTTTTCACTTATACCTCGACGTCAGAGAGCATTTTGCACTAATATTCACTTCCAGTAAAGGTGGAGCTTCGAGTCTAAATATACATAGTAATGAAAAGCGCTATCGCTATCCATCACTTGAAGCGTTCAACCAATTACACTGACATCGTACAAGGTTTGAGTTGCAGTGAACAGTGATGTCAAGTTTCGCCGTTACAAAGTAATCCGGAACATTTTCAATGTTCATCCACGATGATGTAGGCGTGAGTCCATCAGAAAGGTATGGAGCAATGTTATCATCCTTTCATGTGCATGACTTCTCGGTAAGGATTGGATTCAACGAAAAAGATACCATGTTGTGGTACTAGAAAAGCTTGTTTTCCATCCACGTTTTTCATTGGCTTCAGATTCGCAACTATATGGATATTCATATCATATGAGCGTTCTAACCCCTGATTGGCCCTCCACGTCTTTTTGTAAATGGGAAGTGACTTCCTTCACGTTTTGCTCGTCGAGGTGTAAGTGAAAAGACCAAATACAAAGACATCGCCTCGCGGCACGGTTACCCTGACTAAACCTCCATGAGAGACCTAAATCACCTAAGGTGACCTGTTCACGTTGCGCAATCCTAGTTGTAAAAACGTTCCTGTAATCATTGCGAAACCTTGTAAATAGATAAAGGTCTTTTTTCTTAGAGGTGGACAGCACTTATTCAATACATGTGGAGAAACCATGTCCAATATTTTGTTACTACCACAGAGCTGCTTGAGAGGTCACTCAGAATTCCAAAATTCAGTATCCCCTTGAGCTGTATGTTCTGCCGATACATTGCTTCAAAACCCTGACGGATCATCGCCACAGTTTTGACGCCATCAGTAAAACCTCGCATACGCCCCTGATTGTGGGCAAATACAAATCCTTGATGTTTCATTTGGGTTGATAAATTCTGAGTACTTCATCATGACGTATGCCTATTAATAAACGTCAAAAATGAATACTTAAAGAAGATGACTTCGATCTGTACATGTGGGTACTTTAGTTCAACCGTTCCAAAGGAGTTGCAGAACTACCAAGTATTAGCAGTTTTTATCAAGCATCCATCTTGGCTTTCCTTGCGAAAAATAAACGTGTTCTGATCTGTGCATGACATACCCTAGAAAATGATTTGAAATTGAACATTTCAAGAAAGTTACTTGCAACAGCCAGGTAGTTTTAAACTTGATCAACTTGAAAATGTTGGTCACATCACAATGGACCGATTACAACTGCATTTGCATGTAGCGGCGGGGAGATCCAGTAGCTCACGGAGGAAGTAAAACCAGAATTATATGCTCATCACTTTGTCTGAATGTTGTGCCACCAACTAGTGGAATACATAGATACATACATAGATAAATAGATGAATTCTGGTAGAAGGCACCGCGTGCCTCTAACACCAGCTCTACTTTTTCATCAGCTTCATTTTATGCTTCCAGTGTCAAAATTCTTTTCAAAACTTTGAACAGATGTGGCATTGACAATGTCCTGTGTCAGACTATTCCAAGCATCTACGACCTTACACGTAAAGTTACTCTTACGAAGATTTAACCTTGATCTCCTTTTGTAGATTCTATAAGAGTGACCACGTGTAGAAGAGTCTGTTAACTTTGGAAGAAACTGGAATAAAAACAAACTATACGGTACAACAAAAAATAATTTTCTTAAAGCAAAACTTAGCTAACCTTACGATTTTCTGATTTATGCTTCTCGTTTTAACTGATTCTATTAATATAAACTACAACGCAATGTCCATCTTTTTCTACCTTTGCCTTATACCAACTTCTTACTTTCCTTTAGTTCGGCGTTTTACAGAAGCCTTGTCTTAATCTCAACTCCCTGTGTTTATCAAGAATCAAGTATTAATTATTTTCTCAAACAATACAGCTAATAATACTAATACAGTAGACTTTTCATTGTTTTCAACATTTATTAAACAATTCAAGGAGGAAATTAATTTCTCAATTCGAATTTTTCGCAAACGAGCTAGGAATATTCAATACCTGAATCTTGGCAACACACTTCCTCCTATAACTTAAGTCTGACTGCCTGTTTTCGTTTTCCCGAGTTTTAAGTCCACGCTATTGGTCTCCAGAGATCCGCGATGACGTCATACAGTGTCATGAAATGAAGAAGTATATTTCACCACCTGCGTTACATCAACAAGGAAGAAGGAGTAAATTGCTCGACAAGTACAAGTCTAACTTCTTTGGGAGCAAACTCATTAACCTTTTTTTCTACTCCAATTGTCAGACAGCTATGGGCAAGACAGTCCAAATGGCGGTACTAGTTCTCTATTACGAACAGTAGCTCCATAACAAACAGTGGCGCAATGCTCATTTCTAGGTCATGGTCGAAATGGATTGACTCGGACACTGAAATGCACAATACATATATAGACAAACGACAATCGGTATCCCCGTGGGAACAGCAACAAGAAACGGCAAAAGAAGGACCAGTTCTCTCGTTAGCCAAATGTAAAAAAGTTTCACTTATGAGAATCTAAGTGCATAAATTCTTTGAGGTTCTCGACATGTCCTCTCTAGTCAGTTATCAACATCTCGTGTTTGCTCGTCTACCGCAATGCGGGAAAAATCAAAGCAAATATTTCCGAACCTAGAAGTTGCAAATGTTATTTTAATGCTGCTACATTTTACAAAAGTCGATATTAATTTCATAACTAGTCCCCGTGGAATCCACACTGTCTTCCAATTTAATCCGTGGGGAGTACTTGATTATCAATGCGCAAAATTCGCTTGGCGTGTGCCTATGACAAAATGTCTGCTATTGTACCTAAGACCAGGGATTTTATGTTTCTTTATCAACTTAACTTGAGGATCATTAGTTCCTTACACAAATGAAAACTTAGTATGAAGGAAAGGACCGTGCTAGTATACGAACCAGTGGGGTAGCTGGCGGTGTGCAATTTAGGTGACTTTCCCATTTTGACAACTTTTTATGGTTGAGGGGGATTTGGGGGTATACTATTCTCACTGGAGCCTCTATTCACTATGCGTTTCTCCTTCAAGAAATTTACCAACCTCGTCTACCTTGACTAAGACTGACTACGCCTTGATACAAACCACAATTATGGCGCGGTACAAAGGCTTCAAAACCAATAACTCGATTCAATAATTTGCTTATTTAATAGACCGTTCTACTCAGCTTAATTCGTTCACAATTTTTTCTCGAAAATCATGATCACGAGCATAAGCAAACAGAGGTAACTCTTAATCAGGTAGTCTTTGAGATTTGGGGGACCAAAGAACAGACGATTTATTTTGAACGATTCCCGATGAGGATCGTGCGAATTGTTAAAATCCTTGATGTACAACCTACACGCATACGAGATGTCCTAACATCTATGTGAATGTATGCTTAATCCAGCAACTAGACACAACGTATTTTACCAACGAACTTCGAGCGATTAAACTTCTGTGTTAACCATTTAGATACTTCAGAACGGCTGTATAGCATCAATTGGTCTTTTAAGTAGTTGTGGAATTAGCTTTGATTCGTTGGATACAAATGTTTACTCAAAGCCCCCCAAAACACATTCCTTTTTCTTTTTTTCCTTACTCAGGTGTAATCATTTGTAGCTAGCAAAGCCACCCGATGGGCTAGCTATATATCAATCATTAAACATAATAACCACCATATCAAACTCTAGTATAGGTACAATTTAGTCAAGTGATAAATTATATAAAATTATGCTATTTTCAAAAAGGACAACAACAACGCTGTAGGTAATTATCTGTCTGTTTCTATTCTTCCTCGTTCTTCACAAGTTTTCTAATCATTAATGTTCAACCGACACAACACACTTTACGTGAACTGAGAATATTACATGCCTCACAATATGTTTTCAGTTACGGTTACACAACTGAACTGTTCATGGTTGGCGCCATTGATAAAACCTACAATCCTTGTAACACTAGAGATGTAGTCAAGATTATATCGGGTTATTTCTGGACATATCAAAGAATATTAATACGATTGGCCAAACATTTTACTATTAAGTAATAGTCTTCACATTACGGTATACAAGATTCAGATTTAATTATGTGTTCATAATTAAATGCAGCAGGTTAAATCAACAGTTTGAAGAACATCAAAAGTTTCATAGTTTAGTAATTGATGGTTCCAGGATTTGCCCGACTGACAAGGGGCAAACTCGACGGTGGGAGCTGGCTTCGACAGTCGACGGGTACGCGTGATGTAGATGGCAGGTGGAGAAAGGGGCATTGACCTATAGGGAATTTTACCAATTTCGTCGGGGAGCCACAGCCGGTACGATAGAGTATGTGATTTACGACGGTGCCAGTCGTCCAGACGGTTGACTTCTCTTTGTTCCTAATAGGGCCGTTTCTTCAATAAGAACCCCAAACCTTTGCGCGCTTCAAGCGCTGTAGACTTTTGTTCATTCCAGTGTCTTCCATAGTTTCGTTCCGAATAGCTAAATAGTACAAACCGTTTCCCCACTTACCATATAACCTATAGATAGACTATACAGGTTAACTTAAAGGTCGGAATTTCATCTCATGTCGCATAGTCTGGTTTTTCTCTTGTGTTTGTTGTACGGTGACGTAAGCGACTAACGGAGGTTTTACGTCTTCATTGGGCAGACGAAGTGGATACAATACAAGCCAACTTATCCCCGATAAGCTGATGTGTTATTGCTTGAAATGAATATAGATTATTGTGTGTGAACCCAAGACTTTTTTACGCGCTTTGCCTCGCGATATGCAATTCCCGGATTCAGATTTCCCGGACAGCCGGAAGAACACCAAATCAGCACGCAACTTGGCACTCACGTATGTACGGATATTATGAAAAAATGCCTGACGAGGCTGCGGGTCGCTGGCTCCCTTGTCGGGCAATCCTGTCGCCACCCCTGGTAGATGGTGACAGGAGATGACTGGAGTCAAGGTTAGTAAGAAAACATATACAATACCACATTTCACCACATATGGCACTATACGGAGGTTTCACGCGTGCAAAAGTCAACTGACGCAAACGCGTTCTGGAGGACAATCAGCACGGCACGCGGACTCGAGGTGATGTACTAAAGCAATGTGGTGCGTGACCCAGTGTTCCTCCAGAACAACCAACGCGTTCACTGGATTTGACCTTTTGACCTTTGGGGCAAGCTCCTTATAAATATGGTTGTTGTACCTACTTAAAAGGCAGTAGGCAGTCACCCCAATCAGAGTGAGTGTATCCTGTCACTCTAGTTCATGATTGGCCTATTTTGATCATGTGACAGTATTTTTTGTTGGTGAATTGTAAAATTCAAGGAGAATTTCTCCTTGCTTTACCTATTGTTTGTAATAATTATGTTCGAAACATCTTCAGAGGTGCTTGTAATGCAATAAGAGGAGATTTGCAAGAGTTTGCTGATTTTTCAAAGAAAATTTTGGGGCGACTGCCTATTGCCTTTAAGTATGAGATATTGTATCGTTTTCACCCAGTGTGTCCAACATAATGGTCAAACTTTCTGAACCTTTTATTTTACTGTACGATTTAAATCGGGAAACAGTTGTGCACTAAGCTGCGCTTGCGGAAAAAAAAAACATTTAGCCTACAGGAAACTGTTTAGGCCACATACGTAGGTATATAGATAAGTGTGGGGGCTTACAGCCTGTTATTTAACTATATTAGATTAAATTATGCAAGGAGAGGAACGAGTCTCTTTATAAGCGTGCAAAGCATGCAGAAAATGTTGGGATCGTTTTGAAGAGCCTGCAATCCATAAGAGCGGAAACAACAAAACCAGTGAGAAACTGACAGCCGTCGAGGATAACACACTTTACCGTGGCAGTTCGATCTCCTACGAAATTGAGCAAAAAAAACCTTTGAGCGAGCTGCCTTAAGTGACAGGTACCATCGGCACACAGCACCCCATACCCACCCATCCATTGCATCGCACAGCTCGTAGTCAGCTAACTCTCAGGAATAGATCTATTTCTCTGTGGAATATTTAACATATATAATTCATGCATAGATTTGTAAGGCTGAGATTAATCCAGTTACGTGGTTAAAATAAAATCTTCGACATGAAGGTCTTCTCGAAAGGTAACCATGGTAACCTAATGGTGTTACCATTAGGACTATGATTGATTCTCCTTTCTTGGTTCAAATTTGAAAAAGTGTTCGTTAATTAATGCGTATTCTACATTCTTGCGTGACTAGAAGCTGAACAAGAACTCCAAAACTCTACACGTGTGGCCGACGGTCTACATTTTCATGTTTTGTGGAATAGTAATCTCCCTGTGGGGTGAAAATGCTTAGTTCCTAACGACGTTCCAGTCACGTGTAGGCGTGTGACTACAAAAGTTTCCCTTTCAGGGAACCAACATTACTGAAGGAAGGTTCTTTTCCAGTTTCAGAACGCATTTCCTTCTTTAAAATGACCTCCACACAGATTCGTCTTAGATTTGATGCTTGTACTGTTTTGCCCCGTACGTCGAGTTTGGAAATCGACGCGGTCAACTCTCGACAGAGTATGGAAACTGAAGTTGGCTACTCAAAACGTGTCACTCCCAGTCACGTGCGGGGGCTGTCAGTTTTAGGCCACTACTAAGATTAATATGAAGTAAAGAAGGGATGGCTGACCTACTTCAAATCGAATCACCGTCTGGATAAAGCATCGTCAATTAAGCATCTTCTCAAAACCACGCACGGAGCATTTTCTTGAACAGTCGAAGTACAGTTCTTGACAGTCCGCTGTGTGTAATCCAAAGTTTGGAAACGACTTCAGTGCCCCAAAGTAAGACATATGGAAAGTAGACACGAAAATCTCTCCTTCATACCAAATTGCTGACAAAATGCATCAAAAAGATCCATGCGTTTTGCATGAGCGATGAAATGGCCTATGGCCATCGAACCTGATGTGATGTGATGTGTAGCCATTCTTGTTAGTGTGTCGTTAAACCCCATCTAACTAACTTACTTACTAACTAGCTAACTAACTAACTAACTAACTAACTAACTAACTAACTAACTAACTAACTAACTAACTAACTAACTAACTAACTAACTAACTAACTAACTAAGTGATGTGTAGCCCCTTTGCAGGAATTCTGTTTCTTCACCGGGCCTGTAGTCAAAAGGGGCAGGGTCGGCTACGACTTGCTTCCTTCCCCTCACGAGTGCATCTGAATAGGGCTATAATTCAATATGTGAAGCTAAAGCCGCGGTCACACTACAGCGAATTCAGATCGGATTCCGATCCGATTTTTGTAAGTTTTTATTCGAATCTTCTCCCTTTCGGGTCGAAAAGAACCCAAAATTTGCCAACTCGTGTAATTATATGATTTTGATCGCAGTACTACGAAAATTTAATTTATACGAATTATTTCGTGACGTCACATCGACAGACAGCTTTTATCGGACTACGCGTGTCCGATAAAAGCTGTCTGTCGGTGTGACGTCACGAAAAATTCAGTTAACATTTTATTTTCATAGGCCTCTGATGTCGGAATCCGATCCGAATTCGTTGTAGTGTGACCCCGGCTTAAGACCTCATCTGTTGGCTGGATTTTTGTTTGCAAGATAAAAAAGAACCTCAAATGCAGAAAACTACAGTGGTTTCATTAAATAGCTTAATAGAAACTTGTGATTAAAATCTTTGAAAACATGTTACAGGTATTTCGAGGATTTTATAAGCAAGGCACTTGCATTGCTCACAAACTAAACGAAACATTGTGATGGTCCGAAAATACATGTTCATGCAGTGAAGTCCCTTGAAGTAGCTCTATAAATGTATTGACGGAATAAAATGTATTTCAAATCACAGTTGATTTCATTTTGATTGACATTTATATTTAACCTATACCTTCAAATATAATCTACTCTAATTTGTCAATTAAGTGATGACTCGAAGATCAGGGAAATTAGAGATGAAGGGTATTCTTCATTGCATGGCAGACATATTAAATGACAGGAGGACATATCATTAAAATCAAACACAGTAAGGTACTCAGCAGAATATGATCTTGGTGCATTTAACTCGCAGCTGACTAGATCTGTTTAGGAGGCTCCGTTGACAGATTTTTTCCTTAATATGGTAAAAGAGCAAGAAGTTACCTAGAGAATTCGAACTCTCCGGGATGAGGAATTGTGCTATTAAATTTGCGTTAGGTCAGCCAGGTTTGAAGCAACTTCAATTTTCCTGCAAATGTTCGTCTGCTTAGCTATAATTTGTCAGAGTCACGCTGACGAACATTTGCAGTGACTCTTGATTGTAAATGTCATATGCAGATCATTAGGAATGTAAGATGGCGATGACCGTTTTACAGCAAAGTGATGCAAAGAATGGCAACACATTCATATTTCCCGAACTACTTAATCGTTTAATAAAATGTTTGAACAGCAGGCACATGGTTTGAATGGTCTAGCAAGGTAATGGTGTCATCATCAGTAAGAGCATCGGTAATGAAGCTGTTTGTAATGGGAGATGTTGAAACGTCTGTTACGACTGAAGAAAGGACTAAAAGTAAACTTGCTGGGAAAGTATGATCGATTTGGATGAGGAAATTGACCGTTTTGAGGATGAAAGACAGTCTGTTATGTTGCACCTTAATTGTAACATTAGGTCATGTATCTCAAACGGAATTAAGGAGAGAAAACTTAGAATAGCTTATAGCAAATGATTAAGGACAAGATGACCATGTTTTATGGCGTGGTGTAAAATGAATAAACATATTCGCTCTAACTTGGTTTTGAGGAAGGGTTATTTATGATTGGAATTTATTACACGGACTTCAGAATTATGTGTAACACTGCATCAAAACATTTCTCTTTGCAATTGTAAAATATAAAAACCTTACCCAACTGTCGTGGGCAGGTGAAGTTAAGTAGTTTTGTTTAGTGTTATGGTTCGGTGTCAATACACAAACCAGCAACAACGAAAAAATGCAGAAGAGTGAGATGTAAAGTCTGAACAGCTTCTTATTTTACTCTCTTTTCTTAAACTGTATAAAGCCTACTAATTTAAAGCTAGGCCCGTGATTACAATAGTTACTCTGTGTACATATCTCTAACGTTAGTCTTGGTTGGGCTATAGCACTCGCTCCGTAGTAACGCTAGGTTCTCGCGAATATGGTTGATACTGCAGCGCTATGACACCGGCGGTAGCAGGCACAACGTTCTAGATTCGGTGTCTGAAGTCATGGGCGATCGCTCTCAATAACAGTGTAAGTTCGAGTCTGCTATGTACTCTTTGAGGCTTTTCAGGAATTCTCCGTTGAGTTTAGTTAATTAGATGAGGTTTAACGTCCCAGTTTCCAACCAATTGGTTCAATTCGAGAAGACCACGGCCTTTTCTCCAGTTGTGGCTCACTGGCTTGTTGCCCTACTCCATTGCTTATGCTGAGCACCAAGCACAAAGGCAGTAGGTTCCATTTTTAAAGTCGTTGGTATGACCCGGCCAGGATTTGAACCCTAGACCTTCCGGCTGCAAGTCGGATGCTCTAATCACTTGGACATGAGTATAGGGAATCTCTTTAGGCTACGTTCTTTGAAAGGAAGGGTTTAGGCAAAAAAAAAAAAAAAATGATTTTCATATTTGAAAGAGGAACTAAATCTAAGCAATTTGGTGCAACTTTCATTCAAGTCGGAGATGTAGTACTCGAGATATCAGCAAAGGAAGTTACTACATTTGTGACCCAAAGTGAGCTTGAGATAAGCAGGGGTTATATCACTTCCTCACATTGATGGAAATGCTTTGTTTCCTTTGTTTTTCCAGTCTGTTGTGCTGACCTTGAGGTTAATAGGGGGAACGAGGAATGTAAAGTTTGTAAATTCCCATGCCTCTCATGCTTACCACATTCCACTAACTGAGATTGGGGAGGAGAATATTGTTTGTAATGTTTACAAAAAAAAAAAAAAAACGAAATACTGCTCATTAATATGAGGCTATGACGTCATATGTGCTTGCTTCAAGTTCACTTTGTGTTGAAAATGTGGCAATTTTAACTGCTAATATCTTGAGAACCACACATCGGATTTTAATGCAAATTTCACCAGAATGCTTAGAATAAATACCCCTCGAACATATCAGAACTTGATTTGAGCTTAGACCCTTCTTTTAAAAGGTGCACGAATGCATTAACAGCTCGGTAACATCTCTCTGTGAATACGTCTGGCTCTGTGTGAATATCTCTCTGCATGTTCTATCTCTACATACCTTTATGATGATGCTCGTTATTGGTTCGAGTACTTCTTAGTTAATAAGAAATTCTAGCATGTTCTTTCCGAACAACAGAGCCATGAAAATTAATTATCTCTAAAATTAGATTTAACACGAAATCAGTTCCTTCTGTAATCATCGAAGGGTCTTTAGAACGTTGTGGAAGCTTCTGCAAGTTCTAGTATTCAATAGACGTCTATAGAAAGTTCTAGTGATTTCTTGTGTTACACTGCGTAGCAGGATCGGAGTCGTCATCCTTGGAAAGCCGATAGCGCCTCGTAACACTGGATCTTTCTTTGGTTCTCATCATCAGATTATTTGGTCTCTCTTTTGCTTCTTTGGCTGCGTCCAGGTGAAAAGTCCTTAAAACAGGGAAGTGAAGCAAGGGGAAAGAAAGGAAGGGAAAAGGTAAGACAGACAGTTTGCTTACCCTCCACTTGTAGTTCAGGAGCTGTGATGATTTTTTTAATTCGTGACATGAATATACACGATGTGAAAAGCTGGTGTTGTGTTTACCAAGGAGGTGGTGTTATTTTGGCCTTTCGACTATATCTAACTGGCATTGGTCCATACTTGTTCTATGAATTCCGCCAGGTCGTCTTGAGTGCACGATACAATAACAAAAAATTAACCTAGTCATGATTACAGGATCTTTCAAATTTCCAACTTTGATTAAATCGAAAATGTTGATTACCGCTGCTATTGACGTAGAGGTCTTTTATAATGAACGTTTTCCTCCCAAAATGTGCGTAAAAGATCTATACATTTTGGCTATCGGCTACGTCGTGATGAACGATCGTATTTCACAATGTCACCTTTCAGGTTTTGATCGTAAAAGAACTTCGATGCGCCTTTTGGAATTCCCTCGTGATGCCCCGGAGACTGTTTTGATGTTGCGTTGTGAGTTTAGCCCTGGGTGATGATGCTGATGCTATTACCATAAAGTAACGACGGTAAGAAACATTTTAATACACAGTGATTTTTATCTCCCAGGTCAATTTACTTTTGTAGAATTTATCCAGGAATTCTACTTAAAAACTGCTTGCGGTGGGGCCGACGTAATTGTGAGTAACTTTTATGAACCCATGTGAAAGCTTTCACGTATTGGAGCCAAAATCAGAGTTTTCTTAAATTTGAAAAGTACTTCCTATGCAACCTCTTAGCCTTAAAGCGAATTAACTTCTTTGGCAGTCTGTGTTCCTTCCGTAGGCCAAAGCGGTCATTGACCTGAGATACACTACACCAATTCCATGCACAAGAAAATGTAACACATTAGGTTCTAGAAAGCGTAATGTTTTTAAAGAAGGCACCTAACGTTTATAAGACCAGGCCTTTCAGATGATAGTAATTGACTCTGCTTGAATATTTATGTTACGTCACCAGTAGATCTACAACATTCGAAAGGTATAAATTTTCAGTACCTGTCCGGGCTGTCCCACAGCAAATTGGTTTCAGAATTCTAGCTGGATTTGTTAATGTTATTTATGTGATAAAAAAAACGAAACTTTGAAAGTGAGCCATGGGTTGAGTGAGGTTTGCACCAAAATTCTTGTATTTATTTTGTAATCATTTTTTATGTTCCAGGTATTTTATGTTTCAGGAAATAGCTTCATCGAAGTTTAGGCATGCATGTATTTATATATAAATCTATGTATCAACGTTACCATTCTTTCAAAACCGACCCCGACGTCATGTTAGAGGACAAGCTAAGAATTTAATGTACACTCTCTTCCCCAAAGAGTTTAGGAGACTTTGGAAAAAAGTACCATAGAGGGATTTCATGTGACGTTATGTGGGTAGGATTCCCAGGCACTGAAGGGCAAAACACTCACGTAGTAAGCGTATTTACAGCACACGCGCACGGCATAAGCATAGATACTACTGTGACACAATGGACGCGTGCCCTTCAAAACCAAAGAGGCGCGCGACATTGCCCTTCAAAAACAAAGAGACGGGCGATCACGTGACGTCGGTGAAATGCTTCTATACTTAGTTCCAGACTAACATCACAGAGAGCTAACTTAGATTTCTATGGTACTGTGATGTCATGTATACGTACAGTCTACTATATTAGGTAGACAGCAGGGCTGTATCGCCCGAGTCCGGCTCGGTCCCAATTCCGTTTCATACTGGATTCGAAGTTGACCCGGAATGGCAGGTTCCAGAATCGGAATTTGCCCGGAATGGGCTGCATCTGGACTGGGAGCCTATTCAGCCGAGTCCACAAAATGGAAGTTTCATAATTTACTGAAAGATACATTCTTATTGATGCACAATTTAATCCATGAATGGTCGCACACAGTCAACTAAGTTACAGGGTGGACCACACTAGGAAACTGGCTCCTAGAAATGACTATTTCAATGAAAGTACTTGTAAAATAGCGTAAAACACATTTCTATAATATTCTACATTGTCAAATGTCCGGACTCGGAATTGGCCCGGAGTTGGGGACACTGGAATCGGAAGTTGCTTGCAATAGACGGGTTGGGAAATTAGATTTGGCTGTACCATTGTACTAGCACAGATGAAGGCCACGGATAATTGCGCACGGACAAGAGGGCATTGAGAAAGTATTTTTTGTCTTTCACAATTTACTGCCATACTGCCCAACCTTTTCGGTCCACGTTAAGGAGACTAAGTTTATAAAGAACTTTTCCTCTAAAGAAAATTCTCTTTGACCCGTGATTGAAGTCTAGAGAACCATAGTTTAACACAGGAAAATTGAGCGTGATTACACAAAATACTGTCTTGCACATGCAGTCTCTGTTGTGGTACACTTTCGTTCCCAGCATGCACTGTATCCCGAAGTTTCCCAACTCGTCTATTGGAGGATACTGGACTCGGAATCGGCCCGGAATGGTGGGTACTGGAATCGAAATTGGCCCGGAATGAGATTAGCCCCTGATAGATAGTGAAGACGAGCCCATAGCTTGCAGCTGCTGACATATGGAGGAGTAAAGTTGATATGTTAATTAAATCTGTCATTGAAGCACCATCATTAGTAATTGAGTTCGTAACTGAAATTATAGTTTTGAAATAATTGAGCAATTATCAAAACATTTGGGGGCATTTTCTAATAATGTTGACTGTTGACTGTGATTAAGAGCCAGAGTGAAGGAGGAAAACGCATTATAGGTTCTCTTTTCCACCTCCTCGCCACGGTTTCCCTTTCGTAACTTGGTAATTACTTAAGCAGCCACTATTCCAGGTATACACGATCTTATTTGTGAGATTTCCTACCAGCTCTGATCTATTAAGATAACTTTACTTATAGGGTGAAGACAATTACATCTTTATGACATTCATACCGTATGGTCAATGAATAGTAAGTCACACATATTTGATTTACCACATACTCTACCAAACGTTGTGATTGAACCCGGCATAGTTTGAAACAATTCTCGTAGGGGTTTAAAGACGAAGACTGAAAGTTTTATTGCTTTTTCACCGCCCCGGAATCCACCGGAATTTAACACGACGTAAGATTTGCAGGTCTCCAGTGAGTATCAGTTTTCGAAATTACCAGAGAGACGCTTGCTTGGTGATGCTTTCACAACATTGAGTTAAGATACTCAACGTGAGAGATAGGAAAGTAGATTAAAGTGTAAAAAACTTTGGTTCCTTAGAATAACATTATCTGACACATTTAATAGCATGTTATAAACTGTTTCCACTAAATATTCAATATTTCCTGCTTTAACACGTGAACAGTTTTAAATTTTTTCCCGTAAGTTTATGGCTCAGATTGTCCCTCAGAGTCACCACTTTTCACCGTGGTAGGTTCCGTTATACTCGGTTTTTTTTTCTTTACCGTGCTTGTTGTACACAGTACATTTTCCTTGAGACAATAACCTAGGCTACAATAGGATAAGAAAGAGTTTTAGCTTATTATTTAACCATTTTAATTCAAATATGTTCTATTTACTGTCATTGAAAAAGTACCCTGTTAAATTATTATGTACATTTACAATATTTATTTGTTTTCAATCGAGTTATGTTTTCTACAATTCATTGTAAGCATGAGGTAAAATAACTAATCTTTGCTTTTAACAACTTTTTGATAAACATTTTTCACCATTCTGTTTTATGTAACTTTGCGTCCGATCACAGCCTATTATTTACGATTGTATTTTCCTCAAAATTTCTCTTTGCTAGTTTTATTCTTCGTGTGTTGTTTTTTTCAGACTGATGCATTCACATGAACCGACCGACCAGAGATAAAGTGTTTAAAACGTTCTAACCGACAATGTGGTTTTATACTGCAGTCATTTTCTCAGTTGGAAGTTTTAATTGGAAAATAAATAATTCTCGAATGATGTTATCTTTCTTTTCAAGTAAACACTACAAAGGATGCAAATACATCGGTTGTAAACATTTTCAAGCGAGGTGTATGATTATTTTATCAGTTCCTGATTAAAACTCAAAAGCTCACAAATGCATTATGTAAAAAAGTACCAATCATTGACAGACAAATATTAACCAAATAAGCTCCGCCCACACAGGTATAATTTATCATCACGTCGTTAAACTGTAGACACACTGTTTGTTTTTGTGCTGAACTTGCAGCTCCTCTCAGGCTATTTCAGTACGTTTTGCGCTAATTTGACGTCATCACTTTTTAATTACTTTTAAAATGAGCCCATAATAGTTTCCTTTTTAATGTTTTTAATGTGTTTAAAACATCGGTTTGCCATGATATGTTATATTAATTACGAAAAAAGTTTGTTGTTCCTAGTAAACGCTAATTAACCTAATATTCCTACAGGGATATTAATTTGAAGACAATTAGTCGGTTAAAAGACTTGAAGTAAGCAGAAAGGTAAGTTTAACAGATTGAAGATAGTTGTATGATTTTGAAAACGAAACATTGATTTTACTTATTCTGTTACTGTAAATTGAAAAGTAAATGTTAGTAACTTATTATGAAAAACAGAAAAAATAAATGGCTATAAATTTACAGACAGTTTAAAAAAAAAAGAGTGGGAAAATCAAAATGGTTTTATCATGTGACACTATAATTGAAAGAATTCCTTCACTTAATCTGTTACCATACAACTATTAATTAGTCAAATATGTTTGAATATAAAGTGACTTATTAGGTTTATACTGTCCTTTAGTTTGCCCTTGTAGATTTTTGGTATAATTTCACAAAGTATTGGTTTCTGAGACAAAGCTATGGAACATTTCCTACCACCTTTGTTTATCAGGCGGCTGACGTCACTTCCTTTATGTGTACCGACATTGGGTGCTGTAGACGAGTGTCTATCGATATATTTCAGACTTGTGGGGACATGGTTTATCTTTGTGCAAGGCCCTTGAAATGATCCACCACGATGTCTAGGATTGAAACAAAACTGTCAGAAAAACCTTCCAGGAACCAAAATTCTGAGAAGTTACTCAGAATATCTCCTGAGTTCAAAACTGACCTAGTACAATTGTGACCACTTCAAGAAGTACATATTGTTGTTCGGTTATAGAAACAATATTTACATACGATGGTGATATTTGATGGCGTCAGGAAACGCAACAGTTCTTTTGGAACCGAGAACTTCTCAAATTTCTGTAATGCGACATCCCACTATCTCACACATTCAGTTATTGTACTATAGGTACTCTTGATCAAGGCTGTCAGTAATGCGCAACTTTGCATATCGTGGTGACCTACTCTTCATCAGGCAAGCCGAACATGGAAATCGAGTAATTAAAGACGGTCCCAATGACAATCAAAACTTAGAATAAAGTGCCGAAACGAATTGAGGTGGGTGACCGGACTTGGGCAAAGTCCTCTCTTTCCAAGCCTTAGCGATACATTGCACTTTACATATTGCCCACTGAAATATCTGTTTCATCACTTAATTTCTAGTGACATGCACTCTAAAAAAGCCTGATTGGGAACCAAAAACGGATCAAATGAGCACTGAACTGAAAAAGGATCAAATATTTGACTAGTTTTGGTTCAAAAATGACCATTTTCGGTTCCAAATGAACCAAATGTAGTCAAATATTTGAACAGATTTCTGTTCAGTGCCCATGCATTTGATAGGAATCGGTTCAAATTTGAACGGGCCTTTCTTTAGAGTGAGCATACACAAAGAAGTGTTTTTACCCACTCATTTTAGGTAGAAATCATAAACGATTAGATAAAATTTTATTTCACAGTTCATTGATCAAGACACATATACCTGTTCAAAGTCTAGCTATGTTTATGGAAAGGAAGCTTCTCATAAACGTTTTGTGATAACACAGGATCAGGTCACGTGACAGTTTCTTTGTGGCACGTTATCCGAAGAAGCAGTTCATGATCAGAACTGCCGCAAGTACTGTATATTTCTTATCATGTGTACATAATTGTATAAAGCAGTCACTAACAAAGTAATGGTCTTTTCATTGCAAAATAAGACTATAAAGACTTTTCAATGTCCAAACGTCTGAATGACTTAGGCAAATAAGTGTGCACAAATTTAGGTATCTTAAAATGTTTTCCACTAGGTGTGACTGATACAAAGTTTAAAAATTACAATAATATAATGAAAAACTTAATTTTCAAAGCTTGTTTATAATACTTTTTGTAAGCAAAAAGGTCATTTACTGGTCTTCATAAAAAGATGTGACATTTACTCTTTCCTCATTTTTGTAGGATATGTTATCATGACATAAAACACTGTTTAGTCCTAGTAGTAGTAACCCTTTGGAATTTCTTGAGTGTGTGCAGAAGATATAGAACACGGAAGTCGGCGTCACTGTGACCAACCGCGAAGCACGAAACACACAACCATTTGTGCATAGTAGTATAGTACCGTTAGTACGGCCATAGTTGCACAGTGCATGCAGGATATAGTTCTTATATTCTGCTCGGGACGGCCTACTAGAAACTTTCGTTTACAACTTCTGCCACAGTTTGGTTCTGTATGATCGTATTGTGTAGGCTAATAACGTCCCCTAGTGATAATGTACAGTGCAGTCTGTCCAGCATTTGGATATACTTCCAGCACTGCAAGGGAACGAGCATGTACCACTGCGTGGGTTGAGCTTACTATCGGCAATTTTATTCAAGGGTATTTTTCCCATTAGCATTCGCTACTGTCTGAACTGTTATGTTGTGATCAGTTTACTCGTGCAGCCTAGCTCAACGTATTTTTACCAACCATTTCACATGCTTCAATTTCAATAAAGGCGGAAAAGGCCTATATATTTTATGTCATCTTGAAAATAGCCAGTATAAGTACGAATCGCTTCCATAAACAGTAGTTACCGTTCCCGTATCTCCATTTCTAGTTATCTGTGACATCGCCCATATAAGCTACACTCTAAAAATGTCCTGTTCAAACATGAACCGAATCTGGTCAATGGGCACTGAACCGTAATCTGGTGAAACAGTTGACAATGTTTGGTTCATATTAAACCAAAAATGATTAGTTTTGAACCGCAACTAGTCAAATATTTGATCCTTTATCGGTTTAGTGCCCATTTGATCCGTTTTAGGTTCAACTTGCACCGGACGTTTTTAGAGTGTATACAGAATGATAAGTTGTAGTCTAATCTAACCTCAGTATTTCCTTTTTATAGCCTTTAGTAAATTATGTGTTTAAAATTTTATTTCCAAAGCTACCTTACATTTGTAAATGACATAAGCGCTGAGTAAAGAAAGCAGGAGATAGGAGTTATCTTGTGAAAATATTTAAAAAAGCCTTTGGACTTAACAGATTTGCTTGTTCAGCGTTCAGACTTAACCTCTTTCTAAGGTGGGTAAGAAATACAAGACATTTTGTTAAATGGACAACTTTTGGTGGTTTTCATGGATATTTGTGATGGCAGTATGATGACCACACAAAAGTACAAATAACACAAAATTGTACGCAATTTATAAACATTTAAGATGCTTTTTCATTTTTTTCTCAAGGCTTTCCACTAGAGTAATACAGATAGAATGTTACGAAATCTCTTATCGAATTCATCTTGTCGATGCTTTTATTCAAATCCTTTCTACAAGCAATTTTCCAGATCGTGTGTAATAAATCTTATTTGCGAGTAAATTACCTCTTACAGGTCAAAATGTCGATTTGTTTACACTACACTGAAAATCTCGTTTATCCTTTCAAACTTAGGATGGCTAAATAATGGCAATAATATGGCCTTTTCAAGTTATGTAACGCCTCCGTAAAATTCGTGTGAGCAGCAAAACACGTACGTAGGCCCGTCCACTTCTTGAGACGAACTCTTTGCATTTAAATTTAAACAAAATAGTCAGTGCGTAGGATAGCTGTCGTAAAAGTACAGTCAGTCAACCGTAACGATCAATTACTCTGAACTTTTGTAAGAAGTAGGCCTACTGTGTAGACCTACAGATATGAGAGATATGAAGTATCTTGACATCTCACTGCACATTGTGATTGTGATCGCATTTTATGAAGTAGATGGGAGAAGGATGTAGGAGGGAGAAGGATGTAGGAGGAATCATCCAAGTAACTGATGTGTTTTGAATATCATTTCTGAACATTCCTCAATCTTTTCTTCATTGTACTGATGTCCAATATTCCTTTATCACCATTTTACAATAACCAGTTTCGTTGGCTACGTTCTGCAAAATATGATGAAAAACTTATTTTCAAGCAATTGGCGTTTTGTTTTAAACGTTGTTTCTGTCTAAATCTTTCAGGTTTTCTGAGAGGAAACAATTGATTCTTGAATTTGGTTTAGCATCTAACTCCAAGTAAGTACTAGCATAATCCCTAATTGTTTCTTCCCTTAGTATCTGCACAAGATAACAATAGACATTTGATAATGATTTTAACATGACGAGATGTTGAAAGATATCTTTTCAATTGCTACAAAAGCTTTAACCTTGAACAAGAGTTTAAGAGATGAAAAATGAAGTATCTGTGAACGAGAACTTTCCATTCAAAAAAAGTAGCCTAACAAGGACACTATGATAGCAGCTGCACTGTTACAAACATTGGGCACAAATAGCCCAGTTTTTTTGTTGTTGTTGTTGTTGTTGTTGTTGTTTTTTTTTGTTTTGTTTTGTTTTGTTTTTTTGTTTACCAACTTCGGTCCAAATATCAACATCCCAACAAATTTTGTAAAAATAAATGACCAAGTCAACTGAATAACTGCATTAATTTGTAGCTGGGAAAAGATTTGCTCAATTATCGGGGGGAAACGATGCCTTACTCAATAAATGGATTACGTGGGCGTGTCTTTTCCATGAACGTTGGGTAAACTTTCTGCCCAGCAGTTGTCAGAAATTGCATCAGTTTAAAAGGAGAGGTAAGGGTATGAACTAATCCTCTCGCTCACATTCCTCTGGGAGTTTACCTTTCAGGGTTTATTGTGCTTTATATTGATATATGGTGTTCATTCCTTTCTAGATTTCTATTATAGTTATAAAGAATCAATAGTAACTGAAGCTACGAAAAGTTTTAGCAAAATATCAGTTTTCAGTTTTCATGATTTATTTTACACTATGAAATTCCTGAAAACAAAAAAAGCTGATGAAAATATGATCCCAAGGGTTGCAAAATACGTTACAATGTGTACTTACATTGCGAGTAATATTTCAGGAAACGGTAACCTTTATACAGCCCACCAATTCAAAAGCCGTGGTCTATAGGTGTTTGGTTTGTCAGCTTGATCCGTGTGTAAGTAAAACCAGGGAGGTGTTAATAACACCTCCCTGGTAAAACAAAGTTTAAAAGTAATGCATCGATTGTTTGTACTTCTGTAAATGCATAAACAGTAACACCAGCCATATCTCAGACTACTAACTCATGCATGCTGCATTGCACAGTACAATAGTTGATATAGGTTTTTCAGAGTCAGGGATAGCAAACCCGTTAGAAAGGGAATACTTAAGATTACTATCATTCAATGGCGGTTTATGGCACTCAGTTATATTTGTGAGATATCTGAAGCAAACGTGGCTACTTACCGGACCTTTTTTTATTATTGTTAATTTTAAGGAAATGGAGCCCGATTTTGTTGTAAAATATAACGTACGAGTATTCCTGTTTTGCAAATGTGAAAGATTTGCATGGGAACATTTACCCGAAAAATGAGGACTAAAGTAGAGTCGAGTGTAAGACTGATCTGCGCAAAACTTGCACAGAAAGGAATTATCCAACTGTAAGCAAACAGTTTGCGATACAGAAATTAATTGCCTGACAAGTAGGTAAAGTGGAAATATGCCCAACAGCTGGATATGTAAGTTAACTCCTAGTTTTATCAATGCTTGTATAGTAAAATAAACGTGCATTAAAGGAATTCAAGGTTTTACCATTAAATAAGCAAGGTTTGATCATTACTTTAACAATGACCCCACCCCACCCCCAAAAAAGTGCCCAGATTTCTTAGAGCGCAAGATTATTTCTACTTCCAAGTCATTGTAATAACAGAGATACTGATTATCAGGGAGGTCTGTACAGCCTCTAACAGCTCCCTGCCGATACCGAGTACGTAGTGACTGTCCTCAGAAAGCTGTTCAAATGTTATTTCCAATTCCACTAGATGAATGCTTAAATAGGATAGTGTTAGGTAAAGCGTCCTCATTGCCCCAACCGATTCTTCTTCACTCAGATTGCAAGCAATAACACGGTAAACCGTCAACAGTGCTATAGTCTTTGTTCAATTCACAGTCTAGTAGAACCCTTGTTAATGGTTACAAGAAATTAACATACGTAGACCACAACGAAATGCAGGTGGCAATAGAAAATTCCTGGTCTGTGTGTGTGAACATTTGCAAGATACAAGGAGCTAAATGCTTTGTTGTGGAAGTTGTATATGGCAATCAATTGCCTATCTTTACTTCAGCTGTATGAGATGTCATAACTAGGGTGATAACTGTCCACCCTTTGGCAATTGGTGCAATTGAGAAATGAAGTAGAAGACGTAACCATTTACAGGGAAGCCATTTCCTCAAATGTATGATATGAAGACATCTATTACAAATAAAGAAAAAAAGTATAAAATCGACGAAAGAAGGAATGCAAGGCGTTTTAAAAGTGCAGTCGATTGTATGACACTTTTCACAAGAAATTCGGTCGAGATCTTAACGTACATAGAATGCTTGCTGAAAATTTTCACAGTGCAAGACAAACAGACAAAGAGCCAGATGTACGGTAGTAGTTTAATACCATACAGTTCCCAAGTAAATTATCCAACACAGAAAACTGCGCGTATGGCTCTCTGATCAATGTTTCACTGAAAATTAGGTGAGGGTGGCCTTGCTTCTTAACTTAATTCAATATCCATTGTCTTTCAATAATGGCAGAGTAATCATTATAAAGAATCAAATCTTCATGTTTTGGTAAACGTCATAGAAACAAACACTTGGCACCATATCTCGTTATTATTCGATTAAAATCGAAGGCATGAAGCACGTAATTTTCAGGTGTCATAAGGGTCTCAGTGTTTGCTTGATCAGTTTCATACCACTCCGACGAATCTAGCATCACGTGACAACCTGACCGGAGCAACAAGCATTCAGATTAAAATTCGAATCGCGATTTCAATCAAGCGTCTTCCCTTATTTCTCGGTCTGATACATAATAAACCTGAAAAACCTTGAAAAGTGTCACAGATAATTACGCTCTCGAAATGGAGACATAGAGTGTGAAAGTGCTATTCGAGATATACGCGTGAACAAGTTTAATTGTCCTGTCAAGCACGTGTCTATGTCTAATCGAGGTGGATATCATCTTCTTAATATTGTAAAATGAGAATGCAATTAAGTTGCATTGGTTGCTGGGATGTTTTAATGTAATCTAATTAAATGCAGTAGATTAGAGATCTTTTTACATTCACTTCGGTCCCTAAAAGGAGTTGCATTGTCCTAAGTTAAAACATTGCCAGGAGCAAATCAGTTTTCTTCAAATGGCAGACGTGAAACCCAACTTAAGAATTAAGTACAATTTTTTTGAAAATGTAGTTTCTTTTCCAATATTCATTTCATACGAAATGCAACACGCAGCAGGCGGCTTAAGAGTCAGTTTTGTAATTTGTATACTATTTGAATACCGGACTACAAGCCTTCGTATTCGAGAACCTTTAGTTATCAAAAGTTTAATTCAAAAACATTAAGCATTCAATGTCGTAAATAAAAAGTTGCAAAGTAGTTTCCATGAGCTCCTCCCCTGCATCCAAAAAGGTAACCCTTCACTCCAGTGTTCCGCGTTTCCAGTTTTAAATAAATAAGAATTAATATGATGATATTGTCAAACCAAGAAGGTTCTACAAGGAGGCAGACAATGCCCTTGTCACTCCATCCTTGTAGAACCTCCTTGGTCAAACTATTGTGAAATCTGGGCTGTTGCAACAAACGAACATAAGAGAGGCTTATCGCTTATCCAGCAGGTGTGGTGACCTTTACCCCTTGCTGCCCAAAGGGACCGGTCTACCATCAGAGTGATCAGTGTTCAGCGTTCCTTATTTAACGAAAGTAGACATGAAAATACTGTAAAGCTATTGTAAAGTTTGGAGACTACACTGTTAAAACACTGGGCAATTTTTTGGTTGGGTAAACCTCACTAATAATATGTTGGTCAAACTTTGCTCATGTAATGGTAAAAATTTCTAATCAATACATGTTTTGTTGCATTTTCCAATTACTGGTCAAAGTGCCGACAAGCTTTCATTAACGGTTGGGCATTTTTTCGCCTTACCTACATATTGGGCAAATCGTTCGCGGCGGAGATAAAGCACGCGTTGATTCGATTTTGCTTCATATTTCTTCGGATAACAAGACATGGGTTCATTGCACTGAAAATTCCTTTTGAAATTAATGACATATGTAAAAGAGAAACATTCATATATGCTGTTTGGTCACAAAATCTGGCTCTATTTCCATGAAATATTTAAAATTGTGCTACAAACTAGCACACGTTTGTGTGAGATTCGACAGACGTTACTGAGCGGGAAACGTCTGTCCAATGAGAGCCCAGAATCTTGGGTATTCTCTTTCACGTCCGAAAGGGCAGTCATATATCCGACTTGACATTTTTTATAGCATTTTATAATGCTATAGTACTGACGTGTTATGCGACTCAGCAGGAACTTCTAGAATTTGGATACCTATGGCTTGTGTTATTAGTTATATATTGATGGAAGTAAAACATTTGAACCTTATATTGCTTTGGATTTGGACTTATGAATTTGTGGTGGATAGCCCTAACCTAAAATGTACATCTCAGTGAAGGTGCACATTGTAACGTACGGTATTTTCTAACGGCATGTGTCAAATTTTAATTTACATAAAATATATATAAATAGTGTAAAATACATTGTATGCCTTTCTAGCTTTTGCTTAGGCTTTTCACGAACTCAGTAACGAGTGACTCGTTATACCTATAACTGAAAGCTAGAAATTTAGGAATAGCTAGGATCACTATAGTACGCGATAAACATTGAAAGATGAACTGCCCCCAAAATAGCTAACGTCTTTTCCAATAAATTTATGTCATTTTAACAACTGATGGGTAGAAAGTGTACAGAAGGCTCCTGGGAAAGCAATGCCCATTTAACCAACCATTCTAGTAAAATTACCTAAATAGTTGGGTAAACTTGATCCACATGATTTACCAAATAGTTGGGAGTTTGTGTGCCCAACTGTTGATTTGCTAACTTTGACCAATTCTATTGGTCATTTCTTGCCCAACTTTTGAGGTTGTTGAATATACGCCCAACGTTGGTTAAAAAGTTGGGTAATTTTTGCCCAACATTTTTAACAGTGTACCAAGGAGAAAATTGCAGCCAACTAACGGGAATTCAGTGTCTGGTTTTAACAGGTACCTGACAGATCCATTAAGAACCAATTAAAACTAGACATCAATTACCCGTTAGCTAACTGAAATTTTCTGATGGGTGGGATTGCGAAAAAAAAACATTAGTGAAGGCTTATGGGTAAACCTTTCATTCGCATTTTTGTAACTAGAAAATAAGAGGATTGTATGCTCTTTTATCAATGGACGGAAAGGTGGAACCATACTTTCTAATCGACAAAGAAATGAGGTATTTCAATGTAAAGGTGTGACGAATAACTGGCAACAATATTTCAATGTTTATATATATATATATATATATATATATATATATATATATATATATATGTATGTATGTATGTACAAAGTAGGTCTCTTCATTTGATGATCATTAAATTTACTCATCAGTTTGTAAGACAAAGAAAATTAGCAAGTAATGGTTAATATTTTCTGGTTACATTGGCTCGATGTTACTATTTGCATCTATACTTGTAGAGAAAAAAGAACATAGAAAAAAAAAAACCCTCTAGGGTAGCTTATACCATGGAATGGTACGCTTATTTTGATAGCCTAGTGGCCTGTTTTCACCATAGAGGCCTATCATTGTATTAATAGCAAATGCTCAGTCACTAGCATCATCGGTTTTGCTATCTATTAGCAAAATACTAAAGAAGGCATAGTTTCGTCAGTCGTATAAGTTCCACATTGTCTGATTATAGCAAACATTTTGTAGCAACTGAACACGTTTGTCCCAACTTAAAACATGTTCAACAATTAAGCGTGATATTCGTACTAATTTATTACAGATATACACTTATAGGTTAAGCATTTTACCATGTTTACAAGTGGGCAGGAAAAACAGGAAAAAAATTCGATTTGTTTTTCATTTCGTAAGTATTTTTTCAGAGTATAAATGGAGAAAACATGAATTTCTAAAGACTTTCAGGGCGCATATACCACTACCATAAATACGTAAAACGTAAAAGCACTTTCTAAAGGCATCACACCCTTTCTGCATTCTTCGGTTTGTCTTCCTCTCTTTACGTTTTTTCGTCAAGCAAAACATTGTTCTTGTAAATAGACTAACATGTAAGTGCCACTTCATCTCTACAGCCTATTATCCGTCACAAGAAACTACTAACGGTCAACCTGGTTTGATTGGTCTGACAGCCCAAGCTCCCTTTAGCTATTACAGTGACCTAACACGTTTGTCGATGAAACTATTTTAAGGGACGGTCAACTCATCCTATCTTCATTTTGCGTCCAGCTGTCAGGATAAGATGACAATTGTTGATTAGCGCAATGTGGCATTCTCTCTTTAAAACCCTGCAAGGTAAGGTGTATTGAATTCACGTTCGAAACTATGATTCAAATAATGCGGTAGGGTGAAAACAAGAACAAGCCGTATGGTCATTAAGTTGGTTTAGGACTGTCTCTCTTTACAAAAATGCAAGGGCGGCGATCCCGGGGGATAGGAGGGAGTACACGCCCAGTAATTTGGTTGGGGGACTGACCACCTTTCGTCCCCGCCCCCAATTTTTTCGTCGACAACCATAATATTTTCTAATATAGTGAATATGAAACATAGTCCCCTCCAATAACTTGCTTCATGGACGGGATATCTATGATTTTTTGAGAGAACCGTAATGATTGATGATATTTGTGTGAATATTAGACTTTCCGATGACTTAAAAGTCACGAAGAAACATTTTTCAGGCGCGCTTCACGCGCAGACTTATCAGGGTACATTTTTGGTGATCAACTATACAATCTTAACACAATTTGATAGGGAACGTAAAACCTTTCCTCAATCTTAGAGTTGGTCAACTTCAGTGATATGTGCTAAAATTGTTGTATGTGAGACATACTTCCCTCCAATAATTTATCTAGGGAGGAAGGAGTACCTTTAAAACTTTTGCAAAACCTGCAATCTTTGATAATATTATCGTCTAGGTTTAGGCTTTAGGGCATGATCCCTAGTGTTTTGGTTGAGGGGTCTGAATCCTTTTCCTCAATTTTTTGTCAACGACCGCTATATTTAGCCCTATTGACCATGAAAGGCCAACTTTTTCGCGCCCTTCAGGCGTATTTTTTTTCGCCACGTACATGTCTGGTAATGGTAATTACTGAGGCCCTTAGTCACACACAGGCAAATATTATTTTCAACTCCATCTAAAAACAATCTAAACCATAGGGGCACAAACCGGAATCTTGTCAATAATTTGAGTAAATTAGATTCAACATTTAGTAGATTTGCTTCAGAACAAAACGTTGATTTTAGCTAGATCTAGTGAAATATTTGAAAAGATTTCTGTTCGTGCCTTTATTGATAAAATTGTTTTGAACTAATTTTAATAGGACGTTTTAAATAAATGTTTCTGCGGGAAAATAGCCTACTACGTATTTCAACTATTGCGTCGATATTGTGATATTAAAATTTGTTTGCTTTTCGTATCCCCGTGTTTCCAATCCTTTTTATCGATACAGCAAACTGAATGACACCAAATCGACAGTAGGATCGCCAAAGGAGACCTTAAGTTTGTTGTATGTCTCCATATTCCCCAACCCAAATGGATTTTGGGTCACTGTGATAGTGTATTTTCAACGCACTCTTATCTCCAGTTGCTGATGCCTAAGAGCAATGTTAGGGAAAACGTAAAGACTTAATGTTCCAAAGTTAACTTTACGGTCCATGGAGCCCTCTTTATAAGGTCCATATAGCCCTCTTTTCATTAATTCTCTCCGTTGAACACACTTTGTTCTCTACCGTAGCGATCAGCTTTTATAGTCTGATATCTTTCAAAACAGGTAAAACTTTTTCGTGTACGTTGAACAACTAAACTTCATCCGACTGTCGACATGCAATTTATGTTATACTGGCCTCTAGAGTCTTCACCCTAACCGGACATGGCATAGTGGATGGCATGACGGATGTATCCTACTTCGGATCCCGTAATCTCTCACAATGTTGTATTTACGTACATAAATTTTCTTTAACATGCCAATTTTCTGCGCACTTCGCGCTCATGTGTAGCTTTTCCTCTCTGCCAATCACTCAAATCAGGGAGATGTGAGAGACAGCTCCCTGCTCAAATCCAGCAGCTGTTGGATTAAAACTGCATGGTGAAAGTTTGGTTGTTACTGACCTCTGCACGCACAACCATTGCTACTTACGATTAGGAAAAGGGAAGATTTGTGCCTCTTCGACGCCATTGAAAAGCACATTTTTTTTTGCTAGCACTGCCGTTAACATTTTCATATAGGCCTGCGTTTAAGTATACCCATAGGTCTACATATACGATTACGTATACATATGCGCATACTCATACTCGTAGGTACATATATATATATATATATATATATATATATATATATATATATATGTACACATAAACATACAGGTAATTTAGAGGTTTTCGACCCCCGCCCCCGCCCAATGTCCAACACAACTCCCCCCCCCCTTTGGAAATCCATTGCAAGCTTTACCGCTGGAGCGAAAACGATCACTCGACTGCACTACGTCGTCGGCAGTTTTAGATGTATACATTGTTTTCACTTCATTGCATTGATGTCATGGGGAAGTGACGTTTGACCGACCGAATCTACATGGACAAGGCCCAGTAGCAGGTAGTTCAGATTTGGGGAAACAATCTTTATATTTGAAGGAGGCATTACATGGGTTTATTTTTTGCGTCCCTATCTTAGATAAAAATCACATCTGTGAAAATAATTTGGGGTGCACTGTAAAATTCAGGGGATTGCCCAGAATGCCCACTTCAAATTGTTAGCTACGGGCAATGCCCGTAGCTAACAATGCCCACTTCCCATTGTTATAGCTACGGGCCTGGAACTGCACCTGTTACTAAGATGGACCATAATTTTGCAAACATGACAACGTTGCAATACTCGTAACATGATAAAGTACTAAATTTGTTCTACTCAAAGAGATGCCCCTTCAGCAGTTCAGATCCTATTACGCATTGTTTGACCAACTTCTCTTTTTCACATACACTGCAGGCTCGGATCCACGGACTTTCTAGGGGCCGCTGACGAATCATAAGTGCAGCAGAGGCGCACCATGGGCACAAAAGGCGAGATGACGCTCCTGAGGTCCATGGGCCCGCGTAAGGCTTCTGGCAGGTTCAGCGGCAAAGCCGTGATGTAGGTCTAGAAGAAAACCCCTGGAACCTCTCACAATATTTTATATTCAGTCAGGACGCAGAAAATCTGTGTCAGTTACTCAGTTGAGGGCTGAGCCTGAGTACAGGATAATTAAATGTCGACAAATGAATATCAAAACACATTCATGAAATGGGCACTTATTATTCTGTTTATTTGTCAAATAAAAAGGCGAGCTTCCACGTCATAGATGCATTTTGGTTGGGTGATTTACACAGACTTCTTCAAAACTACCACACTAATTGGGCCATTCCGGGTGGATATTGATTACAATACAATGGAATTGTAATGGTTATAGGTGGCGTCGGGATTCAAAAACGATGGAAGGTACTGAGACAGGGGCGGTGAATCGTTTCCTCAATGAAGAACATGGTATTTTACACAGAAATCTGGTTACAATTAAGTGAGTAGGTTATCCAGCATGCAGGGTACTGAGACAAATGTTGGCTGGATTCTGATGGTGGTGAATCCAGGAGTTATTCAGAGTGGTCCCTAAAGAACAAAAGCCGATATCAGCCCGACACGGATGGACTGAGATCAGAAAAGTTGGCATCCCAGAAGACCAAGATTGAAGGAAATGAAGCCTTACTGTTACTTCTGTGAAACACAGATTTTTCGTAATAGTTCTGTGTGTACGATACTGGAGCGTCAATAAAATAAGATCCACCACCAACAACAACAACAACAACAACAACAACAACAACAACAACAACAACAACAACAACAACAACAATAAGCACTCTAAACTCTAAATACACGAATTTGTCATTACAGTTCTGCACTTACCATTGTGGAAGATTTGTAATCCCCAACGCCGTAGATTACAAAAGTATCACTCTGAAACACCTTGAAAAATTTAACACTTCAGCCAAGAAACCATGCCAGCGAAGCTTAGTACAGACAAAAATGGCATCCTAAAACGGATTGAGTCGCAGAAACTCGCACTCCATTATAACAATCAGCAAATATACATCTGCGTCTGCTATCACCCTGGGGCTGTGATGAGGTAAAATGAGGTTCGAAACGCCTGGATTGCAGCAGGGGTGGTACCAAGTAGGGAAGGCAAGGGTAATAGCCCCCTGTCGGGAAGGATGCCATCCACTGTGGAAATTTTCCAATTTCGTCGGAGAGCCTTAATGTGAAGCATAAACTTTTTAATCCCAAAAGGCCACCAGTCGCCTCGACTGCTTTCTTGTTTTCTCCTATCACGAAATACAGAATTTTTAATAAAAAGTTAAAATTTTATCAAGCTACCTTAAAAAAATGCCAGATTTTAAATTTTTGCAAAAACAATGTGAACTTTACAAATTTCCTTCAATAAAAAACAAATTGTCTACGATAAATTCCCAAACATTCGGTGCCCGAAGGGTCCCGAAAATTTTGCCACCCCCCCCCCCGGTAACTCGTCACCTTTGTCGGGGCTTCGTGTTGCTGCCCCCCCCCCTCTTCGGGGAGCTAAGCCCTCCTCTTGGACAAATCCCGACTCCACCCCTGGATTTTACACTCCTACTATACGTCTACCAGGCATGGCCAACCCCGATTGGATTAGAATTTCTGACTCATTCAGTTACTTTTCGCACATTGTAGCCCTCAACCTAGTTCTCGGCCTCTTTGCTGAATTTTATGTTGGTTTTACCTGGAAGGCAATATTAAGAAGAAAAATCTGCCATATCCCTACCAACAATTACGAATTAATTTCAGAAAAAAACCTCTTCTCTCCCCATATTTTCTTATTTCTTTTTTTCCTCCGTTTTTCAATCTTCGGGCACATGGGGAGGACTTCTATCTCTTCCGCCAGTGCTTTTGTAATAGCACCATTCTTATCATCTTATGCTACTTTTCCCCACTGTGCTATGAAATGATAGTGAAAATAGTGTGGCAGTATGCTTGTATTATTTGGAGAAAATCAATCTCTCAAAAGCTTAGAATGTGCACAAAGAGGTTTTCTTAACATTCTTTCCATAATCAAGTGTAGTATCTGACCTTTGGGAACTAAACCAAATATCACAGGCTTTTATATAAACTCTTATCCGTAAAGGAATCGGTTAATTAACGTGTAAACGCTACTCATAGACTGAAAATCTCTGGAATAATCGGTTTTCTCTTACTTCGAGGAATCTGTACTAAATTGTTCTTGGCGTAAAACCGTCTGTCAGCGATTATATCTGGAGATACCTACATACAGCTATATTATCTGGGTATCTGCAACCAATCTTCACCACATACGGAGCATTTCGCGCATAGAAAGATATGCTTCTGATAAACATGTACGAGAATTAAAACTTACTTTCAGATTTATGCATAAGCTGGAAGGAACGATTTTCTATTTCAGGAATGAAAACACACTTTGACAGGTTTAGTAAAAACTGGATATTCGAGAAGTGAACCATACATGTATCACGAAGTGATCCTTGGGGACAAGATTTTTACGCGTTTGTTTCATTCTCATATTCCACTGGATTGCTCTTAATACTGACTTGTGAGAGATGTAATCTACAAAGACCTAGATTTAATCATGTTATGTAGGTTTCACTTCTTAATTTATCTCACTCGTAGGAATCGTTGTTTATTGATGTTTAATTGCTGATAGATACTTACGAGATTAATCAAGAAGAAAAACTATCTCTTCATAAAATGACTTTTCCAAATTCTCTCGGGCTTGTTTAAAGAGAGCAAGAATTATTCCATCACACCTGATGTTCTCAGGAAATCGACAACATTAAAAATCCTGCTACTAGGTCGTGTAAAAGTCAGTTTATTTAAAATTATCCTTCTGCACATAAGAGCCAGGCGGGACTAGTTTTGTCACCAAGGGAAATAGATATAAAAAAGTCATCTCTATTCCGTTACAAATAAGCCTATCACGAGACATCTATGCTGAAGGTGGAAAAAAGAAGCATCACACAAATTAGTTTCTTGTGATGCAAAGTGGAATGAGGTTAAAGTTACCACGTTAATCAGTGATGGTTTCGATATAACATAGAGTCAGATTCCTTGCGAGAGCAACACATAAAAACATGGAACGTGAGAGAGAAAGAGAGAGTGAGAGAGTATGCCCAATGACGTCACGTTAAAAGAGTAAAAATGTTGTTGACTAAGTACATACAATAGCTGCGAGAAGATAATACAGTACGTCACGTGGGGGAGCTGAGATAGGTGGGTGTGGATGGGGAGATATGCATGAACCTAGTATCATTTGAGCCAGCCCTCGTTGCCATATATACAGTATGCGAAGACATTTCACCTGTCCATAAGTGGGAGGGAATACATTTGCCCTGACATTTTAATTATCGACAAAAAAAATCATATCAATTTTTTATGAGGAGGATCCCCCCTCCTGTCTAATGCGCTTGTGTTCCCAGAAGAAGTCAACATCAATGTAGATCAGTTATTCGCAATTGCAATGATGCAAGGAATTAAGTCTTTTAGTTGAGTATTTTCGTATCGGTATGTGTATGTAATATCTATGAGGGAAATGAACTCTTTTGCATGCTTAGAGTATTTTTTTCTCAATCTTCTGGGAAAACCCCCTTTATGCAAAGTAACAATCTTTTCAGAATTTAAAAAATGTTTGAAGTAGATTATACTCATTTTAACATATGAAGATCAATTCTTCCTTTGCATTTAAATTAGATAAGCGACTGAAGCAGTGCAGCAACTTCTGTGTACTCTCCGGGGCTGGCTGCGGCACCCTAATAGTCCCTATCTGGCAGTCTGGGAGAGATCACGGCCGGCAGACATTATCCTACTCTTAAGAAGAAAAAGTTTGTGGTACAGAACATTTTCATCTATAAAACATGATTTTTAGATACCAGATGATAGCTTATCGAAAATAAGGCCGCATGGTAGGCTTTATTTTAAACAATCAGGTTCTCACAGAAAGCATGTCAGTCATTTGCAGCTCAGGAATAATTTGTTGACCGAAACTTTCAATATTTCAAAAGATGCAGCATCCGGTTACTGTTGAAAATGCATAGTATTTTGGAGAGATAAAACTATTACTGGAGTCTACTGATGAGACTGAATGGTTTAATAGTGATTATAGCTAAAATTCTTTGTATGTCATCTTCGTGCATTGTAAACACAATATTTCCCTTTAAGCTAACAGACTCATACATATTTACAAATAAATGACGTCACGGCTGGTTGGCAGTAGACCTTACGCATATAATATCACAAAGGAGAAAGTGCTCCCTCGTTTGGAGGAATATGGAGGAAAAGCGCGTATCATTGCAAGCTGCACCAATAAATGCAGACAGCTGATTTGTCAGCCATTCGTATACGCGCATAAGTCTACTACACGCGGGGCGAAATCTACGCCGTAAGTGCACGTGTGTTTCATTGTTTTCACCCAAAATGACGTCAGTGTGATGTCAATGCATAAGGTCTCAGAGAAATCCTAAGCTTTAGCTAAAGCTTAGGATTTCTCTGTAAGGTCTATAAAGTTGATAACGCCAATGGAGGCAAGAGCGTATTATTGCAACCTACACCAACAAATGCAGATAGCTGATTTGTGTACCGGTGGGATACCGGCGTACGTCTGCTACGCGCGCGTGTGAAATCTACGTCGTGCGCACAGCGTGCTTCATTTTTTCCCCTTTAAAATGACTTCATGTGACGTCAGTGCATAAGGTCTATTCGTCTACTTTCTGCGTGCAACCACGCCAGCGTTTACAAGAGCAGAATCTGACATGCACTCATATGTTCTTGGGTAAGCTCTGTGCAATCAGAACCTACAGTGACGTAACCGTGAGTGCACATCTTGAAAAACTGAGGAAAAATATTCAAAGCATCCCTTTTTAGCCTCAGCCGGGATTGGAAGAAAAGTATTTACCTGTGGTTTTGTGTCTTGAACAACATGACCAACCTCTTCTTGGCCTTAAAAGTTGACTTAAAATCTGTCCCAAATTACGCACATTTCGCATACTATATATGACGATTGTGGTTTATCTTCCTTGCATCCCACAATTCCTTGCGGCAATTACAACAGCTAATACAACCCCCTGGTCCGAACACAACAAGAAGTGTGTACATTACACATAGCCTATGTACATTTAAGGGGCTAGTTCTGATAAAAGCTGAAGTAAGCGAAATGAATTCGTCAAAACTTCTCCGAATATTTGCATTTTGGTGTAAGCTGTATGGAATCAAACATGTGCCTACTATTTTCATAAGAGTCCTGGAAACAACTGGGGACGAACGATGTGATATCACTCTTCTTTCAAAGTAAGGGGGCATGGTTACCTCGTCACCCACTCTAACTCCTGTGAAGGAATGAGCCTTGGATGAGCCTTCCCCTAAGCAGGCGCGGATCCAGACATTTAGAAAAGGGGGGCTGAAAGCCCCCATGAATGTTCTCCTGGATTAACATTATGCTAATTTTCGCGTATTTGTTATTGTTGATGGGGCGAAAAAGGGGGACGAGGCCGGGAAAGCCCCCCCCCCCTTGGATCCGCGCCTGCTAAGTGTCTAACACTTTTCAAGATTCCTACCCCATAAAAGGGATGAGACAATTGTAAAATGTTTTTCAACTTTTGTGTTCGGAAAGGGAGGAACTAGGCTGAATTAACAAGAACAGTATATAGTTCACACATATCCGGAAATAGCAATGACAAGAAATGTTTCCAAATGTAAATGAAACTGTTTCGAACAACGCAACTCTTTCATTTACAATTATTGAATTGCTTATCATAGTTGAATAACACTTTCCAGAAGAAGGTACTGATGCAAGGTTTACTTTGAGCTATCGAGTGGGCAGTTACCAGTTAGATGGAGTTTTACTGCCCAGTTTCCAACCTATTGGTTCAAGTCGAGCCGGCCACGGCCTTTTTTCCAGTTGTGGCTCACTGGCTTGTTTTCCCTACTCCAGTGCTTATGCGGAGCATCACGCACAACGGCAGTAGGTTCCATTTTTAGAGTCTTTGGTATGACTCGACGTGGGAATCCAACCCGGGCCTTCCTCGTGAGAGGCGGATGCTCTACCGCTAGACCAAACACGCGGTCGCTATCGAGTGGGTGGTCGGAAGGGAATACCACTCTGCAAAATGTTTTTAATATACCGTCATTATGAAAGCTAAGCTTTCTGTCCTATGAAAAACAGTGCCTTCTTCTTTTGTGCTGCTCATAAAATGTATGGGTTTTGTTCACGTAACTCCGATTTAGATAGTGGTGGGGGTATTTGGGGGAGGTATGAGGAGACCGCCCTCAGAGCAAAGGATTGTGCACCAGTTTCGAAGCTTACAAACTCTCTACTTGTAGACGCTAAATTTTAGTGAATATCTTGTGTTTTAAGGTGTGGTTTTCTTTTATGATGTCAAATATTCTGACCTTATTACTAACCATGGTAGACGGAGGTTGGCTTTGGTCACATCTCAAGCCCGCCCTCATTAAACGAAGCATAGACGAATTCCTGGAACCGTCAACCTCTCTGCTAATAAGGCTTCATAATAAGACATCATGACATTGGTCAGGTCTATTCTTAAAAAGTAAAACGAAAAGAGATGTGGTAACGTGCGGTTAGTTTAGATTATTTTAACATGCACGTTAGTTTGACAAGACAAACGCTCTGGGGCAATTTAATGTTATTCTTTATTCACCATCCGGCGTACATTAGCAAGATTAGTTCAATCAATTCGTTTTCCAGCTAAAATAGACTGACATTAAGGCATAGTCATTCTGATTTCAATTTTAATCAATTTATAGTCCAAAGCTGAAGTATATTGCATGCCGCAGACAAATCTTGAGCGCCCCACAGCAGTATGAAGAAATCGTTGTTATGCATCGCTTTTCCTGTATTGCTCCCTTATTCTCAGTCAATTCTTGTAAAATTATTCCTTGAGAAGTTGCTTTTATTCTTCATTTAGTACCTAATTGGCATCCACGCCTGGCATGTGAGCCTCAAGTACATTCATCGCTTCGTACCTACACGTCAAGTCGAAGCCGGTAGGGTACTTCAATTCAAATATACGCACAAATGGCTGTGAGGTTACCTACACCTTGCCACAACTGGCTCCTGACGTTTGAGGCGATTAGGTGGCGGGAACGAAATAGCCATAATAACAGGACAAACAGGTAAGTACTGAAGATGAATCGTTATTAACCAAGGGTGAATGATCACCTGGGAGGCGAAGAGTTCGTTGCCGTGATATATGCAAACAATTTACCCAAACGGTCAGGTTAATTCAAGTTCGTTGAAAGGCAATAACCTCAATGAATGATTCTTTTCTGAGTTCCTTTGACAGTTTTGTTTACATCAAAGAGATGATGTAAGATCTGTTTAAGATACCCGGCTTATCCGAACAGTGGACGCTCTTGTAACCCATGAGAAAAGATGCAAGCACCGACTTACTCAACAGGCTAAAGGTGCGTTCACACCAAAACCGAAATCTGCTGCGTTTTGCGGGCGGGACGCGAAATTTGTTATCTCAGAACGAATAAGGAGATTTTCAAAATTTTCATTGGAGTAAAATTGCCCCTAGTTGTCTTGGGAAAAAAAATTTCTCGTCCCGCCCGCAAAACGCAGCAGATTTCGGTTTTGGTGTGAACGCACCTTAAACAATGCTTAAACGACTTGGTGAGAACTTATTAGAGGAAGCACCAATATGCGTCTTCTACCTGGAGTTATCTCTTTCAAAGCGTAAATAGTCTTGTGGGGCCTCTAGTCCCCTGTAAATATTTGCAATATAGAATGTGCTACCGGGGTTGGATTAAATGATCACAAGCAGGCCCTTTACGACAATTTAATTGTAGGCCTACCTGTTTCAAGAACAACGCTTTAGTTCAACTAGCATCAGAACGGAGCAGTGTTCACTTATGTCAAGAGTAACCAAAGAGGATCCGTGGCATCCACCAAACATATTTACAGATTTAGGAACATCACTCATACAGCTCACACACACACACACATACGCATCCTGTGTGGATACTTATGGCCTTGAGTAATTTAAGCTTAGTACAGGTTATTAGCTTTATCTGGGAGGTGCACCAACAGGTGTCTTTTTTAAATTGGATGCGGGGCTAAAAGTAAACTTAGTTGGGAGAATTTTTACTGTATGGGTTGAGATTTGTTGCCCCTTAAAGCTGGCTTACACAGCAGCGAAGTGGTGGTTTAGAGTGAATGGGGATGAAAAATAAAGTAAATGCAACCACGTCCATTTCTAGTGGGGTTCGTATACTTGACCCATTCTTGCTAAAATCAGCTCAACTTTGTTTAATAGTCAAACATTTTCAGAATCCTTCACCTCTCTCTCCTCTATTTTTCAACCCTTGATATGTGTATCACTAAGATGGATTCCCAACAGCACGCTCGTTCGCTCGCTCAGTACGATAGTAACTAGCAGAAGATAAAACTTTCTAAATAAACGTGATAGCCGCTCATTTTGAGTTTCTTTTCGAGATACTGTTAGCGTGTATAAATGTAGGCCGAACTCCTCCCTACTCCGGCCGCTCTTGAAGAAATATGAACAGACTTTGGGGTGGCGTACTTCAACAACATGAAGGAGTATCTAATGGAGTGAAGACATCTGACAAACTGCCTTAAAGAAAACTCCTATAGCATTTCAAACTAGTAAAAAGTTTCCTAACTTGCTTATTGGACACTTTTAACAAATACTTTAATGTGCATGGTTTTACTCCAGGATAATTTTGTTCTTCAAAGCTTATATTTGTTCTCGTTACGTTTTTGTTTCGTTTCAAAGTAACCAGTCTTCCCAGGGTGAAAGATTTCCCTAGTGCAGGAACTTTGGAGGATAACCCTTGATGTCATACTTGGCACAATATTAACATACAGGGGTATGCTCTTACTTCAGAAGACTAGAACAATATGTGGCCTAATTATCCTTCCAGGGTTGTTGGATACATATATAAGTTAGTTAATCTTCTTTGGGACCACTGGGGAATAAACTGATCAGGAACAGAGGTCAAAACGACCCTCTTTAAGAGATAAGCAACGAAATTTGAAAAATTGTTCAACTTTTTAACTTCGATATACAAACGATGGCACATAAGTCCAGCTGGTGACGATGGTAAATGATGGCTGACATTTGTGGCTGTCTATGCATCAAACGTGAAGTTATCGCGTAACTCGGGTTAGAGTGAATATAGCCTTAGGTGGTGTTTAAAACACTCGACTGTTACCCCCAGGTTGTGGGACCAAGGGGTGTTAGGACCACCTCCCTGGTGGGACTTATTGTTACTGTGGTACAGGAAAAATGCAAATTTGAACTTTTTTACAGATAGAGGTACAAATTTGCAACTTTAGGGGATCATGCTAATGAAAGCAAATGTTACAGGAAATACGTGCAGAAGCTGTGATTAAGCTATAGTGCAGTGTGTCGGGCGAGTTTACTCATGGTTCATTAACATTTCATTTTCTTTCAGTTTTCTTCTAAACATACTATCTAAAAGTATTTAAAAATATTACTAAAACAAATATTAATAGTAATATAATAATGTAAAAATATAATAAAATACAAAGCTGACATGGTTACTAATTACAAATACTTTATTGAAGAAAAAATCATTGTGTTTTGCCACCACGAATTCATTTTAGACCAAGCTTTTCAACAACTTTGAAATTTCAAAATACCAGTCTTTCTTTGAGAGTTACATCAACTTTTTAGTCCAAACAAACTTTTTTCAAAAACTCTCCTTTAGTCACGTTCGTCGTTGAGGAGAAAATATTGCAAAACTTTTAATTTAAGAAGACAACCTTCCCTACAGGGGAACGTTTCCTTTTTGCCTATTTTTTGCCTTTTCTACCTTCTAAATCGAGTAATATTGGAGATATAAAGAGATTTTCTCTTGTCCATTTCTCTGAGACAGCTTGCTCCGTTCCACCGTTTTAAGACGATACCTTCAATTTCCGTTACATATTGCTTGACAGAGAGGGTTTGAGAGTATTAATAATGTGCCACTTTGGTAGAGAAATTGCTCTTCAGCGTTGCATTTACCTTGCCGCTCACCATACCCGAGAGTTTTTTTGTAATTAATGTTCATTTGACAACTAAAAGCTCTCAAGGATGAAACAGTCGATGCCACAGACGAAATTTCTCTTTACACGACAAGGAGAAGCAAGGAAACACCAGAAGCTGTTAGAACCGTTTGAAGGCTGTTAGAGTCATTCAATGTAGAGTTATTCAAGTTATTCAACAAAATAATAGGAGATTTCAATTACGTTAAACTACTCTGAGGGACATCTAAAATCACAGGGCAATTATGTGACCTACATGAAGCTTCGTCAGTTATGCAGATTTTTTACCTTTTACTTGGAGGTCCAAATCACTCGAGATAATCAAATGTGAAGATGAATCAGACAGCTGGTACACTTGAACGCATCAACCAAAGTAGACTTAACAAGACCGTTTCCTAGTTCCGAGAAATGACACTTTAATCTTAACAGAATTCCCAAAAGCCACAATATAATATTGTTGTAATTTGTTCTTATTTTTTCAAATAGCCTCGTATGACCATTTACGAAAGTTTATTTTGTTGTTAGCTGTCAAACAGTCTGAAAGTTTTGATTCCGTTACTGTCAACGAGAGGAAGTGTCAGTGGTAGCAATCAGTTTTGATAAACGTAATCTACGCATAACGAGAGGATCCTGTGTTCATTTACATATCGTTGTCTCGATTAATCATACGACTTGCAACATTGATTACAATCCCGTTTGCATGTGTATCTCATACTTAAATTTCGATTATTCGGTTAGTTTTCGGTACTTCGGTTATTTGGTTACTTTGTGGTAGAACATATACTTTGTGGTAGAACATAGTCTATACACACGATTAAAATCGGAATAATCGTGAACCCTTGTGTAACAAAGACAAGTTTCGGCTCTGTCAAGTCTCGGTATCCTTGGAATAGTGATACCTAAGTGTTACGGCTATAGTGATAACATAAAATTCCGTTGTTTTTTGAACTGCTCCGGTATACTACTTTACTTTGTGATCAGCAAATGAATGCCCAGTCTGTTTCCCGAAATAGGCCTACCTTTTGATAGCTTTAAAAGCTGATACTTTTTTTGCATTCTTCAAGTGATGCTATGGTCATATTTTTCCTCAGAAGGAATTCAGACACTTTCTTTGTAGGTTCCAGAAATTTAACATTATATGTATGTATGTATGTATGTATGTATGTATGTATGTATGTATGTATGTATATATATTTATATATATATATACATATATATATATATATATATATATATATATATATATATATATATATATGCTCAACCTATATGAAGGGAGCTGAACAGGCTTCTAAATAGTGAGGACCTACCACACTGGCCCTTACGAAACAGTGCTGTAAAGCTGCCTTGTAGTACCCTTTAGTCACAACCTTTCAATATATATATATATAGATATATATATATATATATATATATAGATATATATATATATATATGTATATATATATATATATGTATATATACATATACATATAAATATAAATATATATATATATATATATATATATATATATATATATATATATATATATATATATATATATATATATATATAAGGGAATTCACAAAAGTGGCAATTTATTGGATTCATCTAGATAAGATGAATTCAGACCCGGAGATGAACAAGTATAATTTTTCTCTCGCTGTGTGAGTCTAGGTACATTTATTCAAACTTCAACTTAATTAAGTTGAAGCTATCACTCATGTCCTCCTAGACGATAAGAACAAAATGACTTTGCCAAACAGCAGATCCTAACATCAAATATTATGATCATAGTTATAGCCTATGTTGATATTTCTCAAAATATCAAGCGAGCATGTATGCAATTTTTGCCGACTGAACGCGGGGACATATTTTCAACTAACCCCGGTATTCTTTTCATTGTTTTGAGTGAAATCTATCTTTTCACATTTGCTTCCGTCAGAATTTTAAAATCGCTCATCTCAATTGACATAATTGCTCACTTGTGTCCCCCTAAGGTAGTATTCGTGAGCTTAATGTGGACAGAATAACTCACCGAGTTATCGAGGAGATGGCTTCAGCCGAGGGGATATATCAAAACTAATTGACGCGTACCTTTCTTAATGGAAGACGTCAAGGTCGGTTGATATGGTTAAATAAAGTCTACTAAATTGTTAAACAAGTGAGAAAGGGATCAAAGTATGGAAGCCAAATTGACTTTTGTGCGTCATCTTTCCCCGATTGCATGGCTGCAACCCTGTCAAGCAAACTAGAGTAGCGTTATTATATACTATGTGGATACGGATCTGCTGCGTTCGCTGAACCAGCTCATTCTTCATATTTTCTCATTTTTTATCTTTTTTCTTACATTTTTGAGGAGAGGTGGACTTACTTTAAGTGTAAGGGAAATGTTAAATGTCAACATCAATGTCTTTTTCAGACGTCGCGGAGATGAATGTTGAAAGTCGTTCACATTGCAAGTTCATGTGATGGATTGTAATGTTAAAGTCTGTCGCAAAATGAATCATGAAATACGTGGATGGTTATCATGTTTAGGCGTTTCTTGTATCCATGCTGAGTGTACCGTATTTTATCTGAACTAAATTTTAGAATTGTTATACGTTTCCCACTAAACGTGGCACCGGGTTACATAAATCCCTGGCAACTTGGATAAATCGCCACACTTCCAAAAAATTACAAAATGCCTCCTTTGCAGACCTGTATAGGAACTAGGCGAGTGGCCGCTTGAGAAAGAGCCATCAATAATTGTTTCTCTATTTGTCTTTTTATCGTTGAAAGTTTTTTGTCACCTGCGATGTTTCGTCTGCAATCCATCGACGACAATTTGAGACGAAAAATGACCTAAGACTGTAAGTGGGAAGGGCAGGGTGGGGAGAAAGTGGGAGAAACTAATGCATCCAAAATTTTAATATAAGGTATTCCAATATCGATTAAACGAGCTTCACCACCCCTTTTTCCATCCCGGATCTTACAGACAGTCCCATGCCTGACCCATTCTCTGGATACAGAAGCCATCATTTTACTTTTAGTGCCATACTTCCGCTTTATATTCCTACCGTCCCCTCCCCCCCCCCCCACGTCATACTCGAGGTACTTATGTTGCCTAAGAGTTTTGAGATGTCATCAGTAAACACAAACTTTAAAAACGTCCGGTTCAAACTGAACCGAAAATGGACCAAATGGGCATTTAACCGAAAAAAGATGAAATATTTGACCAGATTTCGGTTCAGTGCCCATTTGAACGGATTTGGTTCAAATCTGAACCGGACTTTTTTAGAGTGCATGATTCCTTTCATCAGCAAAGCAAAGTCGGCGCAGTTATCTGGTATATTGATCCCTCGAGGGCTCCACAGTCTGACTCACAAAAACTTCGTAGGCCGGGCAACCGATTTGGATGGCAAACTTATGCCAGGGGGAGGGGGGGACTGGAGTACTCGGAGAAAAACTCACGTACCTCGAGCAGTATTCGAATCCCACATTTGCAAAGTGATGTTGTCATTGTTAAAACCTGTTCACATTCCTTGCAGCTGTCAGTGTTTCCAATGATGGCGACTGTGTATGGCATTCCAGTAAAATTCAGCTAATCGGTAAAAGCGGCAAAAACGTCTGACCTGTTGCCATGATACCCCCCGCGATGCGACGTCTGTTGTATCGAATATATGAGTATTAAATTTGCTATATAGTTTCTAGGAAAGTATAAGTTTACGTCATAATTGCATTGAATAAAACACTTCATAACGATGACTAATTATAGACAACCAACGATGGCAAGATGTATCATACAAGTGACCATGACAAGATCAATACAACTACCAATGAAAACATCTAACGATGGCAAGATGTACATAACTAATAACAACAACAACATATATATATATATACAACCAATAATGACAAAATATATACAACTAACAGTGGCAATGTATAGTAAAAAACCCAAAGATGACATAGCCTGTATAAGCAAGTAACGATGACAAAGTGTAAACAACTAATAATTACAATATGTACAGGTAACGATGACAATAAATTAACACCGACGATGGCAAGATGTAGGCTACACAAAGGCGATGTCAAGATATGCAACTATCGGTGGCAACAACTAGCAATGGCAAGATTTAAACTACTTTTGATGGCAAGATATAAACAGCTATAACGAAGAGTGTACTTACTCATTTATGTAATTTGGAAAAAAGTACGTTGTAAATCAACCTGCATTACTTTTATTTGACAGACAAGTGGGCGGTGATAGAAAACATCTCAATTTTGTTTTCAGTGAATAACAAGGAGTGTTTGTACGTCTAGGGGATGGCATTCAGAAAGAGAACGTCGGGGAAATGAACTTTATTTGGATGGATAATACGGCCAAACTTCTATGAGAACTTACCGAAAAAGTGGACTAAAAGAAAAGGGAAAACGTAACCTTTAATTTCAATTAAGATTGTTAATAATAGTGACTAGCTAGGGCATGTTATATATGGAGGTATTTCAGTCACGTGCCAAGATGACCTAATCTGAAACACCTCCATCGGGATGGCGTAGTAAGAGTATGTGCCACCCTGACGGTCCTGGGGTTAATGCCTCATATACAGCAAAGTCCTATCTTTTCATTGCAGTCGACTAAATCTGCAGCCCAACACAGCAAGTGCCGTCCATGACGGCCAACCCCTAAATACGCTCCGTATTAACAATGGATGCATTTTGAATTTTTGGTCAATTTTGCTTGAATTCAGACATGAATTAAATCATGACACATAACTTTGGAGAGGTATCAATGATAATGTGCCGGGCGCAATTCGGTCACGTCCAGTATGTAATTTTGCTATAGGAGTAGCATGAGTTAGAAGGCCAATTCCAGTCCGTCGTGAAGAAAGTTCAAAACTGATAGCGTGGCAGTCACGTGGAACGGTTAAAAAAAGCTGCTTTTCACGTCCACTATTCTGTTGTCTGAGTGGGGTACATCATCTTACCAGCCCCATAACCTATAGCCATTGCAAATGCAAGGAGCTCTAAAACGTATTTCTATTGAAGCTGTTGGCGTCAATCAATTGCGTCTTCGAGATGAAACATGCATGAGTTTTCGACTACACCAAAGCTTTGAAACTATAGTTGCTTGCTTATCAGTTTGTGTTCATAGACGGCAACAGATGGGGGAGGGAACATGTCCCCCATTTTTGATAGTGGAGGGGATTGTCCCCTCCCACATTTTTCCAAAACCCTAACAAAAATAGTAGTCACATGTTTAATTTCATATCTTGCAATATAGCTGATTCAGTGAAGTCAAACACGAAAATGGTACAGACAGCCACTTAATTAATGGATTAAAATAGTGGGAAAATACTTCAGATTATACCATAGATCATTTGGAGTCAAAATTTTCCCATGTCTCTAAAAGTGAGCCCCGGATCCATCGTTTCTAGGTCTTTGCTATTCAGGCTTGAATAATTCTAGTCACGGTTATACCCCCCTCCCCAAATTTTGAGAAGCTGTTTACGCTAGGCCTTTATTTATGTTTGGAGTGATTCAATAGATTTGTAACGAGCTTTTCCAACAAGGGGATGTCGTTTTCTCTTGGACAGAACTCTAGGAAAAATTTGTAATATTGAATATATCTATGAATGTTAACCCCTCCCAGGGATTGGGATGGGGAGGTTACACTGAGAATTTTTTAACGATGCCAAGATCAGATGCTTTCTGGTGCAACACTTTGCAAATTTTGAAAACCATTTTTCCATGTCTAAGTGTTGGTCTGAGTGGGGCTCTTTATGGTGGGGGAGGGGTCATACGACACCTGACCCCTCTAATTACAGGCCTGGTTGGAATGGCTATACAAAAGAAACATTTCGGTGACTGTTATGGGTAGTAAACGGAAGTTAATGAAACATACAGTCTACATTGGAATAATTGTCCAACGTGAACAATCGTAGCCAAGGCTTTCAGACTTAGTTCAGGTCCGCATATACCGTACAATTTTCTAAATTTTCTGTATTTATCCAGTGTTCGGGCATTGCACGAGATTAAAACGATTGGCACTTACAAAGCAGGATCGTGCAATAAAAAGAATCTCCAGATCAGACGACAAAACCTCTCCCCACATGTAGCAAATCCGTTCAGCATGTTATATGTCCTTTCTCCCCGGAATGACACGCGCTGGCCATTACTGCTTGCTAAGCTGGTGTTGGATGAACTTGAGCGTTAAAGTCAAACGGCTGTTTTCTTGTTTCTATCCTTATTTCAATCTCCGGAGCAATTATTCACCCACCTGTCGCTTTCGGGTTCGATTGGTGCTTTATTTCAAACTGCGCTCTAGTTTGAGGAGTAGGTGTAACGATCGTAATGACCTCCGGCGTAGATGGCATTGTTATGAATATTCAACAGTGAGAACGTGCTTTTCGTCACCCAATCCTCAAAGGATATGGGCTGTGCTTTTCGTAAGAAAAGCCGAACCAATCTTGCTTTCGATTGAGGACTGGGGTATATTTATTTTGTATTGATAGAGTGCACTTCCTCTAAGGCAGATACGTTGTTTTTGGGGGACCAAATTAACACAGTTTTGTGTATGGGTTGTCAGTAAATCCTAGTCGCTGTCTATTATTTACATATAATTCTTCAATATATGTAGGTGAAACTAAAGCAAGGCACAATACTGGGAGCTACCGGAGTCAACTATCATGCGAATTACTGTTAAAAGCTGGAGTTTCAACTTTGTGATCTCCTTTTAACCCCTTTTGTAGAAACCCGGGTGCCCACAAGGGTTGCATGGAAACGACTTTAGACCTCACTTTGTTGAAAAACAACACTCAAAAATTTGCTAAAAACATGATGGAAGAAATGACTGACTGATAGACTACCATGTAATGTAATTAATCACGCCTTTCTATAAGGGATATCAAAGGCTATATGAAAAAGTATTACTGAGAAGGCATTTAATGTCGAGTGAATGGCCGTAATTGACAATGGATGGGGGTGGATGGGGTAGGATGGTGGGATGTGTATTAACAGAAGTTTTTTCTGTGTGTTATCATCTATTTTAGTTTTTTCTCGAGCAGTGTCATTTCTCGACAAGCCCTACAGGCTTTCTTTGTGCACTTCCTTTCACATAATGTGCTACTTACATGGTTGTGTTATTTGTTTGTTAAATTTGTGTTGTGATAAATCAAAAATAAATGAAATGAAAAAAAACAACTGTACACATAGATCAGGAATAACCTTAGGAGTCAGTTTAACGGGGAACGTCCTCTTGTCAAAGTACTGCATGACAAAACTCCAAACGCCAATACCAACACTAACAAAAACAAAACGTTTCAGCCTGCTATCATCATCAACGCCTGTTATTACTGATCCAGCTACTGTAAGTTAAAGATGATATTAAATTTAACGATCCGATAAAAGCGGGAATGTTGTGTTGAAGAATCAGTTTCATTTGTTGTGCTGACGAATCCATTTCTCTAAACATGTTTGTCGAAACTCATAATCCTATTTGGCCACCATATTTCAAACGCTGGGATTATCTTTGAAAGGCCAAAAAAGGCTCATTAACCCTTAACATTAACCCAATCGACAGTCTTTGCATGATACCGAATCCAAGCAAAATAATTTTTAGCTTAGAAAGCCTTGTCATTTTCGAATTATAATGCAGTACGGATATGGGCTAAATTATACCCTCTTTCCAACCAGTCTAGAAGGTATGTGGTCAAGAAAACAAGCTGCACTTATATACTGCAATAGGGTATCTGTCAATATTCTCAAAATACACCCTTCAAATTTTGACCATTTTGTGATAATTCATTTTCTATACAACGGTGTTGGATGCTGTTTTTTTTTTTTTTGCCACTTCTAAAGAAATTATCTCTAAATAACTGGCCAGCTATTGTTTACTTTGATATGTTCTGTTGACATTTCTCAAATATTACAAAGTTTTACTTCCAAAATGACCAAAAATGGCATGTCAATATTACACCTGTCCTTTCGACAGAGCTGGAGAAGAAACAATTATGAAGAAATAGTACAAGAAACACCTTTAGGGTTTTTTATTCTATGTATGGATTTACAAATTTAGCAGACGTTTACTCACGATCAATACAAAGGCATAAAATAGAAAATGTCTTGTCAAATGGAGAACATTTGATGGATTTTTTGGGTGTAAATTGTGGATATTCTTCACACTTTCAATGCTTTAAGAATCAAATATAGACAGGTGCGACACTTGAATGTCCATCGATCTTTAATGTATGCATATATAGATGCACGTGACTTATCTGTCACATATTGCCGTAATTCACTACTTACACAACTTTACAGAACAAAAAATCGACGTAGAGGCCCAGTGTTGAGGTTAATATTCTCCACGTGACACACAGAGAGCACCTTCAAGGTAAAACACCCCTACATTCTAGAAGACATGCATGTCAAAATAAAAGGGAGTTATATCGTTTGTGAAATACAAAATTGTCGTTCCTTTAGAACCATGATTAGCAGATACAGAGTTATAGCAAATTTAAAATTAGTAGCTTGGCATAAATTTATTTTCAAGAAATAAGGTTCTCGTAGAAATAAATCCATTGCTTTGTGGCCCATTAATTAGTTCTTCACCAAAATATTTCAATTTTTCAAATGACAGAATATTAAAGGGCTATGGTATCCCCCAAACATATTTAGGAATAGCCCCATAGTTCTAAATATTATTGGTGACTGCACTTTGATTGACATACATTCAAACAATTCAAACAATAGATCTACTCTCGTTGGTCAATGATGACTTGAACAGGCAGTTGTGCTCCTAATTAAGCTCACACACAGTTGTGGGTCAATATGGCCTTTAGGAATTGAAACTCAGTGCAGTCTACTGTGGTTCTGTCTTGAAGGTCTACTAGACAGGTGTTTTCTTTAAATCGGAGGAGGAGCTAGAAGTAAACTTAGTAGGGAGCATTTGTACTCTCTGGGGCGAGATTATAGAGGCTTTAAGGACTGTTGTAATGCGTATCATGTTAGGGGAAAAGTTAGGACCATAGTTTACTGGAGGGACTGAGTGGCTTAAAAATAAAAAAACCGATTCTGTTTGCGCCATTTTGAACACAATTCCCTTTTAAGTCTGAGGGATCAGGCTCGTTCACGAACTTACTCTTCGGGGTTACTAGACCCTATGCATTGACGTCACCATCTTCTTGATAGCCGACCTCGACGTTATGTTAGAGGGCAAACAATGAACGTAGTGTATACCATGGGTGCGTTTTAGTCGACTGTTAGTAGGCGTGGCCTAGTTCTAACAGAACTAACAACCAGTTGAGGCTGTTAGTTGTGTTAGATGATTACCATGGCGAATGCGTCGTTCGGGTGACGTCACAATAGACCTGTCAATCAAAAAACTAACACTAACAGTTGACAAAAACGCACCCCATAATTAGTTACGGGCTTACCTCAGCCGAGGGCGCTCTTCAATTTCTGTGGTCTTGTAACGTCGTTCTAACTACTGTAATGTCAGGACTTTTGAAAGAAAAGCAATATTCTGAAAGACAGCTTGACTGTCCTTAGTGCATCTCCAAATTTAATTTCTGGTGTAAGTGTTTTGTCTGCGTATCTCCCACAATCATGTTGCCATGAACAAACTGCTTACAACTATTTACACTGTTTCTAGTTTAGCCCGCACTATTTCTCGGTTGGAAGAGTATTTCCGCCAAAGCTGATCGTTTTTTTCTCATTTTTTTCTCATCCAAAACGAAAGTCTCCTCAAGTACAGTGCAATGAATCTGAATACTTCAAGGACAACGCTCCCCTTAGCGACTGTCTTTATTAGACTAGGGTCTCCCTTGCTTCCGACACGGTTACTATTTCTCACCAGTGACAGAACTTCAAAGACTTAAACCTGAAGGTATTTCAAAAGCAAAGATTTCTCTTCTAGATTTTGACAAAATTATTCCTATATGTCACACAGCTTCAAGTTTGAAGGATATCGACGTTGATTGGCCTTTGTAATATGCAAATGAATACCCTGGGGAGTTATAAAACAAACGGCTGATGAGCCTTGAAAGTTTTCGATTTCGCAAATTTCAAAAATCAATTTTCGCAAATATCACTTTTACCACAACTGTTTTGACAGCTGAAAGGAAAGATTTGTGGTCATACTTATGATAAGAAAAAAAAGTCCTCAATTTGCAGTGAATCTAAAATTATGAGTTTGTGGATTACAGTTTTAAGCATCTTTACCACAGAACAAAGTAAAAGAAACCCTGAAAAAGTTTACGGTATTACAGTGCAACCAAAAACGAATCCTTCTTGCAATGTTTTAAACTGAGTGAAAGACCAGGGCCGCGCAAGTACCGACATGCCGAGGTATTGTAATTGAATTTTCATACGAAAATACTCTCTGAAAACCTACGTTCGCCATCTAAACGATTTCTGAGTAGGTGTTCAGCAGAAAAATATATTGTAATTGTCAGATTTCAATATGACGTGTTTTTATGATTTGAAAACATCACCTTTTTGCATCATATTTAGAAAACATTGGTAAAATGTTTCTAAAGACTAAAGACTTATCCGATAAAATACATAAATTTAATGTTCATATTTTAAGAGCATTTCTCAAATATTCTGTACTTCTTTTCGAATGTTATGTTATTATAGGCTATAAAATATATGCTCTAAACATTTTGCAGAATATCATGAAAATATAGTACCGCTCCTGTTATGACTGCGCATTTAAATCATAAAGACATTTGACGTAACCTTTCATAAAAATCGTAAACATTTTGTGGTTAATAGGAGAAGGATTTTTTTTTTTATAGATGATGAGAAATCCCCCTTCAACTACTTGTTCCAAAGATAGCAAATAATTGAATCAAAGTAGCCGACCATATTGTGAGACAACTAGGGAATATACTTATATACTTAATACACTTATATCTTCCCTGTGATCTAGCAAATGGTTTACTTTATCGTACAAGCATCGGTAGTGGTGTATTTTAGGGTCTCTCAGAGTCCCCTTAAAGTCGGAGGCTCATGTCTCATTATGATCTCACAAGTTGACCGTATCTTTCATAATGGCCTACCTTGGATTAACGACCGTCGATTTGATGATACAGCGGACTTGATGGTGAGGAAAATAGATCATGATAGAAATTGTATACGGAAGGGGGAGTTGGAAAGAAAATGCCACCCAGGATGAAATTCATACAGCAAGTAGCAATGTAACAACTGTTAATGAACTGTGCATGCTAAGCTTACCAAGGGAACGACTGACATTTTAGAAATTTTTGAAATAATGTATTACTTCATTTTACATTGCAAAAGTTATCCGTGCTTTTGAAACTCCCTCTTAATATCCCTGGTTTTTCCTTTTTTTTTTCTTATCGAAGGTCTAAGAAAAAGAAGGGGCAGCTGTTACTATCCCTTCAGCAATCCCGTCACTTCGTATAGACCTTATACCTGTGATGTCACAGAACAGAAAGTGCGCCCTCCGATCGTACGAAGTCTACGTCGTGCGTACAGTTTGCTTCATTTGCTACAATGAAGACGAGTGACGTCAGTGCACATGGTCTATATTAGATGTATTTGTCTGATCATGCCTAGCTATACAAGCATTTGGTACAGCAAGCGAGACGAGCGCCAGAAAAACGCTTCTGTGAGCGTCAGATGATGACCATTCTATAAGGTACTCATAACTATCAACAAAATGTTGTGTCCGTTAACCACATATTGGAGAGAAAAGGGTATTTCATCCCAATCTTTCAAATTATTCAGGATAAGGCACCCCCTATCCGCAGTGATCCCCTCATCTGTCCTTGAAATTGCTTCATACTCGGCATCATTTACATTCACATCCATCATTGTTCTTTACTTGGGAAAGTTCGTCCACGTGATATCCATCAAACGTTGCCCTTGGTTCTGGTTTTTGAGGACAGCAAGACATCCAACTTCCAACAATTCCGATTTCTGCAAACAATTGTGATCTTGCTTGAGAGTCCCAAATTCTTCCTCATCCTCAAATGTAAAACTTGATTTGCTGATATCACAAAACCACACATAGAAAGCAGAGGGTAAATTTTACTAGAACACTTACTTATTGCTCCTCTTTTATATTTAAAAAACTCTAGCTTAAAACCCTATTGTAAATTAACTGTGTTCTGTATTAATATAAACAGTACCGGTGTATGTTACAAGACGTCATTAAGATTTAGGCAAAGTCCCTTTGCAATTATGATTAAGGGCGTACACGGATTTTTTTAACGGGGGGAGGGGGTGAGCAACAGGCAAGGTGGAGCTCCATCATCATTTGGCGTTTAGTGTACCAAGAAAAAAATGACCCAAATTGCTTCCCGGAAACGGTAATTTCAGTGCCTTACAAGTTCTATTTAACAATCTTTTTTTGTAAATCTCGGAAATTTTACACATATTGATGTGATAAAAATTTACTTTGATAATTTCGGGGGGAGGAACTGTCCTCCCCCACTCCCGCTGCGTTAGGCAGTGCCTATGATAGACTGGTCATCTTGATGAACAAGAAATGTACAACTGCAAGCACGGCTACTAATGATCAGTTCCTGATGACAATATGCCTACTCTTGCAATTTCACGGAAGTCGACGTTGTAGGCTTAACCGAGGAAAAAAAACTTAAGGATTTGCCGCAAAATAAAGTTTTCAGTTCTGTGAAATGACTAAGTCGTATAAAGTAGCCGCATGAAGACTTGAAGGGCACCTTCACGCTAGAAGGCGATGTAATGCAACATAAAATTGTTAACAATAATGCAGCAGGCCTTTAAAATGTTAGAGTTTTCACTGGTTTAGCGAGTTCCGTTCTCTCGGACTTAGTAGTGACAATATTGCATGACAAGCCCCTTGATACCCTGAAAGACCGACCTCCTTTGTCGTTCATGCCCGGAAGTTTAAGCACTCCCACGCAGTTTGGCAATTCACTTGCCTGCTTTCAAAGATCTGACAGTTGGTTGTCATTTGCCAAATATTAAGTTGAAAAGACCTGCAACCAATGTGTGACATCAGAGAGATTGAGTGCCGGGTCAAAAGTTGCAAATATGATACCACTTCCAAACAAAAATAATTTAATTGTTTCATTAAGGCAGGCCCGGGGCCAGACAAGGTACTGAAGGGAGTGAAATAGCTTGGGGCGAAATATTTTCTTACCGGACCGATACATACTAAAACGCATTAAGGTAGTGGTATTTTTAGTTCGGGGGGCGCCCTCCCCTCCTAGTCCCCTTGGTTACGGGCTTGTATTAAGACCTTATTCGGTTTGCTTATACAGTATTTGAATATATTTTAAGGTAATGATATTACAATTCGAGCTAAAATGACAACTAATTCTTTTGTGATGTTTTAAGGGAAAAAAGAAAAACCCCCAAACGTTTCTCGGCCTTTAACTCTTATCGATTGATGCAACAAAATTTTTTTATCTACAGACGGAATGTTAAAATGATTGTGCCTCTAACTCATCTTACTGACATCGATTCTGTAACATGACTTCATTTCATAATCCCAGAGATAAACCCTGTAAAATTGGGCAATTCCCCTAAGAAAACTGTAAAATCATGTAGGCCTTAAAAACCTGCTTGTAGTAAATTCATAAACGGGTTCAACGCACCTCACGTCTGCCGTCGGTTTTGACACACAAAATTGTACAATTAGATGAGACTTGCTTTTATCGATCCTACGTTACAATGACCTGCCTTTTCAGTGTCTCTTGTGTGTAAAAACGTGTGGTTATTTCATGTGCAGTGTCTACGGTATCCCGCGGAGCGGACTCTGTTTGCTCAGCTCCTCAGGCATATGACTGAGCAAGGAATATACCATACAGCCTGCCACGTAGGCGATGTCTACGGCGGATATCGATGGCTTTTGCCTAAGTACCGTTCTTGGTAAATTATTCTGGTGAACCACGGACTACAACGACCAATAACTAAACAATGTTTTAAACGAGGCGAGAAATGTTTCAAGTGCCGATATTGTTTTTTTTTTGTTTGTTTTTGTCCTTTTATAAAGGGGGAAAGATATGTTCAGGCAATACTAATTTTTTCCCGGAAAATTTTCATGCCACAGTCCCTACTTCCCCCTCCCCTTCTTTGGCCAAGGGCCTGAGCACAAATGTTCTTACACAAGGGATGAATATTTCCGGTATTCTTTAATTCTAGGAATCGAGGACGACGGATAAGTATCACTGTTTCAATAATTATGGAAAACAAGGGCAAATTTTCCCCAAAAAAACTAATCAAGATCGATTGCCACAACTGCAAACTATGTCTCATAGTGGCTGGAGAACTAAAAGAGTTCACGTACTATTGAGATGACCAGTACCTCTGTAGTTTTGATCTTTCAATAAGTCAGCTTAAGTACTTTGCTCTACACTTTAGAAACTCTAGACTTTCTTGAACCCTAGAATATCCCACCCCGGGTGTAAATGAATAAATACCTATGTTGACCTTTAAACTATGTTAAGAGACACCCTAAAAGCAAAAGGTGAATATAGATCAAGCCCCAAAAGAGATGGTTTGTTTTACCATAAAAGGTAAAAAGCCCAGGTAAGGAATTAAATTGAAATGCATTAGACATACAATATCGCCCGAAGGTGGATACCTATAAATTCATATCTATGATACGACGAACCAACTGAATAAACTAACTAAATATTGTAAACGTACATGACTCGCATGAAAAATTCAGCTGAGAAGGTAGAAAACTGCGTTTTACAGAATAGACATCTGAAAAGTACTCATTAAAAGAGTTATGATCCGATTCAGCAGGCACGTAGCCACGGGGGCAGGTGCCCCCCCCCCCCAATTTTTTCAATAAAAGGTCTTGCACTAAAGGAGGAAACAACTATTACGAGACCAGCCTTTTTTGGGGAATACAAATATAGGAAGAAAAAATGGAATGCATCTAGAGTCCTTGAAATGGGCAACAATTTTCGGGGTGGGGGACACCCCCTCCCCAGGCCGACGAAACTCCACCATCGATGTGCCCCCACCCATATTGCTTACTCTGTTTACTGGCCTGCGATTCAGAGGGGCGCTGAACTTAAAGAGGTCGAGACTCACCGTCAGACAGCTTTGCAATAGCACAAGCAATTAGGCTCTTTCTAAAGTTCCAACAACCGAAGCCGGAGGGCAAAATCTAAATATCACCCCAGAAGTTCTACTTCTCAAAGAAGCTACGTCCTCCCAAGGAACGCCAAGCTTTATATCGACCAGCATTTTAACATTCAAACCTAGTTATGAATAGGCTATCATGCGTGGCCCGTTTTAGAGGCTGACTGAACAAAAACAGCTACTACACATTATCAAGCAATGTCTTAAACAACTGATGTTACTTCAATGAATTAACCTCTATTCTTAACCAAATTATCTCATTAATAATTTTTATTGAACGTGAGGAAAATGCCATTATTCACATTAAGTTTTTGGCATAATGTAGGAGAAACATACATATGATGGATTTTCATTTAGAAGTACGGTTCATTGCGAACACGATCTTCTTTCAAATTTACGAACATTTAACCTTTTATCTCTGTTTACTTGTTATCAGTCACTCCAAATAATGTGACCCAGATGAACATTAGATGACCAACGTCATCAAAACGAGGATGACGTCACCAGACTGAACGACTCGCAGAGAGGTCATTTGACATGTATTCCTATCGCTAGTAATCTGTACAAAGTGATGAAGAAATGAACTAATAGTTTTTCTCAACTGTCCCAGAGGTCATTGCGAAAACAACAACTGTCTCCATAGAGCAGGCCTACATCGCGTGAACTAATACTTGAGCCTTCTAACAACCCTTGACCTCACTACAGTAGCAACTCGATAAGGGAAGGGTCCCAATAGACACCACTACATAGCGTCAATGTGTGTGGTATGAGCTTTATGCTATATCGTGTTTACAGACTCATTATTTGAAGTTTAGAGCTGTTTCCGCCCTCATGTACAGAAGACACTTCAAAATGACATGAAATTGTCTATGTTTTGCAAATGGACGTTTAAATGAGAATTTGAGATTGATACCATCTTCTATAACTGAAGATGAGAATTGGATACTCGACCACACCCCAACCCAACCCCCTCCTCATCGTATATTAATGTACGTGCACCGAACTATAAGACTGCACATCCTTACAGCAGAGGCGGGCTACCCAGGGCTGGATTAGCGTTGTGTGGGGCCCCCGGCACTTTCTATAGCGGGGCCCCTTCTACAAGTTTAACCTCCTTCCCCCTCGCCCACCCGCTTACACAAAATTAATAACACTCAACAGATTAAATTTTAGCTTTTAACCGCTAATAACTAATAGTTGCTTTTACACATTATACATTATAAAGTTTCCAGGTTATTGTCTACAAGAAGCTTGTACATTCGCAATTCCAACGACTCCACATTTAAAGGTGATCGGTCGTCTTGAAATATTGTTTGTGACGTCAGCCTTTTCTTGACATGTTTCTGAGGCGTCACTGTTCAACAGATACACCGTACAAGCGTGGTATAGCTAATCGGTAAGCAAGACGAGACGGCATGTAGCTGCATACCTACTAGGTATACCGATGTCATCATAGCTACTTGTATGGTGTATCCGTTCAACAGTTACGACTACAGAACATGTCAAGAAAAGGCTGACGTCACAAACAATATTTCAAGACGACCGATCACCTTTAATCTAACGTCATCGTCATCTCTAGTAACTTAGATGTTTTCAAAATAAAAGAAATCCTGTGCTATTAAGAAGCGAAAAGTCCCCATCTTGATACCTCGTTGTTGTTTGGAAGATACTAACATTACAGAAATGAATGATGGGAAATCTGTGATGTCATCTAGACAAATTGATAAGACATAGTTTTTATATTTCTTTATGATGCTGACACCACTCTCATAAAGGACCATCAAAAATACCACCAGACAGTGCCTTTAAGTTTAATAAGCAAAGCGTGATAGCACAGATTCACAAGCACGCAACCATACACGCACATTCGCCATCGTGACAGGCCGGGTCTTGACGGAGTTGCTTAATTACCATTGAAACTTGAATAACACATGAAATCGACCTACATCTCTCTCTGTACATCATTCCACTCAAGGCTAACATGAATTTGAAATACTTTTACCAATATCAAGTAACCTGGCTCCAAAAAGTGTTTTGATTACAATTTGATCCAAATCGCAAACAAAATATGAGTTCATTAGGTTTACATCGTAGCAAAATGTGCTGAAAATATTGGAAGATGGTCTGCGTTACTGGCCAGCGAACCTTTACCACACTCTTAAAAAAGTTTCACCAACACTGGTCACATATGTCAAATTACTGAAATTGGTTAAATTTTCCCCAATAATTGTTGATTAATGGGTAAACCAATGGGTAAGTTAACACTTAATTGGGTAACCAGCCTCTACGGTTACCAAATAAACAAGAAATATTGGGGAAAACTTTACCCAATTTCAGTAATTTGACATACGTGACCAGTGTTGGTGAGTTTTTACCCAACTTTTTTTTACAGTGCACGCTTCACATATATGCGGGTACGTATATGTGACATTGCTATCAACTTTGTCGGTATGTAGATCGAAAAATTAGAATGAGGGAGATATATATTACCGTACTGAAAAATAAGAGCTAGAAGCTGATCTTCTTGGACGAATTAACTGTCTCTTTTTTCACTGTGGCCTAAAATATGATCTCTTCTTTAATGAAGAAAGTCCTGAAATACAGGTATCAGAAGTCTTAATTTTACCTGAGACAGTGCAACAAAACCACGTGAGCAGAATTCTTTAGAGGCACCATACAACTTTTGTTTTGCTGAAAGAAGAAAACACGCAAAAGACGTTAGGAAAGTTCAATGATTGATCGAGCGTGTCATGGACGCGTCCAATCAACAGGTGGTATCATATAGCAGTTATTTTGTAGTCTACTCCTGGGGCACCTATCAGGAAAAAGACGCACGATGCGTATCCTGAAGGTGGCAATGTGTCAGTGTCATGTCACAAACGGATCGAGAATTTGATGAATTAAACAGTTACGCTGCAGGCTGTCGTTTCATTGAAATCTATGGTAGGTAGTCTATCAGGGTGACACTAGATGAGGGGGAGGCGGGCCATGGCTCCCAACTCAGGGAAGGCTGCTGCCCCCACCACCTCCGTCCGGGATACCTTTCATTTCTGTTGGGAAGCCTTCATGGTTACGAAAAAGTATATGTAATTCCCAATGGCGACCAGCCAGCCCAATGGTTTACTTGATTTTGCACTCATGGGGAGCAAATTTTTTAATTAAACCCCACATTTATCAAGTTTTCTTTATATAAACCAAACTTTTATTTTTTTCAATAAAAGCCTAAAATTTTCGGCGCGCTTTGCTGGCCCAAAATTTTACGTTAGCCATCCTTTCGACAACCCGTCGCTTTTAGTGTCGGGCTTTGGGTAGTCGCACACGTCAGAAACTTGGACCCAGCAGAGCAAGTATTGATGCCACACGTGTCTTCTATCTGTAGAGGTTGAGGGTGAAAGTTACAGGGATAAGGGGAGGGACTACGTCCCAACTTTACGGTGATGTTCAAAATATCACCACTTCTTTGAATGTTTTTCCCCTTGCACTTGAGCAGTTGGCTTTTGTTTATCAAAACATCGCCGTGTGGTACTACACACATATGCATTCTGATACTTCAAAGTCTAAATGCAGTCACCTCAAAGTCACCTCATTGATGATTTTTTTTCAAATCACGTGACAATACTTTTGTAACTGAATCACTTCATTTAGGTAGAGTAAACGCCTTGGCCTTAGGTATGGAAATTTTACTTTCTAAACATCATGATAGATACATGCGAACGAATTTTGAAGAGATTTGTAAGATGTGCTGAAGTGTCAAAATAAAGTTAAGGCGACTACTTATTTTTTTTAATCTTGGTCTGAGGGGTCTGATCAAAATAAAATGTGTGCTTAACATTTTCTAGTCCTGTGATGTGAAGATGGGCAGATAAACGTTTTGAATTCCTGGATTCTTACGACCTTACTTTTTATGATATTAGTTGGTAACTGTTTGCCATTGGTCGATTCCTTTTGGCAGTCTGTTTAACTCAGACTGAAAATTGTAGAGAGCCCTTCATCTTTCACAGTCTGTAATCTTAGCCATACCACATGTAAAGTAGGAAATGTGTCAAGGAAGATTAGCAAAATGATAATCAGCAAGTATTAGAAATTACTTAGAAATTAGAAATGTCCTCTGAAAACGTAATCACTAAAACCAGCTCAATAACTGTACACAGAATAACGATAAATATTTTGCAAAATTGTATAAAAGAGCAGAACAGAAGAAAAATCTGCCCTTAACACAAGTAAATAGAGAAGAACTGGGCAAAAGGGGACAGAACATGTGTTATTTTACAATAGTAACAAGGCTTGTCTTCAAGACAGACCGCAGCGGGGACAACAGTAGCAGTTCCCCCTCCCCTCTCCCCAGATATTTTCAAAACAAATTTTGATCACGTCGATCTTTGTAAATTTCCAAAAACAAACATTGTTTAGAAGCAACTAATTTCAATGAACGGAAAGTGCCATTTCTAGCAACATGGGACAGGTGTGTAGCGAAGGACAGGGATTAGGCGAAGGGGACATCTTCCCCCTCCTTGACTGGACATTTTTCTAAGTTTTCAATTTCTTTTATTGCTTTAAACGTCGATTTGCGATTCTATCAACGGACATTCTGAGCACTAGTTTCCTATTCTTGCTTCCTGCAGGACTATGTTAGCAAATTGTTCCAAATCCCCTGGAAACATTCAAAATCAACTATCCCCTCTTCCACCCTCAAGCCTTCGCATGATCAATCCCGGCCGGCTGTTATTCAGACGGAGTAAGGCTATATAATTGAAAAAATGTCAAATTGTCATTTTCGTGGTAGTTTAGTCTCCACCCAATGTCATTTGAAAGAAGCTTAAATGCATCATTCTAATGCCCACAATTTAGTGAATACCTCATAGCTTCCGGGGGATTTCCCCTGGGCCCCACCAGGGGCCTAAGGCTTTGCCCTGGACAACACGCCGTTGGAGGAAGCTTTTCCGGCTCCCGCGGTGCCTTTGGCGTCGTTTCGATATTTCAACCTGAATTCGCCTGATTTTGCCCCACCCAAAAATTCCTGGGCACTGTCGTACTTGTCTTGGCTTAACGCGACCTTGCTTTGACCAGTAAGTTGCACTCTGACTAGCGACCCCCTGATCAAACATTTTACGTTATTCTGTCCATTGTTTAATGCTATCAAAAAAGGTCACAAAAGCAACCTGGTTTTTACGAACGCAGCTGTGTCGAACAAATCCAAAGTGTAAAATAACGAATTATACCCATGATTTAGCAGTCAAATTAACTACACAGGCTGATGCTAAATTGTGGTGAAAACATTTTCTTTTTTCAGGATTCGTTGTGACTCACAGAGGTTGGGAAGGGGGCTCAAAGCTTGAATGTGTATTTCTGGTTTAGCAATCTACTTCATGTCTAGACTTGTTCATTGTATAGACTACCTAACATGACTTACAAATTACAAAGTAACTTCCAATTTACCCTTCAAAAAAGTGGGCGAAACATGTAGCGATCATTATTATTATTTGGTTAAAAAGGTTTTTCTTCAAGGGCCGGGGAAGTTTACGAAACGGAAAAGAAAATTGACTGACTTCAGGTAATTTACTACAAACACATCGATAGAATCGAAATGTATGGCAGTGATGATGGAACTGAATTATTTTTATTCGTGTTGTATGGTGTCAGCAATGTATGATCACGTGATTTTACATCCTATACCTATCAATTTTATGCTCTTCCTTTGCAAAATAAATTGTTATTTTTCTCTACATTTTAAAATTGTCGTAATCGAGGGACGAGCCCCGTGGACTTTCATATAAAAATCACACTATACAGGGAGGGATCCAGGGGGGCATACGCCCCTGTTTTCGGCAAAGCAATGGTTTTTGTAACCAGGATTTTACATCTCCAAGCCCAGGAAAAAGCTACGATAAGAAGAAATCCTAACAGAATACATAAAGACAAGTCAAACCAAATGTTGGCGACTATAAGAACTTTGCATCTGGCAAATATTCTCTGAATCAGCTTTCCATCATGAATTACGCCCACCCCCCCCCCCTCCCTCATATATTCCTGGATCCGACCCTGATATATCAATTATCGTCACTCTTATGATGAAAATTGGAGGTTATTATGGTAGAAGGAAGGACTTTGGTAAGTTGCATTGATATTGCTTTGGTTACGCCTTTAAACCCTCTTCTAATGAAGCTGTTGACTATGACGTCACTCACAAGTCAACACCGGAATAAAAACAAAAAGACGTCGTCTGCCCCTAAGATATTATAAGCATAGATTCCAAACTCCTATACCTACACTGTTACGCTCAGTGACTCCTCATGGAGACGCTACTATGGGGCGGAAGTGTTAATTTGACATGCGCACCGTTCTCTTCCGCGATCTGCGTACAAAAATAAGAACGCGTCACAGAAAATTTCATTGTTAAAAGAGGCTGGCGTGCGTGCACTTTTACAACGCGTTCTATACGCGCAGAATACATTTCTCTGTGTATCATCCTGAATACTTTGACGGAGAGTTCTGCGCGCTCTGGAAACAAACGCGCTAGTTGATTTCCCGTTATGAGCGCGTAAGTAATTGAAGGCGCATATAAAAGTGCGTCACTTGAAGATACCATAGAAACTGACCAATGAATGTCGATGAACTTGCAAACCAGTCATTGTGCGTTCATGTTCAAGTGTAAATACGTAGATGCCACGTTGAAGAAATAAGTTATTCTTGTTTAAGTGGAATTTGTTGAGGCGTAGTACTTCTCCAGTCAACAACATTCCGAAATAACAAGTATTAATAGTTTTGTAAAACATTCATTTACCTGTTTGATTTCAAAACGACTGAGCAGTGATCAGCACTTCCGCCCGATGTTTTGGCCTCCATGAGGAGTCAACGCGCCATTTTAAGTTTGGAATCTATGCTTGTAATATCTTTGGTCTGCCCTGACTAATGCGCCTATATACATGTACATATATTGTCCTGCGCTAAGAGACATCGAAAATCACAGCAGCGCAGACAATATCGGTTTGTTTCATTCGATTTTGATTTGTGACGTCACACTTAACATCCAGTATTGCCTATTTACCCAGAAGTTGTATGAGACACATCTCTTGTGTTTCCACTCCAGTTTGCAAAATGTTGCAGAACTTACGATGGTTTTTAAGAGGGCAAACTTGCGAAACAAATTCAACTTTCTTTCTTTTGTAAGTATGCATGTAGCGACAAATATTGAGCAAAGTGATTTCATTTTTGTATTTTTGGCATCACAGTCTTTTGGTAGGACTAACATATAGAATGACCAATCTCATAAAAGTAAAATTACGAAGCAAATATAGCGAAGGAAGATTTTACAATCTCTATCCCTCAATCGTGACAGGAAGCAAAGGTATGGGGAATAGGAAATTCAAAACTCCTGACAAGAAAGCACTCCTGAGTTGATTTCCAACTCTGTTTGTTAGTTTACTTGGCTATGGTAGCAGTTGTTTTATTAATAAGGTAATGCGATACACTCTGGGCGCAAGGCCGAGTGACAGCCCAGCGACATTTAATAAGGCAAACCCTTTTACACTTAAACTCAATTCAGTAGGGAGTTGAAATAATATCGATTTGCGTAGCGTGAAAAGTGAAAAGAAATGACTCTCTTCCTCTTTTTTGAGAAAGACACGTCGAAGTTTATTGTGGTTTTTAGGAATGAATTTCAAATTGAATAGATATAAGTATCATCTTTGGTGTGGTTTATCCAAGGCAATGTGAGAAGACGTGTTACCTTACTTTTTCATTTTATTAAATCTCTCTATGAATGTATAAAATATCCGCCTCCCTCCAAAGACAGATAGAGAAAAATAGACATAAAAAGGAAGAGGGATTTTTTCTACGCTCCGTCAAAATTAATCTCCTTTATTGTGTTTCTTGGATGCATTTAATTCACTTTGTTTAAAGTGTGAAATCCGAGAGTGTTTTAATCAAACGGAAATTACTAAACGACCAATCTATGTTGTTAATTTAAATTCATGCAAAGTATGAAAACTTGACAGCAAAAATTTTCCAATTATTTCTTGTTTACCGGTTTATTATTTGTGGCATGACATTGAACCGTTCATTGTGACAGAAATGTCATCAACTTTTTAATTTAAAGTTTCTTACTTCAGTTTGAGAAACTTTCTGTACAGAAAAGAAAATATATGAAGCTAGGAGATGGAAAATAAATTGCGTTGGGAGTAATGAATGTAAGTGAGGTCACTATTTGAGAATGAAAGCTGTACGTTGTTTTGTAGGCGGCTTTGAACTTCTATACAAATTATAGACCTTGGGTTTACCTTGAAATTTTACTGGGTAGGAAACCCATACGGCTTTTGATGACCCCAGACATGTTACTGATTTTGTTAATCAGCTTATAAATATTCCTTAAGACCAGGGCCCGTTGCACTGAGGGTTCACTAAACTAAAGATCCACAAGGCTGAAGTTCCACTATATGGAAGGTCCACAAGACTTGCTAAAGCTATCACATAGCCCTATAGTTCTCAGCCAAATCCATTGTAATGTTAAGCCTTACCCTAAACCAAGATTGGGGGCCGAACCAATTCAATCCAGAGATTTGACATTTTCAGGTAATTTTGAACGTTTTAATTGAAATTATTGTAAAACTTAAAGTCATTTGGTGACTACGCCCCTTCCAGCCCCCGGTTCCGATGGCCCTGGCCTGAACATATTAAACAAAAACAAGGGGTTGTTCTGTAAAAATTTAACAATTGAAAAACAAAAATATTGGCACGTGATCATTGTAGAATAACGGTGTATACTAATTCTTAACGAGGTGACTGCATGTTCCCTTTAAAAAAATTGAATACAGTTTTTCTTTTAATTGGATGGGTTTTTGTAGACCTTATGCATATGATGTCACAGAACGAAAAGTACGCCCTCCAATGGAGGCAAGCACATATTATTGCAACTTACACCGACCAATGCAAATAGCTGACTTGTACACCGGGGATACACGACTAAGTTTACTAAACTTGCGTGCGAAATCTACTCCGTGAGTGCAGTGCGCTTCATTGTATGCCTCCAAACTGACGTCGTGACGTCAATGCATAAGGTCTATTGGCATCGAGTTCAATACAGACCATATATGCATTGACGTCGCCATTTACTAAACAGTGCACTTCGACGTCGTATTAGAGGACATGCACTGAATGTAATGTATACTATACGGTAGTTTGTTACAAGCTTATCTCAAAGGAGGGGGCAATTCGATTTCCTGTGACCATACGGTCTATTAAAGCGACAATAAAGATGTATATGATCGAGGGTGTATAAGTTTAGGTCTGTTCAGAAACGAGTTAGTCTTTGAATTGTTGAAACAATGCTAAAGCTTTGACTGTATAGTCATAGTGTTTCTTTGCAAGTGTGCACAATAGGTGAAATGTGAAGTATTAAAGAAAGGGGAGTAATTAACACCGAGTCATACACCTGGCAATAAGGATTTGTGTCACCTGACACAACGAATCTTCAAAGAAGGTTGTGTTCAATAACATACAGTGCATAGGCGTAGTAAGCGGGGGCTGGGGGCTTTAACCCGCCAGTCAAAAATGTGGTTGGGAGGAAGTATGCTGCCGTCACCCTCAATCCAACGACACATACCCCTTATTTATTTCCTCTGTAAAAAATGTCAGAAAATTGCAGCAATTTTCCTCAAAACTTGCCCAATATGTTGCACCATATTGCATCTAAGGACCCTCAAATATTCAAAAAGTTCCTCTCCCCTTAGACCCCTCCCCGGGACGGCGGTCCGAAACAACGTTCAACCCCCAGTCTCGAATAGCTTCCTACACTCATGTAATCCATATTTCTTTACCCCGGATCTTACACTGCTAGAGGAGGATACAGTGCAATGCAGAAGGCTTTTTCCAAAGTTACCCGGACTCTCTGGCGAAGAGCCGAAGGGCGAAACCAAACGTTACTCCCGAAGGAGTTCTGCTCCCCCCCCCCCAAGGAGCTACGTTCCCTGAAGGGACACAAAGACAACTGACCAACCTCTTGACCTTTAGACCTTAACATCATGTGTCTGTCCTACTTGGCTCCATTCCAGACTGGTTGACTCCATGTAGACTCGTTAGATATATTCTTTTATCGCCACCTAGTTTCTGAAGAAAGGACAGACCCTGGATTGAAACATATAGAAGTTATCAGCGGGAAAAATACCGTACTTCAAGTCCTCCATGCGTGCTATGTTCTCTCAAAAATCGTCAAAATGTTTTCAACCTTCGAATTAAACAAACACGATGTCATGTAACAAACAGCCGTCAACCTTCGCAGCCAGGTTATTTTTAAGCCATGGCCATTTACCTGTGTAAGCAGACGTGCGATTTTCCTGATGAATACGGTAGACCTGTCAAAACTTACATGTGCTTACTGACATATTTACGACACAAATACGTTTTGGCGCAAGCTGAAACTCTTAATCACACCAAATCAAAAACCAAATTTGACAAGAAAGATTCAAGTTATACATGAAAATGTAACATAAGATCTAAGCATAATATTTTGACAAGGTGCTTCCTAAAGCCTGTCAGCCTGCATTCATTGTTTTGGTAGTTGACAAATTGATGACTTTAATAGCACAGTATTTTGATTATTGCTTTATATTTCAATGGATATATCAGCCAAAAATTGTGTTAAGTGTCAATGTCTCACAGAAAAATAAATAATTATTAAATAGATAAATAACTTAATAAATTAATAAATGAATAATAAATGAATGAATGAATGAATAAATGAATAAATGAATAAATAAATAAATGAATGAATGAATGAATGAATAAATGAATAAATGAATAAATAAATAAATGAATGAATGAATGAATGAATAAACAAATAAATTAATAAATAAATAAAGAAAGAAAGAAAGAAAGAAAGAAAGGAAGAAAGAAAGAAAAAAAGAAAGAAGGAAATAAATAAATAAATAAATAAATAAATAAATAAATAAATAAATAAATAAATAAATAAATAAATATTACAAATTTAAAATTTCTGGTTTTTCGATCCGTTAAGTGCGGTCGTGTTTGTAGGATATCCCTGAGTGTTTTTTGAGAAAGTTGATGTAAATTGTTGGGTTTACATAATAGGCTTTCACGTAAGAGACCACTGGGGCATGAAGAATGGGAAATTTGTCCCATTCAGAAAATTTAACCCTCCAGAGTCAAGTAATGAATATCATTTCCTACAATTTTTTTTTGGTAGGGGAATTGTGGAAAAAGTAGTGTTATAACTCTAGAGCTCTTGATGTGGCCCTGCACATTTTGTTTGGGGTTGCAAAATTGAATGCCGTTGAATGCCTTCCTCCCTAAACCTTTACCTGAAAGCTGCCTCAGCGGTGATAGCAATCTTACCTTTCCAAATGTGAGACGATTTCTTAACAAACTGAGTCATTATTTTGCAGTTTTGCTAAATTGTTATCACGTGAATAACCATAGAATGTTGAATCATCCAGCCTTTTCTATTTTGTGAACATTTATAAAAGATTTTCCTGGTACGATGTTAGGGGAAACATCCACCCCCTGCACGTACGACAACCTGCAAATCGATTGTAACATGTGTGAAGTAAGTGGACAACATTATGATCAATTAAAACAAGAAATGAAAAGATTCCCGTTAAAGATCTCATGAAGTCACCATCTCCATCGTCACCGTCATAGTCATCGTCTTTATCATAATCATCATCATTATCATCGTCATCCTCGTCATTATCGTCGTCATCGTCGTCATCATCATCACCATCATCGTCATCGTCATCGTCTTCCCCTTACTCAAAATCCAGATATGGGCCAGATATGAAATTCCATATATTGGCCAGATATGGATTTCATATCTGGCCCATATCTGCTGCAGATATGGGATTTATATCTGGGCCAGATAAAAAGTTGGGCAGATATAACCCAGATCTACGCCAGAACCAGATCTAAGCCATATATGGCCAGATAAAGTTTTATCTGGATCAAGTCTTTATATGGAACAGATAAAATTTTATCTGGACCAGATATGGTCCTTATATGAGCAGAATATATTTCCATATATGGCCCATATCTGCACCAGATATGGAATTTATATCAGATCGGATAAAAAGTTAGGCAGATACAACACAGATCTAAACCAGAACCAGATCTAAACCATATATGGCCAGATAAAGTTCTATCTGGATCAAGCCTTTATATGGCGCAGATAAAATTGTACCCAGACCATATCTGCTCTAGTTATGAATCATAGTTAGGACTTATAGTCCACACTCTCATGGAGACTTTGAACACCTTTTTTTCCAAAAGTCCCCTGACTCTCTGGCGAAGAGCCAGGGGCGAAAACCAAACAATACTCCCGAAGGAGTTCTGCTCCCTGAAGGAGTAACAACGTCCCCAAGAGACAAACTTTGACTTAACTGACACTACCCGACAGTGGTCCCGTTCTAGACTGGCTGAATAGAACAGGTCCCACTGGGAGCTCCGCCGTCGTGATCACGGACACTCCTGCGCCAGGTAAGTAAGACTTTGAACAGGGGGGGGGGGGCTTTTTAAGTGCATCGAAACGGCACGTACAAACAAAAAACGAAAAAACTCAAACCGGATCGGACAGGAACATAAACGCAAAACTATCCACACACCACCAAATCAAACGGAAAAGTATGTTCATTACAACAATAGAACCACACACACACTGACAACCCAATACCCCACAAACCAACCTCCCCCCGGCCACCCTAAACCAATATTACTACATACCGCCAACGAAAGACAACACCAGAACAAACCACCACCACCCAACAACAACCAAAACACCAGACCAAACAATCATCACAAACTGCCCCAAGGGGCCACGAGGGGTCCGGGGCGGGGTCCACCTGCCACGAGGGGTCCGGGGTGGAGTCAACTTGCTATATTTACAGTATGTACACTATATACACTATTTACACAAAAACAAAAAACTGAACAAAACTGGGCCAAAAATACAGGCGCACCTTGCCCAAGGGTGTCCCGGAGGCAGTTGTGGCAAAGGGTAACCTCATTATCCCCACGCTTTAACAAGCTCCACAACCGGATGCAGTTTAACGTCCTACCCGACTTTGAACACCTTTTTTTCCAAAAGTCCCCTGACTCTCTGGCGAAGAGCCAGGGGCGAAAACCAAACAATACTCCCGAAGGAGTTCTGCTCCCCGAAGGAGTAACAACGTCCCCAAGGGACAAACTTTGACTTAACTGACACCACCTGACAGTGGTCCCGTTCTAGACTGGCTGAATAGAACAGGCCTCACCCTGGGAGCTCCGCCGTCGTGAACACTTTGACTTTGAACACCAGAAAACAATGTTTAAGTGCTCCATGAATTAGAATTTAATGTGAGTTAGGTTGAATTGACTTAAGTACATAAATTCAACTTATTTCGTAACAGTGAACAGAAAAATGCCTTGAAATTTCCTATTTTATGTAATAACAGTGATATGGGCTTCTTATTTTAAACTTTATTACGTATTTGACTCTAAATTTTGTTTACTGCGTAGTGCATATTTTACTTTCAACTTCCTAAATCATGAAAAATGTAGGTTTAAATACAAGCTCCGCCCAAATATGCAAATCATTTGCCTAAGTTCACTTAGTACACTGCAGTATTAACAGAAGTGTAGCCACTAAATAACTGCAATGTCTGGGAAGGTGATGCTGTATCCAAAACATGTCTTAGTTTGTAACAAGCATAATCCAAGAACCAAATCAAATAAATAATAAAACAAACTAACAAAATGCTCATTTGCATATCTAGCATATCAAGTTATATCTGGCTTGATATGGCCATATAAAACTTTATTTGCATATCTGGAATTGCATTGTATCAAGTTATATCTGGCTTGATATGGCCATATAAAACTTTATTTGCATATCTGGAATTGCATTGTATCAAGTTATATCTGGCTTGATATGGCCATATAAAACTTTATTTGCATATCTGGAATTGCATTATATCAAGTTATATCTGGCTTGATATGGCCATATAAAACTGTATTTACATATCTGGACTGGCATTTCATCAAGTTATATCTGGCTTGATATGGCCATATATAACTTTATTTGCATATCTGGAATTGCATTGTATCAAGTTATATCTGGCTTGGTATGGCCATATAAAACTTTATTTGCATATCTGGAATTGCATTGTACCAAGTTATATCTGGCTTGATATGGCCATATAAAACTTGATATAATGTATCAAGGCATCTAAATCTGGCTGTATATCTGGCTTGATATGGCCATATAAAGACTGTATTTAGCCAGATATATCCAGATATAAATCCATATCTGGATTTGGAGTAAGGGTCATCATAATCATCATCATTATCATCGTCATCCTCGTCATCCTTCGTCATCATCGTCATCATCGTCATCATCATCGTCATCGTCAACGTCATCGTCATCGTCATCGTCATCGTCATCGTCATCGTCATCGTCATCGTCATCGTCATCGTCATCGTCATCGTCATCGTCATCATCATCATCATCACATCATCGTTACCATTACTGCCACTTCCGTCAAATACAATACCTGTCCTGTCTTTCATCTCCGGACCCCGAGTTGCCATTCACGTAGAACCGTTCTTTTCAAACGCGTCTTTCATGCCCAGAACCATGAATGTTTTACGTTGTTGTACCAAACTCAGCTTTGCTTGCCTTTTTTATCTCTGGCTACTCTGTGCTGCCCCCTAAGATGGGTTTCTTTAGTGTTTTCTTTCAGTTTTCTTATGATGAAAGTAACAAATGAAAAGGTGTTGCCTCTGAGGACTGTTTTCCAATTTTTTTTTTAATTTTTTTGTCTTTTATACGAGATTCTTATGATCTTCCTGGAAGTTCCAGGACATTCTTTTTCGTACATAACTTTCAGTTTCCGAGTTTTACAACTGTAAAAGGCAACTTCCCATACTAAATCCTGAAGTAGTCTAAACTTGGTCCTAATCGACATGCCTCTGTCATTTTGAGTGGTATAAAAAGTCATTTTCTTGTTTAAGGTCCCTTTTAGTCATCTGTTGAGGATGAACACAGTAGGTGGAACGAAAATATTGTGGACATACGAATGACTGATTTGAACTAAAAACCACTTCTAATGGCTACTTCTTTACGTTCTTATGTGTAAGTTAATTTCATTATTGAATGTTGTTATTTACCCTACTACCGAGTAAGTAATCGATATAATAAAATTTGAAAAAAGTGTAAGCGTTAAAAAGTATTACAAAATCCCACATTTTATTCCTTAAGGAACACTTAAATATCAAACATTATAGTCATCGGTACAAACCGTCAAAAAGCGTAAAAGTTCTTTCGGTTAAGAGTGAATCTCTTTTGATTCGTTCCCTCAACGTTGATAAAGTTTCAGTTTTAATCACGTTTTCCCGAGCTGTGTGTGAAATAGTTTAAGGTGAAAATTCTAATTCAGAAAGGTCGTCACCCACGGGACCCCTACCTTTAGTGGGTCAAACTCTATACCACTCCTTCCCTCTCAAATCACCTTCAGGAACATCCACTACACCATACAGGAGGTCACAAATTTCGATTGTAATCAGTTTTAGGTTTCAAAATTCTATACCCAATTTGAGACTCCTGAGCTGTGATTCCCCTGTCATCCGCAGGCCGTGATAGTCCCGAAGGTACACGTGGGATTACGGTGAAATTAGTGGGGCGAGTCCCCACGGAATTGCCATGTTTCATTTTTTGCTATCAGCCAAGATAAATTTCACAGCTCAAGGCATACAAATAGAGATCTACTTCGCGAAAAATTAATAACAGGCGCCGGACAACACCCGTTTATATGTAAAAGATCTTGTCTAAGGAAAGGTTGGACAATATCATACCTAAACTTTGGAACGGACGACACTCCAATTATCATTTTGTGCACAGGTTGATTTCGTAGATTGAAATCTGAGATTTTCTCGGGCAAGTGAAACAGGGCGAACACGGTTAATGCATTCATGCCAAGGTAGGCTATTGTGATTTTTAAGGGCCCCAGTAAGGGTTGCAAAAGAAAATGTCATGAAACTCTGAGAGAAGGAAAAGTGGACAAATCTTGACAAGGAAATTATCAACGATGACCCGGAAAAGTTTGGTATCTTTAAGAATGGGGTAGGTGGAGGGGGGTCAGAATCTCAAAATATGGACCTTGATGCAAGTTTGTGTCATGCCGAGATACAACTTTGACACACGTATTTAGAGAAGAGGTACGGTACTTAAGGTGTGTGGGTGAGTGTGCTTGTGTATGCATTATGTGAGGAGGGAGTCATGAGCCCTTTGCGCCCCTTGGGTATGGACCTACAATAAAAGGAGAGTTTCGTTCTTCCTTTGTCCAAAGATGACTGAATGAATTTGGAAAAATGGTCAAAGTGTTTGTTGGCTGGCTTTCTCGGCAGTGGTAGATTGTCGAAGGTCCTTATTATACATACATACATACATTGAAGATATTTATATAGCGCTTTCCCCACGAAGGCTCGAATCGCTTTACAAAAAACAATCTTAAATTAAAGTGACCCAAATAAGTAAGTTTTTAGACTAGACTTAAAGCAATTAACCGTTGGCGAATTACGAATCTCAAGTGGGAGGTTATTATATGATTTACAGGCAAAGACAGCAAAAGACCGATCACCATAACTAGTAAAGGTTCGAGGTACTAACAGAAATTGTTTGCTTGCTGACCTTAGAACAGGTCTGGTCTGGTACGGTTGAACCAGTTCTTTGATGTAGGGAGCATTACCATTTAATGATTTATACAATATCAACATTACTTTAAACCGAATACGAGGCTCAACTGGGAGCCAGTGTAGAGAATTCAACAAAGAAGTAACATTGGTAAGCTTTGGACATCTGGAAACAACACAAGCAGTAATATTAACAACCCTTTGAATGGGCTTTAAAGTAGACACAGGAAGACCAGCCAACAGCGAGTTAAAATTATCAACCTTGGATGTAATCAAGGCATGGGCAACCGATTTTGCAGCGTCATTCGATAAGTACGGGCGAATCTTACCCAAATATCTAACACAAGTCATAGCAGAAGAGCAAACATTCTCAACATGGGCAGTTATAGTCATGTGATTATCGAAAATAGCACCAAGATTACGAACCTGATCCGAGGGAGTGATACACACATCACCAATATGAAGGTTTAAATCTTCAGGTACATTAGCATGTCTACTTCTAAATATAATAAATTCAGTTTTGCTATGATTTAATTTTAGTCTGTTGGAAAACATCCAGTCACTAACTTTCATGAGACATGATTCAAGGGCCACGCAGGACCTCACAGAATCAGAAGGACAACAAGGGATATACACCTGTGTATCATCAGCATACATATGATATTTCATGCCACATGCCCTGATGATATCACCCACAGGAGCAGTGTATAAAGAAACCAACAAGGGCCCCAAAACTGAGCCCTGGGGAACTCCACACTCAAGACTGAAAGAAGAACCTTGCACCTCATTAAAGTGAACACGTTGACATCGATCACGCAAGTAGGATTTGAACCAGGTAAGGGCAGAACCATTTACACCATATCTAGAAATTAACCTGTCTAGCAGCGTACAATGGTGGACAGTGTCAAATGCGGCAGAGAGATCCAAAAGTGACATCATGACAATCTTTTTATCATCAAGAGATGAAAGAATGTCATTTTGCACTTTGGTCAAAGCCGTCTCAACACTGCACCCGTATCTGTAGGCGGACTGAAGAGGTTCAAATAGCTGGTTTTGAGATAAGTAGGTCTGAAATTGAATGGACACAATTTTTTCCAATAATTTAGCCAAAAAAGGCAAGTTTGAAATAGGTCTGTAATTCTCACAAGAATTCTTGTCAAGAGATTGTTTCTTAAGGATGGGTCTCACTTGATCACGTTTAAAGCTAACAGGGAAGGTACCTGTACTTAGAGACATATTGATAATGTTAGTTAAAAAGGTAGTAGGGGCTCAATGCAAGTCTTAAGAAGCCTTACAGGTATGGGATCCAAACCACATGATTTAGATTTCATGCTTAGCACAAGTTTGTGAGTGTCAGATTCAGAAATGATAGACAAACAATCAAATTTGCTAGTAAGGCTGAAGGTATTGAGGTTCACGTCAGAACCATTGAGATTATTACTTAGCTTATTATCAGAGACATGTGTAAAAGCAGATTGGATCTTGTCAATTTTCTGCTTAAAAAAGTTACCAAAGTCATCACAGAGAGACTGCATGGAAACGTGATTTGGTAGGTCCAGCTGTTATACCTTCAACCTGGAGAAAGGACTAGGTGGCACTGAGGACACGCGCTGCGCCCCCCCCCCCCTTGTCACTCCTTCTTACTCCGTTGCTTTAAAATAAACGGCAAAAGGAATCAGAAAAAAAAACAAAAAAGTAAGCTAATCGAACCTGTGCCATACCTTTTGAGGGAACATACCCCAACCCAAGAAACGTATGCGTTCAATCGGTAAAGGGTTTTAAATGACATCAGAACTTCAGAAGCCTGCTAAACAGACAAGAATCACACTTAAACTATTTCTTTTGTAACAAAAGAACTCGGACTAACGGCCGATCGATTTGATGTTGTACTGAGGCAGGAGGTGGGGAGATGGTATAGTTGGGGTTGCACGGGGTTTCGTAACAAGAATTCCATGCAAGCTTTCCTATAGGAAGCAATAATGAGAAAAGTATCCTAAATGGATGAGCGCGAAGGGTACCAAAAATGTATAATTTGTAAGTTCGAGAGACGTACCGTATTTGGCCTTGTGTTACTTCATTCTATTCATATTTTTTTTAAATTTTTCTCGTCTCCTTATTTTCCTTTGTTTTTGTGTTCGTTACTTGTTTCTACCCGAAGCAGTGAGTCAGTACCCTATGGATCCGCCCCTGCCACCACGAACACAGAAAATTTTGTAGGCGGCCGGTAGCCAGTTTGCCAACTTTAAAGATGTTTCTATACAGGGGGAGAGTTTTGCGGGGGTCATTTGCCTAAATTCACCACAGGGGGCCGCTATCGATATGAGTCATAATCAAAGTTCGAGCGGTTGCAACAAACCCCCATCCTCACCCTTATGGTTAAGGGCCCACATCAGTGACGGCCAATCTGACTGACCCGAGATCATTTTCATACTTTCTCTTCTCAGTCTCATTTTCCTCACAAAATGCGTCTATCCCGAGGCATTTTTTTAAGAACAACAATACCTGACACCTTTAGGCCAGTCCTTCATAACGTCACGTATCCCAAGAACTGACGGCAAACTGCTGCATTAATGGAAACACAAATGATCCACAACTCTTTTTGTCATGGAGTCGTACCGACAAAAAGTCATGTGTAGCCCGCTTTAAGTCTAAGAAGCCGTACATTCATCCACTTAACACAACCAGTGTGCTTACTATCACTGTAAAAAAATATTTTTTAAAGTTTTTAACAAGTCATGGTGTTAATGTTAAAGAAAGTAGGCCTACGTTAAAATACGTGATTATATTAAACACCTTCAAAGCTTAATTAATCAAATTAAGGCAACTTAAACACCATCCTGCAAATACAAATGTCTAATTGAAACATCAACCTGTGTTTACAGTTAATATGAATACACTTTTAAACATCAACCTCTCTACACTCTGCGTTTAACAAATTGAAATTCCCCACCCGCGGTTAAGAAATCCCGCATACGGGGGTGAGAGGGGTAACTGACACGCCCAAATGGGCACGTTTCATCGCGGCATGATTACTCTGATTAAAACAATGGTCTGCCTCATAGGCGAAGGAAGCGAGGGGGCGAGGGGCTTAAGAGCCCCCAGTCAAAAATGTGGAGGGGCTGAAGTATGCTTCCGCCCCCCAAAATCCAAGGCCGAAAAACCCCTTATTTGTCTCTTCTGTAAGAAATGTCAAAAATTTGCAGTAATTTTCCTTAAAATTTGTCCAAAATGTTGCACCAAATTGCATCTGAGGTCCCTAAAATACCCAAAAATTTTCAAAAGGGGAGGGGACACCCTCTCCCCTTGGACCCCTCCCCCAGGCCGGCGAATCGAAACAAGATTCAGCCCCCCCCCCCAGTCTCCAAAAGCTTCCTACGCCTATGGTCTGCCTGTAAAATTCTGCAGATGAATGAAATTTTTGAAAGGGACTTATTACTTATGAAGTGACTCCAAATATATGTTGAGAAATGACTTAAATTTTGCAAATGTCATGTCCCTGACATGTGTCTTTCAGATGTTTTCGAGCATAATTATTGCACATTTAAGGTTAACAAACAAGAAGTTATTCTGAATGAACGACGTTTTTTAATCATGTGACATATTTTTGCCGCTGTTAATGAATTAGGGCATAGACCTTATGAATAAAACGCCCTTATGAGCATGACGTCACAAGGTCTTAAAAACCGAAGTGCGTATATACTGAAGGGGCACGCATGTGGACATTTTTTACACACAGTAGTGAAGAATGTCCCTTGTGGAGGGCGGTTGTCATATAGATTACGAAGTCAATGTATCAGGTTTGCACTGATTCAGATTAGGTTGACTGCAGTTTCTTTCTAAGTAAGAAAGCAAAGATGAATGGCAAAAGCCTATGATCGCAATTGTCGTGTGGAATCAAACTAGCTAATAAAACTGCCAATAATCACATACATCACAACAGCCAGCATGGAAAATTACTACTTAACAATTATTGCTACAATTTATGACAATCTCTTTCCCAGATCATTAGATCTGCCACATCACTTAAATCCTTCCAAAGTAATCTCAAGGATGAACTTCTTAACAATTACCTGTAACCTAATTGACTTACAATCTTGTTAAGTGACTGTACACTCCACCATTTTCTTTCCTGCTCCTCCTTTCTTTCTTCTCTTTCCTCTTTCCCTTTGTGTCCCTTTTGCCTTTTCTTGCTTTTCTTTTGATTTGTTTTGTTTTCTTTGTTTATTCTCTTACATGGCCACTAGCTCAGATAACGGTCTTCTCTGTTTTTCCATCATATGTTGTTTAAACTGTACTTTAATCATAACAATATCGTAAAATTACTTGTGGCAAAAGTACATGAAAATAAATTTGAAATGATCCAGGGTATTAAAAACCGTAGGTTACCGCATATCTTGTTATAAAATGGTTACTGAATTTAATGATTTTAATAGAAGCGTTTTGCTGGCAGACATGTGTGATGCATCTCACTAGACTTTATTCTTCGCATAAACACACCGGACAAATAATTTGTGTATACGTGCGCTGTTTTGGTTTGGTCAGCGACCCAGGCTGCCAATTAATAAGGTGACTTTATGTGAAACATCGAATCATGAAGAAAAACTAGTTTTATTTGAACAGGTTACACTTTCCAACCACACAAGACTTTTAATCAATTGCGTACCATACTACACAAGCATGAAAAGAGATTTTAAGTTTCACTTTATTCACCTTTTCGTCCTTCGGAGAAGTATCAAGGATTCGTCAACATTTGACAGAAATATTACAAAAGAATAAAATACATCTGACATTGCAGTGCAGTATCATAATTTACTGGGAGTGATTTAAAAACGTCCCCACGCCTTTGAAACAAACAGTAGCCTAACTATCACAATTGTCATAAAAAAAGAAAATATGGCGTGACATTACAACAATATGTTTAAACTTAAAAAATGAAAAGCAACATCACACATTGCACGGTAGCTGATTGATACCAAATTGACATCACCAATAGCGTGGTCTGCAGTCCATACTAACTGAAGCTGTAGTTACTCAAGCTTCGTAAATAAAAATATTATAATAAAAATGATATAACTGCGAATTATTATTTTTTTTTTTTCATTCCGCTGAGGTCTGGGGTTCGACTCTTGGCCGGGTCGTACCAAAGACTAAAAATGGAACCTACTGCCATTATGCTTGGTGCTCAGCATAAGTAATGGAGTAGGGAAAACAAGCCAGTAAGTCACAACTGGAAAAAAGGCCGTGACCGGCCCGAATTAAACCAATTGGTTAGAAACTGAGCCGGAAAACCTCGGCTAACTCTAACTCCATTGGACTGAGGTCTGTGTTTGTTTTACGGTATATTATTTCCGATTTACCTACATGTTACTTTAGAAACCATTAGCCTACATCATTATTGGTTATCAGGGGCGGATCTAGGGTTTTTCGTTAGGTGGGGGGGGGGCGCGCTGATGGCCGATCATCTGCCCGAACGAATATCTAAGCGGAGCGCCACCCTCGGTTGGCGCGGAGCGTACACAAAATTTTGAAAAATCGCGACCCCTCAGGTAGCCGGAAATGGCATTTCACAGGCTTGTAAGTAGAACCTAAGCAGTTGTTACTTTGAGCTTTTGTTTGCCAAAAAAATGTTCCCTTCAATTAAAAGTGAGAAAATTGCAAAAACTTGCTTCATGAACTAAACCAAAATTTACTTGATCTTGATTTAAGCTAAGATCACTCTTTAAACACTTTTGATGAAATATCTTTCCAAAAATATGTCGTAATGTTATAGGTCCGGAAAAAGTGGTCTAAAGATAAGGGGGATCCTCACACAAGGTACAGAGAGGAGAATCTTTCCTTTTTAATTTTGAATAAAAATTCGTTACAACCTATAATTCTATGAACGTAAAAAAACTGAAAGAATTGAATTTTGGGGTCTCCAACAGCTTCAAAGACGATGGTGAAAATATCTGACCAAGAATACGATGAACTGCTGTAAGATTCATATTTGAGATCGCAGTAGCTTTTAAAGTCTTTTGCTTGATGAAATATACAACTTTATTGTCATGTGCATGAGAGATAAACATTGTTAAACGCTTTGCGTTATCATTGATTTCATTAGTGGCATGTAGATTCAGTCTCCACTCCCTCGGGATAGCAGAATTTTTCCATAATACAATGTAAAAGGAAAAATACTAGTCAAATTACATTTATGGCAGAAATCATTCTGATTAAGCACTCAGTCGACTCTCTCATTAAAAAATTACTTTGTAAGTTTTAGTGACCATGAGAGCTCTGGCATAGATAAGTTTATTGTCAATTTTAATAAGAATTATTCAAAATATATTGATTAGAATACACATCCGGGGGCGTAAAATAAGATCAAGTGCAACAGACATCATAAATACTTGTTTTCCATGATAACATATTCATTGGAAAGGTTACATTAAAACACATATATTCCGCCATATTTCTTGAGCTTACTATCAAACAAAACTTTCCAAAAAGCAAAGCCACCCTGAAAATAATTTTTCCCTCATTTACACTTTAAGCTATAAGCAAAAGACCATAATTCGACCATTCCTAAACCACCTTCACATTTTGCACATATTAGAACAGAACGTTTCCCCTGTCTGGTTTGTGTGACCAAATAAATTTATATAAAATACTCTCTAGTTCATGAAAAACTCCACATCTGGTGAACCCAAATAGCAGATGGATTGTAAGAAAAAGTTTAGTGTTCTACATAAAGCGTGGTCCGAAATAGGGTTGAGACCTTCGATATCACTCTATTGACATTTTATCGGAAAACTTGAAACTGTGTGCTCCGCTAAATTGCTATTAGTTTGTAGCAATTATAATTACATAGTTTGAAAATTATAAGATAATACAACATTATGTAGAAACAAGTAGGCTAAATGATCTATTTAGTGAAAGTAAAAAATAAGCTTTGGAAAATTTTGGGGGGGGGGGCGCCGGGTGCGCCCCGCCTAAATCCGCCACTGGTTATTACAACAGGAACTCAGCAATGTGCATCACAGGCTATATATAAACTTTTATAGTTTTAAGTTCTAAAGTACTGTATACTATTGAGAGGTCAGCTTAAAATCGTAACATCTAAAACACATTCCAATCTTTAAATTGCAGATGTTAACTCAATGCATGGTTTGTTACTGTATGATTTTTCCAGTTTGTGATATGCTTGGCACGGCAGGTAAGTTAAAAACTTACCTGTACTCCACGCTGTAGATTATTATTTCTCTATCGCTTCTTTTTGTGTTTGTTGTGTTTTGGTTGTATTTTTTCAGCGCTACGATCTTGATGAAGCAGCGCTTTATAAGTATAGGCTATTATTATGCTATATATTACACAGTGAACAAGTAACGGGTTTGCTAAAACGGTAGGCCTAGTCGTAAATCTAAAATTACGAAGATGCTTTGTCGTCAAACTTCGACAAACTAATTCTTCGATGTTTTCAGGTCGCTGCAGGCTTTAGATGTAGGCCTATTATGTATACTCTTTTAACAGCAAATAGGCCTAGACGTCTCCTTGCATTAGAAGCGGACCGCCACTTCTTTCCAAACATAATTTTAAATTAACGTAGTTTAATGTTTTCTTTTAAAAAAGTTGCTTTTAGTTCCCATAATTTTCGGAAGAGAGTGAGTTTGACGGCGTCTTGTTTTACTTCCAGCAAAATTTACCACTGTCCGCTGCAATTAGAAGAGAGACGATCCGGCTTCTGTCATATCAGATATATTCAGCGCGGACTGAACATTCAACTCATTTTATAAATGTACTTAAAACTCCAGATCTATCTAAAGGATTGTTAATATGTGGTTCGTGTTGGAAATAATCGATTTTTTCAAGGATGACATAACAATAACCGGCGATTTTTTTTACGTCATAGTTCCATGTGTGTACTGCATGCCGAATGGTTAAACCTAGCAAGATCTGTACGCAGAAACCAAAGGAGAAGCTTCAATAAAAAGAACACTGTTCTATTTCCACGTATCATTTAAAGCTCAAATCACATGACCATGATAAAGTAGACTAGGTCTTCATATGAAATTCTAGACAAGAAATGATTTTCTATAACTGAAGTTTTTTTTACTCCAGAATGGAATTATTTAGAACACTAACATAATCACGAACATATCTACATTTTTAAATATTAATTTCACCTTGGAGGCTAAGGCTTGAGGCGTTTCATTCATGAAAATTGTCATTCACGATGACGGAACGAATTCATTGAAAGATGGAAGGCATAGGCACAGAGACATTCCCAAACGTCTCGAATTATTTATGTAGTATTGTTTACTGTGTAAGTACAGTTTCTTTGCTGCATTTTACTAGTAAGAGTCAGTCTACAGGAAATCATCATACTAAACGTGTGTTGAAAATTCTAGCTTCCTTTACAGAATATATCCCTCCTTGAATTATGTAAATACCTAGTCTACCTGTAAAATAATAGCCTACATGTTAAACGTCAACTGTAAAAAATGGGTGAGAGTTAGTTAGTTAGTTAGATAGATGAGGTTCAACGTCCCAGTTTCCAACCAATTGGTTATAGTCGAGACGACCACGGCCTTTTTTCCAGTTGTGGCTCACTGGCTTGTTTGCCCTACTCCATGGGTTAGAGGGGCAGTCGGTTTGTATCTGTCATCTGTAATAGTTTTAACAACTATGCAATGATTACCTGCTTAACACCATGGAATAATTACATCTCTAAGAATAGTTGGGTCATGTTGACCCCACAAATTGTCAAGAAGAAATACTTTAGTAATTTACTCAAGTTGTGATCTAAATAACGAACCAAATTTGCGTCAACTTGACTCAGCCTTGGGTCAATTTTTTATGACTCAATTTGGGTAAAAAATTTACAAAAAAATTTTGAGTCGGTTTTCTCGAACCCCAAGTGTTTTAGAGTCTATGTGCGATGAAAACACGGGAAAGAGTATTGAGTATCCTCTTAACTGAGTGGAGGTCTTGACTTTTATACTTTTCCTCCCATCCTTCCCTCTCACCTCTGTCCCTCTATCAAGATAAAACATTTGGCATAACGACATTGAGCGGCGAAGATAATTACATATTACATATGGAAGTTGCATCGCTTGAATTTCTGAAAGTTTGGGCCAACAAATTTTTCTTGAGCAACAATTAACTGAATTTCTTTCTATGAGAATCTTATTTCTTGAAATGAAAGCTACTGTACTGCCTTATTTTGAATTATCTATCATTTCTGTATCCATAAAGTTTGGTTTTAAAAATAAAAAATTTCTGTGAAACGAATGCAATATTTCCCTTTAAGCATTGCCATAAAGTACACTACGAATACTACCGCTTTATCTTGTGCAGGAGTTACCGTCCAACGTGTTCATGGAAAGAAAATTGATGATGTAACTGTAAATCCTCTATAGGCAACATCAATAGGGACCACAATAACAGATAGTGCATACTGTACTCTGCGCAACACTGATAGAATCTATGATGTCCTGACCAATTGAAATTTTTCACATGGAAGGGCATATATAGACCCTGAGAGGTCCGTTTGTTGAAGTATACGTAATTATTACTCTGGCTCACTTAAATACCATGAATAGTATGTCACAATTTAACTACTGTACCTTCAAGCTGATGTATTGTATTATTGGTACGAAAATAATAATCACAATCTGCATGCATGAAAAAAACCTGACTGTATTAAGAGAGGGCGTCAGTCGTGAAAGAAATTGTTTAAAACAACTCTTACTACCGTACACAATCCGAGGCTTCTTACTCCCTCTCAGAGGCTTCTCACTCTGGGCAAGAGGCTGGCCCTAGATGTAAGAAGAAACGAAAGGGGAATTGTGACAGTAAATCTAACGTGATTTCATGATATTCGTATGAGTATGAGTAAGAATTAGCCTTCTAGGAAAACCGTTTTCGTCGAGATTAATGGATTCCCCTTTTTGAAGGGTCATAGTCACCGCACGATCTAAAGAGAAAGAATACAAAGAAAACATAAATTGTCTCAAAAGTATCTCAAATAACGCATTAGTTACGGGGCCATATACGCCTACACAGGTATATGCTAAAGGCAAAACCCAATGCTGGAAATATGCGATGTATAAACATCTGCATATACTGTTACCTAGACGGATCATTCTACACTGAAATTGAAGCTCATCAGCAGGGTCACAAGATGTGTTCCATATTCAAGTAGTCTCACAGTGCGTTCGAATTCGGTGTAAACATCTGAATGCGCATTCATTGTGTGAACACATGCATGAATCTGCGATCACCCCATGCCTTTCCATGCTTGCCCGTGGCCAGACAAGGCACTGAAAAGGACGAAATAGCTTCCATGGGCGATAAATTTTCTGGTGGGAGACATACTTAAATGCACTAAGGCAATGGTGATTTTGTAGGTGGGAGAAAAATTTTTCAGGGGGCGCCGCCCCTCTTCCCCCAACTTTAGCTAAGGGCTTGGTTCCATGGTTGTTACGAAAATATGTTGATGCTTGACTGGGAGTACTGTCTGCCAGTACCGCACGCTGTAGTACACAAACCCGCGAAATGTCCCATTTGGACTTGGTCCAATAGTTCGCACTTCTTGGCTTTCAGTATTTTTAATTTAAGACGTGAATCAAGGAAAACGGTCGATATAAATATTCTGGACGTTTACAGGCTATGTTTATGGAGAAAAACTGACATTTTTTATTAATATTTTTGGCACAGGAGCGTAGCTATATAGGGTTGAAGGGGTGTGAAATTCCCCACCCCCGACGGGACGGTCAGCTGGCACGTCGACGATAAGTCGACTGTTGGGAAAAGGAAAAGACAAAAGAAACGGAGAGAGGAGAGGAAGATCTTTTCGGGGTGGTGAGCTAATCATAGACTGAGTTATCCGAAGCGGTAACTCCATGATCTAATAAACGACCAAACGTTTACGACTACTAGGCTATAGGCTGGCAACTTTGAGAGTTATTCTTTGAGAAACGAGAGAAAATCTTCCGGGCTTCGTCCGGTGAATTATACCTCGTCACTGGTTTTCCGAGCCCAATGTCCCTCGATTCATGTAGCCAGGATTGCTGACACAGTATCACATTTAGTGTCTTATCTAAAAGGGCTTGATTCCGCTTAGAAAAAACATTTTTCTAATACCCTCGTTGAAGTACTGTAGACTTACTTGTTTGCAACTCCCTGTTCTAACCACGGTGGTTTCCGGTGGTTTCAGTAAATACTATGTACGTCTGATTATATCGAAAGGATGCTGTGGTAATTCCCAAATGTAAAATGAATTCCATAGCAATCAGAAACGTTAATGTACTGTTCATAGCCAGAAGAAGGCGCGTCAGCACAGACAACTTACTTTATTACAAGCTTTATTTTATTTCCAGATTTTGCTGATTTCTGCAATTTCGCAAAAGAATTTCTGGCGCGCTTCGCGAGCTGTAGGGGGAAAATGGTTTTCTGTAGTTAGTGTGGATCCATACGGCTTAATTGAGAACCCTAACAAGTAAACATAAAATACCTGACCTTTACAGATGCTGTAAAAGTCTGGAATTTCATCTTCAATGGTAGAGTTGTTTTTTGTAACCAGGACTAGAGATTTTATCATCTTGTCAGCAGTAGATGACAATGCAGTTAGCTCCGACAGTGGGCCATTTGCTAAATCCCTTAATGGTTATACAAACCCTGTCCTCATCCCTAATCTTTTGCTTTCTTTTTGCGCGCTTAACGCGTATTCAATTCTTCAAATACTACCTGTAAATCAGGGCTAAATACAGTACATCAAGTACTTATATTGTGCCAAATATACTATAGACCATTTTCCAAATGAATTGTGAGATAGAGTTTGTCATGCGACTTTTTTGCCACAGTAAAATGCCATTGACAAAAATGGCGCACACCAAAACTCAGCCCCATAATCCTTTGTAATTGAGAAGTGGAAAAGGGTCTATGGCAATGAATTAGGTTACTGTAGACAGGTAGACTATTGTGTGAGTTTTCCTCCCATTCATCCCATCTTCGCCTCCATTCGGTCTTCATTGACCCTCCTCGACCGGACAAATTTGTACCAAATTCTTGCCCTTAATCCAAGAAGCCCCTAAGCTGCTAAGTGCCGACCATCAAAGAAGAAATTCTGTCCATACGCCACCTGGCCATATGACCCAAACTTTAGATATGGTAACTAATATTTTCTTTGCCTTTCTTCATGTCTTGCCTTATTTGGGTAGAATGCGCTGTCTGAGATCCATGCAAAGATCCAGAAAAACTTAACTTTAACAAAAACTAAGAATTTCTATAGTAAAGACGGCATGTACCAGCCAAAATATTCCACGCGCTTCGCGCGCAGATAGTTTCCTGTTGCCATCAAAGGCGTAAGGGAAGACATATCACGGGGGGGGGGGGAGGGTGATTGCCCAGAAAATTTTGCAAATTGCCCGGATTTTCCCTTTTACCACGATAGCACTCAGGACGGGTTTGGATGAGTCCCCCCCCCCCCCCCCACAAACTATAAAGAAAGATATTATTTCGGGAGATATTATTTCGTTGTGCAACTAAGAAGCATTTTACCCTGTTGACAAATGCCGCTGCCTGCCGCACTGCCCACTGCACTGCCCAATTGCCCTGAAAATACAAGTGTCAGTGCCCTGAAATAAATATTTTCCTTGCTCTGGGAGGGCTGCAGCCCCCCAGACCCCCGCCTCGTACGCCTATGGTTGCCATTATATGGCATTACTTTGGCCGAAAGTAGGAAAGTATACCGAAAGATCGGACATGATATTTTTAGTGTTTCCCGTCTTCAAGTTGCCATATATGTGTGCCAAATGTGTCGCTTGTCACTCAGACATGGAGACATGCAAATAAAATTTCGCTTTATTAATACTTTCCCTTGAAATAGTATAAGAGGTGGCGCTATTTAGGGAGCCACCTCCCCTCAATTTTCCTTTTACCCCGCTTGTACCCGACTAAATTTGGCATTTATCCAAAGTATGCAGGACTATTATAGTTAATCTTTTGTACTTGAAACAGCTTCGAATGCAATGTACTATACACTGGATTACTAAAAAGTCGTAAAACGTGTAATTTCAGTTTGAGTGATAACGCTTCAAAAAGACCCTTGCAATACTTACTATCACACATGCCCCTATTCACAATTTCTAGTACTCACTTCATCATCAACTAGACCTGCTGCTAGGACAAGTTGAGCAAGTGTAAAAAGTGTCCATTGGGATTTTGGTAGGCAATTTAATGCAGAAATAAACGTCATTTGAAGATAGTACACTTGCTTCAGTTTAATGCCCATAATTTTAAAAATAGTTCAAAACATCCGGGACTTTACCCACAGGTAAGTATCCCCGAACCCCACTTCGTCTGTGGCATCTTTCGATGCCCTTGGGTCATTTCTTGTTAACTGCCCCCTAACTGCCCAACATTTATCCCTCGGAGTATCAGAGTGTTTATGGTTATTTTTGGTGGGCCTAATACCCAATATTCTATTTGGAATCATTGATATGCAATTCGGGGCCATGTTGAGCCCCTTCCAGTCGCCCTTTCCTTGTTAAAGAGGGTGAAAAGTAGCCTATAAGTGTTACACCTCAATCACTAATACAGCACAAAATTGCAAAAGGGACAATGGCATACGGAGGAGAGCAGAGGTGAATCTAAAAAAAAAATAGGCAAAGGAAGCTGTTCTTATGATCAACAATTAGGATCAGATGGTAAAACTTCTCAGTGTACCTATGCAGTCTCAGCAGCCACAAGGGAAGAGGGCGCCCCTGATACCGTGTCTGTAAGCAGGGATCCGATGAACTGGTTCCTCAGTACACTGTAAAAAAAGTTGGGTAAAAATCTCACCAACACTGGGCACGTACGTGAAAATACTGAAATTGGGTAAAGTTTGCCTAACATTTGTTTATTTATGGGTTCATCAAGAGGTTAGTTACGACTTAATTGGGTATCCTGTCTCTCAGGTAACCCAATGAACATAAATTATTATTGTGCAAACTTTACCCAATTTCAGCATTTTCACATATGTGCCAGTGTTGATGAGAGTTTTTATCCATTTTTTAGAGAGTAGCTCCATGATTATATTAACCAGGTTAAGCAATGAGATTAATAACATGGTAAGCCATCTTTAAATTTTGTGGTAGACGACTTTAAATTGCTAAACGAGTGGATACCCAGAAAGTTCTGCGAGGAGACCTTTAAAATGTTTACACCCAGGTTAAAAATTATCCACTTCGAATACTTCAAGGACGTTTAGCAAATTAACGAATTTTTGCAATAATATGGGCTAATGTGGTAATTGCATGGTGACACAATGGTAGAGAGCAAATGAAGATGCGTGTTGATCTTAATGGTGCAATTTACACCGATGCGGCTGCTTAATTCTGTGGTTCGTGTCCAACTGTTTCCGAAATGTTCGGTTGTAACACTACGTGTGAATTAGGCCCTGCTGCTCACCATCGCACAAATTAAGGGCCGTATATATTAAGATAATAAATTGAACAAATTCAATAGAGAATGCCCTCTGTATCACTCTGGAAGGTTAATCAGATAATTGAGACTACGTGCCATACTTAAAAATTGGCTAAACAAACATTACAAAGGGCAAAAGGTAATATCTCTTCCTTATAGTTTTTAATCTAGCCTGGTATGAAAGCAGAAGCGAAAAGACCCTCCTCGAAAAAAATAAACGACGTGTAAAACGTTCACTGTAAACAGGCCCTTAAGAAATGTACATAAGTCTATAGAAAACATCCATATCCAAAGAAGTTTTATACAATTTTATGTAGATTCAATAACGAAGAGTATTGTATAAATATTTATAAATAACGATATAGATACGGTGACCCCTTAGACTGGCGTGATCACATTCACTATGAAGAAACTTTACCCATGAGTGTACTGTCTTAGGAAGCCAAATCAATGTGACCTCATTTATATCGTCATTGTTTTATAATGTTGTAATACTAGGGCGTGCGGACGAATTGACTTGTATGTTGGGGTGGAAATGTGGGGACTCTAATAAAGCCAGGATTGGATCTAGCATGAAGCGGGCGGGAGGTGTGATTGGAGAGCCCAAGCTAAGAGTAGACGAGTGTTCATTGTTATGTACGGAGCTAAATTTGACTCTATTTGGAATGATTCTTAAATCACCCCTTCATAAAGACCACCTTCACACTGGGAGCTGAGCACAGTTCCTGTGCTCTAGATGAAGGGTTTGGCTTTCACACTTGATCCCATGACCTTGAATTAGGCGGCAAGCGATGAAGTTATGTAAATAAGAATCAGACGATAAACTGCTCTTAAGATGTGTAAATACCCCCAGGTCTATACATAGCCCTTCCTTATCTCACAAGAAAATGGGAATTTCTATAGTGCTAATATCACTACCATCGTACTGTGCACAAAAATTTCTGTTCTTTGATGAAGTGGTTTTTTCGTAAAGTTATGAAGCAACGGCAATCTGGTTGCATTATCTGTGGTGGTGACATGGGTTCATTTGCTTTCAGATGGGTCGGGGGCGAATGGGGCAATTTCAGTTTTTTACCTTACCCTAACCACAGTACACGATGGCCGAATGGTTTAGGCGGTCGCCTTACATGCCACAGACCTGGGTTCGAGTCCTGGTCGTGACTTAATTTTCTCTCTGAATTTAATATATAAACATGGTTAATAGTTTCGCGTGTTGGAATATTACAAGAAATTTGACAAGAAAAACGGGTAATGCCTTTGATTCCAACATAATCTTTAATGAACACACAATTCTGTACAAATTTTCGGACAAAAATTGTGCCACCTATCACTCCATCAATTGCACTGAAGTATGTATTATATGTCTGCTGTATTTTTGTAACTGGCTGATCGTTTACTTTGCTTATTCAAATTGTTCGTTGTATCATTCGAAATGTTAACCGCCTGACGATCGGGTCTTACCCGTGAAACTTGAAGTAGCGGAAATAATATGAATACCTGTTAACCGGGCTCACTTGTAGTCATTTCTATATTGCTCTACAACTAACGTCGTATTGAACACTCTACTATGTCTTTGGTGTGCACCGTATTCATAATTATATATATATATATATATATATATATATATATATATATATATATATATATATATATATATATATATTATATACATATATATTACATATATATATTACATATATATATATATATATATATATATATATATATATATATATATATATATATATATATATATATATATATATAAAGGTAAATTCGTTTACCTTTTCTGGATACTACTGTGTATATCAGTAACTCTCACTTTGAAACCACCTTGTTCACCAAACCTACGGACAGCCACTCTTATTTACGGTTTGAGAGCTTCCATCCACCTCACATTAAGCAATCCATTGTTTTTAGTCAATTTCTTAGGGTCAAACGAATATGCTCCACCAGCAGAGAACAGGTTCGTCACATGATTGATTTGGCTGGTCACTTCCTCAATCGGGGTTATCCTTTCAGACTCATCTTTAAGCATTTTGTCAGGGTCATCCATATGAACCGCAGTGATCTCCTTACTTATCGTAACAAAGTTGATAACAAAAGATTGCCCATTGTGGTCACCTACAGTCCTCAATTATCGCCCCTATTGAAAACCATTGATGACTCTTGGCGTTATCTGAACCTTGACGCCACCCTCAGGGATCTCTTTCTGGAACCCCCTGTCACAGCCTTCAGGCAACCCCCCAGTCTACACCGTCTCCTGGTACACACCAAACTTACTCCCCATAGAGACACATCCACAGGCAATTTCCGTGTGGCAACAAACGCTGTAAAGTATGTGACCATATGATTACTGACCCCAGGATTACTATCCTCCCCAAGGGAATCCAATTATCCACCGGCCCTTACTCCTGCAGCTCTTCCAATGTGGTTTATCTCCTCCTATGTGATAGATGCCCCAATGTGTCGTACATCGGCTAGACCTCAACAACCTTCAGACTTAGATTTAACAACCACAAGGCTAGCGTTCGAAATAATAGTTCGGGACTCCCCGTAGCCGAACACTTTAATTTAATTAATCATAGCTTGAATGATCTTAAGTTTGCTATTTTGTTTGCGGGCTTTCCTACATCAGAAGCACGCAAGAAACAGGAGTTACGTTTAATCCTTCGCTGCGACAGCCACATATATGGCCTGAATAGGGATCTTTCAGTTATGGCATACAGGCTTGACCTCTGAGTTTTCTTGCACTTGACTTTCTGTCCTCTTGGTTCATTTCACTGTTGACAAAGAGCCTAGGCAGGTTCGAAACGTACAGTTTTTTCTATGACTTCTACACATTTTGTTTACCATCTGTGCTTGTTGTGGATTTTTGTTCTTTAACAAGATTTCAGTTGCATCATGTGTCGTCGTTTCTTTTTGTTTTTATTGCTGTTGGTGTCAGAGGCATTGATTTATTTTCTTTCTGTTGGACTATATATATATATATATATATATATATATATATATATATATATATATATATATATATATATATATATATATATATATATATATATATATATATATATATATATATATATATATATATATATATATATATCCGTGGTGACCAACTCTTTGCGGGTTAACTTACCAAATTATCTCGTCATTTGTATAGCTTCGTTCAGCATTACAACAGACTGATGAATTCAAACGCAGTCTCCTATGTTCAAGTTGGTTATGGTTTATCTCCCTCTATCTTAAATAGTTTTTGACTGTACATCATTACAAAATATCTTGCCTAATTTACCACAAACTGAGAAATCTTTGAATGGAAAGAGCATCAAATTAGCTTAGTGTTGAAGTCGTATCTCAATCATCTTTGCTTGTAAATTCCATCTCTGCTCAAGTGAATCAATCAGCTACGACAGTTAATTACTCACTTTGGGACCATTAAGGGACGCTCTTCAAATTGGCTAACAACCTTGTTATAAATCGTAGCATGCCGATGTCACTTCAAAGAGGAAAGATCATAGACAATCAAATCACGTGATGGGGTCGATCTAAGTGTACTCAATTATGTAGTTACCAACTATACAAGACTTCATGGTAAATTTAGCCACCGCGATGATTATAACTTGTACGAAAAGTTAAAACAGCTGATTCCTGACTTAAACTGTCAAATCACCGGTTCAATACTGACATGCAGCGACTTCTGTTCTAATTTACAAAACTGCAGCAGAGAGCTGTCAATCCGATTGGTAGCTCTCCAGGCTGTCTGGAGTGACTTGAGTAGAAAATTCGAAAAGTTACAGGACAAGGGAGGGGGTTCAACGTCCCTTGGCCTTCAAGAGCTTCCTTCTATCAGTCTATTGCAAGTCAAGTCTATACTTCCAGTAAGTGGAACCACTTTCAAGCGGGAGGGGGAAGGCCCTGAGCACTTTGCCTGAAATTTTATGCACGATTGCCTAAAGATAATGTTATTTTGCGGAAAATCATGGGTAGCGCCAGCTGGAGGCAGGAAAGGCCATTCTCCTCCCCACCCCATTGAGGGAAGGCTGACCTTTACTTCTAGGAAATCGTCCAGATTCGTCGGGAGCCTTAATAGTTACGATAAAGCATGTGATATCCGATAGCGAACTGTCGCCTCTACGATTTAAATGATTCAGCTGGTCTCAAGGAAGGCCGATCTTTTAATAAAATCCCCAAAGTTTCAATTTTCCTTTAAAAACTTAACATTTTAAATGTTCTTCAATAAAATCCCTAAAGTTTCAAATATTTCTCAACTGACACCACAGTTTTTCAACTGTTCTTCAACTTAAAAGACCTAAATCTTTTGGCGCGCTTCGCGAAGTGGCCATAAGATTTTACTTTCGGCAACCGTATTCACTGTCAGGGCTACGGGTTGCGTGGAGCTAGGCTTCAGTCGGCAAATCCCGAAGGCACCCCTGCCCTAATATAGCAACGATTTTCTCCCCAAAATGGGGTTTACTACTCTACCAGTCCGACCTTGTACGCTAGTATACCCATAGCTACTGAATTACAAATAGGCTTATAGCAAGAAACTTGGACTAAGCCATTACTCACAGCCTCCCCCATGAATTGGTTTATTCCCTGCCTCCCATGAATCTTGGCTATACTACGTATTGAAGTTGTTCAATGCCTTAAAAACCTAGCTCATTCGCTGTCTTAAGTTAACCCAGGGAGTTAACATCAGTCTGCATGTACGTATGATCTCATCATAGCAGCTTTAAAGCTGTGATTGGAGCCACTTGAACTGTCGCCCTCTTTTCGTAGCGATGAGGTGAACCGAAACAGCTCGTCCCCTCTGTGGGTTATTTGTAAGGAGTTTCTCTAGCTCTTTTGAAGCAACTGCCCTCTATAAAATATGGTCGAGTCAACATGTTTTTCAGACCCCAAAATATGGGAAGTTCTGACATCGAGGGACGGTATTTTCCCTGTGAAAAGTAAGATTAAGAGAGCTTGTTAATGAAAACTCAAATAGTTTCCAATTCATCTTCTGGACAGGGCTGCAAAACGGCATTCATACCAGGGAGTTGTTATTTGGAAATAACAACTCCCTGTTCATACACCACGGCGTTGCAACAGCATACATATATGTGGAATGGATACTCTTTTTTCCTTCTCCTCGTATACATCCACTCATAACACAAGGGGGGCCCTTCTGTGGTCTGCTGAGCTTGTACCTCTCATCTCTTGCGAAAGGGCACAGGAAATTGCACCAACATGATTTTTGTGTAAACATAGGAGGAAATTCAGGGGGTGGTGGGATGTATGCCCCACACTTTTTGGAAATGTTTCCATTGACTTTCACACTTCCACACAGTAACTTTTGCCTCGTGGGCCCATTATTCCCACCGACCCCGGCCTTTTGCACACAATCTCTGCTACTGTGTGTGAAAGTCTGTTCTTTCCAGCTTACCAAATGAGTGATAATATTACCAGGTCCATTGTCATTGATACATGCATACACTAGGATAAGAACTGATTAGTTGAAATCTTTATAACAGATTGCCATATATTCAAGAACCTTATAAAAATAAAATAAATAAAGTAAAATCCCCATGTGTGTACAAGTGGTGCTTTAGTTCAGGAAGTACATAAAGAGAGAATAGATTTACTTCTTTCATCTCGTGTGATGTAATCTTTCTTGAACGGATGGCGCACCACCAAAATTTGTGATCAGTGTATTACTCTACACAAAGTTTTCGTTTAGCTGTATCACAATGAAGAGCAATAGCTACTTTACTAGTTGGTCATAACCCGACAGTCTGACGACCCTATAGCGTCATTAGAAAGCTCCCTTATATGTGCAGGACAAACAGTCCATTACGAACAATCAAATTCTTGGATATCAATCATAAGACGGACGTAGTTTTCGAAATAAAGTCTTGAATCAATCTACCTAGTTTGACCTCGGATTATTAAGACCATCCTTCATGGTCACTTAAACCCTATTTTCTTGGCCCTAAACCAGATTTTGAAACAAAAAAATTTAGAGTCTTGGAAGCTTTGCTTATCTGGATAGGCGGACTCGCCGTTGTGGCGATGTGGCGATCGCCGCATGGATCGCCTGGTTCATGGCTGCCTTGGACCAAATGCTGAAAAGAATGAAAGAGAGGAAAGACGAGAGGACAGAGAGAGACGGTAAGAAAGAAAGAGAGAGAAAAATGAATGAAGGAAAGTGAAAAGGTGAAGAGGAGGGGGGGGGGGGACACGGGATCGCAATGCAGTGTGCGCGGGAACTGAATGTGCTCTGAGGGCCCATAGCTCCCTATAATAATCCCTTGCCTCATCGGTGGCCCCTATAGGACGTTTGGGCCACTTTTCGGAATGATCATAGAAACTGAAAAGTTGAAAAACAATGTCCCGGTTTGAGAGTCAGGGCTGTGGTTAGAAATGGTGGATAACCTCAACACTAGCCGTTTGGGGCATCTACAGGTTCCCTATCAGGTTCTACATATCAACTTGAGGGCCGCCACCTCATTCTCATTGACCCCTGTTCATTGAGATGGCATAGGGACAAATACTGAGTGAGTAGTTACTTAGCAACATCGTGCCTTCCCCCTCCTCAAGTTTCCGGGGTCATGACACTTTTTAATATTTCAAGAAAAAACTCCAGGCAATCAAAATTTCAGAAATTTCCCTAAGGGAGGGCTCGGAGCCGCGTTTTACCGAAAAGACGATAGAAAGTTTCTAACGTCTTTTCTTTAAAATGTGAGGAGCGCATCAGTTAAAGCATGTAACAAGGTCAAGGAGGCCAGCCAAGTTTCGTGAAATTGTGTATGTTCAATGATGATACTAACCACATGTTATGATCATCAATAGATGAAACATTTTGACCGCTTTATCACCCTTTTGTACCTAAAATAACTCCTAGTCGACCTTTGAGTCTTAAATAACCAGTCCAGTTTTGACTCCTTTATAAACTCTCTTGAATGAAATCTGTTATGTTGAAAAATGGGCCTGGGAAGTGCCATTTTCTGCGATATGGCAGGTATTTTTGTCCAAAATTTTCTGACGCTATGCGCCAACTGATGGTGGTGCTCCGCTTAGATACTGTCAAAGGGCCACTCACTCTAATTTGCCGCCGCCGCGTAAAACTCCCAGTCCGACCCTTCTTATCTGTACTGAAACGCATATCCAGCCCAAGGGTGCTCATGTCTTTTACTTGCGGATTTATACGTATGATAACTGTAGTAGCCAGCAAAGAAGGAATAAGGATTTGAAAAGGGGTGACGGGGTATCACTCAGTGCCGTCCAAGGCCCATGTAGTTAAACATATAGTTTCTAAAAGGAATGTAAACAAGCGTATAAAAATAACATGCCTGCAAAAGTTGAGTGCCGGTGGGAAGGAATAGGTAGAGCTAGTTCAATGTACTGCCAAATAATCCAGTCTTTGTCCCCAACATCTGGCAGGACAACCGTAAGAGTAGAGCACAAAGTAGTCACGGTGGATAAACTAGCTGCTATTGGGCCATGGTTGTAATTTTACGAATTGTCAATTAAGGTAAAGAGAGGAGTGCGACTATTTTTCCAAATAAAAAAAAATTATGCAGGGAAATATATGCTTAGTTGAGCTTTAGCAGCATCCCTGCTCTTGTTCATAGGAAATCGTGCAACTTGACACCTTGACGTGATTTACCACTGCATCTATGATCTAGGCATATGGGGATAAGTTTTTGTTTTGTACGTTCACGGAGATATTTGGTAAAGTGTGGTAGTGACGGACGCTAGTGGCCTCTTGTTCTAATCAAAATCATCACAAATTACTAAACACCTGAGGGTTGGCAAGTGAAAGAGAGTGGCCTCCTGCTTGTAAGTGAGATGAGACACGAAATTATGGTGGTGAATGTTTCCTGAGGTTATAAATGTTTGGTATTCCATTAGCAAAATCCCACTAACGTTTCTTTAACGTAGGCCTAGCCTAGTTACAGTTCTGTACGCTAATCATTTCAACCGCTTTACTGGAGTAGGCTACTCTCCTAACATTAACAACATTACACTTAGGTCTAACGTTAGGCTACATTGGCAAGTTGGGAACGCATTGACATTATGCACGGTGGTAGCGTTTAAGTTCGAACAAATAAGAATTGAAGTGCCCCAAATTTCTAACATTCCATCCACACGTAAATAGTGCAGTAGGCCTAGCCTAGGCTTATTTCCCCAAGCCAGATTGGAAACTTTGCCCTGTGCGGGGAATTTATCCCCCGCGCAAAACTATGAATTTCAAAGTTGCCAGCTGCGCAAATTAACAACTGACAACTGCAACCGTGCAAACTTATTGGCAGCAACCGTGCAAGTTGCCTGGGAAAGGCGATTTCCTGCAATATAAGAGGAGTTTTGGCCAAAATTTTCTCGGTACGCTCCGTGCCAACCGATGGTGCCACTCCATTAAGATAGTATTGGCCACGCAATTCTCTTGGCCAGTATGAAAATCCCCTGCGCACCATTGCAAGCTTTCCAATCTGGTCCCCAAGCAGTGTTCGCACTAAGGAATTGAAACTGTGCGGGAATTCCCTCTCTAAAAATTTTTTTGTGCGGGATTTTCAAAATCAAGGCGGGATCTTATCCCTCCCATAAATTCTTCTTGAGCGGGATTTCCGTCGCCATCGCAAAACTACTCCCCACGCAAGAGGTACTACTTGCTGTTAACGGCAGTTAATGCGTGTCACTAACGTTAGTGCTTCTCTCCAAGTTCAAAGCCTCCTCCGATACAGCTCCAGTTCGTCACTGGCTGTTTTCCTTCTGAAGAATGAGTGAATATAAATCCGTGAACTTGAAGTTGAAGTGGAAAATATGAGTGAACTTCATTGGAGATACACATACGATTAGAAATTAACAAGAGCAATGTACAACGTAAAATGAAGAAATTACATACTGTACATATTCATTACAATTACACATGTAAGACTCCACAGTGCACTACAGCTCTACAGGTGTGTAACCAAATGTACTGTACACGATGCAACGTTGCGTTTGCAACCCTGGGACTGTGACTGAATTTCAATCCAATCAGATTCGCTCTTATTTATACAGCCAGCACATAAGAGCTGCACTGTGAATGGCTAGATTACGATGATATTTGTTGCTACCATAATCAGTGTTCAGCTTGGGAGTTGCGATCCGCTTGCTTGGGAACGATTCTATATTGCAATTTATTGTGCGTATTATCATTGCAATTTCTCTGTACAATCACAGCTGCGGAGAAGTGCGCTGGAATTTTGGCTGGATTCAGAACATCAGCTGCCTGCTTATGATTTATTTATGTGCGGGAGCGGAGAAGGTGTGTGGGATTTTCCCGCATTAGATTTAATTATGTGCGGGATTTGAAAGACTAAAGCGGGATTCCCGCAATCCCGCGCCTTAGTGCGAACACTGTCCCCAAGTATGAATCAATTTCTACAGAAAAAATAATTGCATCATATTTCTCAATCAAATCAGCAAAAGTTTCTTTGCTTTGACTGATGAATAAATGGGCATAATTTGTAAGAGGTATTCAATCTATGAACCACCCACTGTAAAACTTGGTACCAGTGTCTTGAGTCAAACGATATCCTGGGTGGACCACTAAAGGCTAATATAGTGCATAGGCACGATGTGATCCAAACATAAGAGGCAGCGTAAGCACAACCACCCAGACTACATCATGTATCCTTCAAACAACTTCAAAGCAAGCATTTGCTGTGTTATTCTTCTTTTGCAATGGAAACATTTTATTCACAACTAAGTTGTCAAGTTTTGACATAAGATTGAACTAGGATATTACAAAATGTTAAGTTAGGCAAGGTATATCTTGGGCAAAATCTTTATTCAAAATTTTGATATGAAAGAAAACAGGAACATACTTTTCCTTTTTCATCATTTTTATTGCTTAACCAACACAAGTAGGCTGTAAAGTCACATCAGTAACCTTGATGATGACTTTTCAGTGTGAACTATAGAAATCTTCAAGGTGTCAGACATCACTTGGTTACTTTTAGTATAGGCCTACAAGTAATTGGCTATGCTCACATGTACATACTGTACATGTACATGCGTACTACTGAAAGCATTATTGACCAAAAAGGAGTTGGAAAACAGGGCTGGATGACTCAAGATGGGTCTTGGTCTCGAGACCGGACTATTTTCTTTCCCAGGACCGTAAACCTCGGGTAGGAGCTGCACGAAAAAATCTTTGCTGAAAATATCATTACGCACAATGCACTACGTGTACAGTACATGCAATATCGTTGCTCCATGTCAGGCTTCGAAAATTTTTTTTTCGTTAATTTTCCATCGGGCCATCTTACTCTACTTGTCCGCATGAATATCTACTTGTCCACTTTTAATGTGACTTTGAACTTCTTTGTGGAGGAGACTTCGCAAGGGTACTTGCCTGGCGGGCTATGATATTGAACAATGCACTTGCCCGAGTAAGATTTTACTGTCCCCGGACTGTCGGGTGGGGGATTTGTCAAAGTCTGCTTCATGTTGCGTACAGTGAACTAGTCAGTGTGCAGTATGAACAGTGAACACTCAGAATATCAAATGAATCTCAGTCCCTCCAAGGCTGTTTTGAAGATAGCATGGATCCAGCACAAAATGTTCACAACATCCATGGGATAGCACTTGCAAACCTGTAGTAAGCATTCAGTGATCAAATGTTAGGAGAATTTACCTTCAGGTCTGAGGCTCTGAGCATGGTTTAATATTACTTGTGTCCAAAAACGTGTACCAGACGAGGGTTGAAATAAGATGAGTCTAGCCTGTCTAGGGCCCTATAGTACTCAAGCTTTTTCTTCAGATCTGGGGCAATTTTCAGGAGTCTACAAGCTGACTAACTTGGTATAATGACAAATCATATATTGCAGCATCATAATCTTATCAGAATATCATTTTTGCATTCAGATTTCACCATGTGCTCCTAATGCAAAGCTCTTGGTACCTGAAATACTACTTGGTGCAACTTGGTCTAAGTTTGAAGACATCAAAACCAGGGGTAATTTTCAGAAAAAATACCTAGTCCATGAGATTTTGGCAATAACCAAGGAAAATTTGGGGAGTTTCTGTGGGGAAATTGCAGCAAAGAACAAATTTTGTGAACTGTTCTGGAATTTCCCCAAACCCTTCCGATGGGGAATGAAGTTATATGGGCTTTTGAGGATGGGGTGGTTGCGTTCGGGTACAACCACTGCCATCTTTTATATACCATACACGGATCCAGGCTCTTCTCTTCATAGCCATGAATCTTAAAGTAGTCAATTTTTGGTGTTGGAACTTTCAGTACTGTAGTAAATAATTCAATTTCATATATGGTAACAAAACTCTGGAAAGCTAGAAAAGCTGAGTTTTTCTCTTTGTGCACTTCATGTACTGTGAAGCATTGCTCTGCTCTTCCATTGTTTGGTTGGCCCCCTTTTTGGAAATTGTACATCCGTGTCCTATCCACTTATGTTCATAAGAGGAAATTCAGTGGTCTTTTGTTTTAAGTTTATTTATTGTTTGGATCTATTGCCATCTTTAATATTAGGGGAAGTAATAAAGCCTAGAATAAGACTATTTCATTGTAGTTCTCATCCTCTTGCATCCAAAATAAAACAAGTTCAATTTACACAGGGACTCGGACATCAGGACTCAGACTCGGATACCAGGGACTTGGACTCAACTAGGACTAGGACTGGGTGGACTCAACTCCAGCCCTGTTAAAAAAGTAACAAGTCCCCACATGATTTCTGTAGCAGCTAATGCTTTGCTATTGACACAGTACCCGGCCTGATATTTGGTTCCAAATCACATTTTTCTGAAGACATTTGAGGTGTGAGAGTATTACCTGCAGATAAAGTGTGTGCAAGAGAGGTGATGGGTGAAATCTGGTTAGAAATTTTAGAGTGTGGAGAGGTCCTCAGACATGATTATGGCTGGGAGGTGTGAAAAATTTGTACACTCTGCACAAGGGATATGGAGGAGTGTGCACAATTGAAACACAGCACTATTCAAGGGCTAGTCTAGTCCTTGAACAGGGCTAGGAATCATTAGGGTACTGTATGTGTAACTTAACTCCATATCCCAGCCATTGCCCTTTACCCACCAAAAACAGTGCACTTCCCAGGATGAAATGTCACAGGATTTCTCCTGATCGCATATACCAATGTTTCTCATTAGAATTACACACAGCAATGCAAAATTACTTCATCTGTCATTCTGCACATTTTGTAGCCTACTGTGACACCAAAATGGTGTATTTGACATAAGAAATTTTCCTACTATTGGCTCATGCTAAGTTTCTGCACACAAACATAATTCAGTGATAATGTTCACTGTGTCATATCGAGGTAGGTTACAATCCCATTTCCCACGATGAACTTCAAAATTTCTTTTAACTTTTTTAAAATTCCCTGAAATTAAGGTCATTATTTTATACTCTGTAATTTAATTTAATATATTTTAACATAAGGGTAATGCTATTATTTTAATTTCCTCAAATTCTTTAAAAAGTTTGTTAAAAGCGATTGAATTCAAAAGTTCCTCAGGATCAGAACATTTCCTTAGAAGTGGAAGTACTGGGGTACTGTAGATATGGTTCATCCAGTACAGTACATAAATGCAATGCAGTGTTGCACAGTTGCCATAAACAGCCACATTACTGTATGTGCATACTCATGGCTTACACGAAAATTACACAAAAGGTACCATTCACAATACGTAATACATAATACATGTTATTCTGTAGAAACGACAGCTAGAATGCGTAGTAAATCCAGTTTGTGTTAAGTATTTGCAGGGGTGAATCCAAGTCACTCATTTCTCAGCAAGTCAAGTCAACTGGAGCTATTTTAGGGACTCAATTCAAGTCATTGACTCTAGTCTCTGTGTTTATTCAAAAGGGAAAAATTGCCCAGAATTTTTCAAGTCAGGTAGTGTTGGCGGGATGTGACTCAAGTCGCAACTTGAATACAAGTCTGAGTATTTGTATCCATGCATGTAATGATGTAATTGTTGTTTCCAAACATATGAACAGAGTTTTCATTCATTGTGGAAAAACCAAGGGTTCTTAATCTCTCAGGGACATTCTCTTTGTTATGTTGGAGGAAATTGAAAGTGTCATCCCTCCAAAGTGGTAACTACATGATCAAAGCTCCCAAAGAAAAAGGAAGCTTTTACAAAAGTTCTTGATCTGATCTCCTGTTCTGGGTCAGATCCTGTGCTTAAGGTCGAAGCTGTAGTGCTGAAGCAGATCAGAATCTGATCCTCTGATTTTAAAAGGAGGGTTTAAGCAAAAAATCACTTTCATATGTGAAAGAGGAACTAAATCTATGCACTTTGGTGAAACTTACTGTACATTCATATTGGATGTGTATTACTCGAGATATTGTACCAGCAAAAGAAGTTACAACAAATGTGACCCAAAGGCAAGTGGAAGTTATATTAGTAGGCAGCTCCCTGATATCACTTCCTCACATTGATAAGGAATGCTTTGTTTCCTTTGTTTATTCAGTCTGTTGTGTTGACCTTGCAATTTATAGGGAATGTGAAGTTTGTAATTTTCCCATGCCTCTCATGCAATCACATTGCGATAACATTCGATTGTTGAAGAGAAAATTGGTGATAAAATTTAAAGAAAAACAATAGACTGCTCATTAATGTGAGGGTATGACATATGTGCTTGCTTCAAGTTCACTTTGTGTTGAAAATGTGACAGCTTTATCTGCTGATATCTTGAGAACCACACATCGGATTTCAATGGAAATTTCACCAGATTGCTTAGAATAAGTACCCCTCTAATATATCAAAGCATGATTAGAGCTTAGACCCTTCTTGGCAAGGGGAGGGGAGAGGATCAGACCCTGAGCAGGAGAGCTAAGATTGTAGTGTAAATGCTCAAGGATCAACTGTGACTCAAGATCAATAGCATTTCTGTCTTTTCCTAATGCTGTAGCTTTAGAAAACTTGGTTTGCAACAACCATACATGGCACTAGGCAATTGAATATGCACCAGGACTAATGCATTTCCAGATGAGACCAGGGGATTAGATCTGGGTCTATTTTAAAAGCACCGCTAAGGAATTGGTGTTTGTTACATTTCACTCCATAACATTTGAAGATTTCATTTAATAATATCCTCAACAGCTTGTTTTCCCAGTAGTAGGTGCTATTTGTGGTGGGATGTGTGTAAATAAATTCTCTCATTTAATGTCTTCATTTAACAGATAAACAGACAGATGCAATAATTGTCAGCTGCAATAATGGTAAGTCACTTATCAAAGGAAATCTAATTAATAATGATATTATTCCAGGACATGCCTGCATTGCCTGTGCATAGTATTAAATTAACCTGGGTGGCAATCATTGAGGATGGTGGGGGTGGGGGACACTGGCAAATATATGTATTTATAAACTTCATTTTATACAGTAAGTAAACATCACAGTCAAGGGTTGGGAAAGGATGGAAGGGTATGCAATGCAGCAGTTAAAAACTGGCGTTGAAACAAGTCACTCCTATAGAATGTAATGGCGAACTTGACTACAGATCTTCCATTTTTTTTTGTCATATTTAATTAATTTGTTTGTTATATAATTTATTTGTCATAAGACATTGGAAGAGTGGGAAAATTTAGCTATACAGAATCAACTTCTAAGGTAACTTACAGTGTTTCTTATTGTTTTAGGTATTAAAAATTCTGAGTTGCATCCAAAGGCTACGAAATTCATTTTGAATTACTTTTGATTATAGAACATTAATTTAAAGCTAACCATATTTGTAAGTGCATAAAAGCTTAAGTAAGGCTTGGGTTTCATATTCATTTCCACTGACAGTCTGGACAGTTAGGGCTAAATGAACACCATCACGAGGTAGTCGTCAACTACTTGCGTTTTGCTCGATATAAAAGAAGTCACAACCTGCGAGGTGTTGAGGGTTGCTTCCAAGATGTCAAAGACAGCAGGTCAGCCTTCTTGTCATTTTGTAATGTATGTTCTAAACACTGTGAGTGAAGTGGCTACTTTCAAGTACCGTATCACATTTTTTAATGTATTTTGCTCATCCTTAGCTCATATTTTCGGTGATGTCCAATATTCTTTCTTTCGGGTTGATAAGTGTGGATGCAAGATGAATGAATTTCGTACCATTTTACATCTGCAGTAGCAGGGATCAAAACAGACAATGTTTGGCAAAGGGGAGGGTGTCTCTATTGAAACCTCCCCCTCCCCTTTTCCCCTACCTTCAAAGTTGTGTGCACTGATTCTTAAATTTAGTGGCTGAATTGTTTTCTTGGTGTTGAATGTGCTTATTCTGTTGACTTCTTTTGCATTATGGATTTGCTTTCCAAAACAGTAGTATTGTGTGACTGGTATTATTTATTATTAAGCCAAGCTTACAAGGACAAATGCTGTAACTCCCAGTTTGGATGTAATACCCTGGTATCAAGGCTCAAAAGTGAAATGTGTCATTTTTCATGCATGCCACTTTTTGATTCCTTGCCGAAGGCAGGCAAGGAGTCTATGCGATGGTGATGTCGTGTGTGTGTGTATGTGTATATGTGTGTGTGTGTGTGTGTATGTGACGCCTAGCTTGTAAACACGATATCTCGAGTTGGCAATGACGGACACTTTTCATATTTGGTTTATAGATTTGTCATGTTGAGAAGAAGCCTTTTGTTTTTGGTGGAGGTCAAAGGTCATTTGAGGTCACCAGAAGTAAAAAACCGAAAACTTTGTAAACACGATATCTCAAGTTAGCAATGACCGACACTTTTCATATTTTGTATACAGATTTTTCATGTCAAGAGGAAGAACCCTATTGTTTTTGGTAGAGGTCAAAGGTCATCCGAGGTCACCGGAGGTTAAACTGCGAAAACCTCCTAAACGGCTTGTAAACACGATATCTCAAGATAGCAATGACCGACACTTTTCACATTTGGTATATAGATTCGCCATGTTAAGAGAAGAACCCTATTGTTTTTGGTGAAGGTCAAAGGTCATTTGAGGCCCTGGAGGTAAAAAGCTGAAAAGCTCGTAGTCACAATATCTCAAGATAGGAATGACCAACACTTTACATATTTGTTATCTAGATTTGTCATGTTGAGAGAAAGAACTCTATTGTTTTTGGTGAAGGTCAAAGGTCATTTGAGGTCACCAGAGGTAAAAAGCTGAAAAGCTCGTAATCGCGATATCTCAAGGTAGCAATGACCGACACTTCATATTTTGTATACAGATTTGTCATGTCAAGAGGAAGAACCCTATTGTCTTTGGTAGAGGTCAAAGGTCATTTGAGGTCACCGGAGGTTAACTGCGAAAACCTCTTAAAAGGCCTGTAAACACGATATCTCAAGATAGCAATGACCGACACTTTTCATATTTGGTATATAGATTCGTCATGTTAAGAGGAAGAACCCTATTGTTTTTGGTGAAGGTCAAGGGTCATTTGAGGTCACCGGAGGTAAAAAGCTGAAAAGCTTGTAGTCACAATATCTCAAGATAGGAATGACGGACACTTTTCTTATTCGTTATCTAGATTTGTCATGTGGAGAGAAGGAACCCTATTATATTTGGTGGAGGTCAAAGGTCATTTGAGGTGACAAGAGGTCAAAAACTGAAATCCTTGAAATTGCGATATGTCAAGATAGGAATGACTGATATAGATTTGCCATGTTGAGAGGAAGAATGCTATTGTTTTTGGTAGAGGTCAAAGGTCATCTGAGGTCACCAGAGGTTAAACTGCAAAAATCTTGTAAATGGCTTGTAATAACTATATATCAAGATAGCAATGACAGACACTTGAAATCCACATTTGGTATATAGATTTGTCATGTTAAGAGGAAGAACCCTATTGTTGTTGGTGAAGGTCAAAGGTCATTTAGGGTAACAGGCGCTAAAGAACCGAAAAGCTTGTAATCACAATATCTCAAGATAGGAATGAAGGACACTTTTGATATTTAGTGTATAGATTTTTCATGATGTAAGGAAGAACCATATTGTTTTTGGCGGAGGTCAAAGGTCATCTGGGGTTACCAGAGGTCAAAAAGCGAAATTTCCCAACAATTCCCAAGATTGTTATATGAGGTCACCAGAGGTCAAAAAGCAAATTTCCCAAGAATTCCCAAGATCATAATCTGGGGTCACCAGAGGTCAAAAAGCAAAATTTCCCAAGTATTCCCAAGTTCGTCATTTGGGGTCACCAGAGGTCAAAAAGCAAAATTTGCCTAGAATTTTCTAGATCCAAGATCCACTGGGGTTGAATCTCTGTCAAGACACTTCTGATTTTCCTTTTTTGTTATATTTGGTGGGGTTCAGAGATCGTGTGAGGTCAGCAGAGGTCAAATTGTTAAAACATAAAATGATGTAGTCAAGATAGATAAATTTGAGGGGTAAAGCTCAGTGCAACAAAGCATCCCCATTCGGCAAGGAATCACTAAGCCTTTGGGCTTTCTGGTTAAAGGGATTTGCCAGTGACAAAAATCAGTGACTTCAAAAAGTGAAGAAAATTTTTCTCTTCTAGGAGGTGAAAACTGCATTTCAATAGCTTGTAGTGTTTGGAAGATACTAATTTTCAAAGAAATGCAATTTTTCTCAAGATAAAGTGCATTATGGGAAATCTGTGATGTCATCGCGGCACATTAATTTTACAAAGCATTGAATTTCTTTATGATATTGACACTGTTGTAGGGAATATTTAGCAACTTTGATTGTTATGCTGTACATATGGTGTAGGTTTATGCTAAACCTACATGGAAAGACATTCAAACATCCCAACAGTATCAAATTTCAAGGACAACAGGACATTCAATTAAAAGGAAAACAAAAGAAATCTGAGGCAATGTGCCCACTTCACATAACATCCCGTGACCTTGATGAGAACTGGAGGTATTTTTTAACAAAAATAAGTAGTCTTTAATGTTAGATATCTTGAGTTAGGAAAAGAGTATTGCTATGGGGTTAACACGGTATTCTTTCACATGACACCCTTGTGAAAAGCCACTGGAAAATGCCTTTAATGTAGAGACATTAACTCACAATACTGGAATGATATATACATACAAAATGCAGATGAAGTTTACCTTTATCATGCAATATTTATTTGAAGGTCTATGGACATGTAACCAATACAGCTGTTTTATTCAGTAGTGATGGATAAAGATCCTGTGATAAAAATTCCACTGATATTATTTGAATATCATTTACCATTTTTAAGCTATACCTCTTCAAAGATTGACCTTTTCTGAGATTCTCATTTACAATGCAAAAATGATGTAGAGTGTCGCTCAGGTTCTGAATTTCTTTTGTCAATCTTTATAAATTATCTGTTAATTAGTTACCAGCTAGTTGATAGTTTGGTGTTTAATGTGGACTTTCTCAAAGTAGTCAATAGTTACTTCCAAAATAAACCCCTCAGGGCATGCCAGCATTACAGTGAAGGTTAAATAAAGGATAGCAAAAGATGTGTCTCATGAGTCCCTCTTTCCATGAGACAAATTTGCATGTAACTCATTTTACTGTAATGCATGATATAAGTGCAAAAAACATTAAATGTATTGTCAAATGAACAATAATTCATGGATTTTGATGGGAATTTTGACAATTTTTAATGTTTTTACTGCTTTTTGTATCAAATAAGCAGGTGTAAAGTGTTCATGTCCACATACTTTAAACAACATGAAAGCTACCTGTAAGGGAAATCAAAGGGAGTAAACTAAAACTATTTAGTTGATTTATCAAAATTAGGTTGGGGTGAAGTGCTTATTTCCTTTAATAATTTAAAATAATAAAAATAGTGAAAATAAGTACCATTTTGCTTGGCAGATTGACTGAGGATACCTTCACTGCTGATGAAGTTGAGGATATTCTTGATGGCTTGGAGGCTGTTGTCAGAGGAGAAGTGGAATCTGAACTTATCAACATTAACCACACCAATGTACTTCTTCTGAGACAGTTCTTTCAACAAGCTGAAAAATGGCATCTAAAACTTCAGGCTGATATATCAGAACTTGAAAACAGGTCTGTTGGTATTTCACTTTGTGTAGGTGGTGTGTTTTGTAGGAGCTTTTGGAATTTACAAGGCTCCCATCGAAGCATTTACTTGCTTAGATTCAATGAATTGACTAAAATTATTAAATTGCAGAGCTCAATGAAAATGGCTAACATCAACCATTCTGAGTGATGTCTGACATGTTTTCACTTCATTTGGTGTCCTCTGATTCAATTCTGCATGGTCAAGCGGTTAGAGCATCCGACTTGCAGCCGGAAGGTCTGGGGTTCAATTCCTGGCCGGGTCATACCAAAGACCTTAAAAATGGAACCTACTGCCATTGTGCTTGGTGTTCAGCATAAGCAATGGAGTAGAAAAAACAAGCCAGTGAGCCACAACTGGAAAAAAGGACGTAGCCGTACCCGACTTAAACCAGTTGGTTAGAAACTGAGCCATAAAACCTCATCTATCTAACTAACTGATTCAATTCTTATGTTTCGTACTCTTTGCAGTCTGAAAATTCTGTTTTATCATAGTGCATTGGCCCTTGTTTGTTCCGATGCAGTGTTTCTGTTGTCAATAAGATGTGCATAAAGTCACAGAGAAAGAAAGAAAATGTTTTCTGGTCTTAAAAGTCTCATATTAAGTTGTTAACCATGCCTTTTTGTTATGATGAGATGTCCAGTGGTGTAAATATAGGGTTTAGAGACCAAATATTCTTTTGCAAACTTAACCATATTTGAGGGGATACAATGTTTCTCCCCATGTACAAAATTATGGCCAATCCTGAAGTCCCACTGAGCCCTCTTAAAGAGCATAAAGAAAAGTGAAACTCTTGAGAGAGAACTTTCTTCACATGAACCTCTAATGACCATTTGAAATTTCCAGGTGAACAAATTATATGGACTCAAGAAGAATCTTAAGTTAACACTGTTATTTCAGTGAAAATTGGGAGTGGAATATTATTAAAACATATCCCACTCAGTTGTAACCCAGACCTGAATTTAAAGAAGTTAGGCCTTGAATTTAAGGTAATGTTTAAATTAAGGTAATGTTTGCTTTCCACTATGCTTACGAAAAGCAATTTTGGTATGAAATCACAATATGAAAGTTTTTGTTACATTGGGAAGTTTTTTTTTTTTTTTTCTGAACAAACCATCTAGTGTTTCCCTTCCTTGCATTTCCAGCTATGTTTGATCCTCAAATTAGGTACAGAAGTAAAGGACAAATGAGCACTTGTTTCCTAAAATAACCTCTTTTTTTTCTTTTCAGGGAACTTATAGAGCTGATAGCAGACTTTGAGGAAAGTCAGTTTTCTGGGGCTGCAGTGAGTAATCCATCAAATCTTTATATGACATATGTTAAAATATCCTTTAATTTGTAGATTTTTGTACATATGTTGTTAAGAATGGTATGTTTTTGGTTCGTCATTTTTAAGTCATCTTTCAGTGTGAATTGTCTTAACAAAGAATGAAGCATTGTTTAATGATCTTTTCTGTTGGTCAGTTGTAACAGGCTTGTATGTATTGTGACGATGCTGCCACATTTATTTTGTAAATCTGAAGAAAAATTCTTCTTTCCTCATCAGCCAACAAAACCAACATTTGAAATGAAACGTCTAGACCCAATGGAATCTGGAGATTTTCAACTGCTTCAAAATGAGATTGATAGGTTGACCAAAGAAAATGAACAGCTGAAAGATAGACTGAAAATAACAGAAGGGAAGGTAAATAACTATGAATTTCTTTGTCACTTTCCAGTATCATTTATCAAATTATTGTTGTGATTACTTAAATTATGTTATGTGTTTAGCCATGTGATCAGTGGTTCCTTTAGAAACAAAATTTCTTACCACTTTTAATCTGTGAGATATATGTTTTAATTGCTACATGTTTACTGAGAGATGGCTCACTCCCATTTTATGGCATCAAACCCTGTTTATGTGGTCATTGTGATTCTTTAAGAAATGAAAATTTCTTGCCACTCCCAGTCTGCGGGATTCATTCATCATGGGTTCTAACTGAAACATATTTAATGAGAGGGGGGCTGAATCCACCTTTCCTATTGTGACCTCTGTAGGTTCCACCTATCACCAAAAATATGTTGTGCTAGTTGTTTATAGCTTCATTTCAATCTTGATATCACATTCACATACCATAGGCCACTGATGCCCTTGATGCTAAATCCAAGCTTCAAATGGAGCTGTCAGATGCAAGAAATGCAAAACCAAACATGGCAGGAGAGGACAACTCAGAAGAGCTATCCAATCTAGAATCACAGCTGGCAGCAGCTAAGATTGAAGCAGAGAAGGTAAGAACTCGTGTAGCATACTTCTGAGATTTTAGGGGGCTGGGCTGAGACATTTTCAGACTGTGATCTGGAAAACCACCATCTTAAGGGCAAAGAACATTGTTAAACTTTTTATGGGTAAGGAGGACCATTGCTATCATTCTAGTTATAAACAGTGTTGTAGTAGAGGCCACTGTCCTTGAGGCAGGAATGAATGTGTGTCCCCAAGGTCGAGCCTGTACCTACTGAGGGCCATGTTGAGACCAGTGCCAACTGAAGCAAAGTGTGTGTCCCAAGCTGTTGCATATAAGAGAATAGGCAATGTATCCTTGTAACTTTGTACCAATATGAATTACCGTGGAGTGAACAGAAGCCTTACTCTGTCAGTTTATGTTAGGCAATAACTTGATGTGATACCACACTAAAAACTTGGGTGTGACATACTCTCAACTATTTGCATGTTCAAACGTGACAATGATTCTTGAAGTGTGTATTTTTGTATGGGAATTTTGGGAAATAAGATTTAAGCAAGGTTTAAATACATTTAGTGAATAAGGTTTAAGAGGGGCCTCAGACTGACCTTCAACTGGCCTTAAATAAATTTTCAAGGCCAGAGATCCCAGGGTTGTACCTCATGAGCCGAGGCTGCAAAACTTGGTTTTGAGTCTGGTCTCAAGGACATGGCTGAACTCTAGACCAAGCCTTACATTAAGCAGGCACCAGGCAATTTTTACCCCATGGTCCCTGAGAATTGGCACCTGCTTTTTGTAAAAAATATATTATCAGTCAACCTTTAATTTTTGTACACAGCGCCTGATCATCTCCCAACTTTTTAAAAACAAAACCAATGTTAAAAGTGTTTGCATGAATGAGTGAGCATTTTGTTTGATTTGAGCTACTGTAAGTTCATAAGATAAGCTCATTTCTTATTTGTATAGAGGGATTTCATGTGACGTCACGCGAGTCGGATTCCCAGGCACTCAAGGGCAAAACACACACGCAGTGCGCGTATTTACATCACACGCACACGGCATAGCCATAGATACTACTGTGACACAATGGACGCGTGCCCGTGAAAACAAAAAAGACGCGTGATCTTGCCCTTCAAAATTGCGTCTAGTTGGTTAAAGTCACGTGACTGAAATCCCTCTATAGAAAGAATATGTTAAAACTTCTAACACCATGGTATTCACACAGTCTTGATAATACATTGACCTCAGACTAAACAAAAATTTGTGCTTTTGATGATTAAAAGAAGGCTCCTGGTCATGGAAAATTGGCAGCATGTTCTATTGAAATCTATAAGACCAGGAGCCAAAATGTTGATTGGACAGGCTCTATGTCCTGGCCCCTTTTATGTAAGGCATATTGTAGACTGTCATCACTGTTAAACTTGTGCTTATAGGCTTTACATTCCTCATCACACCAGTACTTACCTTAGTTTGTCAATCCCTGGAGGGAAACACCAAGACAATGGCTCTTCTTGATACTTGGTTTAACCTTTGCATGCTGCCTACTATACTAGCATCAAATAGGGTGGGTTGGGCTTCCCATTGCTTTGTCCATTAGACTCAGATGTGATAATGGGGGAGGGGAGGGGAGGGGGGAGGAAGGAACAGGTAGAGAGTTGGCTTGGAGTTTAGAGAGCATGATCAAATTCTGGTAGAACCACCTGGGATTTTTGTTATTCTCTGACTTCGGGTCTTGCCACTTCATGCTACTTACAGTAGTCAGGCAGTGGTGCTGAGCAAAAGTCCCCCACCCCCAAGCCTTTGAAAAGAAGCCTTTGACTATGTATATACTCACAAACATTTTGTTGAGACATTCAGTGGTGGTCCCTGGAGCAGGATTGGGATAGGTTACTATACTGAGCTGCCTTTAGTTTTCTCTGAATACTTAGTCAAAATAAAAAAAAGTAATCTCACACATGTTCATCCTTGATCAACTGGGTATGGGCCCTCAGTGGGCTGAGACTCACTGAAACACTTCTCCCATCCCATTTATAGTGTCATCAAAGAGATATTGTTTATATGTTGAATGCTTTGTTTACAGAATTTAAGGATGAGCAGTGACAAAGCAGGTGCTCTTGAAGATGATCTTGTGAAGACCAAACATAAACTTTTGGAAGTTCAAGAACAGTTAGAACTGAAAGGCAAGGTAGGTTGAGTAAGGGAATACTGATCAGGGAACTTTGTGCAAAATAGAGACAATAGAGAGGGAATATTTAGTGGATGGATCTCTGAGAATTAAAGGATGCTGACTAACAGTAAAATGCAAAGGGGCAGGGAGGTGAATAAAGGGAATGGGTTTGGGCATGGACTACAGGTGAAGGGTGTGGAATGTCACTGGATCAGGAAATAATTGTATGGACCATAAACACAGATTATGGTAGGGTTGTGTCATTGGAGAGGACTGGGTCTGAGAAGTTTAATGTGGCATTCACAGTAGGTGATGGGTAGGAATGTGTACAGGAGGAGGGGGGAGGGGTGGAGTCGACTGGGTCACAGAAAGTAGGGAATTTGATTTTAGGTCATCGGTAGGGGTCTCGGCAAGAGATTTTGAGAACAGCATTGACTGCAGGTGATATGTAGGATTATTTACAGGGTGAAGGCAGAGAGTGTGTCATGTGACTGGCTCACAGAATGTACCACATTGAGAACAGGTGATGGATGGGTAGTGAGTATGACATTGCAGGGGAATGAGCAAAGGTGATGGTAGGGATATTTTTGGGAGTACAATTGATTATTATGGGATATGTTATTCCTGGGTTGCAGAAAATTTCACCTGAAATATGGTTCTGTACTTATTATTAAGAAATATTGTTTCTGTACTATGCATTCTTTAAAGGGGCACATTGAGGTGATTCACGTAATTCATGATTTTTTTTATCACACCTGTTGAGGTTTACTCACATCTTGATAGAAAATGGTCAAACTAAGAGATTCTGCACATCTGACACACAACTGAAATTGTAATGATAGGGTAATAAATGATTAAAATCATTTCTTACAGATTTGTGACCAGACACTTTTTACAGTTAGGTATTAATCATATGCAACCCCTGTTCAAAGACAACCAATGAGTGAGGCTTATCCCAACTGCATTGACAGGCTTGCAACTCCTATAACCAACAGCTGTTGTGATTGAAGTTCACAATTGTTTATAAGTGTTGTTTATTCAAGAGAAGCTGGTCTGTCATGGGCTTGGACAAGCTTGGTGAACTGCAAGCTCTAAAACCCATAAAAACTACCATTTTTCACATTTTTGGTCACTACAGGAAGTGAAACATGAGCAATGAGGCTACTTAGAAGTATTGTCATGTAATGATTTCCTTCAAACTCGTCGGAAACTAATTGATATCAACTCAATGAGCCCCTTTAAGCAACAAAGACACATATAGATCAGTCCATGTATGTTGGAGTACATTTGAAGCTAAGTATCAAATGGTATTGCTAATGACCTCTGGCTCATAACTTGCTTGTTCGAATTAGAAAAAAAAGTTACATGCACGTGTGCATGTAACTTTTAAAATTTTACCTGCACAAATAAATTCTTTCATGCACCACTGAAGTATGACAATGAAAGATTAAAAAACTCAGGCCTTATATTACCCGTGTCTTCCCTTTTTGGTTTCGATGATAAGAGAAACCTATGCATTCATGATGGCGTGTGTGTGTATGTGTGTGTGTGTGTGCGTGTGTGTGTATGTGTGTGTGTATGTGTGTGTGTTTGTGACACTTTGCTCGTTAACACGATATCTCAAGAAGGGAAACTCTGACAGTTTTCAAACTTGGTACATAGATGCCCCATATTGAGAGGAAGAACCCTATTGTTTTTGGTGGGGGTCAAAGGTCATGTGGGGTCACTGGGGGTCAAAACCTGAAAACCTTGTTAACACAATATCTCGAGAAAGGAAGCTTGGATGAATTTCATACTTTGTATGTAGATGCGTTACGGTAAGAGGAAGAACCCTATCATTTTTGGTGGAGGTCAAAGGTCATCTGGGGTCACCGGGGGTCAAACTCTGAAAACTTTGTTAACACGATATCTCAAGAACGGAAGCTCTGATAGTTCTCAAACTTGGTACATGGATGCCCCATATTGAGAGGAAGAACCCTACTGTTTTTGGTGGAGGTCAAAGGTCACCTGGGGTCACCGGGGGTCAAACTCTGAAAACCTTGTTAACACGATATCTCAAGAAAGGAAGCTCTAACAGTTCTCAAATGTAGTACATGGATGCCCCATATTGAGAGGAAGAACCCTATTGTTTTTGGTGGAGGTCAAAGGTCACCTGGGGTCACCTGGGGTCAAACCCTGAAAACATTGTTAACAGAATATCTTGAGGTAGGAAGCTTGAATGAATTTCATACTTAGTATGTAGATGCATTATGGTAAGAGGAAGAACCCTATTATTTTTGGTGGAGGTCAAAGGTCATCTGGGGTCACTGGGGGTCAAACTCTGAAAACTTTGTTAACACGATATCTCAAGAAAGGAAGCTCTAACAGTTCTCAAATGTAGTACATGGATGCCCCATATTGAGAGGAAGAACCCTATTGTTTTTGGTGGAGGTCAAAGGTCACCTGGGGTCACCTGGGGTCAAACCCTGAAAACATTGTTAACAGAATATCTTGAGGTAGGAAGCTTGAATGAATTTCATACTTAGTATGTAGATGCATTATGGTAAGAGGAAGAACCCTATCATTTTTGGTGGAGGTCAAAGGTCATCTGGGGTCACCGGGGGTCAAACTCTGAAAACTTTGTTAACACGATATCTCAAGAAGGGAAGCTCTGATAGTTCTCAAACTTGGTACATGGATGCCCCATATTGAGAGGAAGAACCCTGTTTTTGGTGGAGGTCAAAGGTCACCTGGGGTCACCGGGGGTCAAACTCTGAAAACCTTGTTAACACGATATCTCAAGAAGGGAAGCTCTGACAGTTCTCAAACGTGGTACATGGATGCCCCATATTAAGAGGAAGAACTCTGTTGTTTTTGGTGGAGGTCAAAGGTCACTTTGGGCTACCAGGGGTCAAACCCTGAAAACCTTGTTAACCCAATATCTTGAGGTAGGAAGCTTGGATGAATTTCATACTTATTATGTAGATGCGTTATGGTAAGAGGAAGAACCCTATCATTTTTGGTGGAGGTCAACGGTCATCTGGGGTCACCGAGGGTCAAACTCTGAAAACCTTGTTAACACGATATCTCGAGGTAGGAAGCTTGGATAAATTTCATACCTTGTATTTAGATGCCTTATAGTAAGAGGAAGAACTCTATCATTTTTGGTGGGGGTCAAAGGTCATGTGGGGTCACCAGGGGGTCAAACCCTGAGACAGAGCTGCCAACCAGCATGGACTTTCCATATTCAGTACGGAAAATCATTGTAAATATGGGAATGTGGATTTTTCCTTGATAATCCGAATTTTGAATGAGTAAATAGGTCCTTTCACGAACTTTATTATTCTTTAGCCAACATATCAAAAGACTGAGAATAGACTACAGTATTTCACTTGCCTGTAAAGTACTGTAGTGTATTTATTTGAGCCCAGTAATCTATGCTGTTATGTTATTGGTTAAATTTTTGTCAACAAGTTGATGTTAAACCAATCAGAAGATAGTTTGCAGCAGATCCATGACATTCCATAAGCTACCATATCATTGGTTGATCAGTTGTAAACAGATCCACTTTCAACCAATCAGAAACTGTGTTAAAAGCTAGTTTCTGAGTGCAGTGACAGACTATCACACATAGCCTGCCTGCCAAGGTCTGTTGAGCTGGCTGAGTAGCCCAACGTTAATGTTAGATTTGACTGTAACTGAATTGGAAAAATAGCACCAAGAAATGGAGTAGGCCTAATCAAACTTACAGCAGGAATATCACAGTATGTTGTAATATGGCTCCTCTTCAGAGTAGCAGAGTAGCATGAATAACCTTAGTGGAAAATTTACCAGGCAGATCAAGTTTTAATGTAGGCCTAACGTGAGGCCTAACAGTTAGGGCCTAGGCCTAAGTGTTGTTACAGAACCAAAAACAAACATTAGCCTACACACACAATAACGTTAGACTCAGTACATAAATCTAATGCAGAGCTCCAGGTTTATGGGCTAGGCCTAGGTCTAGACAAAGTCCTAGTCCTGTGACTAAGTCCTAGCCTAACTGCCACAGTACAGGCTAGCCTAATAAAGTCTTTCACGGAAACCGCGGCCATTTTGTGTACGGTGCATTACCAGTTCCGCGATATGTACAAGCTCCATACGGCCATGCGCTGGTACTTGGGATTTTTCCCAAGATCTTGGGAATTTTGTTTCCGTGAGGGTCAGAAAATGGCCGCGCTCCTGGAGATTGATTGGGTTGGAGTTGGGGTGGGTAACCCATCTATTTAGACCCACATCAATGCCCGTGCTAGCCAAATTAGAGGTAAAATGACTCTTCACAGCATCAAACCCCTCCGAGCGGACGTATCCCAAGTTTTCTTGTCGAAGTGGGTCATGTGTAATATATGTGCCAATGTACGAGCCACCCCGCTTAAGTTCTTCCGTCCCCTATCCCCACCCGAAAGTTAATATTTGTGCTAGTGTTCCCAGTGCGGTCATATTACCATTTCGTTCGTATCAGTTCAGGATATTTTAGACCTGCTTTTAAGCTTTTACACATTCTGTACAGGGATCGAAGAATGAATAACTGTGTCGGATGTCATATATGCAACTCGCATAGGCCTACCCATATACGTGCTCGGCCTAGACGCTCGAAACGCTGCCCTTGAGGAAACCCACGTAAAACTGTAAGTTACATTAACACGTTAGAATAAGCCTTATTGTCAAGGGATAGTTTTTTCCCTTTACCTTCTTGGAAATATCATAGTCACGGGCAAAACTGTAGGTAAGGTATTCATCTGCGCATGATGCATACAGATTGCATGTACAATGTCACGTTTGTGCAGTCTCGCGGAACTGGTAATGCACCGTACGCAAAATGGCCGCGGTTTCCGTGAAAGACTTTATTGTAGTACAGTATGTATGGGCTGTAATACTAATAGCTATGGCCTAGGCTAGGGCTAATCAAAGCAGTTATTGCCTGTCAAATGTTGGTACCCATCATCTAAGTTTGTAGTATTTACAGAGAGATTTCTGTGACCAGCTGTGCATAGGCCTAGGCTAGCCTAGGGTACCTAGGCCTAGTTCTCACATACACTTTGCTCCCTGAACTAGGCCTAGGCCTAGGCTATTGCAACACAAAGTTTTTCCTGCGTTATCACTGTAAGAGTAACATCGTCTGCGTGCGTTTCTGCAATGATTGTTGCTACATACGCGTATGTGCGTACATGATCGTAACCATAGCTATGAAATATGTCACAATTGAACAGCAGTGCGTGCTATATAGCATACAAGAGTGTGAACGTCCTAGTAACAAGATTTAGAATGTTTTAAAAACAAAACAGGACCGTTTGTATAAATCAAAATTTTTGGTCTCTTTTTGGAGACTGAGTGCTAGTATCCTTAAAATGATGGGTCTTAAACATATAAATGACCCATAGAGGTCAATTACCTAGGAGTATATGTGAATTTGAGAAAGACTGAGACCATTCAAAATTTTTGAAGGTGCGGTAGCCCAATTTTGACAATGGGTATATTGCTGACCTAGTATGGGAATCCCCATACTAGGTCAGCAGACTGCGGAATTAGTCTAGACCTGGGCTAATGTTACTTAGGGCCTTGCCAAGTATTAAGTATAGCCTCTAGGCTATACTGTAACGTTAGGCCTTGGGAATACTTGGGATATTTTGCTTTTTGTCGTTTGGTGACTCTGATGACTATCTTGGGAATTCTTGGGAAATTTTGCTTTTTGACCTCTCGTAACCCCAGATGACGATCTTGGGAATTCTTGGGAAATTTTGACCAGTGACTGAAAGATGTGGGACATCATGGCATTATTTGGAATAGAACATATATCATCGAAACCTCAATGCATTTTTGCATTCTGGTTATAATAGCCTTGACCTAAGTAGGAACAATCAGTGAGATGATGCATGCCACCTAGCAATGGCTAGGCATGCACGGTGATACCATCATTACATCTAGCCCCCCCCCCCAAAAAAAAAACGGACGCCCCAAAAAGAAAACGGACGGAACTGTGGCAATTCTCCACAGAATTAGCAAAAAATTATCCAGTTCAAAATCCATGTAACTTTTTGATAGAAAAGATGACCTACTATATTCCAAAACCATATCAAATGAATGTCTGCATTTATGAAAGAGATACACAGACATTTTACTATCCATAACGATGGGAATTAACCCCTTAAGTTATCAAATCCATCAAAAATACGATCCAAAAAGGAGAAGCAACTTATTGAAAATCGTCAAAATTTTCTCGGGATAGGCTGCAATGTACCTATGCAATAGTGTGTTAGCATAGGCTGCTCACACACAGTGGGCTTCAAACGAAAATTTCAGAATTTGGCTATGCTTGAAACGGAATTTTACAGAATTTTAAAGGTTAAAAACAGAATGTTGTGATTTTTCAAGTGGAAAATGTTTGACTCTACCTTTAATACATATTTCTTTTAACTACCATTGGGCTTAGGCTTACATGCACGCGTGCAGGTAAGCAACTCAAAGTTGCATGCACTGACAAAAAGTTACATGCATTGGTGCACGTGTGCATGCGTTATTTCGAACCCTGATTATACTGTTTGTGTGTGGTGTAATTGTGAAGAAACTCTGTAGTGTAGCACTCATGTGCACAATGGTGTCATTTGAAAGAAGTGTTAATCTATTTTTGAAATTTATGAAAATTGTCCTTTTTTTTTAATTTCAGGAGTTAGAACAAAAATTTAGTGGAACTGCAACGTACAAAAACCTGAAAGCAATGTTAGTGAAGAAGAATGAACAGTTGAAGGAATTGAGGAGTAGACTATCCAAGTATGAAAGCGATTAAAGGCATTCCTCTCTTCAAATGATGTAAAGAGTCTGTTTGGTGGTCGTAACAACTGTGTGTATAGTGATGGGTACTCTGTTGTTAGTAAACACTACTATAGAGCAAATTATTGTCTATCTCCCTTTCTCAGGGTAGTTTTCATGGGAAATTCTACACTTATGTCTAGTTTTGTTAGGAGAACACCATGTGTGTTTTTCTTAAAGCAACATTCTTCATGTAGACACGACTCCATGCATATCATCAATTGCTATGAAATGTTTTTTTTTTGTAATTTTTTTGGATTTTCCTCCATTTAAATTGCTTACAGATGTATGTATACATAAGATCACAAAGATTATAAAATATCCTTGGTTCTAACATTTGTTGCATTTTGAGAATGATAACACACAATCACATACTGAATCAGATGGGATAGAACAACCTAATGCTTCTTACAAGCTGTGAAGTAAGAAAATTTAACTTTGGAGAATGCTCAAGTGTGCTGCATTGAACCCATCAAAGTGTTAATTCCCCTTTTTTATAGAATTTATTATTTTTGAAGATCTTAAGGGATAACCCATTGTTGTTCATTTTTTTCACAAGGGTGCAAAGTCTATGTTGGGGGTGGGGGGTGGTGGGGGGTCAAGGCAAAGACCCATGTAGGCTTTTCGAACCATTAGTAAATGAAAAATGTTTGTTAATAAATCATTTTTTACACTGAGAAGGGAAAGGGCTTCAAAGAGAGAAGATGTTTTGTCCTCTTTTGAAAATGATGAAAAGAGTAAAAGACCCCTGAACATTTTCTGTGGATTTTACAGATTTTCCAGAGTGCTATATAGGTGGGCATTTGAAGGTGTTGATGTGTATGTTACTCAGTAAGCAATTGCGAAACTGCTGGGGAAAAGACCTAAGATTAAAGAATAGTGTGAGTGAAGGAAATCTGAAATTGTAATAACAGGAGGTGTGAGAAGGCTTTTGCAGCCTGAAAAGTATTCACACCTATCCATTTTGGTATATGAAAAGTTGTTGTAATTCCTTGGTATTTAACAAATGCTCATGAGGTTCAAGGAAATAAACAGAGGTGTAGACTGAAACATGACTGTTGCACCCCTTTCCCCTTCTAAGTATACAAATAAAGAGAGCTCATATTGTGGATGTTATGGATACACTCACAAGCACCAATGTAAGATGTTCAGATGTGGTAATTTTTGTCATTTTAGTTACTACAATGGCTAAGAATGTAAAGTGAGGTCGCTGTGAACTAACTTATCTTTTCCTAACCAAAATTATTGTACTTAATTAACTGGATGCAACATGGTACAGCTGAACAGTTAAAACAGCACTCTCTGAAAAATGAATGGAAAAACCTTTTATATGGACAAAAATTCTGTCTTTTCAGGGGGAGAGAGATGGGGAGTGAGTCGTCCCCACCTCCCTGAAGTAATCTGTAGGTGCTTATACTGTAGACCTATATTGTTGATAATAAATTCAGTGTGCACTTGTTTAATTTTTGCTTGTAAGGACAGTATGCTGATAGATCCTTGAGACAAACACCTTGTTCTTTGCTAGATTTCCACTTAATTTATTGTGCAAATTCACACCTTGATGATACTATATGTCTTCACAAATTTATTATGTTATGAAAAGGTCTGTTACTTTTTCAGTTAAGCTTTGTATCTGTACCAAGGGGAGGGAGTGGCTGGGGAGGAGCCATTCACAATGATGTGCATATTTGTGTATATATAGTTGCTATGCATTACACACACCATCCAGGAAAAAACTTCTCAATGATCACCAAGTAAATAACAGTAAAATATTGTGCTTTGAATATTCATTAGGGGTGTTAGTATGGACAAAAGATACTGCTTCCCTCAACCAAGTTACTGGGATGGTACCTCCCTCAGTGACTTCTGCCCTTGATCTATACCTTGGTAAAATGCAGCCAGTGGGAAGGTCATAGATAAGTTATAGAGGTTCTTCATGGGACACAAATATGTGTGACAAAAGGCAAAGTCAGCCATATTGGACATCAAACTTTATATTGTGTACAATGTATACCCTGTGTACACAAAGTTTTAGTTGAAGCTTAAAATGTTCCCTACTTTCTTTTCAAAGAATGTTTTCCTAATGATGGGGAAAACTTTTCATGTAATCATCAAGGAAAATCACAGGGCCTACAGTGTACACCTGTACTACAGATTTTAACAAATATACAGTGTTGAGCTTGATAAGCTTCTGGAATTCTTCAGAGGAAATATTGGACTCTGAGTCCACATTCTAGATAGTGCAGTGCTCACTGCATTTCTGGTGAGTGTCCTAAAAATATTAGGATGGAATACAGGCCTCTTCATTTAAGGCGAGTGAGCTATAGCTCGGCAGCGCCTAAACTCGTCTAAAATGAAATTGAGGCGAGTCATTTACTACTCACCTTGATCATCAAAAAAGCTTATCTACAAGAGCCTGACAAGCTTTCTGTTGCATGTAACATCAGTAAAAATTTAGGAAACAGCTCACCATAGCAGCTCTTAGGAGAGCTGTTATGTACTCACCTTTGATTTTCAAATGTAAAAGCCTGGAATATATTTTGTATGTGATCGTTGCAACGCATTTGAAGCCAACACATTTAGCCTAGACGTAGTACATTTGTAGGATTGATTCAACAGTTTAGTTAACAAATGGTTCTTTGAAAAGAAGGAACAAAATGTTTTATGGTTTGTCTGCCAATTTATGTACACGGAGTACTTGGTGCGCATGCAATAAGCTTCACGTTCAAAATGGTAACACAGTAAAAAGTGGGGATGCTATGACATCATGTGAGGGACCTCTATAGACTCATTTAAATGGACTCAACATGCACAAGTTTTATACTGATGTATTCACAAGGAAACACCTTGCATCCAATACACCTTGATGGTCTATTTTTCTTTAACTTTTCTTTCATGTTAGATTTACTATTTAATACACCAGCTTTACATATGTTAGCTTTCAATTTGGTGGAAAATAAAAAGAAAACCATAGTTGTGTTGTACTGCAGTTTCATTGTGGTTTTTTGTTATTTGCTGTGTTCAGTTGTAGGTCAGACTAAAATTTGTTATTGTACATTTCCTTCAGTTGCACAATATGCAAGCCTGGTCATTAAAGGTCAAAAGCAGTTGCCCAAAACTTTAAGGGAAACAATAACTAAATGTCACAAATTTCTTCTTATTTCTCTTCCAAGTATCTTTCATAATATTTTAGGACATAAATATTGCATATTCAAGGTAAACGAAGCAGTTGCTTCTTGTAAATTTTACAATTGAGTGAGAAAAATACTGTCACATGATTCTCAAGATCCATTCAGGAAATAGGATAGTCTACTATACAATTCTTTATTGGGGTGACTGCATTCTCCCTTTAAACAAGGGTGAGGGGAGACAGGGGCACACATGGTACTCTGTGAGCGGAGCATAGCATACCAAGAGTATTTTCACCAAACATTCTGGGTGGCAGGAAATGGCACTTTTTGTGCATTTTTAAGGTTGTTCCTACACAACGTTGGACAAAGATTCAGTATTTAAATACTGGTATTGGCTGATTATCCTCATTTTCATCCAGTATGTGTAATCTTTACCCCCAAAAAATTTAGCTTAATTGCTAGTATTATGCAACTGGTGTCTTTCCACCTGTGTACCTTAAAGCAATGTGTTATTTTCTTACATCTGACCATAAGTCCCAATAATTTACCTCATGAAACAGGCACAGTGGTATGGGGCACATAAGCCTGTGGATTAGTGTATAGTATGCTAATTTCTCAAATATCAATATTTATCAGATGATTGAGATTCCAAGAATTGAAATCAGTGGCACCACCAGGATTCCAAAAGTAGTGGGCAAGTGGGAGCAAGCAAAAAAATGAAAATTTAGGGAGGGGGCAGAGGGAAAAAATGTGAGTTTGTATTGCTCTTGTAAACTCTAGTTCATACTCCTTTGTTCAGGAGTGGACTGGAGGCGCAAGTGGTTGGGGTTCTGGGGAAAATTAGGGTGCAAATGCCTTCCCCCTCCCATCTTGGCATTACCACTCCCTGCCCCCCCCCCCTCCCCACCTTAGCATTTCCACTCATTAAAACACCAAATATGGGTAATATTGCTTGTAATTTGCAATATAGGTGGTCCAACAGCAGGTCTAAAGATTGTTAATTCTGAAGAATTACGGTAGTAGATAAATGTTGGGAAGAGGATAAAATGCCCTTGATGACCATCTTGAACCCAAAACTTTACACAAACAGCAAAAAAATAACACAAGTCAGTTTAGGTGATTCCAGTAAATTTTCTTTCTATAAAGGGTACAAAAATAAAATCTCCAAAAAGACATATAAACAACTTTGTTGCTCTTAAAAGTATTAAACCCATTTACAAAATCATACATTCTATTTCTTTCACACTACTTATCACACATCCATCCAGCTGATGTAACAATATATAATACATTAATATGCTGCCACTTCTTACCAATGCTATGGAAAGTACAGGGCTCACACCAAAAATTTTTCACCTGTGAGTATAAATCTGTGCTTGAAGCAGTCTCACAGATTTAAGGTTAAGCACTGGGCCTAGTTGTTACAGCCCATCAGGACTACAGCCCATAGGTGCTAGCATTACAACTCTACAGTATGCTACAACACTTGTAACAAACCATGAAGACATGACTTTGAGTGACAGACAGATCCACACTTTTTATAACACAGAAATATATTTATATTTCAACCCTTTTCCTGACCAAATGACCCTAAACTAACCTCTAACCACCTTACCCTAAACTCTTCACATGTCAAAACAGAGACTACAGAACAAAAAGCTGTCATGAGTCCTACAGCTCATTTGTAAAACAGTCCCGTTGATCCTACTCATAGGCAGAAATCTGGGGGAATGGGGGGGGGGGGGGGGGAATATATCCCTCCCACTTTTTGGAAATTCTCCCAGTCACTTTAACTTTGTCACACAGTAACTTTTGCCCCAAGTGCCCATTATGTCCCCACTTTTTCACACAAATCTCCACTACTGTTCCTACTGTCAATGGGATTTTGCCTGCATGTATTGTAACACCAATGGGTTGTAGCCAATGGGGTGTAGGACTACAGGGCACTAGTACCATCAGGCCTAATGAAGTATTTGCACTTCTGCTTAAGACATAAGACATGCATTACAATAACCATAGAACCAGCAGAACTGTCTGATGGCTAGAACTTGATTACAACTTAGGAAGCAGATCATTATTTTACATGTTGCATGGTTGTAACTGAAACCTGCCAGCTGTTTGGGCATGGGTAGAGTTCCTATCTTGGAAAAGCAGCTGGATCCATAATTATGAAGTATTGCAACTGAAACAAAATGTGGGGCCTCAGAATGGTTCCTCTCCTCTCCCTTCCCCTCTCCCTTCCCCCAAAACCTGTACCAGTGGGCATGTACATTACTCATGAAATAAAACTTGTCAAACACATTTGTATCATGATACACATCACATTTACATTACATTTTACATTACACAATTTACCAAATCTACTGTACACAGACAAAAATGAAATCTACATACCTTTCCTTACTAAATTTTTCAAAATTATTGACATTCATACAAAGTTAAAAGATCTTTTGGAATGCCATAATGTGTTTCTCACAACTAATATAAGCACCAAGCAAGACTATTTTAAGGTGCTCTTATCTCCCCCCAGACAGTAACAATTCTCCCTACTAAGTTAAATTCAAGCCCCTCCTCCAATTTAAACCAAACCTCATGTCTAGTACACCTCTAATACAGAGCCACAGTAGACTGCATGGAGTTTACATTGCTCAAGGCAATATTGTCAAACACAGTGTGTGTGTGAGCTTACATGGGAACACGACCGCGTGTTTGGTCTAGCGGTAGAGCATCCGCCTCTCACGCGGAAGGCCCAGGTTCGATTCCCAAGTCGAGTCATACCAAAGACTCTAAAAATGGAACCTACTGCCGTTGTGCGTGATGCTCCGCATAAGCAATGGAGTAGGGAAACAAGCCAGTGAGCCACAACTGGAAAAAAGGCCGTGGCCGGCTCGACTTGAACCAATAGGTTGGAAACTGGGCCGTAAAACTCCATCTAACTAACTACATGGGAACACAATTGACTGTGCAAATCGTTGACCAACCAGAGTGAAACTATTGTTTGAATGAATGTCAATTAAAGTGCAGTAAGAACAGTATCAACTGTATTTAGAACTCTGGGACTATTCCTAAATATGTTTGGGCAGAGAGTTGCTAGCTATTCGCTGGTTTGGGGGATGCCATATCCCCTTTAAAGGAGAAATCATCTTGTACCAGGCAGTGAAAATTCTCCTCACTTCTAGTCTCTCCTCCAATTAGATAAAAACAACGAATAGAAACCCAAAGAAAAAAAGAGGGTAGGGTATCTGTTCACTGCGACTTCCAATTTTAGATGCAGTAGCCTATACTAAGATTAAATTGCTCAAGGCCATATTCTGGTAAATAAACCGGCCCACTGTGTGTGTGACCAATGCCACTATCATCTCACCTGTAAATGCAATGGGCTGCACATCACCACCTTTCCAAGGTCTACACTAATCACTGACCAATTCGAGTAAATCTACTGTTTGAATTTATGTCAATCAAAGAGCAGTCACCAACTGTGAATAGAGATATACCATGGGTTCCTAAGGCCCATTCCACATGTGTTACATTTCAGAGGCATTTCCTTACTCTTTTTATCCAAAAACATGTGCACGGTAGCATCAATATTTATATATTTCACATGGAAATGTTTGCTATGAAGGTTTAATCTTAAAAATTTAAGAAATTATGATAGTGGTACTGTGCACTGTCAGGGTGGGGCTGTGATGTTGCATTATGTACCTCAGACAGAACAAAAAATTTCACTTTTTTCCTTTCAAAAGTTTTCTGAATTGGGTTGGAATTTCTGAAAAAGAGTTATGTTATTAAAAACAATATTGTTGGTTAGTAATAACATGTGCTGATAAAAATGCTTCAGACTTTTTTCTTCAAAAATTGAATAATTGTGTGTTACCTGTGTTGCATGATTTTGTTATGTGTGTTCATATTTACACAAGTCACACAGGCTTTGAGGGCAAAATGCAACCACAAATGCCATCATGCAGGATTACATTATTTCTACTGCTCATATAGTACTGTGGTAATGTGCTGTTTGAACCACTCACTGATAATTTATTATTCCTATCTAGAAATCTTGAAGCCACATTAAATGTAATTTCACATCTTATGCATATATTTATGAATTGATCAATTGCCAGACGGATCAATCAACTCCCAGACGGGGATACAAAATATCATTAAAGAACCAATCAGGTGAGGCCACCTGGCAGAGAGACATGTTCACACTGGGTACATTGGTCATGGAAATTCACCTACTGGAACTAGCTAGCTAGCTACAGTAGCTGCACTGGGTCCATTCAATGTAAAGACATTTACTTTCACTGATAGCTACATGCTAAGATTTCCCTAAAGTATATTTTTAGTAGTTTATAATAGCAGAAAGTACAAGACAGATTTAAGAAAAGAAAAGACCAACACAGGTGCTATGTTAGATGCAAGGCTGAGCAGTATTTCTCAAGTATGGATTCCACACTGGTGAGACCACAGATGGCAGAGAGTTTGACCCAAACTTCCAATGGAAGTATCCATCTCTCTTCCTTTTTTTAAATGAGAAAACAGTTTTAATTTTTACCTATAAGTCACTACAATTGATTATGAATATATTAGTACAGTACTGTACCTCAGTGTAATTGTACTCTCCTCTAAATCAACTCTCAGCACCCAAACTGCATATCAAACCATGTTTTTTTTTCTTTTTTTTTTTAATGCAGGTAGGCTTATAAAGTCCAAGTGCTGTATATATTTACTGATTGCATGAAGCCTAGTTAATGAAATTCCCTTCATTCCCACCTTGCCTAGTATACTTTAGGTTTTGAGAATCTACCTAGGTTTTGTGCAAGTGTAAGAATGGTAGGATTGATCAACTTAAGGATTACACACAGTAACTGTATTGAGGGAATCATGTTTGCCCTGCATGCTTGAAAATATAGGAATACAGCATTTTGCATGCACACATGAGATTTTTTTAAGCACCCGGCTCCCATTCCATTGAACCTCTGGGTATGCCCTTACAGTGCCCTGCAGGCCCAAACTATGATCATGCTCTGTCCTGTAGCCTACAACTGATCACATAATGAGAGTTGCTTGCAGAGCTATGATGACCTCATCCCACTTCGGCTTTTACAGCATACCCTGGGATCCTCAATTCATGCTCATTTAGTCATGTGACATCTTACTTATGTTAAAGTCATAGAATAACTTCTTAGTTTATCTTTCTCTTGCTGTATTTATGTTCTAGCATTTCAGCAATATATATTTGTAAAAAAAATAGGAGATTTATAAGATTTAGTCCCAAATGTCAAAATAAAATTTGGACAACTGCTCAGTTCCCTGAACCTAGCATTAATTGTTGCTACTGAAATGTAAATTATTCTGTAAGTTTGTAAATCATAGCAGTAGGACAAAAATGACAGTTGCTCAGAGAAAACAATAGTTTTGGGAGAAGATGAAAGATTCTGAATATACAAAACAGTAGAGTAAATGCATAGAAAATTGTAGAAAAAACGTCTATCAGAAGATGTCATCACTAGAAAAGTTTCAATACCAGAGAAAAATCGCTGAAAGAGTGAAACTTTGCAGACAACATAAATAGGACCATAACCATAAGTCACAAGAAAGACCAGCAAGTTCAGCAAAGGGAGGTGAAGGGTTCAAGTCTGCACAGGCCCTTGGGAAAGCAGTCAGAAAACTCTCTGTGCACCTTCTTATGTCCCCTTCAAAGTAAAGAGCTGCGGAAAGTGGAGTCCGCCTTAGGCTTCATATACTACGATGAAGAGTAAGTTACAGTACACTTCAAAACAAGGCTTTTCAGAAGAGGTATAGAAGCTTCTTGCTGAGTTTTACTTCAACCAGACATAACATACACAATGCCTAGCATGAATGATGTTATGACCATCTGGAGGAATGGAAATAAAAAAGAGAAAATACTCTCTAGAGATGTTTCTTAAGGAAGCCTTCAATATTTTCAAGCAAGTTAATGTAAACATTGGTTTCAGTATTGCTTCATTGTGACATACCACAAAATGTTCTTTTGTTGAGGGACCATCCCACAGATCAATGCAAGTGGTGCAAGTGCACAGTTCATGAGAATTTCACACTGAAATTGAAGCTCTTAAAAAATCAGTCATAAGGAAGAGTCTGGCAAAAAAATTTATGTTATTCAAATGAATTGCAACATGAGTGATGGATTTTCTGCTTAGGCCTATACTGATACAGTAGTTGTGGAGGGCACTAGCACCATCTTTCACACTATAGTGTTTTGGCAGCAAATTAACCTTTTTTGGCCTAATTAACATTATGAATGGTTATCAAGTATTGTCAGTGATGTTAAAACAAAAGGCCTAGATTTCCACCCTCTGTCAATTTGTCCTCAGCAGGTCACTTGCAGCATGCTTTTCCCACCATGTCTTCAGCATTGACAAAAAAAAAAGCAAACATGGAAATACATGTTGTGGGCCCACATAATTTGATTACAAATTCCTCTTGTATTGTTGATATAAAGGGTGCATTTACTGGAGTCCCAGGTACTGAGAGAGTGAGATGCAGAGTCTGTGGGTTAGGTTACAGTAGATGAGGTTTAACATCCCAGTTTCCAACCAATTGGTTCAAGTCGAGATGACCACAGCCTTTTTTCCAGTTGTGGCTCACTGGCTTGTTTTCCCTACTCCATTGTTTATGCTGAGCACCAAGCACAAAGGCAGTAGGTTCCATTTTTAAAGTCTTTGGTACGACACGGCCAGGATTTGAACCCTAGGCCTTCCGGCTGCAAGTCGGATGCTCTAACCACTTGACCACTGCAGTCGGTGGGAGGCATGGAGGAGAAGCCAGAAGAGGTAAAGGTAGAAAAGGTATAGGTTATCTTAACTTGGCAGCTACCAGGCAGAAGCAGCAAGACAGGGCAGCAGAAAGAAGACAGCACATTATGTTAGCACAACAATTCCTTTTTTATCTCCAGTAAGGTGATGACAGGATAAACTATTTAGTTGAGTTGCATGTTGCTAGAAGTACAGTGTATCTTCACAGTGTGGACAAGTTTTCTGACTGTCTCAACTATTGCTATGCTATATTAAGCCAGTTTAGATTAAGAGGTGGCAATGCACCAACTTCAGAACATTTGCATCAAAATGGTTTTGTTTTAGATTACAGAGCCTGTACTTTGCACCAGTAATAATGCAATTTTGGAATGATAGCAGGACAAAGATGCAATTAGAAGTTGGAGGACTTGACTCAGAGTCATTGGCTATACAGTCTTAATACAATGACAAAAGGAAGCAAGCGACATTTTTACAGAAAACAATCTATCCTTTTCAACACATTTAATGAAGTAAGTTACATGTCTTATAGTAATCTATCACTGCACCCTTCAAACACTCATAATTAAGTCACACCTGAGCTTTTCATTAAAGAGATATGCACACTGATTTTAATCAAAGGTACCCTTACATTACATCATGCTACAAAACCTACCCAGGAGCATCTGGGAGCTAGGCCCCCAGCTCCTTGGCTTGACCCCCCTGCTCTGCGGGCATAGCCAGGCCAAGGACACACTGCTTGAAAAGAGCCATAGACACCAGATGGTCCAGCCACTACGATTCAGCCCCCGCCATTTTAGCCAACTACTCCAAAGTTATTGACTGCCTTCAAGTCATCTTGGATGCAGTAGGAGGCACTTTTCCTAATTCACTCGACCGCGGAAATTATAAAGGGAGGAAGAATGGACGAAGCATTCAATGAACTACTCGTGGATGGCAGCAAACTTACGGACAAGCCCCACGCACCCACGACTGAAGCGGCGAAGGGTTGCCAACTGGTGTCTTGAGGACTTCATTACTGAATCAAGCGGAGGAGACACTGTTGGAGCTGAAGATGAGACGACATGCCTGAAGCAACTCTACTTCAAGACTATATATTGACATTATAACCTTGGAAATTGAGTGCCGATTTCAGAACAACGTCTGGTTTTATCAGGCAGTTGCTGGTATGTCGAGGACAACCACAGTGCCAGGCAATTTCCTGAATGCTTCCATTGATCCATTCTTCACGAGATTGAGGGTCAAGATGCCATGAAGTGAGGCATAACTGGATGTTTTCCTGGCACATCTGAAAGCAGCTACCCCCATCCAGGACAAGAACAATGCCAACCACATACCTCAAATTTTAAAGCAGAAGAGAGACGCCTCCCCCGATGTGTGTGGTGGCAGCAAGGATCACCACTTTTGGTTCCAGCATGGCTGTTGCAAGACCCAGCTCTCAGGCTAATGGCAAAATTTTGTGTGTCAACTCAAAAGTTAGCTCAGATTTGTAGTAAGCATAATTTTTTCTTTATCTCAATCAATGGCCTGTCATGGATACATCTTTCCAGGGATGGTGTTCACCTTGATAGTCGTGGAATTACTGGGCTTGCAAGAAATTTCATTGCTTTCCTTAGGACATTACACTCGCACTCTTTTTAGTCAACATTCCAAACCAAAGGAGGCAGTGCACTAAGAATACCAGTCAACACATATTTGCTCATATTGCTGAGTATCAAAGACCTATCTAAAGCATAAACTGAAAGAGCCCAGAGTGGAAGAGCTGGATAGAGTTTGTGAAACTTCTTTAGGATCAAGGACTTTGAAAGCTAATGTTATGACAAAGTCATCTCTCAGCAAAGCTTCAAAGTTGTTTATCTTAGTGCCAGGAGTGTGAAAAATAAGGTTCCTGAACTTCAGGCTTTTATTTCCACTCACAACCCTGATTAATTGCCACAACTGAAACATGGCTGGATGGCACATTAAATGATAGTCAACTCTTTGGGTCTTGTGACTTTCATGCTTTTAGAAAAGACAGGAATGCACATATAGTGGAGGTGTTTTACTTATGTCAATTCATTACACCTTCCTTGGTTCCACAACTACAAACTGTTGGGAAATTATCTGAGTGGACTATAATTGCTCTATTGTAGGAGGATTAGTGAGTTGTTGTTACTGCCCACCCAGCAGCAAAAAGAAGTATTTTACAAGCTTCAGCAACGTCTTTTAAAGACAACATCTTTGAAACAACAGTATGATTTTATCTCAGTGTATGGTGACTTTAACATACACGCTGATTGGACGTTACCGTGACCTAAAAGGCCATCTTCAACAACTATTGACATTATTTTGATACTTTTAATACCATCGGTTTGACACAAATCTTGTGTGAGCCTACCTATAAAACCCCATCAGGTGAAAGTCACTATTTAGACCTTGTTTATCACTAACAACCCTTTCATTGTGGTTCATTGTACTGTAACTGACAATCTACATGGCTGTGAGGCAACTGAAGTGATATTCAGTATCATCTCACAATCAGCGAAACATGTTCCTAAGGAAATTTATAACTTCAAGGATGCTAACTTTGGCTTACATTTATCAGATCTTTTCAAAATTTATTGGATGGATTGGATTGTATATAATATAGGATCATGCCAAACAATCCACATCCTGCTGGAATTAGACATATTAAAGTGCTAAGACAAGTAGAGTGAATGTTCTGTATATACCCAACTGCAACCAAGTCATAGTGCTTGCCTAGTAGTGTTTAATGTAAAATTTGGCACCCAACATGGAGCTTTGATTGATTTTCAATTAGACATTAACAGTTCCGGTTTTAATTAGGAGTATAATGGTCTCATAGGTTATGTACTGCCCATCCAGTACTAGGTAATGAGAAACTTGTTTATTGCATAAATTCATTGCAATGAATTTTTTAAAGAGCAGTGCTAAGATGTAACATTGTCATGTCTAACTTTAAGGCAATGGTGAAATTAATGTGACTTGTAACATGTTTCTTAAATCTCCCTTTACCCTGTACAGGTGGTGTGGCTGCTGCAGCCAGTGCTTGAGTGATTCTTCCTAGGGATCTGCTCTTAAGCTGACAGCAAGTCAAGATTTAGTAGGTTTGACCACTTAGTGTTCAGACAATTGAGAGCACACTATTGCTGTAGGGTTGTATGAGAGGAAGAAATTAAACTTTAGGTCTATTGTACTACCACCATTAACTCGAACTTATTTGTATTACTCCCTAGTTACCATTATGTCCAAGAGTAAAGTCCCTAAGGTACCTACAGCTCCCCCAGAAGATGCCTTCCACCAGGACTTGCAGGATGTGCTACAGAAGCACAGAAAGACATTACAGGACCTACCCAGTCCGGATGAAGAGCTGCCAGCAGCACATAAGAAAACAGTCACAGAACATCTGCACCAACTTCGTGACAACGATAGTGCCACCAATACAGAAAACTAAGGACCTTTTCTGGTAAGTCACCTATTCCTAATGGGGAGCTACCTTTTTCAAGTTGAGTCCAGCATGCCCTGCTGATGGTGGATGAGTCTGGTCTGTCTGACGAGGAGGAATGGGCCAGCATTGCTGAAAGTCTATCCCCACCAATGCTCATCTTGTTTTGGAAGGTGCTCAGACATTGGGACCTTCAGCCAGGGCTGCTAACTTGCTCAAACAGCTGGGAAACAGTTGTACTCCCTCTTTACAGACAGTTACCAGAAGGAAAGTGAGAGGCCCTCTGAGTACCTGTTAAGGCTAAAGGAGAACTTAGACCAGGCCATCCAGTTTGGTGGGGTGCCCAGTAGGGATGCCAATTGCCTGAGGCTTTCCCAGTTTGTATGGGGCTGCATTCACAGTGAAAGGCTGGTGTCAACTCTGAAATAACAACAAAGACACAGGACCCCACTAGGGCTAGAAGAGCTCTTGAGGGAGGTACTGGTAGAGGAGGCAGCTGAAGAGACCCATTCGCAGCAACGGAGGCCCAAAGCACACAAGAGGGCCCAGGTAAGTGAGGTTCAAGCACAGCAGGATAATTCAAATCCTTTATTTAAAGAATTGGGGCAAATCAAGGTAAAGCTGCAAGTCCTACAGATGCCCCCACCGCTCAACCCCCTCCTGCTCTAAGCACCCCACCCAAAGACATGGCTGCCATTCAAAAATGATGGAGAACATCAAGGGCACTGTGGCCCAGATGAAGAAGGCAATGGGTATTTCCCCAGTTCAGGTCCAACAGCTAAGAAAGGGACCCTGTCGCCTGTGCTACAACTGTGGTGAGAGGGGCCATATGCTGCGTGATTGCAAGAGTCCTGCAAATGCCAACTTGGTGCAGCATCGGCTCTTAGAGAGTTTCGGGTCAGGAAATGAGGGAGAGCATCCTCAAGGGAGCAGATTAGTGCCTCAAAAGAAATAGGCTCCCACCACATAGGCACATGTAGTGAACCTGCAGCCCTCGAAAATAGCCTCGGCATTCGGCAATGCCGAGGTAAATGCCGAGACAAATTGACTTGACTTCGGCAAAAATTTTGCCGAGGCGATAGATTGCAGGACACGCGTATGGGCACTAACAGGTTACGAAAGCTGCACACTAGGCCTACACGGCTCGAAATACAGCTTCGAGTAGCGACTTGAAAAGAAATCGTTTTCTGATAAAATTTCCACCACGATCGTAACATGAGCAAATATATTCAGTATTATTGCTTTATATACAAAACATAGTTGCAATTTTTCAAGTTTTAACAGAAAATCTTGATTTAAAAAGTTCGTTACGATGGGTATTTACTGTATGTACAAAACTCACTGTCTGCTGTCAAGAAAGTGTTCACTGTACACACATGAGTATGACACGGCAGAGTGTGAACTTTAGATTTCAGAGCCAGCCGTTTTATCTTTTTTAATGTGTAATAAAGTGGGAAAATTCCCAAAGTGGCTGTATTGGTTTTATCAATGGAATTCCGGAGCTTAAACAAACAAATTACGTTAACCTACTGTGGTAGAAGTTTGTAAACAAGTAGCAAGGGACAGTTACCTAATGCCGAGGTAAAGTGTATTTTTGCCCAAGTAAATCCTTTTTACTTCAGCAATTTTTTTGCCGTAGCCAATATCTTATTTGGAAGGGCTGAACCTGTAGCTGGGGTGGGTGGGCAACCATGCCATTCAAGATTCCATGCTGTGGTTACAATATACAAGGAATTACGGCTCCTTGGATGCCAAGTTCAAAAACTTGAGTTTGTACACAGAAGCAGCCAGGCAGCATATAACCTGCATAATTATAAATAATTATAAATAATAATGACATAGGGTCTACCTATCAAGTTAATTTGAATATTTGTTACATGCAACCCCAGAGTTGCAATTCACAAAAGAAGAAGTAGATTTGCAACCATTCAGGCAAGAAATATACCATGTTGAAATACTAAAGTTTTACAAGTTCTGTCTTGGAGTGTTCATGTAGACTCCATATACGTTTATAATATTTTCAGCAGAAGGCTGAATGACTCTTTGGATTTATGATGTGAGACACCACTTAATGTTCTCACCATGCTTGTATATAATTTTCAGTCATTAAATCCCCAGTATGATAAAGTAATGTTTTAGTCGAATTAATGTTTTGAGACTGTATGTGACGAAAGTTTGCCTCCAAAAAAGTTGACAATAATTAGGCTACTTCTATTTCAAATGTAGGCCTAACGTAATGTTTGATTAAAATATCATCATTTAGCGTCGCAATTACCTAAAATTTCTGGAGATGAGGGGAGGCTCAAACAGCCCCCTCCTGCCATCGCTACCCAATCGTGTACGTCCATCACGCTCTGCCGCCCTCTCTCTTGAAAAGCTGTGGACAACACTGAACGGGTCCGGAAACTAACGGAGGCAAGCTTTGATTTGGGTGAAACGGTTCCCAAACCTGGGCACAGTATTTCAATATTTCAAAAGAGAGCACATTTCAAATGAGCAGCCTCTCCGTAGAAGCTCGGAAGTTCTCCAAAAAACTTTTCGCTAATCTTTAAGGTTCTCAATAAATGTTTGCATTTTTGTTTTTTTTTGTTTGTTTGTTCACATCCAACCCTTTTGACGGAATCACCATAACATTTGGCATGCTTTCACATTCTGCTCTATTGGAAGTACAACCGAAAACAAAAGATGAACTGAAGGAGGGCATTTTGGAGTTTTGGAGTACCAAGATGACCACAGAGAAGTGTCAACGTTACATTAATCATCTTGTGAACGTCATTCCAATGGTGATTAAGAGAAAAGGCTGGGCAACTGGATATTGACTTTCTAAAGTAACCTACTAGTTACACATGACAGTTCAATGTTCAATATTTTACCGTAAAGTTTCCCACAACAAAGAAGTGACTTTCTAAAGAAGTTTATAACTCTATGAAAGGGGTTGCCTTTTCTAAGGTCTTCGTTTTTCAGGCAGGACCACAATAGCCCTTTTGACCTCTAGCGAACAAGCCTCAAAAGTGAATTACACAAAGACGTGACTTTCTCTGTCAAGAAGGTGAAGAAATTTGTAATACCATGAAAAGGGATACCACTACTAAGATCTTGAAAGAACACAGATCTTCCCACGTCAAGGCCCTTTGTTAAGGGATTTTCGATTTAAGAAGTTTAGTGGATAAGTGAAGGATGAAAGAAGTTACGTAACTGTTTAACCACACAGTCGGGAATATGAAACAGCACTGCTGCAACTCTGGTTAAAATGAAGGGGAACTTAAGTCAATAACTGCCTTGATCTTAGAGACTTAACTATGAGTGGGAGAGGAGTGCCCATTTTAGAATTTGGAAAGATATATATACACTAGAAGACAAGATTGACAAAGCAACTCGCTGAGCTACCGTTCAGTTAACATCTGGTTTCAGGAAGACAACTCTACTTACAACAATGGCACCGAATTTGCATTTATGTTAATCTTAGCTACTTTCTTACTTTAAGAACTGACATATAACTAGACTAGACATACTGAATCGAAAGGTGCAGGCAGTGGATCCATCCAGTGGTGTTTGGCTGTTTGCGAAGATATGTGGAAAAAATAGTGATGGAACTGTACTTGTGAAATAGCAGGACTACAAAGAAAAAGCGACTGTTGAACAATTCAGAAACAGGAACCCTGAACCTAGGAGGAAGTTTTCGGTAGATGTCAGACACTGGCCACATTTTAAGCACCCCTCACCATAACAAAAAGAAGACATAGTGCAGATGAAAGGGATCCAAACCCCACTTGAAAATTCCCTAAATGTAGAGGAAAACGATCCTTTCAGGGGCAAGGTAAGTGATTTCATTACTAAATCATTAGTATATGCGAGCAGGATTAATTTTATCTAAGGTTCCCTATGCAAGACTGCATATTCACTTGTTCCAACTTATCCTTGTTCTATGTTATATCAACTGCCTTAATTTTAAACAAAGCCCAGCCTTTACCTTCAAACAAGTTAGTTAGTTAGATGGGATTTAACGACACATCAACACAAATGTGTTATATAGTGTCAGCTAGATAAAAATGGGTAAAGGTAGGGAGAAACTAAAAAAAGAAATACACTGGGCAAAATCTTAAAAAGTCCAGACAAAAGCAAATGCTGGAGTCATGTCAAAACTTTCTGTAAAGTCAAATCCAAATTTTTCACCAAATGCGTTACCTTTGTAAATATTTAAATTGTCCATTTACTGAACTCAGCTTATGTAAAGTTCTACTCACAAAAAGCCAAGGCCAGTCTACTACAAGACTGTAGGTACAGAATGCACCATCAACCTTGCTAGAGCAAGATTTTATTGGCCTATGATGGCAAAATCAATTGAAGAATATATTAAAACTTATGACAGGTGCTTTAGGTACAAAGCTACCCCAACTGTCAGTGACAGAGCACCTCTGGTAAGTATCAAAACTACCGAACCAATGGAATTAGTATATGGATTTTCTTTCACTAGAAGAATGTAAAGGAGGGTATAGTAATGTTCTTGTAACTACTGATCATTTTACCACTATGCCCAAGTTTTCCTACAGAGCCCTTGGTTGCCATGGGTAGGTTGACCAATGGAGGATTATGACGTAGGGTCTTCCTCTCAAGTTGATTTAAATACCTGCTACACCAAGCCCCAGGGTTGAAATTTAGGAAAGAAGAAGTAGATTTGCCACCATTCAGGCAGGAAGCATACTGTTAATTGTTCCAAGTTGAAATACTAAACTTTTACAAGTTCTGTCTTGGAGTGTTCACGTAGACTCGATATACATTTATATTTTCAGCGGGAGGCTGAATGACTCTTTGGATTAATGATGTGAGACACTACTTTATAATATTCTCACCACGCTTGTATCAAATATTTAGTGGTTAAATCCCGAGTTTGATGGGGTTAAGTTATGTTTTAGTCGAACTAATGTTTTGAGACTGTATGTGACAAAAGTTTGCCTCGATCCTGTTGAAAGATTGAGGACCAACAAACTGTAATCCATTTATTCCTTAAAATCTAGTCATACCAGTTTATAATATTTGTGAAGGACTGCCAGGTACCTTTCAGAAGGATCAAGTATTTATTTGTATCCATCTGGTGGACAGTGGTGGCGCTACGGGAGGGGTGGGGGCATGAGGGGGCATTTGCCCCTCCAGATTGTTTCCTTGCCCCCCCCCCCCAGTTGCCCCCCCCCCCCCCAGTTGCTCTCACCCATCCCAATCAGATCTTGTACTCATCCAAAATTAATTTAATCACAAAACTATGTATTGGCATATGACTGAATAAGAACAGCTTTCGGGGAACCAAGATTGATAAATGCCTAATTTATGTTACACAGGCTGCCAGTTTTCATATCCAGCTCGTAGCCACTTCAACAGTAGGCCAGCCTGGTCAGACCAATTTTCTCTGGAATGTTTACCGTCCAGCATAAGGGAAGGGCGGGTAGGTGGTTGTTTTCCTAAATATAGGAATGTCGTTGTTTTCCTAAATATAGGAATGTCGTTGGCAGTTGGCTGCATCATAATAATTGTGTTAATAGTAGGCCTCACTTTTTATTACTAGTAGAAAGTAAATTATATAGTGAAATAAACTGTAGGCCTATTTAATTACCTGTACAATGACCACAGTTATTTTCACTAAAGTTAAATACCCTCCAGGCCTTCACGTTTAGAGCTGCGTCCTTGAGCGCGTAAAACTGCTGCGCAGAGGAACATTTATGTTCCGTTATGCACTTGTGAGCATGAACTGAGACGAGAGTTTGTGTGGTAGGCCTACACGTGTGTGCTTTGTGTGATTGTCATTTTTTATAATACTTTCACTACTGAGTCACTGTTGGTTGTTTTAAGTTCTATCACTAACGTATATACGGGCCCGTACCGTTGTTGTTTGGAACATTAACTTCGCCTAAAGTGTTGCTCTAGGCCTTCTTGAGATCAGGAAAATGGATATCAGAAAATTTTGCTCAATAGCACGTAACACGCAGCCTGCTCAGGAGGCAAATGGAAGCGGAGAAAATAAGGAATTTATAGAACCTCCGGAGAAACGTAAAAGGACAGATGATGACAACACCAGTGTCACGAGTGTCAGTGGTATGGGTGATGGAGGACCCGGGGCTTTATCAATCGCAGAACAGGACGAACAAGGTAATATTCTTGGTGCACCAGCTGACAATGGTAATGGACAGTCACAAAAGCCCAGTACCAGCTGTAATACCAGAGTAAGTAATCCCATGTCCAAACTTTATGGTCCAGGTGATCTATCAAGTAATCCAGATAATGGCCCCACCCGTCCTGGCTTTGGAGAACCTTTTAACTTTCCGAAAACAAATGGACGAAAATTTATACCAGAGTGGTATAAGACTTATCCCTGGCTAGAATATTCGGCATCCACTGACAAAGCATATTGTTTTGTTTGTCGGCACTTTACGACTAGCGTTATGCACGGTCCGAGCGAGAAAGCGTTTCTAACAGATGGGTTCAACACATGGAAAAAGTGTAGTGGAAGTGGTAAAAACAATAGTTTACTTAAACATAAAATGTCTGAGAGTCATTTAAACAATGCATGTAGATACAAGTCCTATATTCAGTCGAAACTTGAACAGAAAACGATCGCCGATCATATTGACGAAGCTCATCGCCAGCTTGTGGCTAAAAACCATGAGTACATGAAGATTCTTGCAGACATATTACGACTTACAGCCATCCAGAACATAGCTCAGAGGGGTCATCAAGAAAATGAAACGACTGAAAATAGAGGAAACTTTTTAGAAATATTAAATTTTCTTAGTAATTATTCCCAAACCACGAATGAAAGACTTTTGGAAGGGCCCCAAAATGCCAAATATACCCATCACAGTGTGCAAGATGCCATCTTGGAAATTTTAAGTGACATCATTCTGGATGAGATTAGGGCAGAAATCGTTGAAGCCAAGTACTTCTCCATATTAGTTGATGAAACTAAAGACCTCTCAAAAAAGGAGCAAATGAGTTTGGTAGTGCGATACTTTTACGATTCAGATATTCACGAAGAATTTTTAGGCTTCAAGGTTGCGGATGAGCTTGATGCAGAGTCACTCTCAAAATATATTTTAGAGGAACTCAAGGCAAGCGGACTAGATGTAGCTAACATGGTAGGCCAAGGATATGACGGCGCAGCCGTCATGAGTGGAAAGTGTTCTGGGGTTCAACAGAAACTTAGGCAAATTGTACCTCAAGCATTATACTGTACATCCATTGCTTTTCTCATCGTCTAAATCTAGTTATCGTGGACAGCATAAAATCTGTTACTTCTGTGGCTGATTTCTTTTCCATACTTCAAACATGCTACAGCTTTTTAAGTGGGTCAAATGTCCATTCACAGTGGCTGGCTTTTCAAAGAAGAGAAGATATGTTTCCAAATGAAACCCCCATAGAATTCAAAACGTTGTCAGATACACGCTGGGCTTGTCAAATCAGAGCTGTAAACGCAGTTTTGAAAAGATTTGACTGTTTAGTGGCATTCCTCCGGCATGTTGACACAACTGACAACAATCGGGATCATGCATTCACTGCTCGATCAGTTTTAGGGCAACTTGATCAGACTTTCATTTATTGTACATTATTTGTTAATGACATTTTGGGTGAAACAAAAGGAGTGTCGGACGTACTGCAAAGTTCTAGAATCGATTATTTGAAAGCAGCAGATCTCATCGAAAGTCTTCTGGTGGAATTACAAACGTACAGATGTGATGAGAAGGCAGCATATTACTTTCAACGCTCATGTGACCTTGCTAACAGAAACAGCCTAAAATGTTGCCCTCGGCAGGCTCAGCGCCACAGGTCAACATTCTCTAACATGGATGACTTTGTACTGCTAAGTTCACTTGGGAAAAGAGATGTTGTAAAGGATTCTGCTGACTTCAAAAGAGCAATTTTGTTTCCCACTATTGACAGTTTTCTTGGAGAACTAAACAGAAGATTCAGTGGTGAAAACCTCAAAATAGTCCGCTCCCTATCAGCAGCTGATCCAAAATCTAAAGCTTTCCTTGACTTTCAAACTATAAGACCTCTTGCAGCTCATTATAATCTAAATGGAGAAGATATCGAAATGGAAATGCGGCAAGCAAAAAGGATGATTGAGCATTCCGGTGATAAATTCGAAACAGTTGAGGAGTTTTCAGAACACCTGGCACCACTATTTATGGCCTTTTCTGAACTTCTCAAATTATTGAACATAGCTATTACCCTTCCAGTGAGTACGGCGGGCTGTGAAAGAACTTTTAGTAAGTTGAAGTTGATAAAAAACCATCTAAGAACCACAATGGCTGACAAGAGACTGAAAAATTTAACAATAATTAGCATGCACCGTGAACGAGCCCTTGCCGTTGACCTCAATGAAGTTGTGGACCGATTTTCTGCCAAGTACCCAAATGCCAGGATAACATTAGTTTAGGACTAAAGTGAAAGAGATATGACTATTTCTGGGGAGAATTGAACTGTCAAAGAATATTGGTAAGTACTGCACATTTTTATAGAATAAAGTGACTGGAATGGAAGTGTATGTAGCCTGTGTGTGTGTGTACTCGGTGGCACCACGTAAATGTGAAATGGTACTCTCAAAGAAAAAAGTTGGGAACCTTGGAGTACGGTCAACCGAAAAAATAAATAATATAAAAATAAATAATATACCCCTCCTGGGACTTAATTTTCCACCCAGAGATATGCTAAAACCTCAGAGCTTCCGGGGGCTTCGCCCCCTGGACCCCCACCGGGGCTTTGCCCCTGGACCCCACCAGGGGCCCTAAGGCGGGCCCCTGGACCCCACCCGCATGGCCTCGCGCTTCGCGCTCGGTTTTGCGCTGCGCGCGAAAATCTTTGCCCCCCCACCATTTTCCTCTGCCCTCAGTTTGCCCCCCCAAGTCTGACATTCTGGCGCCGCCACTGCTGGTGGAACATTTATATGTATGTCTTTGGACTATACAGTATCTGCCGGATTGGACCGGATCAGTATTGTTCCAGTGGACTGTTGGGAGTTGAATTGTTCCTGTTAGATTTGCTGCTGGTTTGAAGGACTACTAGTGTAACATATTGTATACATTTGATGTCAATCTTCATCTTGACTTTTTCCCTTCTAATCCTAAGTGACAGCATCCTGTTATATTGGAATCTATTTCCTAGTATTTACTTATTACTCACCCACACCACTTCCTATCATGTTTACATATCTCTTCTTGTAAGCCATCCATTGTATTATATGTCTACAGCAGTGAGTGACCTTAAGAGGCAAGGCACTCTGAATACAGAAGTCAAACAATAAACACCTCAGCTATCGATCCTCTCTTTGAGTCTTGTCTATCAAGCCTATTACATGGTGTCAGAAGTTAAAGTTTTTTTTTGGCGAAATAATTATTAAATTTTGCACAAATGGATCAACTACGACAACCAGGATGGTTAAGTCACCAAGGTAATTTGGCCGAAAATTGGTGAAAATTGAATGTTTCAACTCTACATATCCGCCAGCAGCATTGATACCAAAACTGACGAAGTGAAGTGAAGAGTGCCGCTCTACTTCACATTGCAGGAGAGGACGCCGTAGAAATATATAAATATATAATTCTTTCCAATTGGAAAATGCTGGAGATGAAAAGAAACTGAACAAAGTCATGGAGAAATTCGAAGAATACTATGCTCCACAAAAGAATATCACATGGGAGAGACACAGATTTAATACTCGGAACCAAAAACCAAACAAAACTATCGACCAGTATGTAATCTACCTACGGAACAAGGCCAAGAGTTGTGAGTTCAGAACTTTACAAGATGGTTTCATACGAGACAGAATTGTTTGTGGGGTTAATAACAACAACCAGATTCGGCGATGTCTACTAAGAGAAGATCTTTCGCTTAAAAAAGCTATTGACATTTGCAGATCTAGTGAAGTGACGGCGCACCAAATGAAATCCTTCAGTACAGTGGAAACTGAAAAGGACTTGCATGCGGTAAGAAATTAATCTTCTTCTAAACACAAAACACAAAAACAAAAGAAATGTTTTAAATGTGGCAACAAATGGGGTTCAAACCATGACTGTCCAGCTGAAAGGGCAAAAATGTCCAAAAATCTCAAAAATATAAGCCCAGAGACGTGGGAACAGTTCAAGCACACCATGACCAGTCAGATGACTCTGATAAGGACAACGAATTTTTCACTGGAGTTACCAAAACAGATACACCCAATTCCGAAACAAAATGGGAAATTAACTTGAAAGTCTGCCAAATGAGCCATGTTTAGAAGATAATATTTTTGATGTAATTACTCTAGTATTTCCCCCAGACAACAATTATAATAGAAAAGTACCTCTGACCGTTGGAACTAGATTAATGACACAGTACAGGGAGAAATTTAAACAAACATTTGGTACAAGATTCCTGCAGATTTCATCTGTATCTACTCCGTGGAAATGAGTTTTCCAGCATTATAGCACAGCAAGATGCACTCAGAGCCAAAGGAACTAATGGTCATAGACAAAATAAAAGTATTACAAATGTTCGCTTGTCTCTATGGTTACATAGCCCACATGCTTTAAAGAGAATTCCCCCCACCTTCCTGGTGGGTGTATTCACGAGCGACTGTACTTACCCCTTGCTACAGTACATCTAATTTGCTTAAATTCAAAAGTTCTCCTCAGTATTCCTCCTTGCAGCAGAAGCTCTCCAGAGGGCTCACCTGCAGCTCCCAGGCAATGACGTTCAGTTCTCTCGAGCAGAAGTCGGTCAACTGGTGTTCCTGCTAGGTCCCCTGGCATGGCTGGTGTACGACCAGTTTGCCAGGGTAGCCCTGAAGGCCATGAGGGTTAGATAAGCCAATGTGCTTGACGCCTTCCAGTGGCCTTCTGCCGAGGCAAGGAGCTGCCTGGAGCAATTGCCTGTGGCTAGCCCTGACCTGCCCTGACCCTAGCCTCAACCTCAACCTCAACCTGGGACCACGGTAGGGTGGGCACCCCCAGTGACCTGAATTTGCTTTATTAAGAGAATGAGGACGAGCTGTCGGCCAAAATGGTGGACATAGAGGGCACAGTGTCAGAACTGTCCTGAGCAGCGCGCAGCATGCAAGAATAATACAAATTAGATGTAGCAAGGGTTAATATATGTATGTGACGTGAATTTGGGAAGGAGCAACAAGTTAATTTTACCATCTGAAGATATCTCAGGCAGTGCAAGAGGATTGTGCATCAGGTCTATGATTCACAAGATGAAGTATTTCAATGGATGTTTCAATGTGCGAATGACAGAAACAACCCCAAAAGAAGAGCTGGTATTCACATCCATGATGAAACTAACATACAAGAGGATCTTGTGTTGGACACCATGTGAAAGCTGAAGTTTATTGGCTGGATTGACGCTGAAGTAGAGGTTAATAACCTCAGAATTATATAAAAAAAAAAGGCACTTGGAAAAAAGCCTGGCTGCAGTATTAAAGTTTTCTTCTTAAGACACACAACATTCAGGTTTCCCATTTTTCCTTCATACCCCAAAAATGGGGCTAATTCAGCAGAGCTGTATGTCAGGGTATGGAAATTAATTGCCAAACTGCATAACTGAGGTTTTGAGCTAGAGTTAAGATGATTGAATGCTGAGTCTCCAGGGATGACATTCCTTGAGCTCAGGGACAGGGTTATAGACTGGGTGGGCCCATTAGGAGTGAAAGGCCACCAGGATAGGAGGAAGCACGCAACAGCTCAGACGTGTCATCATTAAGGAAGCAGAAGCGATGGGGAGGTTCAGAGGCTGCTGAAGCAACAGGTGACGAAAGGTAACAAACCAAGCTCAATTGTCTCATGGCTAGTCTTTCGTAGAAAGGAAAGATGGGGATCCAGCTCCAAGAAAGCAGTGCCAGCTCCTCCTACTCTTCACATGCAGATCCCAGACCACCTTATACAGCAAAAACAGGGCTACTACATGTACTCTGTTTTCTTTAGCCACATATGGTGTAACTGCCCATGCTTTAAATATCAGAAATTGTGCAAGCACAGTATATGTTGCAGCTAAGCAGTCGATTTAAAAAGGCACATCAATTTTGTCTCGGAGCGTAATGGAGCTATGCATACAAGTAGTTTGCTGCCACCTATTAAGGACAACGCCAAAAAAAAGGCGGGTAGCACAAAAATGCATGGCCACCATGGCACCAGCAGCTTGTAACACACAAACAAGACGCATCAAACTTAGTTGGCTCTGCACTGGTGCAAGATAGACTATTTACAGAAATTCATCACAATAACTAGTTGTATGTTTCCTTGGCGATGAACCCAAGGCTTTGCAGTGTCATTAGTGTAAAATTGATTTCCAAGATGTCAGCTCATCCTGCCATATGACACTATTCTTTACCACAAGGAGAGATGGCAGCATTGGATGAGAGAGGAATCCCCTTACACCTCTTACATTAAGCAAATTTACAACACAGTTCTATTGCATTATGGCTAGTTGCGTCCTTCCTTGCTTTCACTACTTCACAGCATCTTTCCTCGAAGATCCTGAAAATGTAAAGACACCACTTCACAACTCCATCTATCTCTTTTTAAAAGAAAGTTGAACTAACCCGGAAAGTAGTGGATGAAGACTAGGATACCTGGCAATTTGCTTACGTTACTCGTTTCATTTTGTCAGCAAAAGTTACAACTCTTTCATGTTATATTCATGGACTGTGCACATACGGAAGGATTGAAACCTACACCCTAGGAACAGTTTTGCAAATATAATTTGTTAAAAAAATATTTTTAGCACAAATTGTCCAACAATTTGTGAAAACATGCTACACATTGGGGCATTTTACAACTATACGGGTTAAGCAAAACAGCATTGCTAAACTACTATTAAAAACATGGGTTTGCCATTTCAGTACACTTCATATAGCCGTCGTCAAACTGGAATCGTATGTATGTTCAATACATACGTATGTTACATTAGTGACAAGTATACAAACCTGTAAACTGTACGTGCAACCTCTCTCTCGACTTGTACTTCGTGCTTTTGTACAGAGTTGCACTACTGTAATGACTAATTTGCAAGTATGGTAGACATAGAAGTCGTAAAACTCTTAGAAGAATGGGAATGGAAGAACTATTAAAGCCGTTTGAAAGTACTTTAAGCATTAGGCATATACGTACAGTATTTCAAATCCATCCCTTTCAACCCGAAATACGAATATGTAAATTATATAACAGTTCCAACATTAGGCTCAAGAGCAGACAGTCAATAACGTTAATGCACTCTTATTCATTATTTGCCTGGCACAAGAAAATAACTGTCAGTGCTTACAAAAGGTGTGAAACTGAAAATTTTTGGGAAGGGCTAGTACCTGTCATGCTGTTTAGCTTGTCTTCTGTGTTTCATACAACCTCTATGCATTTTTGCATTCTGGTTAGATATGGATGCTGCCATGGACAAGGATCCAATCAGTGATGAAGAAACATCTATGATGAAGTCTGGCTCATGTATAACAAAAAAACTAAGATCAAAAATTGAAGACCACAGGATAAAAACTGTTTACGTGAGAGCCCAGCTTGTTCATTCACATGGCTTTGGCGAGGCAATCTGCCAGTACCCTAAAATTCTGGCTCCTGTGTTGATCAATGATGACATTAGACGGAAGCTGGTCCACCAAAGTCTCAAAGGCACCTCAAAGTGGTTCAGGAGATGATGATCAAACCTATTTGCCAACAAAAAATGATGCCTAAAATGGCAAGGTTTATTAAGCAGGCTGCTAAAGAGAGGACTGAGGAAGGCAATTGTGTTAACTCTGCTCCCAAAAGATGTTCTACACAAATTATCTCAGAAGAAAAGCTATTAAATTACTCTTAATATTACTTCTCAACTGTCATAAAATGACAAATCTGTTCTAATGACACTAATGTATTAAACCGATGACAGACTGGAAACTATTTCTTATAGCACAGCAAGATGCACCCAGAGCCAAAGGAACTAATGGTCATAGATGAAATAAAAAATATTACAAGAGTTGGCTTGTCTCTATGGTTACATAGCCCACAAGCTTTAAAGAGGATTTGGGAAGGAGCAACAAGTTAATTTTACCATCTGAAGATATCTCAGGCAGTGCAAGAGCATTGTGCATTAGGACTAAGGTCCACAAGATGAAGCATTTCAATGGATGTTTCAATGCGCTAATGACAGAAACATCAACCCCAAAAGAACAGCTGATATTCTCATCCATGAGGAAACTAACATACAAGAGGATCTTGTGTTGGACACCATGTGAAAGCTGAAGTTTACTGGCTGGATTGACACTGGAGTAGAGGTTAATAACCTCAGAATTGTACAAAAGAAGGCCCTTGGGAAAAGGCCTGGCTACAGAAAAGTTACAGTTTTCTTCTTGGGACACACAACATTCAGGTTTCCCATTTGTCCTTCGTACCCCCAAAACTGGGGCTAATTCAGCAGAGCTGTATGTCAGGGTATGGAAAGTAATCGCCAAATTGCATAACTGAGGTTTTAAAATAGATTGAATCTTACAGGATGGTGGAAGTGTGATTCAGCAGTACATAAAAGCTCATTTTGGAGGAAGTCCTGCAGACAATCGCTACATCACAGATGACGCATTTAACCCACTGAAACCTCTGGTAATGTGCCAGGATTTTTCTCATAACTTTACGAAAAGTGGAGATCAGGCACAATTTCACACAAGAAAATTACAACCCAATGGAAAGTTTATCATATGGAAAAACTGGATTATGGCTGCTCTGTTGGATTGGAAAGCAAACAGCAAACTAACTCACCACCAACTCACGAAAAGTCACTTATTTCCAAACTCATCATGTAAAATGAGAAACCACCTTGCTGAAGAAATACTCAACTCAGAAGCATCGAACCTGATGCAATGCTTCTGGAGCAGCCTTCCTGATGGCAGATTCCTTGACAGCAACTGTTGCACTACTGGATACAAGCAAGATGATTAATGTATTCAGAGACAAATGCCCAACAACAGACATAAGAGAAATGGTTTGTGGTTGTAATAAAATATCAATGTAGTTGCATATTCAAGAGCAGGAAAGAGTCAAATGAAGATGTGTCATCCATTAAGAGAAAGAAGAGTTTTATCACAAAAATGGGAAACAAACGCTAATTCATCACCATCTCACGAATGATCATTTATTTCCAAACTCCCCTGACAAGATGAGAAACCACTGTGCTGACGACATACAGTACTCAACTCAGAAGCATCAAACCTGATGCAATGCCTCTGGCACAGCCTTCCTGATGGCAGATTCCTTGATAGCACTGTTGCTGTACTGGATAAAAGCAAGTTGAATTGTTCCTGTTGGATATGCTGCTGGTTTGAGTGACCGCCTTTGGAAAGCATCCCACATCAGAGATGACTGGAGGCTAAGGCCGTGATGTCGACTGAGATAAACGTGTTCCCTTTTTTTTTTACATGCTTGAATAGTCAAAATAGCCATTTGAGAATTCGGTATTTTATAAGCACATGTATATTGTACTATATATGTATTTTTAAGTTGAAGAAGAGAGCAGAAACGTCGAAGTGCTTGTTTTTTATATACGTACTCTTTTGTATTTATCATTTTACCATTGTTTTGTTGTTTCTTGTGTCACTTAATCGCTTGCTGCATCTAGTTTTAGTTATTTAAATCTTTCTCTTGAAGTTTAAATTAGGACTCTCCAGTCCTTTTCCTAGACTTCTGCCCACCGAATTGTAAATATTATTAGTTAGTCCTCAGGACATTATTGCATCTTGTTTAAAAGGGCTATATCTAATTGGAACCTACAATGTGTTGCCATCATGAGAGGATTTAACTTGTTCTTTATTTTGGTTTGGTGAGAGCAGTCAGTTAACAGAAGTTACAAGCATACTGTATGTAGTTTTCTTTTGATATTTAGTCCATTTTAGTGTTTTAACAAAAGTTCATTATGTTGTGAGAAATTATTGTAGAGGGTTTACCTACGGGGACCCAAGAAACAGAATTTAGGAAATATTTCAGGAACTTACTGTAGGAAATGAAAGTGTAATGCTCTCCGTTAAGTTTGGTTTTGACCCCATTACTAGAAAACAAACAGGTAGCACTATATGCAAGTTTGCTAATGTTAATTCTATGAATCCGTAGAAAATTATAATGTAAGAGTTTTTAATAATACTACGTTATTTCCTTAGCTCCTGCCCAAAATACTTCCCCACCTGAACAAATTGACCCTAGCATAGACAATAAACGACCCAGTCTGTTGCAAGCAAGAACACGCACCACAGCTTTTCAACCCCATAAGATATCAATATTTTCTGGTGACCCCATGCCAAAGCCAGGTGAATGTAATTTTGAGTGCTGGAAGTATGAAGCAACCTGCCTCCTAAAGGAAGGTGTCTACTCCCATCAAATTTTAACCCTGATAATAATTTTAAGGTGGTCCATTCGAGGTGAGGCAGGTCAAATTGTCTGGTATATGGGATCTGAGGCCTCCATAGGCAATATCATAACAAAGCTTGAGGGGTTGTATGGAACTGTAGAGAGTGGAGCAATCCTCCTGCAACAATTATACCAAAGTAGGCAGGAGAAGGGTGAGTCAGCAGCAGCATTTGGCCCTTTTAACCGGATAATAAGACGATAACTTGGAGGTGAGCCTGGTGGGTCAAATTGTCTTGGTATATGGGGTCTGAGGCCTCCATAGGCAATATCATAACAAAGCCTGAGGGGTTGTGTGGAACTTTAGAGAGTGGAGCAATCCTCCTGCAACAATTATACCAAAGTAGACAGGAGAAAGGTGAGTCGGCAGCAGCATTTCGCCTTTGGCTGGAGCTGCTCGCCAACAAGACAAAGGAGTGGGTGGTATTACACATGAGGCTGTTGACAGTACCCTGAGAATTATATTCTGGCAGGGAATGTCAGATGAAAAAGTAAAAAATGCTGTCAGACACAAAATGGATCAGGCTAACAGTTTTGACGAAGTCATGTGACTCATCAAGGTCGCAGAGCAGGAACTAGTGAAATCACAAAGATTTCACCAGGGTGGGCCCCAACTTAAGCCTCAGACAGCCCAGGCCGCCCAGACACAAAAAGTACAGGACAAGGAGAAAACGGAGGACAGTGACTTGCAGGTCCTTCTCAAGAAAATTGAGGAAAGGCTTGCTACACTAGAGGTGACTGCTGACAAAGGGGAAAAAAGGGAAATTTCCCACAAACAATCAAGGGAAAGGTTGCCCCAGGGGAAAGGGACCCATAAAATGTTATAGGTGTGGACATGAGGGCCACATAGTACGACAGTGCAAAAACCAGCCAACCTCAGAATGGGCAGCTTGGCATTTAAACGGTCAAGGCACCCTACCAGGGGGCGTGCAGTAAGGTGCCATGAGGAGAGCCTCGAGGGAGGAGGGAGAGGCCTATAAGAGGATGGTAGAGGTGATGAGATTATGAAAAAAGGATTATGGAAAGAACTGTACTTATTGCCAACAAAAGCATTGCCCTAGTAAATGGCAAGTGTTGTGTGTGCCTGGTTAACTCTGGGACAACAATTCCAAAATATTTTCATGATCTTCACCTTAGTAATATACCCATTAGGTCTCTGCAGGATTTACTGCACATAGAAGGAGCAGATGGACAGGTGGTGCCTTACTTAGGTTAATTATAGAAACAGAGGTAAGTCTGCCAAATGAACCATGTTTAGAAGATAATATTTTTGATGTTATTGCTCTAGTAGTCCCTGACAACAGTTATTAGTCAAGTACCTCTGACTTTTAGAACTAACTTAATGACACAGTGCTGGGAGAAATGTAAACAAAACTTTGGCACAAGATTCCTGCAGCTTTCATCTGTATCTAGTCCTTGGAAATTAGCTTTCCAACACTACAGCAAAGCAAAATGCACTCAGAGCCAAATAAACTAATGGTCATAGATGAAATAAAAGTATTACAAGTGCTTGCTTGTCTCTATGGATACGCAGCCCACAAGCTTTAAAGAGGATTTGGGAAGGAGCAACAAGTTAATTTTACCATCTGAAGATATCTCAGGCAGTGCAAGAGGATTGTGCATCAGGTCTATGATTCACAAGATGAAGTATTTCAATGGATGTTTCAATGTGCGAATGACAGAAACAACCCCAAAAGAAGAGCTGGTATTCACATCCATGATGAAACTAACATACAAGAGGATCTTGTGTTGGACACCATGTGAAAGCTGAAGTTTATTGGCTGGATTGACGCTGAAGTAGAGGTTAATAACCTCAGAATTATAAAAAAGAAGGCCCTTGGAAAAAAGCCTGGCTACAGAAGTGTTACAGTTTTCTTCTTCGGACAGACAACATTCAGGTTTTCCACTTGTCCTTCATACCCCAAAAGTGGGGCTAATTCAGCAGAGCTGTATGTCAGGGTATGGAAATTAATCACCAAACTGCATAATTGAGGTTTTAAGATAGATTGCATTTTACAGGATGGTGGTAGTGCAATTCAGCAATACATGAAAGCTCATTTTGAAGGAAGTCCTGCAGACAGTCGTGACATCACAGATGATGCATTTAACCCACTGAAACCTCTGGTAATGTGCCAGGATTTTTCTCACAATATTACAAAAAGTGGAGATCAGGCACAATTTCACGCAAGAAAATTACGGCCCGATGGAAAGTTTGTCATATCGAAAAACTGGATTATGGCTGCTCTGTTGGATTGGGAAACAAACAGCAAGCTAACTCCTCACCAACTCACAAATGATCACTTATTTCCAAACTCATCTGATAAAATGAGGAATCACCTTGCCGAAGAAATACTCAACTCAGAAGCATTGAACCTGATGCAATGCTTCTGGAACAGCCTTCCTGATGGCAGATTCCTTGACAGCAACTGTTGCACTACTGGATACAAGCAAGATGATTAATGTGTTCAGAAATAAATGCCCAATAACAGACATGAGAGAAATGGCTTGTGGTGGTAATAAAATATCAATGTAGTTGCATATTTGTCAAGAGCAAGAAAGAGTTGAATGAAGATCTGTCACCCATTGAGAGAAAAAGAGTTTTATCACAAAAACGGGAAACAAACAGCATGTTAATTCATCACCAACTCACAAATGATCACTTATTTCCAACCCCCTCAGACAAGATGAGAAATCACTTTTCTGAAGAAATACTCAACTCAGAAGCATTGAACCCGATGCAATGCTTCTGGAACAGTCTTCCTGATGGCAGATTCCTTGACAGCAACTGTTGCACTACTGGATAATACAAGCAAGATGACTAATGTGTTCAGAGACAAATGCCCAATAACAGACATCAGAGATAAATGGTTTGTGGTTGTAATAAAATATCAATGTAGCTGCATATGTGGTAAGAGAAGGGAAGAGTACACTGAAGATCTGTCCCCTGCTGAGAGAAAGAAAAGTTTTATCACAAGAATGGGAAACAAACAGCAAACCAACTCATCACCAAGTCACAAATGATCACTTTTTCCCAAACTCATCAGATAAAATGAGAAACCACCTTGCTGAAGAAATACTCAACTCAGAAGCATCGAACCTGATGCAATGCTTCTGGAACAGTCTTCCTGATGGCACATTCCTTGACAGCAACTGTTGCACTACTGGATACAAGCAAGATGATTAATGTGTTCAGAGACAAACGCCCAATAACACACATGAGAGAAATGGTTGTGGTCGTAATAAAGTTGCATATCTGGCAAGAGCAAGAAAGAGTTGAAGGAAGATCTGTCACCCATTGAGAGTTTTATCACAAGAATGGGAAACAAACAGCACACGTATTCATCACTGTCACAAATGATCACTTACTTCCAAACTCCCCTGACAATTAAGATGAGAAACCACCTTGCTGAAGAAATGCTCAACTTGGAAGCATCAAACCTAAAGCAATGCTTCTGGAAAAGCCTTCCTGATGGCAGATTTCTTGACAGCAACTGTCTCACCACTGGACAATTCAAGCAAGATGACTATAATGATTTCAGAGACAAATGCCCAATAACAGACATCAGAGATAAATGGTTTGTGGTTGTAATAAAATATCAATGTAGCTGCATATGTGGTAAGAGAAGGGAAGAGTACACTGAAGATCTGTCCCCTGCTGAGAGAAAGAAAAGTTTTATCACAAGAATGGAAACAAACAGCAAACCAACTCACAAATGATCACTTTTTCCCAAACTCATCAGATAAAATGCGGAATCACCTTGCTGAAGAAATACTCAACTCAGAAGCATTGAACCTGATGCAATGCTTCTGGAACAGCCTTCCTGATGGCACATTCCTTGACAGCACTGTTGCACTACTGGATACAAGCAAGATGATTAATGTGTTCAGAAATAAATGCCCAATAACAGACAAGAGAGAAATGGTTTGTGGTTCATGTAATAAAATATCAATGTAGTTGCATATTTGGCAAGAGCAGGAAAGAGTTGAATGAAGATCTGTCACCCATCAGGAGAAAGAAGAGTTTTATCACAAGAATGGGAAACAAACAGCACGCTAATTCATCACCGCCTCACAAATGATAATTTATTTCCAAACAACTGTGACAAGATGAGAAAATATTTGGCTGAAGACATGCTTAAGTTAGGAGCATTGAACCTGATGCAATACTTCTGAAACAGCCTTCCTGACGGCAGATGCCTTGACAGCAACTGTTGCACAACTGGAGAATACATGCGAGATGATAAATATGTTCAGAGACAAATGCCAAATAAAAAGCAAAACAGGCAAATGGTTTGCAGTTTTATAAAGTGTTTATGTAGTCCCAGATTTGGAGAGGGCAGGAAATAGTCTAAGGAAGATGTAAACTATTGACAGAAAGAAAACAGTTTTGTAACAAGAATGCTGTGATAGCTTGGAAGCAACCTCATGACTTTTGCACATGCCTGAGTCTCACCCAAAACTGGCTCACCTAACAGAACATGATTACTAATAGTGGAGCCTTTAACATGAGAATGCTAAAGACTATCTGGTACAGAATGAAAGCACAAAGCATGCAAGTCCAGAATTACCAATGCCCCACCTGCCAAGTCTGGAGTAATCATTTGTCCAACTTGTGCTAGAGTATGCTGAGCTTCGATTTGACTCACGCATTACCTCCAAAGTCACTAATACAGAAACACCACCAATAATATTCAAGTCATGGTCATATTCCACCACTAAGGACAAACATCATCAGTCAATTTGTATCAATCACCACTTAAGTTGCTTGCAAAGAACACAATTAGACACTTGATTGCCGCACTGGTGGTCTGATGTTGTGAAATCCAAACTCCAAGCTAATCTGATCATCAGAGAGTCACATCAAACACAGACCTGAAGCTATTTTGAACTCACAAAACTGGTTCATGTTTATTAGGCATGAAGGAAGTAGGCTACAGTATATTTTACTATCAAGCACTAACAATAAACATCTACTGTACTGTGCACTACTTTGAGTACCTACATTACCTTGTACTGATCTGATAGGATAACTAATTAGGAGTACAGTCAGTAGAATGAAAAAACTGTTGAAAAAAGTAGTTGACTTGGTATTTAACATCTAAAATACAAGTGGACACCAAATACAGTCCAGAAAGATCAAAACTGAAAGTAACTCTTGGATCACACCAAGTACATGTTATAATACCCAGGTCTTTGGAATCATTGCGGTGAGAAAACTTTGATTGATAGGCACACATCAGTGGATCAGTGAAATGTGAGCTCTGCAGTAGTGAGACCTCCATCACACACAGGAGTGGGCTAAGCAGAATATGGCCTTGGACATTTTTAAAACTACAAGGTCAAAAGGCCTTTGACTGAGCACGGTGCCAAACAATTATTTTTTCTTTAAATTAGAGATTTTTAAATTGGAGGAAGGACTGGAAGTACAATTTCCACTGTCTGGAAAGAAAAAAATGAAGACTTCAGAGGGAAATTTTCTGATTTGTGATACATTTGATACAGCCGTGGTCCTGGAAATGACCAGTGTTTGTACTAAGTGTGCACAGATAAGGGGTTTCCCCATCTAAGTCGATAATCGTGCAATGAAAATAATTGTCAATGGGAAATTTGCCCACCTGTTTTGCTTCCTAAATCAGCCAGTTATACAGGAGAAATGTAATATTTCCTGCAGAACTTTCAAAAAATCCTGCACAGAATTATTTCAAATGCTGGAGATCCCCTCTGATTTATTTTCAAACACTCACCATCAGCAGGTACTGAAGCCTGGTACAGTACTCTATAAAATAGAGTTCTGGTCTCATTCTCCACTATTGCAACAAGTCTTGACTTGAGTACATTCCACCTACATAATTGAAGTCACCTGACTGAAGTCATTCTAGAAAATTTCATCACACTGAAGTGACATAATGACTCAAGTCACCAAAATATCTCTGTAAGTGACTTGACACACCATGGAGTGACCTGTTACAATTCTGTCATTCTCAGATTTACAGCAGGGTTCCCAGCTCTCCAGATAGAATAATTTCCATGGCTATTCCTAATTTTAACCTGAAGAACCCTCAAAAGTCCAAGACAATTATCAGACCCTTTCATAACCTTCTGTCCCTGCACATTTGGACATGAAACAAGATGTAGTAGACAATAACTTCCTTGTTAAGGTCGATTATATTCCCTAACTTTTCTCTGATTTGAGGCAATTTTTTTTTCATTTTTTTTTTTGATTCCCCCGACTGGAAAAAGGTAAACTCATTTTCCAGGTTTTTCTTGACTTCCTGGTATGCTGGGAACTCTGGGCAGTGTGTCAGCATCTAACAAATTAATGACTGCTACATGCTGCCTAAGGGGTCATCCAGCTTTCTCTTTTTGCCATCCTTTTCACAAGAGTACAAAACATTCTCTTTCTTGGGACCCCCTTTCCCCTCCTACAGTATTCTGCTAAAGACTTTAAGAATAATTACTGTTTAGCAAAATATCATCCTAATGTTTAAATTTTTAAGGGAGCACATGAATCTTTAGCACCCTCCAATGAATGTTTTGCCTCTTGAGGAAATGATGAGGAACATGAATGATCCCTGAAGGATTTACTCCAATAGTACTTTCATACACTGTATCCTTATTATCTACAAACTGGGGAACACTAAGACTTGACACAATGGGGTTTTAAACACAATATCCTTGTGATAATAGAACCATACCAGTACCAAGGTTTTCTTACCAAATGTGAACTTTCTGTAACTCTGTGAAGTAAGCAACAATGGAAGGATTACCAGGTACAGCAGATTCCTGGCTAAGTACAACAACCAGGGAGTTATTAAGAGGGAGAGCACAACCCTTTAAACCTTTTGAAGCAAGACTTATGAAAGCTTGTGTCTTGCTTTGGCTTCAGCATCTTTATATCACACAACTACATAAAGCTGGATAAGTGACATGTTGTCACTGTAACAGTTGACAATTAACACTACTCCCAATAAATTTTAAACTTTTCCTTTCAAGTCTTCACATAAAATTTTGTAACTCACACTTTGGTTGCCACTGGTTAAAATATATATCTCAGCACAAACTCAAACGAGAATTTCCTCAAAACTAATTCTTCAAATAACTTTTTACTGATGCAGAAAGTTGCAAAATTTATGATAAAAATATTATGCTTGGACTATGTTGCAAGCAAGTCACCCATTTCAAACATAGGGATGTTCTGTAACAGAATCAATAATGATATGCTTATGGGTAAGTGTTAACTGAAAACGTCAATTAGAGCTTTGTTTTGTCAGTAAAAATGCTCACTTCCATGCTGGAAAAATGTTTAGTTCCCTAGAAGGGTGTCAAATTATCCACAATTCCTTCTGTACTTTCATGTAAAAAAAAGGTAAATTTCCACCCAAAAGTTCAAATTTCCTAGAAAGACCCTCCCAGTTTCCCAATATTTTCCACTCATGCTCACTTCAAGATATCTCTTAAACAATGACCTTCACCTACATGATGCTATTGCTTTGGTTGGGAAGGGCAACCAACATGAGAAGGGTAAGTCAGCAGAGGGTATGTAAGAGGGTACCTAAGAGACATTCCAATCAAATTTTCACATTTAAGTACTAAATGATTTTAAAAGTATATTTTCAGGTTCATCTGAGGGCCTCCAAACAACTTCCTACATCCACATCAGTTCATGAAACAAATATATTAAGAAAAAAAATGGAATGTACCCATGAAGTCGACAGCTGTTTTGGTTATTTAGGATTCGTCACATGACTGCAGTAAAAGTTGCTTCAGGGTCCATGATGGGTTCCAACCTTTTTCAACATCTTCTTTAGTGAATGACTGACATTGGGTAATGGCATCTTCAATCTTAGCTTTGTATGCTTTTGGGGGATTCCTCAGAAGTTGTGTACCATGGATTCCAGTTGAAAGTATGTCTCGGCAAAGTACCTGTAACAAGAAGTAATAATGCTTAGTCACAACATCACTGGGCAAAATTAATGGGAAAGCAAAATTACTGTAAGGTGTCATGAGAAAACCTCTGGCTGCAGCTGCCTCAGCAAAGCTGCAGGGGCTGCAGCCATAAAAGTACTACCTCAGAACTCCCATGCTGCTGCCACGTTTGGTTGTCAGCACATTAAAATGGTAGGAAGGCATACATTACAATAGCATTTTAAGATATATTCTGCTTTTGTAAATGAGTGCAGCAACAATGAAAGCCTCTGATGCAGCTGCAGCATTTTTAAGGCAGCTGCAGCTTTGTTATGGTAGCTGCAGCTTTGTTATGGTAGCTGCAGCTTTGCTAAGGCAGCTATAGCTTTGTTATGGCAGCTGCAGCTTTGTTAAGGCAGCTGCAACTTTGTTATGGCAGCTGCAGCTTTGTTAAGGCAGCTGCAGCTTTACTGTGTATAATAATCACAAACAAAATAGAGTCTTCAATCTTAGATTCTGTACTTCATACTGCAATGATGATACTTAAATGAGCTTAGCCTAATCTGTTGACAAAAATAACATCTACCTTTTAGCACTACTGTACCACAACTTACTATACCTTGTCACTCCGCTACAACTACAGTACAGTGCTCTGACAGTCACTATAATATTCCTTGTAGGGAGTGAAATTGCACATAAATATCCTTAAATTACATTTCTGTTTACCTCAAATTTTGTATGAGAGCCCAAACTGTATTACTCCATAGTGAATACTAATCATGACATTCAAAAATGGTTGAACTTGCCATACTGACAGCCCTTTCCAAAGCTCATACTGTGAATTGTGTCAGCCAATATTTATATCATACAACAGTTAGGTCTAGACTGCTACAGTATGTATGCAGAATGAGGGGGGGGGGAGTGAGGGGGCAGGATTCCAGGGTAATCCCCACAAGTTTTTAATTTTGCCAAAAATTTCTTCAAATCCATGATTCTAATAAAAGGCCCTAGGTACAACAGATCTGTTCTGTCCCCTCCCCCAAACAAAACTCCACTCCCTCCAAAATAAGAATTCTGGCCATGAGATTGTTTGCCTTCACTTAACATTCAGGTCTGCACAAATTTCACAAAAGTACCGCTTTTACCTGAATATTGAAGTTCCGTCTTTCTGTGGTGCACCTCCCTCTACTGGTGTCACAAACACCCTCGCAGTCAAAAAAGTCACAATCAGAATCACGTCGACAATCAGCTGCCTCTAGAAGTGACTTCATCTTTGCAGATGAGAAGATCATGTCACCATCAATCACTTTTACAGATAAGTCATTCCCTACCCCAAAGTTGTCAGCCTTCACATCACACATGTGAGTAGCACTTTCCCCTGTTTCCAAGTTTCCATCAAGGGAAGATACCATGTCAATCAAACTGAGAGCAATTTTCACTCGATCCTTCCATGACATTGAACTACTGTATGATGCAAATGAAACTGATGAAAGCATCTTATCAGGGGGGAAAAATTCAACTCCATAAAATGAGCCACAATACCCAAATACTTCAGGGAATGGCACCAACGTCCTTCGATACTTGAAGTTAACATATTCTTCTTGCTGGACCAAATTCATCAGAGTATTCATAAAAGACAGTGTAGGGGTAAAGTTTTCAGTACCATACTCAACATCAGACAGGAGAGATAACAACTGAGCTCCGTTCTCTGGAATCTTAGTGTTGAACAATGCTGACACCTCACTATAAATCATTTCTTCAAATAAACCTACATCAGGCGCTACAGTCCTTGCCTTATTCTGGTCATCTAATTCCCAAGCTGTCAAGGGGTAACGGTTTGAGGGTTCTCTCAATCTTGACTTCAGTACTATGTTAGCTCCATCCTTCATCATGAGAATAACATTTTTGTTGGCACCCGCTGCAATACAAGAACTGTACTTCAGCGTCTGTAGAATACACAGTTCATGACACAGACTGCCTGTTATTTTCTTGGACTTGTATTGGAGACACTAGAGGAATACAAAACGAAAATGTATAGTTAGACCCACATCTTAAATGCTTTGTATCAAAATATGACAATACAAGAGGGCTTTTCTGCTAATTTTAGCTGGCACAATCAACCAACCATGACTGCTGAATATGAGTGATGTAACTAAATCAGTGATGTGAATGTACATGGGTACGCACACACTGCTCAGTGCTATACACAGCAAGGGTCATCATATTACTTCTTGAAAATGATGACACATCCCTCAGGACATTAACTCAGTGTTCTCCACTGATTTAGTTTTTGTCCAGGTGCTCCGAAGGTTAAAGGTTAATAATGACTGCTGTCTATAAAGAGAGGCTCTTCGAAAAATGTTTGCTAAAATACATGATAAATTTAATTATGGCCTTTTTGATGACTAAGGACACTTCTGATTATCATTACTCAATGTTTACACTAAAATTATTGCTGTTTGCTCTGTTTTAAGGTTTTGAATTAATAATTTCTATCCGGGTGGCTCAACTTTTTGTCCGGGTGGTATAATTGTTGTCCAGGTGCTGAGCACCCTCTGCAAGTTTTGTCCAGGTACATTTTGTTAGTTAGATGAAATTTAATGACACACCAACACAAACATGTTACATAGTGTCAAGCAAAGTTTAAATCCAGTTCAAGTCCTTCCCTTCAGTCGCCTCTTACGATGCAGGAAATACCGTGGGCATATTCTACAACCCCCAGCCCACAGGGGGCAGTCCAGGTAGGGCACCCTAACAAAATAGCTAGTGGAGAACACTGATGAGCTCACTGTACATAAATGGAGAGGTCTGTAAAACTCTCCCTTGTGCCACAAAGTAAGCAGCAGGGTCAGCTACTCAGCTTTACCATCGATGCCAACAAAAAACTTGTCAGGTAGGCTATTTAAGTCATGTGTATAGTTTACTGTATTAGGCAAAAAGCTATACTTGTTACACACAGGGTCCGCAATAGCCGTACCGCATCGCAGTTTTGCGATGCAAATGAGCACAGTAACGATACAGAAATTGAAAAAATAACTGTTAATTGCTATACAACATAAAAAATGCATAGCAGTTTTGCTATGCAAAACAAAATCCTTAATGGGGACCCTGGTTACTCATTCATTCTTTATACAACAGACTCCAAAAAGGTTTAGCATCCATCTTCCAGGTCCTAAGCCTGAGTCAAACTCTTATCATATTACCCCTGGCCAAAACACCATGCCAAAGCACCTTTAGAAAAGATAGAATTTTTTTTCTTTTTGGCACCCACCAAGCAGAGTACTCTGCCTAAATCAGTAAGGAAGGACAACATACACCAAGGATCACACGAGTACTTATTGGTGATAAACATGGCAGCTCTCTGAATATGCTTAATTTTCTCCTGTAGATTAAAGGGAATAGCAGTCACCCCAAATTTGGCTTGAAAATCAGCAAACCCTTGCAAAATTCCTCTTATTTGCCTTACAAGTACATCTAATGATGTTTTGTATACAAATATTATAGCAAAAGGTAAAGCAATGAGTTACCGTCCATGAATTTAACTATTCCATAAGGTAACAAAAATACTGTCACATGATTAAAAGAACCACACATGAAATAGAATAGGCCTGCTAAGTACACTAATTCTAATTGGGTGACTGCTCCCTTTAATCTCATGAGGATCCAAAGTTGACCAGGAATACTCTAGTACAGGCCTCACCAGACCTTTGCATGTGGCTTGCCTGATGTCATCAGGACAAAAAAGACAACATTCCAAAATAAAGCACTTAGTATACTGAAATCTTGATTATACAGCCACCATGGGAGTACTACCTCTGAGGTAGTCCTTCCATGCAGACACTTGAAATGTGCCTTACCCAGATGAAGACTTAACGGTAACACCCACAGAACTGGCTAACAAGATCAGCTTTTGCATGGCTTACTCCATGTAAGCAAGATCGTAGACAAAGGATGGTGGGGGGGGGGGGAATGCCCTTCCTAGAAAAACTTTTTTCCCTTAGAAAATGAAAATTACCATTGAGTTTCATCTTAATCTCACCCTTCAAAAAATTTTACCCCCCCCCCAAAGCTATCTCCTCCCCAACCCCTCTCCCTTCAATACCTTGTCCAGTTATGGTTGCTGCATGTAAGGCACACTTTAAACAAATTAGCAATAATGACTATACAGTATACTACATTTGATTTAGAAGGATGAAACCTCATACCTAACTGTTATCCTATCAACCAGAATTGTCAACATCATTTTGTAGGTTATAGCAGTCAATCATTCTCCATTACCGCTCAGGCAGAATTATATGCAAACAGCAAGACCACAGATGACGCAGCACTATATGACTAATAGGAGCTAAGATGAGGATCAGTCCCAACACTGATCCCTGAGGAATGCCAGAAATAACCACTGGAAAAGCAGACTCCGCACCATTTTCAAAGTTCAAACTACAATTTTCAAGGAAATTTTTTCAGTTTTCCTATAGATCACTGAAAAATTGACTGTACAACAGTTGAACTGACAAAAACTTGCTACTTGTTTAACTATTCCTTTGTAACATTTGGATGCAAACACTTCAGCAACTGCAAGTGCCACAGCACCACATAAATTTATCCTCGGGATGGATGTGCTAGTCTTAAAATCTTGCCCCAGGTAGTAAAAGTTCTCCCTCTAGATGGGTTTACTTGTAGCACAGGCCTACTCCAATTTAAAAACAAGAAACAACTGGCTAGTTCACCTCCCAGAATAAGCTGTAGTAGCCTGCACTGAGTTGAAATTGTTCAAGGCCGTATCCACACAAATACTACGTGTGCACTGAGTGGGGAACACAACTGACTATGAAAGCCATCACTGACCAACTTAAAGGCAATAGGCAGTCACCCCAATCAGAGTTAGTATGCCCCGTCACTCTAGTTCATGTATTGCCTATTTTGATCATGTGACAAAGCTTTTGTTAGTGAATTTTGAAAATGAAAGAAAATTTCTCCTTGTTTTACATATTGTTGTAATAGTTATGTTCAAAATGTTTTCAGATGTGCTTGTAATGTAATAAGAGAAGATTTGCAAGAATTTGCTGATTTTGCAAAGCAAATTTTGGGGCGACTGCCTACTGCCTTTAAAGCTATTGTTTAAATTACATGTAATCGTCAATCACAGTGCAGTCACCAACTGTATAAAGAGATACAGGGGTACCCTTTAGTATGTTTGGGGCCATGCAATAGCCCTTAAGCCTAATTGACTGAGATAAAGAGATGCAGTATGCCCTTCAAAATGACCAATTCCGAAATGTTTTCACACAATAAATCATGGGAATGGGTCAAAGGTGGAGTGTACCACACATGACAAGATCCCTCACAAACAGGATAATACAAATCCTGCCCCTTTTAGTTTGCAGACAAAAGGCACAGGGGCCAGGGCTGTAAACGTATAGCAAAATCATTCAGCGTTTAATTGCCAATTCTGTTATCGTTTGAGTGATTAATTGCAATTATCAGCCTACTTATGCAGTATGCCAAAGCTGGGGGTCTAAAATATTAGTATTTAAGTTACTGTATATTTCATGGCCATTTTATTAGGCCTATACAGTCTAGGCTAATTGCATGTGAGACTGTAGCTGTGAGAAACATTGACATGAAACACAGGGACTCATAGTGAAGGGATGAAAAAAAGGGATTCAAGAGCAAGGTTACCCTGTAGATGGACAAAAACTCTGTGAAATGCACAGATGCTGAGATGAATAACAAATAGGGAGGGGAAACTAGAAAGCCAAAAGGCTTAGTGATTCCTTGCCAAAAGGGGGGTGCTTTGCTACACTGTGGTTCATCCATCAAATTTATACTTCTCTACTACATCAGTTTTTATGATGTGGTCACAATTTGACCTCTTCTCATGTCAGCTCATGTCACATAACCTTTGAACAAAAACTTGAATAACCAAAAAAATGAAAAAAAAAACTAGAGCACCAATGGTGCAGAAGCTCATACTTTTGATGATTGTTGTCGTATGGTGTTTATTATTTGTGGTGGGGGTGGGGTGGCATGATAGTGAAATTGTCATAAGACTTAATTGAGCTGCCACTCTACTACAGCCTCTTATCCCAATGCACATTTCCTGAAACGGAATTAGAGGTCACATAGCTCCGTAGACCACCAGTGATGCATGATTAATTACACAAACACGGTGTTTAAAACCGCAGAACCCTCCGTTCGGAGGTGGATCGAAATTTTAACACCGACCCCGAGTAAACCCGCGTTCTCACGTTACTCGCGCTCAGGGTAACACGGTGTTACCCCGAGCGTGGGGTACGTGAGAACACACTATAATTGATTACTGTCTGACCTTAGCAGTGCAATCCTTGCTTTCAACTGCTAGATTACAACATCTAAAAGTCCAGTAGCTTCTGGTTTTTACACACATTATTGATAAGTTAACAGTTTGTAAACAATCTAGTATTAGCTCTCTGGCTGCCACATGGAACCATGAAAGTACTACCTCAGATGGAACTTAGAATAGTTATCAAGGAACAGGTAACTTTGGAAGGAAGAGGCATTGTCAATTACCACTCATGCACGATGATGAATTATGATGCCAACAGACCTACAATACAGGAATTGTTCATACTGTCCAGCAGGTCCCTTTAAACTAACCTAAACAACCGCACAGGACTGACCTCTTGTACACAGACAGTTTTAAAGAGAGTGCAGTACAGAGAAATATATAGGTAGTAAAGTGATTTTGTGAGACTGGTAAAATAGAGGGGTGGCACATCATTGGTTAGAAAGGTATCAAAAGTATTCTTTATCCCAAATTTGAGAAGTAATTTGTAAGAACCATTAACAGAGCTTCATTATGACAAATCATCAACATTGTGCAACACAATTTGTAGGAGAAAAAGCATTTTGTAAAATTTCATAAAATGAGCCATTGGGGCCCACATGGGACCTTCAACCAAAATTCAAGGATGCCATACACAGATCACTAAGCAAGCATCATTATCACAAACTGTCAACTCTATTTAACATTAACTGGAGGAGGGGTTGACCATTTTGCAATATTTCACAAAAGGGACCCTACAGCCCATCTTGGGCCTTGGACCCAAAATTCCTGAACACCCTGAAGGGACCACATACAGAGTAACATTATGACGAACCACCAACATTGTACACGAGAATCTGTAGGAGGAGAAGCATTTTGCAGAATTTCATAAAAAGGGCCATAGGGCCCACATGGGACCTAGGACCAAAAATTCCTGAACACCCCAAATGGCCCACCACCCAAGGAACATTGTGTCCAAGTTTCAAACAAATCGATGAAAGCATGCGGGAGGAGAAGCATTTTGAACAAGTGTGGACAGATAGAAGGATAGATAGATAGATGGATGGATGGATGGATGGATGGATGGATGGATGGATGGATGGATGGATGGATGGATGGATGGATGGATGGATGGATGGATGGATGGATCGATAGATAGATAGATCGATCGATCGATCGATCGATAGATAGATAGAGTGACGCTGCATGATTACAATAGCTCACACCAGCATGCTGGTATGAGCTAAAAATGGAAGGGATTTGTCTGTGATTCCTCCCTTGTAATGACAAGTTTACAAAGTTTCAGTTTTGACCTCTGATGACCTCAAATGGCTTGTGACCTCCATGAAAAACAATAGGGTTTTTCCTCGCACCATACCACATGAACATACTTAGTATGAAATCCACCGAAGATCTTATAAGGTTTTCAGAGTTTGACCCCTGGTGACCCGAGATAACCTTTGACCTCCACCAAAAACAATAGGTATCCTTCTCTTACCATAACACATCCACATACTAAGTATGAGATCTACCAAAGCTTCCTACCTTGAGATATAGTGTAAACAAGGTTTTCAGACTTTGACCGACGGTGACCCCAGATGACCTTTGACCTCCACCAAAAATGATAGGGTTCTTCCTCTCACCATAACACATCCACAAACTATGCATGAAATCTATCCAAGCTTCCTACCTTGAGATACCGTGTAAACAAGGTTTTCAGACTTTGACCCCCGGTGACCCCAGATGACCTTTGAACTCCACCCAAAACAATAGGCTTCTTCCTCTTACTATAACACATCCACATACTTAGCATGAAATCTATCCAAGCTTCCTACCTTGAGATACCATGTAAACAAAGTTTTCAGACTTTGACCCCTGGTGACCCCAGATGACCTTTGACCTCCAACAAAAACAATAGGTATCTTTCTCTTACGATAACACATCCACATACTAAGTATGAAATGTATCCAAGCTTCCTACCTTGAAATATTGTGTAAACAAAGTTTTCAGACTTTGACCCCCGGTGACCCCAGATGACCTTTGAACTCCACCCAAAACAATACGCTTCTTCCTCCTGCTATAACACATCCACATACTTAGTATGAAATCTATCCAAGCTTCCTACCTTGAGATACTGTGTAAACAAGGTTTTCAGACTTTGACCCCTGGTGACCCCAGATGACCTTTGACCTCCACCAAAAACAACAGGTATCTTTCTCTTACCATAACACATCCACATACTAAGTATAAAAAAATGTATCCAAGCTTCCTACCTTGAAATATCGTGTAAACAAGGTTTTCAGACTTTGACCCCCGGTGACCCCAGATGACCTTTGAACTCCACCCAAAACAATAGGCTTCTTCCTCCTGCTATAACACATCCACATACTTAGTATGAAATCTATCCAAGCTTCCTACCTTGAGATACCGTGTAAACAAGGTTTTCAGACTTTGACCCCTGGTGACCCCAGATGACCTTTGACCTCCACCAAAAATGATAGGGTTCTTCCTCTCACCATAACACATCCACAAACTACGTATGAAATCTATCCAAGCTTCCTACCTTGAGATATCGTGTAAACAAGGTTTTCAGAGTTTGACCCCCAATGACCCCAGATGACCTTTGACCTCCACCAAAAACAATAGGATTCTTCCTCTTGCTATAACACATCCACATAGTTAGTATGAAATCTATCCAAGCTTCCTACCTTGAGATATTACGTAAACAAGGTTTTCAGACTTTGACCCCTGGTTACCCCAGATGACCTTTGACCTCCACCCAAAACAATAGGGTTCTTCCTCTCATCACAACGCATCTACATACCAAGCATGAAATCTATTCAAGCTTTCTAACTTGAGATATCGTGTAAACAAGGTTTTCAGACTTTGACCCCTGGTGACCCCAGATGACCTTGACCTCCACCCAAAACAATAGGGTTCTTCCTCTCACCACAACGCATCTACATACCAAGCATGAAATCTATCCAAGCTTTCTAACTTGAGATATCGTGTAAACAAGGTTTTCAGATTTGGACCGCCGGTGACCCCAGATGACCTTTGACCTCCACCCAAAACAATAGGGTTCTTCCTCTCATCACAATGCATCTACATACCAAGCATGAAATCTATCCAAGCTTTCTAACTTGAGATATCATGTAAACAAGGTTTTCAGACTTTGACCCCTGGTGACCCCAGATGACCTTTGACCTCCAACAAAAACAATAGGTATCTTTCTCTTACGATAACACATCCACATACTAAGTATGAAATGCATCCAAGCTTCCTACCTTGAAATATTGTGTAAACACGGTTTTCAGATTTTGACCCCCGGTGACCCCAGATGACCTTTGACCTCCACCCAAAAATGATAGGGTTCTTTCTCTCACCACAACGCATCTACATACCAAGCATGAAACCTATCCAAGCTTTCTAACTTGAAATATCGTGTAAACAAAGTTTTCAGACTTTGACCCCAGTGACCCCAGATGACCTTTGACCTCCACCAAATACAATAGGGTTCTTCCCCTCAATATGGGCCATCTATGAACCAAGTTTGAGAACTGTCCAACTTTCCCTTCTTGAGATATCGTGTAAACAAGCAAAGCCGTCACATACACACACACACACACACACGACATCACCATCGCATTGATTCCTTGCCTGCCTTCGGCAAGGAATCAAAAATGAGTTTCAAATTAATCAATAGTACCTCTTTAATTTACATTCAGGCCTATTCCACATATTCATTCTGTGATTAACCTCTACACAGTCCCAGCCCTAAGTTACAAGAGCAAATATAATCTCAATTCAAAACAGCCAAAATTTCTATAACTTAATACAAAATGAAAAAAGCACAACTCAAAAAGGATTAGTGATTCCTTGCCAATGAAATGTGTTTTCAAATTGACAGTGTTTCATAAATTACTATTTTCACAGTTTTGGCAAAGAATGTCTAGGTTCCCTTGGCATACTGTACATCAAAGCACACTTAATGCTATATTAATATCCTTTATTCCTGACCTTTTTACCTCCAATAACCTCAAATGACTTTTGACTTTCACTTACATGAGGGATTTTGCCGGTTAGGATGCTGGTTCACACCTTCTTGCTAGACTTATCTTGCAATAAACAACCGAGGAGTTAATCTGCCTTGCCCATTTCCTGTTTGCAGGGATGTAGCTAGCCAAACTTGAGTGCTGTGTAATTATCTGGTCTGGGAAAAGCATTTCATCCCCATCCCATGGCATCTACCACATTTTTCAGCCATTAGTTTTTTCAGTTTTCCCTCATTTTACTGTAGAGAGTAAATTTGGGGCTAATTTTAGGTCTCAGTAGGCAGATTTGTGGTGGGCGGGGAGACATGTATTTGCCTGGAGTGCTGGGCGGGAATTCAGAGTGTTGACTGCCCAAAATAAAATCAGGACCAACCTGAGACTGCCCGAAACCGAAGTTGGTTTTGGGCAGTCCCACTAAATGTGAACCGACAGTTGGGTGGTCTGACCAATCATGGAACCGACATCTGACCGTTTTCAACCCAAACCGAGAAAAACCCTGAAAACCGACGCGGATTTATGCAAAATTCCGCCCGACTAGAAGTTACATGACGGAGGGCGCGTAGAGACTTCTAAAATGGGACATATCATCTTAAGCAGGGAGTTGTTAGCAACTCCCTGCAGAACCATATTTAGGCATAGCCCTAGAGTTTTAAATACAGTTGATGACTGCACCCTGAATGACTTTCATTCAAACAATATAGCTTCACTCTGGTTTGTCAACGATGACTTGTACAGTCACTGTGTGTCAGTCAATATATGGCCTCGATCAAATCAAGGCCATGCCCAGGGCCAGTTTTACCTGAGGGGCTGGGAACAAACTAATGTACAGGCTCTCCACAAGACTACAGTGGTGCAAGTCACGAAAGGAGGGCAAAGGTTGTGGTCACTTTCACTTGCACCCTCCCCACTCAAAATGGACTCCATAGATTTCCTTATGTTCATGAAAGCCCACAAAACGAAAACTAGTACCAATGATCTCCAAAAATTCCAACATTCATTGTGTCATCACACTGATTTTGGCTAGATCAGTTTATGGTCAGACTGAATCAATCTTTAGTTTAGTCTTATAATTATGCAGACAGCCAAAATTAAGGTAATCGGCAATGTGGGTTTCCCTCTGTTCTTACGGTGGCTACCTTTGGATTCTGTCTGGAATACTCTTCCACAAATATACAATAATGTAGTTTTTTGGGGCCCCACTGGCCCATGCTTAAATCCCACCCTGGTAATGCCCCATGGTGATCATGCAAGGAATTTATGTGTAATCAAAACAATCTCTGTGGATGCAGTTTAATGTAAGTTAGTCTGCATCTTTTGAATTTGATGTCAATCAAACAGCAGTTACCAACTGAGAATTTTGCTTTCCCCTAACCAAAAATGGTACTTTGGGTAATAAGTGTCTGTCTGTAAGTTTTGATTTGCTCTTAATCAAAGACACTCGATTTTCCTCAACAAATATCGCCCCCACCCCCCCCCCCCATCATCTGACTATGGTCAATGGGAAAGAAAAACTTGTGTACATTTATTACTGAAAGGAAGTGGTACAGTTCTAGTCTATGTGGCATGTCTACAGGGCACTGAAATATTTACCCTCTGAAATGTAATTGATTTGTGTGGTACTTCCAAGATAATAAATATCTGGTGATTTTTTAAAAATAAAAAAGAATTGAAAGGGGGTCGATAATGTGTCAATAGTTCTTTAACAAAACTTGTCGAAGCAATAAATTCTCTATCTTTGACCTAAGGAAGATTTAATTTGTAGATGTGTAGGCCTGTAAGGTGGTTGATTGTAAGTGATCTTAAATAAATCTGTATACAGGTTTGATCCTTAAGCATTTGTTTTCCTTAAAAGTCACTTTAAATGCTCAAGTTTAATTTACATTTTCTCATCCCCCCCCCCCCCTCATTGATTACACTTTAATCTTAGGACTTGTCCTCAAACTTGCTTGCAATTGTTTGACTTACTGTAACTCAATTTAAAGATATAATTTTCTTATCCAACACCTACCCCCCTTTTTTTAAACCAGTAACTTTTGCTTTGTTGATTGTAATTTGATCGCAAATTTGGCCTTTCTTGAACTTTGGTTAACTGTGTGATCTGCAATTAATATACAGTTTTAAAGAGTCCTACTAATTGAACATTTCTGCCATTAAACTTTGCTTTGGGTTTTTTCGGTTCCGTCTCAGGTGGTCTGACTTGAAAGCTTCATCGGTTTGGGCAGTTTGACATATTCCGAAACCAATGAGTTTGGTCTCGGGCAGTCTGAACGGCTTGCTTTGTCAGTTTTGGGTGGTCTTGACTCTTGGTCACATCCAGATCGACGATCGGGTGGTCCCAACTCCTGACATCAAACACCAGACCGACGTTAAGCAGTGCGCATTAACCGCGCACACCTTTAGGACAGAACAAGAAGATGAACAAAAATAATGCAAATTTATGAATTGTCATTATTCATATATCACAAACACAGCAACCGCCACAGTGCGAACTGCCCCAAGGCCTAATACTTGGGCGTCTCGAACCAGTTTTTGGTGGTGGTCCGTAATGGCAGTAAATACCTGGGTGGAAACTACCTAGCCTACATGCCTTTCAAAACACACATGAAGTCCTCTAAAGGCTAGCCTATTGTGTGCTTGCGCCAAAGGTCAAATTCTGTGGACGCGCAAGTTGTTCCAGAGGGCACTTTGTTCCAGAGGGCACTGCGCTTTAGTACATGACCTAACGGTCGCGTCTGTTTGTTTGTCGTCCACAATGTGGTTGCGTTAGTTGACTTCCCCATACGATGGCAATCACATAACCAACTGATAAAATTGGGCTAAAAGTAACATGCATACCAAATCTGCGAGAACCTCTTGACCTTGTTTTCTTGAACACGATTTCTTCCCAATTTTGAAGACGAAAAACAAAAAGCCGACGGTTAAGAAAATGAGAAGTAGGAAGATGCAACGTTTTGCCCTTAAATTTGGGATAAATATCCCAACAGGCATGTCGCAAACGTGTTTTCCATGTGAACGATACAAATCTCGAAAAAGTTCTCTATGGAGGTACGTAAATTTACTACAGTAGGCTATATCAAAGACAGTATAGCACCGTAAGGCGCAAGACCGGTTACTCACACGAAAGTGCACACAAATTTTCGTAGTATGCAATGGAGCAGATCGTCCGCCATTTTAGTAAGCAGCTTTGATGCATCGTATGGAACGCGAAAAACGATGCGTGTTGTAAATGCGTTGACCTGACGTTCATAAAATCAATATCTCGATAACCAACGATGCTACGTCAATGGGAGTTTCACTGTTGGGTTTGGTATTTTCATTTAGTGTTAGACTTTTCTTTTAAATACTAATTCAAAGAACAGTCCAACACTAAATGAAAACTACATATATTATAGGCCACGGGCAAGAAGCACCTCAAGGCACCCCAACCCGCAACTCTCCGACCCAATATTTTTTGGAAACCTTAGCCTGGGTCCCCTGAACGCAGAATCAAGTGGTAACAGTAAATATTTTGGGTCTCACTTATTCAAAATTACTGCCAAAAACAAAATGTTGGCAAAATTTATGAATATTTTGTATTAAAATATATTAAAACTAAATATATTCCTGAAAATATTTTGAGACATCGACTGTTAAAATTTGGTCATATTTTATGACAAAAATTCCAAAATTAATTTTTGAGACTGTTTTAGTGAGAAGCAGTTAACCAAGATGGCGGAATTTCCAAAATGGCTGTCCATGTAATTATTATAATGTATTGAAATAATGTGAAAAATATTCATGAAAAATATGTTGGACGCACCGACTCTTAAAATATGGTCATGGTTCATGCCAAGTAATTAAATATTTTTTAGAACAGTTTTGTTGGAATTCAGGTCAACCAAGATGGCGGAAAAAGCAAAATGGCCGCTTATGGTATAGTAACAATGTAGCATAATAATAGATAATAACTTGTAATCATTAAAAATATTTTCAACACATTTACATCTAAACTTTGTCCATTTTCTGTAATAACTATTCAGAAATTTTATGGATGGATTTTAGGTTTAAAGGTGTTACAAATATTTTTTAAGGATGATTTGCCTTATTTTTATAAAATATCACTGGCCGCCATTTTGCTTTTTCCTCCATTTTGATTGACCTAAATTCCAAAAAAATGTTTTGAAAAATACGTTCAAATTAATTGGCACAAAATATGGCCAAATATAAAGAGCAACTGTCACAAATATAATTTTAAGGATGATTTTCCCTATGATTGTGATATATAGAAATTTTAACATTAGAGGTCATTTTGCTATATCCGCCATCTTGGTTGACTCAGATCCTAAATAAATGTCCAGAAAAACTTTTTGCATGTTTACAACAGGAAATGGACACAGGTCAACTTTGCCTGTGTTCAAAAGTGTTTTTAATGAATATATTTACTATTATTATGTTATATTGGCATAATTATTGCATTGGCCGCTATTTGGTTTTTCCGCCATCTTGGTTAACCGAAACCTCACCAAAATAGTCTCAAAAATTAATTTTGGAATTTTTGTCATAAAATATGACCAAGTTTTAACATTCGATGCCTTAAAAATATTTTTAGGAATATTTACTTATTATTATTTAATACAAAATATAATTTTTGCCGCCATTTTTGGGAGCCATTTTGAATGAGTGAAATCGAAATTGTTTGCTGTTACTTCTTGATTTCGTGTTCAGGGGACCCATAAGGCTTCTAAAAATATTGGGTCAAAGATTTGTGCGGGGGGGGGGTTGCCCGTGGGTGCCTCTGGCCCATGGCCTGCTCCTATTATGGAGCAAATTTCCACTATACCAGTAGCTGAAAACCGCACATGAATCCGTTCGGTAGTTTTGGACAGTGGCGTAGCCACGGGGAGGGTTGTGGGGGTTGAACCCCCCCCCATGACCCAACCTTGAAAAAAATAATTGCAAAACACACATGATCACTGTAAACTTTATTAAATTTGAGGCACAAACATTGCACCATTTTGCATCTGGAGACCTAAAATAGCCGTTTTTCTCCCTCCCCTTAGACCTTTCCCTCGTGTCGTACTCCAAAACCCTCCCCATGACACAATCCTGGCTACGCTACTGGTTTTGGAGTTATCTCCCTTTGATTAGTTATCAACGTACCAAATAAACAATGTTTAGCATCAACTCTCTTACATCACGGTTAAACTTTCGTCAACAATAGCTTATAATTTTCATTACATTTAGGTGACTAATTTTTCTTCCATTTTTGCAATTTTGACCAATCAGTCGTCTATGACTTACTCGTACCAGGGAGTTGCCAGAGGCTCGTACGTACTGTCTCGGTACGTTACGTACATATCAGCGTCCCGGCGTTTGCTTACTAAAATGGCGGATACTTCGCCCCATGACGTACTAGGTTTTAGAGGCAGAGTAACCGGTCTTGCGCCTTACGGCGCTATACTGTCTTTGGGCTATATCCTCATGCATCATTATAACACCAGTCTGAAGCTAGCACAGGATTCAACCAGGATTCGCCCAGGATTCATTGTAACCAGTTATAAACTAAAGGCGCCCTCGCTCTGGCGGTATGATTCCTCTGTTGCACAGGGGGAAGGGTAATACTAAAGGGGGCGCTACTTTCTTTTAGGGTTCAACTACCTTTCATCACCGTAAGTAATATCCATTAAAACGAGAGCGCCACCAATCTGCTTAATTAATGCGAAAAGTAGCCAAAAGACAAGGGTCACGCTTTCATAGACGCTGGTCATCAAACATACCCCACTGAGTCAAGTGCCTGAGTAAGCCAATGAGCGCAGGCTATTTAGTTCGCTTCTGCCCACATCTGAAAAGGACGTCCCCTGTAAATAGATGAACGATCCCTGTCGTCATCGTGAACGACCCCGGTCTTTAGCAAGCAGACAGGGAGGGAGGAAATGACACGGCCCCTAAACCATGAAGTGTCACACCACACACAGAGGCCTCGTGACGGCATATGCTATCTACCCACTACTAGAGATAAGAATTGGAATTGATTATATAGGGTCACTCACAGAACCATTTTAATGTTATTACTGACTATTTTAATCAAAATCCCATGCATCATGAAGGGATTGGGGTGTCTGTGGCTATCATCTTTACTTGTAAATCAACTTTGTGACAATATGTTTGTGGCGGTTCTCGCAAATACAACCAAAGAGATGATGTTTTATATAATTTTCTACATTTTCAACACTTAATTTAGTTGATGGAAGAGTAAAACCAAACGTCATATCCTTTTCATCAAGTGCTAGCCAATCAGTGTGCTTTTCTGCTTGTTTGTTACTTTGTTGGTGCACCATTGTTTACAAACATAAAGGTCTAACGTCAGGGGCAACTTTTGTATAAGTTTCCATTCAGTTGTGTCAGTACTAGTAATAATCCTTTGGGGCCCTATTGTTGGTGTTACAATAGCCACATTTCCTTTCAATGCAGCTAGTTCATGCAAATTCAGAACATCGTTAAAGCTTTCTTTGGATTTTCGTTAAGGGTCGTGTAGCATACCTTCGGGGTTGTTAGTCCGCGTTTGGGAGTGGTTTCAGATCTTAGCCTGTAATGAAGACTTTTCTTAAAAGTTGTAGAAGTACTGTACTAGTCATCACCAATATAACGTTAGGCATTGGCTTTTGCTCTGTTGACAAAAGATACAGGCTCAGACTGGTAGCCAAGGTGCCATTGCAAGGTAGGGGGGGGGGACAAGGATTCAAGCACCCTCCTGATAAAGGGGTAGAGCCTACAAATTACTACGTTTTACTCTGTTCCCCACCTAGCCATTGTCCCTCTATCAAACCCACCAAGGTTACTGTGGAAGGTCCTTGGACCATACGCCAATACAAAGAGCTTATAGTTTCAATCCATCTGTGTCACTTGAGTTAATGGGGTGGTGTGATATGAAAAACCCTCCACGGCAACATTTTGTCGGCACTCTTGTACAAGCCAACTAGGCTTCCAACTTGTACTAGCATTCTAGCACTGGTGTACTTTTTTTTTTTTTTCAAAAGTCCCCTGACTCTCTGGCGAAGAGCCAGGGGCGAAAACCAAACAATACTCCCGAAGGAGTTCTGCTCCCCGAAGGAGTAACAACGTCCCCAAGGGACAAACTTTGACTTAACTGACACCACCTGACAGTGGTCCCGTTCTAGACTGGCTGAATAGAACAGGTCCCACCCTGGGAGCTCCGCCGTCGTGATCACGGACACTCCTGCGCCAGGTAAGTACTGGTGTACTTTATATACAAAGTCGAACGTTGCTGTCGTATCTGTAGACAGTTCCCTGTTGCAATTCAGTGAGTTAAAAAGCTTCGCCAGTCTCGGTTGCTAGGCAACGAACTGTTTCTTCATCAGTTGTTTTTTTTTGAGGTCTTTGATGGAGTGAAGAAAAGAAAGAGAAAGTTTATAAGGTTCCCATTGAAAGGAGATCCACACATGATTGCGCATGAAAGACAACCTCTGTTTAGCTATTTTTTGTCTGAGGTGTCGTGGTTCACTGTTGCAGAGTTCCTACCTGAGACCTGATTAAGTGTTTCGTTAGTCTCGAGCTCTGGGTTTAGCACTATTTTGGAAGACTACCAACTTCTTCGCCCCTTTCTTTCCAATTCTAGGCACAATACTTACCTTATTCATTTGGCAATCTGGTGTGCTAAAGGTTAGGTCACCCCACATGCATGTGCAGTTTCCCCCCGTGTGAGCCCCAGGGGTGGTGCCAGCGGGGGAAATAGCATGCCCCCTGTCGGGGAAGGCTGGCCCCCCGTCTCGGAAATGTTCCACTTTCGTCGGGGAGCTTAATCCGTACACGATATAATGTGTAATCCCAATGACCTTCAGTCGCCCCGCTTGATTTTGCTCATAGGAAGTGAAGATTCTTCAATGAAGACCCCAAATTTTCCACTTTTCCTTGGAAATTTTCTTCAATAACACCCCAAATTTTTAAATTTTGCAAGAAAAAAAGTCGAAATTTTTCTGCGCGCTTGGCGCACCGACAATTTTACGTTTGTCGTCCTTTTGGGAACTCATCACCTTTGTAGGGTCATGGAGTTTCTGGCCCCGTCTGGGAGCTTGGCCCCCTGTCGGGCTAATCCTGGCGCCACCCCTGGTGCGCCATTCCCCCATCCCCCTACTACCACCCCGATGACCTTCTCATGAGGATTATCTACATTGTTATAACTCCAGTTGAGTAGATTGTCCTCTCTATGCTAAGGAATAAATTACCTCCTAGACATAAAATGCGATCCAGAGAAACTCATTCCTCCCATAATTTATGCCCAAGTGAAGACGTCACTTAACGGGAAGCCTTTACGTAAGATTTGGGAAAACCATTAAATCGTCACATCCTTCATTTCATTTTACTGACATGTTATTATTAATTGAAGACCTTCTTTGAATTCTACCTCTTTGTATATAGGCTAAAATAGTTGGCATAAAGATCGGATCCCGTGTTAAATCTTTTCTCGCTTTCAAGTCGGAAGTAGCCCATAGTGCTCAGATTGAAGGGACACGAACTTATGTCTGAAAGGGCCCTTGAATGGGATAGACTAACAGCGTTGGTCGCTTAGATCACATATGTGACACTAAAATGTAGGGCTTCTTAAATATCGTGATTCTTTCGTGGCTGCGAGCTGCAGGTGTAGGATAATCTGTTGTCACTATTCGAATCTTTCAGTTATAACTCTGTTGTATTTGTATAACGAAAGAAGTTTTAAAGGCATGGGACGGAAAAATATTGCGATCTATTTCCGTTAAAGCGGTGCTTTTTAAGTGCATAGAAACGGACACTGTCAAACAGAAAGACCCAAAACCGGACCGACAAAATACAACCATGAACTATTTACAACTATTTACAAACTTATCTTACATTAAGCAAGCAAAACAAAATTACTATTTCCGTTAAAGCTATGTTCTTAAACTCGAGGATTTGCTATCGTCCTTAACATTTTGCTTGTTCTGTACAGTACACTTAATATGCTGAAGTCATCAAGATGAAGATTCACCTGGGGATGATTCACACGCTTTGAGAGAATGATCGGGGAACGTTCTTACAAGCGAAAGGATGATCTTAACTGCTAGACAACATCCTGAGCGTTTTTGTAACGACCGCACAATGCTTCCCACTTAAGATGGCCAATCAAAGTTGTACTAGTATTGTACGAAATTAACGTTCGTTCGACGTCAGGAATGCCGGTGTTATTGGTGTGCGAGTGAAGTTTGTTCAGGCGAAACCTGAAAAATGTTAATTCAAAACATATTAATTATATATTAATTATACAATAAAAATAAATACATGAATAAATATCAATTAAAGTGCAGTATTAGAGCTATTCCTAAATGAGCTTTTAGGTTTGGGCAGGGAGTTGCTGGCAGCTCCCTGGTTTTAAAGGATGCCAAATCCCCTTTGAACTTGCTCCATTTTTAAAAAAATTTCCCAAATGGCGCAGCAGAGTGTAAACAGAGGCGTCGCCAGAGCATTCTTAATCAAGTTTGGTCGACTAAAGGGAAGAAAATACCGACAGAAAAAATGACGCGGGTAGCGCGAAACAAACGTGTGCGGGGTCCGGAGTCCATCCTTAGGCCCCAGGATGAGCCCAGAGGCAAAGCCAAGACGGGGGCTAAGGGGCGAAGCCTCGGAAATTTTGAAATATTTTCAAAATTATGTATATGAAAATGAAGCATTTAACTATTTTCAAAGCGTTTAATGGACAATGAATAGACCACTGAAATTACGACTGGAACACTTTTTTAATGATATTACTCGACTAAACGACGGTCGAGTTGTTGATGCAGAGAATAGTGATTGTGGAGAATTGATAATTGAAGGGGTTGTATCTGGTATCTGGCTTTAAAACAGTGTTATCACTCACGTTGTCCTACAAGAAGTGGGCCTAACAATAGGAAGTAGAGGTGATGGACGAGCGCAAAAGGCGCCGAAAAAAGTATTGCATTTTCAAGGGCAGTTCAAGGTACAGAGTCTAGTACGTTGCATAGCAAGCCTTTTTTCACAAACGGTTTGCCCATATTATGAAGTACCAGATTTAATTGAGGACAGTAGGAGAGGGGGCAATATACAGGGGAAATGCCACCGTATACGCCACAACTGTTCGCAGACCACTTTGAAAGCAACTGGATGAAATCATATTGGCACTATAGTGGTTTCAGGAATTTTCATTGGAAAGCTACTCATGTTGTACATGCGGGACCAATGTCGACCTCAGCCTCACCACCGTTATATGGACTTGAGTTTTACGTCAGAAAACTTGTCACTATATTTATTAATCTCTCTCAAGTGCGGGGCGAACTTGGCAAAATTTGGCATCTAAAACACTCTCGGTTCACATTCAGAGAAAAATACATCGGCTATCACGGTCGGTCGGGTGGCCCAAACTGGTCATAGCATACTTTGTGCCTCCTGCCTGACGATGGTACCCTCTGCCTGATGATGGTCAAAACCGCCGTCGAAGCTTATCGTACTCTGCGAACAACTACCGGTATATACACGGTTGGGGATTATATTCCCGTTCTAAATTTGTAAACCCTGGGTAATTAAATGACGGCCATGGGGCCACATCCGGCCCGCGAGGCGATCCTATCCGGCCCGCGAACAAATTAAGGTCTAAAACAAAATATGAGGTTTCTTTCCGAGGTATTTTGATGCGGACAGAAAATCATATTACTTTAAATGAAGTAAAACATAATTAAAACGTGTTGAAAACGTTATTTTTCGGCAGGCTTTGCGCGCACCTAGGCCTGTCATTAGCAGTTACTTCACTATTACTTCATAAAGGACAGCTTCTGTGCAGTGATTGTTCTAAACCAGTAACGTGGCCAGGGGTACCCACCCATCTTAGTAAAATTCACAATAATTGGAAAAAAGGAGGCCTACAGTGTGCCTGAATCGGTGAAGCTGTACTGCTTTCGAACAATTTCTGTACTTTCGGATAAAAAGACGTTGACGAATAGTCAAATTGGAAAATCAAAGTAGAGGGCAGAACTGTAGTGTTAAGGTGACCCGCATGTATTTCTATGTGTTTGTTCTTTTTATTTCTCCCAAAATCGTCCCAAACTACCAAATGTTCACTCGCTCCGCACGCTTTTCCATTTAAGTTCAATCTAAAAGTAAAAATAATTCGACTAACTTATCCACACACCCACTGCATAAACAAAACGATGGGCAGACTTTCCGACATGGGATGACCAGATCAGTGACGGTTAAGTAAGGGGAAATCCACTTAGACCAAGTTGTACGGGCTTACGAATTCTGAGGGAAGTATACCTCTCGGTAGAAGAAAATATAGGCCTAAAACGTTGCCTCCTGTTTGCCTTCCTTGAAGTGTCTCTTTTTCTAATCATGTGATCTCGAAATGAATGAATATTTACATCTTACAAGACTTGGAAAAAGCCATTTCCAACGATCTGGAAGCTATTTTATAGCACCTAAATTCTTGGCACGCTACGTATCAACCGATGGTGACGCTCAGTGTCATGATTAACCCCCTCATCCCCACCCAAACAATCATTTCGATGTGAATGTTCACCACCGAATCTGGCATGAGTTTATTATCTACTCTGCATAACATAGGATTTTCGATATCGCAGTAAATAACGTTCAAATGTGATACTTTTGATCATATGTTTATTGTGTCTCAAATTAAATTGACAGAAATGTACGTATATGTTTCAGTCTTACAATGTTTCGCTCATATATTTGAGCTTCTGGGGTTCCACAGGAGCGTTGCCCTGGACCCTACTAGGGGCCCTTCGAAGTGGAGCTTCTAGACACCACTCTGTTTGGTGGCAGGCTTCGCCTTCCCGTTGCATCATTTAGTCATTTGAAAATGGGACTTCCCCCTCTCGGACAAACTTACTTGCCTGTTTGTGGCCCGCGAAATTTTCATGATGAAAAATGTAGCCAGCCAACGAAAATAATTAAGATCACCTGATCTAGGGTATAGGAGCTCTGCACTGCTTGGTCATATGGAATTGTACTATAAAAGAAATTGAACTGCGAATCCCAAAAGGGCGCGTAGCCCACCAAAATTTTGTAAGGTCTTATAGAAGAATCCACTTAATCCGATTAAAAAAGTTAAAGACGTCCGTTGGGTATGACATACTTTATCGCATTCCCTAAGTTTACTCGACAAAATCGGAAACTAGGCTTTCTTTACAGGAATTCGACATAGCCATCTGTCCAACGGTGCCACTAGGATTTCATAATTGGGTAGCACCACAGGAGATGATGTCATAATTCCATTCCAGTTGATTTCAGGAAGTCGGTGTTAAGTATGCATATTCGTATCTTTGCACCCGGGACTGGACTCTTCCTCTGTAACCTACGAGGAGCCGTCCTGGGGGTCTGAGGGCAGTGGCGGATCCAGGGGGGTCGCCGACGTCCGGACCCCCCCCCCTCAAATTTCCCAATGTACCCTATTTCAAAATTGGGTTTTTCCACACTCGCCTTAAAAAAAAGACAAAAGAAAAAAAAAAAAACGAGACAGTTTTACAGGTAATGACAGTTGTCTAATTCCGAAGAGATTTTGGTTACCCCCATCCAGTATCGATCAATCCATCCGTAAAAGTCTAGCAGAAACTTTCGCCAATATATTTGACTACGGTAGCCCATTTCGCCCGCCCCGAAACACGAACAGTACAATCGTTTTACAGAGAATGTGACTACAGAATGTCTTACTGTCTGCGTGACTGTCAGGCATTCTAATCACTTTTCGCTTGGAACCACGTGTGGCGTACTTGGTCATTCAAAGTATAATACAAAACACGCAGATATTACGCCATACTCACTAGCTAGCGCTTTATGCAACGTATTACTACTGGGTTTTAATATTGATTCCAAAAGGTCACTGCTACTTTTTTGGTCTTACAAAATAATGATCTGTTCACACTCCCTAAACCATACATCTACGAAACCTTCCCACCACCCGCTAGTATCCCTCCTCTCATGAACAAGAGAGAGTAGGTAAATACGCTTCGCTATTCATGGTCTGGAATTGCTCTCTTCTTTTATTGTGTTGCCCTAGTGATGGGAATAAAAAGCCAGTCTTAGGTAAAAGTCCACAGTCAAGAGTTGACCAGAAGTCACAATAGATGAATCGGTGTTTGTTTCATTTTAAAATTACTATATAAAATCACCACCAGGTCAAATAACGCAATGCCAGTCGGTTCAATTTTTTGACGTCTTTGGACCGGTCTGCTGTCGCAAACAAAAAGCAAACATTCGACTTCAATTATCTGTTCTGACAGAGTATTTTTGCCAGTCACGCCGCAACTATATAGGGAACACAACATACAGCATTTTAACCCCCTCCCCTAGTCGAGATAGCGGTGGCTCAAGGTGGGGGAAGGGTTCATGACCCCCGTCGGGGAAGGGTGGCCCTCTATCGGGGAAGTTTTACAGTTTCGTCGGGGAGTCTTTGTCGAAAGTATGCAGTCCCCTACGACAACTAGTCGCCCCGACAGTTTACCTGCTTTTTGCTCTCAAGCGGATAATTTCTCTACTAAGAACCCAAAATTTTCAGCGCGCTACGCGCGCTGTAAAGCCACTCTGTTTTCTTCAATAGTTTCATTCGACCTAGCAGGATAGCAAAAGTCCTGTCCACTTTACCAAGTAACATATAGGCAGAGTACATAGTTCATGTAAAGGTCGTAACTTTCATCCAATATCGCAAAGCCTAGTTGGTGTTCTCTTGTGTGTGTCATGCGGCAGCAGCGGTACAGTCAGTTGGTGAGCGACTTAATGAGTAAAGTTTGGCTATTTCACCGTGTAGTCCAGGTTTCGATACAATACATGTTACACCCGATATGGTATACAGACCTTACAGTTTTTTTTTTTTTCTTTTCGTCATATGTTTTATGTGTAAGCCAATCAAAAATTTTCGCCCGCTTCGCGCACTTTTCAACTTCACGATCCAGATTCAAAGAACACTATTAGTGCACAACTCGGATCTTGAAGTATTAAGTGATATAATGCAAAATATGCCTGCAATGGCATGGGATAATGAGGCTCCTCCATTTGCCCTTCTCATAATCCCCTCGAAATAGGGAATGTCGGAACTTGGGGCAGCTGACATGGTCCGTCCCCCTGTTGGAAAAATTCTGCCGCAACTCATGGTCGCTTTACTTATTTTGGCTTTCATAAGGTTAATATCTGGGATAAAAACCAAAACTTTCGGTACGCTTTGTCCACTCTTCCTCAGTTCCGTTATACATGTAGATAAATATCGTAAAAGCCTTCCCACCCTTTCAAGTTAATAAGTAAAATACATGGATTTATGTAAATGTCGGGAATTGAATCGCATTTCGCTAAACCTGGTCAAAGTTCACTTGCGTCTGTCGTACGGTACGGCTAGTGACTCGAAGAGGAAAGTACAATAAAGTTATGCCCGATAGGGCCCAACTGTCGGGACAATTGTTCTATGTAAGCTTTAAATTAGATCAAATTCTTTAATAAAGTGTAGGCTTACCCCAAAAATTTTTGCGTGCTTCGCGCTTTGCAAATTCCCCGTTTAGATGCCAGGTTTTGATTCCAGTTTTTGCATGTCTCTTAGTTTATCCTTTCTTTGTCAATATGCAGTAAATCGTATAATCGCTGACGTTTATGGGAACCTTGAAATTAAAAAAAACGAATGTGCCCTTTTTATGTTGGACCCCACCTCAGAAAAGACCCTAGATCCGCCCCTGGAGGGGGTTCGAGGGGTAGAGGCTTTCCCCTCCCCTTTGATAAGCTTTGATCGTTTAAGGGGGCTTACATGCAAAATGATGATACCTTCGGCAAAGTTTTGGACTGTTCATATGTTAAAATATATTGCTTTTATTTTTGCAGATGGGTGTAAGGAAAGTGGTATGGTGTCTAAGTGGAGGGGTTAAAACTCCTCCCAAAACTGGTCCGTTTTATTCCAAAGCTTTGAACTGATTCAATTTTAAGAAATTGTCACTACCTTGTGGTTTTTCGGCTGTGGCATGGCATACCTCCGATCATGGCGGTACCGTGAGAACGGCACAGGGCCTCCTGGAACCTTTGGGGTACTTAAACTGGGGAAGCTCGCGTGATGATTTTAATTGACCTCCAAATGACACTTTAGGAGAGGACTGGAAAAGTTTTGAATATTTGAGGGCCCTTGGATGCAATTTGGTGCAATTTCTAGGCAAATCTGAAGGAAAATAGGCGGCAAATTTAAGACATTTTTAAAGAGGAAAATATGAGGGATTTCGTTCTTGAGTTGAGATGGACGGAAGCATACTTTTGCCCACTACATTTTGACTGTGTGCCTTTCGACCTAACCCCCCACCACCACCCGATGCCTACGCCATCGGGTAATATACTTCAAATAATAAACATCGCGCTACAAATTTTGCCATAATACAAGATTACCATCGCGTCTTGAATAACCTGAGGTTGGGCTTAAAGTTCACAGAAAATAGTTGTCGCCCGAAACATCCCGTCCGTGCACTATCGTCCTACTAACCGTTTCTGGCATGTAGTGTATAACTGTGGCAATTGCGCGCGAAAAGAGCCAAAATTTTGCATAGGAGTTGTTACAAAACCCGTTAAAGTACCTTTGAACAAATGCTTTCGGAATGGAGGGGAGTTGTTGATTTTCTTCAGGTCTGCAGGTGTCGTCCAGCCTTCAAGTTAACTTTGATAAGTCCAATATTTTTCCACTATAGATCCTTTGATTCATCATAAGCCCCGCTTTCTAAGCGATGCCAAGTGAACGGCAGGCCTCACTACTCCGGGAATCACTTTTGATCATAGGAAGGATAATGTTTTCCGCATCAATTACTCTCTGAAGCTTTCACATCTCCAAAGTATCCTTAATTTACTAGTCACAGCGTGACCTTACTTCTATTTGGAAAGTAACTCTTGATAAGTCTTTTGTTTTATCGCCGGCAGTTATGGTGTATCTTTTACAAATCCTCCCAAACCCACCCAAGAAATTTATCAAGAAGTTGAAAAATTATATAGTCAGCCTGGCAAACGGGACAAGGTTAAAAGGAGCGCACAATCTCATTAATGTTCCAACTTTTCTTAAAAGTTTAACATGCTCGTGTGGGAAGAGATATTGTAGTGACTCGAAAGGATCGTGAAAAGACTGAGTTTTATGACTTGTATTTGAATGGTAAGGGAAAAGTCTATTTATTCCAGTGTAATTTCTATGTCAAAGAGATATAAGAACCAATAACGTATTTGCTAACAAAGTATGTACTGCTTGGGAACAGTTAAAATTTTAAAGAACCTTTGGAGGACTATGGACACCAACTTTGGAACAATACCATATACTGAGTAAGAATAAGACAATATTCTATCGAAACAGTTTGATATGATCAAAATATTATTTTAAAGATATTCTTGATGATAAAAACCAAATACTTCCTTAAAACAGTTTCGTAAGAAAATATGATACTGTTGCTTTCCCTCTTACGTAACATCCCTGTTGTATTATCCATGATATCTCTGTACCCTGGTGGCAAAGTTTTGTTAATGAGGTACTGATCCTGGCCATCGTCAATGGATAACATGAGGCACTTTAAGCTTGCTGATGTTAGGCGATTTTTAGTGGTGAATCCTATGCTGATGCTTGAATGTTGGGCGGTTGACTGTTGAAACCTGTATTACTTCGTCTGAACAGGAGTCTTTTGCAACTCCCTAGTTTGAATGCTAGGCGATCCGGTCGTGAATCCTGCCTGGGCGAATCCTGTGCTGATTTCATGTGTTAGCTTCAGACTGATGAAAGAAATAATATTCATGTAGCCTGCGTAGCGCCTCTGTGGCTGCCGTCCCTCAGATGGTTTTCACTGATCTACATGTAGATCAGATAAGAGATAATCATAACACTGTGCAACACTCCACATAACTATTTTTGCACAGGCAATTAGTTTCTTCAGAAACCATCAAACTTTGAAGACGTATATTTTGAGAACGGTAAAAGATATTGAAATAATTCCAACGGATCTTTGATTGGAGGACTTAATTCTTTAAGTTACAAGTGAAACAGCTCTTTTTGGTGGCACGTCGCACAACCTTTAATTAAAGGGAAATATTGCGTTTACAATGCACCAACCTGGCATACAACGAAATTCGCTTTAATCATTATTAAACCATCCAGTCTCGCTAATGAAGTCAAGCAGTAGTTTTTTTCTCCCTAAAATATAACGCTTCGAAAGAGCTACGGATGTTGCATCATTTGAAGTTTTGGAAATTTGGACCAACAATTATTTTTAGCTACAAATATATCTGAATTTCTTTCTGTGAGAATCTTATTTGTTGAAAATAAAGCTACCCTGTTGCCTTATTCAGGGGCGGACTGGCCCACCGGGACACCGGGAAATTTCCCGGGGGCCCTACCCCTTTGGGGGCCCTTTCGTCATATACCATAAATCTATACAGAGATTTTGGGGAAGGAATAACTAATAACCTTGGTGACCTATAGTTTAGGAGCCCTTGGGCGGGACCCCCAGGATGAACGGAGTGTGGAATCTACACCAAAAAGTACGACTTAGGGCCAAAATACATGCCCAAACCACAAAATCATTACTCGCTCACGGACAAAGCTATGGACACGCTTTTTTCACTATTGATGATTCTGCACGAGAAAAGGCGTTGTAGACATTCTTCATTCGCGCGCTCTTCCCTAAAGTAGAGCACGAATCGAGCACTGCCGCCTGTTTCGATTGCCTCGTCACGCTATACTGCAACTCAGTAGTTCGTTAGCCCTCTCATTCTCCTAGGTGAGTTTTGAAAAACCTTTCAGCAAACTGAAAATCATTAAGACAAGACTTCGATGCAATCTCTCTGAGAAAAATTTGGAAGCATTTATGCTAATGAGTATCTAAAAAGATCTTGAACAGTGGCGCCGGTATGGGGGCGTGCCCCCCCCCCAATGGATTTCTGAAAAAAAATCTGAAAATTTTAAAATGATCCAAAAAGAGTTTAAGCTGTAGATTGCTGTAGAGTGTAGGATTAAGTTTGTTTCGGCACAGTGATGGAGCTATTGTAATCATTTCTATCACAAATGTTTCTCAAACTATGAGACTTTTTGCAAGTTTCACAAAGTATCAAAATTTTTGCGCCCTCCGCGCGCTTCAAACTTACCTCAGTGTTGTTCTTATTATCAGTATCTTTCGTTACCAACTTTCAGAGAAGCATAGCAGCAAAATTTGAAAACTGTTTACGAACTACTGAGCAAAATATTACTGGCTTTTTGAGTGGCATGTAGTTTTGGCCAATTGAAAGTGTCTCGATGCAGGGCCTGAATGCAGGTTTTTTCATGGAAATTTTATCTCATGACCATTATTAAGGTAATAATATACATGGAACTTTTCGGATCAAAACACTTTTTAAAAAACAGAGATGCATCTCCCTGTAGGGGGCTCCGCCACATGGGAACTTTCAATCTAATTTGTAGCATGATCTGGGAGGTTTGCCGTTCTACATTTTTCGAAAAAAAAAAAAATACCGAGCCTTTCGTGCGCAGCCATTATCGGTATAGATGGTGATTTGTAATACATTTACGACAAAAAAGCATTCTTAAAAACGCTTGTTAGTCCTTCACCCCTTTTGTTATTCCTATCATTTGAGATCTATTATCACCTCCCCACACCTATACTCTCCCTCCCTCCCATTTCCCATTGCTGGAAGCTGTTCGTCTGGATTTTCATACAAAATCAGTAAAAAATACCATAGTTCTGAAGTGCTCGGCGTCATACTCTATATTATCATTTGTATGTCAGGTTATAAGCATTATATCATTGCCCCATTTTATATAATTAATCCAAAGCTTTCAGGAAGCCCAATATTGTGTATGCCAGACTTTGATGCCCTTTCTTAATGCACAATGAAGGAAAGGAAAAGTTTCGTAATAGTCTAAGAATGTTTCTATGGACTCCACTCACAAAAAGTTGCGTAAAAAAACTTTCCCAGAATAGAAGGCAGTAAAGAGCCAAGGAGGTGGGGGGGGGGGGCTTCATGGAGGTTTGATGACAGCGTATATCATCTTAGACAATGCACTCTTCTCCAGGCTGTCACCTTACTAAAAATTAGAATAAACTAAATTGTGGCCATTTTCGAGCCATGTATGATCAGTTCCAAAAATATCCCAAAGATAGCACCATTTTTTATCTAAGCAACCTTAAATTAACAGAAATTTCTCAGAGGGGAGGAAGAACACCCCTACAACTTAGACCCATGTAAAAGGTGCAATTTACGAAGACTTGGGGGTTAATTGAGGTGACACCACGGTATCATCTGCAGTGCCCCTGATCACCAAACTCTGGCGTCGTCACTGTTCTTGGGGACATTTCAGTTGATGACTTCGTTCCCAATTTAACTACGATATCAAGTGTTTATTCACATTTTTTCATTGGTTTAAAGAATAGAGCCTTTCCCATTGATGAAGGATCTGATGCCAGCAAGAACTTAGACCATGCAAGGCTCAAGTGGTGGCAACGTATATAGTGAAAAACTGTAATCTTTTAAGGAAGCCAAAAGGGAGACTTTTTAAGTTATTTGAAAACATTTTTAACTATCAAAATTTTTACGAATTGTGATGGTATATAAACATCATCTGAAGGAGTACCAGGCAATACGTTTATAGCCCCCTACCCGCATGCACACACAATTAAGAGCAAAATGATGCACAATATACTAATTGAGATTTTGGTCGTTTTAATTACTTGCGTCGGGTCCCTATGGATATAATTTCCCTGAAGGAATTTCCTCTCCAGTCCGCCCCTGGCCTTACTTCGAATTACCTAACATTCTGTATCTATAAATTATGGCTTAAAAATATGACAATTTTTCTTTCATATAAGTAGTAGACATATGTTTCATTCTATAGCTTACAAAGGCTGATTCGATAAAATGGTAAAAATAGTGTAAAACGGATTAAAATGGCAAGGAAATGCCTCAGATCACACCACAGGTCCAGCATCTTGGAGACGAAATTTTCAGGGCCCTTCTGCGTGCCCGGACCCCAGTCGCATTAGGTCTGGTCAAGATCATGTCTCAGACCTTTGAAAATTGATGTTGACGCTCTTTATTTAAAGTAAGCAATGTTGAATGTTAAATTTCAAGAAAACAAAATTAACCTTTGTTCTTGCTTTGAGAAAATCAGTCTCTTACTGAAGGAGAAGTATGAACTGTTTGCCAGGGACTACCCTTTGTCTTCAAACATGCTCTCAAAGCATGGGCGTCCGTCATGGGGGGGCAAGGAGGGCACTTACCCCCCCCCCCCCGGAAAATCAAAAACTTGAAAAAACGAAGAAAAAAATAAAGAAAAAACGAAGAAAATATAACATCAACATTTCTTAACAGTTCACTCAGTGTGAATTTCTAGTCTCAAAACAGGAATTGAATAAAAACATCAACACTCAGGCCCCAGCAGTCCCCGATCATACTTCTGGTATTTTTTAAGTTTATATTTACGAAAGTGTGGTTTCCCTTTTATATGCGGTAAATATGCCTTGGAAGTGCCATTTCCAGTGATCTGGGAAGCATTTTGGGCCAAACTTTCTTGTGCTCCGCGCCAACTCATGGTGGCGCGGGGCGCTGAGAGTCTTTCTATGGGCTTCGCCCCCCAGTGGCGTAGCCAGGGGGGACAGGGGGCGAGTTGCCCCCTCTGGAAAAATCTTGGTGGAAATTTTGAAAGTGAATATATGGTGAAATTTGCTCATGGTCTGGTAAGATTTTAAATTTCTCAACCAATACACTTTACTTATTTAAAAGTATATGCCACACTGGCACAACCATGCAGTCCTCACTGAGGTTTTCAGAGATGGAATGATGACATCATGCTTACAGTTGTACTTATGTTTTACTATCTGTTTTATACAGCATGGAATCTCTGGACCTCTGACAAGGGACTCTGTCCTTTTACTGTATACTTCCAATGTTTCTTGATAATTAAAGCAGCAGCGTTGTGGTATATGCAGTTTGTAATTAGAATGGGTCAGTGGTCAAGTGCTATACTTTGCTACAAGGGCAGGTCCTCGTAAAATTTGGACTGATTGTGGTGAATGTGGTGAACTGATGAAGGGGAAGGTGTACAGGTTCACTTAATTACTGTACTTCACCAATTGTGATTCTGATCTACCAGTAGGACTCAAGAAAAATTCACCAAGACCTGAAGACAAGCAAGATAAAAAAAAAGGCTTCGTAAAAAAATAGGAATTCTTGGTGATTTATTCAGTTTACATTTAGCACCAAATTTGGCACCATTTTGCATCTAGCCCACCTTATATGAGCAAAAATTTTCCAAAGGGAAGGGGGACACCCCCTCCCCTTAGACCCCTTCCCCAGGACGGCGATCAGTCACATCAGCCAGGTCAGAGGAAAGCACCCGGACAAAATTTGGACCTGCGGAGAACACTGATTATTAGGGAGCAGATCACTAATTGGGGGAAATCTTGGTGCTCTTGCCCCCCCCCCCCGACAAAAAACCTGGCTACGCCACTGTCGCCCTCCCCCCCCCCCCCCACCTTGACAAATTCCTTGCAAAGCCTTTGTCAACACTGTGTGAAGTAGCATCTAAACTCTCTTCTGGGAGTAAAATATTTCCCATGAAAAAAGTTTTGCACCTCCCCCCCCCCTGAATTTTTTCTGCGGACGCCCATGTCTCAAAGTGAGATCACACAGAAGGGATTCGGTAAAAGGACGGTAGCATAGCCAATGGATAGCTGCCGAGAACTTAGTGTCCCCCCTCCCCCACCAAAATGTCGCTGACAAATGCGGACCACTGAAATTATCTTTGAGTAATCATAAGCGTAAAGAGAGTACGTTTTTGTTCCCAATAAATTTCATTTAAGAATGTTTTCGCCTATCAAAATACCGTTTTTCAGTCACAATCAAGGTAAAAAGATGGATAAAGCTAGGCGTGTTCGTCAGTGCAAGGGAGACTTTTTTCTCCACTGACCGGGAAAAGGTGGTAATGGCTCTGGTACAAAAACAGATTTCTACGATTTGTGAAACGGGGTCTTGCTTCACTTCAGAATCTATTCATTATTGACTGAGAACTGATTTCTAGATATTGTTTGTCACTGTTTCTATAACGGGGTTGTTTTACAAACGGCGGGTCAAGGTGCAGACCTCTGGCAATTTCCATAAAGCCCGTCAACCTTCTCTTCTTAAACATTAAGGGCAATAAGTCCATACAGTAATTTCACTGTTAACCATCATGAAATTTTAACCTGCATATTCATGATGAATTTTAATATTAGCCTATGTTTGAAACGTGAAAAGAAGTAAAACATAAAATTATCTTGTAACTGCTATTTTTCGGTGTACTTCACGTACACTTGTGGATAGATGACGCTTCTTCTTTACAGACGGAACAGAAGTTCTGTTTCTCTGAGCCCCGTGCACCCGGTCAGCCATCACAGTTAATTTCCTCTGCATTATCAGACTGAATCGCCATTAGTCCATGCATGCCCGTACACGAGGGGGCAGAGCCTGAGGCGTCCCCTAGAAAAAACATTGTCAACTAGGAAATTAAAAATAAAAAATTACTTTTGATTCAGTGCATTGAAGCATATCTCGGCCCTTAAAAATATCTTCGCCTCCCCCTCCCTTGAACTTAACCCATCCCTTAAGTTCCTGTCTGGCCACCGGGACCTGACAGTGGGACAAAAATAAAGCACATCATTTGTAAATTTGATCAAAAGGTGCTTTTTGCTTTCTGTTTAAGGTGCGCATCTAAATCTAATGCCATTTGAACATAGTAAAATCCTTCATTCTAATGTTCATAGCTCTGCAAAATTCCATGACTTTTGCAGCGCTTCGCCTTCAGTGCAGGCCTGTAGCCAAACAAGGTACTGAAGGGGGCGAGGTGGCTTCCAGGTGTGGGGGGGAGGCAGTGAAATAGTTTTTTTTTCAGGGGCGAGATGTGTAAAAATGTGTTGAGGCAATGGTAACTTGAAATTTTCTGCAGGGTGGATTTTTGCTTGGCTCCAGCCTTGTTGTAGCTCCAGATCATTTACAACTAACTGCAGATAAAATGGGGATAGCCAAGGGCGGTTCTAGGAAAATAATTTTGTGAACTATAACAGGTGACATATATCTTAGCGGAACGCCACCATTTGACACGCAGCGCAACAAGTAAACTTTTGCCAAAATGCCTACCGGATTACCTAAAATGGCACTTTCCATTCCTTTTTAGTTGTATGTAATATTTTTATGTTTGTGATGCCATTGTTTAGGAAATGTCCCATCTTTCAGATTTACCAAGTAATTACCCCCATCCAAACATAAACCAAAGCCTTCATGACATTAACCTCATTCAATTTTTTTGGCTAAGTCACAGGGGTTAGGTCATCAGTTTAGGGATAGGTTAAGTGGCCATACCGTATGAGTGTATATTTGCTTATTTTAAGTCTGACGATGACCTTTTCTCCCTAGAAACATATAGGTAGACCACTGGATGATAATCAAGTTGTCACTTAGTGAAATCATAAGGTACTTTAAGTCACCAATTTGCAAATGGTAGCCGGCTTTTGTGACAAGAAAATAGTCACAATATTGAGATGCAATGTGATGTTACAATACTGTTTATCTTGTGTATTTTTTCTCATATACGTAACTCACTATACTAAGCGTTTACTTCTCATTCAAGTTACAATTCTTCAATGACAAAGACAGATAAGAAACTATAAGAAAAAACCTTTTGTTTGAGCTATCTGTATTTTGTTATCTTTTGTTTAATAATTCTATCTGAATACTTACATTTCTGACAATGGGCAAGCCATACAAAAATAAAGAAAGCTCTCATAACAGAAATGACAATGAAACCTCAACAGGATTTCTAACAGACAGACAACATAATACACTGCAAAATGATTGTTCTACCTAGTCTTGGCATGCAGGGTTGTTACTGAGGAAGCATATCACAATGACAACATTTAATGGATTTCTTTAAAGTGAAAATTGTGATGATATCCAGGAATGTACCCATTGCAGGCAGTCATTCACCTTCAGCCTCCAAACCCCTCCCCCCCCCGGCCCCACCCCATACAAAAAGGTGTAAATCCTGCATGACACTTTATTCCATTTGGCAAAGTTTAAAGCACAATACCTTCCCTCCTTAGATGCCTCCCAATGAGGGGTATCAATGTGCCTGGCACGCAGAATACCCCTGGACACATCCGTGGATATCAGTGAAGAATAAAACACCATGACTGACTAGTTTGGAAGAGGATGTCTGGAATATGATTGGTTGTAAGTAAAGAAAGGCATGATGGGAACTTCTCTGATAGTGTAAAAGATGAGAGGGCATGAAATAGCAAACAGAGATGAGTTTTAAAGGCTTCCTGTTTCTCACTGATTGTTACTTTCTTAAAACTTTCTCAAGAGAGGACCAAAGTTGAAACCCCTAAAGCCAGGGTTTTAAGCAAAGCATATTTTGATATGTGACAGAGTAACTTAATGCAGTATTTTGGTGAAATGTCCATTCAGTGCTGACATGTAGTTCTCCAGACATCAGCAATACAGATACCACATTAGTGACCTAAAGTGAGTTTGAAAAAATCAGGGGTTATATCATCCCCTCACAGTGATGCGCAGGGCCTTTTTTTTTTGTTTTTTTGTTGTTTTTTCAATCTGTTGTTTTGACCTTTAATTTAAATTCCATGGGAAATTTGAAGTTTGAGGAATTCCCATCCCCTGCCTCTAGGGCATTCTCATCTGATAATGTGAGATTATAACGGAGACAAACTGGTTTTAAAATTTAAAGAAAAACAAAAGAAAGCTCATTAATGCCAGGTTATGATGTCACTGTGTGCTTGCTTCAAGTTGACATGGGGTGGAAAATATGACACTTCATCTGCTAATATCTTGAGACCCACACATCGGATTTCAATGCAAATTTCACCAGAAACTTCAAAGTGAGTATCTCTCTAACATATCGCAATGTGATCGAAGCCTGAAAACTTATAAGACCAATTCTGGTGATGGAAATGATATCATTGACATCTAAATGCCCAAGAGCTAAAAAGGCACCTTTCAGGGGAACTTCTATGCCTCCAGTTTTGATTTCTTTGTTTTGGTGAATCTCATCATCATGCCCTTGGCATCCCAACCTCAGGCAACAGCTGCCTCATTTAAGCTGTCAGGGCCCCAGCCATGTGTTAATGGTATATAAATGCAGTGCTAAATTAATGGTGTAATTGTAATGTTTACAGCAACAAAGCATGGCAGCTATGCTGCAGCTTTGCTGAGGCAGCTGCAGCTTTGCTATTTTGTCACCGAGCTTAACTATCCCACCACCTACCCTTTCCAAACTAGATCCAATGTGAGTAAAGCTGTTTTGCTATCTTATCTAAACTTTCCTACAAAGTATACCACTAAAATTTTCAAACAATTTTCACCTGCCTTTTTAATTCCTACTAATTACACCATGGACAATGTTCATAATTTTAACTTGTATTCACAATCCTGTATATTGCACATAAACAGCATCCAGTATGAAAACACTGCTCCCAAAAAAGGGACAGACAAATGCACTTTTTTCAGACGGTGAGCTACCAACTTGTAGTGATTACATACTCATAATGACATACATTTGTCTGTACTTCAACTAGTGAGTTTGTACTCATACTGGTGAGAATGAATTTGAAGTCACACTTGTACTCACAGAGAAAGTTGGGCATTAATTCTGACGTTAAATTTGGTACTTGTACTCCTTAAACAGATGCATACTCATACTTGCAACCAGAGATGCTTAACTCATGCTAAAAACTTTGTGCTCAAACCACAAGTTGCTGTTAATTTGTAGACTTAATTCACCTACATCAAAAAGTTCCCACCTTGGAGTAACGCAAAAGGTGCCATTGCAAACACAAATACCACATGACCCAGAAATAAAAGTAGGCAGTGTCCAGCTCATACAATATAATGTGTATACACAAAATACACGTGCACAGGTGTAGCATGCATGACCCTTACAAGCTCTCTGCATCAGTGTTGCATTAGGCAGCAGGTCTCAATAATCCCGCAAGTTTGAAAATGGCGGGCAGGAATTTCCTGCACATGTTGGGAAAAAGTTGACTTTTTATGCTGCAACTTTCAAGATCCCCCCAAATATTTTGGAAGGGGGGACTTGCCTCCAAAAAATTTTGCATCTCATGTTTCTCCAACAAAGGGATGTGAACAAAATATGAAATAGTGTGACATGTGTCTAAATTAAACATGGAACTGTACCCAGTATTTATTTTTCACTGCCTTCCATTTTCATTTCATTTTGCAGCTTTGAAACTCTTTACTGAATCAGTCACGACTTTGAGAACAAGCTTATTCAAAGTTTACCCACTAACATGGCAACTTTTCATGTTTTTCAGATTTCAAATCTGTATTACTTATAGGCTCATCTTCATGCCAAATTTCATCAGTGTGGTACATAAAAAATTTGTTGTTAGTTTAATGAAAATCATCCTATCTCATACAACTTTTGCAAAATAACTTCACAGGTTACAAGCCCTACAGTTTTAGACTATTGTTCTTACACAGGGTTCGTACACATTTTTTCAAACAAAATTCAAGGAGTTTTCAAGGAGTTTTCCAGCACTAAATCTGCATTTTCAAGGACTAAAAATATGACTGAAAATTTATTACTTCTAGTATAATGTTACACATTTCTATGCCTTCTATGATCTTTGTCATATGAATCGGTAAAAATTTGTCGGTGCGGATTTTGTACATCATATTCAACACTTGGGAGAATATATTTTTTCAGTTTGAACAACAAAAAACGAAATAAAATGAAAAACGTGGGGTTTTTGTGGGTCAAGTACTAATAGTTATTTTTCAAGGAGTGCTGAAGGACTTTTCAAGGAGATTTCTCAAAATATCTGAAATTCCAGGACTTTCAAGGACCTGGAAAAACTAAAATGAAATTCCAGGACTTTCCAGGATTTCAAGGAGGCATGCGAACCCTGTCTTACAGCACATTGGTTACAGACCATATGCATATGATGCCACACAACAGAAAGTGCACAGCCCAGTGGAGGTAAGCGCATATCGTTGCAGTTTACAGTAACAAATACAGACAGCTGATTTGTGCACCTGTTGGTTATGCCTAAAAGTCCACTACACACATGTGCAAAGTCCATGCTGTGAGTGCAGTGTGTTTGATTGTTTACCATCCAAAATGACGTTGAGTGACGTCAATGCATGAGGTCTATACAACCCACTGGTCCTGCAACCAATAGAGTTTTCTTTGTAAGTATGTTCTACAACTGCATATTTCAACCAGTGGGCCCCAGAGCACCATGTGGTGGGCCAAAAAGTCTAGTCTAGATGTAGATAGTTGTTATTTCTATCATTAGGTTTTACTATAGCTTACTTCATCTGAAACAGATGGGATTTTTGTAGTGAACTTTTTTAGTATCGAAACATGCCTTATAAGGTTAAGTTATAAAAGTAAGTCAAACTTTTTTCAATCATTTTTAAGTTATTGAAGAAAAGTGGTCCTCAGGGAAAAAGTGGGCCTTGAGTTACAAAAGGTTGAGAAACCTTGCTCTGTGTGACTGACTGGCTGTTTTACTCTAGAAGCAATGTCCTGTAGGCCCACTGGACTGTAAACCTACACGGCAATCCCCATCTCAGGTTTCACATGAGCCATACTGATAATTAAGTTTACAATTTGAGAAACTGAAAAGTGGATTTCCAAGCTTTTCAACAACTTTCTAGGCCATATCTGAATCTAGAAATAAGTGAAACTGAAGTCAGCATACGACTTGAATTAGCAACATGCAGTCAAAATCATCATAATATCTTTGTGTTACAATGTTACAAGAAGCCTTCCCAAGTGACTGAGTGATAAAGAAGTCTTCTACAAAAACATCACATTTGGGAGGGAACACAACATTTTCTTCAAACCGCTTCTGTCATAATCTCTTGCAATTTCCTTATCTGTTCATTGTGGGCCTTCTGATCAAATCCAGGGGAGCTCCGATGTAAGAGGGTGATTATATTACGATAATCAAATTCTTTAAATGCAGCACCTTGCTCTACAATGCTGTTGATTATTTCCTGTTAGAGAGAAAAAAAGCAGTCTATTTATGTTTATCTCTCCACTTAGTTTTTCTACTTACATTACATCAGTAAAAATTCCATATTCCAGTTAAAAGCCGGCAATCCACCCAAAATTGTCTTCCTGTACAACCTTGGGTCTCAATGCAGAGTTAAGAATATTTTTTCACCACTACGATGTGATGAAGCAAATTCATCTCTAGATATTTTTACACCAATTCTTCCTGAAGCATGGCAACAAAGCACCGCAAGCTTCTCTTTAGGGAACAAGATCACATGACAACCTTGATGTATGACCTGACAATCCATAGAATGCAAAAAGTTAGTGCTCCAAGGGAGGCCAAGCTTTAAGAAAGAAATGTTACTTTCACCTTCAAGGAGTAAATCTCGTCATGGACACCTCTTCAAAGTAATAATCACTATGGTTTTACTGTATCGGCTAAAAAGGACTAATATAAAAGCTTACATCAACATTCTTGTACATGAGCTCGTAATATTGTCTAGTTTGATCCAGATCTGTCTCTCTGGCCATGGTAATGTTCGTTAAACACTGTTGAAGAATGAAGATATTACGGCACCTGTCACAGAAAAAAAGTAAAACAGATTAGTGTCTGTTGAAAAAAATTCAAGAATAAGATTAGTACTCTGAATTTCCTAGTAACATTACCACAAAGCACATTAAAGGACAACAGTCCCCTTACTTAAAGAAGTACATCCTGGTATCCTAATTTATGACTGGCCTGTTCAAAAATGTGACAATACTTCTGTTAATAACTTATCATATTCATGCAAAATAACTCCTTTGTTTAGCTTTATTATGCAATCATAATGGTCTGTACTATTATGAAAGATATTTGTGGGGTAATATGTGAAGGTTTGTCAAGTTTAAAAGATGCTTCAAATCGAGTTGAAAGTGACTGCCTATATTTCAAATATTTATACTCACAGTAACACTTCAAAAGAAGCCAAACTTCTTAAATATGACAAGGCATTAACATGTTACTAAAACTGCTGAACAAAGTGAGTCCACACACATTTAATACAATGTCAAATCTACCTACAGATGTCACTAGCCTACACTCTGCTGTTTTGGTCTTTTGGTATTTTGCTCCAATTCAGCAAGCCTTTAAAGATTATTACAAAGTACATAAATTTACTCCACTGAACACCCCATATCTAACAAATGCCCCCTTAAAATTTTTCATACCCACTCCTTAATAAACAAATCTATTCCCATGAGAGTTTTGGCTCCTCTGGACAGTGTTTGAATGACAAAACAACATTATCCTACTATTTAAATGTTTAGGACATTAAATGTAAATGAACATCCATAGACTACAAGCTCCATGATGTGAATTTACTTTTAGGGGCCAATCCATTTATACAGTACTTCAAGGCTATCATATGGCAAGAATTTAAAATGACAATTAAACCCTTATAAATGTCCCCCTCCCCCTCCTTTTTGGAAATTTCAGGACCCGAGGTGGCTGATAGAGAAATACGGAAATATCACTTTTCACTGGAGGAATGGCAATATACTCATAACAGCTTAGAGCCAAGTTTGCTTTATAAACCTTTCATACTTCAGTTTGAACTACAATTTTAAAACATCTCAAGGAAAATATGAATAAGTACAATTTATGCATGTATTTTTTCTTCCACTCACATTTTCTTGATTCCATTTTCATTTATCCTCTTAATATGCTGGGTGCTGTTAATAAGCAAGTATGATATGAGGTGGCCTAAACCTTCAAAAATATACCTGAAACAAAAATAGACAAAATATTCAAAACTTGGTAGAATTGTATTTCTAGGATAGAGGGAAAACAGTATATCTCATTAGGTGTAAGAAAACAACCAATAAATACTAACTATGAGATAATCAGAGGGGGTGGGATTATGGGATGAGGGATCAACATCCTTCCTAACTTGCCCCTCCACAATTTTAGTTTTAGTACATAATTAATACTAAATTAATGATTTTATGATGATTGCTTGGCTTGTAAAAATAACATTTTAGTTTACCCAACACTTGTACTGCCCATGCAGTCCCCCAAACCTATCCCCAAACCTATCCCCACCCCTGATCCCCACCTCTGATCCCCAGTTTTTGGTGCTAGTGCATCAACTGTTACCTGGTAACACTTACTTGAATTTGATTGGTTGTAGGCTTGAATGAAGAGCTTCTTCTAAGCCATTCAGATCCTTGCTAAGAGTCAGTACATTCTGGTCAGGCTCTACATCATCTACTCTGATATGAAAATTGGACTGTTGTGAAAAATAAAAAAAAGGAATTTATTAAAAGTCTCTTTGAACTTTAATTTTACATAAATTGAGATTAGATCAGGAAACTGTGTGGTACCTACCCTAAAGCTTTGCAAATATTTTACAAATACAAAAATATCATGGCAATCAAAATTTTCTACATGAGTGCATTTCTTTTCTGTAACCATATTTTCAACTAAAAGCAAAATATTATGCTTCAGATTAACTTTAAATATTTACTGGATTTTCAATAAATATTGCAGTTATTAGTAACTGCTGTTGAAGGCATGACTTACAAACCTCATTATTATGCAATTCCTTTTTTGTTCCATATTTGTTGCGTGATTAACACCTGTCCACATCATCAAACATGTATCCATTGTTTTGCAAATATCAGGAACAAATAGAACAAATGATTTACTAATCTCTACGACACAATATTTTTCATATGTCTTGAGATCCATTATTTTCATATGATTGTGTCCAACTGAACCATAATGTATGTGTATCAGATTGCAGCAAGTTCTGCAAGGAATTACAGAACTTAAGTTAGTACGCACTAGCAACAGTTGAACACTACATGCAATGATTACACTGTTCACAACAGCAACTTAATTAACTGTACCATAATGTAACAAACCCTCATCAGCTTGCATCATATGAAACACTTTTTACATGTCTCTGTGAGAGCAAATTTTCTCTGCATTTATTTTAAAGCTACTTTTCAGTTGTGGTATGAACTTCTCTGGAAAATCTCAAATACACTTCTTTCTAAAAAAATATAAAGCTTATTAGGTGGTTTGCACTACAAGCAGTGACTAACCTGTTTGGTAACTGGCAAGAGGTAAAAGAAGCAATGAAGCCGGACTTCAAGGTGAAGAACTAAGAGGCAAGTATCGGACAGGTTCTGGAAATCTTTTGCAAGGGAAATGAGATCATGAAGAAGACTTGGGTGTACAGGAGGAATGTCCTGAGAAAAAAAAATATTATATTAGCTTCATATTAAAGAAAGCTTTCACATCTGCTGGAAAAAGCTCAATCTGAATGAGGAGGTAGAATGTACTTTGTTCACCTTACTACACTAATTCCTTCAGTGTCATACTATCAGTTGTCTGTAAACTTGCACCTCTAACAGTCTATCATTACTAATTTAAACTGATGGTGAAAGTTGACTTTGAAATTCTTTCATATTTTTGAAGTGTTTTCTGCTATTAGGTATATTATCAGTTAAGTCGGTGGTTCTTGTGCTTTGAGTTCTGTGCTACATAGGCCATTCAGAAACAAACACTGATAGGCAAAAAGGTTAACAGTAGCTCACGAGTACTATGGAGAAAAGTCTTGCTAAAAATACAGATTGACAGAAATGTCTTATGGGAAATGTCTTCAGATTTGATGACATGAAAACATGTTTTCTGTCAAATGCAGTATGTTTTCAGGCCTAACACCAACCCCTTCCAATGGGGAGGGTTGCTTTTCTGTTTGAATGAAACTTGCTGCAAAATTTGAAACACTTCAATAACTTCATTATGAACTAGGGTGTTGTCTGAGAGGATGTTTCTTTAATTTCTTTTTTTCTTTTTTTTTGGGGGAGTAATAAAGGATGCTTTCATGCTAACTGGTGCAGCATTTTGAAAACTTTGTAAGTATATTTATGTCCAAGAGTTGGTCTGAGCAGAACCCTCTATGGAGGTAGAGACCCCTACCCCCTCTAGTTACAAACCTGCCTTCTCTGTGTGTTTTACACATTTATGCATTATGTTTAAATTCTTTAAAGTGTCACACAAATGTAACAGTGTTCATACCAAGGTGTTCCACAGAACATATAGGATGCATAACATTACAAAGTATCAACTATCCCCTCTCCCCTAACCTTGACACATGTGACTTCCTGACTTAAAAGTATATCATATCAACCTACCAATGGTTGGCTTCCTGGCAAAGTAAGGGTATTGAAGCCTTGGCTTGGCAGCTGTCCAGCAAAGGTACGGATCCTCCCTGCGAACCACTCCTGTGTTGGTAAAAACAACCATTTTAGCAGATAGAAGAAATATACATCATAGAAACTACACATGTACAACTGTCACCAAAAATTTTCTCAATTAGATAGATTTGCTGGTGTAAAACTTTATCAAATATTTCCATCACATACTAATCTTGCTGTATGAAAATACTATCATTTATAAACTTACTTTTTTCAACTGTCCATGTTCAGTGAATCTGTGCCACTACACTAGAGAAACATGCCAGAGAAGTGATAACTTACCAAACTCTCCTGTAAGTGATCCAGCAGTTTCAACGAACTGACTTCTAAAAGAACTTCATGCTTTTGCGGAGGTTTCTCTCCCAGGTTTGTAATAAGTAACTCTGATTCCTGTAAAAAAGGACACCCATGGTTGAATATATTGAGAATGTTAAAATTTGCATCATTATTAACTACAAAACTCTAATTAATGAAGCTTTTCATTTACCTACTGTGCACTGTCACACATTCAGCCATGGTGTTGAATTCGTATGCTAAATTCATTGTTTTCTTTTGCACCAGTTCACAGACCTGTGCCCCCTCAAAATTACCTTACTGCTCCACAAACAACCTGGAGCCAGATTCAAATACTCAACTTAAACTCAAAAGTTTCATAAATAAAACTTAACCCAGAATATGTTTCTAAGGTGATATTCACAAAGCAAAAGTGCCTACATATTCCCACAAATTTACACAAACTTTTCAGTAGTCAGTAACAAAAGTCACAGCAATTCTGAAGCACATGGTGTGTAGTTGCTTAAGGCATATAATGGAAGCAAAGACCACTAGCATGTCATTTCAATGAGAATACTCAATGGAACTGGCTGATGCTGGCTCATATGTACTTCTTGCAATTAATTATGTTGTGCATTTTTACAAGTAAGCTTTGTGAATTGTACTAAGCAGTTCATAAATAGTTTACATGTGCAAAATCATGTCATTTTTTGTGAATCCAGCTCCAGGTGCCCAACTCCTCCAAAACCACCAAATGATCCCTTCCCTGCACATAATACCCAGAGACACAAGATTTACTTTTGTGGCTGTCTACCAAGTGTTTTGGGTTGAGGGCCACTTTTACTTGAGTTTTTTAAATAAGCTTGTTTTCTTATGAAAATTTCGGGTTCCTTGAATCTTCCCAAGGTGACTTAAGTCCATGTCACAGGCTGCAAATGGCCCTGGGGCTACCACTTGAGAACCTAAGGTCTAAACTCTCTCATCCTAACCTAGTCTACTCTGCTGGCTGTATGATCCTTCCTAAAATCAGTGAGATTTGTTGGTATGTTGAGGCAGGAGCAAGTCACAAAACTAGGACTGCTGTGTAGAGTAATCCTGACCTTACCTTCTCATTCCTTTCCCGAACTACTTCCATGGTATCTGGGGTGTTGTCTGTGGTCTCCCTACCAGCACGCCGGTGTTCCTGGAGGTTCTTCCAGTTTGGTAGAAGTCTCAGGCACTGATTGATCCCATCGTCCTTTACCCAGCTGGCACTGATGATGCAACGATCTTCAGGTTCAGGCTGCACCACACCTGAAAATACAGTGAGGACTGATTAGGTCTTACAGTCCTTAATGTCGGGATATCATCTTCATAAAGGGCTATTAAATCTCTAACATAAAATTGTATGAGAAATACACACCAAAGTAGCTGGTGTTTTTTAGTTTGTATGTTTCGAATCTTACATGAGAGGATGTGAAGCTGGAGGAATGACATGTAAACACTCATGACCATGATACAACAAGTCCTATCTATGCTAGAGTGAATCAAGGTAATGACACTTAAAGCAATAAAGTTTGACAATCATGACCTTCAGGGCTCCATTCCTAACTGGGTCATATTAAGGTGTGTTTAACATCCCACAAAAAATTATGGCTTTCATTCCTAACAGGTCCTTCTTAATTGAAGGAAAGATTCCACATGAGGAACAGAATATTGAACTGGAAAGCCACCCACAGTGATTTTGTAATCCATAAACCTTCAAGGGTTACTCCAACATTTGTAGTCACTAAATATCATAATCCAACAGCCCTCAAGGCCTGTCAAAAAAATTATTTTAAATCTTCCACAAAACAAAATGACCTTTAAAACACAAAACATTTTATTTTACAAGTTATCCTTTCAAACAGTAATGATTTGATTGTCCTACCAATGCTGCTGACCAACTGAATTTCTGTTCAAGCAAGAATGACCAGAGTGATGTCTTACCTTGGTACATTGCCATACAGTTGTCCTTGTACTCTTTTAATATTTTGACAACCATGTTCAGTAGTTGGTCAGAGTAAGCAGGGAGGGCTGATATTAATTGTTTCAAGGATCCCACAGCTTTGTCCACTCTGGCTGCAGAGACCAGTATGGGACAAGGAGCACCAAGGGTCTTTTGGGTTACTCCGTCTACCAAGTTTTGCATGTTTTCACCATCTAGGAGGGATAGGTAAAAGAAGGTTAATGGTTCACATATCTTTCTTACTTTCTACTACTCCACAGGTGAAAAGAAACAAGAGGATGGGGGAATGGGTACCTGGTAGAAACAAGGGAAAAGGGGAGCAGCATTGTAGGACATGGAACTCATAATTGTTCTCATCATCAGAACATGAAATAATCATCTTCTGCTAAACACTACAGCTTTATCCACACTGACTGAAGAGTTAGTTAGTTAGATGGGGGTTTAATGACACACCAACACGAATGTGTTATATAGTGTCACTGACTGAAGAGACCAATCAGAATGGCACAACACACACAAAGGATCTTCTGCATGGCCCCACCTGCCTGCTTTTGCATTATTTTACGACCAGAAAGACAAAAGTCAATGTCACATAGAAGTGCAAATATCTTTACACTGCTTTAAGAGTTGAAACGGCAGGAAAGAGTAAAAAGTGATGGTGAATAAGAAGGATGTCTGGAGCAAAACTGAGAGGGATGGGGGTAGCAGTCAGGTGGGACAAGCCTTTTCTTTGGTGTTTTTGGCACAAAATAGGCAATACTGATCTTCAATTCTTGTTCCTCCATAACTGCAAGTCAAAACTCACAAACACAGCTTTAAGAAAGTTTTTCGTCTGGAAATAAAAAACTATACATAATTTGGAGAAATAATTTTGTTCCACTTTTGTCATTACCTTTTGTTGCCTTTTTCAAATCAATGTCAATCTCAGCCATAAGGTGTCTCAAGAAGATATCTTTAATGAAATCACTGACAAAATCATGTAAGGTGCAATGTTGGCTGTAGATGAGAAAAGACAGAAATGTCAAATGAATCACTCTGTAACATGAAATTACTGGGAATATTCTTTCTATCTTCACATTAATTTACTACTTTATGTCTTTGACTGAACAATGTATGGTGTATGTAGCTTAAACAAAACCACCTGGAACAGAAGAATTTGCTCCTGTTTAAACTTGATAAGGCACATCTTGTAGCCTTAACTTAAGAAACTAACTATAAGAAAGCATACTGTCACACAAACTGAAGAAATGCAATGGGTTTGGTGTTACTTTAAGTCATATGGCTAAAAATTCAACAGTTAAGCTAAAATTTGAGTTTTTGTAAACATTAAGACAATTTCCAATCTTTTTGCACTCAATATATCAAGCTTCCTGTTTGGCCGTTTCACCTAGAAACCAAAACAGACAGTTTACCTAGAGTAAAGATGTCAGCCCTAATCCTTTAGCCACAGCTGGATTAACTAGAACCCAGGCCACAAGGCCGAGTGTCATCAGGGCCCCCAACCCTGGACTGACCATCCCATGATAATAGCCTTAATTACCATAAGCCATGCAGGGGGCCTAATTCTGGCATTCATGTCCCCTATGCTTAGCCCACTCAGCCTGACAGCTAACTTGCCACTACCAGTAGCATTTTAAGAAAATGTCCTTCGTAAAGATGACCTGTCACTTACCCCTCTGGAAGAGTCATAGAGAACTCGATATCTTTAATGAATTTGTTAAGAGGCTTAAAGATGACAGTGATGTTGTGAATGCTTGGTTTACACAACATTTGTTCCTCTCCTTCATCCTCTGTTTGTAATTTGCCTCCCTGGGGGTAAGGGAACAGAGCAGATGTTATCATTATGACAAAATATTTGTCTTACGTTGGTATTTTCTATGCTGATATTATCAACCGACTCCTGAAAGTACTACATTACTGTCTTGGGACATCCATATGATCACATTTATCACCTCAACAAGGATAAAATAGATGGGAAAGCAATTTTATATGCAGGAATGCTACATTTTGACTGGTTGAGATACATTAGGTCTGAGGAAATCACAAAACCATGCTCTTCCTATCCCAACACCAGCCTTTCAGATAATCATACTGAATTGTAGCATTTTTAGCTAAGCAAAAAATTGCACTTATCTGAGTGCTGCCCCACCAGTTGCACCAATCACTCATCTTTGTATTTGTGGGCATAAAAGCTCCTCCCACAAACAAGTTGTACTTCTGAAGAAACATTCCTCTATTTTGTAAAACAACTTAATGATTTTCATTCATCTTTCTATGAATGGAACACTTATGAAATCTTGCAATGATGAGATACCCCTTGCACTGTACATTGATACTGAATACAAACTGAACATTCAGACTTGTGTCACTCAGGAGTCTTCTTCATTTTTTCATATCCAGCAATGCCAAAGATCTCAATAAAAATTAGCTTTCTCGCTCACTGAAATCAGTAATACAGGCATACCACAGTTTAATATCAAGTTACAAAAAGTTACCTGAGACGTTATGTTTCCAACATCTTATCCACACATCAATATCTTGCTAATCCAATCTTATTTTCCAATTAAAGGCCTCACACAAGGACACATTTGACATTGAAATAAACTGTGATGAGCATATGAGGATCACTCCTCAAAATTGTTTTGGATTTTTCTCGAAGTAGAAAAGATTTAACTCACTTCACCATAAAATTCCTGTTTCTGTTCCCTCATGTAGTTGGTCATACTGATGGCATGGGATGACATTTCAAATTGAAAGAGAGGCATCTTGTGAGTGCGGACTGGTTTTCTTCTACTCATGTACATGCCAAGATCACTGTTGACAGACGAAAATAATCTTTGAATTTACATTTTTTTTTAGCAAAGACTCAGTGTAGGAGAATTTTCAGTTCTACTGAAGGCTACACAAACCCCAATGTAACTATGCCTTTTCTTTTTTCATTGATGTTCAGAAAATCTAGGACAGCATTCCTACTTTTCTTGAATGGTATAGATATCCCCCTTGTTTGTAAAACTCTGTAGCTTTTCTTAGAGTGTGATTTTTAACTATAAGCACCTCAACAGCATCCAGGTTATACGGTTTTCGAAGGAAGGTGGGGGGGGGGTGAAAAAAAAACACAAAAAGAAAGATTGCAGCAAACCTGGTAAGGCCATTTCAAATGAACTGTTGATGAGAAGTGAATTTAATTGAGTCAGATAAACATCACTTCTTCCTATTAAAAGTGCCTTGGTGTGCATGTGGCATTTATCCAGTATTACAAATGAAGTGCAGTTTAATGGTTGCTTTCACTCCAAGGGTACAACATCAAAGTTAAATAAATTTGTTATGTTTTCCTTGCCCATGACAACCTTGTTACAAGTAAGCTTAGATACAGGATAGGAATTAAACTCTCTCAGCTGGACCTGATTTTCATGGGCAGCAGAAAAGGATTGGTCCTGCACTAAAGTTAGCACTCAATAAAAGCAAACATTTAATATAGTCACACATCTTATTTCAACTTCACAAGCTTGTCTAATTGTTACATATCTCTGAAAATGTCTAGAAATATTCTGTATTTGAACATCTAACAATTCCACTGGTTTTATAGTAAAATCTTAAAAACCCTTAAAATTACTGCACACTATGAGAAGACTAAAATATTCTCTGGACTGAAAATATTTTCTACATTTTTTCAAACTGTCCCTTTATATAAATAAGACTTAAGCCTACTCAAAACCTGTCTATCTGCACCAACTGTTGACTCAATATTCAGCCTGCCGTCAAGGTTGCAAGACTTCAACTAATGTTTGGCATGTTACTAACAATAAGTGGGGTAGGAGGTTTTCATGTTTGCTGCAGCCAAAATCTGGAACAATTTCCCTTTCCTATTCATTCCACAACTTCTCTGCAGAGTTTCAAAACATAACTAACAACCCACCTCTTTCAGACATTTCATCTTTATGGATGGGACTGTGGCAGCACCATCAGCATCATCTGACAGACACCAGTGCTATATAAAATTGCCACTATCATTATATGCTTGAATACTAAAACACTCACCTAGCACTGACTTCACCAAAGGCTGTTTCAGCTTGTTGGACTGAAGATGATGCATTCTTCATATCCAGGTACCCAGATAGGAGCACTTTCAGCTATAAAAGAGGTACACTATGCATTTACCTGTCAGATTCATGAGCTCAATTGGTAATGAATACACTTGAAGAATACTACAATTTGACAGGAGCAATAATTATGCAATAATATTCTGTTACATCAAAAATACTTTTTGAAATATTTGGCAATAGTCACTGGTAGGCAATGTTTTATTTGTGCTAATGATTCACAACTGTTTAAACATCAAACTACAATTTGGTTATAAGGATAAAACATTGCAATTTTTATTTTGGGGGTTATTACCCTGCTGCAATATTTTCCCTTACAGGGTAACTTTAATATTCAATCAAAGCTGTGATAAAACACAATAGAATCTCTTTTGGGCAGTGTGGAACTACAGTTGACAAAGCAAGTTAAGGCTTATCTTACAATAATTAAATGGATTAGAGGTCGTCATGGGACACTGCAACAAACCAAACTATCTACCACACCATTAGGCGAGGATGGGTGAAGCCGCGGTCACACTACAACGAATTCGGATCGGATTCCGATCTGATTTTTGTGAGTTTTTATTACAACCTTCTCCATTTCGGGTCGAAAAGAACCCAAAATTTGCCAATCTGTGTTATTATATGATTTTTATCACAGGACTACGAAAATTAAATTTATACGAATTACTTCGTGACGTCACATCGACAAACAGCTTTTAACGGACTACGCGTGTCCGATAAAAGCTGTTTGTTGGTGTGACGTCACGAAAAATCAGTTAACATTTTATTTTCATAGACCTCTGATGCAAATTATATATTTACACTGGTTGGCAAATTTTGGGTTCTTTATGACCAGAGATGGAGAGGATTTTAATTAAACCTCACAAAATCGGATCGGACTCCGATCCGAATTCATTGTAGTGTGACCGCGGCTTAAGAGCTTCACCACAAATTTGGTTCATTTCAGCTCCAAAAATATTCTTCATTCTATATTGTCTGGTAAATAGTTTACCTTGAGCATCATTAGTACTGACTGACTGAAAGGCCTATGGTTAGAGCAACTGCCTGTCAGGTGGGAGGATGAGGAACAAACCAGTTAAGTCATTTGAAAGATTGCAAGCTAGAAACTTGGTGCCTTATAGACCCTTTTCCAAATTGCAGTTACAAAGGATTGTGGGACAGAGTTTTAGTGCACGTCGTTTTTGTCAATGGCACTTTACTGTGGCTAAAAACGAAGCGCACTAAAACTCTATCCCACAATCCTTTGTAACTGCTATTTGGAAAAGAGTATGGCTTGGTGCTCAGCATAAGAGACTGGAACAGGGATAATAACATATTGTCTGGATTTTTCACCATGGAGTCCTCAACTGTATCTATGTTGTATGGTCTATAAGGGCTTGACAGTGTTAGGAACGAAAGAGATTGTGACAAATCTTTGTAAAGCCTTTTGAAACCCATTCAGGCTTGAGGAAATAGATCAATTCTGGATACTATTACTCAATGACAAATGAGAACATTCCTATTGTTAGTGTTCCCTTAATGAAAGAATAAGGGAAGGATGGGCAGGAGGTGGGTGCTATGGGCTTCATAAACACTCAAAATGTTTCAGTTCAGAAATGTGCTAAAATGATGTTTGTTTTAAGAAGAGCAACCACTTACAACATTTTGTATCTGACTCCACACATCTTCCATGGAATAAAAATCTGACTCAGATACACCCTGGAAAAGAAAAGGATTGAAATGAAAACCTCTCTTGGTTAAAGTCAGTAGTACTCACTTATGAACCCATAGTAACCGCTAAGCAAACAACCATGTACAGCATATTGTAAGTATCCAACTTAAACTCACTTAACTGATACCATTTAAACGGTATGCCACTAGTGGGCAATCTGAGTCTTACATGGTAGTTTAAAAGTCGTTCGTTAAACTTTCATTTGCAATAGCTGTTTCTTGAAACATCACGAGCAGCTAGCTCATTTATCCACCCCACAGCACTTTAATCAAGGGTACAACCCCCCACCCCCAACTGGGAAACCATGGTTTAATGGCAAAACTATGCCATGTAAGAGGTAGACAGAAGTACCCTGGCATGATGAACGCTATAAATGTTATACCTTTCTATGTTATTACTTTTACTGAAGTCAAACAGAAAGCTTACCGAAATTCTTTGAAGTGAACCCAAGGTGGTCATGTGAGCAGCTGCAATACACTGGAAGGTTTCAAAGAGCATGTCCAATAGCTCCTCTAAGAGTTTAGGTTGGTTCTGTAAGGTGATACTTTCACCTCTCTGTTTGGCACTAAGAATTAAAATGAGAAAAACAGTATCATGATGACATGAAGATAGGAAACATGGTGGACAGTTGGCTAATGCAACAGACTTGTGATCAAAGGATTTCTGCTTAAATTTCTGCCTAGATCAATACACTGCATCTCTTCGCCAAGGGTTAAATGGGCACCTAGGAGGTGACTCATAACTGTTGAAAAGACACTTGCCTCATTTGGGAAAGGCTATCATTGATGATATGTTCTTTGCCTTTGATTAGTATTCTCAAGATGTTGGTACCTTTTAGAAGCAAAATATTAACATCAATGATTTATACAATGTTACATAGCATATTAAAGCAGTCACCCCTATCTTACACAGAGACATCTGCTAAATTTTTCAAATTTTCTTTTAATTCCCTTACAAATATATTTCACATTTCACAGCATAAATATTGCATATTAAAGAATAACCAAGGAGTTATCTCAGATAATTTAAACAGTTCAGTTTATACAAAAATATTGTCACATCATAAAAAAGAACTAGAGCAGCAGCGCTGCTGTCGCTCATCCCTTCAAAGCAGAGTTTGAATTAGAAAAAAAAAGTTACATGTACTGTACCTGTGCATGTAACTTCAAACTTTTACCTGCAGAAATAAATTTTTGCATGGACCACTGAAGTATGACAATGAAAGATTAAAAAAACTCAGGCCTTACATTACCCGTTTCTTCCCTTTTTACAATAGCCTTGGCCTACAAGTATAGGAACAATCAGTGAGACAATGCATGCCACCTAGCAATGGCTATGCATGCAGGTTGATACCATCATTACATCTAGGGCCCCGAAAAAAAAAAACGGAACTTTGACAATTCTCTGCGGAATTTAGCAAAAAAATTATCCAGCTCAATATACATGTAACTTTTTGGTACAAAAGATGAGCTATTATTCTCCAAGACCATATCAAATGAAAGTCTGCATTTGTGAAAGAGATACACCGACATTTTACCATCTATAATGAGGGTAATTCACTCCTGAAATTATCAAAACCCATCAAAAATACGATCAAAAAAGGAGAAGCAAGTTATTGAAAACTGTCAAATTTTCTGGGTATAGGCTGCAATTTGCCTATGCAATAGTGTGTTTGCATAGGTTGCTCATACACAGCAGGCTTGAAAAGAAAATTTAGGAATTTGGCTATGCTTGAAATGGAATTTTACAGAATTTTAAAATTTAAAAACATATTTTTTGTTATTTTCCAAGTGGAAAATCTGTGGCGCTAACTTTAATACATTTCTCTTTAAACTACCATTAGGCCTAGGCCTACATGCATGCATGCAGGTAAGCAACTCAAAGTTGCATGCACTGACAAAAAGTTACATGCATTGGTGCACGTGTGCATGCATTATTTAGAACCCTGCTTTAAAGCGACCACCCGTTTGGGTCTGGTCTGCCAATACTAAACCTCACCTCCCTTCTGGAGGCGCAGTCTAAGACAAAGTACTATTCATCAACCTCCACTGCAACTAGTACTGCGGCCCCACTCAAAACTGGAGGCTCAGTGAACTTGGTCATTTTCCAAAACCATTAGCACAAAGTGTATGTTGACTCGTTCTCAAAATAACAATCTTGGGAGACCATATGGCCACTATGATTTCGCCTCCTAGTTTTGAAAAAGGTGTTTTTTTAACCGTAACAGGGTAATCTATAGCCATACTGTACTGAGAGAAGTTTGCTTGCTGTACACCACAAACTGAGCCAAATTTGGTCTTGAAATGAGGGATCATGCCACTCCAACTAAATTACAGCTGGTCTCAGAACGAATCAGTCTTACAGTTCACTCATGCCGCTAGAATTGAATAGGCTCATTTAGCCAAAGTTCCCCGGGAAAAAGGCCGTTTTCCCGGGTGAAAAATAAAGACTTCTTCAGTCGACCAGTGGCTAAATCCTCCTATTGAATTCTAGCCTCATGTAATACTGTTTGTCACTGCAGGTGTAGGCCTACTGTGTATTGGTGTAGCTAGGCTATTGTTAGGATTATGCCACAATGATATCATATCATTGTGCGCCACGCCAGTATGACAAAGTTTCACAATCACGCTGTATGCCAAAAAGTCTGGCGCACACTTTCATTTGCTACAAATCTGTCTAAAACTGTTGAACTTTCCTGTATGGGTATGAGCCTTAGCCTAAACACACCGACATGAATGTGTTGTATAGGTCCTACAGGCTAGGCCTATAGTGTCAACTAGGCCTACTGTAGATAAAGGGCCTAAAGTTTCCAAAACGGTTTCAAATACAGATCAAATATGGTGCAAGTCCTTCCCTTCAGTCGCTCTTATGACAGGTGGGAAATACCGTGGGCATAATTCTACAACCCCCACCTACAGGGGGCTAGCTAGGGTACCAAGCCTAAGCCTAGGCTAGTTCTCACATAGCCTAGTTCACACTTTGTTCCCTAACGGTAGTATGGGAGGCACCAAAGCAGCCTAAGATACGGAAGTTAGACTAGGCCTATGGACTAGACTAGCCTAGGCGTGACCGTATAATCCGCTCCTTCTACTCACTCTTTAGTGTAGAGTTTAGGAACGTGGTAATGCTGGACCCTGTTGAAGGGCTAGCCTAGGCCTATAGTCCTCAGTAAAGGACTGTGGTCGTTTGCCTAGCTATAGCAGGGAGCTATCGACGACCGGCTATACATGGGCTTTTACTGAGGACTAGCCTAGGCCTAACGTTAGGCCTAGCTAGTTCAAATTGAAACTTTTAGTAAGTAGGCCTAGGACTTCACTAACGTTACTTGCTGAATGTTATATAAACGTTCATATCGTGAAAGTAACCTGTGATACACAGTCTGCACTGCACTGCAGTAACTTGTTTACTACAGCTGTGAAACCGTAGTACGTGTCGTAACTTGTAAGTGCAAACCACGGACTTCTTATATTGAAGTCCGTGGTGCAAACATTATACTTCACTCAGTGCTTCCACACCCTAAATTCATTTTTCCTGAAATGAAATCTAAGATATTCTGAAATCAGCAGGCTATCGCCTACTATTAACACACTCCCTCCGAGTGTTTGCTTCTTTCGTACGGACCGGAATACGGCAAACAATACACGCAATGGGAGTCACAACTTTCAAAGGAATATTTTTTAGAAAATTCGTACATATCTCAAAACTGTCCCAACCAAACCTACCCAAAAGTACAAGCCGAATAGCCATCCCCAAATTAATCATTCACAAAAAGTTGTATTCAAATCTGTTCCACTTTTAAAGCAGTGAAACCTCTACAACAGAGAGACAGACACTTTCACCCCACAGTACCACATAAGCTCCACCCACACTTCGTGGGTTGAGCTAACAATACCTGAGTTAGCACAAAGTGTATTTTCATTTGCACTAGGATGACCAAATTTACCATTTACATAAGGGACATCTCACAAATTTTTACAAGGACTGTATTGGATTGGTCACATTGGTAACTCTACAAGACTCTGTGGTGTACAAAACTTTATTTTGTGTAACAACTGAGGTAAAACATATGTTATCTGCCACATCGTTCGGCAACCTCATGCAGAAACTAGGAATACTAACTGTTCCTTTTTCAATTGTTTCATTATACAACATTTTAAAAACTTTATGACACAAACAGCACTTACTTTTGAGCCACTTCTGATGTAGTTCTGTGAAGAATTGTTGTAAGTTCTCTTTGAATGGTTGATTTCAGAAACTGTTAATAATGAAAGAGCCATTAGAAGTTTCTCTCAAGTTCATTTGTTGACAATGTTTGGAAATCCTTTAAATACTCACTTTGAGGGATTACATGTATTTTGAAAATATGTTCCAAACACCACGTATGCAAGAAAATGATGAAGTTCACACCAAAATTTTGTGGACACCTCAAGATTTCATGCATATAAAGTGAAAAAAAGTATAAGTATCATTAAATATTACTTTCAAATGAGTGTGAATCTGGATGGAGCCTGACATGAATGGACTATCTCAGCTATATCTAATGATTAAATACCAGAGGAAAGTCTGTAAGGGTTCTCTGAAAGAGGCAAAGGAACCTAGACGCATTGCCACACTGGCATGACCTTTCATTTCTTTCTTTTCTTTTCAGAGAAATTCTGTTATCAGTCATCCTATGTTACATGTGAAGCATTAAATAGGATGGTGGGTCAATCTTCAAGATGCACAGTGTTAAGTTGTTGCCATATTAAACTTAGGCACTGTGTCAAAACTGCCAAGTTGCAACAGCTTCAACTGCAGTCATGCATTGTTACCATACACACTACAACATCAGTATTTCATTATTCCCTCAGTTGTAATGTGTGTACCAATAAAACATGGGTGCAGCCCCTGCAGCTATGCTGATGTAACTGCAGCCTGAGGTTTTGACATGAAGCCTTAATTAAGCCACCCCATCTCTGGACAGGTATCTTATCACTACACACCAACATGACTACTCAAAAATTTTACTCAGTATACTTATACACCCTGTAACTAGCTTTTTGTAATTCCAGTGTAAATGAAAATACTGGTTCATTTATCAATCATCACTGAACTGTGAATGACACCACCCCACTGCTGTCTTTGAACTACTGGGGTGTAGAACTATGAGAGTTTGGCAGAATGTCACAGCATCAACATTTTGTATTTCATTGCCAATCATTCTTGGCATAAATTCTACATACTTCAGTTCCATCAGGTATTCTTTTTAGCAGGGCCAGAGATTCCACCAATATTGCAATGAAGTGCTCCACATCTTGTTCTGGGTCTCCAGTTAGTTCTTCTGTAATCGGTTTGTTGATGTCATCAACTCCAGCACTCGTTTCAGGGATTTTAAAATTTCCTGAAATCAATTTTCCGAAGATAAACCTCTAAAACATTGACTGTGTAATATTAGCAACTGTTTTGCATGTTTTTTTGTCAAAATCTTGCAACAATAACAAGCTAAATAAATAAAATTGAAAGGTTGAAATGACAACACAAAAAAGGTGGCAGCCTTCCTACCCCTTCAAGTTGTGTTAATGGCTGCTTTATTGATATATATTTAGCCACAGATTTTACAACAGACTCTGAATGACACATGTAAGTGACCCTCCAAACTCTAACAGTTCTCAATGCCCCCTCCCCCTCCAAAAGAAGAAACAGGAAACATTTAACTGAGAAGAATGGAGACTTGCTACTCTTTGCCTTCTCCGAGCTATCTGCAGTGTGAACCAACCCAGTTTGAGGGAATTGTAAAGTTTTATTTCCTCATCTGCTGGCTACCTCAGTTTTTCATGTCCTTGTCGTAAGTAAAACAGTATGTAGAAGGTGGTTTTAAAAGTACAAATATGATCTATGGTTGCTTTCAGCAACCTCTATCCCAATAACATCCCTTTTGCCTGTCTGCTCTTCCAGAGGGTGAGTACTACTATAAGAACACAGTAAATCCAAGCAATTCATCAGAGTTAATTCACCTAAACAACGGTCACAGTAGGGTGAAAATTTTAGGTCACTGAGAATGTTTGGATGGTTCCTGCGACTTGTTTTTGTAGGATTCTTACCTGCCTCATGAACAGCACTATAATCTGCCCAAGCACACTCCTGACCTTTACAATACTCAGATGTCATGTTAATTTCATAACTATCAAAGGTCCTATTTGACAGTACTCTCTACATCAGTCCATGGCTGTATCAAACATGACTATTCCTTGTCCTCCTGCTCTGCTATCAGTCCCACTTATTGAGAGGGTGGAATGTCTTTTCCTTCAGGGATGGCTGGAAAGGACACTACCGATAGCTTGCCGGATAGTGGTGACCAAAGGTGTTCTATCATGTTGAGTTCTCACAGTCCAGGGCTGTACGTGGAAATGCAAAGTAAGTCTAGGTCCCTTCTCTTGAAAAGTTTTCACAGATATAGCTGAACGGTCCATGATTTTGGATTCCAATCTCACCCTCCATCTACCGACAAGACAACCATCATCTTCCCTGCTCCTACTATGCTTAAAATCTTATGCACATCGTTCACTTGGCTCTGAATATTCACTCTGCCAAATCTGGCAACATGGTTGAAAACACATGCTGGTCCAGTCCTTGGGAACTGTAACACTCACAACTCAACTGTCTTGTCATCTTCCGACTTGCTTTTCAAAATCATGTATCCAGATGGTGTAATTTTATAGCCTCTGCCAGTTGGCAAATCATAGTTGAGCATGTTTGGCCTATCATTGTTTGGAAATATCCAGCAAACTTGATGGTATCTACTGACCACTAACAGCCCAATTTTCACCTTGGTCATTCATTTGGCAGATATAATGTGAGTCTCCTCCTCAAATTGCCTTCCAAACTCTAATTGAAAGGGCATCCTAAAAGCACAATAGTGTGCACTGAGGTGGGTCTTACAAACTTCATTCCTCTTGGATGCGACTTTTGCCTTCACCAGCCCTCAGTACTGTTTGCAAAAATTGTGCAGCTTCCACCATGGCTCCAATCATCACAGAATTACTAATCTGATGACATTAGGGCATTCAGCTGTGGACAGAACTTGTCATCAAAGTCGCTCCAGGGATGTGCAACAACTTCCACCAGTCTTGGGCAGAGAATCAGTTATCCCCAATGAATTTGTTTATGGTAGGAATGAATTTATACAGCCCACCAGTATAAATCACTCAATCGTTGCCAGTTTTACACATATATGGGATTCCCACCTTGAGTTGTAAGCTGCCATACAAAAATGCAGGATCATAAAAGGAAAACCATGGGAAATTCTTTACCAATGTAACTTAATTTGAACCATATACATGGTTTTCTTAAAAGTAAAAAGCAGCAGCACTTAGAATGCCAGAGTAATGACAGTCGTACCACATATCTGACAGCTTGCCCTGTTCAACTACAGTAAACACTTCAGGCCTATTTGTGGAAGTACCAGCACAGTATGTCTCCGTGCTAAGGCTGCAGCCACGAATTATTTCAACCTGTGACCAACGAACACCAAACATGAACATTCAAACATACTGTATGCAATGGACAGTATGTGTCGATGTATGGTTGTAAGCATATGTAGGCTATACAAGCTACGCTAGGCCAACTAGACTGAGAGATGCGTGTTTAGCAGAAGGTGCAAGTGGGAGCAGCTTGCACCCAAAGTTTGCATTTTATATTTAATATTTGTCATTTATTGTTTACTTTAAAGAAAACTTAACATGGGATTATCTAGGAAAACTGGGAACATAAGGTTGAAGTCTTTTTTGTTGTTGAAATTTAATCGCAAGGTCTTGTTGCAGGTGTATTGCAGCAACTTTCACTGAAAGTTACGCTGAGGCCAATGTGCACAGAAGGTCTTATCAGAAGACTATTGGGTAAGCATTCACAGATTCTGTCACTTCCTTGGTCACATTACCTGTGACTGCTTTTCAATGATCATTTCTTCTACGAGCAGAACTGCTCTCTCTGTTACTCCAACCGGATTAAGTACATGCTGAGCTCTGTGGTAGAATACTTGAAAAGGCTTGAGAACAAGCACTTGGGCCTGCTCTGTTAATGAGACACACCTGAGTGCTTACGTGCTGCCAAGTCATGCTGCAGTGGTGAGTTTTGAAAAGACTCCTAATATTTCCATTTTATACAACTCTTTGTAACCATAATACCAGAGTGCTTCACACAAATAATACCCATATTCAGTGATACGGCCATTTAAAAAAAAAATTGTCCCATCCCTCATCCTTTTTTCTCCCAACCATAAAAATTTTTTTTTTCCTAGTTACTGTCACATTTTGAAAAGCAAAAAATCTTCTAAATTCCTCCAAAAAATACTCTTCTGATAGCGCTATATATCTCTGTAGGTTCTTTGCTATACTGCCCTAACAAAACATGGATTGTTCAATTGATGGTGTTATTGATTTTCTCTTCTTTGTAATGAGCATGTATTTACACATAATTCCATGCTGCTGGCATACTATACATGCAATGCAAAGTAAGCCTATACATTCAACACAAGATTTTGGCCCCAGAACAAATGCATGCCCATACATACATGAAGGCAGTGCTGTGTAAAAGCACCACTCTGGATTCACTGCTAAAAAAAGAAAAGGCTCTCACCCTCCCTTTTTCTGGAATGTTAGGACAAAAAACTGTTTTCAGTGTTTGTTCGGTCTAACATATTCAAGAGACAGCCCTCTAGACAGATGCAACTACAAGCAGCACAGAAGGACAAATTACCGGATGGCTTCTGATTTTAACTCCTGGGTCGAGAGGAGCAATTGACAAAAGTATCTAGCCTAAGAACACAAGATAATGAACCAAGCAGGACTGAAACCAGGATCCTAACCAGCCAGTCCAACACCTCTGGCAATAGTCCATCATGCCCAGAATGGTAAATAAACTTTGAGCATATTAAAAAAAGTGAAAGAAAGTAATTGCTTAATAAATGCATGTTTTGATAAGTATTTCACCGGAAATGCTCACGAAAACACAATACCAATAAAGCCTTACTTTTATAGCCACGTTTTGAGCCCCTTTTACCAGCAGCTAGGTCCATCAATTGCTGCTTCTGTAGCAATCGGGGTGAAACTTCCTGTCCAGAGTTACGCAAAGATCCACCACGAGCAAAACGAGTCTGGAAAGTTTTGGGTGACTTCTCATAAAGCTGGCTGTTCAATTCTTCTAAAAGAGTTCTGAAGAGTGTCTGACAATAGGAACACAAGTGGAAATGTGTTAACAACAAGAAATGAAAACCCAGACAAAAATTCATTTTGGTAACAAAATGTTCCAGAAACCATTCAGTGTCAGCAATTATCCTTTTACCTGAGAAACTTTTTTAAAGAACTTCCTTGTGCAAGGGTGGGGGGGGGGGAGTTTACACTAAATCGTTTTCTTATCAACAAACTGAAATGACTGTTAGTTTCCACTTGTCCTCTCTTTAAATAAGCACCACATCTCCTTACTTTACATATAAAAAAGTTTATTAACAAGCCAAGTTTTACTCATGAATGTAGTAACAGTGGTAACAACGTTTTTGTCCTAGCTACACTGAGTTGACAGTTTTACAAAAACCTAACCTCTGTCATCCTCAAACCCCCTAAAATGTATCTTACTAATAATATCTAGTACCAGGTTACTTGAAAGGGCTTGTTTTACAAGTGGGTAACAAATAAATTTGACCTTTCAGTGCCCCCCACTGGCTCCCATTGATAGACCAAGTGAGACCCCTCTTGCCCTGCTACAGTATGAATACAGTATGGGATGGACCCCACTTTGATCAATGCAACTGCAGTTAATGTACTGTTTATAAGCTTACACCACATCCCTTAAATGACACTGTAGTCTGACACTACCACAACCAATCCTGAAATAATTATGAGTAATCTACCAAAGTAGAATATCCTGAGGGATAACTGGATTTCCCTGCTGTAGGCATGGGATGTTCAACAGACCAAAACAGTATTTCCATTTAATTACACACTTTAAAATTACAAAAAACATTTGGAGACATATTTGTTGTGTGACAATTTAGAGGTTCTCCTTGCCCACCCACCCTTCCTCTCTTCTGGTTAGACATGTGGTCCAGTGATTGAAGGAATGATGACAGAATAGTGAATGAACTGCAGCAGGTAACAAATACATTCACTGTTGGGGCCAAAAAATGAAGAAACTCCCACAGCTTTCTCACACATCAACAACCTCAGAGTGTTTTCCTGTCGTGCAATCAGGTTTGTGACACCTACCTCTTTCCTACTTTTCATCTCCAAGCCAATCTCTGTCAAAGCCTCCACTCCCTTCAGGTCACCTTCCAGGTGAGCCACTGTCTTGGTCAAAAGCTCAGTAGCATGGAGGTATCTCTTCTCTGCAATGTATTGGTTCATTTTTTGAGGAGCACCTTTGACTTCTTCTCTGTGGTATGAAAATATGTGTTACCACTTGTAGTAATACATATAGAATTTGATGGAAGAACATTTACTTTGAATTTAACAACCATACTTTCAAAAATTTAAATCAAGTCTAGGGATCTCTAAATTTAGCTAAAAAGATGTGGGTGAATCTATCTTTACTACTGCATAAAATTCGGCCTGTAGCAAAGTGTTACTAATCAGCTCAGTTGGCTAAACTATCAAAAGTGAAATCTCTTGAGGCTTTGGAAAGGTGTAAGCGAACTTATTCTGCACCACAAAATTTAGCATGTCACACTGTGGGTGTGGTACTTCTACCAGTGGATACTGTTTCTACTTTGATAAATGATACCGTATTTACTCTATTAAATGCCCCCACTCTAGTTTTACCCTGCACAGCTCAATGAACAAATTGATCTTTTCACCAGTGAAAAATTTGTACCACAAGTACCAGACCATAACTTCCCAACTGAGCAATGACTTCATTGCATTGTGTATGATTCCTGGTTCACTCCATCACCCCTCACATTCCCCATGGCAGACATGAACAAACACAGCAAACTATCAAGCTAATTCACGCATTCTCTTGGTCCTTCATCTTCTTCTTGGAATCTTGAAAGTTGCAAGAAAATATTTAGTTTGACCTCGTCCAAATGTTACTTTAGCATCATTAACATAATATAACTACGGCAACATGTAGTGTACAGTAAGAATTTGAGATGACCCCCCCCCCCCCTTTTTGGAAAATTTCATAACCCAGCACACTTAACAGAGTATTTTGTGGTATATATATTTGTCTCTACTTGCTATCCTATTATGAGTATACCTTATAAAGGGAACTCTGAGTAGAGAAGTAGGTATTCAGAGTTTAAATTTAAGTGTTGAACTAAAATGATTCTAAAGGATATTGATTGGTGAAGTTCACTTTGGTGTCCCTCCAAGGGGCATAGCTTGTTCAAGAAACAGAATTCCTTCGGAGGTATTTTTGATTTTTACATTTCAGTAGTAGTTGCTTGGACTTTAGAAGTGAATCTATACATACGGGTACCAACGAAAGTCTTTAAACACTAATAAATTTACAGTGGGAACAAAATTTATTAAAGGTCCTTCCGGGAATGAGTGAATGATTTCATAAAACCAAAGAGAAAGATGCTAGATGAAAGGGATCAAAGCACCCAGTGCTGAAAGTCTATAAAGAAAAATATTTCACAATTTGACAATCCAATTCATAGTCTGAAAAAATGGGAAACATCATGATTTGCACATGCTAATGAAGATAATATGATCTTACATTTGGTCTAGAAGTGAAAGCACTTGCTTCTGTTCTATTCCTTCTAACCACAGCTTCTTCAACTCATCACGTCGGCAATGTAAAAGTTCTTTACAGGAGTTGAGGTCTCCCTTGACCTGTTTGATTCGTTCACGTGATGTTTTGATTCTTCCAGATATGCTACTGTATGCCTGGATTGTTTTGGTCAAAATCTCGTAATTTTCTAGGAAAAGATTGGTAAAGCTGATAGTGTAAGATGAACACATAACAAAATACAAGTATATCATGCAGAGCAGGAAAATGTATAATGTAGTTCCTGGGAAGCAATTCAAATTTCCCACAATTTCTTTAATATTTTCCTGTACAAAAAAGAAAATTTCCCTCCTAATTCCAAAATTTCCCACCAAGGAGCTTCCCAGATTCCTGACTTTTTCTTCCACCCATGCACTGATTTATGCAAGTCTTTGTACAACCAATTATTCCATAATGACAAGCTCTAATTGCCTCAAGTGTTTGTTTCTTATCTCCAAACAAATGCAAAGAATAAGAAAAAATTCTTAATTTAAAAGAAAATTAACAAACAAGATTATCACATTGATGTATGGGGCTCCCAGGTACAATAGAGTATGTACTAATATGAGACACTATAGATTTATGTGTAAAAAGAGCTAAACTTTGCTGGGGAAGAGCAGGGTCTTCATTTCAGAACTTTGATGAACATGTTAAGCAATTCATTCACTTCAAGTTAGTTCTAACATAATTTACCTGATATTAATTTATCCAGTCTTTCATCACACTCTTGGAAAGCACTCTCAAGCTTTGACTTTTCAACATTGCGTTGCTCATCATTGTCACTGAAAAATAACAAAATGACACAAAATCAGTTACACAAAATCTACTATAATGCCTTACTTAGCTTATCCAAGGCTCTAGCTAGGCTATGAAAACCAGGCACTCGCCCGCCTTAACTTCAAAATTTCCCTCAAAGCTCAATTTGGAAGTAGTCCTGGTCAAGATTTTCAGCTCATAGCATCAAAGTGATAAGTCCACTATAACAGGACCTACAACCTATTTTAACTTCAATTTCAAATTCATTTTTCATACGTTTGTAGAATTTAAATGTTAAGCAGCAAAAACTGAAAACTTAACATACAAAACATGGATAGGGCACTAGAGACAGTTCAATTTGGTGATTGGTATAGGTGAAGGGCTGCTTGTTTGGGATGAGGGCAGTGTTCACATTGTTGTCACTTGTTAGATTGTGCAACAGAAACAACTGGGGTCTTGTGCATTATGAACCTTGGGAGCAAGCACAGTGTTTATGATGACCTACGTACTGTACCATTTATCACCAATTTTACAAGAATATGATATCTTACTTCATATTGGGTCAAACTGCACACACCACAGTTTAACCGTCCTCAACTACTGGGACAAGTCTTGCATCTCACGAGAACATTTAAAAGAAATAAACTTTCACATTTGGAGATGATTTAAGAGTGTAAATACAAGCTGTGTTTAATGTAGAACATTCCTGTCAGTGCAGTGTGTTTGCTACACGTATGTCCTACACCTTTGCTAGGCCTACAGACACTGCAAGTTTTCCTAGCTCCGCCCCATTTGGGGCAGGAAACTGCAATTCTGCGTGGCAGTTCCCTGGCTGGGGCAATGCTACAGGCCTTTAAACTGTTGATAACCTGGTTTCAACTTTCCTGAGCGGAAATGCTTCATCTCAATGCAAAACTGTACCACAATAACTACAAAATGCCAAAGACAGAAATAATCTGCAAAAGTAATAGCAACAAAAGTACTGATGTCAATATCGCAGAACTTTAAACTAATAACACATCTGCTCATTTTTTTGAACTCTACACTTCCTGAAATTTCCAGACAATACTGTAGCTGCTGTAAACTAAATATTTTCCTTTGAATGTACACATAGCAGGATTCCAAAGAATTCATGAACAGCTTCCCTTTTTTTTACTCTAACACAACCATGATATATTCCCAAAATCCCACAACCTTTTTCACTACACTGCAGCTAGCAAATAGGCCTTCTACATTATGGTCAGTTAATCAATACACACAACTTTGACAAATGCACTATATATGTCAAAGTGGCTGTGGTTGTTCTTCTCATATCCTATACTTCATTGCCTAAAAGAATAACAGTTGCATCGTCGCTGGTTTTTCTAAATACAGAGAATGTTTACAAAAGCCTTACTACAATTACCTGACAGCCACCACTCTTATGACAGACATAAGCTTTCCAGTCCTTGCTTGTGCCTGAAAGGTAAGAGAAAGTTCATTGGCTATTTTAAAGACATACAAATTTAAGAATATTCTTTAACAAATTGTCTTTATTTTTATACCAGAAAAACAAAGAAAAAAAAAATGTAATGACAGTGCAAACCTAAAAATAAATTCACATCAGAGTTGCAGGTGGACCAATTTGGTGGGCTCCAAATAAAGAGTCTTAATAGAGCATAGCTAGTCAAACATCTTATTGTTGAAAAGAGTGGGGTACACTGTTGATTTGTTAGTCCAATGTGGACATTCTAAGTGAACAAAACTTGGACAATACCACAAAAACATCACATTTACTACAGTTGGTAGTGAAGTTAGTACAGGGCAGTATCAGGATTAATGTGAGTGAGTCCCAGGCATCTGAGAGCAGTTCAGGACAGTCCTACTCAGTACCACCCACCATAGTTACAACTCTGATTTTGCATAAATTTCCAGCATTTCTTCTCTTCAACACCTTTCAGAGGTGTCAGTTCCTACAACATTTATCTAAATTAAGTGTTTCTAAGGTATACACTGCAAGTCAATATCTGGCAATCCAGGTAGCATTAAACCCTGCTTTTGATACAGTTGTACATGACCACTGTTTGTCATCAAATCACAGCTTTATAAATAGGCTGGTCAAAGTATGAGTATGACAGTGGGTACTAAAAAACCTATGCCTGAAAGTTATTTTTAAACTAAGGTTGATCAAAAAAACATGGTAATGTAAAAATGAGTGATACCTGGACCCCAGATATAGTACCATAACCAGGTAAATGTAAAAATTTGTAAACTAATTACACGTTCTGAGATGAAGGTTTGGAAGCAGAAATACAAAGTGCTGTTCAAGGGCTACTAAATTGGTATGTACAAACTTTCTGAGGTTCAAGGCAAAAAGTTGGGACTTTCAACAAATATCATGCAACAAAGCCTCTTCCAACTTAAATGCTCTGTACTGAACCCTAAAAAAAGTCCACATGTATGCATATATGGCTTTGCACATAACCAGGAAATACAAGGATAAAGAGTGGTGGATACTGTAATACTGCACAGACACTAACAGACTTACCAAGACACAAGCATTTCGTATGTGTCACACACAAATTTCATGCTTCTCACATGCTGTTCACTAATTATCACACGCATAACAGCCTCAACTGAACTTGCTTGAACTCAAAAAAAGGCCAAACTCGAGATCTCCGATACAACAATCATCACAGCAAAGAATTTTCACAGCTAAATTTGCAATACTGTAAGGTGAATGACAACACATAATTGCACCAAACGACAGATGAGGCAGTAAATGATACCGACGGTATTAATTTTGTATTTCTTCCAAAATTTGTCAATTATGTTTTCCTTTGATTATTACAAATCTTACAGATACATATTAGCATTAATATGCATGATTTTTGAACATAGAAATTCATAAAATTTGAAAACCTTTTGAAAAGTGGAAGGGCTTGCATTTACTATGAGCATTTGTGGCAGTTGAAGACTGTAAAACAGTTACAGTTCAGCACAAGTGCTTATAGAAAATGCTAGCCCTTCCACTTTTCAAAAGGTTTTCAAATTTTATGAAATTTAATGTTCAAAAATTTTTCATATTGATGCTAATATTTATCTGCAAGATTTGCAATAATAAAAAGTGAACCATAATTAAACAAATTTTGGAAGAAATTTAGAAAGTTAAGAGAACTTTAGAGAATATTTTAGGAGTATTTTTTTATATAGCGTGGAAGTGCTGAATGCTCTCCTATCAGAAGCTACCATCCTCAGACTGTTACTCCATCGAAATTTCATCCTTTAGACAACGCCAAGTGAAGTTATTCGGGAAAAAGAGCTGCCTTGAGGTACCTTATGATCAAAAGTCTCGACACAGACAAATTTGGCGAGAAAAGTGCAGTAATTGTACCAGAAACGTAAGTTGTTTGTTCGAGCTAGGAGATTTGTGACATACCTTTCCGTCTATATATACTACATAGTATATGGTATACTATACAATGTTAAGGGGCGCCTGTGGTATATAGTATGTGATGTCCCATGGTTGGGCACTGAGGTTTTGACATCAATACCTGGGTTCAGTCCAAACTTGTTTGCCCTTGCCAATGAGAAAAACACACTAAGTACAAACACTAACACTGCACAGACATACATGAGCAAGTTTGTATACAGGCCTTTAGTCTACAGCAAAGACAGTATAGCGCCGTAAGGCACAAGACCGGTTACTCACACGAAAGTGCACACAAATTTTTGTAGTATGCAATGGAGCAGATCGTCCGCCATTTTAGTCAGCAGCTTTGATGCATCGTATGGAACGCGAAAAAACGTGCGTGTTGTAAATGCGTTGACCTGACGTTCATAAAATCAATATCTCGATAACCAACGATGCTACGTCAATGGGAGTTTCACTGTTGGGTTTGGTATTTTCATTTAGTGAACTAGACTTTTCTTTTAAATACTAATTCAAAGAACAGTCCAACACTAAATGAGAACTACATATATTATAGGCCATGGGCAAGAAGCACCTCAAGGCACCCCAACCAGCAACTCTCCGACCCAATATTTTTTTTGAAACCTTACGGTCCCCTGAACGCAGAATCAAGTGGTAACAGTAAATATTTTGGGTCTCACTTATTAAAAATTACTGCCAAAAACAAAATGGTGGCAAAATTTATGAATATTTTGTATTAAAATATGTTAAAACTAAATATATTCCTGAAAATATTTTGAGGCATCGACTATTAAAATTTCATTAGGCAGACAGTTGCTTTAGAACTCTGTTAACCACATACCCGGCAAATCAGGCATTTGGACGGGGACCCTTGATTAGTATCAATAATCAAATGCAGCTGGAAGTCACTGAAGCATAAGCCAAGATAAGGAAATCAATTGTTCTGCTAGCTAAAGCAAACAATCTTCCAGCTCACTGATGGGATAAAGTAGGGGATTACAGGGGACTACTGTTTGGATTGTGGTTTGGGGCTAGATAAGTGATTTGAAAACTTCTTCAAAGGACTTGTCTGCCTTATGTGGTCATATTTTATGACAAAAATTCCAAAATTAATTTTTGAGACTGTTTAAGTGAGATGCAGTTAACCAAGATGGTGGAATTTCCAAAATGGCTGTCCATGTAATTATTATAATATATTGAAATAATGTGAAAAATATTCATGAAAAATATGTTGGACGCACCGACTCTTAAAATATGGTCATGGTTCATGCCAAATAATTAAATATTTTTTAGAACATTTTTGTTTTTAATTCTGGTCAACCAAGATGGCGGAAAAAAAAGCAAAATGGCCGCTTATGGTATAGTAACAATGTAGCATAATAATAGATAATAACTTGTAATCATTAAAAATATTTTCAACACATTTACATCTAAACTCTGTCCATTTTCTGTAATAACTGTTCAGAAAGTTTATGGATAGATTTTAGGTTTAAAGGTGTTACAAATATTTTTTAAGGATGATTTGCCTTATTTTTTATAAAATATCACTGGCCGCCATTTTGCTTTTTCCTCCATTTTGATTGACCTAAATTCCAAGAAAATATTTTGAAAAATACGTTCAAATTAATTGGCACAAAATATGGCCAAATATAAAGAGCAACTGTCACAAATATAATTTTAAGGATGATTTTCCCTTTGATTGTGATATATAGAAATTTTAACATTAGAGGTCATTTTGCTATATCCGCGATCTTGGTTGACTCAGATCCTAAATAAATGTCCAGAAAAACTTTTTGCATATTTACAACAGGAAATGGACACAGGTTAACTTTGCCTGTGTTCAAAAGTATTTTTAATGAATATTTTTACTATTATTATGTTATATTGGCATAATTATTGCATTGGCCGCTATTTGGTTTTTCCGCCATCCTGGTTAACCGAAACCTCACCAAAATAGTCTCAAAAATTAATTTTGGAATTTTTGTCATAAAATATGACCAAGTTTTAACATTCGATGCCTTAAAAATATTTTTAGGAATATTTACTTATTACTATTTAATACAAAATATAATTTTTGCCGCCATTTTTGGGAGCCATTTTGAATGAGTGAAATCGAAAGTGTTTGCTGTTACTTCTTGATTTCGTGTTCAGGGGACCCATAAGGTTTCCAAAAAATATTGGGTCAAAGATTTGTGCGGGGGGGGGGGGGGAGGTTGCCCGTGGGTGCCTCTGGCCCATGGCCTGCTCCTATTATGGAGAAACTTTCCACTACCAGTAGCTGAAAACCGCACATGAATCCGTTCGGTAGTTTTGGACAGTGGCGTAGCCACGGGGAGGGTTTTGGGGGTTGAACCCCCTCCCCCCATGACCCAACCTTGAAAAAAATAATTGCAAAAAACACATGATCACTATAAACTTTATTACATTTGAGGCACAAATATTGCACCATTTTGCATCTGGAGACCTAAAATAGCCATTTTTCTCCCTCCCCTTAGACCTTTCCCACATGTCGTACTCCAAAACCCTCCCCATGACACAATCCTGGCTACGCTACTGGTTTTGGAGTTATCTTCCTTTGATTAGTTATCAACGTACCAAATAAACAATGTTTAGCATCAACTCTCTGACATCACGGTTAAACTTTCGTCAATAATAGCTTATAATTTTCGTTACATTTAGGTGACTAATTTTTCTTCCATTTTTGCAATTTTGACCAATCAGTCGTCTATGACTTACTCGTACACACTGTTTCGGTACGTTACGTACATATCAGCGTCCCAGCATTTGCTTACTAAAATGTAGGGCCAATGATTTTCCGCGATAGCGGAAAAACGCGGATAAAAACGGAATTTACTTTTCTGCACGGAATTTCACGGAATTAAGCAAAAATTATCAGGCTCAGAATACATGTAAAGTTTTGACAAAAAAGTGAGTTATTGTTCTTCAAAACTATGCCAAATGAATGCCTGCATATATCAAAGACAATTACAAAGGGATTTTCCATCTAAAATGGTGGCAAATTTACCTTAAAATCATCAAAACACCTCGAAGTTACGATCAGAAAACAAGTAGGACATTTACGAAAATCGGCAAAATTTTGCCGGTATAGGCTCCAGTTTGCCTATGCTGTAGTGTGTTAGGCTAGGTTGCTTGTGTATTACAAGTGTTTGCTGCCTTCAGGATCGTAACCAGACAAGTGTAGGACTTGTTTTCAACATAATTACTCCAAAATCCGAAAATCACGGAAATGGGTTATGCTTGAAACGGAATTTTGCGGAATTTGGAAAGTTAAAACAGAATTTTGTGATTTGTGAAGCGGAAAATCATTGGCCCTAAAAATGGCGGATACTTTGCCCCATGACGTACTACGGTTTTAGAGGCAGAGTAACCGGTCTTGCGCCTACGGCGCTATAGTGTCTTTGGTCTACAGTCACTTGGTGTAGGACTACATGTATACGGATCTTGTCCCAGATCTTGCCGGTTTGCATTTAAGCACCTAGTTCATTACATACTAAGGAATAACTTACTTTTTACTATTTTTTTGTAAGAATAGAAAGAGAGCCGTTCTCAAAATGTTGTTATCTTCTTGTAAATAATTCTAAAAGAATTATTTTAAGAACATCATTCACAATGAAAATAATCTAAATTAAAATAACCACCCCTACTGATATAATAGTTGAGGCCAGTTTGTACAAATCGGCAAGATCTGGGACAAGGTCCCTACATACATATCGTATGATGGTGGTACCATGAGTCGGTCAATCAAGGGAATTTTCACTAAAAGCATACACATATGGTAGAAATATGTAATTTAAACTCATCCATTATTCTCATGAACATGTTTTATCTTGATCCTGAAAGTCTAAGTGAATTTCGTTAACAAACTTCAACAAGACAGAGAAATTCCCATCACAGGTTGCAGATGCCTTAGGTTCAAGAACGGTACCTTGAGTCGGTCACCGAAATATTATGAAAGCCCATAAGAGTGGTATCAAAATATATTCCATGAATGACATCATCATTATAAAAACAAATCATAAGATGTTGGAAGGAGACTATTTGCAGTGATTTGGAGGATTGCAGGCCTGAGGATTTCAGATTTCATGGTAACCATTTTTTAGGTTACGTGGTTTTTGAACCACGTAACCTAACGTAACCCATTTTGTTGAGTCTCAAAAACCCATTTTTGCATATTCCCAATATAAGGAAAACACGACTCTGTGACAGGTGTATGAGCGATCACTTAATTGCACTGTCAATGCCACAGTGCATAACATGTGTCCAACTTATACGAAAAACAATATTTCAAAATGACATGATGCTGTAAATGTGTGTGCTGAGGCCATGTCGTGAGCTAACAGCATACGGTTTGGAGTACAGTTAAACCCCATTTATCCGAACACATTGGGACCGAATGTATTTCGAATATCGGTGAAATTCGGATGTACAGGGTTTCAACTTTTTGCCTCAAGTACGGTACACAGGATCCATAAGAAAGAGTGTGAATACATTCCCCAAATAACTCCGAAAAGGCTGTCAAAATTGCAGACAAAATCCCCCAAAATATTTGGTTACTATTTGTGGTGACCGATCATACGACAAATAAATTCTTAGACTTCTAAAACACCTGGATTTTATTCCCAAGATTCGAGCCTACGCCCTTCTGAATGACCAATGCTTTGTACACACTAAATGAGTGTATGTGCTGAAGAGAAGCTATAACGATCTAGAGAGGTATCTAGCGTAAAAATTCGCCATAAATTTCCAAAAGTATTAGAGACACATGTGTAGGAGACTCCCAAACAGAAATTCGCAATGTTTTTGTAAGGTCTACTCTTGTTATTTTTAGGGAAGAAGCTCACTACGAAACTAACTCAGATTTAGTGAAACTAGGACGTACACTAGCCTAACGTATTTTAGTATAAGGAGAAATTGAGCCTATACCGACTCATGGATCCTAGCAAGGATTTAAAAATAAATACGTACGATTTTTTTTCCAAATTTGACAGAGAGATAAAAAAATTGTTTTCCATGCCTACATGTTGGCTATTTTAGCCCTCCTGACATCTTGCCGTGACTTTTAAGTCCCGAGGAAATTAGTGCATTTCTGCAGAAATTTACGTTGAATTTTGACTTGTACAGTAAAGCCCTAAAAAATTGGTGGATTGTGATGAATATTATTCTTGTTAAATCTGATGGCAGGTTCTGAAAAACGGGGCTTTACTGTACACGTAGCATCATAGTAAACTACTGTTGAAGGACACGCTGATTTCTCATTTATTTTATGATCGAACTGAGTACAGATAAAACCAATATCAGTCTGACACATCTATTTTATCATCTCCAGGACGTATCAGTTAGCTGCGTAAGCAAGAAGTTTCCTTGACATCGTCATTGCAAAAACATTACGAAGAAATCTTCGCGCACTCAATGAGTCCCCACTGACATACTGTGTGTTAACTGTGGCATGATTTTTGAAACAACGTTCATGATATCGAGCTATGTGCGAAGTCAAAGCAGTGGGGCCGTAACCACAGCTTGTGCAGTGTATCCGCATTGTGTACAACCGAGAATCATGGCTGGACAGGTCGCCGTAGTGCGTGATACCAGTCACCTAGTGGTGGAGTCGGCAATTGCAATTTGCGATAGCACGTGCCGCAAGGTGTGAGCCTCATACGATCTATTTTATGGTTTGTGATATGAGGCAAGAGCAATGTGAGAAAAATGTCGCAATTGGTAGTCTGTACTTTATCAGATAATGTGTCCTAATCGAATTTAAAATGCCTCTTAATGAATGTTCAGATTTTAGGTCACAGAAGAGTTGAATTTGAGTGTCAAATGGGACATTGTAACCGATTTTTCGGTTACGTGGTTTGGCGGTCACGTAACCAACACGCGACCGCGAACGATCGTTCGCGTGAAATCCGCAGGCCTGGGATTGTTTGAAATATTTTTGGGGGCCATTTAGAGAAGGTCTCAAGCCACCTTTACGTAACACTAGATGTAGGCTAGGCTGGGTGAATTTCTTCTAAAATGGGAGTAAATGCTTATTTTTGACAGAGTTTGAGTTGTGGTTATGTAGTGCTGGAGTTTCCTCACTGTCATGTTTATTTGTTGGCCATAGCTCGCCTGGCTTACATTTTGTATGCGGTGACCGACTCAAGGTACCGACCGACTCAAGGTACACTCACTATACTCGTACTTAGGCCCACTAACTTTAATGACAGGCCTAACTTGTAACACAGTTACAGAATACTGGATTAGCCAGCAATACGCTACTTACGTAGCCTAGTACTCTGTGGGGGAACTGAGCCTACGCCCAAAAATACTTACTGCATAGCGATCTTTCTCTTTATCCCCCGACATTGCAATGAAAGTTGGACGATACAACACTTCTGTACTTCTAAAACAGGCTAACAACCAGAATAAATCGTCGTCATGATCAGAATGAGAAGCAATTAAAACTCAGTCCAGTATGCACCATGCATGTCAACTTTGTCTTGAGAAGGGAAGTATCAATCAGTCAATTTGTATTTTCATTATCACTGGATAATAGACGACTTTTCTTTGTTCAGTTAATGGCAGCAAATTTTATAGTAAACTCGTTTTAGAGAACCACCATTGATATATTGTAGTATCATTAACATCAAAGTACTTTTTGAATTATTGGTTAATTTTATATTCATAAGAACTGATGAAGTAAGGCCAAAATTTATGAACAAATTACCGCTTTTATTTACCACTTGGCAATGAATCTAAAATGGCTGCGTCCATGATAAAACTTGTTGTGAAATGGAGCGGACAAGAGTACGAAATTACCGATCTTCTGGGTACAGATACTGTCAAGGATTTGAAGGATGTAATCAAAATGAAAACGGGAGTTCTACCTGAACGGCAGAAGCTGCTAGGATTAAAACTGAAAGGTGAATTGTATTATCTTTATTCTTTCCCTAGCCTATAGGCGAACAGTCCTGGCTGTTCTGTGTAGTGTGTTACAGTCCAGTTAGCAACCATACATGATACAATAAAATACGCTGTATTTACTGGATTGCATTGTGTGACTGTAGCCGTACTCTTGTACAGTAGCATGGAGGGTTGGAATGTTGCGCACTTAAGCAAAATATTGAAGATTGCGGAGACTAAGAGGGAAAAATAATCCAAAATGGCACGGATATCAACTTGTGCATTTCTTTTCTGTAACCTAACTTGCGAATTTCTGGTGATCAGCACGATTTGGTGAAAATTTTGCCACGTTTTTTACAGCTACCGTTGAGCGATTTCAAATCTTTAGAGTGTCGTAATGTTGCGCACTAAGGTAAAAAGGGCTGCTGATTACCTCACAACGACCCCGCCTAATGTCAGAAAAATATGGATTGTAGATAGAAGATGAAAAGTATTTGTTCCCTACACAAATTTGTCAGAAATTAGCAGTTTGGGCCACGAGCATCTCGATTTTTGCTGCCTGATTGGTTGACCGTGCCCATTTTTAAGCACATGAAAAGCACCGCAGCGGAAAATCACAATCAAGGTCATAATTTAGCCACATTTAGGCTAGGCGTTATCCCTTGTTCATTCATGTTACATTATTAACTCAATATTATACCTCGTGTGTTGATTTGTGGAATTGTCTTTACAATTGCATTGCAGTGGAGAAATCCAGGAAATTCAAGGGGTGCGCAACATTATGTACTGCGCAACATTGTGTATCGCGACTATACTCTTGTCCAGTCTGGAAAGTTCGTATCTGCTACACCGAATTTTTACACCAGTCACCTCATTTCTCTATTTTTACGCCACACCAAATTGTTGTAAGTGTTTTAAGTGCAGTGTGTATGTAAAAGACGTGAAAATCACTAAGTGCAGTGTGTATGTAAAAGACGTGAAAATCACTCCATTGATCTTCGGCGTAACATACATGTTTTCCAGACGGGACTCTTGTACAGTACTCTGTACTGTAGCTTAGGCATTACATGTCCTCACACAGTTGCCTTTGATCCAGTCTACTGGCACATTTTGGTCATTTTGTGGCTTTTTTCTATAATTACTAGGCCTACTCCTGGCTTTCCATACAAGGTCAGGAACAATTGTCACTGTATTAAAGTTGGGCTACTGCTACCCCAAAGTTTAGTTGGTTGGAATCTTTGTCAAACTTACACAGAATATATTAGACTACTCCTCAGTTGCCGATCCATATGGCTCCTAGTCCAATGTTATTGAAGACACTTTGATTTAGGTTAGTAACTTAGTGTGATATAGGGGAACTGTTCTCTGTTCTGACATCTAATATTATGCCAACTTTCAGCATGATGGTCAGTATTAAGATAAGGGATGGGTTAGGGGTAGCTAAAGGTGAGTGTAAAGGTTATGTAGTCACAACAAAAAGATGTCCGAACATAGGAAAGAGGTGTAACTGCTTATCAATATCCAACATTGTTTACAAGCAACCCAGGTTTTTTTTTCAATATTTTACCTGCTATAGATCTTGTTGTTTTATTTTTGTGGAGGTCAAAGGTCATCTGAAGTCACCAGAGGTCAAACTCTGGAAACATTGTGAACACTGATATCTCAAGATAGGAAGCGTGGATACTCTGTATACTTAGCATGTACAGGTAAGTGCATTAGTTGAAGAGGAAGAATGTCATTGTTTTAGTGAAGGTCAAAGGTCATCTGGGGCTTCAGAGCTCAAATTTTGAAAACCTTGTCAACAGGATATCTTCAGATACAAATGAAAACCTGGATACTCTTTGTACCTAGCATGTAGACACATTATACCAAGAGGAACCCCCTTCCTCCAAGGGGAGGACTTGCACTGTATTTGAACAATATGTGAAACCGAACTTGAACCTTATTTATCTAGTTGGCACTATGTAACACATTCATGTTGTGTTGTGTCTTAAATCTCATCTAACTGACTATACCAAGAGGAAGGACCCTATTAAAGGGCAAGAGCAGTCGCCCCAAACTTATTTTGAAGCAACAGCTTAATCTCACAATTTTCTTCTTATTTCTCTTCAAAGTATCTTTCAAAATATTTTAGGACTTCAGTATTGCATATTCAAGGTAAACCAATCAGTTACTTCTAGTAAATTTCACATTTTAGGAGAAAAAATATTGTCACATGACTCTCAAGAGCCAATCACGAAACATGACAGTCTACTACACTTCTTCTTGTTGGGGTGACTGCATTTCCCCTTTAATTTTGGTGGAGCTCTGGGGTTATCTGATGTCAAAAGAGGTCAAACTCAGAAAATTTTGTTAACAACATGATTTCTTAAGATAGAAAACATAGATACTCTCTACACGTAGCATGTGGATGCATTGCATCTAAGGATAGCACCATACAGTTTTTGGTAGAGGTCAAAGGTCATCAGGGGTCATCAGAGGTCAAACTCTTTAAATCTTCATAACATGATATCTCCAGATAGGAAGCATGGAATCTCCTCATACTTAGCACATAGATGTATTTTATGAAGAGGAAGATCCCTATTGATTTTGGTAGAGGACAAAAGTCATCTGAGTTCACCAGGGAACAAACTCTGAAAACATGGTTAATACTATATCTCAAGGTAGGAAGCATAGATACTCTCCATACTTACCTTGCAGATGCATTACTCTATATGAGGAGGAAGAATTGAATTGTTTTTGGCAGAGGTAAAATGTCATCCAGGGTCACCAGAGCTCAAATTCTGAAAACCTTGTCAACAGGATATCTTCAGATTTGAAGCATGGATGCTCTTAATAGAGATGCATTATACTATAAGGAAGGATCCGATTAATTTTGATAGAGGTCTGGGGTCATCAGATGTCCAACTCTGAAAATCTTGTATAACAACACAGTACCATATCTCAAGGTAGGAAGTATGGATACTCTCCTTACGTAGTATGTAGATGCATTGTATAACTTGGAGAAAGTATCCTATCATGTATGATGCGGTTCAAAGGTCACTTTAGGTCACCACAGGTTGAACTGAAAAGCTTGTAAAGAAGTATTTTCAGAAAGGAAGCATGTATAATTACAGTTAGCATACTTAGCCATGTAGTTGCATTATATTGATTGAAATTGCCCTAATGTATTTGGTAGAGGTCATCTGAGGTCACTAAATGTCAACATCTGAAGAACTTGCAATACAGGATATTTTATGATTTGAAACTCAAAGAAATTTTATACATTGGTGGTTGTTTACCCTATTTATTACAAAAATGCTCTTGTTGATGCTTTTGTATTCAGTGAAGGGTCATTTCAGGTCACCAGCAATCAGTATCTGAAAACCCTGTCAGCCTGATATTTCAAGGTTATTAACATATCAACTTCTCATGGATGGTGGGGGTTTGGTCCAGAACATTAACATTGTTGAACCTTTGTAGTTCTGGATGAAGCTTTTAAATCTACTGAAATGATTTCATCAAAACCTCGATGCATTTTGCACTCTGGTTTTAAAAAGTAAAGTGAAGGATCATTTAAACACAGTCAAAATTGATTTGCCATAAACCAACTTGCATCTAGCTTTTTTCCAAATTTTAGAGAAATGGTTGGAATATTTAAAATAGTCATCATCTCTACAGTGCTACATGCTATAGATGTACAGATAAATGACTTGGTTGATGTAGCACAGTTATCAATTACCCACGTTATACATCCATATTGACAGAGTGTTTACTTGCAATACAGTAATGCAATTTGCCATGTGGATACATACTATATGCAGGATCAATTGTTATGTACACATGGCAGTGTTTACACTAGGGCTCAGAAACTGGGGGGGGGGGAATGCCCCCCTCCCCAATTTTTGGTTTTGATGATAAGAGAAACCTATGCATTCATGATGGCGTATGTGTGTATGTATGTGTGTATGTGCATGTGTGGGTGAACTTGTCTTCCTATCAGACTGAGGACCTAAACAATGGATTTGAAGTCCTCTGAAGGAAATTCAATAGATTTGTCAAGTCCTCAAAAGTTTGAACAATAGAGAGACTATTGTTAAGGTTAGGGTTAAGGAAGTAAACACAAAGGAAATAACAATGAGGTCCTCGGATTGTATGTAAAATCGACTTGTGTGTGTGGGTATGGGTGTGTGTGTATGTGTGTTTGTGACTTTGCTCATTAACACGATATCTCAAGAAGGGAAACTCTGACGGTTCTCAAACTTGGTACATAGATGCCCCATATTAAGAGGAAGAACCCTATTGTTTTTGGTGGAGGTCAAAGGTCATAGGTCACCGGAGGTCAAACTCTGAAAACCTTGTTAACACAATATCTCAAGATAGGAAGCTTGGATAAATTTCATACATAGTATGTAGATGCATTATGGTAAGGGGAAAAACCCTATTGTTTTTGGTGGAGGGCAAAGGTCATCTGGGGTCACCAGGGTCAAATGCTGAAAACCTTGTTAACATGATATCTCAAGATAGGAAGCTTGGATAATTTCATACTCAGTATGTAGATGCGTTATGGTATGAGGAAAAACCCTAATGTTTTTGGTGGAGGTCAAAGGTCATCTGGGGTCACTGGGAATGATGCTGAAAACCTTGTTAACATGATATCCCAAGGTAGGAAGCTTGGATAAATTTCATATTCAGTTCGTAGATGCATTATGGTAAGAGGAAGAACCCAATTGTTTTTGGTGGAGTCAAAGGTCATCTGGGGTCACCGGGGATCAAATGCTGAAAACCTTGTTAAACACGATATCTCAAGAAAGGAAGCTGGGATAAATTTCATACTCAGTATGTAGATGTGTTATGGTAATAGGAAAAACCCTAATGTTTGGTGGAGGTCAAAGGTCATCTGGGGTCACCGGGGGTCAAATGCTGAAACCTTGTTAACATGATATCTCAAGGTAGGAAGCTTGGATAAATTTCATATTCAGTTCGTAGATGTGTTATGGTAAGAGGAAGAACCCAATTGTTTTTGGTGGAGGTCAAAGGTCATCTGGGGTCACCGGGGGTCAAATGCTGAAAACCTTGTTAAACATGATATCTCAAGATAGGAAGCTTGGATAAATTTCATACCTCCGTATGTACTATGTAGATGCGTTATGGTAAGAGGAAGAACCCGAATGTTTTTGGTGGAGGCTAAAGGGGGGGATTTCCAGGAATTATAAATCGGCGAAAGAAGCAAATCAGTTACTTTTTCTTCTCCTTAACAGGTTCACAGAGATACCAGACAGTATACTTTACTCCTCGAAGTGTTTACTATAATAATGCTAAGATCAACTTAGTTCAGTGTATGACTTAACTGTTCAACATTTCCAAATTAACATGAAGTATGCAGGAAAATAAAAAAGTGTGGGTCGTGAGGTGCGGGAATTTCCCGCATAAAATTATTTTTGTTGCAGGTCTTAGAAAGTCAGTGCGGGAATCGCGCAGTCGCGCACCTTAGCATGAGTACTGACACATATATCTTAGTTTGATGTGACATATAAACATAGTTACCACTGTATATCTTAAAAGTTTGCCCTTTGTCCTAAAAATTTGCAACTGGAATTGTGGAAGTTCAAGTATTACACATGAACTCCATTTTTCATCACATATGAGTTTATTCTTTTCTTTTTAAAACAAAACAGTGGTTGACAACTAAGTGTAGACTTAAAATAGGAGCTATATCAAGTATCATTGAAGTGGTCCCAGTTTGCTGCATCCATCCAAAATATTGACCACAGTAAAAGGCCTACCCAAAACATTTGAAGTGTATTTTGCAAAAATGAAAAGTAAAATAATTGGAAGAATGAAAGAACTTTCTGTCTTCCTCATAAAATCTTTTTGACAGTAATAAATACATTGAAGACACATTATGATGTTAAGACAATTCCAAGACACCCCCCTCCCTTCCCCTTATAATTCCCCCAACAACTTTTGGGACAATTCCCCCCCCCAACAATTTCCCCTGGGAAAAATTCCCAACTATGACAATTCTTCTTCAGACAACTTCCCCAACTGAAAATATGGAATGGACTTTATGCACTGACGTCACGCCCTGTCATTCTGGCAGCAAAACAATGAAGTACACTGCATACACAACGTAGACTTCGCATGCGCTCGTAGAAGACTATGCACGTATCCGACCGGTAAACAAATCAGCTGTCTGGATTTGCTAGTGAAAGTTGCAATGATATGGGCTTGCCTCCATTGGAGGGCACACTTTCTGTTCTGTAAAATCATATGCATAACGTCTATTGATAGGGTGAGAATTGCCTGGGAGTCTGGAGACGTTGCCCAGGGATAATTTAGCCAGGTGGAAATTGTCATGGTTAAAAGATTGAATGTACTGTTTTCTTGGGGATGACTAGTTAAAAGTGTGTGACAAACTGGAACTCATGTATAACATAAGGATGGGTGACTTTGTATTTGTAATTTCCTTGCCCAGCAAGTAGAAAGTACACATTGATACTGATGGGATTTGAAAAAACTTTTGTTCAGATTGTTAAGGGCCAATTCATCCCCAGCAGTAAAAACTTCTCCCAACTAAAGTTACTTCCAATTTCTAGAACTCCAATTTAAAACAATATCTGTCTACTACACCTTCCAGACGAAGCTTTCCTTTAGTGAGTGTAACTGCCCATTTATGCTATTCTGCTGAATATATACTGTTGTATACCTACTTTGTTTCCCTAACAATGTTTCCGTAGTTGAACTGTCTATGCAATGGACTACATTACATCACATTTCATTGTTCTGCACAAGTTATCATTGACTAATCAGAGTGCCTTATATTTCAAACTATTGTTTGAATTTGTGTCAATTAAAGTGCAGTCACCAATTGTGAATGGAAATGTAGTTAATCAGTTTACTGCATGTTTAGGGTGATGAATAAGCAGCTTTGATTTTATAAGTCAGATTCTACTGTACATAAGGTGGCGGTCAAGAGGTACACTTGTGAACAAAGCTCAAAAAGTTTGCAAAATTTAGGAGGCTGTTACTTCCTGCAAGTGTCCGAACACTCTATTTAAGTGTCGTAATACTCTTTGGAATAGAAGGTGTATTTTATACACTTTACTTCAAATGAATGAGACAGAAGTTTGTAAAGTGCTTTTAAGTTCTATTGCTGACTTAAAGGGCTTTGCTAGGTGGGATATTATGATTATAATCATGATAATACTGTAACTGTATCTTTCACTCTTTCTGCAAAAGAAATACACAGTTAATTTAAATATTGTAAAGGAATTAAAGCAGGATTTCCATTCTTGTGCTGTGTCTGGCATCTTGGTATTTTTATGTTTTCAGGAAAAGTTCCAGCTGATGATGTGCAGTTATCTGAGTTAAAGATCAAACCAAATACCAAGATTATGATGATGGGTACATGTGAAGAAACAATTGCCGCAGCAAATGAGAAACCAGCAGACATAGGAGAGGTTATAGATGACTTTGACTTTGAAGAAACAGAAATACAAACAAATCAAAGGTACAGTATGCAGGGTTGTTCGGTTTAAACCGGGGCGGTTTAAACCGCCCGGTTTAAACCGGTTAAAACCTGGTTTAAACCGGGCAGTTTTGACCACCTATTACCGGTCAAAACTGGTCAAAACCCCTGCAGTGTTTAAATCAAGTCAATTTAAATTGAATTTAAAGAAAAAACATGTCAGTTACTCATGTGCCAAATAGTTGATTCAATTTGACAAAGATTCAGAAGACAAATTAGTCCCATGGGGGCTATTGAAGGCTTTTCTCTCATTTGCCCCTTCAGTCTCAAAAGTCAAAACATCTAAAAATCAACACTCTTCCTGTCTTGCAGTTGTAAAATTATTTCATTGGCTTGATACAGTTACACTACAAACTCTGACACAGGATTCTTATGAACTAAAATCAAATTTATTCTTCATGGTGCCTATTTTGAACTCAAAATAATGAAAAAGCAAACACAAGAATAACCCCATTAAGAATACATTCCCAGTTACCCACTCAGTTACATGAAACCTAGAAAGTATCAACTGTCCCAATATGGATAGCCAAATCACTGGACATGCAAGGCACAATGCCCAATGTAATTTTTTGACACTGTCAAACTCAAATGGAACAAATCTACTACTGATTCAATTGCTGAACTTGCTTTCACTACATTTGGAAAATCAGGCTCACACCTGTGCTTATTAGCTACACGGCCATTGCTTTTCATCAACAGATGCCTGATTTTGATTATGGATTGTATACACAAGTATACACCATGTGCCTAGGTCAGAATTAAAAATTGCATCCTACTTTTTTGGAAAAATTGGCAATGAGGGCACTCTCCTTTATTATTTTTTTCTGTAACAGCCCAAAATGCTGTTCGTTTTTGGCTAAAAACGAAAAGGTCCAATTTAAAGATAACCATATATGTAAATTGTGTGTGTGTGTGTGTGTGCACTAGTTAGACGCTGACTGTCAAGTGTTTCCTATAGATTAAGCCCTGTTGGCCCATGCACACTGTACCTAGGGTCCAAGTGAATACAATGAAACCCTTGCCTATGTATTGTTCACTAATGAGATACATGTCCTACTAACACTGAGAAAATCCTTTAATCTCATCTGTACCCAACAATGGTGTTACCAACAGTTAATCAGAGCATATAATTGTTATGGTGCAGATAGATAAACTGTAAGGTTAAGTCTAATAAGCTTTATAACATAGTGTTGAATTTTCTTGCTAAGAATGAAGAAGTGTTGTAAACAAGATGTTTGCAGCTACAAATTTTAGGGGGCACAAGGTAGGCCTATTTGCTAAATAATAATGTGGCTTCCATGACACATGTAACAATTACTCAGTCTCTAACAGCACAAATTAACAGCACAGACTTATGTATTTGACCCAACAATGTCAGGTGTAGAATTTCTTTTTATCTTTTCCAATTTTTCCAATAATTAATGGAATAGTTAATTCATAATTATTTCGGGCAAAAGAATAATATTTTCAATCAAAGAAATTTAATTCAATCTTTTAAAGCCACCTGATCATTCAAGGTCACATGATTTGATGTGTGTTCATGGGCTGTGACCTAAAATATTTTGTCTAACAGAAGGTTTATGGGTTTTTACCAGTTTTGACCGGTTTAAACCTAGTTTTGACCGGTTTACACCAGGTTTAAACCGCTTTGTGGTCAAAACCGGTTTTGACCACTTATATAACAACCCTGACAGTATGCCACTTCTCCAAGTATCTAGGATGTCTCTGAGTCTCAAGACATTCATACCAACTTTTGTGGTCCTAATACCCCACCCCACAGCCCATTCCTCAAAGTGAAAAGTATTCTTACTGGTTGTATGTAGGTCTTGAAGTTCATTTACTGCCATGTGTGCAGCCAACATAAATTTGGAATTTCCTCAACTCATAAAAATTAACCATTATTTAACCATTCAGTCCCAGCAATGAACTCTTGCAATAGCTTTACCTTTTGGAAGTATTTATAACACATTTACAACAGTTAAATGTGTATTATTTGAAAATGGAAAAGTCAAGGTGAAACAATTATTCATGAGCTACAAAACAATGAATTTCTTTCTTAAAGAATCTGATATCTTGAAAATAAATTTACCCAGCCACTGGTTGATCCAGGTGGTGGCATAAGAGGCATTTGCCCCTTTCAACCCCCCCCCCCCCCCGAATTTTTAGGGCAAAAGTAAAATTGTGTAGTTCACTGGTTGCAGGTCTCTGTCAGCGAAGAATCTTTTATTTAATGATTGGTCATATTGCTTCACACCATCAATACTACATCACACTTTGAGAGGGCTTGACCTCCCATACCCAAACTGCAGGCCCTACAGTGTAAATGCCATCGCTATAGAAGCTGCACATGCACTCTGCTCATAAGTTGGATAAGCCACTGTGCATGATGTAAATAAAACCAGTGAGCATTAAACGTGCTAGGTCTCTGCATGAAGCAAGAATGTTCCCTCTTGTTTGTAAGGAATAAATTCCTTTAAAACTGCTTTCTCTTGCATTAAAAATATGTTCTCATTCTTTGTGCTTAAAGGTCCTATGACATGAAAATAAAATAGTTGGATATTTGATGTAAAAAGCATTAAAAATCCAGAAAATAGCCACAGTTTCCATTAAAATCCATCAAATATTGACCATTTTACAGGGAAATTTCCATTTCACACTTGTATCATGAATAAATATGAGCTAAATATGCAAATATGTGACATTGAAAGAGGGACATACCATATATGGCACATGTTAGCCTTTATTTTTGGTTCCTTGCGTTAGCAAAAGGAACCTATGTAGTCAGCTTGGCGTGTGTGTGTGTATGTGTGTGTGTGCATGTGTGTGTGTGTGTGTGACACTTGCTTCGGAACGCTGTATCTCAACAAGGGAAAGTTGGACTAAACTGAAATTTGGTATGTGGATCTGTCATAGTGAGAAGGTGTGCCCTATTGTTTTTGGTGGAGGTCAAAGGTCATGTGGGGTCACCAGGGGTCAAAGACCGAAAACCTTGTTTGCACGAAATCTCAAGGTAGGAAGCTTGGGTAAATTTCATACTTGGTTTGTGGATGCATTATGGTGAGAAGATGAATGCTGTAGCTTTTGGTGGAGGTCAAAGGTCATCTGGGGTCACCGGGGGTCAAACACTGAAAACTTGTTGTTAACACAGTATCTCAAGGTAGGAAGCTTGGATAGATTTCATACTTGGTATGTGGATGACTTATGGTGAGAAGATGAATCCTGTCATTTTTGGTGGAGGTCAAAGGTCATTTGGGGTCACTGAGAGTCAAATACTGAAAACCTTGTTAACACAATATCTCAAGGAAAGAATCTTGGATAGATTTCATACTTGGTATATAGATCCACCATAGTGAGAAGCTGTGCCATACAGTTTTTGGTGGAGGTCAAAGGTCATCTGGGGTCACCAAGGTTAAAAAACTGATAACCTTGTTGTTAGCACAATATCTCAAGGTAGGAAGCTTGGATTAATTTCATACTTAGTGTTTGGATGCCTTATGGTGGGGAAAATATTTGTTTGGTGGAGACCAAAGGTCATCTGGGGTCACTGGAGGTCAAACTCTGCAAACCTTTTTAACTCTGTATCTCAGTGTAGGAAGCTTGAATAGATTTATGCTTTGAGGTGTTGCATTAAATCCAGCAGAAAACCCATATGAGTTTTGTTGGATGTCAGAGATGAAATCACCAGATGCCAAAAAGCAAATTCCCAAGAATTCCTAAAGTCAAATATAAGTACAAAACTGTATCATTCCAGCGCATTAAGATCACATTCACCCAATGACTGAAAGATGTGGGACATCTTTCAGAGATGCCAGGTATTTCAATTTTAGTTGAAATTATAGTATTTCGATTTTAATCCATAATTCTGCCATTCTGGAAAGCTGCATCAAATACCACTTTTTAATATTGCAGAAGATTCTCTGCCCACAAAGCAGAGGACTTGTGAAAGTTCACCAGACAGACATTTGTCCTTAGATTAGGACATGTAAGCTTGCAGAAATTGGAAATTGGAATTGATTAATTAAATGCTACTATGGGTTGTTAGTTTTATAAAGAGAACTAAGTTACTGATCATTTGGATCAGATACCATTGAGCGTGCATGAATTGTGATTGCTTAATTGAATAAAACAAATTGTAACTGTATACTGTCTGTGTTGATATCCCTTGAAGTGCCTGTATTTCTTCAGAGCAATTTATTTATGCTTGAATGTGTTAACACAAGATGTGCATTGTCTACAGAGCAGATTTTGTGCATTTACAGAAATACTGGTTCATTCAGTAGTTGGCTCAGTTTCATTACATTCAGCAAGGAACCACAGTGCCCATTGGGCTCTTGTTTCAACCTTAATTTCAAGGACACTGGTAGCATTGTTATTCCCTGAGGAGTTTATTATAACACTTAAAATTTTTTCCTTGAAAAATATTGATATCACTCACCAAACTGTAATCTATATGATCAGTAATTAAGAGATAATTTATATAGGGTTAACAAAAGAAATTGTAACACTGTGCAACACTCCACATAATTATTTTTGCATAGGCAATTAGTTTCTTCAGAAACCATCAAACTTTGAAGACGTATATTTTGAGAACGGTAAAAGATATTAAAATAATTCCAACGGATCTTTGATTGGAGGACTTAATTCTTTAAGTCACAAGTGAAACAGCCCTTTATGGTGGCATGTCACACGACCTTTAAACTGTATGTATTCTTTTAATTTAAAGCCATAAAAATTTGCGAAACCACCATCACAGCATTTTTCTCTTTATGTGTATATCTTATTTTGGTTACCTATTGTTCCAGATTTCGAAGACTTGTTTGGAATATCCAAATTATTGCATGTAATAAACTTTGTTAAGATGATCTATCATTTGAAATAAATCAGATAATGAACATGAATTTTTGTTATTTCATTTTAAATAGAGAAGAATTTCTGAAGAAAGTAGAAAAGAGAGTGAAAGAATACAAAATTGAAGTATTGAATGAACCAAGACCTGGAAAGAAGTTACTTGTGTTGGATGTAGATTACACTCTTTTTGGTAAGTGGACTTGGCAAAGTTTTTAGTCTTTGTGACAAACTGATACCACCCTTTTCATCTCTCTCCACTTTAAGGCCTAATATGCTCATTCCAGAGAGGAAACAATCTCCCAGCTGAATTGAAATTTAGCCTCCACTAGTTTCAAAACTAGTCAGTCTTTGGTGACTACGCCACTTGACAAAGGCCTAGTCCTACATGTAGCTCAAAGGGAAAATGTAGTCAGACCAAATTTAAGTAGGATACCTGGGTATCCTGATTCATGAATAGATCTTTTAAATCATGTGAAAACAATCTTTAATTGAATTATTAAATTTATGCAAAATAACCACTTTGTTGATTCTTGCCAAAGGCAAAAGGAATCTATGCAGCCATGATGGCTTGTGTATGTGTGTGCAGATTTATGTGTTTGTGATGCTTAGCTTGTAAACACGATATCTCAAGACAGGAATGATGGACACTTTTATTCTTGGTATATGGATTTATCATATTGAGAAGAAGAACCCTGTTGTTTTTGGTGGAGGTCAGAGGTCATGTGAGGTCACCAGAGGTCTAAAATAAAAACCCTGTAAACACGATATTTCAAGGCAGGAGGCATGCACACTTTACGTACTCGGCATGTGGATGCTTTATAATCAGAAGACGTACCCTATTGTTTTTGGTAGAGGTTGAAACAGGGCTGTTTATAATTTGCTTGCTAATATGCTTGTTGACTCTTGAAAGTCAAATTTTTGGTCACAAAGCTTAGCTCTTCCCCCCCCCCCCCCCCTCTTTTGATTGTGGCAAACTGTACATTTTGTTTTCTTAGCTTTAAATACACCATAGACCTTAACAGGTGGAAAAGTCACTTACAGGAACACTCTTAATTCGGAGGTCTCACCAAAAACAAAAATGGTATTAAAAGATGTCATTAAAATGAAAGTTCTTTTGTGTATGAAAACTATATAAAAAGAAATTGTATTTCAAGAAAGAAATGTAAAATTGCAATGTAGAACAGTTACAGTATGAATCTTAATAAATATGTAGAATATTTTTTAAAATGCCAGCAAGTTATTACTGTATTTCTCTGGACATACGTAGGTTGGATCCAGGAAAAAGGTCCTGGCTGTACAGCTGTCTTCCCAATATCTGTGATGTTGAAACTCTGGGGCAGCTGATGAGCATACCTGGCTGGAGAGAAATCACTGGGTGAAACTTGTTGGCATGGTCTGCATTGACTTTAGCCAGGATTGTCAGATCAAGGAGCTTACATTTGGCAGCAGGTGGGAGGGTTGTAGAACTGGGAGAGGGAGTAGGGCCTCACCCTGTTTGGGTTTTTCAATTTGGAACTTTCCAAAATGGCACAAAAATTTGTTTCAGTTAGCACCCACACCTATGATGCTTACAATCAAGGTAAACATATTGTACTTTACATGCTACCTTTGTAATTTGTTAAAAAAGAAAACAGTGAGGGTGGGGTGGGGTGGGGGGTTAGCAGGCCATTTGACAGCTAGATTGTTCTCTGGCTTAAGCCATGTGGTCAGCAGTACTGTTCACCAAAGGTTAATAAGCACTATGAGGGAGCAACTCCATTTTTGGTTCCTTGTGTAACAAAGGAACCTATGTTGTCAAGTTGGCGTGTGTATGTGTGTGTGTGTATGTGACGCATTGGAATTTGAGGTATGTGATGCGTTAACTCAATAATCAAGTGATCAATTTTTCTCAAACTTGGTGTGTACGTGTATCATATTGAGTAGATGTGCCCTATTGTTTTTGGTGGAGGTCAAAGGTCACTAGGGGTCACTAGAGGCAATAAAGTGAATTTCTTTTAGTAGCTATAACTCGGTGACCGTTATTCAAACTGTGACATTATTTTAGGATAAGATAGACTGGTGGAAGGTGCAAGTACCGTAACATTTACCAAACTAATCTCAACGGGTCAAAAGGTCAAAAAGTAATGTTTTATTGATATCTCTCCAACAAAACATTTTAGGGGGATGGTGTAATGGAAAGTTGTGTTCGTTTCATTGAAGTGCACATGATGACCTACTTTGACCTCACTTGACCTCATTTGACCTTTTGACCTTTGTGACTTTTTTGTGACGCCTGGATTCGTCTTGTTGAGACAAACAAAAAAGGCAATTATACTACCCATGTACCATGTTCCTAACTCGAGTTACTGACATTTAAGTGAAAGGTTAGTAGTGTGTATGTTATATGCATTGGAATGCAAGGTATGCGGTGCAATAACTCCATAACCAAGTGACATAAGATGATGGCATAATGGAAAGTTTTGTTCATCTCAGTGAAGTGCACATGTTGACCTACTTTGACCTTAATTGACCTCATTTGACCTTTTGACCTTTGTGACTTCTTTGTGACGCCTGGATTTGTCTTGTTGAGATGAACCAAGAAGGCTATCATACTACCCTCCTACGATGTTCCTAACTCAAGTTATTGACATTTAAGTGAGAGGTTAGTAGTGTGTGTTTGCGTTATATATGCATTGCAATGCTAGGTGTATAGTGCGATAACTCAATAACCAAGTGACATAGGGGGATGGCATAATGAAAAATTGTGTTTGTCTAAATGAAGTGCACGTGACGACTTTCTTTGACCTCATTTGACCTTATTTGACATTTTGACCTTTGTGCCTTTCTTGTGATGCCTGGATAAATCTTGTTGAGACGAAGTAAAAAGGCAATTAAACTACCCTCGTATGATGCTTCTAACTCAAGTAATTGACATTTTAGTAAAGGTCATGAGTGTGTGTGTGTGTGATGCATTGGAATGGGAGGTATGTGATGCAGTAAATATATAACCAAGTGGTCAGTTCTTCTTAAATTTGGGAGTATGTGTATGATTTTCAAATGTGTTCCCTAATGTTTTGGTGGAGGTCAAAAGTCATTGGGGCTGAAGGAGCACGTGCCTTCCCTTACTACTCCCTTTGTGCAAAATAATCTGAAAGACAAGGAACCATAGTGCCCTTGGGCTCTTGTTTTTTTATTCCAGTGGTCCTGTTAGTTGCAACTCCGAATGGAGTCGCAATTCTTGTAGTGATCTCAAAGGTGGTGTAGGATATCTATACCACAGCAGCTGTAAACTGTTGAATAATAACCTACTTATGAGTGTTTTACACCAGTAGGCCAATACTACAGGCATCTCAGTGGCCGAGGTGCCAAATTGCCAAAGTTGGAATATTATAGTGATCAACTGAAGAGAAAAACTTGTGATCAAAGTAAGAACAAGACAGAAGAGCCAGTTGTGTTACAATACATCAGTCAAACTGGATAGAACATCAGACACGACTCCAAAATATAATTTTTGTACATATCTTTGAACTGATTGAAAATTCTTCACAAGTCACAGTTCCAAGGAAGGTGGAGTTGCTATGTGTCTCCCAGCCGAGATTACCAACTCTGAAGTAGAGAGGGATAACCTGCCCATCTTCTAATGAGAGCACTTCTAATTAAATGGTGATCTGTTACAACCCTGCAAGATGCTCGGTAACCTTGTAATTATTCTGTATCCTGTTTGTCGAAATTCTCGGTAAATTGTGAAATAAATGATTGAATTCCATAAAGGGTTCATAAGAGGTAACATAGTGGCTAATAATTTCATTTCTAGCGGAACAGTGAAGATATCAAGAGCTTCAATTATGATCACTGTAATAGTGATGGACCATGTGAGGAAGAAGGCTGCAGTTATTCCAACCGCAAGTTTGACTCCCTTCCACTCCCTCTTTCGTAACTCATTGCCAGTTTCAGCATTACATGTAACAGCTATTCTCCTGTTTTGCCGACGGGCTATCAAGCCTAACCAGAGGTAGCAGCATATTATTACTATCAAAGGTAGCATAACATTGTGCACAGTGATGAGCACAGCACTAACCTTCCGGGTTGTATAATTTCTGAAAGTTGGCAAACATGTGTTTATCTCAGGAATATATTCCACCTGGTCAAATAGGGATTGGACAGATAAAATGAAAATCCACAAAGTAATTGGGGGTATCAGTAAAAGCATAAAACCAAATTTAATGCGGAAGTTAGTGAAAATGAAGTCATGTTTCAGTGGCTTCAAAATTGAAAGAAGTTTGTCTATAGCAATAAACATAACAGTCTGTCTAGAGCTGCAACTGCACATGAAAATGAGAACTAATTCCAGTTTGCAGGGAAATCCTGATCCAAAGGAAGTTACACTCAATTGCAGGAGACGTAACACACAAACTATCCCCAATAAAAGGTCTGTAATTTTTAGTATTTTAAGAAGGAGAGCCTGAGACTCAGGCTTGATGGCAACTTCTTTCAAGACCAGAAGATTTAAAATGCTTCCCAATACAGCACTTAGACCACAAAGTGACTTTGTGACATAAACAATCATCAGCGAAAGAGGAATATTATTTTCATTTCCAATTGTGGGCACGTTTTGCTCAGAAAGCAACATACTGACGTTTTTTGTCATTTTGGTTAATATGTACTTGTTCTGTTATGGTAATCCTTTTGACAAGTTAACTCACAATTATTGTTGATAAATATCACTTTTGTCATCTCAAGTGTCTTTTGCAAGAATGGGTGCTGTCACAAATAAAATTATCTCCTTCATGTGCTTGGATGCTGTAACTCTCAGAGGTGAAAACATTGTCTAACTTCTCTGATTCATTTTCATGTCATGCAATAAACCACAGCATATGCATTTGGATAAATATGACTGCTCCAACCTGTGTGGTATATCATTTTTTCCGCACAAGGCAACTCATTCTCATCATGTGTATTTGACTCTCTTTGCCAGTCCAGCTCCTTGATTATTTCTGTTTTGCTTTCATTGCTCTATTCTAGGTGGATCTAATGTAACATTTCCATGCAGTCATGTGCATGGAAGCATTTTTCAAATGGATAAATATGATAGTTGCAAACCTGTTTCGTGTATTCCTTCCAGAGCCGCTGTGTTGTGAGAGTGATGATCCTGACATATTCTGACTTTCATTAACAGTTCTCCACTCCGAGCAGATCTGATAGAACATTTGAAACATACAGAACTGTACAGTACATTCATGTTCATTGCAGTGTTTGACAAATCGATAAATACGATCACTGCAAAATTATTTGACATCTTCCAAGACAGCCCAGTCTCATCTTCTTTCTACTGTTTTGTTTTGTTTTATTTCATATTGTCACTGGCATATTCATATTGTCACTGACATCATTCTCTCTAGAAGGCTGATCTGATTCAACATAAACACTTTGATGTACATCACAGTACTTCACCAATGGAAGAATACGATCGCTACCAATTTATCTACTATTCCTTTCAGTTCTCTTCAAAACCACTTGCCAACTTGCCACTGGCTGGTAAAATTTTGCTCATAGTCATGTTCACTTGCACTATATTACACTGGACTTTTGATGCCGAGTGTTGGCAAGTTGGTTTGAAGTTTTTTTTCCTCAAGGCCTGATTCCTGCTGAGAGAGTCCAGTCTGATTGTGTTAATAGTTCCAGTGATATATGCCAGTGTCAATCCTGAAATCTTCTTTTCTGTAGAATACTCTGGCCTGATTAGATGTAACATGTACATATATGTCCATATGTCATGGTATTTCACAACTGGAAGAATGCAATTGGGGTTTACAAATGTATAAATTTGGTATATTCTTCTGAGACAGCCCAGTCCAAAGTGCACTGTAATTGCCATTCTTATATTGGTTGCCACTTACAATACGAAGGCATTCTCTCTGTTGATAGGTCATTATTTAACTCTGATTTGTATGCGTAAGCCCTATTCACCTTGGTTCTTTGGAAATAAGCAATTAAGAGGGTACATTAAGAGATTTCTGCTGTAAAGCTTCACCATTAAAATTTCAACTCTTCATTCCTGTTTTATTATTTTACAGTATATTGGTCAGATTTGTGCACAAAGTCATTAACTCAAAATTACTATCCATTCCTCCAAATGCCTGTTAGAAACAAAACGCAATTCATCTTTTCAGGGCATATTTCTGTTCTTGAAGTACATTATTAAAAGCATAAGAGCATATGATTCTTTTCACTTGAAGCTCTTCTAAAAAAATTTTTTGTCAACGTTTTTACTACTTATTGATTTGATGGAGAGCAAATTAGGAAAACCATTTATGAAGAAAAGAGTGAAAGCTGGAGAATAATGACAGTTTCAGTATATGGCTTGTTTTTGCCATTATTACTTCTTCGAAATATTGGGCAGGAAAGGTATCATTTTCTAAGTCCATGTAAAGGTATTTATTTCAAAAGGAAACAAAAGCAAGCAGTGAGAGTAGTATGAGAAGGACATTACAAATTATTGTGTAATCATCAATTTAGTGAATAAATTCCAATGTTTTTCATCACAGGGATTGGATGATCGATGTAGACAGGAATTAGACCAATGAATTCCATTTTCCAACCGTGTGGTAGATATATAATTTTGGACAGTACGTACACTTCATATTGAAAATGTGGGTGCCTTCATCCACTCAGCTGTGACTCTGAGATCATGTTACGTTTCCATTCTGTTGTTTTAAGTCACGAGGATCATGTACAGGCCTAATTGGTGTTTTTGTAATTTTACAGATTTTAAACTTAGCAGCATATTTTAATACTACACAGGGCTGAAATTTAACACTTGTCATATTGTCCAAGAAGAGTAAATATTGCATCAGAAACCCACCTTCTCTCTTTGAGTTTGTCTGAATGACAACTAAATTTTATTTGTAATTGAACAGTTTACTACATCAGCAAGAAATTATGTCATAAAAGCCCCTTTAAGAAGTGGTATTGAGACAATGGTATGGACTGTCATTAATCATTTAAACATAAGAAGAAAAGGTCATTGGAAAGCATACAGAATTTAAAAATAAATGTTTGTTTTCTGGCAACAACCTGAAATGCAATTGTTAATCTTTTGTTTGTCACTTTCATTTGGACTACCAAAAAAATTTTTGGACAACCAAAATTTGGCTATAGGTTGTCTGATGGCAGGCCTGTTACATGTATGCCCTTTAAAATCTTGCATTCTCCTATGGGCATGTTCTATCTTATAGCACTGCCAGTGTCTGTGTATATGTTTATATTGGGGGGGGATTGTTTATAAATTCAACTTTGGTTACATTTAGTAGAAAAAACTATACATGCCTAATGCAGTGCCTGATGCAGTGTCTGTTATGTTTTTGACCTTTTGCCAGTTAACACAATATCTTGAGAATTGTAACTTTGCCAAGTCTCATACTGGGCATGTCAATTTGTCACAGTGAAGAGAGGAACAGTATTGTTTTTGGTGGAGATGAAAGGTTATCTGAGGTTACCAGAGGCTAAACACTGAAAAGCATAAAAACATGAATATCTCTTCACATGTACAGTAGCATGTTGATGTATTATATTCAATAGAAGAATCTTGTGGTTTTGTGGTCAAAGTTCACCTGAGGTTATTCTAGCTCAAATACAGAAAACATGATTTGTCAAGAAAGGAGGAATAGATATTTTTGTACTTGGTATGTGGATGTGTCATATCTAATAGACAGGTCATATTGCCCCCCCCCCCCCCCATTTTAGTCAACATTGAAGGTCATATGAGGTCCCCAGACATCAGACATTGAAAACCTTGACAATGATATATATCAAGGAGTGTAACACATAAATCTTTGAATGCACATACCTTAGGTAATATCCCCCCAGGATGCATCTGTCTCAGTAAAGCTGCATGGGAGTTCTGCAGCCATGTTTTGTTGCTATAGACATTACAGTACAATAGCAGGATATAATCAGTATTGCTATTGTAAGGCATATCAACAAAGCATAAAAATCAGCTGCAGCTTTACTGAGGAAGCTGCAGCTTGGTCAGGCAGCTGCAGCTTATCTGAGGCTGCTGCAGCTTTGCCATTTTGACATGGTGTCTTACTTTCTTTAACCAGATGAATGAAGTGGAAGTCTGTTTCAATGAAGCCATCAAACTTTAGCACAATTTTCATTCTGGTTTAATTGCAGATCACAGATCAGTAGCAGAGAATGCTTTTCAATTGATGAGGCCGTACCTCCATGAATTTCTCACAGCAGCATACAAGCACTATGATATTGTGATATGGTGTAAGTTGATCTCACTTTTCACTCTCACATAATTTGTCATCAGATTTGTTTGGATTGATGTAGTGAATATTCTGTCACAGTAACATTGAGTGAACAGCTGTCTTTTTCCTTAAAGAGTGCCAGGACATTCTTTTTGCATCTCATGTTATCATTGTCTGTTTTCTAGCAAATAGTTTGAACTATCTGTTGATATCAAACTGAGGTCAATTGATAAGTAAGTTTTAGTGTTGTACTGTACATACCAAATTGTTTCAAACATTTTCTCTGTTTCAGCTCATAATTTTGAAAAATTTGTGTAAATATGTTTGTGTATGCAATGGTACATGATATGAATGTAAACCTGATGTTAGGATGAAATGATCAAGTAGTTAGGATTCAATCTTATTTTTTTTTTCTTTGAGGGGGTCATATTATATGTTTGAGGAAATACCTCAAGAATTTACAGGGGCTATGTTTGGGGCCCACAGGGGTCTCTTTATTGCTTCTGTTGACGACAATTATATAGGAGGGAAGGAAGACAATTTTCATTTGGCATTTTTGCCCTCCTCTACCCTCCTCATCTTTCTTGGGTGACTTTGGTGATTTTTTTTACAGCTGCTACGAGTATGAAATGGATTGAAGTAAAGATGAGAGAACTTGGAGTAAGTTCACACTCTGACTACAAATTGACTTTCATGATTGACAGCAGTGCCTGTATTACCGTTCAGACTCCTAAGTATGGTATTGTAGAGGTGAGTGATTTCAGGTATCTTGTATGACCTTAAAAACCAAATGTTTGTTGTGGCAGTGGTACACATCTAAGCTTCTCAAGGCCGCATCAACAAAAATTTCTTGTTAACCCCCAGACTTTCTTGTGTTTTTTTACAATGTGTAGAGTAACACTGAATGTTTAGTAAAGAAAGGTTACTGTTGCATCTAGAAATTGTGGTTGCACTTATAACTATACATTTCAAAGACATTTCACCATTTAAAAGCAAATTTTGAACAAATTTTCAGACCACAGTTGAATGCAACTCTTTGACATTATCAGCCAGGGAAGAATAGACCTTGGACCATGCTGCCCATTTTTACTTCCAGTTTCATGCTTGTTAGTGCAGCATAAAAAAAATTAACAAAAGCAAAGCTTCTCCCAGATGTGACAAAATTGAAATGGCATGATGATAAACAAGAAATTTATTTTTTACCTCATTTTGGTTCAAACAGAAAGTTAAATGGCAATTCCGTGGTGCATCTTGTGTTCCTGAAGTGTCCTTTGCAGGACCAACTTTTAAGAGTTTTATGTTTTAAGAGTTTTCAGTTTTATGGTAATAAATAAACACTAAACATTTAAATAAATTTAAGGCTGCAAAAAGTGTCTCATTGAATGCTGAATTGAAACCAAGCTGAAATTTTCTCTGTAAAGTAGGACTGGAACGATAATATCCTGCAATGCTACATATTTGTTATTACATGGACATAAAATGACTTAAAAGTGCTAATGATATCAACGTTATGGGTTTTTGAAAAGATTTTTTGGTACCCTTCTTTTGCCAATAACAATGGTTTTAAACCACTTGCATTACTTTAGGAGATACCAACCTGATTTTTCAGTCTTAAAAAGTTCAGGTATGTGAACAAATCCATTCTGTTGACTTCATATTATAAATAATGACTGTGTTTGTAATGTTAAGCCTGCTCTTCTCAGATTTCTTATCAAATTTAGCACATTTTCTCTTTTTCTCAGACAAAGCCTCTTGGTGTCATATGGGGAAAGTTCAAAGAGTATACACCAGAAAATACCATTATGTTTGATGACTTACGGAGGAACTTCCTAATGAATCCTCAAAATGGTTTAAAGGTAATATAGAAGGTTTGATGTACAGTATGTACTGGTAACATTGTTTCTGTCTTCTGTTAAAAGGAGCATAACATTTCAGATTTCAGTAAAATGACAGAAAACAGAGCTTTAACACTTAACTCCATGACACAATCAGCATCTTCTTTGATTAATGAGGTATCAAGATTTTTGTGTAATATTACCATAAATCCTATGCATTGATGTCACCATAAACTTGACAACTGACCTTGATGTCTTGTTGGAGGAAAAGGATTAAATGTAGTGTATACTACAGGCTTACCTGAACTGGGGGCGCACTTCAATTTCTGTGGTCCTGTGACGTCACATGCTTACTGTCTATAAGGAAGCTGTCATTTGGCAGGTTTCCAGAAGACAGTATCATTGAGGAATAATATTTGGTACTTTGCTTGTTGCTGGGGGCTGCTGCCCTCATTTGATATCATCTTTTAACCCAACAGTGCTCACAATCTTTCTTCACTCAGGGTTTGCATTGGAATACCTCTTTCCATCCATGAAGCTTTCCTCAGTCACTTTAAGGTATAAAATCCAAGTGTCTGTCCCTTTTTGCATCTGACAGGATGCAACAATTGTGAAATCAACAAGTGTTAAAATATTCCATTGTACCATGTTGGCAGCCTTCGGTAGGCCCCTTAATGTTACTGAGAAGAAATATCTTTCAATGTTGTTTTGTGGGGCTTTGCAGGGGGGAAGACTGCCCCCCTGAAAATTTCTAAGGACGAAAATTCGGGCAGGAAACGACGAAAAGTCGGGCACAGAATAGGTGAAATTCCAGCAAAGATGAAGTGAAAGTGAAAAGATTGCCCGAATTTTCGACTGAGTTTCCGAATTTTTGATCGAATGCCCAAAAAATGTGCAAAAATTTTCGCGCATTTCGAGCACATGTAGTGGGTAGGTGGTCTATTTTATGCACCAGAACTGCAACAAAATTTGGACAACTTTTTGAGATTCTGGCAAAAACTTGTCTGGCCCCAAATTGGAAGAGTCCCATGTATCTTCCCCTTTTTATTGACATTTATAATCAAACACACCCCGTTTTTCTTGGTTTTATGTAGATAAGACCATTCAGAGAGGCAGCCAAGAACCAAGCTACTGACACCGAACTCCTTAAACTCATGAAGTATCTGGAGGCCATTGCACCCCTTGATGACTTGAGTACATTGAACCACAGACACTGGGAGAGGTACTTACAAGAAAATGACAGATGAAAGCATATTTCCTTCATGTTACAAGAACTGACCCTCAGGGTATGAAAAGTCTCAAACATAGTGAGATATAAATGAAGATGCATACTGCCACACAGGAGAATGGTAGACAATGGAAACCAACTGGAAAGCTTTAAATGCAGTGTGGTAGAACCGGGGGGTGGGGTGGGGGGAGGGGAGGCTTGGGGGCCCAGCCCCAGTGAAAAAAGTGAGGGGGCTGAAGGTATGTTAACCCCCACCCCCACCCCAATATTTGCCAAGTTGAGCTGGGTACATGCAGCTTAGAACACTGGGGAAGTGCTGTTTCCAGCCATCTGGTAGCCTATGTAGCGCCTCTGTGGCTGCCGCCCCTTTTGTAGGCTGCCGCCTCTCAGAGCCAGCCGGCAATAGCCATAAATTCCTTTCACTGAGCCTCAAAGTTGATGAACTTAATATTCATGAGCATGAATGGCAATTGGTCTATTCCTGAGGAAGGCGGTGCTCAATGACTCGGATCTTTGCAACGCTACGTTGACCACAATTTGGTTTAAACCAAAGTACATTTCGTCCGTTAAAGCTTCTAATTTAGATGAAAGTCTTGATCATGGACAATCTCCTACAAACAATGACAACTGATATCAAAGAGTTCGATTAGAAGCTGACAAATAATCTTCGTTTGAAAGATATCGAACAGTCTTTTCTCGTGGCTGAGTGGTAGGTTGTTAGTAATTAGTTGAGGAGTCGCTGTACTGTGTGTATGCACACACAGTGCCAGGGAATACCAGGATGGTGTCGAGTTGCATTGACCACTGTGACTCTACGTACTGTTGCTTCATCCAATCACCTTAGAGCTATGTAAATGAAGTTTAAGTTGAATTTCTACGCAGATGAAAGGAATTTGTTTCCAAAGCCTGCGGATGTTTGTTTTTTTGCAGCGATGAGTTGAACGAAAAAACTTCGTCTGCTCTGCGGGGTTGCCATCTGGAGGGTTTGTAAACCAAACATTTTCTTGTTTGCTCTGCACCAACAGGTGGTGGTGCTCTGCTTAGATGGTCTTGTGGGCACTCAGCCCCCCCCCCCCCATCTTTTTTCTGTTCCACCATGCCTGTTTAAAAGCAGAAGAGTGAGTTGAACCAGGAATCTTTTGTGGGTTATGATGGAAAAAGTGATGGTTTTGTCAAGCGGTTCTGAAGTGGTATTTGGACAAAGCTGTATAATTTTGTGGTATGAAGATACAGAGGCTGTGAAAGAAAGTGACTTGTTTCAAATATATTTCGATATTGATAACTGATTTCACTGTGTAAAATCATTGGCAGGGAAAGTACCGCCCTCTTTTGAAGAAGGGGCTGTTTTGTTTTCTTTCCCTTTAGATTAGAACATTTGAACTGTATTCAAAAAAGTTAATCATATTTTGAAATGTTTGCTTTGGTTTGGTTATATGATTCTGTTACAGTATAGTAAATGTTTTTGTGTTTTCACTGGCATTTGACTTAATGCACTCACTCTACAGTGGAAGAGGCTAACTTAAAAAAGAAAGACAACAGGTTCATATCAGATTAAATTGTTGTTGTATACTTAATGTAAGAGCAAGATGTCAAGTTTAATTTTATATTTGTGTTTTTATTGAATAGTAATGATGTACTATAAAAGTAGTATTTTGGTTAGGTTCAGGCCTGTAGCCAGACAAGGTGCTGAAGGGGGCAAAAAAGCTTCGGGGGGGGGGCAAAAAATTTTCCAGAGGTGGCGAAACATACTAAAATGCATTACAGCAATGCTAATTTTTGATCTTGTAGGGGGGCGAAAAATTTTCCAAGGGGGGCTTCTGGCCCACCCCCACCCCCCTTGACTACGGGCCTGGTTAGGTCAGGGTGAGTACTGCATTTAACTGGTTCCGTGATGTTCTCGCCTTTTGTTTGGTTGTTTTAGACTTGCTTGGTGTGAAAAGAAGCAATCAACATATCTGTGCATAGCTATGAGGAACATGCATGAACCATACCATGTTGTAAAGCAAGTCCTACTAGTCATACCGTAATTAATTTACTTAGTGACATACTGTACCCTATTCTAGTATGAAAGATAACGTGTAAAGAGAAGAGCATTGAAAGGATTTGTCCTGCAGAAATATATTTTATGATGGAGCAGCATGTGGCGATGTTACATTACAAGATACTGGTTAGTTAGAACCTTCATAAAAGGCTGCAAATGAGTATCTGAAATGGGGGGGGAGGGAGGGGGAGGGAGAGGGGGAGAAGGGGAAAGGCAGTTACTGCTGTTAAATGAGCCTCAGTTTTAAGGGGAAGTGCAATAAGAAGAGAGGACACTACTGGCTTTTGCTGTAAGTGCAGTTGATTAGCATCTGGGCAAAGTCATGAGGCTAATTGGTTCGAACAAACAAAACCCTTATCCAAGCCTCTAAAAGTTTTGGTTTTTTGTTTTCACAAGCTCTCTGGGGGTTCCTGCTCCCAGATCCCCCTAGACTAGGGATGCCCTTGTAGTGATCCTAGGGCAGATTTACTAGTTACTGTCATTTTTGACTGCTCCCTTCCCTCATACTTTGGGAAATCCTGCCTGTCCTAAGTGGATCTGATCTGGAGTTTACAAGGTGCTCCTCTTGGCACCTAGCTTCCTCTCCACCCACATTGTTTTGTAGGTGGGCCTTCTTTACATTTCATATTAAATTGTGTGTGTTATGTTCAGTTGACTAGTAACTTCCAAAACTCTAAGTACAGTATTGTAATAGTTGACTATTCAGATACCTGGTACTACTCCCATTTCAAAGACATACTTAAGAAGGGGACATGTGCCTTAGAGTGAAAAAGTAGCAAGTAAAACATATGTTGAAATTAACTTTAGAGTTAGAAGTCAGTAAAAGATATACAGGTATTACTTTCAGGTCTTGAAGCTATAGAAGAGGAGCCTTGTCCATTGTATTCCATATTGTTGTGACTCTATTGTGTATTTTATAAAAGTAAATATATACTCCATTTAACATGGCTTCCTTATTTAGGGTAAAACAGTACCAAATAAAATCTGAAATGGAAATCAGAAAATATTAACTCCAACAAAGAAAAGTCATTAAAATGTACTTTCACCTAATCTCATTCTGAAAATGTTTCTGATGAAAAGAATTAGTGTTGCAGGGTTTTATTTCAGACTGTTTGTCTGCTGTTGGCATGTTAGAACAGAACATTGGAGCTTGTCAATTTCGCTTGAATCAGGGGGATGGTAGTGGTGCCCCCAGCTTGGATGAAAGTCATAAAAGAGCTGGTGTACCTGCTCTTATGGGTGATTACCTTGCATGACTAAGGATTTAGCAGTTGTTATGATGAATTTTTCATCTTTTAGGCCATACATACAGGTTGAGGTCGAAGACTGCTTTCCCAGGCCCCTCTATTTTGACAACCCTGCTGCTTAATTCTGTGGTTCTTCTGCATGAATGCACTGAAAAGTGTCATCGACAGTGTTTGCCTAGCTGTTGTTGGGTAATGATGTTCACAAATATCCTCAACCTACCTGTTCTCAGAACCCTTTCCCCACACCCCCTCCCCCATCAACATGGATTGTAACTACTCATGTCACTGTCACAACTTGGTATTGTTAGACAGAATTGTAATCATTATGAACTAGAAGTAACACTTTCGTACATTTACTCGTGTGTGAATATATGTTAGTAGTTGATATTTATTTGAGATGTTGATTGTATTGAAAAAATTTGAACTTGAAAGTATATAACTTCACTCACAAGCAGAGGTATTGGTACTCCACACTGGTACATGTGAGGTTATGCTCATGTAACTTCAACAATTTTCTCAGGAATTTACACAGTTCAAGTTCATAACCGAGGTGGAGGGAGGGGGGAGAAGTGCCCCTAGAAAACTTTTGCCCCCAAGAAAACCTTAAAAATCACTAATAACCTTTGCATTAATGCATTTTGGCATATCATGCCCCCTAAAAAATCCCCCCAAAGCTATCTTCCCCCTTCAGTACCTAGTCAGATAACAGGCCTGATGCAGTCCTGTAAACTGATGCTATTGAACTTGTGACACCTGTAGCCATCTGTTCAGGCTTAGAGACATGGCCTTTGCTCTGCAGAGCCCTTTCAAAGCAGTGCCTTGAATGCCTTCCGCCTCACCTTTCCACCCTGCCCTGGATTGAAAATAAAAAAATCAGGAACTGATCTTTCAATGATGTAATAATCATCTGAAGTTAGTTGATGCAGCAGGGATTGCTTACAAGATAAATAAATTCTGTGTTCATCATTATGCATGTCTCAGTGTCTTCCTTTCTGAAATAGGAAATTTGTTTCTCATAACAATTGTTCCAAACCAGAAAGCCAAAAGGCTTAGTGATTCCTTGCCAAAAGGGGGATGCTTTCTTACACAGAGATTCATCCCTCAAATTTATACTTCTTGACCACATTGTCTTTTACAATTAATGCATTCATAATTTGACCCCTGCTGACCTCACGTGACCTTGAATCCCCCAAAATGTAAATGAAACAAAAATTGAAAAAAAAAAACAGAAGAGGTTTGCCTGTGCTTCTTCCCATGTAATGTCATTTTGTCAGTTTTTGACCTCTAATGACTTCAAATGAAATGTAACTTCCACCAAAACACAAGGGTTCCACCTCTCAACATGGCAAATCTATACACAAAGCATAAATAGTTTCTATCCTTCCCATCTTCATATATCATGTTAATAAGGTTTTTAGTCTTTGACCTCTGTTGACCTCAAATGACCTTTGACCCATCAAAAACAATAGGGTTCTTCCTCTCAACATGGCAAATCTATATACCAAGTATAAAACTGTCTGTCCTTGCTATCTCGAGACATCATATTTACAAGGTTTTTGCAGTTCAACCCACGGTGACCTCAGATGACGTTTGACCACCACCAAAGACAATAGGGTTCTTCCTTTCATGATGACAAATCTATATACTAAAAATGACCAGTGCCCAACATTTCTATCTTGAGATATCTTGTTTACAAGGTTTTTGGTTTTTGACCTGTGATGACCTCAAATGACCTTTAAAATCTACCAAAAACAATGTTCTTGCTCTTAACAAGACAAATCTATATCCCAAATATGAAGTGTCTGTGATTGCTATCGTGTTTACATGCCATTTACAAGGTTTTTGCAGTTTAACCTCCGGTGACCTTGAGCTTTGACCTCTACCAAAAACAATAGCGTTCTTCCTCTCAACATGACAAATCTATATACCTAATATAAAAAGTGTCCTTTAATCCTATCTGGAAAAATCGTGATTACAAGGTTTTCAGTCTTTGACCTCAAGTGACCTTTGACCTTCACCAAAAACAACAGGAGTCTTCCTCTTAACATGACAAATCTATACACCAAATATGAAAAGTGTCTGTCATTGTTACCTTGAGATATCGTGCTTACAAGCCATATACAAGGTTTTCACAGTTTAACCTCTGGTGGCCTCAGATGACCTTTGACCTCTACCAAAACAATAGTGTTTTTCCTCTCAACATGACACATCTATATCCTTAATATGAAAAGTGTCGGTCATTCCTGTCTTGAGATGTGATTACAACGTTTTTCAGTCTTTGACCTCTGGTGAACCCAAATGACTTTTGACCTCCACCAAAAACAATAGGGTTCTTCCTATATGCCAAATATGAAAAGTGTCGGTCATTCCTATCTTAAGATATCGCGATTACAACAAGCGTCACATTCATACATACACACACGACATCACCATCGCATAGATTCCTTGCCTGCCTTTGTCAAGGAATCAAAAAGTGACGTCCATGAAAAAGAGAACTTCGAAAATTCGTCATAGAATGTATGACTTTCTGAAAAAAAGTAAAAACCAAAAACTGAGTACTTAAATATAAAAGAAAATTAAACAGTTTTGGTTACAAAGCTTTAATCCTGCCCAAATACCTTCCTCACAAGTGTCTCCTCATACCCTACTTCTGGAGAATGGAAGCTCAAGGGGGCCATTAAAGTATCCTGTTAAGGGGGCCATTAAAGTATCCTCAGCTTGTTTCAAGCAACCATGATTGTGCCAAAAAAAATTCTCTTTCCCCAATGCTACAGTAGGGTTTGAAAAAGAAAAGGGTTTTGGGGTTGTTCCAGTCTAATAGTGTCTAAAAGTGTCCCCATTGTGACGGGAATTCTGGGGTTGTATCCATGGAGCCCGCCGTAGTAATATGTTCTCTTGTGGCAGGCTAGGCCTTCTTCGAACCGCACTTGCAATGCTGATAAAATTTTATATATTGAAAATAATATAACACCTTGCAATCTCTTTCTGTTTTTTTTCATGTGGCACTTTTCCAAAGATCGGACCGTAGCCTGCGGGAGGTGGGAGAGGGGGTAAAGAAGAAACTTCCCCCTAAAATTTCAAGACCCTAAATGAAAGCCTGTTTTTCTTGAATGAGGTATTGACCGGTTGCAGTTAAATGTAAGTGTTGACCTTTAGCCAAACTGATTCACCAACGAAATTTCACCATCACTGAACTTAAAAAGCCTTGACAACTAACAAAGTGACCGTCAACATATTTACTAGAAATCACTTTTGATCCTAACTCAAGACAACACCGGTGTCAGGCACAGTAGCGTAGCTAGAGGGGGGCAGGAAGCGGTCGCCCCCCCCCCCACAAAGCCTCCGAAGGCCTCTGTGGGAAATTTCAAGTCTCTGTCGGAAATAGCCTAAATAAAAACAATTCATTTGAAACACTTACAACACTTCTTATGTTTTGAAGGAGAATTACACATCGAAATGGTTACTGACAAGGCCTGGAAGTGTCATTTAAGGCAATCTCGGAGATAGTTTAATCTAATTTTTTTCCGCGCGCTACTCACCCCAGAGATGGTGGCGCTACGCTTAGATAGTACATCATTACTTCAAGATAATAATCTGTCGGAAACTTTTTGCTTTTGCCCCCCTCCCCCTACAAAAAATATCTAGCTACGCCACTGGTCAGGCGTGGAGAACATGGACTATGCCACCTTCTCGTCAGGGAATTTTTCTAATTTCAGCATTGGACACAAAATGAAAGCTAAACCACCCTATGGTTTGCTCAGCATACATTAGCACGACTAAAGCGACCTGTTTTGCTGTGGCGCGGAAAAAACAGAGCTGAACTTGTGTTGCAAAAGGCTGACATGTTTTTTTTTTTTTTGGCAAGATATATTAACAGTGCTAGCGAAGCGTCACCATTAGTTGGCGCGTAGCGTACTACCCAGAACTTTTTTGGCTAAACTAGTACCTCTTAGATCCAGGATATGGCAATATCGCACATGCCTTGCAAAGGTGCAGAGGATGGTCAAATTAATATTTAAGGTTCATTAAATATGGCACAATTTTCGTAGGCCTGTACGATTCTCATGCAATCTTTGAAGGCCCGATGGTACGATGTCTACTGTGCCTATGAGGTAATTCAGCCATGGATCTAGGGACCCACTTATCACATTGTGGCCCTTACGTGTACAAGCAGACATTTTCCGAAGGTGAAGACACGGAAACTCTTCAACCGCCACATAGGACATTTTGGATGGAACTCCACATGCCACAATTATTCCGGAAAAATTCTGACTCAGTCATCGTTAGCATTTCGCCAGCATAGATCTGTCGCCATGGCTGCACTTGAAGAGTTAAGAGTCAGGCCTTTCGAAAATGAGATGCCTATTTTGAGAAAATAACATTTTGTACACATGTCAGTTTTACCAAATACAAAAACCATGAAAAACATGTAGGAAACTGCATTCTAAGCTGCTAAGACGAATTTGTCTGCACTGCAGCTTTGTTAGTGACATTCTTCATCGTTTGTAGCCTACAAGGCTGTCATCTCAACCATTCAGAGAAAATCTGGTATCCTCAAATCTCAGGAAATAGCATTCTGTTTGAATTTCTAAAACACAAACTTGCCACTACAACTGTGCGTCAAACTAGACTCTGCAGAGTGTATTCAGAGAATTTCATTTCACTCCATATGTCAACAAGATCTTGATTTGGTGCTATCCCATGAAACTGACACTCCGAGGGCTGACGTCAAATCAGAGTGGTAAAGACTCAAGTATAGGCGCAAATTGGGGGCCTCCAGCAAAGCCAGGGACAAAAAAGGAATGAATTTACCGAGGTTTTCATGTACAGAACGCACGTATAGAAGATAGTTGGCATGTAAATCGCAATTTCCACCATCTTGACACATTTTCCGGCACCGCAGTTGTGTTTTGTTTCAGCCTGTATCCTACCCAGCCTGACTATATATAGACTATATAATAGACTGCTATTATCGGCTACCGAAAATTAATAGTACTTAGGTCACAGGCTGAGTATCGATACTGACTGGTGAATAACGGGGGGGGGGGGGCGAAGAACTTTACTTTCTCAATGTACGGGAAATTTAAGAGTTACGAAAAAATAATATGACTCGGTTTGGTAATTATTAGTTTGGGGTGCTTCTTCTGTTGCTTCAACCCCCCCCCTCTCTCTCTCTTCCCCTTTGCCTTAAATCCCCCGACGAAGTGATTTTCCCTCTGACTGGTTACGGAGGTGGGGCATGTCCCCCCGGCCTCATTTAAGCACGCTACTGATAAAGGGTTTGGGATACCACACCCATAAACTGAGGGTGCTAGACGTCTGGGATGTGGCGTGGGAATTCCTGAAGGTGCAGAAGGAAGGGACCCGGGGATCTAAGACAAAAGGGAGGAAGTATAACTTATAAACAACAAAATGGCGTCCATCTTGATCAGTAGGCCTACTAGAATACCTTCTGTACTACATAACAATAGCAAAATGGCGTCCATCTTGATCAGTAGGCCTACTAGAATACCTTCTGTACTACATAACAATAGGCTGGGGCGGATCTAGGATTTTTGGTTGGGGTGCACTAGATTCACCCATTATGGGAGAGTGTCGTCCACCTGAAGGACTTAGAAGCTCGCAATATGGTGTACGAGTTCTATATCAAAACTGTGACGAGGTGAGCAACAAACCTTGACGAGGAGAGCAACAGTGAGACTGTCTGCGATAGAATATTAAAGGCACGGTCCACCTTAGTACGTGAAAATTTTAGTCTTGGAAAATTTTTGGCCGTGCACGTGCACCCACGGCACCCCTCCGGAACGTGCACCCACGGCACCCCTCTGGATCCGCCACAGCAATATAAAGGGAAGTAAAGCCCCAGTTGTTCCCTGGAAACCTATTTTATCCGATGAAATCTTTCTGATTAACCTTTCTATTGGGGATCGGATGGTAAATTTCTGCAACATGAGATTTCAAAATGACGTATTTTAAGATGCTCTGAAATAGTCTGGGAAAGTGCCATTTCCAGTTTACTGGGAGGCACTTGGGTTAAAAATTTTCTTGGTGTGTCACTTCCGCTTAGAAACTGCCACGTACTATTGAAAGTATAGTCCCATAGCTAATGCAAAGATACTCTTCGGAGAACATGAAAGTGGTAGCACCATTCTGAAATATAAGCCTCTTCCCCTCCCCAGTCCCCTACCTGAGACAATCATTCAGTTGCACCTCTATTGAAAAACAACCTGGATACTCCACTTTTCAACTTCTACATGTTCAGTTTCATTACATTTGTGGCAGTCACATAAGCTTCAGGGAGTGACGGATTATTTCTAGAAAGTTTGGGCAACATAAAGCTCTTTGAAAGATGTCCATGCCAGTATCCAGACAAGGTGCTTAAGGGGGCGAAAAGCTTCTAGGAGGGCGAAAAATTTTCCACAGGGGGCGAAACATACTAAAATGCATTACGACAATGGTAATTTTTGATCTTCTAGGGGGCGAAAAATTTTACAAGGGGGGCTTCGCCCTCTTTGCCCCCCCCCCTTGACTGCGGGCCTGAAGATGTCCCAGTAGTAATAACTAGAGAACATGCAGGAGCGTCCATAAGGATTGATGAGTGGGGCGAGGGGGGTGGCGTCGGAACTAAGGGGTTGTCGGACCTTTTTCCCACAAACGTAGGTTACATTCCTGACAAAACATCTGTGTCAAAAAGGGTCAACTAAGAACCCTCGGGAAGTTATGATAGGAAAATAACACTTTTACGAACATTTTGGTAATGTTTGGCTTCATTTTACACTTCAATTACCTAACTACAAATAGCACTGAATACGCGATGAACAGACCCAAAATTGTAGTTGCCCTTTTGTTTCATAACAGCCACGACTAACTGCCATTCGATTTCCTCGTGATGCAGCAGGTTTGAGGGTTGGGAGCAGTGATGGGCAATCGCGAAGGTTGCACGGGGTTTTGCAATAATACAAGGCTAGCTCTGACCTTGAATTAATAATTGGACGATCAGTGTACATGAAGGATGCGCTCAAAGCATGACGAAAAATAGCATTTGAAAGGCATTTTAGTAACAATTTTAGGCACTACATCTCCAGAAGTCAGAAAGCGAACCTCCTTCGCAACCGTATCGTAAAGCAAAGTGTACGCACTTTTCCAGTGTTTACAGGAAACACGAACGAGCTCCGACTTCACGATTTGAGTAAGTGGAAAACCAGCGCACAGTGCACCAACCCGACTGCGAAGCACGCCGAAAAAATTATCGAGAATTGCGATGACCTGTACATTTGTAGGTTTTCGGATTTTGTTTGCAAGGACCATGGTTAATGGCATGGTCAGTTAATGGCGTACATTAGTACTTTCCGTGACCCTTACTACAGAGCCTTAAGTTACAATAGTGTGGGGCGTATAGGAGACGACCATGCTTGGAAAGAAACTTAACGGTGCTAGACAAACTTTTCAACGGTATAAGATAGATAGTCTCTTTGGGGGTGCCCGCCAAGTGCGCCGAGAAATATCTTCCTAGCATTCTTATGGTATTTAATATTAGTGCTTCCCTTCATTTAACAATGCAAAATTTAATCAAAGAAGGCTATTATGAAAGAATTCCCTTACAATTTCTCTGGTTTCGTTTCCTTCCCTCATTTCTTTTATTTTTATTAATTTTATGCTCTGAAAAAGTGGGAAGGGGGGAAGTGCCCACCCGTGCCCCCAGTAATTCCTCTCATAAGTGAGTGTGAAGAAACTCATGGCAATCATACAATTACCATAGGCCTATATGGTCTAACCGTCATCCCTACTACCTCACAGTATCAAAATTGACTGAATAAGTACAATGTAAAGTTTATAGCAAAGCTGTGTCTTAAGAATTTTTTCCGCAGCGAGAAAAAAAGGCAAACTTTTCTCACCTCAACACCATTATTATTGGAACTGAGGTATGTTCTGTCTGTGAGCCTATTGATAGTTCATTGTCCACATCAACCACCATTCAAAACATCATCTGATGTATAGTCACTCGTCCCATGTTGATAGGAAAATTACCGGCACTGTTCTATCACTTGACCGGTGACCCACACTTGTGATATAATGTTAAACACATTTCTATCATTTGTATAGTTTTTCAAGGTACAGTACTTGCCTCTTGAGGAGGGTAGGAGGGTAGAGGGGGCTGGATTATATCCCCCAGGGAGCCGACGGCTCCCTTGTTTGGGAGCCGATTTAGTCCGCTCCCGTTAGAGGCCCCCGTGCGCGCGCGTGTGTGTATGAGATCAGTCGAAGTGTGCAATGTTTTTTTTTTTTGTTTTGTTTTTGTTTTTTTGTTTTTGTTTTTGTTTTTTTTTTTTTTTTTTTGGTTTTTTTTTTGGTTTTTTTTTTTTTTGGTCATCAGCTACTTTCCTAGAATCAATTCTCCTGATAAACAGTACCGTGGTTTTACACAATACGTTAATAAAGGAGTATGTATTGACTTACTGTAGTTACATCATAAGCTTTTGTCTCGCATACAAGCATCTTGATTACGTAACCGGTCTCGAAGACATTTCATTGAAAATCACAACCAGTAAACTTTAAGTTGCAAAGTTGGCCGAAAGATTAAGTCGTACCAGATTAAAAACATAGCATGCCACAACCAGCAAAAGTCGCGACATCGACCGATTAAAGTATTTCCAAAGCTAAGATTGTTAACAGGACAGCAAATTCAAACTCTTGGCACCATTACCAGAGAAAAACATGCGGGCTTTCAAATAGAAGAGGAATTTATGCTCTAAGATTCTATTGTTAACAAATCGTGAAGGCCATTAACGATTGTATAGCCACCGCCAGCTAGAAAGAGAAGATAGTCCGATGGATGGGCGGAAGGAGTGTTTTATCGGCCGTTCCCTACCAGGCGCGTAGCCAGGGGGAAGGGGGCAGGCGGACCCCCCTTGCGCACATTATTGGTATTTTGTAATGATTTTTTTATGATATTGCTAGTAACTGAAATTAAAAAAAATGTTTAGATGCAACTTACAAGGCCTGGGAAGTGCCATTTCCAGAGCGATCTGGGAGAATTTTCGGTCAAATTTTCTTGTACGCTTCGCGCCAACCTATAGTGGCACTATGCTTAGATAGCTTGCCTATACAGGCTTCGCCCCTTGGCCAGGGGTGGCGCCAGGATTTCCCCGACAGGGGGGCCAAGCTCCCCGACGGGGGGGGGGCCAGCAACCCAAAGTCTCAACGAAGGAAATAAAGTGCCGAAACGATGTTTGAAGGAAAATTTTGGCGCGCGAAGCGCGCCGAAAATTTTGGGCCTTTTTTGGAAAAATTTGAAAAAATTGCCGGCATTTTCCATGGAAAATTTGAAAAAAATGGGGCTTTGAAGAAGAAAATTGGAAAATTTGGGGTTTTTATTGAAGAATTTGCCCTAATTTAGACCAAAATTAAGTAAATCGTCGGGGCGACTGAGCGTTGTCGGGGACTACATATTTTATCGTATAAATAACAGCTCCCCGACGAAACCGAAAAATTTCCCCGACGGGGGGGGGGGCAACCTTCCCCGACGGGGGGGCCCATGGCCCCCCTGCCCCTGTATCTATTTTATTTCGGTGTTCAAAAGTTAAAAGCCTGAGATTGCAGTGAAGGAAAGACACGCGCGGCACGCATTATTTTTCCCCAGGATGCATGTTTGTGGGTAAACCGGATCCTCAGAAGTTTGCAAGATGTGTTTGAAGTCAAGGTTAGGGTTTAGAAGACGGGCTAAGGATACCCTCTCCATGGGTAATCGGATGCTGCCCCCCATGGTGATGATAAAAGTGAGGAATAATGTGCAGAAAGTGGTTTTTCAAGAATGTCATATGACCCGAAATAGTGCACCTCTACGGAAGCCGTTAGTTCCCTTTCTTTTTCCCGAGTTGCCGACGGACTCAGTCACTCGTTCCAGTTACACCTACGGCCGCTGATACGGTCGTATACGGCCGTCACATACATAATCAATTTGCCGACGGGCCTTCAACTTGAATGGGCCAATTAGATGTAGAGCAGAAAATCGAAATAGCCGATAACAGACTGGCCCGTTCTCTCTTTCTCTTTTTTCTTTTCATTCTCCGTCTTCCCTTTCACTCCCTTCCTTTCTCTTTCCTTTCCCTTCTTCTCTCTTCTTTTTCTTCTCTCCTCTTTTCCTCTTCTTTTCCTTTCCCTCTCCCCTTTTGCCGACAGACCGAAAATTGGCCGACGGCGACCAATATTGGGGGGGGGTGTGACACCCCCCCCCCCGTTCGCTACGCGGCCCTGATTTCCTCTGCGCCATGTATGGGTGTCGAGAAGAGTTCACCCATAAGTCTGGGTTGGAGAAATATTGGCAAAGCCTAAGCGAAAGATTTATCACTGCTCTCCTCTCTTGCACAAAATTTGAGGAACATCGAAGATGACACGAACCGCTAGTGTGTGACATTCTTGTATTTACTCTGTATTTTTCTGGAAGCATTCTATGAAATTCTGTTCAATCCTATTCATCGTTGTCTTTCCCTATAAAAATTCCTATATTTCTGTGGTGGACCACTTTGAAGCCTGAGTATCTTTTCAATCTTGTCTGCCTAACTCCCTTCAGCCCAATTACTTCTGTCTGAATGTGCCATAAGTGTGGATTTGTAAATATACGTCAGTGGACCACTGGCATCGCCAGGCGGGGTGAGGCACGTTCCCCTCCTCAAAGTTTGCTGTGCCTCCTCAGCCTGAAATTTGGGGGATTAAAAATTTATTCCCAAACACATCGTTTACAAATCGAGATAGATACAAGAATCCACTGAAACTTAATCAGTCAATCATGGGGCTAAAATGGCTAAAATGTTCTCAAAATGACATTTTTGCTGCGCGCTTCTAGCGCATCCATTTTGTGGACTTTGTGGAGCACTGCTTTACTGCTGGGAAAGTGTAACCCAGGGTTATCGTTTCAACATCTACTTTCACTTGAACAGCTATGAGACCACTGCGGAGGTAAATCCTCTCCATTAAATACATATTGCCACATTCATTATCTTTCAGTCCAATTTTATGCTCGAAAATTTTTAGGAGTGCTATAATTGTTGAATTTTTTAAGACGCATCCTAAGTTTATGCGCCTATAAGGTCTGAGGATAATTGAATATCTTCATGTCATGGCTAATGCCCGTTTATTTAAAACCGATGCCTTAATAATAAGCAAGGGGAACTTTGCTTTCCTGAATCCTCTCCAAGGCGGGGCCAAGCACGGAGCACCACATCAGGTACATAAAGTGGTAATATCTCCTTAAGGAGTGTAGTACTTGCACGTTTCTTAACCAGAATTAAGCTGCACGCTTCGCTCGTGCATCAGGGGTTATCTCAACGGGCACTAACCAGAAACAAAATGCAAAATTGTCAAAAGAACGACTTTGCAGCCATATATTTGTCTAGCTTCTCCTCTTTAATACAGAAGTTTAACAAGTTTTGAACAGTACACCCTTTCGGGAAACACTTCATACTGTAGTTTTGATTCTCATCTATTGATGAAGAGAATACAGGAAGAATAGTTTGCAGGCGCGTATGCAGGAATTTTGTACTTGGGGGAGGGGGGACGACTTGAGCCGACCATCTAAGCGGAGCGCCACCATAAGTTCGCGCGGAGAGTACCGAGAAAATTTTGTTTTTCGTACCTCCCAGATGGCCGAGAATGGCCCTTCCCATGCAGGGCCGTAGCTAGGGTCATATGTTTGGGGATGTGAAGGTCCCAAATTTCGACTGACTGGATGTTTTTCCAACTGAGTGGTGGCACGTGAATTTCACTTTTTTATGCGCCCTGCGTTTGTGTACAGCAGTCGGGATCCTTCCTTGTCACTACATAATGGTGCCGTCCTGGGGGAGAGGTTCTCCTTTAGGAAATTTTTGTTAATTTTAGGTTGCTTGAAGGCAAAATTGTGCTATCACTGGGATAATTTTCGAGCTGATCATATATGGCTGGAAATTGTCCATAATTTAGTGAATTCTAATTTTTGGTAAGGTGAAAGAAGAGTATGTTGTGCAGGAGAAGTACACATTGTCAACAAACTCCCCTGTACCATGCCTGCCCTGCGTTTTGTATACACCAGTGGGATCCTTCCTTGGTCACTACATAAAGTTGCCGTCCTGGGAGAGGGGTTTGAGAGAGAGGTGTTCCCCTCCCCCTTTGGGAAATTTTTGTTAATTTAAGGTTGCTTAGATGCAAAACGGTGCTATCTTTGGGATATTTTTGGAGCTGATGATATATGGCTGGAAAATGTCCATAATTTAGTGAATTCTAATTTTTGGTTAGGTGAAAGAAGGGAGTATGTTGTGTAAGAGGAGAATACGTTGTCAACAAACTCCCCTGCACCATTCATTGTCCTGCGTTTTGTATACACCAGTGAGGATCCTTCCTTTGTCACTACATAAAGGTGCCGTCCTGGGGGAGGGATTGTCTCTCCCCTTTGGGAAATTTTAAGGCCGCTTAGATGCAAAATGGTGATATCTTTGGGATATGGGGGGGGGGGGGAGGGGTTGATCACACATGGCTGGAAAATGTCCATTTTTAATCTTTGGTTCTGTGAAAGATGAATGTATGTTGTCGAAGAGAAAATAACGTTGTCAACAAATCTGAAGTCTCCCTTTTGGCTACTTTACTGCCTTCTTCTTCGGGAAACGTTTTTACGGAAAAATATGTAGGTGGGGTCAACAGAAACATTCTGGCACTATTACGAAAATTTTCTGTTCCTTCATTGTGCATTATAAAAGGGCATTTAAGGCTGGCAGATACCCCTGTATAAGGCCTCCTGGAAGCTCTTGATCAATTATATCAAATGGAGCAATTGCATCATCCAAATGATAACATAGAGCCTGGGCTCTTAAATGGCGGCCCGCGGGCCACATCCGGCCCTCGAGGCGATCCAATCCGTCAAGCGAAGATATTGCGGTTTAAAACAAAAAACTGATGTTGGAAAAACAAATGCGCCTTCAATAATCACGTATCTTTTCGAAATACATTTTTGTGTGGAAGACTCGCTTTTGTTGAATAAGCATAACTAAAATGTGCCGAAACACCATTATTCGGCGCGCTTTGGACGCACCTGTAATTATCATTTATTTCACTGTATAATTCATAAAGGACAGCTTCAGTGCAGTTACTGTTCCAAAGCTATAATGCAATCAGGAACGTGGCTAGGGTTCCCCAACCATCTTGGTAAAATAAACAAAACTTGGAAAATTGGGGTGTGAGAATCGGGAATTTCGACTGCCGCACTCTAAATTTTCTGGTATAAGCCAATTCTCAGATTCCTGTAAGACAACAATCCGATACTGAGGTCAGTGCATGAAATGAAAATTCCTACTACCGAAATCATAAAAAGCGCGCATACAGCGCGACCGTGTTTCCCTTTTTAGTCATGTTGGGTCATTTTTGCCTAATACGAACCTCACATGGTACGAGTGGTCAGGGCATAGCTGATGGAGGCCTACAATTTATCACGGGAGCACTAGGAGTAAGGTGGCTAGGATATCTTTTCGAATGACTGATCTTTTAATATCTGGACAAACAATCGCCCTAAACTACCAAAATTTTCGCGCGCTTGGCGCGCTTTCCATGTTTAAGTTCAATTAAGAAAGTTACAATAAGCAATTTACTTATCCACAAACCAACTGTATAATGAAAACAGTGGGCAGTTTGTCCGACATAGGGTGGCCAGATTAGTAAGGGTTGGGTAGGGGAAAGTCTGCCAGACTAAGTTTCACGGACTTACAAATTATGAGGGACATATGCTTCTTGGTAGAAGGAAAATAGGCCTAAAAGTTGTCTCTCTCTTTTTTTTTATTTGAAGTGGATTTTTTTTTCTAAATTATGAGATCTCGAATTGAACGATTGCTTAGATACATCTTACAAGGCTTGGTGGAACCTGCTTCCAAAAACAACAACTACATTCTTGGCACGCTACAAGTACCAACCGATGGTGACCCTCCGGTCAGCAAGTGTCATGGTAAAGTTCCCCGTCTCCACCCAAACACATTCTTTTCAAGGTGGATATTCACCGCTGAATCTAGAATGAGTTTATTATCCACTCTGCATGGCCAATGATCTTCGTTGTTGCCTAAAGTAATGGTCAAATTGTGATACTCATCTGTTCAGCGCGCCTCAAATGGAATTAAGAGATAATTATAGCTTTCAGCCATACAATGTTTCACTAATACATGAGAGCTTCTCTGGGACTTCGACCGTTGTTCCACAGGAGTGTTATCCTGGGCCTTTCTGGGGGCTCTTCGAAGGACCCCTGGACACCACACTGTTAAGTGGGAAGCTTCGCGTTCCCGTGGCGTCACGTTTATAGAAATGGGACTTCCCCTCACGGATAAACTTACGCGCCTCTTTGTGGCACGCGAGATTATCATGATAAAAACTTGTGGCACACCAACGAAAATAAATAAGAACTCCTGATATAGAGTATGACTGACGCCAAGAACATTTAACTTTTAAAAACACACTAATTATATAGGTGCTGGTGCAATCTAAATCAGAACTTTACATTAATTACCACGGAAGTTTTTTTAAATTAATAAAATAAACACCCTTTAGCTACATCATTGCATTACTTTTCGTTCAGTAGGTGCCCGAAAAATTCTCAGCATTTTGCCCAAATTTTCACAAAAATTTTTGGTTGGGGGGCTGCAGCCACCCACCAGCCCCCCCCCCCCAGCCTCCCACGCCTATGCTTATATTATGTTTGTAGCTAGTGTTGTCAACAGATGACGGCAGTTTGCGGGAAGCACATGGGATGACATCTCTATCCGTACCTGAATCATCACTTAAAGAAATCGGGCCGACTACGTATGAACGTGCACCCTAAGTGCGCGAAGTTCTCCGAATTCCTGGCGGCAGCTCCCCCTTCTCTTGTGATGCAATGACGTGGAATATGTGCATGGGAAGTCTCACAAGTGAACGGACCATGGCTATGGCTATAACTATGATGGTGCCTCTTCAGCTCCGCAAGCGTACATGAAGAGTTGAGTGCTTTTCGGACGATGAGGGAAGCTGCTATCGGCTACCATAAGGCCCCGAGGATAAGATTACACCTTGTTCATGCTAGAAAAGTTCACTGGTACTTTATTTGTGCTAATGATATCCATAAGCGATGCGGAAAAAAATGTCCACCTCCCAACGGGACCTCTCAAAACGGGAACTTGGGGCTCACATCACACGGGTTGCTGACGGTCGTATCCTTCACGAATCAGTTGATGGGCTGAATAAATTAGTCGGGAACATCCAGAGGCTAGTTCAGTAACGCACCTAGCTATGCCGCTGCTACCATCCCCGCTAGCACAAAACGTTTTTAAAACGTGTCAAGTGGTGTTATAAAGCCTTCTATAACACCACATTACACGTTTCAAAAACGTTTTGTGTTAGCAGGGATATGTCATCAAACGCATCATTTCTGTTCCCGAGTCCTTTTCATTTTCCCTCTCTTTCTTCCTTCTCTTCTTCCTTTTTCTCTTTTCCTCCTCGCCCCTCCTTATTTCTCTTCTTTCCTCTTCCTTTTCCCTTTGAGTTTTTTTTTCACTCTCATTTTCTCCCAGTCCCCTCCTACCCGTAGGGCACGTTCCCCTAGTGTTCCCCCTGGATACACGCTTGGTTTGTCATTATTTGAAGTTTGAGGCCCCCAAACCCAATGAATCACATAAATTGGCTTCTTTTTCCAAATATTTCCAGCGAGGTCCCAGCCTGATCGAGTCCACAACTGCAGATGAGTGCACCTTTGATGCTCTAATGTGAAAGTTTCAAACACTGAGTAGTTTTCTCAACACTTATATTCTGTTGGTTAGCATGGGTGGATTTATCGTTCTAAAGCCCAGTGCAACGTTATCATGATCTGCCGCCCTCAACCCCACCCCTCCCCCAAATCATTAAAAATGGTTGGTGGGAGTTAGTCTAACAAAAATGCCCCAAATTGTGGTTTTGATGTGGTCTACAAAGTGCACATCTAATGCCATTTGGAAATAGTTAAATCAGGGAGTTGCCTGGCAACTCCCTGGTTAAATGTATTCTCATGGTAGCGATTTTTTTTTAAATGTCCCATACCCTCTGGAGGCTTTTCCCCCTGGACTCCACCGGACATTTCGTCGGCTGGCCCCCCCCCCAAGTGCTGTATGGTGGTACCCTGGACTCCAATGCCTTCAAGGGAGGCTTCATGTGACCACGACACCTCCAGCACCGCTCAGTTCTTCATGCTGGTGTGCCCCTCCAGCCTGGAACGTTGAGGCCCTGCCCGTGCTACCCTCCCTCCCACCCCTACCTTGAAAAGTCTGGTGACGTCTCTGTAGTGGACATGGGCGTCCGCAGAAAAAATTCAGGGAGGGGCAAAAATTTTTTAGGGGGGGAAGCTCCTCGCAAGCATGGGTTGGCGCGGAGCACAAGAAAATTTTGGCCCCCAAAGCCTCCCACATAGCTGGAAATGGCACTTCTGAAGCCTATCTACTATATATAAATAGGGGTAACACTGAGTGAACTGTGAAGAAATGTTGATGTTAATTTTCTTCGTTTTTTCTTTATTTTTTCTTCGTTTTTTCAAATTTTTTATTTTCCAGGGGAGGGCAAGTCCCCCCCCCCTTGCCCCTACCTACGGACGCCCATGGTAGTGGACTAGAATAGAATTAGGGGTACACTTACAGCAATTTGATGGACCGGCAAGATTGAGCAAAAATTCCTCGCCGAGCAAGTTCCCAAGCAAATTCCCCATTGATTCTGGGCAAAATACCAAGCACTGGTATTCAAGTTGGTAACACTAAAACTTGCCATGCAAGCTGAGTGGTAGCTGGCACGAGGTTTGCCTGCCCGGAGGACGTGTATTATTCCTGCACCTACATCGGCTGTTCATGTGTATGACGCAGGGTCCGTTGTACAGAGATCCCGTTGTACAGCTATGTCCAGGCCATAGAGCAGGAACTATATCCTGCTCTATGGTCCAGGTGCAAGCTAGCTGCGCATAGTACAATACAGTGTTATTTACAAAGGCAGCTAGCTAGCTAGCTGCGGCATATTGTCCGTAACATCAACACATTACTAGCATTGCGAACACGTGCTCCTTAACTCCGGTCTTCAAGGGTGAGTTTGAAGAGTATTAATTTGTGGAAAAGCCCGTTACTTTCGAGAAAAACCGTAGAACATGCCCTGTTTTGTCATTTGTTTTTTGCACGTGGAATTCTTATACCTCCAGACAAACTAGTCTTCTATTTAGTTAAGCTGCTATTTAAGGCAAACAAGCTAGCCTAGCCTAAGGCCTAGGCCTAGAATTAGAAGTTCGAACCCGGCAGTGTGTAGGCCTAAGCATTATGGTAGGCCCACGTAGTGTTGTTAGGCCCAAGTTGGGATTGCCACAAATTATTTATATTATAGGCCTAAGCCTACTACTGACAATGCCATTTGTTCTCTACTAGCCTACTGTAGTACAAATGTTACTTGTGCTAGGCTTAGCCTGGCAAGACCAGTTGGCAGTTGTGCAAACTTGGTAGACCTACAATGGTAGCACAGACTGACAGATTCCAAGTGTCGCCGGAACTCCATGATGTGATGAACGTGAAATCTGTGATGAGTCCATGACATTAATTAGGTCTTGCCAGTGTATGCAGCCTATAGGGCCTTGGGTGACACTGTGACTCACTAGGCTAGTACTAAAACTTTTCGTACACGTTGATGTCGACTGAAGGTAATGCATGAGCAGGGTGACCAGACGTCCCGTAAGTACGGGATTGTCCCGTATTTGGTTCATTTGTCCCGCGTCCAGTATTGAACCTCCCCGGGACGCCTATTTGTCCCGTATTTCCATATTGCTGAAGGAGGTTCCTTACATTACAAAATAGACACAAAAAAGGACAGAAAGGGCTATCTCGAAAAGGAGACAACTCTGGTAGAATGGATGACTGCAAGGAAAATTGAAATCTACTGTAGAGTGAGTTAGCAGCTTTTCAAAGCCTGCTCACCCCCACGTGTTTATGTATTACAATTGCGGGCCAATGTAGGATAGTGTCGAGGTTCGTAGTCAGTTCCGCAGTTTAGTCCCGCATAACACTGGTGCCTCTGGCATACTAGTCGTATGTAGCCTGCAGAAATAGTTGTAGTGTCTCCCTTATCAAATCAGAACTGCAAATTGTAACTTTTATATGACATGTTCTGAGTTTGTTACATATGCCCAATCTTATAGGCAATTACTCAAAGCTGCGTCATCAAAAAGAAATATAACTAGTCCAGGGCTTGACATAACCGACGGCACCGACGGCACCGACGGCAAAAAGCCGTCGTGCCCTAGATGTTTGCCGCGGCGCCCCCGAAAAATGCACTCGCGCAACGGCAAAAGTTGCCATCATGCCCGTTTTGATTTGCCGTCGGTGCCCTCCCTTTCACTATGCACATCCCAAGTACCTTAATAGGCTAAGTTACAGTTCCTAAAACTCCCAATATTTTTTGGTTCAAATCGTCCTTCGCATTGTGGTTTCACGCTGAAGTTAGACGATCAGTCATTCCTTAGAAATTTTAGTGCAAAACTAGCGTCTCCTACCTTACCGCAACATAAATCAGCGATCATCCTTCCACTCAAAGCAACGTTGCTTCTACGATGCTTTTACACAGTAAGTCAATGGGACAATCTCGCACTTGAAGCGAGCAAAAACACACACTTAAGGCCCATTGACGTTGTGCGAAAGACAGCTGAGATCAGACTTGCTTTTAGTCGTTTTCAAGTTCCGATATTTAGTGCTGAGGCGGGAGGGAGTATTTACACAAAATCCCCGCAATGAAAGTAGTATCGTCAAATTTAGGGAAAATGCAACGAGTTGGTACGATCTTGCGGAACATACCACGTACAAAAAGGGGGGAAAAACGTGCGTATGTGACTTTCTCTTAAGGGCGCTAATTATATGCAAAAAGTTTCTTTGAGCTAGCTGGATATGAACCACGCTCGCAATAAGTTTTTAAGCACTTCCGATTTACGTTCATCATGCCTTCAAGCGAAAGAACAAAAAGGAAGAAACAATTCAAGATGCTAAAGCCTCGAGAAAGTGTGCCCGCATCGACCAGATGTTCATGTAAAAAAAAATATATTTTCCGCGTGATACGATAAAAATAGCTTCGGAAAGATGGGCCTACATTACTTTAGGGAGGTGTTAGGATGTATAGGCCTAGAGATTACAGTCCTCTGGCTACTAGGCCTAGATGTACCACCCTCGATAATGCATACTTGACAAAATGCCGTTGTGCCCCTCCCTCATATTCATTTTTGCCGTCAGGCCCTTTGTATCTGCCGTGGTGCCCTTCACTTTTAAGACCTACCGATGGCATTTTTGCCGTGCCCTTTTTGAAGCTTATGTCAAGCCCTGCTAGTCTAGTAATTGACATTTTCAACACATTTTTGGACCTTGTGATTTATAACTCGGACCACTCTAAGTACGACTTTCTGGTGCTTTGAATGCACTCAAATCCAGAAGCTTCCGGGGGCTTTGCACCGGGACCCCACCTGATGGGGGCTTCACGCTACGCGTGCACACAACCCACCTTCCAACCATACAGTGTCCCGTATTTTACTTTTCAAAATCTGGTCACCCTGTGCATGAGGTTCGTCAATGCGATTTTTTTCAATGACAATTCCCAAGATCATGGGCCAAACATTCACAAAAATTCCCAAGGTCATTTTACATATCTTGCATGCTCTTGATTGATGATATCAGGCTCTAATTAATTTAACCAATTAGGATATTTTTGATGAATCTGACCCATTGCAACATCAAAGATCTTTTCATTATACCACTCTGATTGTCACTCCATAAATTACCATCTCTTTCATTCCAAGAGAATAATTAAAGGTACAGTATTGCCCAGGCTTAAATGATTTTCCATGTTGGGAATCGTCGAAGATTTCCGTAACAGTTTTCTGTGACATTCTATCTTGTTGTATAACCTTGGTAAGGTGCACCTGGAAGTGGTGTGCACCATATTCATATCCATAATGCACTTATCAATTGAATGATGCACCCCACTCCCCCGGACCACAGGCGCCCCTTACATTGTATAGTACACCATATAGGCCTGCTATGTATTATATAGACGGAAAGGTATGTCACAAATCTCCTAGCTCGAACAAACAAGTTTTTTTCATAATTCCTGCACTTTTCTCACCAAATTTGTCTATATCGAGACTTTTGGTCATAAGGTACCTCAAGGCAGTTCTTTTTCCCGAATAATTTCACGTGGCGTTGTCTGAAGGATGAAATTTCGATGGAGTAACTGTCTGAGGATGGTAGCTGCTGATAGGAGAGCATTCAACACTTCCACACTATATAATGAAATACTCTTAAAATATTCTCTAAAGTTCTCTTAACTTTCAAGATTTCAAGTTTTTTTCATAATTCCTGCACTTTTCTCACCAAATTTGTCTATATCGAGACTTTTGGTCATAAGGTACCTCAAGGCAGTTCTTTTTCCCGAATAATTTCACGTGGCGTTGTCTGAAGGATGAAATTTCGATGGAGTAACTGTCTGAGGATGGTAGCTGCTGATAGGAGAGCATTCAACACTTCCACACTATATAATGAAATACTCTTAAAATATTCTCTAAAGTTCTCTTAACTTTCAAGATTCCTTCTAAAATTTGTTAATTATGGTTTACTTTTTATTATTACAAATCTTGCAGATATATATTAGGATCAATATGAACAATTTTTGAACATTGAATTTCATAAAACTTGAAAACCTTTTGAAAAGTGGAAGGGCTAGCATTTTCTACTAGCATTTGTGGCAGTTGAACTGTAGCTGTTTCACAGAAAAATTTTTGCAGGCTTACACAAGAAACATATGTAACCATTACGAACAAAACGAAAAAAAAAACTGTAGGGTTGTAGACCATATGGGGGATAACATACATTGTAACAAAACCACCTGGACTACCCAATGAAATAGCCAAACTTTGCTCCATGAGTTGCTCTTCAACTGACCTTACAGCATGACACACCAGAGAACAGCAGGCTGTTCCAACTCCCTTAGAACAGCAGCTAGGCTTTGCAAAATGGGATACAATTAATGACCTCTCCTCTACATAAACTGTGTACTCTGCCAACATGTTACTTGGTAAGGTGAGCAGGACTTGTGCTCTAGCTATGTGCAATGGAACTATCGACGAAATCTGAGTGACTTTATAGCACGTGTAGCGTGCTGAAAATTTTGGGTTGTTATTAGAGAAATTGTCCTCTTGAGAGCAAAAAAAAACAGGTAAACTGTCTGTGCGACTAGTCGCCATCAGGGAGTGCATATTTTAACATATCGGCCACGGCTGCAAAACTTGCAAATCTTCGTGGACGCACATACTTTGAAAACCCAAATTTCTAGCTCACCAAGTTCAGAGGTTCTGTACTGTACATGTTAGCGATCTATCCAACATAATCAGGGGTGTGTTCTGACATTTAGAGCTGGAAAATTTTAACCAATCAGAGGCCTCAAGGCAGTGTATTCATCCGTAATCATGTAAACAAACGAGATTCTTGCATATCTTTGCTCCTTGTGTGCTACATGCTGCAAAACTTTCACTGACAAGCTTCGTACATCGTACCGGTACTTGCATGTGTCAAAGAAAACATATTGCGTACGTGGAGCACTCTCTCCCTCCATGCAGAGCTGTTGATAAGTGTGGGACTGCCTGCTCGGCACAAGCTCACACATATCCGTATGTATGTACGTAGCTAGCCCAGGCCGCATAGTTTTTTTTTTTTTTTTTTGCCAGGACGAATGGGGGCAATTTCATATTTTTACCCTAACCCTAACCTTAATCCTAACCTAAGCATCATTTTTCATGGTTTCAATGGAGATTTCCGAAAACCGCCCCCACTGGTCCTGGAAAAAAATTCCGCACCCAGGCCTCGTGTTGACATCCAGGCACCTTTCATTCTATTAGAAAACTTCGCATGATCGCCATTTTGGTGAATAGAAAATGTACATAACAGCATGGTCAGGTCCGTGACTTTTCATGAACATTAACAGTGCCAATAGTCTTACCTAAGTACTTCAGACATGACAGTGGGTTGATTTGCATGATAATGACAAATTAAACTATTAATCAAGGTCCTTTTTCTTTTTTTTTTTTACACTCAAGATAATGATGGAGTGTGCGGTGTAGCCTAGGCCTAGTTTAGGCTATTGCAATTCTTGTAAGGCTGTCAACTTTTGCACAAGGTACTGTGCGCCTATATCCCGTGGTGATTTTTAATGTTGCACTCGCAAGTACGGGGGCCGAGGTATTGTGAATCTCAGTTCATAAGTACGATTAATTTAAGTGAAAGTTTTTCGGGGAGCTTTATCAAAATTACGACATGTTTTATGTAAGTTTTGAACGCTAAATTAACTGGTCCAAACTTTTGGAAACACCCGGGCATTTTATTATACACGGTTTTCTTTTTCACAACGAGCCAATGGCCAGAATCTTGTAAACAAGCTACTACGTAATAATGACCTTGTGATGCTTTTCACTGAGCAATTGTATGTTTCCCTTGTTAAGGGAACAGGCTCTGAAGTTGGTTTATATACTGAGCATCAATGTACTGTACATAAGACCTGTGCTGTGACAGAAGACAGTACGGTGTCTATAAGGAGATTATATGTGGTACGATGGTAGTTTTCTGCAAAAAAGCTGCATGCAAGTTGAAACATTTCTGCCAATATTTGCTGACTGACTAGCAACCGATGTTTTAGTGATTTGATGATAAAGAATGGAGTTTATAGCTGGTCTATTTAATTTGGGACTAGGATGAAAATTTCGAGCTGCGGCATGATTTTCGCGGACGCAATGTGTCTGTGCGTCCAGCTTTTTGCAGGCGTGCATATCGGCTAAGACTCCCTATGATTAACTGTAAAAATTCTCCGACAGGGGACCAGCCTTCCCCGACGGGGGGCCCTGGCTCCCTTCCCCCCACCTGGTTCCACCCCTTATGTTTGTTCATGACAAGTGTAAGAAAATCTTCGTGGTGACTGTCATCACTCTTTAATGAGTTTTGGCCATGTACAGTAGACACATGTACATGGACTAATATGTGAAATGCAATAAATTTACGTACTTCCAAATGCATTGTTGAGGTTTACTATACTTGTGCGTAAGAACCAAGTCGCCCACATGATATCTGTAAGTGAACATGCTTTGCCGTTGACCACAACATGTAGCCTGATTTTGACTTCAAATCGCATCTTTTTGAAAATGTTTGTCAGGGTAAGAGCATTATTTGCAGGTGTATCTTGTGAAAGAGAGTTGATAGACAAAGTTTGGTGAGAAAATATTGTCATTTGAGCGTGTGAGAGGTTCTCAGACATTATGGCCGGGGGATGTGAAAAATTTGTACACAGTGCACAAGGGCTGTGATGGAGGAGTGTAACGGAGACACACAGCACTGTTCAAGGGCTAATTTGACCGGAACCCCAGTTTGACTTTGAGAGATTGGTTGGCCCGGTCTATTTACTAATTGTCCATGTTTTTGCCTAAAATATTGATGATAGAAAAGCCTGTGCAATTTATGTCCCAGTTTGAACTTGAGTCGTCCAAACTTCAGAAATGCCCCGGTTTGAGGAGACGATGGGTTGGAATGTCTGTGCTAGGCACTTTTCATTGATATGGTTCATTAAATTTATTACAGCCCAGGACTTCCTGCTTGTTTTGGTTTTAATTTTTTGAGTTCCAGGAATTTTTGTGGGCTGCCACTTGAGAACTGTTAGGGCAAGGCCCTAACTTAAGCCTTAAGTTAGAGGGTGATACCTAGGTGATACTTGGATGATACTTAGTGATACAGGATTAGGTGAAGGCTTAGACTGGGTAGGGTATACATATAGCATAGGCCCGAGCCGGCCAAAATTTTTTCTTCCCTGGACGAACGGGCAATTTTCAGAAATTTCCATTGAAATCATGAAATAAAAATTGATGCTCAGGTACAGTAAGGATCAAGGACAAGGTTAGGGTTGAAGTAAGAAAAATGAAATTGCCCCCATTCTTCCTGGTAAAAAAAACTACACAGGCTGGCCCAGTTGGTGTACAACCAATCTAATTAGGCCTAACGAGTAACGTTACAATGCATTTTGTTCTGTAAACTAACGTTAGGCCTAATTAGTTATGACTGCAGCTTGCCTAGGCCTAATGTTAAGCCTAATTCACATTAAATGTCACACAAAGGTATGGTTATTTCCTTCTAAAAAAGGAAAAACTGCTTACCTTTTGCTTCTGGTATGATGAAGGATCTTAATTGTATTGTAAGTCACATTCACACCCGTGTTTTGTTGGCATGTGAAAGTTGACACCACTGTCTAACTTTTGCATTGGCCTCATATGGAACTTCCTGGCTAGAAAAGTTTCCTAGCTTCACTCACTGTCACTAAATGTGCTACATTGTTTATTTTGACAAACATTTTTGGTAAAGTTTTTGGTTCAACACTACTAATACCTGAATGGTTTTCATGTTTTGATTAACTAGTTGTCCATGGTATTACCATTCAAATGTCTCACTCATAACTGTGCTTCTGGCAGAAATAACTAAGAGGCTCTCTAATCTCACCCCAGACAGTAACAATTCTCCCTACAAAGTTAACTTTTAGCCCTTCCTCCAATTTAAACCAGGCCCCCTAAGTCAGGGAGCTGTTACGGATGGAGTTCAAACACTTCTCCCTCCTTTGACACTGCGGTTTGCTGACAATAATTTCCCGTTTGTCTCGCTCTATCATATTCTTTACCATTCAAAAGGGATTGCAGGATGTTACAACAATCGTTGTTGTCGTCTGCTACTCCTCAAAATTTTGGGATGATTCTACCCATTGCCATGATTTTGCCATTCGTCAAGGAAAGCAAGATTTATTTCATCTCTTTTGGCCAGTTACACTTTTTAAAAGGGTAACTCTTTTAACTTTTGTATACAAAATGCAGACTTGCCAGCTTCACCGATGAAGAGGGATGCTACTTTACATGCATAAAAATTAGAATAATAAAGAAATTGGATCCCTTAAAATTGCAGGTACAGTTGTTTATATTAGAAAGATGACAAAGGTTTAACATCTGTCGGTGGAGCAGATCACTTCAAAGCATTGTCTTCATAAAATCTTTGAGGATTACCTTAGTAAGACTATCAAAGGAGCAAACTCTAGTAAGGAAGGTTAGGTCAGACAAATTTAGAAGAGGAACAAAAGGACCTATTAATGAAATCTCTCCTAAGTGCAAATTTTCTGATGGATGAGGTGCTTAATTCCATCCGTAACAACTCCCTAGTCTGGTACACCTCTAAGACAGAGCAACAGTAGCCTGCACTGAGTTTAAATTGCTTGAGGCAATATTGTCAAACACAGTGTATGTGAACTTAATTTCGAACACAACTGACTGCACAAGTCATTGTTGACCAACCAGGGTGAGACTATATTGTTTGAATGTCAGTCAAAGTGCAGGTACCAACTGTATTTAGAACTCTAGAGCTAATCCTAAATATGTTTGGGCAGAGATTAATTGCCAGCAACTCCCTGGTTTGGGGAGATGCCATATCCTATTTAAAGAAGCTGAGAAACTGCCAGAAGCTGTCAGAACTTTTTGTAATTTATACCTGTGATAATTTTTGTCATCTCATTTACATTTTAGTTCATTTCATATTGTTCTTGATGTCACCTTTTGTTTTGCCAGTGAATTAACAATTTTTCTCCCTGAGGATGCCTCAGTCCCAGGACCAGCAGTCCAAGAGGAAGTGGGCCGGAACCTCATCACCATCTCCTCAACAGTCTGATGGGTAGGGTTATGAAGCATGGTTTTATACATCAGTCCAGATGAATACCAAACCGTAGAATGTATACATTTTCCATATATTTGAAAAAAAGTAAATACTATACGTTGGTCAGGTACCTGTGCTATTGTTCATTGTGGCAAGATAAAATTGGTTTGATTGCTACAGAATCACATGCAGTAGGTACTGCATTCTGTGTAGTTGTACTCTAGGCTTGGGCTACTCCTACAATTTTGGAGGTGGGTTCATGTGCTCTGATATTCATGAACAAGAAAAGAATCGCAACTCCTTAACGATGGCCATTACATCACAACCGAATTCTAAGGCTTGTACAGTATGTACCTTTTAAACTAACAGTTTATAATTTGTTCATTTGCTTCCTAACATGATCCTTACTGGAAAGTTTTTTCATCAACAGACTTGGTAATACAGTAGATTTTTAACTTAAAACAAAATTTTATGAGGTGCTGTAAATCAGACCCCAGTTTTCTTATTGTAGAAAGTATTTACTGAGTCACAACTCCCATCATAGTGAAGTCCCTATGCAAGTATCAATTTCCAGTAGCTACCACTGGTTCAGTTTAAAAAGCCCAATTCTGCTGTCACTTCCATGTTGTCATAGAAACCCTAGATGTATTTAACTACTGTTCTTAACCACTGTAAGTGTTGTTATTGATACTAACTAGATTTTTATATATGCAGTTACTGTATTCCATGCAAGAGGTGAGTACAGTACCTTGGCAGTGCTGTTCTGAAGGACATCCCACCTTTCCCTTACTTTTGTCCTACTGTGCCCTTCTTTTGCCTGTCCTTAAGATTTTCAACAAAATTTGGGGTAAAGTTTGGGTTCTCTGCTAAATTATAGGAAGCACAATGTGTTGCTAATGGTTTCTATGGTTGATAAGGATCCTTTTGAGGTTTACAGTTCATGCGGACACTGTATTAAAAGAACTAAATTCCTGTTTGCTGTGCCAGCTTCTAAACATTTTCAGGATTTTGCATATACAGTAGATATGTGTCCTGGTAATTACTTTCCAGTTTTCACATTGCTCTCTTTCCATTAAAGTTTAGCCCCTGTACCATCTTTACTTGCAGTTCTAATTGCTTTAGAGGAGACCTGTCACCAATTTTGCCAGCCGTGGTTCCGTAACATAAGGGTACATGCATTCAGCCCAGATCATTTTGAGACCATCTGTTGAACTAGGGCTCAGAACATGTCGTTGATCCTGGAACTTTGCCTTCGCAGCAGCCAAGATTATCCCTACAGCAATGTTGAGGAAGGCAAAAACAGAAAAAAGTGCCTTCCATCATAAGAAATTGTCAACAAAAAACAAAACTAGCCCCTATAGACCCTAAAACTCATTGTAAACTTTTTAGGAAGGGGGGATTTGTTTCCATAGCATTTGGAGAGAGCCTGACCCCCAAGCTACTTCCCCTCCCACTCCTACCCTTCCTTCTTGACAACATATAAAATTTGAATCCGAAGTTGAACCTGTCAGATATCTCCTTATTCTCTGGCAAGTATCATTCATGATGCTTTACTCCACAAACACTGCTAAAATTTTCTTGATATAGTAGGGTCAAAGTGAGTTTGTCTGTTTGACCTATGAGGTCTATTGACTTCTCACTTCAGATGATTTCATTGTTTTATACTTCACTTTTACATTTAAGCTCTCTAGAAACAAATTCAGAACAAAAAGAGTCACCTAAATCGCCAGTCGACGGCCAGAAGCAAACAGAAAAGAGGTCTGGTGGGGAGAAAAAAGAGAAATCTGGGAAAGGCAGTTATAACAAGAGAAGAGGAGGCAAAGCTCCCCAGCAAAACAAAGAAACTGTCAAGGACAGTACCAAAGAAGCCTCAAAACCAGACATGTCAGGATTATCAAGGTTTGACACTTCAGTTTGTGTGTCTTCTTAGGCTCTTCGTATTAGTATAACTTCCTCTGAAATGGTTGTCATGATTTGAAATAATATTCATCGTGTTCTGAATTGTATCACATCTGGCCTTAAGGTCAAGTAAATAATTCTCTTTACCTTTGCAAACTTTAATGGATGTGACTTGTAACTCTCTCTGCCATTTTGTTGATGAAAGATTAATATGTATGATAGCAAAGCTTAAGTGTGTATCAAAGTGCAAGCTTGTTAATTTTAGATTATGGAGTACGGTATATGTACTGTAAGTTTTGAGAAAACACAAATCCAAATTTTATCCCATTAGGTACAAGAGTATCTGGCACTGCTCCTCTTTTCAAGATCCGAAGTGCTGATATTTTGCTTGAAGCCTGGAAGTCCAAGCAAAGTGATCCCCAAATCTTGTAAAGCAGGGTTGCCTAACCTTTTCTGACCCAAGGTCTACTTTTCAAGTAGCCACCCTCCCGAGATCTACAAAACATACACTGTCATACAGTTACACGTAGAAAAACTTTATTTTACACCCATCACGGTCAACTTGGGATCAGTCCGCAGTCTACCAGTAGACCGCGATCGACTGGTTGGGCACTCCTGCTGTAAAGGTTATGGTGAAAATGAAATTGGTACCATCACACAGTTAAATACAGTTACCCTTGTATCACTCAGTTCAGGGCTTGAAATTTCTGAACTTTTAGTACTAGCCTGTGGAGCATTGTACAGACTTGCTCTGCTAACCTGGACATTTGCACTAGTCCCAGAAGGCATACTGTAGGTCACAGTAAAGCTACACTGATATACAGTCTGGGCCTTTTCATTGTAAACTGATGCTACCCCAAGTGTGGTTTGAACTGGCCCCAAGCTACAGTAGCATGCATACATATATATGTCAGGCTTTGACTCAGGTCATTGTTTTGACTGAGAGATCCAAAATGTGTGAACTTGTATCTGTCATAGTCAGAAATGCTTGGGATATGATTGACATTTAATTTGTGATCATCATTTTTTCTTGAGGACTCGGAGAAGAAGTGGGGAGGATGACTTGGATAGCTGGGATCCAATGAAGGAAGATTACAATTCTCCAGTCTTCAATAGTTACGGCCGACCATCAGTAGTGGAACTCACTACAGAGTAAGTGATGTTACCTCACTTGTATACTTTCATCGATGTTACTGAACTGTTATTCACTGTGCTTTGTAAGCTTTGTGGTTAAAGAAATCTGTCTTCTTGGAATGTTTAGAGACATGTACTCTCTGATACATCTTGTACAAAGACCTTTATAGCAAGATTTTTAAAGTGAGAGACTGAGAGATCAGGATGCTGCTTGTGTGCAGTTGTTGCTTGAACTTTACTTTCTGGCAAGTTTTATATCTGTGTCAAGGTCTTGGAGAATCGTCCAGTTATTTTTTGGGTGGCCAGCTCCCCACCTGCTTCCTTATCCCTCAAAAGAATTTTCCACAAAAAGTAATACATCTTTGGTGTAGGTGGAAATGAGACAAGTTTTGTACAATTTAAAGTAGGAAAGAATGACCAAATTTTTTCATCAAAGGACAGGAGGACAAGCCCATCTCTTAATCTACCCCAAGGCTGCTGAATGTGGACTACCTGGTGTGAAATTTTGCCCCAAGGCCATGATACAGTAGGACCTACATGTTGCATACTCGTAGTGCTTTTGGCTGAATGGTGACCCTTGTGTTTTATGTGTGGGTGGCTCTCCCCATTCAGTAGATCTCTCCTAAAAGTCAATGAATTCTTGCCTCATACAGAAAAATTCTAGAAAGTTTACTTCTAGCCCCTCCTCCAATTTAAAAGAAAAAAGGTCAACATAGTGCACCTCCCAGACAAAGGTACTGTAGGCTGTATGGAGTTTGTAATTGCACTAGACCATATCCACACACTTCTGTGTGTTAGCTGTCTGCTGTGTGGGGTACACCACTGGTTTGCAGAATCTGCACAAGTTATCTTTGACCAACCAGAGTGATGCTACTGCTTGAATTTATTTCAAAGTGCAGCTAACAAGTTTTGATTCCTTCCCAAAGGCAAAAAGAATCTATGTAATCATGGTGGCACATGTATGTGTGTATGTGGATGGGAGTGTTTGTGATGTGTGGCTTATAAACACAATATCTCAAGATAGGTATGATGGATACTCTTCATACGTGTTATATGGATTTATCATATTGGGAGGAAGAACCCTATTGTTTTTGGAGGTCAGAGGTCGTGCCAGGTCACCAGGGTCAAAAACCGAAAACCCTGTAAACACAATTTCTCAAGGGAGGAAGCATGGATACTTCTCATACGAAGCAAGTGGATGCATTATAGTCAGAAGATGAACCCTAATGTTTTTGGGTGGAGTCAAAGGTTATCTGAGGTCACTGGAGGTAAAACTTCAAAAGCCTTTGAAACTGCATGTAGACGTGATATCTCATGGTAGGAATGATGGACACTTCACATTTGTTATATGGTCATATCATACCAAGAGGAAGAGCCCTATTGTTTTTAGTAGAGATTGGAGGTCATGTGAGGTCCCCAGTGGCTCAAAAACCAAAAACCTTGTAAACAAGATATCTCATGGTAAGAATGGTGGATACTTTCCATATTTGGCATTGGAATGGGTTATAGTTAAAATATGACAGTACTTATTTCTGGTACTTGAAATGTAGAGTCATTATATTGAGAGGAAGAATCCTGTTGTTTAAGTAGGATGTCAGAGGTCAGAAGTGAAAGGACTGTACTGAAAAATTATTTTCAGCAGTAAGGAATCACTAAGCCTTTTGGCTTCCTAGTTAGTAGAGATACCTGAAGGTGCCATAATGTATTGAGCTGTTGCAATAGCCTCTTTAAAGTGGTCCTTTCTCTTCCAGCAAATTCACAAATGCAAGTGTGCTCTTAGGCAAGCACTTGCACTGACCCTCATTGACACAAAAAAAAAGTGATGTGGCAAACTACAAGTGAACTTTTTGTTTGAAAAAGTGCTTAAATTAAGTCATTTTGAATTCCTTCATTTTAAGGGTTTGCAAGTTCAATTAATTGAAATTTGGAACTTTCTTTTTCTATAGTTTCCATGGTCGTAATAGAGACAAAGCAGTTCCAACTGGTTCGCAGTTGTATGTGTCTGGCATCCCTAAAACTATGACTGATGTAAGTAAACACCAGGGCTTTGAACATTAACACTTTTTACATTGCAAAGAGTTAGTAATATTCTTCCCTCCACCCTATCCATCCCTCCTTCCCCTACCCCCTTGCAGATGTGTGTTTGTCCTGCACCTATATTGGCTCATATATACTATCAACATTTGCAAACCTTTGCAAGAATTCTTCATCAGTCTGTGTAAAAACTGTACACTGTACACAGAATTCTTCATCAGTCTGTGTAAAAACTGTACGCTATTAATTACAACATTCACAAGTCACAAATAACAACGAAAAATAAACTACAGCAAGTCTGGTTACCATGCTTTTCACGCCACCAAAGTCAACAAGGTTTAAGTGTGTGATATCGCACACTTTAAACTCATTCATTGAAGCAGTCCCATTGACTTACTGTGTAAAAGTGAGGTTGTAAAACATTACAGTTAAGGCTTCAACTTGCAACATGAATATATATATTAGAAAACACAATAAAATTGGGCATGGGCAAACTAGCTAGGAACTAGGGCTGCAACGGTTAACTGGTTAACCGACCGACCGATCGGTTAAACGGCCGCCAAATGTTGTTTCGTTTAACCGTTTTTGCATCCTAATAAATCTGAAACCGCAGTTCACCATTATACCTGAAATCCTTTATGCAGTAAACTGCAGAAGTTGCTTGCCCAAGATCACGTAACAATGGGTAAACTTTGGATGAAAAATTACAAAAGGTTTAACCCTTACCGTGCGAAGGGGGACATATGTTGCCGTGAGGGTGCTTCACAAATAAAACATTCAATATACTATAATTTAATCAAAAAAATGCCTTCCATTCATGTTTTTGGCTTCAAACTCTAAGGAATGATGGAGCTAGACTAGAATAGGTCATTTCTGGTTAGGAGAGGTTATGTACGTGCAACCTGCAGGGCTTCAATGCTTCAAAAATGAAGCCCATCCTCTAAAAAATTCAGCATGATAAGGGTTAAAAAAAGACCTTTATAATGTCAGTTGCACAGTCTGCGGTGCGTTGCTTTGACTGGTATATCGATCCGTTCGCCCCATGATCTGGGAGTGGTTTGCCGAAATAATGTGACGATAAACTCTTGCACGCAACTTTTTAAAAGGATTAAAATTATCGAAGGTGCAGGGATTAAACTATGCAGTACATGCTACAACAATCCACCATACCTTTTAAAGTGTGGAGCATCGTAAACTTGATAGATAAGACTAAAAAAGTTACCTCTAGCCGGCAGAAAAATATATGCTTAATATCATTCAAGATAAATGCACTTCGGGAATTTTCCCGGGTGGAACTTCCAAGGTTAAGTGTTTACAGTTCATCAGTCTCAAAACATATGCAATTTGCACAAAATAGTGACCAAGCTATGTAGCTCTGGGCTTAATTATGCAACCCTGGCTTGCAAGCCTTGTAGGTGCAACTAAAATATTTGTAACTACATTAGCCTCCCCATTTAAGCTGACTTAATATTTTAACAAAAGACGATTAAACATGTTTTTACAATTTTTCAACGTTAGTATAATTCCTGGAAAAGTTTCAACCCCAAAAATTCGCAAAGATCAGTGACATTCTTTCGGCCATTTCATTTATTAACCCCAAATTATAAAATATGGAGCATTCCAGTGGTGAACTTCATGAATAATCATATTAATTTCAAACATAATTAGCACAGTTCGTTGGACTTGCTGAACAAATTGGCGCACTCTACGCACGTGCATTGTACAGTACAATACAGTATTTGCAATTAGCAGAGCTGATTGAGCTTGCTGAACGAACCGGGCCGGCCGGCCAGCCATGTGCTTCGCTGCTTCGCACGTTGCATGAACGATCGTTCATGACATACGGTACGTACATTGTACAGTACAGTATTGCGTACGAGACAACTATGCCTGAGTCCTGTTATAACATAAAGTATGAGGGTAGCTGCCGTTATTGAAAAGTTTCGCTGTTCATAATTACGAAGAAACTGGTATTTTCAGTAAGTATTAGGTAAAAAGGCATGCGATGTAAGGCAAGTTAAAATTCACCGTTACAATTTTTTACGGAGCATGCAGTAATACATATGGGTAAAAATTTTCACACCATTACTACATAACGGTGCTGGAATTGTTAGCGGACACACGTATATTACGTATGAATTGCAGCAAGGTCACAAGGCACACTATAGTACACTGTATGTGGTACGTTTGTACTCGACACTGCTCTAGGTGTGTGTGATGCTGTATCGCTGTAGCTGGAGAAGTGTGTCTTGAACTGCGATAATGCCAGTGATATCCATAGGCTTTTCATCTTACGGTGCTATGTTAGATCGCAGAAATCTTGAAAACGGTAATCAGTGGCATAACAAAAAGTATGCATGTTTGTGAAAAGCTTGAATAAATGCGTGATTCGCCCAAGCGTGCGGACTGCTTGGCAAAACATCGCAAAGTATGCAAACGTTTTAACTTGCAAGCTACTTCAACGATCATCACTACCGGCACCATTTTAAGTGTAGAAACTTTGGTGTTTAATGTGGTGGCGCTCTTCCGAAATGTTTATTTTGTTTATATACCTTGACTTGTTTTTATTTTCCGTTAACCGTTCGGTTAATAAAAACGTTTAAACGGATAGTGAATTAACCGGATATGCACAGCCCTACTAGGAACACAGTGTTAAGTGGTTAACACAAGTAACTCATAGGAGTGGCCACTCCTGCAGTGAGTCACTGGTCATGCTGTGCCTGAAGGGGAGCACTTTGGCACAAATGAGACTCTATTGCTCAAATTAATGTACGTATGTCTGACTGTGTATACCTTATACACTGTGCCATTGAATGTCTTGCCAGCATCATAAATTGGCATTAATTGTCATTTTGTCTGTAACATCACTATGCATGAGTTAGATGAGGTTTTACAGCTCAGAGTCTAACCAGTTGGTTTAAGTCGGGCTGGCTGCGGCCTTTTTTCCAGTTGCGGCTCTCTGACTTATTTTGCCTACTCCATCACAGTGTATGAGAGAGTAGCCTTAAATAAAAAACTAAATGAGCATTTGATGACATTGGTATTTAGACAATCCTGGTGCTGTAACTTTGGTTGTAATTTATTATGTCATTTGTCCTGTACCTCAGATTGTCTTTGTTCTTTACACAAACAGGAAGGATTTACAAGCCTGTTTCAGTCTGTTGGTCCTGTTAAAGAATCAAAGATTTGCATTTCAAGGAAGGAACACCTCCCATTTACATTTGGGTGAGTTTTTCATGTTTCTTTACATAGAAAATTTGTTGTCTTTTCTATGTTGCATCATTTCAAATTTTGATGAAAGTTTGAGCCAACAAATTTTTCCTGAGCAACAAATTAATGAATTTATCTGTGTGAGAACCTCATCTTGAAATTAAAGTTGTTGTGCTGTCTTATTTTAAATTATCTATCTTCCTTTATCTATAAATCATGGTTTTAAAGATACGAAAATTTCCTGTACCCAGAATGCAATACTTTCCTTTGTGTGTCTGAGCTGTGTAGTGACCATTTTGATAAATACTATCATCATCCAAACCTGTTGGATTATCGTCTTCCAGGGCTCGAAATAAGCTTGAAAAAGGGCACAAGCAAATGAGCAAATTGGCTTTTGGTCTATGTTATTTCATAGGACATTGACTGAGGGGCACCACGGCTATCAGTAAGGGCCCGACAGCCATGTCTGTCAGTGCTGCTGATTTATTTCGAGCCCTGGTCTTTCTGGTTTTGTCTCTAGCTGTAATCAGTATCCGCAAACCTCCCTCATTGCTAATCACCCCTTCTACACATGTTACTTTCTGTATAATTTCTTAATTTCAGCTTTGTCACAATGAACAGCGCAAAAGATGCAACCAGGGCGATTCAACAACTGAATGGCTATAAAATAGGAAATAGCCTTTTCCTTACTGTCAGGATTGCAGAGAAAGACCCTCCCCATAAGATAAATTATGCTTCTCTTCAGTAAGTAATTAAAACTGAAACATCTGAGAGGTTTCTTCAAATTTTGTCAAGCAGTGCAATGTGCTAGCCTGTTAAGCCTAACATGTGGCCTGTTTCTAATCCAGTGAGGATCTTTTTGAAGTTGAGACATAAGTATATCATAGAGCTGTTATTTGATTTACTAACTTCTGTTTGGTCATGTATGCTGATTATGAGTGTTGTGCAGGCAGTTGTTACTTGAACCTCACTTGTACAGCTGTCGTCTGTCTGCTGTTACAACTGTTGGAACCTATTTCTCTTCTGAAAGGGTTTTATTTTTACAGTTGGGATGACAATCATAAAATAACACCCTTTCAGATCTGGTTTGTGCAAACAAAATTTAAAGGGTTTAAGCAAAAAACTATTTTTGAAATGTGAAAGAGGAACTAAATCTAAGCATTCTAGTGAAATTTCCATTCACTTCCAATGGGAAGTTCTCATGATATCAGCAAAGGAAGTTTTTACATTTGAACAGCGCAAAAGATGCAACCCGGGCGATTCAACAACTGAATGGCTATAAAATAGGAAATGGCCTTTTCCTTACTGTCAGGATTGCAGAGAAAGACCCTCCCCATAAGATAAATTATGCTTCTCTTCAGTAAGTAATTAAAACTGAAACATCTGAGAGGTTTCTTCAAATTTTGTCAAGCAGTGCAATGTGCTAGCCTGTTAAGCCTAACATGTGGCCTGTTTCTAATCCAGTGAGGATCTTTTTGAAGTTGAGACATAAGTATATCATAGAGCTGTTATTTGATTGACTAACTTCTGTTTGGTCATGTATTTTGATTATGAGTGTCTGGTTTGTGCAAACAAAATTTAAAGGGTTTAAGCAAAAAACTATTTTTGAAATGTGAAAGAGGAACTAAATCTAAGCATTCTAGTGAAATTTCCATTCACTTCCAATGGGAAGTTCTCATGATATCAGCAAAGGAAGTTTTTACATTTGAACAGCGCAAAAGATGCAACCCAGGCGATTCAACAACTGAATGGCTATAAAATAGGAAATGGCCTTTTCCTTACTGTCAGGATTGCAGAGAAAGACCCTCCCCATAAGATAAATTATGCTTCTCTTCAGTAAGTAATTAAAACTGAAACATCTGAGAGGTTTCTTCAAATTTTGTCAAGCAGTGCAATGTGCTAGCCTGTTAAGCCTAACATGTGGCCTGTTTCTAATCCAGTGAGGATCTTTTTGAAGTTGAGACATAAGTATATCATAGAGCTGTTATTTGATTGACTAACTTCTGTTTGGTCATGTATGCTGATTATGAGTGTTGTGCAGGCAGTTGTTACTTGAACCTCACTTGTACAGCTGTCGTCTGTCTGCTGTTACAACTGTTGGAACCTATTTCTCTTCTGAAAGGGTTTTATTTTTACAGTTGGGATGACAATCATAAAATAACACCCTTTCAGATCTGGTTTGTGCAAACAAAATTTAAAGGGTTTAAGCAAAAAACTATTTTTGAAATGTGAAAGAGGAACTAAATCTAAGCATTCTAGTGAAATTTCCATTCACTTCCAATGGGAAGTTCTCATGATATCAGCAAAGGAAGTTTTTACATTTGAACAGCGCAAAAGATGCAACCCAGGCGATTCAACAACTGAATGGCTATAAAATAGGAAATGGCCTTTTCCTTACTGTCAGGATTGCAGAGAAAGACCCTCCCCATAAGATAAATTATGCTTCTCTTCAGTAAGTAATTAAAACTGAAACATCTGAGAGGTTTCTTCAAATTTTGTCAAGCAGTGCAATGTGCTAGCCTGTTAAGCCTAACATGTGGCCTGTTTCTAATCCAGTGAGGATCTTTTTGAAGTTGAGACATAAGTATATCAGAGAGCTGTTATTTGATTTACTAACTTCTGTTTGGTCATGTATGCTGATTATGAGTGTTGTGCAGGCAGTTGTTACTTGAACCTCACTTGTACAGCTGTCGTCTGTCTGCTGTTACAACTGTTGGAACCTATTTCTCTTCTGAAAGGGTTTTATTTTTACAGTTGGGATGACAATCATAAAATAACACCCTTTCAGATCTGGTTTGTGCAAACAAAATTTAAAGGGTTTAAGCAAAAACCTATTTTTGAAATGTGAAAGAGGAACTAAATCTAAGCATTCTAGTGAAATTTCCATTCACTTCCAATGGGAAGTTCTCATGATATCAGCAAAGGAAGTTTTTACATTTGAACAGCGCAAAAGATGCAACCCGGGCGATTCAACAACTGAATGGCTATAAAATAGGAAATGGCCTTTTCCTTACTGTCAGGATTGCAGAGAAAGACCCTCCCCATAAGATAAATTATGCTTCTCTTCAGTAAGTAATTAAAACTGAAACATCTGAGAGGTTTCTTCAAATTTTGTCAAGCAGTGCAATGTGCTAGCCTGTTAAGCCTAACATGTGGCCTGTTTCTAATCCAGTGAGGATCTTTTTGAAGTTGAGACATAAGTATATCATAGAGCTGTTATTTGATTGACTAACTTCTGTTTGGTCATGTATGCTGATTATGAGTGTTGTGCAGGCAGTTGTTACTTGAACCTCACTTGTACAGCTGTCGTCTGTCTGCTGTTACAACTGTTGGAACCTATTTCTCTTCTGAAAGGGTTTTATTTTTACAGTTGGGATGACAATCATAAAATAACACCCTTTCAGATCTGGTTTGTGCAAACAAAATTTAAAGGGTTTAAGCAAAAACCTATTTTTGAAATGTGAAAGAGGAACTAAATCTAAGCATTCTAGTGAAATTTCCATTCACTTCCAATGGGAAGTTCTCATGATATCAGCAAAGGAAGTTTTTACATTTGTGACCTAAAGTGAGCTTGAATCAAGTATATGTTATATCATTCCCCCACCCCCACTTTAATGGACAATCCTTTGTTTTCTTTGTTTTTTATTGTTGTTTTGACCTTGAAGTTGATAGGGATATGGGCTTCCCATGGGGAATTTGAAGTTTATAAAATCCCCCACTCTGATGCATATCGTAAGTACCACTGGGTCTAGGTACTGCTGGGTAATCCACTGCACAATAAAGATTGTACTAGCCAGAACCCAGGACAACAGTTAATCTTAAGATTTCACAAGAAACAACTCTACCCAACCCCCGTACTTGGACAGTTCCTGCTTGGAAAGTTTCCCTGTACTGACTTTCCCAAGAAAAACCCATACGGATAATTCTGACCACAGACAACTTCCAACCATGACAATCCCCCCTCCCCCCCATTACAGCTGCCCCACAGGAAAATTTGGAATTGTTGAGGGCTGGAAATGTCAGGGGGTATTCTTCTGAGGTGGAGTTGTACAAGAGTAGATTGTCCAGGGGTATTGGTATTGTTCACTTAGTTTGTCTGGGAACCCCGTCAAGAACCTACAGTTGTGTTGCAATACCAACACTCATAACTCTGTGGTTTCTTACTTTGGGAAACCAAACATCATGAAGGACACGACACAGATTAAGTATGGAGTCATGAATTTTGAAATTTTTTTCCAAAATGTAATAATATGGAGTCGAAGGTATGAATCTGTTCTGAGACACAACTGTTATGCTTAATAGTGGTAACTAAAAGGTCAGAGTGGAAGTAGTATGTTGACATTGACCTTAAACATGGTGCAGTCATTCATAACCTCAGCAGTCATGTTGACCAGAGGAGATCTGTTTACATGCAGGCCTTGATTTTAAGAAATTTTTATGGGTGGCCCTTAGACAAGTTGTATGCCATGCGTATTTAGCCAGAAGAAAATTCTGAAAGGAAACTTTAAACTTGTCCTGTCTGACAGAAAGATTAATTAATGAATAAAAGTTCATGTATTTGTGAAGGACATAAGTTGTGTCTTGACTCGAAACAATCCAAAATACAGGAGATAAGAATGACTTCTATCCTAACATGCTGTAGTATACAGGCATGAGCTTTTTCCGCGAATTCGCGGATTTCCGTGATTTTTTTCCAACTTCCGCTATTTCGCATTTTCATTTCCGCGAAAAATTGTCAAGTTGAAAATGGGAACGGCACATGATTTAATCATAAGATGTAAGTGAAACAGCATAGTGTCTTCAGTAAAATGTGTATTTCCACATATTTTGTTTACATTTCACTGCAGCTAGAAATGCATAGTCGACATGTTTAATTATATACCCTTTTTCCTTGTCATATCATAGCTCCTAGGTCATACAGTACTGTAGTGTGCTGCTTGAAAGTGGAAAGTAAAAGTGGAAGCAAACAGTCATGTCCACTCCATATACCTAGTACATACAGTATTATAATGCACTGATTTAGTGCAAGTTTTGTATACATGTACGTACGTCCATTGGCACTGGCTGTGTCTGTACATGCAAGTGTGTAGATGTGCACACTGCAGCTATAGTATATAGTATAGTAAGTAATCATGAGTCAATCAGTATCATGAGTCGATCACTGCGTTCTAAACGCTAGTAAAGTGTGTGGGCTTGATGTGATTCTAATGTAAGCATGACCTACAATGCATATTCTTCAAACAATATCAAAAACAGGCATTTGCCCCATTATTTTTCATGTTCAAAGCCGAAATTTTACTCACAGTCAAATTTTCAAGTTTCGGCATTAGAATGAACTAGAAATTTGCAAATGTTACTAAAAATGACGACCAAAATGTCTTTTATGAAGCTTTCAGTAAAAATGGTGACAGAAATGACAACAATCTCTTTGTTTATTAACATTATTGTTCTTAAATATGGTAATTAATAGTATTGTGTCTGCCCTTTTTCTGAAGTGATTGACTCATGATTCCTTTATAAGCACATTGTTGTGAACTGCCACCTACAATTCAAAATTCATTTTCCACAGATTGTTCCATCCAAACGACACTAAAATATAGCACAATGAGGAAGATACATTAGGAAATATGACTGCAAAGTTTCATTCATTTTCTTAAATGCTTTTTATCTTTTTCTGTCACAATGGTCGCTAGGTGATCAACTCATGATTACCCCAGTATATACATGCTTGGTACAAAATGTATACTACAACGTAACTGCACTGAACAGAACGATTGTCTGCAAAGGTAATCAAAGCTTGTATATTCACAGGGCATGTACAAAATACTCAACTGCGCCCTTTAGGTTTAAGGCTGGTTGCATATTCTGTTCATATCTGTCACTAACTTAGTGGCATTGCCATAGGCCTAGCCTACCTTCTTACACTATCCTAACATAGGTTATGTATGTGCACTGCTATTGAGCCTAGCCTATACTCTCACAGGCTGACAGATCTCTGGGTCTGAAAAAGGCAGCCATTCTGGGATTTGGCTTGAAGTTCATAACAAACTGGTACCAATTTTCACCAAAAGAGCTAGGAATTGGTGCCTTAAATTAGTCCTTACCTAACAAGGCCTAATGTTTGGCCTTTGAAGTTTTGGCCTAGCCTAGGCAAGGCATGGCTCTTAAATGTGCTTTACATTACAGAGCACAGCCAAGGTACTTTCCTTAGCCATATGTTCTGATGTACAAAAAGGGCTACTATTTACTAGTAGGTAGGCCCTATACTTTAAAGCCTAGGCCTAGGCAAGAATCTTCTAAAATGTGCTGCAAGTTGAATGGTGTTAAAACTTAATAGTGAGCCATAAAATAATCTTGGACATTGGATCAAAGAAATAAAGAAGCCAGTTGGTGTGAACTAGGTTTTGGGAAAGACAAGGTATTAATGTTGACCCAACTTAGTGAACCTTAACACATAGGCTATACAGTATGTTAAGTGTAGGGTGCTTTTGTTATAATTAGCCCATTTAGGCTATGTGAAATCTTAAAAATCCAGGAGCTTCTGGGGGCGCTGCCCCCTGGACCCCACCAGGGGCCCTAAGGCGGGCCCCTGGACCCCACCCGTAAGAGTTCGCGCTTCGCGCTCAGAGTGACGCCTTTGGCGTCAGTATGCTACGTACCACATTCAAAAGTTCAGTGATTTTTTTGGTATGTCAGGCTCATCCCTGAGTATAGGCAGGTGGGATCCTGTACAGCATCTCCAAAATTGTTATAGTCATACTTTCATGTGATACCCATGTTTTTATGATTTATGTGTCGTTAGAATGGAAACATACATGTACTTGTGTGTGGAAGTTTACCAACCATCATTTTGACAGATCTTTTCTTGTGCAGTTATTTTATTTATTTATTGGAAATTTTGTCATTTTGGGACTCTAGTCTGCTTTTTTTTTGTGTGAAAGTTGGTTGCCTGGCATACAATCTACCCAGTCACTTTTGGTTGTCCATGGTAAATGTTAGTTGTGATACACTGCTACGCAGTTAAACTTGAGCTATGAGTAAGCATGTGTAATGATGCTTTTGAGCATGATTTCACCCTACTTTTTGAATCTTTGTAATCTGTGTAGAAATTTGATTGTAATATGTTAAAATTTGTATATGTTTCAGGAACTACCAGCAGTCCGGCAGCAGTTTCAATAATAATTACTCTCAGGATGGGACTTACTATGACACTCGAAGAGGTCGCCATCGTTCAGGTGATGGGAGACATCAAGTCCAGGAGGAAGAAGAGGTATACGAAGAAGATGAACAAGAAGACTACCAAGAAGATGAAGAAGAAGGTCTGTATTACAAAGATATAGACAGCAGAAACCTTCACAGAAAAGAGGATGCAGACAGGGAGATAGAGGAGAGTTCTTATGGGGAGTTGAAGGTTCACGTTAGACGAAGCAACTCAAGAGAATATGAGGACAATGCAGGGAACAAGCACAGAGAGAGAGGGGACTCTGGTGTATTCAGAGGGCGAGGAGGTCGCCGTTCTTCTGGTGGAAGGCGAGGTGATGGAGGTTATCATCAGGGAGAAGGGAACGACCATCAAACTCGGGGAAACTCTGATGACAGTGATGGCTTTGGAAGAAGGAGTCCCAGTTCAAGCCATTCGTCAAGATCAGAAGGAAGGAAGTCACCACGTTCTGATTATAGAGACTACAGTGATCGTTCCCCTCAACCAGGGTTGCAGCTCGGGTTGTTGGAGCAGCAACAAGTTTTTCAACAACTTGCTGCTCAACTCAATGTTGCCAACTCTTTCATGGCACGTATGAGCTTAGCCTTTCAACCAAGTCTACTGGGCCCACCTATGGGCTTGCTAGGCCCAGTTCCAGTGTCTGTTCCAGGCCAGACAACAGCCAGCCTTGAAGATGTAACCCACCTTGCAACTAGTCCCCCTCAGGGACAGGAAGTCCATACAGAGAAGCCATCTCCTAAGCAGCTGAGCTCTCACTCAGAAGAAGACAGAGAAGAAAAACCAAGTTCTGTCAAATCGGAGGAAGAAACAACACCCAAAAAGACACCAGTTAAGCAGACTGGCAAGGAACACAGTAAAACAGCAGATGTGAAACAGTGCATCAACTGTGGCAAGCCAGGTACAATTTCAGTTAACATTTCTTCAGCCAAAGGATTTTCAGAGTCAGTCAGATCAACCCCCAACTTGTTCCATGTTTGCCCCCCCCACCCCCTTCAAGAAATTATTCCAGTGCAAGGGATGAAAACGTGTGCGAGAATTGATTAGCAATAATTTCTAATCAGTGTTAGGACTGATTAGACATTACTCCGTGTTGATAAGCAGTTACTAAAATAGGCAGGTAAAACATACTTATATGTATAGGCAGAGTGTGGGAAAATTTTAGTTTACAACAAATGCAAAGGCAGATAACATTTGATTCCCGATTGGTGTTTCTTGAGCCGAAAATTGTGATGCAAACCCAACTATTTCGTCCCTTGCAATGGTTGTAACCATCTTCCTTTCCTGTCTCTGAAAGGAATTTGATCCTTGCAGTTGGCAGGACTTGAAATAGATTCAGTTGAGCATTTGACCTAAAGTGAACTCCTTAAAATTATGAAAACTCATACAGAACATGTGTGGTGTACCTTGATTTTTCTCAGCTAATGTTTGTCACAGAAGATTTAGAGTATTTCTGTGTCATAGCCAGCAAGTGGGCTGGAATAGAGCAAGTTCCCCATTCTGACCTGCTTGACGTTACTTGTTGTTCACCTTTTTCCAATGGAAGTATTCATTTGGCAGAAAGAAAATTTGCACCACAAGCCTTTGTTCGCCCAAACTCTCAAATCTTCAGATGATGCAATGTTCTCAACTTTAATAATAATGCATTATAATTTTTGGAAGTAAAGTAATTGCCATGCAGAGTTAAGCAGGAAGACTAAATGGTTCAGTAATTAAAAAAGGGTGTTTTCTGTGTGTGGCATGCCCCCCTGTAACAGTTCTTACCATTTGAATTGATTTCATAGGAACGAAGAGGTGTTCTGTTTGTCAGTCAAGATACTGCTCAAGTAAATGTCAAGTAGACCACTGGCCTAAACATCAACCAAATTGTAAACCAGTGAAAGCTGAAGAGGGCACTCCACCAGGAAAGGTTTCTAAAGATTCTCCTAAAGATTCCATTAAGAGCAATTTGAAGCAGTATTCTGGTATAGACGTGTCTGTCAAAGATGTACAGACTGTCCGACCAACAAAACGTGAGATGATGGTAAGTTCTTTAAGGCAGCTGTATTTGTTTGTGTATGTGTATGTGTAAGGTTTAGTATGTATTAATTGTATGTTTCTGTATTTATAGACTCATGCATGTTTACAAACAAATGATGTCATGGCTGGATGGCAAACAAGTTTATAAGACAGACTCACACTGTCATCACAGTGAAAAGTGGATTCTGATTCGTCTATGTTCTGCGCACAATCCCATCGGCATTTACATGCACAAAACCTAACATGCATGTATGTGTTCTTGCACATGCTCTATGCCAACCAGTCATGTAACTGTGAATGGCCTAATTGGGGGTGGAATTTGGGCCAGTTCCTAACATATCACTTACTCCTCCCTTCCTACCCCTAAATGCACCCCATCCCACCCACCCACCCCCCCCCCCCCAACATACACACATATGCCAATGCGCTCTCTATTCATAGAAGGGAACTTTCATCTAGCACTAATAATAATTCATCATATGGCCTCTTGCTTACAAACACAATTTTCATAAAATTTTCCAAGTTGTTATTTTTGCATCTCCAGCTTTACTACTGCAGGTTCATTGTTAGACTTGTTCCATCAGTAACTTTGTCTGGTTTCTGCCTGCAAATATAAAATGGAAGGACTTATTTCCTAGCTTCTGTAAACTACACAGAAGATAGGTATACACCCATCCAACATCAGTGTAATGCAATAAATGATTTATTCTTGTGTGTAGTCTTGGGATACTAACAAGTATGGTATCAGAAAATTTTGCAGAGAAGGTTATGTCATGTGTAAAGACTTCAGCAAGTGTAACGTGGCACTTAACGCTACTATTTGAGAATTTTTGCATCTTTTCAAGTAAAGGGATTAGTCTAGTTACACTTTAATGTCACTCTATTTAATTTTACAGGAAGGAGCACTGTAATGTACTTGTGTTAACAATTCTTTCACTTCCTTTCCCTGTAGGTGTGTGTCACATACATTGAGAGTCTTTCAGTATTCTGGGTTCAAATATTTACTGAAGAGAATGCAAAGCAGTGGGAAGCCTTGGAAAATCTCATGAAAAAAGAATTAAATGCACCTTCCACCCATTTTCCAGCTGTGGACCCCAAGGTACGAATACACTTACTAGAAAATTCAAAGAGTTATAACTTTCTTGTGTAATTAGAGGCAGTCCGTTCATGGTTTAAACTTCTTAATAGGGCTCCAGCCATGGTGATGAGCTCAGGGAGTTCCAATGAGTGATGTATGTGAGATACTTGTATTAAAATGCACTTAATGTGTTTGCTGTCCTGGATGGCAGGGAGTCTAGAAGATTCCTGAACTGCCCACTGGCTTTAGCCCTGCTTCTAATGTCTGTAAAACTTATAAGAATAAGTAGTGTTGACTGAGGTAATTGCTCGGTGACTTACTGAGCGAGGTAAGGGGAGCCGTCCAAACTCGCCTCCGCGGATCCGCGCGGAAGTCGACTTCCTCAATAACCTATGAATATGCCTATTGACGTCACACGCACACCTCCGAAGTTTCCCGATGTTTAATGAGCCCTCTCAATCTCTGCACTATTGTGCTCAGTGAACGTTCACACAATAGCGTGTCTTGGCCTGAATAGGGCTCCTAACAGGCAACCTTTCCGAGTAGCAACGTCTTGACAAAAGAGCACACACAATAGCCCCAACAAGCGATTCCTTTTCAGATCACAACAAACCTTGGTTAATCCGTTGAGCAGGAAATTTCTCGACTTTAAGAGAACTATTTGCCAACAGAGTTTTTGATTTTGCTTGTTTCAAACAGATTGGCCCACGTATTAACTGGCTTCATAATATGAATTTTTAAGCAAGTTTCTGGGCAATATGAGGTGTCCCACACTCTTAAAGTATTTTCCGATATTGCAAACAAAACTCTTCCGAGTATTATAACCTACAGTAATGCGTCGGGATGCTTCTGCTCTCGCAAGGAACGTTCTTAGGGCCGTTCAAAACGGTCATACATAATGCACGTTAGGATAGCTTCAGTAGAGCTAGAGACTGCATGGTACTCGAAAGTAAATGGTACCGTTCGAAGCAAGTATTCACGGGAAGCGTATAAAAATATAACGGATAGTTCGTTGAAGGTCTTCTACACATGCCACTTAATTATTTTACCAAAGATAGGTTTACATCAACCAGGGAGTTGCCTGCATCAACGCACTAATTTTGCTAAAGTTGCGACAGTAGGCCTAGGCAAAGTTGCACTATCTGCAGTATTACTGGACAAAACCATTTTAATGAGTTATTTTCAATGACTGTGGAAGGTCGTTATTCCCAACGGAATAAACACCGTCGTTTTCTGCAAATTACGGGACTGTTCACAAAATCCGATTCTGCCTAGTTTAAGGGGCCATCCATTTCATCATTTTCTCAAGCATACAAACGAAATCCCCCTTCGAACCAATGATTTCCTCAAAGACCAATTTAACTTGTCATAAGTTACCCTTACCCCCATCACCAACGTAGGTTTGTACGTTCGGAAAATGGTGAAAAACGTCCAAAGGTTATGATTGCTCTTTGAGAGACAATTAACCTTTCTGCAATAAATACTTTTGCTGGAACTTTTCAAGTACATCCAGGCGTTAAATTTTCCCGTTTTACCTTTCGATCGTTTCAAACGACGAGCCAAGGGCAGCATGGTGTGAAACTGAATGAAAATTTTTAGCTTTTCAATGTGGGAGGCAGCCTTTCCATCTGTTGAGAGACGTAAGAAGTCAGAGAGGGATGGGGGGGGGCGGGGAGGGAGGGAATCGAGCACCCTTTGTCAAACATGTGAGGGGATGAAAGAGTGCTTATGCCCCAGGTATTGTTCCAGGACTGATGAAAAGTCTCTTTTGTTCCCTCTGTACTGAAAAATAATTTTGCAAAGGGAACAAACTATCCTTCAAATTTGCGCAATACGAACGTTGCACCAAACTGCATGTAGGGACCCTCATACTGAAAAAAATTCTCCAAGGGAGGGGGAGGGTGGGGAAATCCAGGCCCGTAAACAGACAAAGTACTGATGGAGGAAGAAACAGTTTCGAGGAGGAGACATTTTATTAGGAGGGAGACATTCAAACTGCGTTGAGAAATTGGTTATTTTGAATTTTGCACCGGGGCGATTTTCTAGGGCTCACCCTCGGCTATGGGCTTGAGGATCGACAGCCATTCCCTTTGGCGGTGGTCGAAAACAACTCATTTCAGACCCCTTACCAGCTGAGATCACCTTCCATGCTTCCCAAAAATGTTTTAATATTCACTGCAACTTGAGCTGTTTTGATTTAGTAATTTTTGCATATGCCAACGGAATTTTGTTTCAAAGGTTAACCCCCCCCCCCCCCACCTACATCATCAAGCCACAAAAGTGTATAAATATGTTACGGCAATTACTTGAAATAAATTAGGGGGATATAAGGAAGGTGGTGCTAGGCTATCAGGTTCGGCATTTTCAGCTGAAACACTCTCTAAACAAGTTTAGTTGGGGCCATGGACAAGTAACGGGACCAGAGGAGAAAAGTGACTCGACAGGGCCAACATGATAACCCTGGTTTCGTGAAGTACACATTCCAGAAATTGTTTGTTTAATTCCCTTCCTATGCGTGATATTCCCAAGATCTTGGGCAGCTAAAATCTCTAGCAAGGCTGTAAGTGACTTTGAGATGAATGTACCCTGTTCCCTTCCGGGTATAGGTCAACACAGAATGTGCATCAAGTGAACATAGCCTAACAGTGCGTTCGAACTACGTCATTACGAAGCATGCCGCATGGACAAAATATCGGAGACATGAATTTGCAGCGAAAATACGCAATCCATGCAAAGTCCACGCAGTACCATGTATCAAATCTCTAAAACTAACATTCCAAGCAAACAGATTTAGAAAAGATGCCCGATATGGTACTTTTTCGAGCAATTTACTTTTATCAAAATGGCGACCACGATCTCCGATCGTTGTTCATGTGATAAGAACAAGTGTTAGCCGGCGTGGCAGGTGTCCGAAGCTACATTGGAGTATTCAATTAGTTAAAAACCAACATCAGAGTTAGGAACAGCGATGGTGCCGCGGATTGATTCGGAAAAGCAGCCTTACACAGAGTCAATGGTGAATAAACTGAGTGCCAGTGAAAGTATGATGTATATGTGTGATAAAAGTAACTTGGTTTTGCTAGAAGCCAGTCGTCACTTTCAAGAGATATTGGATCACTTGCCAATATTAATCTTTTTTAAAACGTTTACAAACACAAAATACGCGTTCGTTTTTCTGAATCGCATAGGCTATAGGCCCCTACGGTCATAGCATTATTGACAAACTTCAGCTTTTTCAACTGTCTGAAATAGGGTATTGGTATACTTATTTCGTTGGTACAGGTGATAGGTGATCCAGGGAAGGCAGCCTTGTGTATCTTCAGTGGCGCAACTAGGATTATTTGCAGAGCACTTGAGGGTGCTTCTAGGGGCGTCGCCAGAGCATTTCTCATGGGGGTGGGGGTGGTGCCGTATTTGCCGACTGAGAAGAAAAAATGCCGACTGAAAGTGTTGATAAGCGATGCAGTTAGAACTGAGAACCGTTAGTCCAACCTATAGTGGTCCGCCGGGATTTGCCCAATGGGGGGGGGGGCAGGCAACAACCCAGAGCCACAGCAGCCCCGATCATGCTGTCGAGGAGTTGGTGACGGGAGATGTGAAGAAAACCTGTGTACTAAACCATGCCGTTGCGGGCATATATTGATTAAAATTTTGTATATACTAGAGGAAAATAGTTCGGCCCGATTTAAGGTTTTTCCTGAAATCTTAACTGTGAAATTGCAAAGCACGTGAAATTTTTGGGTAAGCTTACACTAAAAAAGAATCTGTACTTATTTAAAGCTTCAGGTCAATTCTCCAGGCAGTATAGGGCCCTGTCGGGCACAAATTACACTGTACATCCCTCCACGAGTCACCAGCCGTACCGAAAGACAGACTCAAGAGAACATCAACTTGATACTTTAGCGAAATGAGATGAAATTCCCGGCATTCAGTGGCGCACCTAGAATTTCTGTCGGGGGGCGGGGCATGCAGTATGTTGTGTGATCGCCGGCCTGGGAGAGGGATCCAAGGGTCCCCCTCCCGGGCCCTTTGGAAATTTTTGAAAAAAATAGGTGTCCTCTTGCCCTGCTTTGTCCCTCCCTCCCCTGTTCTTTTCTCTGCGATCATTGTTACCAGCATTTTATGAATATGAAACATGGATCACACGTACACATGCATACAGGTCCTTCATCGGTTCTTAATACGGTGACGAGCAACCGCCTATGCACTATCAGTATAGATACCCCAGTGGCGCAGCTAGCGCTAGCGTAGAGAGCTGCCAACGGGCCTAGCTCTATTTCTCCGCACATATCACAATAGAGTAATTGTAGGCTACAAGTTCTATTTCTTGCTTCAAAATGCTTCGAGAAATCTCGCTTTTTCGTGACTGACCTCGAGGCAATTGACCAATCAGCAAACGCGACAGAGCTTAGTCCAATGTTCTTACAGTGGGTGAAATAAATCGAGATTTTAACATCTCATTTTTATGTCACGCAGTTGCAGTAGTTCAGATAAAAAGTACAGGTGTACGTTTATTTGGGAAGATAAACTTTTGAAGACAAATTCCTGTTTCCTTTTATTCTTGAAATGATTTATATAAGGTTAAGAAATGAAAAAAATATCAACAGGTAATTCTTGTGAATGTTGTTTCAACGAACGCTTACACGGTAATTCAATCGGACTTCTCCATTGAGTTAACTGTATGTAAGGGAATTCTTCGCAAAATTACGTTGTTCCAACGATTTCCCCGTACTGTACACAGTGCCAGCATGCAGTGCGTACGGCTAGCCTGGATTTACGTGCGACTGCAAATAAAGCAGTTCCTTGACTGTAGTACTAGCACTGCACTGATTGTACATACGAAGAAACAGAGAGACAGTCGGCTACGGAGATGTTGCTTAATTATTAGGGAGGGTGTGAGGCTATTGCTCGGCGGGTGTGAGGTTATTGCTCAATGTGTCGCCGGCCCGCTACAACTAGAACTTAGCCATACAGAATAGGCACATGTGTGCTTTAGTACAACGATCTGTAAACATGGCCCCGCCCCTGCGAACTCGAATGCAACAATATCCTGGCATATTCTGGGTGGAAACTGGGGGACAAACTGCTTTGTAAAGTTTACCATAGAAACATGTCAGTATATTGATAAGCAATGTACCGATGTACTGCAGTGTATTCTCACCTACTGACAGATGATCTGTGAGAAAGAAAATTTCCTACGTGCGTGTGAAACCTTTCGAGAAATAAATCCGAACAGAGCTTTTTTACCGGCATTGAAACTATACATGAACAGTACTGTTACTCAAGCAAATGACGGGTTCAGTGGCCATATTATGTGACTGCACTTTTTGCAATTATTGTAGTGCTATTTTGCGTTTTTTTTTTTTCCAAAATCGAGGTGCATTTTTCAGTCCGCAGGGTCCCGCATTGTCCAACCCCTATGAGTAGGTTAAGTTGTACGCCAACTCGAGTGAATTCTCATGCCGTTACGCTAAGCGTTTTCCTTCGTCTACGTCAACGATTTTCGGAGTAGAGTGCACAAAATGCACATGGGAGTTTATCTTTGACACTGTATTGGGCTCAACATAAAAATACACATCAGAAAATCTGAAAACAGAAAACTTGTTTCAGGGAAAATGAAAAGGGGTTGAAATTCGATAAAAGAAGACACCGTACACAAGAATGGTTTATTTATTTTGGTTCCTGGGTGTTGAAACTTTCATTTGAAAACACTGTTGCGAGTTGAACAATAGGCCTTCTCGAAACGAAATGGTTGCTGTCACACCTGAGCGCACTCCACAGTGGCTGTGTGCGGGCCTCGATCTGTGAAAAAAACTTTCAATAGAGATCTCTAACAAAACGTTCCTGGCACTGTTACACGGAAATCGCGAAGCTGCAGACTTGGTTGGCTTTTGTGCACTGTAATCGGATTACTACTAGTTACGGGAAGATCTGCATATCTCGGAAAGGACTCGGCAGTGGCAGAGAGAGCAAGAGAGATAATGAGACACGCTCTGATGCACAGGAGAATTTGGCTCCGCGCGGATCCGCGGAGGCGAGTTTGGACGGCTCCCCTAAATAGTAAAGTATCTTCTGGTGATATTGCTGATATGAGATGAAAGAATAATTACTTCGTATTCAGGGAATACCCATGATGAGCTTTAATCCTACACCCATTACTGTGTTAAAATAGGATGCATTTTGATCTCTGTTAGGGGCATTTAATGGAAACTGATGAAAACGTGTGGTAAAGCATGGCTAATTTCTTGGTATGATTTGAATGGATGTGCTTGATGTTCTTGTATAGCAAGTAAAAGACCTGAGGAGAAATAGTTGTTATATACTTCTTGCTGCCAGTATATTCATAATTTTGTTGACTTAAGAATTGAAATAAGAAGTAAAATTGGCAGGGCACTGAGACCAAGCAAGAGGGATTCATGGCCAAAACTTGGAACTAAAGGATGCTTAATAGAAATAATATAAAAGGGCATGAAAGTTATGGCTTTTGGTGTTGTTAATTTTTGAGGGGCATCAAGGCAAATGGAGGGCTCCAAAGGCCATGGACTCCAGTGCCTTTCATTAGTTTAAGCAAAATCTTTGTAAAAATTTTTAGTGAGGTTAGCATGGACATCTGTTAAGAGGTGAAGGATGAAGCCTGATATGGGTGGTAACTGTGTTGTATGTAAAATGATTTAAGCTTTACCTGTGTGGCAGTTTTAGGGACTTTGGAATTAAGACATTTTGATGGAAAGAATTATCTCTGCCCCTTGAAAGGAATACAAACCACTTTGTTTTGTGCTCTTACTTCAGTTGATATTGAGTGAAGAGTCATTGTGTAAACCCATTTCTTGTTGATGTCTATTGAGGTGATAAAATGTGACATAATAGTGATGATGATGATGATGGTGGTGGTGGTGGTGGTGGTGGTGGTGGTGGTGGTGGTGGTGATGATCATGATGATGATCATCGATGATGATGATGATGATGATGATGATGATGATCAACATTTTATAATGTGCTAAATTCAAAAAGCTCTAAAGTGAATTGCAGAAGTAGCATAAACAAGAAACAAATAACAAATGAGTACATAATCAAAACAAGAAAAGTTATCACTCAAAAGTGGAATGAAAACAAGAGTCTCTGTGCTTTTATCAGTGTTTAATGTCTTGTTAGGTAGAGCAGTACAGTACATGTGTAGTGCAGTACAGTACATGTGTAGTGCAGTTGTCATTGCTAGGGCTGGAAAAAATGTAAATTTCCCCAAAGAAACCAAAATTTTCCTCCAAATTCCCCAGGAAGGAGCTTCCCAGCTTACTAACTTTTTCCACCCATGGTCAGCGCATATGACATTGCTTTGTTTCATTCTGTTTAAGAATTGTGATGTCACATTTAAGCCACATCAGTATTCTTCATCCTTCTCTCCCCCCCCCCCCCACTAACCTCTTCCCCCCTCTCCCATTGCACTCACCAGGTTGGTCATCTGTATGCAAGTGGAAGAGATGGGGAAGATGTCTGGTATCGTTCAGAAGTCCTGGCCCTTCCACAGGGGGACAAAGTCCATGTGCACTTTTCTGATTTTGGAGACAAAGACATGGTGCTTAAGACAAAAATTCGTCAGCTCAAAGAAGGCATGATCACAGCTCCCTTGCAGGTTTGTAGATAGGTTCATAGGTTACTCATTTAAATGTACCCGAAAACATAAAACAAATCAAATCCTACATCTAACAGAGAGGATGTGTCATTGTCTTCTGATAATGTAAGCATTACATTTTTTCTCTCTTTTGTCATTATACATATGCAAAGTTAATGTATGTGAAGGCATATATCATTTAAGTTCAGTCAAATTTAATTTGCATCTCTTAAAAGAAGGGTTTAGGCTGAAATTTAGCTTTGATATATTAGAGGGGTACTTAAAGTATTCTGGTAAAATTTGCATTTGGTAAATGTCTGTGGTTCCCAGTATATTAGCAAAGGAAGTTAACACATTTTCAACCAAAAGTGAACTTGTTCACAGGGAAAGAGCACACATGACATCATGTCCTCTCATTAATCAACACAGTTTCATTTTCCTTAAAACTTAGCTATTGTCTTCTCCATATCCTCATGCTTTCCTAATGTGGTTGCATGAGAGGTGCAGGAAATTTAGTAACTTCACATTTCCCATGGGAAACTCATAACCCTATCTATTTCACGGTCAAAGTAATAGTTTGAAATACAAAGAAAACAAAGCATTGCTCATCAGTTTGAGGAGATGACATCATCACTCCTGTTTCTTTCAAGTTCACTTCAAGTTACAAATGCAGTATCTTAATCTGCCAGTGTTATGAGAAGTACACATGGGAGTGACTTGGAAATTTAACTTGGATAATTAGATTTAGTTTGTCTTTCATTTCTCAACAGAAACAACATTTTGATAGACCCTTGCCTACATAAAAGACATCCATTCGGTGAACATATTGTCAGCATGTTATTCACTATTTTACTTAGATCTCTGTAATTTGAGATATTTCAAACAACTTATTTAGCCTATTAATGCAGTAGATCATTCTGATAAAATGTCCAGTTCCCCAATATTTCATGTATTGTGCTTTCTTACCATGGTTTCAAGGATGGAAGTCATTGTGCAATCTTCTTTTTCCTATTTTTTCGGCTTAAGTGACCATTCCTCACTTATGCATCTATATTTCTCTTGATATCCAGGGTGTCAAGTGTTCGTTAAAGGGTATATCACCAACTAGCAAGGACAGCAACTGGTCTCATGATGCCAACATTCGGTTTGAGAGCCTGGTCCTGGACCACAGACTCATTGTCCATTTTGAGAAACCCAATCCCAAGTTCGATGTTTGCTTCATCACCAAAATGAAGGATGAGAATGGTACGTAGGATTCGTAAGTTTACACACCTGCTGTACTAACAGGGCTGAAATTTGCTGATTGTCTAATCATCAGTAAGGACTAAAATTGCTTTGAATAACCAAACCTGAGGTTGAATTGCCTCATGGACATTTATCTGTATTTACATCTCCCCTTTATTCCTAGTATGTACATTTGTAATGCTCAGTCATCCTCAGTATGTATCTGGCAAAGTTTTAGCACAGTTGAAGGCGCCCTACAAACATCTTTCTTTGCCAAGTTTGGGTATTTTCTGTAAACATGGCTCCTGACATCAAGCCCGAAAAGTCTTTCTTCTTTGGGAATCCTTTTCTATTGTATTTAAATTTTCTATAATGTGTAATGAATGTTCGAGTTACAAAACAACATTGCAACTTTCTTTCGATTCTGCTTGTCAGTTTTTTTCCCATAGGACAGTCACAAATTTGGATAAACAGACTTGTACACAAAGTTGTCCTTTTCATAACCTTATAATTTCCTGTGTAATATTGCCTTAAGACATCTTGGGAGTGGGTTCTAGAGTAATTTGGATGTGATGTATAAAAACAAGACAAATATTTTAGAGATGATAAAAGGCCTGAAAACTTGTCTTGTCAGATGTGCATGACCATGGTTGAGGTAGATGTTCCTCCAAGTAATAATAACTGTCTTTTGACCCTTCCAGTTTTTCATTAAGTACAGTATGTTGTGGTAGGCAAGTTGTTGTGCCTAAATAGTGCTTCTTTAAGGCTATGTTAGATGGGGTGATAGAGGGAGGTTATATTTGCTCTGCAACTGAAGATTAGTGTGTGCAAATTCAGGTTTAGATTAGTGCCAAAAACTGACAAGTTTGGAGTTTTATTTGGGTAGTTCTAGGCATTGATAGCTTAATCAAGCTTACAAGTGAATTTATCTTCAGGACTTCTGCAAGAGGCAGCATATATCTTTTGAAGAAATGTTAGCAGTGTGTTACACTCAGGCGCGGTTCCAGAAGGGGGTGCACCTGGCGCACACCCCCCTTTTTTCGATGACCAATGATTTTTTCACGAGCCATATGAAAAAAATGAGCAAATAGAAATAGAAAATATGCTTCCCAGACAGATGCGAAAAAGCAAAAAAAAAAAAGGGCTTTAAAATTTTGAAGACCTTTTTTTTTGTGCTCGTCGGCCTTCCCGGCGATGTGTGTGCCCCCCCCCCCCCTTTCTCAAAATCCTGGATCCGCCACTGACACTTAACACGTTGTTGCATTTTGCAGCTGTTAGGAATATTTTGTGACTCTCAGGAAAAGGCAACTGCTGCTTTGTCTGGTTTGGTATTTAAGTTCCTTAACTTTAACAATTTACTTTTTAGCAAGATGTTTGGACCAATGTTCTCAATTTCATAATTTTTTTTACAGGGGTGGATATTTTTGAAGAATTGGTAAAATCTGGTGTGGCAGAGAGGGAACCCCGTCAAGGTGGCACCAGTAAACCTTCTGCTTCACCAAGTGCCAAGGTTGGAACAAAGAAGACAAAAGATGTACACCAAGGAGAAGGGAAGGCTGTGCTACCAGACCCTGTCCAGAAGACTCTTAAAGTAAACAACTCGATTACTGTTGAAATTACAGGGATTAACCAGTCAGGGCATTCATTTTATGGCTATATGAAGGAGAGTGAGGGTGTTCTTCAGAAACTGCAGGCATGTCTACAGGAATGCTACAATGATTCGCAGCCAACCACTGGGCAAAGGTGAGAATTTAATATTATGGTTTTCCAAAGAGTAACCTGTGGAGGCACTTAACAGTGAACTTTGCAAAATGTGGGGTCACATTGTAAAGTTTCAGATACTTCGTTAAGAAAGCTCCTTGATTCTGAAATTCAGTCATGTCTCTTACTTAAGAGTCATTTAGGTATATGTTGTAGGTGAGTAAAGTTTATAAGCCTGAGTTGACACTTAAGCAAAATGAATGAGGTGCCTGATTCTTAAGTTTGAAAATTTCAATTTATAATTTGCTAGTAGAAACCATAAAGGGATTGCAGTTGTGTCTCACTGTAGAAGAAGAAAAATGTAAAGTGATTGTGTACAACTTCCATTTCAATAAAAGTTTTTTGTAACATTCTTGACCTAAATGCTTTCAATGAATTGAACCCGCCTCCACAACATGAACAAGCATGTTGCAGTCCAAGAACAGTCTAGATTGAAGTATCGTGATCTTTATTTTTCAGTTATCAGAAAGGAGACTACATTGTAAGCTGCTATTCAGATGGTCTGTGGTACCGGGCCAGGATCATGGATGTAGTACCAAACTCTCAGATGTTCCAGGTCATGTTTGTAGACTATGGTGGGGAAGAAGAGAAGACTGCTGAAGATTTCCGTGAAATGGAACAAGAATTCATGAAGTTGGCCCCACAGTGCCTTTGTCTTAGTCTGAGTGGGGTGTCCACCATGTCAGGGGACAATCTCAAAACATTCACTGCATGGGTGGAGGGGAATAACCCCTGTCGGGGAAAAGTGGTGGAGGTTTCCAAGGACCTAATTTCAATCAGGTTACACGTAATTGGTGATTCAGCTAATTGTATAAATGACAAACTTGCCCCAAAAGCTTCTATTCCATTGTCACCCAAAAAGGTTGATAAATCACCACAGAGAACTCAGGAAAGATCTGTGACTGGTCCTGGTGGGGACTCGAAGGTTTCATCTAATGCTTCAAGACAGGCCAAAAATGAAGCAGAGAAAACAAAAGGCAGACACCAAGGAGAAGGGAAGGCTGTACTCCCAGACCCAGTCCAGAAGACTTTGAAAGTAAACGACTCAATAAAACTTGAAATTACAGGGATTAACCAGTCAGGACAGTCATTTTATGGCTATGAGAAAGAGAGTGAAGAAGTTCTTCTGAAGTTGCAGGCACGCCTCCAGGATTGCTACGCTGAATCACAGCCACCCTCTGGTCATAGGTGAGAATTTTTGTCATTTGTGGTTTTCAGAAGAGTAACTTGTGCACACATCAGTGACCTTTGCAAAAGAGGGTATGATTATATATGTTGTTGGAGATTATGGCATGCCCAGCTCACTTAGAGGCTGTTTCAGAATGGTACCTCACAGTAAGTGAAGTAACAGGCTCCCTCCTGCCTGCCAACCCATTACCCCATCCCCCAACAAAAGGCCAAACATCCAGAGTGTGAGTCCCATTGCTTTTCTATTCAACAGACCTTTGAGTGCATGATCATGGCACCATAGTGCATTTGTCAGTGCAGAAATAGCAGTAACCAGAACCATTTAGAGTAGTTTGCTGACACATTCCTGGGCTAAGGTATGCTACAAGTTCATGGACAGACAGTATGACCATTCGCTCTTCAAAAATATGAAATTTTTAAAAACATCTTGGTTATGTGTCACTTCATTTTACAATTCAAAAGTTCTCCATTCATTGAAAAGGAAGTGTGTTTGAATATTTTTCCAAGAAACAGGTGATTTGAGGCATTTATTTTTGTGGCTCATAAGTCATGGGGGTTCCCCTTCCCTCCTGCCTCCCCTTCTGTAGCTATGCACCTGCTCAAAGGTATGGTGTTTTTGAGGTTATGTTACCATTGACGAAGGAATATGGAACAAAAATTTTATGGTTTAAGAAATGATTGCATTATGATATCATGGTTCTTGATTTCCCCAGGTACCAGAAAGGAGACTACATTGTAAGCCGCTATTCAGATGGTCTGTGGTACCGGGCCAGGATCATGGATGCAGTCCCAAACTCTCAGATGTTCCAGGTCATGTTTGTAGACTATGGTGCGGAAGAAGAGAAGACTGCTGAAGATTTCTGTAAAATGGAACCAGAATTCATGAAGTTGGCCCCTCAGTGTCTCTCTCTAAGCCTGAGTGGGGTGTCTGCCATGTCAGTGAATGACCTCAAGACATTTGCTGCTTGGGTAGAGGGAAATAACCCCTGTCAGGGAAAAGTGGTGGAGCTTTCTGAGGACCTTATTTCAATCCGGTTACACGTAATTGGTGATTCAGCTAATTGTATCAATGACAAACTTGCCCCAAAAGCTTCTCTTCCATTGTCACCCAAAAAAGCTGAAAAATCAAGAACTCCAGACAGATCTATGTCTGGACCAGGTGGTGTTGCCACCAGTTCTCCAAGGAAAGAAAACAAAAAGAAGATACTTTCAGTGGGAGAGAACCACAAGATAGCAGTTGTTGATGGCACTAGTCCTGGTAAATTCTATGCTTGCCTGTTGAAGGATGAGAAGGACATTTCAAACCTGAGTGAGGAACTTGCAAAGACTTATGGGGATACCAAACCAGTTAAGAATTTCAAGTAAGTTGTTTACAGTTTTCCTAAATATCAATCTCACTTGTGGTATAGTTGGTATTTTTGTGAAAAAGTCAATCAAATTTAGAACAATTCTTTGAAAGTGTTGATCAGGCCAGTGGTAAACAACTCATATGTCTCTATAATAGTGTTGCAAGTTTTTGCCATCCCTGGTTGACCACCTTTATGCCACACTCTAAACAATGAAATTTCTGTGCAGCTAACTTGAGAACAATTAAGTGAAAGGGGTGTATTGCTGTATTGCACAGGTGGTCACGTCCATGACTTAATAAAATCTCAAAACAAAATGGATGTTATACCTCTTTAAGGAGCCTGTGGTACCCACCCTATTTTGTAGCTTGTTTAGAAAGGTTCTAACTATCAGAGGTGGACAGAGAGAACTCCTTTCGTAGGGAGGACTTGGCTACAGTGTAATATTGATTTTGTGTAGGATGATTTTCCTCACGTAGCAGTTTCAGCACATTCTGCAACATAACATACTGTTAATATTGAAGGAGCCTATCAACATATACAGTTATCGTGAAATCTAAGGGCCCCACTAGCCATATTTTTGCAAATATGAATAAAGGAGGGAGAAAAATTATTACAGTGAAATACAACCGAAATTTGGTCAGAGAAATTAAAATATCAGTTACTGTCCAAAATACATTTTGCATTTTTGTAGTCAATCATATATTGGCAAGTGAGTTAGATAGCATCCTCCAATCCTGCAAGGTAAATGTGTGCTTGCCCGTAGTTTATTATTGAATTCTTGAGGGTTTATGTACAGAAACAAAACGTTTCAAATTTTACTTCATACAGGCCCCAAGTTGGACAACAGTGTGTTGCAAAATTTGAAGGATCCTGGTACAGGGCAGAAGTGACAGCAGTGGGGGAGAGCAATCAATACGAGGTATTCTATATAGATTACGGAAACAGCAGTGTGGTTGAGTTGAATCAGTGCCGCCCAATCAGTCCTCAATTCCAGGAAGCAACCCCATTTGCCCTGTGCCTTGGCCTGGAGAATATTAACGAGGAATGCCCTCAAGAATACTTCAGAAGATTCATTGAATGGGTGAGCAAGGAGGGCGTTGTGGCAAGGATTGTTGGTGAAGCCAAAGGAAAGTACTTGGTGAGGCTTTTTCGGGTTGATAATGAGGAGGAATGTGTGAATGACATTTTGTTTGGTGTGAGCGCCAAAGCTCCATTGCCTGTGCCACCATTAGTGTCTTCTGTGTCATTGGGTACCATCCTTGACATTGTTATTCTATCCAAGCAGGAGAACCCTGACTTCTTTTACGCCTGCCTGGTTGACCAACAAGAAGAGCTGTCTGAGTTACATTCAGACGTTCAAACAGCTTACATCAGCCAAGGAGAGAATCCAAAGTTTGGGTAAGTCAAGACGTTGCTTTTGCTCTTCAAAGGTCTGGTGACATGAAAATTACATAGTTGGATATTTGATGTAAAAAGCATTATAAATCCAGAAGAAAATCGCAATTCCTGTTAAAATCCATCAAATATTGACCATTTTACAAGGTAGTTTCTATTTCACACTTGTATCATGAATAGACATGAGCTACAATATGCAAATATGTGACATCGAAAGATGGACATACATTCATGGCTAATGTTAGCCTTTGTTTTTCAACCTTAATTTCAAGGACACTGGTAGTATTGTTATCCCCTGAGGGGATTAGTATGAAAGTTAAAATTGTTACCTTGAGAAATATTGATACCACTCACCACACTGTAAATAATCTGATCAGTAATTAAGAGGTTATTTTTGCATAGGCAGTGAGTTACTTCAGAAACCATTAAACTTTGAAGATGTGTATTTTGAGAACGGTAAAAGATATTGAAACAATTCCAGTGGATCTTTTGTTGGAAGACTTAATTCTTTAGCTGACATGTGAAACAGCTCTTTTTGGTGGTATGTCACACGACCTTTAAGAGGAGAAATATTAAAGTTGCACTACCCTCAGTTGGTCTGCAAATTTTAAGTGATCACAGTATTTAGGGTTTTAAAGTTGAAGATTTCCACAGGAAAATTAATCCAGTATTATATCTTATCTACACAAACTGGTCAGTTTGTTAGTGTTGTAAAATGTTTGGTATTCCCAAGTTTGTACATTTTTGATTCCTTGACTAAGCAGAGGAATCTATGCAATGGTGATGCCGTGTGTGTGTATGTATGTGACACTTCACTTGTAAACACTCTGTCTTCAGGTGGGTAACCTCTAGGGATCTCATACCAGGCATGTAGATACCCCTTATTGGGTTGATGATCCCTATTGTTTTTGGTAGAGGTCAGAGGTCATTTGGAGTCATCAGAGGTGAAAAAGGTCAAAACCTTGTAAACCTATATCTCAAGAAGGGTGACTGAGAGATCTCATACTTAGCATGTGGATTGCCCATATTGAGTAGATGATCCCTCTCATTTTTTCGTGGAGGTCAAAGGGCATTTGGGGTCACAAAAGGTCAAAACCTTGTAAACATGATATTTTAAGGAGGATAACTGAGGGATCTCATACTTGGCCTGTGGATTGTTCATATATTGTTCATATGAAGCATTTAGATGGTGATATAGGGTAGGTGATCCCTATTCTTTTAAGTGGAGGTGAGAGGTCATTTTGGGTCATAAGATTTCAAAAGGTCAAAACCTTATTAACATGAAATCTCAAGTAGGATAACTGTGAGGGATCTCATGCTTGTCATGTGGGTGATTCTTGTTTGTCACAATATGTCCATACGGCAAGGAATCACTAAGCCTTTTGGGTTTCTGGTTAACAATTTTATGATAAGCAACTTAGTAAGTCTCAAGACTGCCATGCAAAATTTGAATATTTCCCTGAACTTCTGTTGATTTTCACAAAAGTCTCCTCTGTGGGATGTCACTGTGATTAAGAACAAGTTTTGTCAAGTAGTCTCACTCTTAGTTCATTGGAGGTGGGAAGGAAGAGAGAGAGGAGGGAAGTAGTGGAGAGAGGAGGGAAGGAAGGGAAGAGGAGGGAAGGGGAGAGGAGGGAAGGATGAAAGATGGATCACCATGGTGGGTTGTGTAAAAGTGAACTAGCAGTTTTGAGTGTACTTTCTGTCAAAGACTTGTTATAGCAGGATTTCAGTTGGGGTTTTTCTTGGTGGAGAAATGAAGAGAAGGGAGGGGACTCTTGCTGCGGAATTTTTGTTTTTGTAAGGTGGCTTACATATAAACTGGTCCTATGCTTTTAGTGTAAAAAAAATGCAAAACTAGGTGATCTAAAACCCTGTGGGTTATGAAAATTTCAGGGGGTAGAAACCCCAGAGAGGGAGGTCGTATAGCTTCCCTAGCTGGTCATTGAAAAAACCCTGTTATGGTATAGTTAGCAGACCTTAAGTACTAGGTGGATCGATTATTGTCCACTTCCATTTTCACAGGCCAGAGGTTGGTAAGGTTTGCTGTGTGAGGTACAAAGATGGGTGCTTCTATCGAGCAGTAGTGGGGAAGATCGATGGTGGCACACTCCAGGTTCTGTTGTTGGACTACAGTGATGTAGCAGAAGTCAATATTCCAGATTGTTATCCTCTGGAAGACAAGTTTTTGAGGACACCGGCCTATGCGCTATGTTTCCGACTGGAGGCATCCTCAGAAATGGCCCCCTATTACCTCAACAAATTCCAGAACTTGGATAAAGTGGCTTGTAAGTTTGAAGTGACACGCAAAGATGGAAATGTGCTCGTAGGTATTATATGGGAAACAGATGCCCCAGAGGAACGATTTAATGGTTTTTCAAAGGACAAAGGTGCTACATCTATGCCACCAAAGAAGAATGTAGAACCATCTAGTGAAAAGGCAGTCACTAAGAAGAAGAGCTCTGCTGCTGCAAAGAAAGAGGACAGCCCTGTTGTCACAAAAAATTTCCTCAAAGCATCAGTATTGGTTAAGCCACCCGTACCACAGATTGGCAAACTCCTTCCGGCCTCACTTACATTCTTGGACAACCCTAATCTGATTTACTTTCATCTGTGTTTTACGGAGACATTGGACATAATCAAATCTACCATTAACAACCCAGAATTTTTAAAATTGAAAGACAGTATGAAGGAGTATGAACCAATGAAAGGTGAGCTGTGCATGGCATTTGCAGTTGATCAGTGGTGTCGCGCAGAAGTCATGAACATCAGTGGATCGTCATATGATCTGTCTATACTGGACTATGGTGGTGAGGTTACCCTCAGCAAGAAAGATATCAGGCCAGCTCCACCAACATTCCTTCAAACCAAGCTGGCTTGTGTCAAATGTTCATTGTTTGGAGTGGAACCACTGGGGATGAAGAATTGGTCAACCAAAGCAAAAGAATGTGTCAGGAAAGAGGTAAGGGAAATATTCCTTAGCATGGGTGGAAAAAGCAAGGAAGGTGCAGAGCTGCCAACTGTTTCCATTTAGGAGGAACAGTTCCGCTTTTTTACACCAAAATTTGCTGTGATCCACTTTTCCTATGTCATGTTCCGATTTTCAGTAAAACTGGAATCATGATCATACATGTACAATGTTGTCAATTGTTTCTTCAAATAGTGGTTTTAGGACTGTTGAAAGAACTGGTGGTAATTATCTAAATGCCTCCTTATTAAAGTGCATTGGTAGGCACTGGAATTGGAATTTTGGCATGGAATTAACCAATCAGTTAATAAATTTTTGCTACTGAGGACTCAAAAATCTTCCAAACATACCCCAAATTACTCACAAACCAGCGCTTCGGCCACCGGACCCCACCAGGGGCCCTAAAGCAGGCTTCTGGATCCCATCCCTTGGAGTTTCGCACTAACATGCATGTGGGTGGTGTTCATCTTTTTCATTCTGGCAGGTTGGCAGCTCTGAACGTGGAAGGCTCCTTCTTGGGAAATTTGGGCATTTGGAGGGAAATTTTGGCAACTGGAGGGAAATTTACCTTTTTGGTACATGGCCATATGAAGAGAAATGTGAAAACAGTGACTCCCTTCCTGGAAAATAACACTTTTTCCAGCCATGCTCCTTAGAGAATAGTCTATTTGGGAACAATGTGCAGCCTGCAGGCCTTATGCAGCCAGATACCCTTTGTTTTGTGACCGGCTAAGGTATATTGAAACCCCTTGTGCCACTTGCATGGCTTCGATAATGGAAATAGCTTTAAACACCTTGCTTTTTTGGAAGCCAAATGTTTAGAAACTTAACCTAAGAAAATCATAATATTTAGCAAGTAATATAATTCTGGTCTTTGACCCTGTAGAGTAACCACCGAACTTTTTGGACCTCTCAGGCCATGTTTGTGGGCACCCTTGGTATGGTATAATGTGAAAGAGTCATGTTATGCTATGACCTTAGCTGATACTCTCTGCTTTGATCAACTTTCTTAAAAGTTTTAAAATTCAACTTTCCTTCTTACCAATCTCAAAAATATCTTAGTTTGTTTCACGGTTTGGAAATGTAAAATTGCAAACAAAATGGAAGGGGAAATACTGGTTATGATAAAAAATTCAATGCAATGTTCATATGGGTGTGGAATGAGAATGTAATGTGGGTATTAAATGTTTTAGGCTTTGGAAAAAGCTGTAAAGGCTGGCAAATGAAACAAATCATCTTGAAACATAAGTTTTATTTGTGTGTCACAAGCACACATAAATTGGTTGAAACTGTTGCATGGCAAATCCATAACATTGAAAACAAAGTTTGAATGATTCTTGTCAAAAAATGATTGCAATCATGAGATGAATTTCACATATTGCAGTGATGACACACATTGAAGGTAATTTTAGAGAACATACTCGTTACATCATTGAAATGTTCTCTGCTACTGAAGCATGGAAAAGACAACATAGGCTAAGTTGTACAAAAAGACATGGACTTGTCATTTAATAACATTTATTCCCCCTTCTGGATATGAATTTGTCATGACTTTCCTCATCTTTACAGGGCTCGAAAATAAGCTTTTCCTCTCTGGAACTGAAAACAGCTTCTCAAGACCTTCATTTTGAAGCTTTTCTGGAGCTGTTTTCCTATTTGTCTGGAGCTATTTTAAATTTTTCAAAGAAACCACTGTTCCCTGCATGTAACATTCTCAGATTGTCTTCCTTTATGTTACTTGTGCATTTAGGCTAGTAAAAGAAATTCAAAACAATAAAGACAGGAAATTAGACAAAGAGAATGTTTTGGTGTGACACCAGGCAGTACTAAGCATGAGGTGTTCACTATATCTCTGAAAAACTTGGAAGGCCGGCTGGAGGGGGTAGGTGCATGTATATCCTACAGCAGGTTTAGATAGACCTCAATGGCACCTTGAATGTGGAGAAGGTGGGGGTGGGCACAGGAGTTCGTAAACTCAATTGCCTCATGCATCTTGGCACTATTTTTAGCGCCAGACAAACACCCATTTTTCCGTTTTTCTGGCACAGTTGCGGTGGTCTCTGGCACTTTTGCACCAGAGTGCCAGTCTATTTACGAGCCCTGCTTTAGACTCTAGCTCACACTAAACTGATTGTCTTTCTCCTTTTTACTTACTGCCTGTATGACTCATGCTCAGATTAAGACAAAGTGACATACCTACACTATTCAAATGCAAGTTGTAGTGCTAGACTAGACTCACCTAGACTCAACTAGACTCAAAAGGAAAAGACATAACAATGATGCTAATACTACACAGGTGATTGACAGTACACTAAGCTAGAACAGAGAACTACAGATTAGAACAATTTTACCACGTATAATGTACCCTTGATTTAGAAACATGAAGGGACATTCAGGAGCAAGCAATTTACTTTTAAGTCTTGATTGACTGCTTCATTTTACTTCAGCTGGAAGAAGGTCAGAAGATCGTCCAGCTTAAGGTGATGGCAGTAGAGGATGATGTTTTACAGGTGGATATCTTGATACCATCGGAAAATAACCGGCACCGATCACTCTCTCAGAAGCTCATAGGAAATGGTTTTTCCAAACAGATGCTAGTTACCACAGGTACAGTAGATTCTTTGTAGTGATATCCCCACCTTGTTCCCCTCTAACTTCAAGAATAAAAAAAACTTAACTGCCATACATTTCATTCAATGACAAACAGTGTAGCCATGACAGGGGATTTTAATAAGTCTTTGTATATGTGTACACTTGTTCCTCCCAGTTCACTCCATTTGGACCCCCCCTGCTTTCCCTGGAGCTGCGTATGATCCAGGTGGAGAACCTATTGTTTTGTAGACACATGTCACCCATGTCATATTCCTATTAGCTGTGCAGAAATACCATGTTGGAGATTTGCATGAGGCACAGTAGTACTCTGATCAAAGTTGGGTATGTCAACAAACAGTGTATACACAGTATAAAAGATGCCTTGTCATGGCATGCATAATTCCTGTAAGCTTTCCACCAGGTGTTGAAAACAATATGTGTCACATGACATGGATTAATAGTGTTGAATGTAAAAGCTATGCTCAACCAATTTGCTAACATTGTTGGTTTTCCACCTTTCGCTTCCATTTCCAAAAATTGAAATTTCTTAAAATTAATATCTTTTATACTCATAACATGCTATTGAGATGAAGTTTTATTAATGACAGACAAGTTTTATGCATTTCTTGTAGCTAACAATTTTGTTTCACCTGAATATGCTTTAAATAAATTGTACCTGACTTCTTCCTTTAGAGCCGGTGGTGTCTATTCCTCACCCTCCAGACAAAGCTGATTTACTAGTTACAGTGAATGGAATCAACAGTCCAGGGGACTTCTATTGTCAAGTAGTCGATGAAGATAGTAAGAACAATTTGAAAAATTCCTTAATTTTTATCTTCTTGAAATTGGCAAGATTTACAATATTGGTGAAAAAGAAACAATTATATGGAGAGGAAAAGAACATGAGTGGATGGGACAACTTTCCATGGGGAGGGGGAGTGGAACTGAGAACTTTTGCCCCCATTTTACTGTTGTAACCTAAGGTGTGATAGAAAAATAGCATTTACTATGCCCCAAGGGAAGTGTATCCCTACTCATTGCCTGGTATGCAAATGGGGAGGAGAGAAGGTGGCGGGGAGGTGGTAGAGCTGAAACAGCCAAGTTTTCAAGGTTTTAGGTTGTAGGAAATCAGCTTGAAGAGGCTTTAAAATTTAGAAAAGTGGTTCTCAAGGATATAATTTTCCTTGGCCCTCGTATTGTTGTAGTGTCATAGACATAGACTAGAGGCAAGAGTTTTGCATTTTGTAAAATTAGAAAACGGAATCTGATGTTTTGGTACTACACTGTTTCAATGGAAGTAGTGTGCAAAATGACATGACAAAAAGGAATTTGGCTTTTAGAAAACGGAAAACTCTTGCTTCTAACATAGACTCAGTGTAAGGGCTACAGGATTTCAATTTTTACAGCATTTGGGCTTTTAGAAAGGATGACAGTGCTGCATGAACATCAAGGATTTGAAAGAGACTTACAAAATGAAATCACAAGACAAGCTTAGAAATTAGAATGAAATACTTGTTTCATACCAGTTTTCTTCCTTACATTCTGACTATCGTAATGCAGTGTATTCTCTAATATCAATTTAACTTCATTTAAACTTGAAAATGATTATTCTGTGTCATATTTTTTAGTTCAGTAAAGTGAATAAATTCTGTTCATGGGCAATTCAGTGGAGTTACTTCACAATTCATGCATGGTTTAGTCTGCAGGCATTTTCTTTTTATGTTGTAATTTTATTACTTCCTTTGAAGGTCTCAAGATAATCCAGACCTTGATGGGTGCTATAATGGAATTTGTCTCGGAGTCATCTGCTGATAAAGATTTCAAGCCTTCTGTCAACCAGTTTTGCCTGGGACAGTTTTCAGGTAATTAAAAATTAAATTATATTTCTTCATTTTGAACAATGCTCTGTGTAGTAAATTAAATCAAGGGTTAATTCCCCCCTCCCACCCACCTTACCCCTTATTCTTTAAAAATAAAAAAATATTGCTTGGACAGTTTTCCACTGGTACAGCTCCTTCCTCCCTTGTGAACTAGAATCTCTCAGGTGATCTGATAGTAGCATACATTTCATTTTTTGATTCTTACTAAACGGCAGATTCTCATTGCTTCAAGTGGTCAAATTTTACTAAGGAAATCAATGAAATTGTTGCGGTGGGACTTTCACATAGCGACGACGGTATCTAAGCAACTTCTTGTCATGTCGGGTTGTTAGTAGAGTTGGTAGTATTTTCCTGCCTCTAGTTAAATTGCGTTTAGCATCTTCTACACATTCTTTTCATTTTATGCCCCCAGCCAATTTCCTGCTTCTGAAGACATTTCACTAGCTTGCCAACCCTTTCCCAACAATCTACTGTATACCCTGTTGTTATGTGAGCTTATCTCTGTTGAGCCAACAAGGTGTCAGTAGACACTTAATCTTGTGAGATTTATAGAGTTGCAGTTTTTGGGGTCAGCCATGAATTTCATATTCTTACCTTGGGTTTCCTGTGATTTTCATGGTTGTACCACTTTTAATGGTAGCACTTAGAAACCATTGAGAAAACCCTCTTACAACTTTGAGTTCATGATGTGGATCTCATGAAAGAAAAAAGAACATTTTAATGTTTTACAGACATGTGAGACTTCCGTTATTTAGCGGAATTCCGTTTTTTTAACTTTGGGAATCTGCTACTTTTGTCACTTTCCGTTTTTTCCCGCTCCGAGTATCTTGACAGAGTGTGCTGTAATATGCTGTACACGTTCTTCCTTGGATACTGTACATGTTTTATCCTAGACTCCCAGTATAGTACGACTAGCCCTCGAACTCTGTCCAATCAGATGGAAGTTCGCATTGCCGTTGGGCCTACGTAGCTAACTGCAATTACCTCATGCTTTTGTACAAGTTTCATGTGCTTTTAACCCAGCCAGATTTGTCTGGCCGGCCAGCTAGCTTCTGCATGATTACTACACACTGATTGTGTGCTCCCAGTGGCCAGTTGGCTCATGCTATTTATTATATATCGTCAGAGGATTCGTACACAGTCAGTCAGTGCACATTTCCGGTAATATTTACGTGACATGTGCAAAATACTTTAGAAGAGCTATCCGCATTATTTTTGTGAGTTTTTCTTGCATAATTTTGACATACGATGCTTTCCTTTCTTGTGAGTCATGGCACCCACCAGTTTTGCTATCCTAACGTGTATTATGTATGGTCTAAGTGATCTAGCCTATACCGATGTGTACTGCTTCATATAAAAACTTTAGCCTAACCACATCCTCTCAACGTTTGCATACTACGTTTAGGAAACTTAGTTACAACAAGCTTTAAGGTAGTTTGTTTACATAGGGGAGGGGAGTGCTTGATGTGATACAAGAAGTCGAAATTATTGAGCCTAGCCTAGCTGGCTATTTGTACAGGTAACAGTTAGCTAAGGACCTAGGACTAACCCAAAGTTGGGCTAGGCTAGATGACAAAAAGTAACAAAACAAGTGGCTAAGACCAGCTGCCTAGGTTTATTTTTATCAGAAATTGTACTAGGGTATTTGAAGGGGGGGGGGGGTGGGGTGGGGTGGAGGCAGAATGCTTGAAAGTAAAGTTCAGGGTGACTTTTAGGTGAAGCCTAGGCCACTTTAAGAAATTGCCAGGAGCTTCTGGGGGTTTTGCCCTTGTTAACACCCGATAATGCAACAGTTTCGCTTCAGGCTCCCGGATGCAACTTTTTGCATATGCAGAGTTTGTACTCAAAATTTCCTCTATTTTTTTGAGTTGCCACTCACATGTCTGGTTTTAGAAGAATTTAGTAAATTTTGGAATGGACGAGTGATTAAAAGGTCGCTTTTGTCAAATAAGTAGTAACTTATCTCTGTATGATGAGGGCTGTTTTACCACTCTAAGCAACCTCTAATCAGAGATAAACATTTAAGAGGTTACGGATAATGTCCTCTAGTCCCATTGCTTCTGTTTTAACCTGTTAACTTAAATTTGGACTTGGTGTTCATTGATGGAATGTGAATTCAGGCAAAAAAACATAAGGTTGCTTTTGAATGAAAAACACTGTTATTTGCCTGTTTCCTCCAGCACTGTCATTGCCTCAGATACCACTGCCTTTATCCTCTCCATCATGCCAGGTGTACATATAGATCTGAATCATCAAGAATATGATGGGGTGGGAGGGGAGGGGAGGGGAGGGGGGAAAGAGGTGTATTTACAAAGAAACAGTTTTAATCTGCTTGTCAGATCTTTTAAAACAGGGTAAGACTTTCCTATGCCATATACCTTCTCAGTGAGTTAAAAGAAGTTATATCCTTTGAATGAAAGTTTTGATGTAAAGTTTGAACTTTCTGTGGTTAACCAGGTTAATTGTTACTTTTTCAGAGGATCAGCAGTGGTACAGAGTACAAGTGGTGTCTGTATCAGAGGAAGATGGATTCAAGATACTATTCATTGACTTTGGGAATTATGAAACAGTATCAAGGAACTGTCTGAGACCTCTTCCAGGCCATTTTGTGGAGCCATGTGCTATGGCATTTCCTTGCTGTCTGTCTGGTAAGTGGGTTTCAAACTGGAACTGAAAATACCTCCATTTCTTGCTTTTCAAACTGATGCTATTTATCCATTCAGCCAGGGCCGTAGCGAGCGGGGGGAGGGGGTGTCACACCCCCCAATATTTGGTTGGCCGTTGGCAAATTTTCGGTCTGTCGGCAAAAAGAGGAGAGGGAAAGGAAAAGAAGAGGAAAAGAGGAGAGGAGGAAAAGAAGAGAGAAGAAGAGAAAAGAAAGGGAAAGGAAGGGAAGGGAAGGAAAGGGAAGACAGAGAATGAAAAGAAAAAAGAGAAAGAGAGAGCCAGTCTGTTATCGGCTATTTCGATTTTCGGCTCTTCATCTAATTGGTCCATTCAAGTTGAAGGCCCGTCGGCAAATTGATTATGCATGTGATGGCCTTATATGGCCGTATCAACGGCCGTCGGTGTAATTGGACTAGTGACTGAGTCTGTCGGGAACTCAGGGAAAAGAAAGGAAATTAACGGCTTCCGTGTAGGTGCACTATTTCGGGTCATATAACATTCTTGAAAAACCACTTTCTGCACATTATTCCTCACTTTAATCATCACCATGGGGAGCAGCACCCGATTACCCGTGGAGAGTGTATCCTTAGCCCGTCTTCTAAACACTAACCTTGACTTCAAACACATTTTGCAAACTTCTGAGGATCCGGTTTACCCACAAACATCCCGGGAAAAAATAATGCGTGCAGCACTTGTCTGGCCTTCACTACAGTCCCAGGCTTTTAACTTTTGAACACCGAAATGAAACAGATACAGGACCCATCTTCAGATCCTGGCATTCAAAGCATATTTTGAACTCTTGTGTTGAGATCCTGAACACTTTTTCTCCCTTTTTGAACGCCGGACGCCTATCCACTTATCGTATTTGAACGCCTGACGCGTCTAGTGTTCAAATGCAGAACACATAGTGTTCCAATTCTGAACGACAGGTTCAGCGCCTGAAGTACAGTGGCATGATGGGAGGAATAGCCTAACACATAAGAATTAACCGGATCTTTGCATTGAATAATGTATTATAAACCAAAATATACCAATCCTGAATGAGACTTAATTTTTTACCGAGAGATTATGCTAAAACCTCAGAGCTTCCGGGGGCGAAGCCCCTGGACCCCCACCAGGGGCCCTAGAGCCGGCCCAGTGTTTTAGCCAGCCCCTATTTGTGGGACACTGTCGCACACAAAAAAATCTGACACACAATTTCTACCCGCCAGGTGTAAATTTTGAGGTTCCTCATTAGGGCAGAAATCCACTCAAATATTGCACCATTTGCGATCTAGGCACCTTTCAAATTCCAATAATTTCCAAAGGGGAGGGGGACACCCCCTCCCCAGGCCACAGATCAGTAAATGTCGCATTGAGAAAACATCCTAGTTAAAGCACTGGCGGACCTCTGGATCCCAACCGCTTAAAACTATAGCAGCCTGACGAGAGGAATAGCCTAATACATTTAAATTAGTGGGATCTAGTTTGTATTTGATGATGCATTATGAACCAAAATATATCCATCCTGAGACTTAATTTTTCACCCAGAGATATACTTAAACCTCAGAGCTTCCTGGGGCTCCTCCCCGGCCTGGACCCAGCCAGGGGTCCTTAGGCGGGTCCTAGGACCCCACTGACTAAAGCTCGTTTTCGCGCTACGCATTACCAGATCCGTCGGCAAAACATAATCTCCACACCCCCCCAAAGATAACACCTTCGCTACGCCCATTCATTCAGCTATACAATAGGTAAATGGGGAGAACAAGTATTTGTTGTTTTGCCCAGGGTTCCCACAGAGTTGGGCTATAGGAAAATGTCTGGAATTTGTAGGCCTTGAAAGTGATAGAATTTGGGTATTTGAATATGGAAAATGGAAAGGTGCCATATTGGCTGGAAAATTGGAAACCTTACAGTAACTGTAGTTGAGATCCTGTTGTCATGTGTTTCCACACTCTGCAAATTGCATAGGGACAAGTGCAATTTTTGTTTTTTTGCCCAACTTAATTGGGGGGGGGGGGAGACTGCTTGTACAAATTTCTGCTTTTTTAATCTTCCACATTCTTGTTGCAGTCCTGTCCTATGATTTGTAAGATTGTTGATGTGGAAAATAAACTAAAACTGAAATAATTCATTATTTTGGGGGCCTTTGCAATGGCTACTTTGGCTTTGGAATAGTCTTTCAAATTCTCATTATTTCAAAGGTGTAGGAACCCTGTTCTCCAACCATGTGCCTTTCGTTAATTACTGCAGGGAGTTGTTAGGAAGGAGATCCAACATTCTGTAGATTCTTTGAAGCAATGTTTGTTGCCGACAGTTATCTTGCCTGTCTTCTCAAAATTCTTGTCTCAATACCTTGATCAACTAGGATCAGTGATGCATTGTCAAAATGACAATGAGAAGACACACGTCTTACATTGAACTTGTTAACTTTTTGTTGCTAGCCGTCATGCCAAAATTTGAAATTTGAAATTTTCATAGTTATTCATCACACTAAATATCATTTCATTTAAAGTCAGCTAAGAATTTCTTCACAACTTAACTTTTCGAATATATTTCCTAATGATGAGAACATTTCCTAAAACTAAGAGAAATATATAGGCTTGAACAATGTTTCTAGCAGGTGACATATAAAAATCGTGAGGGCAAAATTGAAGTACATTAATTGATGTTTGTTGCCAGTCATTTTACTGAAATTCCTGGTTAAATTTTGTTCTTTGGTGGAAACAAACCTTTTCTTCAAAGCATGTATAGACAATGGCCTTTGTCTCAGGAATACTCGGAAAATTAAGGAAGAGATTGTCATTAAAAGGGTTTAGTCAACAGAGACCTAACAATAGGAATAAAAAGACCTGTCAATCAAATAGCAGTGCCTGAAAAGAATTTAATCATTTTCAAGTACATATTGTCTGACAGATTTGGCTGTTGTATCTCCTTCCTAGCACCTCCCTGATTACTGCAAGAAATAAATTTTTTCCTGCAGGTTTTGAGACAAATGCTCCTGAAGATGCAGAGGCTGTTACTGCCCTCTCAGAACTTACAAAACATGGATTGGTAGCATTGAAAGGAACTGTGAAGAGGACGCGTGATTATCGCACTGTGATATGTCTCACTGACAAAGAGACAGGGAAGGATGTGTCTAAGGTAAGGAATAATTCTCTCTCTGTGGGAATAGCCATCTTTGCTTAGTTTACATGCTTAAAAAACTTACTCTTCATTTACAGAATCTTTAGCTATGAATCATATTATATAAACCAATCTGAATTTGTTCAGGTATTTTCTGCATCTCTGTACCTTTGCTTCTTTTAAAATGTTCTTGAAGAAGTCTAAAACAAGATGAAAACATACAGAGGTTAGAAAATTGGTCTCATTAGTGTAACTCCAATCTTTATAAACTTTTTCACTTGCTGAGATATAAAATGTTGAAATTTATCCACTTAATTTGAAATAGTCAATTGCACAATAATTTGTGATGTCCTTGTAAAACTCAGGTTACCTACTTTTGTTTCCTTTTGAAACAAAAATGTACCCATGACCTTGGAAAAATTAATCTCTCTCAGCATAGCATGTTTTGAGGGAAGGGCTTGCATAGCAAAGTCTTTTTGTAACAATAAGACAATGATAACACTTTGGTACAAGGTGAAGTGGCCTTACAAAAACACAAAGAAAAACAAAGAGTGAAATTTGAGTTGAACAAGAGTGACATCACAAATTATTGTTAAATGAACCATTTTCAACATTTGATATCTCAGCACAGCAATGTCCTGTGAAGCTGTTAAGATGGAAATTTTACCACTGAGATTCATTCTTCAAACTTTGCAATGTATATTTTTATAATTGTTGGCTCAAAACTTTTGCTTAAAACTATTGCTTGCAGTGAAAACAATCACCTAAATATCACTTTCCCTCCCAGGAGCTTGTAAAGATGGTTGGTAATCTCTCAGAATCTGCCCAAAGCAAACCAAAGGCTTCTAACAATCAACCAAGTCCCACCACTAGAGAGACAGCTACCAGTAATGGACATCCTGCAACCACGGGTGGACAGGCTACTAAACCATCACCAAATGCGTCAACCCAACCAGACTCTACCATGGTAACGCCTTTTGACCTTTACTTTTTGGTCAAAAATAACAGTCTGTTCTGTCTTCATTTCTAAATACCCTGTGCATATTCCATGTGCATGCTACATATGTAGAACTTACTGTAGGAAGATAAAAGTAACAGACAGTTGTTGTCATGAGGTTGTAGTGGTATAAAATTGATTTGAACGTTTGTCTGTTATTTCAGCCAATACTGAGTTATAAAATTTAATTTTATACAGCCCAGGATTGAACAAACCTTTAAGTGCATCGCTACAAAAACCATGTTGTAAGTCATGTAGCCTCCAGTCAGGACAAATGAATATGTTTATGTTTCTCTGCTGGATTTGTGAAACAGTTGTAAGATTTAAGCAATGTTATCGATTAGGTACGAGTGGTTGTACTCTGAAGCTGGAAGGGGGTCTTCCAATACTATACTGCAACCCTGTTAAAACAGGATAGCCAGTTGGCGAGTGTGCATTGTCAACCATGAGAATTTAAGTTATGCCACCTTAATCAAGATCATGACAATTAAAGTTGATCACTGAAAGTCATGTTATTTGTGGCTAGCCTAAGACAATTTGAATCTAGTCTATAGACCCTCCCTTGCCCCCCTCTCCCTCCCAAGAAAAAGAAGAAAAATAAAAATCCATGTCACCCAGATTGAGGGTTTGTAGGGATTTTGGGAATGAGGACAAACTTTAAAGCAAGTTTGCCATTTTCCAGTCAGGCAAAAATCAGGGAATAAAAGAAAAATATGCCTCAAATCAGGGACAAGTCATGGAATTTGAATGATCCAAAAGTGAATTTGGCCAGTTAGTTCTATTATGTCTCATGACCAAGTAGCATATCTAGCATATGAAGATGTGTCAAACTGAAAAACTTATAATTATGATAAAACTTTGAAAATTCATCAATGAGAAGTCAGGGAATTTTGTCTTCATTACATGCTGGAAACCCTGTATGTAGTAATGTGTTTCTCTCTTTCCGTGTGTTTATTGCAGTCTGAGTTGGAACGTCTTAGAGCGGAGCTGGAGGCAAGGGAGGCGGAGAATAGGAGACTAAAGGAACTTTTAGAGAGAAAGTAAGAGGCATCCATTTGACACTATAATGAGAAGAGGAAGAAAATGGGAAAGGTTTGGAAAGAAGTTAGCCTACAAGCAAAAGAGACAGCAGTGAAAATAGGAGTAAATTGGAGGAAAAGTGCCAACTTCGGGAAAATAAAAAAGAAAACAGAATGAAAAGGCAAGAGACATGAAGATATGAAAAGAAGAAGATACACAAGTATCTTTTTTACCAAGTGTTTCCAAAATTGGTGCTCCTTGTTTTTGAAGATTAAAATCTTTGAGAGTTAAATTGTTATGATCTTGTAAAGAAAGAAGTTGAAGTGAAGTGAGGCTTCAGTGAAGTAGCCTTTCAAAGAAAGTGGAAATTTTGTTCTTGAGTAATTCATTGTAGTTCACATTTCATTTCCAAATGAGGGTTGAAACAGATGAAAGGGGTTGTTGGGGGAGTGGGGGTGTGAGGGAGGTGGTAGTCCTCTTTACTATTTTGTCAGGTATTTTACTATTTAACATTATACTGTACAAAAAATTGTAGTATTCGGCTGAAGTTTTGTTGACACTTACTAGGTTCATTTTCTTCAGGAGCTTAAAAGTTGTCAAAAAAGATCAAGATGTAATTTTTCTTTGATTTATAATCAATTTTTTTTTTTTGAGGTATTTCTCAGTACTAAATCTTCTACCTTGTGTTATTGGTGTTTTATTCTGTAAATCTTTACAGGTTGTGTTTGCTTGGTACCCACCAAATTGTAAAACATCGGTTATTTTTTTTTCTTTTTTTCTGTGAACAAGTGTAGATTCATTGTGTGTGTCCTGCAATTGTTTTGTCAAAGTTAGACATCTTTGATTTGTGCCAAGGAAGAAGAGGACATAACACAGAAAAATCTAAAAAACAAACAAAAGTTAAAAAGATAATAGAATCAGTTTAAAGAATCAGTTACACATGTTAAGTGTATACACTACACAAACAAGCAGCATTGCCTCTGCTAGTTTAACATTGTTGTTTTGTTTACACACCTCATCAAAACCTTAGGCTGCAGCTGCCTCAGGAAAACTGTGGCAGCCACAGGAATGCTGCAGCTGTTGTAGTGTGTGTAGCAACAAATCACCTCAAGTAGTTGTCGCTTTGCTATTTTGTCATGGGGACTTATTTCAGTTTTATCTATCATCATTTTTGTTCTTCATTCTGTTTTGTTTACACACAACATCAAAACACCAGGCTGCAGCTGCCTCAGGAAAGCTGCAGCTATTGTAATGTGTGTGTGTAGCAGCAAAGTACCCCAGGCAGTTGAAGCTGTGCTATTTTGTCATGGTGCCTTATTTGAGTGTTATCTATCATTTTTCATTTTTTTTTTTTTGTTACTTCATTCAAAGTGAGGCTGAAACAAAGTTGCCCCCAGTAAGAAATTTTCATTTGTCATTTGAGGTGGGGGGTTTTAGTAGTTAGCTGAATAGTAATCATGATGGCAAATGTTTTATTGACTGGTGTACAGATAGGTCATCTAGTCCCAATTGATTTGTATCAACAACGGAATGTTTTGTTGTTATCCTTAATGTTTCAGACCAAGCCAGTCTAGTAACATTGTTTGAAAGGAGGAGAGGAAGTTGAAAATTCTGAACAAAAAAAAAAAAAAAAAAGAAGGAAGAAGACTAAGAAGATTAAAAGAAGCAGATAGGAAACACTGAACAAAAAAAAAAAACAAAAACAAAACAAAAACAAAAACAAAGAACAACAAAAAAAAACCCAAAAAAGAAAGCAAGCAAGCAAGCAAATCTTACAAGTTGCAAGTCATTCAGAAAAGTCATCAAGAGGCTTTGGTATGTAGGTGCATTACATATAATGACCTTAGTGCATGCTTGTATCAAGTCATATCTATTGACACAAATACAGCTCATCCTACACTGTCACAGTTGTTCTTTGCAGGTCTAAGTGCCACTTGTGGTTGAAGTCATCCCTCATGGCTTCTCTTGGGCAAGATGTTTGAGTGCCACCGAATGTGGCAAACATTCCAAAACAGAAAATGCTTTGGACATTTTTTATAGTTGTGTGTGAGAAACTCTTTTCTGGAATCTTAATGAAGTTCTGCGAGTCCATCCAAAATGGTATGAACCATTCCTTACAGCGATAGTCACTTGTTTGAGGTCACAGGTGACTTTATGAAAACTTTCTTTGTTCATAGCATCTTCATGATGAGTTGTCTAGTTGCCATCAGACTGAAGATGTGTTGCCACTAATACTAGAATAAAGTGGCAGTCAACTTCTTAAATGCCATGTCTGTGAGTTACGTGAGTGCCATCCCTGAATGGCATCCATCCTCAAGAGTTGAGAAATGATTTTGGTGTTTGTTTACCTATTGGTATGCCAACCACTGGCACTTTCCTTTGTCTTACTGGATTTGGATTTGTCAAAAGTTACTTCTGAATTTATCAACTGTACCTCCTCTTCCGTTTACGGCTGTGTCGGACAACTTTCTGGTTCGTGAAATAAACTTGTTACTGATTTAGTCAGTGAATGTGGTCTGACTTGTGGTTGTCGATTTAGCCCACATGACCTATTGAACATGGTCACAGCAGTATTGCCTTGCAGTTACACTCCCTTTCTACTCATATTAAGGATAATAGATCCTTCCCTTCAATTAGATCCTTTCCTTCAACTCCACCCAAGTCAAATCTTACATGTCATAGTTCATTCAGAGAGTTGTAGAACAATCGGCAGTGAACTTATTAAAGAGTTGAAGATTAAGTTGTGAACAGAGTGTATATGGTGGCAGCAGTATTGCCTGAAATGTACATAGCAGCAGCCAGTATTGGCTCTCATCTCCTGTTAAGGAAAATGGACTCTTTCCTTCAACTCCCCTCAATTCAAATCTTGATATCACAATTCAGCCAAAGAGTGGTAGCATGTTCTGTTATGGTTATTCCAGCAGATTTGAAGAATTAGTTGTGAGTATAATGCACATGGTTGGAGCAATATTGTCTAAACTGTGCATCACTGCAAATATTTTTTCTTCCACCTCCTATCAAGGTAACTTAAACTTCTTGAAACTGTAAGTGAAACCTTCGTGATAAAGTAAACCCAGAGAAAGGTAGAATGTTCTGCCACACACTTCTACCAACAGGTGATGAGCAAAGGTGTTATCAAGTAAATATGGTGTCAGCATTTTTGCCTGAAACGTATCCTACTCCCATTACTCTGGAAAGCTTTTAAGGTAAGTGGTTTCTTCTTCATAAATTCCATGGAAATAGAACATTTATAGTGCAATCCTAAATAGCTTGCATGTTCTGTGTTTGTCATATGGCAGAATATAACAGAAATTGTCTCGTGAGTACAAGTGGTGACAGCACTCTTGTCCAACATGGGTATCACTGGTGGTACCCTTAACCCCAAAATTTTTGGTGGTAAATGTCTTTTCCACTTGTCAACAGTAACCCCCCCCCCCCCCATTCTACCTAACCCTCCCTTGCGAGGGCATAGCAAGGACTTAAGCAGGGATATGATTGATGGAAATTAAACGTGTGTTTCATCCATGGCTAAATCTAGGGCAGGGCATCATTTGACTGCATATCCCAACTACTATTTATGCAAAGTCTTGGCTTAACAGGGCAGCATTTTATATCAGTTTACAGCATTGGTATTCAAAGTGTTTCTTAAGGCTCTCCCAGATCCTTGCAATTTCCTGCTAACTTCATGCATATCATTTGGGTGATTTTCCCAACCCATTCTTTACATTGCATAGCACAGCTAAATGTACCCTCAAAATACTCGTATAAGAGAGAGTTCTTAAGTAAAACATCCCTGGCAAAAGTGTTGCAACATTCTCACTGTCGCCAGGGTGTAAGGGGGGGGGGTGCTTGGTTACAGTTGACTTGTGCATTACTGAGGTTCCTGAGATAAGCCGGCACCCCATCAGTTCAAAAGTCCAAGATAGTCTGATTCCAAGATAAGAGTTGTCCTTGGTGGTAGAATTCCAACTTGACAAGATTCACGTCGGACAACATCATCCTTATTTGAAAGTTTTAGACAGTTTGTCTCTGGGACAGAGCATCAGTTAAAGGATTCCCTTTGATTGAAAATCTTTGCTTCAAGGACATGTACTTGAAAACATTGCAAGATATCAGGTTTTTTTTCCTGGTAGCAAATAAGTTTGTATACACATATTTCACGAGGTGTGCTTACTTGTCCCTTCACGGTCTCATACATATTCTCTGTACTTCTACATAATTATCTTTTGTTCTTTGCAGTTAGTTGGAACTTTTCATATGGTCATTAGCATTAAGGGGTATTTTACAAAGAATATTGTCAGTAACCTCACAGATTGTGCCATTAGTGGAGGTCTGGTAGTGGCCTCAGTGTATTGGTCTTGTTCCTTAGTGTAAATCAGTGTCTGCTGAAAGTGCATGCCCATGTCTTTGAAAAGTCCATACATCAGGAGAAGGCTCATAGGAATGTCTTGAAAAAACCTTTTGCCTTACGTAGCTGATTGTTATGACAGAATGGCCTTCAGCATTATTTGATTACCTGAGTGCACCCTTTAAAATATCTACCTCAGAAAACCAGACTTGATTACCATTGTGAAATCTTCATCTGAGACAGCGTCAAAGTCTTTAAAAGACACTAGCATTAGTTATCAGAAAAAAAGACTTCTTTACTATTATAACACCTTCATCTCCTATGGAAGGAAAGCATTTCCAGACCAAACATGTTAAAGGTGATCGGTCATCTTAAAATATTCTTTGTGACGTCAGCCTTTTCTTGACATGTTTCTGTAGTCGTCACTGTTCAACAGATACACCGTACAAGCATGGTGTAGCTAGCTAATCGGTAAGCAAGAGGAGACGGCATGTAGCTGTATACCTACTAGCTATACCGATGTCGTCATAGCTACTTGTACGGTGTATCCGTTGAACAGTGGCGACTGCAGAAACATGTCAAGAAAAGGCTGACGTCACAAAGAATATTTTAAGATGACCGATCACCTTTAACAGAAGCACCTATAGCCTCTTGCAAACTTTGCCCACTGTCATGCCTCAAAGCATAGCCTCGAGTCTTGTTGCAAAGCAGTGACAATGCCAGTCAAAGGGTCACAGCAGATGGAGTGAGAACAGTATCATGACACAAGTATAGGTAAGGTAAGCTTGCTGTCCAGTGGACTAGTCTTAGCTAGCTATCCCCACGTTGCCTTGAAACAACTTTCTGTCTAAATTTAAAACCTAACCCTAAACTCAAAGGCTGCTCTCATTCTTAGAAGCTAGGAATTCACCTCACTCAAGGCAAGGTAATCTTCTAGATTTGCCCAGATGAGACATGTTACTCTCTTCCCCTCCTGTGCCTCATGTGATGGCAATGTTTGGCTGTAGAGGAGAAATTACCATGACTGACTCTTCATGTTCCCTTATGCACCAACCGTAATGAGCAAAGGAACGTATGTAGCACCCTTGCAGCTGAAAAGATCAACATCAAATATCATGTCTGTGGAATTGGTACCCCACAATACCATGGTAGGTTTAAAGAGGACCCTCACCCAGGAAGATTGCCATAGAGATCACCTATGGTCATAAAGGGTATATCTGGGATATACCTCAAAGTATCCATACACCACCTAAGGGTAACCAGTCTAACAACTGTACCTGTAGGGTGGTGATGACAAACTAGAAGGGTACTGGGGTCTTGAAAACGGGTGATAATGTGCTTGCTACTGGAGACCATTTAGATTTGCTTTACTTTGTTTCAACTTTAAAACATCTGTATCAGGTGGTTAATTCCTTTGTTTCAACTCTTTGGTTCCAACATTGCTGAACCAAATTTGCACAGTACCAGTGGCTTTGTTGAACTTTCGTGAGATGATATGTCTTGTGTTGATATGGTGTTAGCAGTTTGGACACACGTGGTATCAGCTTATGATACTCTGGTGTACATGGTGGTGCCATAGTTGTGACCAAACTGGACACTGTCTTGGTAGGTTGTTTTGTTACATAGATTCTGTTGAAATTTATTGGCCTGCTGCCACATTTATCCATTGCACTGATATCTTAGAAGTCTTCATACATCAAAAAACACAATTTTCTGGTGCCTCAACTTTGACAAATGTCGTTGACAGTAGGTCTCAAAGGGTAGTTGTGTTATGGAGAAGTAATGCTACTGCCTAGTTGTCTTCGATAGCATAGCACTCTACTTTGTTCCTGCTATTCCTGTCCTGAGTTATCCTCTTGATCAACTTTTTTTCCCCCAACTCCACCCTTTTCCTGGCAGCATAGTAGTAGTTTTCCATTTGTGAGTAATCAGAGCAAATGATTCCATAGTGAGGACAACTTTCATGGAGAATTACATTCCATTCAGTTTACTCCTTCTGAGAAAGAAGCCTTTGCACACTTGAAAACATTTAACAAACTCAGTTACAGAGCGTAAAGTATTTTAAAGATAAACGCTTTTGAGACAAGTTTAGCATTTTATTTGAAGGCACACGTTTATACACCTTCAAGGTAGGTATCCTTATCCTTCTTGGTGATAGTTTTCTCAGGAGAATGGTTGAAATCAGCAAAATCCTAGAAATAGTTTATTTTATTCATAGTTTTGAACATTGTTCATAAACCGCGACTATCTTAATCAACAGCTTGGTGTGCATGTTCAGTGGACTACTGATAAATGTGGTCTATCATTTTAGGAATGTTGTCCACCAGTTCACAGAAAATGGTCATTTGGACTGTTGATAACTTATAAGTGTGTCCCAGCTTTTGGTAGAATTTATCAACCATTGTGCAGAAAAACACCTGTGTACAGTCACTTAAAGTGTCCCATCACCCATCACATGGATTTATCGTCCAGTTTTCACAAAAAGTCTGTTGGACTCATGTTGTGGACATAACCCACTGGTGTACAGAAAAAGTGACATGGACTGTTGATATCAAATCTGTCCCTTCATATGGTCTGATAATCCTCGGATCAGTCTTGGTGATAAAAATTCAGACCCCGATAAGAATTCAGACACCTGAAAATTCAGATCAGTGATAAAGTTCAAACCAGCTCGGATTCCAAGTGATCTCTTGCATTGAATGGAAGGTTCTCGGACAAAGAAAGGTACCAGTCCAAAGTTAATGCACTGTGTACTTTTTCAAAAAAGACTCAGAGTGGCATAAGAGCCATTCGGTGAAGTTCCTTTCTTGTTGAAGTGTTTTACATACTTCATCTGTAAGAATTGATGTCATTGACAGATAACCATAGAATCCTACCAGTGCTTATAAATGAAGACTCCAGGAAAAAAAAAGTTACCAACAGTCATTTCAAAATTTTAACCTTGCAAAGGTTTTCCATAAATCCTCTCTGGGAAAGGTGCTGTTCTTTCCAATACCATTCTTAAATGTAACCTACTAAAAACATATATTATGTTTTCGTTTTCTGTGTCGCAGAATTGTGTGGTGGTGATGTTGACATGGCCAGTGTTGTTGCTCGTAGACTATGCCATCATATATACCCCTTACCAGCAAATAGTGTGTAAGAATTTAAATCATGACATTAAACTTTGTATAACGTAATGTTGAGTCTCAAGCAAGTGAGAGGTAGATAAACTTCTTTCTAGATAGCTCCTGACGATAGATGGAGTGGATGCTGTGTGGGGTATTTACGTCTTTAGTGCAAGCATTTAGAGCCCCTTCCACTTTGTGTGGTGGGACTTACCATGTCAAAACCATAATTGTCACTCAGTTGCCAGTGATGGGACATGTTAAATGTTTGGTACCTGGAGACTTGAGTGATGTAAATGACTTGGGATTTTCTTTGCAGTTAGTTGCAAAGGCATTAACACTTCTTATAAAGCTGAAGGAGGAAGTGGCATTGCATCCAGTAGTATAATGTGGAAGGGGCTTAAGTGGGTCTATAGCAAGGTAAGTTGTATTGTTTGTTACATTGATGGTCTTAGGACCCTTGGAAAGTAAGGTAAGAGTAATATCCCATATTTTGTTTGAAGAGGAAGGTACATGTATACAGACAAATCTTAATTTTGTAGGTCATAGCTTACCAGACAAAGATGTCATCATCAAACAGAGACTGGCATTTCTGTATCTAGCGCTTGAAGTACATACAGATATGAGCAAACTGATGTAAAGATGTATTGTAAAGGATGTTGAAAGAAGTAAAAGAGAGTTTTAGTGTTGCCCTCTGATAGACCAATGCGTACCCAGGAACAGTGTTGCCCCAGGCTGATATGAAGTGGAAAAATGACATACCACAGTGTGGATGAGGTGAAGTGTGAGGGGTCAGTTGAGCTGAGTATACAATGGTCAAATTGAAGGATTAGCCGGATTTTGTTTGTGTGAAAGACTGACTGCATTTTACAGTAAAAGAAACAGTTGTTTAATTGTGAAGTAGATCTTTACATTTAATCTGGAAAACAAGGTAGGTAAAGTCAGAAAACTGGAAAAATAGTGGGAGGAAGCTGGAACAACAACTTATGTTAGCTAGAGTTACGACATCTGTCTGTGAAAGGTTAACCTAAACACTGCCTTTCTGGTTGGAACAATGAGCTACTTAGGTGATAAAAAAGAGACTATCAAAGAAAGGAAAATTGTACAATTGAGGGATCATGTAGAGGTTCCCTGTCCCTTGTCAACCTGGACGTGGAAGCTTTTCCTTAAAGGGGTCAAAAGTTTACCAAATTTTGTGGGAATGGCAATTTCATTCACAGAAATATGTTGATAAATCCCTCTTTGTGGTCAGTAGGTGAGTGACTTGCGATTAATTGTAATACTTGTGTGATTTTGATGTATCCTTAACATCATTTCAAGAAAACAGAATTTCAAAAAACCCAAATGTTGCCACCAAGTAAAGTCTAGAATGCTGTTGTCTGTGATACTTCTTCATGCATATTAATGAGGAGGCAGAGCAAAATATAACAATTCCAAAATAATCATTTTCAAATCGTGCAAAATTCTGTTATCTCAAATTTGATGTGACCATTGTCATGCTGTTGCAATATTCTTCAATATGACTTTCTATAAATGTTCTCTAGAATTCAGAAGGAACAATTGAGAGTGAAAGCTGGAAAAGAAAGTTTCTACTCTTTTCATTTTAAATCAGGTGATGGTAAATATGAGGTGTGCTCGATATTGTGCATCTTGTTTTTCAAGTAAGGTCAAACAATGAAATTTGTCTAAATTGTAAAGATTCCCTTCAAAAGGATATTCTCTATTTCTTCAGCCAAATTATGGCCGATCTGTTTTGATCTTTTGTTCATGGTAGTAAGATGCCATGTGTGGTTTTGAATAGCAAACAAGTACAGAGTGGCAGGAAAGTAGAGGTACAAAATGAATTTAACATATGCAAGATTAAAAGAAAAGTCAGGCCTACAGTTTTTATACCAAGAGTAAACAGACAGTGAATGAAAATGTGGCGTTAAGATAGCCAAAACAGTTTAGTGGCTGCTTGGTCATTTCATAGTTGTAGGTCTGTTGACTTAACATAGTCATTTCACAGCGAATTGCGATACTTTTTCTTAGTTTGTCCTGATAATTTTGTGGAAGTTTGATTACATGAAGAATGACCTCCTTGTGATCAGATTATACATCTAAAGACTTTGAAAGTGGAACTTGACAATCTAGAATCAGTTTTCCTTAAAAGTGGACATTGAACATCAAGTGAATAAAATATTTTCTGTATGAGACAGGGGTAAGTAAGTGGTTGCAAGAGTCTGATTTCGCCAGTAGGGAAGACAATACTTCTTCCTTTCTTCATTTGGCATTAATGGCTACTCACAGTGATGAATTTTAGGTTGAAGTTTGTAGGATAGAGAATCTTAGTATAAACTGGCAGAAGAACTAGACAAAAAGCATCTTCTTTTGCTGACAGAACTTCTTCCTACCCAAAAAAGGATACAAATAAAAAGAAGCCCAACCTACCCAAAGAAAAGAAGTGTAAAATTTTTGTTTATCACATCTTGCCTTACCTCATCTATAACAGGTAGTCAAGTATTTTAGTATGTATGAAAATGTGAAGATTGGCAGGGGAATTCTTCTGAAGAACACAAGTTCCAAGAAAGAAAAAGAAAAGTCCAAGAAGAAAATTTGATCAGATGTGGAGAGATACTTCCCTGCTTTGGTGGGAATGTACTAGCTCAAGCTGGCAAGGAAGCAAAGATAAACCTTTTGGAAAAGAGCATAGTGGTTAAGGAGAGTGCCACTTGTACAGCACTACATTGCCAGTGACTTTTGTTCAGTTGTGGGGTTGGTCACTAGTTGTAATAGATGAGATAAAGGACTATCAGCTTAAAAAAGACCAAGGTAAGTTTGGTGAATTTGTTAGGTCAAACCAGCTGGTTGTAGATATTTTGATGCAACTCTTTTTCTATCCGTAAAGTTCAACACCTAGTCAGCAGTGAAGTAGTGCCTGACAAGTAAGTTCCAGATTAAGCAGGAAAATAGTATACTTCCAAGAGAAAATGGTCACCATTTTGCAGGGAATGTCACTTTCTGATGAAGTATGTAACTTTAACGTTTTCCAGTCATTGTTATTGAACAGTGGAAAATTTTATTAAAGTGACATACAGTTGAATGAATGCATTGTCCAAAGTTTGTGTAAAGTTCATTTTGTGTATTCCTTGATTGCAAAAACGATGAGTTATTATGGTTGTTGTTTAACAGAAAGAGTCTCATCGTTACAGATACATTGGTCTTCTTTCGAGGTGTTTGTGTGCTCTGGTGTAGACACCGTTGCTTTAGCAATAGACTGTCTTTATTCCAAAGATATCTTCCTTCTGTCTGATGGACTGAATTATCCAAGTGATGTATTCTCAACAGAAAAGAAATGATTTTGGTCTTCATTTTCACATTCAGTGAGTCGTCCAAGGAAAAACGTTTGGAAACCTGTTCCGGTCTAAACACCCTAGTCCAATGGATGTTATCTTGAACTTTCTGGCAAAGTTTCTTGTAGCAGTATGTTTCAGTATGATTTTCCTCTGATGGGTAAAAACAGTTCATTTGACAACTGAAACAAATGCCTAGAATGTGAGGACACTGAACGGATCTCAGAAGCACCTTGGTTACTGAGTAACTTATTTCCTGGGGCTTGTTGAAAGCTCTTGGTGTAAACACCTCTGGTAGTTCCTTTTTTGAAGAGAAACATTTTTGTGTGGAGACTACCTGTAGTGCTTCTGGCTGTGGATGCAGGATAAAATCTTGTTCTTGTTTTATGGTAACCAGGAGCAACTCCCTGAGAGTTTGAAAAATCTCAAGAGAGTGCTACTGAAAGCCCCCTCCCCACCTACCATCCCTTTTGATGGCTGCTGGAAGTATCCCTTTGAAGTATCTATCTTTGCATCTCATATGATGGATGCTAGAGCGTAGATGACTTTGTTAAGATAACAGTGACTTGTTAACATGTGTCTTGTGGGCCTCTGAAAGTCCTGTATTAGGTTATCTCTGGTAACAACCCTTTCAGGAGCACTGAAATCACCCGAGTGCCGGACTTGGTGGAAGGCACTATTGAGATTTTTAGCTTGAAATTGCTCATGGCAAGAGCACAGGTCAGTGACACCTCCACAAACAACAAACAACACCAAAAGATCAGCACTTAAAAGATACACAATTTCATTCTAAATTCTTCTTTTATGGAAAAGTTCAATTTTTGGACTCCTTTCCCACAAGTAAATAACATAAAAAATATGAAACTGCATACAGATAGCCTTACCCCACCTGTCACATGAAAAAGAGGATATTCTTCCCATTAAAATTGTAGTAGGGCAAAAATTAAACAAATGGAGAATGTACAAAGCACTTGAAGTAATTCAATGAGGTACTCTCATAATCTCTTTTATTGCATGTTATATAACACATTAATTTCTCTACATTTGATTGGAGGATTGGTGGTCACATGCCATGGGTGATTCGCCACTATCATCACGGTCATGCGTTATCCATCATGCAATAGTCTAGTGTAACACACGGCGGTGACGTCAGCTACTGTATCACTGCCGTATTTACAAACTGCCACAACTCAATAAGTCAATGCAACTTTGGGGATCACACATTGCATATCGTAGGTAAGTAATACGTACATAAACACCTAGCTAGCATGCAAATGACAAACCTTGGAGCTACCACATGGACAAACCATAGTGACTGCTAAACATAGATTTCCTGAACCAACAACTAGATCAAAGTTGTAAGGTGCATTATAAACAAGTAATGAATGTTTTTCATTTGTGTGGTAGTATGAATAATTTCATTCATTGAAAGATTTAATGTTCTATTCAACTTGGCTTCGTCTGGTTGAATAGAAGGTTCAGTCTTTCAACTCGTGAAGTAATTCATACTATTGCACTCATAAACGGTCATTATTTGTATATTATTTCAGGTAACATGAAGATCTTATTTCACAGCTAACAAGTATTTCAACATATGAGATATGAATGTGCAAATATTTCACCTGCAGGTGAACATTCCACTCAGGTCTACTTGGGCCCAAATCAGCCTTTGGTGATCCAAATTTTGTGGAGTCATTGGGGTTGATTGCAGCCCTGCCATGATGCCATCTGTTCTGACTTCAGATTTTTGAGTCTGTATATAGCAGAAAATCGTGTTCAGATGTAATGTATTTCTATGCACAAGGCTAGGCAAATCTTGCATCTCGCTAATGAATCCATGGATTGAACTTTAACAGATTTTATGCGTGGTGAAGACTTTGGCATCATCAGTACTACGAAAGTGCAACAGGTGTGCTCAAAAGTGTCAGTGGTAAAAGATGATGGCCACATGATTAACAGAATGCCAAGAATGTTCTTGGCTTTGTTATTTTGGTGACTGTTTACTGACCCTTCATCATGGTCAGACCTTGTGACTGTACCCTCAATGTAGGAAGCTAGCCTTGCCTCCTTAAACATGCAAACACACATACACACACACAAACAGCCACACAGCTAAACACATATTCGCCTATTAAGATTGCCACCAACAAGTAAAGCATGCATACAGGAAAGATTACTTGAAACAAAAGAGGAAATAGAAGTCGAAATGACAGTCTTTTAAAAAATATTTAGTCTCCTTGGTAATTAAAATACAAAGCATAATACTTAATTGAGTGGCAGAGCTTTGAAAAACATGAAAAATTAATATTTATGAGCTTGATTTGACATTTTGTACTTCCCTTCACTATGATTGCGTCAAACCCTGGTTTTCCATTGTTTTTAAATCCCCTCCCTAAACACCTCTTTCCAGAAGTTGCAGTGAGTATGTCCTTTTGCAGATTTTAGATAAGTTGGGGGAATTTTTTCTTACAACTCTTAAACCTTGTCAACATTTAGAAATTGGAAAAGTACAAAAACACTTAAAAATTCAATTATTTTTGGACAAGAAAGTGTTTTCTAATGAAAAAGAAGCAGTGGTATTAAAACCATTAGTTGCTGTGTGGTCAAACCTAACTTTGAAGTGCTAAAACTTACGTGTATTATCATTCATTCTGGTATGGAATTGACCAGAAGCATTGCAGATTTTCACTGATGATCTGATGAGCAAATCAAAGTAATACTAAGAATGAAATGCTTAAAGACACAGCTCTAGGAAGCAAGTTGAATTTTAATCATTCTAAACAAATTTCTCACAGAATGTTGAAATGAACAATGTTTTTGGTTTTTTTGTTCCTTTTCTTTTTTTTTCAATCACTTATAACCCACTCATTTATTCTTGCTTTTCATTGTTGAATATCTCAAATAATATTTTACGTTCAACAAGGGAGTCATTTTTAGTTGTATTTTTTTTTAACATTTAATCATTTGTTAGCATTTGTTTTCACTTAAAATACCAGAAGCAAAATATAATTTTGTAGCATTTAGTCAAAACACTACTTAACCATCTTTTTTGAGTAGATTTATAGAAATAATATTCATTTCTCTGTGCAGTTGAAAAAGAATTTGTCAGGTTTCGTTTCAGATTGGGTATGAACTTCTTTTGTTGTTTGCTAGTTGTCGTACCCTTTTGTCTTCACAAAACATGTAAGTAGTGTTAACATTACATTTAAATAATCTGTTGTATACAGCATACCAGTTTAGATCCTTGACATATGCAGTTATGTTCATTCAAGGGTTGTACCTTAGATTTGCATTTATTGTAGGTTGATGCAATTTCCTCTTTGCTTCTCTGTTAATGCTATAACAGTCGTGAAAGAATCACTATGTGATCTGTTGCTTGTTGGTCAAGAGTGCTTTGTCCAAAGTTACAAATTCTTGAAAATGCCACTGCACACTTTCTCTTGGGTACCCCTGGTATAAACCTATGCCATACATAACCCCCCTGAGATTCAAAATGTGACTCAAATTCTTTGAAAAGGTGGGTTGATCAAACTGACGAAACCTCTCACATGTAAAAATTCTTACTCCATCCTGACACCATTTGATGCTTGGTGCAGATGAGTAATAACCTTGCACCTTATCGAGGCGGACAGAAACTCTTCAAAAGCTTGGTGCGCCTGTTCATTGTGCTTAATGAATTTAATGTCCTCTGTTTTGCTTGGTCGAAGCAGTTCAGCTCTTGTTAGACTTAATGGTTTAGAAGCGGTGACAATATGAGGTTAAAAACATCACTCAGATTGTTCTTTACTGCAAAACTGGTTTTCCTATTTTGGCTTACTTCAAAAACTGGTTTAAAAATGGGAAAATAAATCTTCCTTAAATAAGAAAAGGTTGTTGTGGAATGGTTCTACATACCACAGGCCAGAGTTGGTTGGATGTGAATTTCTAAATAAAATAACTGGATGCGAAACTATGAATCGATACATACTATTTGAATTACGTTATGTATGGCCATTGTTTTACATGGAAATGAGCATTTTCTAACATTCTTGAATGATGCATTCAAGTGAATTGTATTGACTGTTTTCATACAAAAGTGAGGTAAAATGTATTGCCAGGGCAGAAAATAGATGAATATCTTGTTTGTATATCCCCTAAAGGTTTACATAAACTTGCAAAGTTGGAAACTGACACTTCCTAATGGTTTTATGTTGAGTGATAAACCTGATAAGTCAAGCTGGCGGCATGAGCTGAATGTTTTCCCACACCACAAGTTTTTTCCATTTTACAAATTGCGCCTACATTACAGTTTGTAAGTAAACGTTGTACTCACTAATACATGCTGCCCTCCCTACAGGTTATACCCTCACTACAAGTTTTACTCATCCTACAAGGGGAACTCACAATAAAAGCTTTGCAGTTACTCCTCTCAGTGTAGTACGTCTGGTTGTGGGGACAAGTCTAGTCCTCTGTGAAAACATATTGAAAATCGTTGCATCAGAATCAAGTTTATACCTCCAATAATCAGTTTGAATATAGTATGAAACCATACTTGCATAATTACAAGTAAATATATCATTTATGTAATTACGAAAATAGAGAAAACTTTGGTTGCAGCTTCTTGTTCATTCTGCTGGCTTTATCTTTCAGACAAGGAAGATGGTTTTAAGAATGTTTATTATTGCTAGAATTTGACTGAAAGTATTATCAACAGTTTCACATTGCAAGTATTCTGAGTACAGCCATAATTTCGTTGCTACTGAATGCCATTTCTCTTCACACAGTGATATTGAACACTTCAGTGGTCAATGGGAGAGTGCAAAAAGTAAAGTTCAGTGAATAAATTTCAACATTTCTGTATTCTTCGTGAAATGCAGCTGTTGCAAATGGCGAGTAAAATTAGATGTCATTCTGGACACTCATCCCTGTGGTTATGTTTTTACGGGAATTGTATTTGGCCTGGTGCTCCCTCTTGTTCTTCGCATAAAAAAGGCCCCAATGAAGCAAGTGATACAAGATATTCTGTGAGGGTGGGAAGTTTAACCAGGTTGCTGCCACTTGGGTGGCAGCTCCCTGGCTTAACCATCAAGCTTCATTTTTCAACCTCTGTAACATCAAGCTTTTTTGGAATTAAACACTTTCATGCCTTTGCTTGTCTTATCTGAAGTATGGTATTTATTGGTTGGAGTTTGATCTTTATTTTTGGGAAGTTTCTTGAGTGATGGGAACCCTCAGATGAATGGATTAACCCTTGACTGTGTCAGTTACACACTGTTGTCAAGTCTGCTCAGGACCCACTTTGAGCAAATCTCTGTGACTCTATGCACCATTAAACTGTTGTCAGTAAAAAGTTCAACCTCTCTGCAGTTTCTAACAGACTTAGATTATCCCATTTCCACTGAGACAACAAACGTTCAGGTTGTATTTCAGTAGTGGGGGCCGACTTTGGCATAGCTGTCACCATGCTTATGCAGGAACTTACAGTTCCAGGGTTAAAGGTATCAGCCCCTGTGCTCCCATGACTTTCATTTTAGCTTTATGTGATTTTTTTAACCATTGTCTGAATCTGAGATTCAGCTTGGAGTGCATTATCACATTCTCTGGAAAGTATAAGTATAGGCAAAGCAAGCATGTAATAAGAACGATGCCTACTCGTTTACTTGGTAGGGATATACAAAACTATGTCATGTTCTGATGTGTGCAGTGTGCCTTTCCCACAATGAGTAACTCTACTGATGAAAACGTAGGTTTACCAACATAGTAAAATTAGTGTAAACAGTAGAAAAGTTTGTAGACAAATCACTTTTGTTGAATGAAGGAAAAATACTCACTTCTTTCTATCTAGTTGTGAAAATATTCACAACTTTTAAAGTGATGATGGAAGTGCAAGTAAATCTTAGTTGTCACACCCTGGTCATGTGAATGCATGTGCCAAGTGCAGTGGTGAGTAGACATGTGTTTGTATGTGTGTTTCTTGAACTGCTACTTTGGTACAGTTTTCACTTGCTATGAGAGGCTCAAGTTGTCTATTTAAAAACGAATACTTTCCTGTTTTTTTCCAGTGCAAAAGTAAACCACCTTAATGTGTGTGAGTAGTTCACACCATTTCTGGAATATATTGCTTCTGTATGCACATCTGTACATCTGTTCCCACGTCTCATTTAAATTCAGATACTAAAAAAGATTTTGCAATTAAAAGTTGGAAAAGATTTCTTTATAGTGGAAAAGTGTTTCCATTCAGTGTTATTGCAAGTCATTTAGTAATGATGAGAGGTTATTAAAATTACTCATGAAGATGAGTGACAAGTTACATGAGCCTAACATTGTATGTAAATGTGTTGTGTAACATTAGGCCAAAGCTTGTTGACACAGTACTCTTATAGCCACACAGTTTCTTACATCAGACTTGGTCATACATATTCATAGATCTGAGATGATGTTGCACCCAGTTGGGAAATTTAAGAACTGGCCTTTGAACATGGTTCTTGGCAAAAAATAGCTGTAAAAATAATTGAGAAGAAAGCATTCTCAGTTGGTGGAACTATCAAGAAGAATATGGATAAAGCTGTGATGGAAGAAGTGAAAATACTAAAGGCTTTGAATCATCCATGCATAATAAAAACTGAAGATGTTTTTGAAACAGATACAAGACTATTATCCTTGAATTAGTTGAAGGAGGTGAATTATTTGACAGGAATGTCAGCAGAGGCGTGTCACATTATAATTTTGTTTGAGTGGTACCCGTCCTACAGTATGTCAACTTTGTGCTGTTTTCTGTATGCATAATGAGCTGCATGAATTTTCAGAACACAGTAATACACCATATTACCTCTCGCTCTTCCTGTTACAAAATGGGCTAGTCAATTCAGTGCATGCACAGTGTGATGCAGTTGCTCTTGACAATGAAATTCGCTGATTGTTGGATGTAAATTGTTATAAACATTTAATTTCTCAATTGGTGTTTGCTATTTGCCAGCTTTTTTGCAAGAGGAATGATTTACAATGTATAAAAAGCATTCTTCAATATTGCTACCAAGATGGAAAATTATTCTGAGTTTTGCATCCTTCCAAACCGATTAAAAGGACAAAATGCTTGTATCTCTACTAGTATTTAGTTTTCAGAATTTTCAATATTCAGGTTGCTGTTTAAAGGACAATAACAGGCTTTGTCCATACAAGATGATACATCCTTATAAATGTGGTTGGTTACAGATGTTTCATTTTGCCATCTCAGTCTTCTGGAAAATTAATGCATTATTTGCAAGTGGCAGTTTTGTTTAAGAGATAAAAAGATGCTTAATTGTCTCCCTGCTTTTGTTTCAAGCTTATGCGAGTTGGTTGGTCACAGCTTAATATGGAAATTGAAAATTGTTGAAATAGTCATTTTTATGTGCCTTAATTGTGAAATGATGAGTTGAATAATTCTTTATTTTTCATTTTGATAAATGATTGCTTCTCTACTACAAAGTGATTTTTTTTTCTACCTCTGAAGAAAGTAGGTGGCACGAAAGAGATTGGTATAGCACTTTTGCAAATTTCACGTTGGTTGGCAATATTTTCAGGGTTGATGGAGAGAGGGAGTTGGTAAGAGAAGTGTTCTTCCTGTAATGCACCTTATGGTTGTTGCTGACAGGAGTTGATACCAAATTATGGTGGTAATAACTTTTTTATGATTTGTCACAGTTTAAAGGGGGCTGACCTGTAGTCTTACAGCCCATAAGTTATACAACTCATTGTTCCTACAGTAAAACATCCCACAAGCTCTGCAGCTCATTGGTCTACAAGCTCATTAGTCCTATAGAGTATTCTTTCATTCCACATCCCATTATTGGCATGAACAATAAGCTGTAGGCATAATTGATTTTAATAACAGTGGGCTGCATGGAATGTAGGACTGAGATTTTGCAAAAAGAAGTGTTTTGTCAGTGATTATGAACAAGATCAAGACTTGGTGCTTCCTATTTATAAGAAGTACAGTACTGTTGTAATTCTCAGCTTTCTTTTTGAAAAATCACTCCCTTCCCTTTCCCTTCGCTCCATCTTGTACCACAGTACATGTCAACTTTTCCATGAAGCAGCAGCTGTCAAAAAGTTTTTGGCAGGGTGCCTCCTGCAAAAAAGATCTAGAAAAAGGAAACGGCCATTGAAGAGATAAATTCTGCTTTTTGTGTTACCATGATTTTCATTTACATAAATCACAGTTCTTTCTATTGTTGTTTGAGTTATGATATCTATCTCATTGAGTTGTATGTTTTCCATGTGTTTAAGCAGTTTGTATACCACCAGCAAAATAAATACATCAAGGTGATAACTGAGTTTGTTTTTATCCTTTTGTGTGATTTTGTATATTAACAGTGCTGTCACAAGGGCTTCAAGATGGGGGTGGGGGGGGGGGGGGTGGGGGGGAGGGGTGGGGTGGGGGGGGTGGGGGGAGGAGGGCCAAGCCATTCAATTTAAGAATTTTGGGCTTTTTGATTCCTTGCCGTAGGCAGGCAAGGAATCTATGCGATGGTGATGTCGTGTGTGTGTGTGTGTGACGCCGCTTGTAATCGCGATATCTCAAGATAGGATTGACCGACACTTTTCATATTTGGTATATAGATTTGTCATGTTGAGAGGAAGAACCCTATTGTTTTTGGAGGAGGTCGAAGGTCATCGGAGGTCATCACAGGTCAAAAACCGAAAACCTTGTAATTGCGTTATCTCGAGATAGGGATGACCGACACTTTTCATATTTGGTATATAGATTTGCCATGTTGAGAGAAAGAACCCTATTGTTTTTGGTAGAGGTCAAAGGTCATCTGAGGTCACCATAGGTTAAACTGCGAAAACCTCATAAATGGCTTGTAATCGCGCTATATCGAGGTAGCGATGACCGACACTTTTCTTATTTGGTATATAGATTTTTCATGTTGAGAGGAAGAACCCTATTGTTTTCAGTAGAGGTCAAAGGTCATCTGAGGTCACCTGAGGTTAAACTGCGAAAACCTCGTAAATGGCTTGTAAACACGATATCTCCAGATAGCAATGACCGACACTTTTCTTATTTGGTACATAGATTTGTCATGTTGACAGGAAGAAGTCTTTTGTTTTTGGTGAAGGTCAAAGGTCATTTGAGGTCACTGGAGATAAAAAGCTGAAAAGTTCATAATCACGATATCTCAAGATAGGAATGACCGACACTTTTCATATTTGGATATAGATTTTTCATGATGTAAGGAAGAACCCTATTGTTTTTGGTGGAGGTCAAAGGTCATCTGGGTTACCAAAGGTCAAAAAGCAAAATTTCCCAAGAATTCCCAAGAATTCCCAAGATCATCATCTGGAGTTATCAGAGGCCAAAAAGCAAAAGCAAAATTTTCCCAAGAATTCCCAAGATTGTTATATGGGGTCACCAGAGGTCAAAAGCAAAATATCCCAAGAATTCCCAAGATCATGATATGGGGTCACCAGAGGTCAAACAGCAAAATATCCCAAGTATTCCTAAGATCGTCATCTAGGGTCACCAGAGGTCATCTAAGCAAAATTTTCCAAGAATTTTCAAGATCCAAGAGCCATTGGAGTTGAATCCCTTTCAAGACACTTCAGATTTTCTTTTTTGTTATATTTGGTGGGGTTCAAAGGTCATGTGAGGTCAGCAGAGGTCAAATTGTTAAAACATAAAATGATGTAGTCAAGAAAGATAAATTTGAGGGATAAACCTCAGTGCAACAAAGCATCCCCATTCGGCAAGGAATCACTAAGCCTTTGGGCTTTCTGGTTCTAGCTTGGATGTCTGGAGACAAAGAAAGCCATCAAAATGAAAATTATTGCAGCCCACCCCCTTCTCCCCCTCCCTCCCCCCACCCCTAGTTCATGTGGCCCTGATATAAAACTCCTATGAGTGACAAACATAAATCTGGCTTTAATATGGCAGTTCTGGAACTTACTAGCACTGCAGTAACATGTCAAAATATATGAGGTCTTCTCCCACCCATGGAACTAACTAACCCACCCACGGAACATATGTTATGAAGTCTGGAAATTAAATCCATCAGATCATCTCAATGATGTAACCTCGCTCAAATGATCCATGAAACTTTTCAACTTAGGTTAATTGCTTATTGAAACTTTACACACAAAGGTGAGCAGGCAGTCCAGATAGTGACACACCTTGATGGAAATATGTTACCTTACAGATTTGGAATGGATTCTGTTAAGCCTCTGAAAATCATTGAAAATTATCACCTTGGACTTCAATAGGTAAACCTTGACTCCAAGACATACACTAATGGTAACTTACTCTCATGTCAGCTGACTACTAATATTGCCCATGCATGTTTGACACATTGTATTGGTGATGGGGACTCTTGGAATTTCCTTACAATAAACAAATGTGGCCCTATCATTCGTGTGTCTGAGTGTATTAAAGTTTCTTGTCCTAAGGATTCTACAGATACTTGCAAATCTGACACTCATCTGAACATACTGTATCCAAAGAATTCTTCCTGATTTGTCTTCAAATGTTGTTTTTTCTCATTTTACTATGTGAAGTGGTACTCATTTTAAATGAGGGCATTTTGGGGAGAAATGCACACAAGTACATGACATTTAGACCTTATGTAGACAGGTCACTGAAAAAGCAGTCTCAGGCCAATCACTGAAAAATGTTTGTCTTTATTTGCAATCTGTAAACAAACTGTGAAGCTGGATGGTCCATAATAATTTGTTCTCTTTTGCCAAGCAATCCTTGTCAGTCATGTGGATGGTACTATATGGATAAAGCTATGTATTTAGATGATACGAGCAAACAAAAGATTTGTTTTAAGAGGCAGAATGGAGATTCAGGTGAAAAAATTCAAGCATGGAAGTAATATTAAAGGACAAGTCTTGTCCCAGGCAGTAAAACTTCTTCCTACTCAGTTTTACTTCTAGCCCCTCCATCAATTTAAACAAAATACACCTGTTTAGTGCACTTTCCTGTCAAAGCTACAGTAGCCTGCACTGATTTTAAATTGCTCAAGGCCATATCAACACAATGATATGTGTGGGCTTACTTGGGAACACAACTGACTGCACTAGTCATCATTGATCAACCAGGGTGAAGCAAGTTTTTGAATGAATGTCACTCACTGGCAGTCAACAATTTTTTTGGAAACATGATCATATTCCTTAATATATTTGGGGTGATGTAACAGTACCTTTAATATAGTCATTCCCATTTCCTTTGCTAACGTCATTTGTGGTTGAACCCCCCCCCCTCCTTTACTCTCTCCTTTACCCTTGGCATGCAAAGTGTACACTCATGTTTTTGACAACATGAAGATAAAATGCCCATTTTAACTTCAACATGTTCAAAAGGTTTGAGAAGGCAATTAGCACCAAAAGTTGGCATACAAGAACAATACTGACAATGTTGCAGAAAGAAGACATCACAGAGAATGCTGTAACCATCATGCGTCCCTTTTTTATTACAAATTTACATTGAGAAATTATGTTATTGTAATCATTTTACATAATAATGAAACTAAGTGTGAGTACATCCTTAAAGATGTCTTGAAATATTGGCATCACTGATTGTAATGGATCTTATGGATATGAAGTCACAAAACAGAAAGTACACCCTCGCTGAGGTAAGCCTAGATTACACCTTACACCAACACAAATTCAGACGGCTAATTTTTGTACTGGTCGGATATGCACCTACATTTACATGCACATGAGAAGGCTACACTGTGCAAACAGTGTGTGGAGTCATGTGCCTTGTGAAGCTAGCTTCATAGTCTGTCCTCAAACATGATGTCAGCATGATGTCAATGCGTAAGGTCTATAGGTACAGTAGCCTAATGATGTTTACACACTCCTTTAAACTTATACACAATACAAACTTCTATAACAATGTTTATACTACAACCCTGCAGCAATGTATCTGTGGATTCTCAAGGAAAATAAATTTATTGGCACTGGCCATGTGGTATGCAAACAGTCTGTCTCTGGTAGCAGTCTGAAAATGAACCTGTCAGAGCAATTCTTTTTGCCAGAATCCTCACTTTGAAGATGCACTTGCCTCCTGTGAGAGGAATGGAAGAACCAAGCCAATGACTGTACCTTTTACGTGCTGAGAAACAGACATGAAAACCTTACATCACAAAGCAACTATCGTACGATGTCAATAAAATCTTTGCATCTAGCAAGGAAAAGGACAGTTTGAACACTTAACCAGCTCATACATGGTTTGAGCAATTACAGGAGTTCAAGAGAGTCTGACCCCACCTTTTGTAAGGACAAACTCGGGTCTTTCACATCCTGTGAAATGCTAAGTGGGATGTACATGCTACTCATCACCATAACTTTACAAAGTCCCCATTTCATCACTTTATTATATCAGCAAGACTTCCTGCACCTGTCTTCTTTCAGCATAAGTTCCTGGCCAGAGCACTGCCTGTCGACCTCAATGTGAGCAACTGCTCTATTCATAGAATACACTCATCAAGGAGTAAAAGTCAGATTCATCATTGATAAGTGCTGTCTTGGAGTGTTGCCATTACCATGACTAGTGCTACTGAGAGGTTGCCGAGTCAATGACCCTAGATCTTCCACTGCTTGCCTCTCATCGACGTTGGGTGTTCCTGCAGATTGGCGCTTGTTGGGAATTTCTTTGAGGATGGCTTTTCCTTCCTCTTTTGTCTGGCAAATAGAGAAAACATAACACATACAAAATCATGGTATCGATAAACTTTGGACCTACTTAATGAAATTTATTTCCTCAAAAGCACAATAAAACTATCATATGATTTTCTTCATTGAAAAGTAATTTTCTAAAATTCCTCATTACTGCCCATATAAAATGCTTTGAAAATTTCTTGTTTTCAGAATTACTAATGATGCAAGAAAGATAGCCATGTAAGTTACCTCAATCACTTTTTTACCTCACACTTTTCAGATAATGAAATTCAATACTTTTTAAAATCAAGATAGCCAGGAAGAGAATGTGTTGCATTTACTAAGGATGTGCTTCACATGATCCTAAGTATACACTCACAGTAAATCCACTGCTGACACTTCAGTGTTTAGAACATATAGTCCACTGCAGATGCATTCATCTCATACTGGTACACTGAATTTCACCAATTTCCACACTTAGACTCAAATTTTGAAGCACTGAAGAAAGGCATACCAAAATAATCTTACATACACTAAGCAGGCTTCTTGTACTTTGAGGACAATATAATTCAATGATTTTTGCATAACCACATCATAAAACCAGAAAGCCAAAAGGCTTAGTGATTCCTTGCCATATGGATATATTGTAACAAACATGAATCACCCACATGACAAGCATGTGATCCCTCATAGTTATCCTACTTAAGATATCATGTTAATAAGGTCAAAAGCTTTCAAAATGTTGTGACCCAAAATGACCTACATGCTAAATATAAACAATCCACTGGCTAAGAATGAGACCCCTCATAGTAACCCTCCTTTAAAATATGATGTTTACTAGGTTTTGACCTTTTGTGACCTCAAATGACCTTTGACCTGCACGAAAAAAAATACTGATCATCTTCTCAATATGGTCAATACACAAGGTAAGTATGTGATCCCTCACAGTTACCCTTCTTGAGATATCATGTTTACAAGTTTTTTCACCTTTTTACCTCTGGTGACCCCAAATGACCTTTGACCTCCACCAAAAACAATAGGGATCATCTACTCAATATGGGCAATCCACATGCTAAGTATGAGATCACTCACAGTTACCCTTCTTGAAATATTGTGTTTACAGGGTTTTGACCTTTTGACCTCTGGTGACCCCAAATGACCTTTGACCTCCACCAAAAAATGTAAGGATCATCTACTCATTATGGGCAATCCTCATGTTAAGTATGAGATCCCTCACTGTTACCCTCATTGAGACAGAGAGTTTATAAGGTTTTGACCTTTTTACCTCTGGTGACCCCAAATGACCTTTGACCTCCACCAAAAACAATAGGGATCATCTACTCAATATGGGCAATCCACATGCTAAGTATGAGATCACTCACAGTTACCCTTCTTGAAATAACGTGTTTATAAGGTTTTTGACCTTTTGACCTCTGGTGACCCCAAATGACCTTTGACCTCCACCAAAAACTGTAAAGACCATCTACTCATTACAGGCAATCCTCATGTTAAGTATGAGATCCCTCACTGTTACCCTCATTGAAATATCGTGTTTATAAGGTTTTGACCTTTTTACCTCTGGTGACCCCAAATGACCTTTGACCTCCACCAAAAACAATAGGGATCATCTACTCAATATGGGCAATGAACATGCTAAGTATGAGATCACTCACAGTTACCCTTCTTGAAATATCGTGTTTACAAGGTTTTGACCTTTTGATCTCTGGTGACCCCAAATGACCTTTGACCTCCACCAAAAACTGTAAGGATCTTCTACTCATTACAGGCAATCCTCATGTTAAGTATGAGATCCCTCACTGTTACCGTCATTGAGATATAGTGTTCATAAGGTTTTGACTTTTTTACCTCTGGTGACCCCAAATGACCTTTGACCTCCACCAAAAACAATAGGGATCATCTACTGAATAAGGGCAATGAACATGGTAAGTATGAGATCCCTCACATTTATCCTTCTGGAGATACCGTGTTTACAAGCAATTTCCAGGGTATTTACTATTTGACCTCTTGTGACCCCAAATGACCTTTGACCTCCACCAAAAAGAATAGCAATCATCTACTTAATATGGGCAACTTACCTGCCAAGTATGAGATCCCTCGGAGTTACCCATCTTGAGATATCGCGTTTACAAGGTTTTGACCTTTTGACCTCCGGTGACCCCAAATGACCTTTGACCTCCATCAAAAACAATAGGGATCATCTACTCAATATGACCAACCCACACACCAAGTATGAGCTCAGTCATAGTTACCCTTCTTGAGATATCGTGTTTACAAGCAAAGCGTCACACACACACACACATACATACATACATACACACACACATACACACACACACACGACATCACCATCGCATAGATTCCTTCTGCCTTTGGCAAGGAATCAAAAATCCACAACTACACCCTATTTCTTGGGGACAAAAATAAAGGATGCATTTTTAAGAAGTTACAAAGTTCTTCAAAATTCCATGACTTTTCCAGGCCTAGAAAGAGAATAACCTTCAAAACCTTTTCCAGGCTCGGGAATCCTGAGTACATGTAAGTTTCTCAATTTTCCAGATCATACAGCCAGGGTTATCTCATCTGCCTACTGTAAGAGACCCCTGCCACTAGTCAAAACATTTTAATTCAAACCAAGCCCCAAATGTCCCGATTCCTATCCACTTCATAGCTTCAAATGCCACTGCCTTTATCCATTCGACAACAGCACCTATTGTACACAAAGTACGCAGTTAGCTCTGCAACATATCATCACATACTAACCTCATTGTATTCACAACACTTATGAGCATAACTTGTTGCAAACTCAAAATTCTGTTGTTTGAGGTGATAGCGTGCCAGGAAGCGATACGCCTGGCATTGCTCCTCAGTATCGGCTGTCTGTTGGAAAAGAAAAATATATCTTTGCTAAAAAAGACCCTACCACAAAGCAACTCACAGTTCATTTAGTTTTACAGATGCCAGATCCTTTAATCATTATGAGTGACTGTCGCTTGGACATTGTAGGGTGACATTTAAAATCAGAGGATATTTAAAGTTTTGAGAATATGTCCAATCAACGCAATTATCTGAAGTTCTGTTTTATACAAGTTTCAAGCACACAATACATAAGGTAATAGCCATGATACATACATAATCACTAGTACATCATTTTTTGACCTTCTGTACGAAGGTCAAAGGTTAAGTAATCCTCAACTACACTGACAGGCTGTACGACATGGTAAATAAGTAACTCAATTAATCCTTTAGCTACTGCACCCAAATCCCCATCCTCCCAATACACATCTGCTACCAGGGTTTCCGTCAAGGGGGAAAGGAGGGGATTTGTCCCCACCTTCCAAGAACAAGGTAGGTAAAATTCCCCCTTTCATTTCCATAAAAAACATAAAAAACTGTCAATATCTTGGTTTCTTACTTAAGAAAAAGACACTTTCGCAACGTTTGAACTTAAATAAATGGCCTTTTAAACCCTTCAAATTACACCAAATAGGGGCCTTGAAGCAAGCTTTCTCCCCCTGAACCCACTTGTAACTCTGGCCTAGGTCATCGTCGAGTTGGACTCAGGGTTTAGCAGAAATAAATCCCCCCCCCCCCCTCCTTTTTTGAATTTCTGGCAGAATCCCTGGCTACCATAAATCATAAGTGGCACAACACTACCACCACTCATCACCAGCTTTAAGCCTTGTAGTTTAAAAGTTTTAGAGACACGATCGGCAAAACTGATGGTGCTACTTTTTTTTTTGACTGTTTGAGAACCCTATCACATCTAAAATATGACGTACCTCATTAGAGATGTGATGTAGGGCATATGTAACTAGTACATTTTACACTGGGACAGAGTCAATAATCCTACATCAGTAGAAGGGTGACGGGTGCACATCATTATTACTTACACCTAACTGCTCCATCTGTTCCACAAACTTTGTGTAAAATGATGCCGCTTTATCATCTTCATTGAATCTTGCGTACAACCTAGAAATAAAGATAATGAGAGATATCACACAGTTACAAGATAACAATTATCATAAAGGGAAATCTCATAAAAAGTGTCCGAGAAATTTTCAACTTCTTAAAGGCATGTTTTGATTCAAACATATTACAGACCCCATGATATTAGGAGAGCAGGCTCCAACAAATCCTCCACCTACCAGCCTGGGGCAAGCACAGTGCACAACTCCATACCCTGTGAGGCAAGTGGCTCTTGCTTTAAAAATAAAATTTCAAAAACAAATATAGTTAGCAATACCTACAGCCTGTCAAATCCGTCAAATCCATCATAACCATCCGTAATTTCTTGGACTGTGTAGCAACATGGCAACTAGGGTCTTTCATACTTTTACCATGTAGGTCTGGATTGGGCAAGTCAATATTCATGTGGGCAAGTGGGTTTAGAAAACAGCTAGTCCTACAGGCAATTACTAAAAAAAGAATTTGTCGAAGCCTGTAGGAGAGGCAGCTAAGTTCCATTTTCTTTTTGTGAAATTTGCTGATTCATCAAAGGATAGTATTAATATGCAGGAGCCAGAGAGACATTTAATATACCTTTCATGGTGCCATTCCATGAAACTTACTTTCCCTCTTGCCTGAACTTTTGATTCATTATTTTTACACACATTCTATGCTTTTTCAAAATCTTTATACAAATAGTGGAAAGTGTATGACAGTGTGAGTACAAGTATTTACTTGATACAAATATGACCATAATTCAACAAATGACATCACTACTTTGCATTGCAATCACTTATAAGAATTCATACTTAATGTACAGTACTCACTTAGCAAGTCTAACTAGAGCAATCCCTTCAATGTCACCCACAGAGTAAGCCCTCCAGTAACACTTCTTGGCTTCAACAACTTTATCCAGTTTTTCATAGCTCTCTCCTAATGCCACCAGCATCCTGGAATCATTAGGTCTGCACAAAAAAAAATGAAATTATATCCATCAATGAAATTGCAATTTCTCAACTTTTAAATTCAAATTTGAATTTTACATTTTATCCACTAGATCATTCCCTAAAAAATGTAAAAATTTAAAGACAGTAAAAACAAGATGAAATACAAATTTCTTCAATCAAAGTAGGGACAAAAGATGGAGGAACTGTACTCATGTTATGATTGGGTGCACTGAAGTTATAAAAAGATTAAAGCAAGTAACATGATTCAGAAAATACACTTGATACAATATGCTAAAGGGTGCTCTTGGGCAGATGACAGGAGGATCTACTTGCTTTATTTTCTTCAAGTGTTGTGGCTAGTTATAGTCATTGCCAGCAGAATATTTTGCCCCAAGAAGTGATACACAAGCCACAAGCCATACCACAAAATTAATTTTCTATTTCTATTTTCATCCAGAAAATACATCAGATCTCACCTGAGCTGCTGTGCTTGTCTGAAGTAGTATACACAGTAGAAGTACATTTTAAGAATCTCGTAAGTCTGACCTAAACCGTACCAGGCCCTAAAATCTCTCCGATTCACCTCTGTCAAGAAAAAGATAGCTGAATTGTGATACAAAGTTAAGGTAAACAGCAATGCAGCTTTCAAACTAGTCAGTGGTCGATCTGGCATAGTTCTTACTGTACACTTTGTTCTGCAAACTAGGCCAGAGCCATCTTATCCAACTTATCCAGTCTTGCTCAAAACGGGAGGTAACATACTCAAAATCACAACCAGAGGTTATATACACATACACCCAACCAGAGGTTATATACCCATACACTCAACCAGAGGTTACATACCTACACACCCAATCAGCAGAGGTTATATACCCATACACCCAACCATTGGTTGTATACCCATATACCCAACCAGAGGTTACACACCCATACACCCAACCAGAGGTTATATACCCATACACCCAACCAGAGGTTATATACCCATACACCCAACCAGAGGTTATATACCCATACACCCAACCAGAGGTTATATACCCATACACCCAACCAGAGGTTATATACCCATACACCCAACCAGAGGTTATATACCCATACACCCAACCAGAGGTTATATACCCATACACCCAACCAGAGGTTATATACCCATACACCCAACTAGAGGTTATATACCCATACACCCAACCAGAGGTTATATACCCATACACCCAACCATTGGTTGTATAACCATATACCCAACCAGAGGTTATACACCCATACACTCAACCAGAGGTTATATACCCATACACCCAACCATTGGTTGTATAACCATACACCCAACCAGAGGTTATACACCCATACACTCAACCAGAGGTTATATACCCATACACCCAACCATTGGTTGTATAACCATACACCCAACCAGAGGTTATATACCCATACACTCAACCAGAGGTTATATACCCATACACCCAACCAGAGGTTATATACCCATACACCCAACCAGAGGTTATATACCCATACACTCAACCAGAGGTTATATACCCATACACCCAACCAGAGGTTATATACCCATACACCTAACCAGAGATTATATACCCATGCACCCAGCCAGAGGTTATATACCCATACACCTAACCAGAGATTATATACCCATGCACCCAGCCAGAGGTTATATACCCATGCACCCAACCAGAGGTTATATATACCCATACACTCAACCAGAGATTATATACCCATACACCCAACCAGAGGTATACTTTGAGCTACCATACTTGCACTAATGCACACACGATGTTACACACTGTACTCTCATAATACCATCATTACAAATCTGCTGGTGAATTGTTTCAAGCCAAGAGCAGCTTATGGTCACTAATCTGTTCAACACAAATAAAAAGTTGTAACATACATTTCAACAAATTCAAGTAATTACCTCTCCATGACAGCACATTTTATTCTTCACATGGCATTCTTACCTATGGCTTGTCTGTAAGCCTCAATAGCAGCAGATGTATTCTTCATCTCTGTGTACTCATGGCCCATTAGGGTCCAGGCTGAAAGGTAGTTAGGGTTAAGTTTCAAGGCCCTCTGAAAGTACAGAATAGCTTTTTCATGCTCAGAACGAAGAGAGTAGTAGTTACCTGAAAGTGAAACAAACACAACTTTTTCTTTTCTGTGCAAAAATTTGTGCTTGATAAACCTAGATCATATTCAAATGATGCAAAAACTTTAACACCTTCTCCCTTCTGAGGTTTTTTGAATTTAGGAGTAATATTAGAAACTTTTCTGTGTTGTTTCTGTAAGCTGGTTTTGAATCTTGGCTCCAATATGGTTTCGATTTTTTTGCCCCATTCTTGACCCAGTATTAAAATGGGGACCTGTGAGGTTACTTGTGATTTAAGTGTGATATAAACCACAGCTGTCTGGAGGGAACATATCCAGGACAGGTTGCCACTGACTGGGTGTATGTGCGAAGCACTTTTTATCATGCTTTATGTACATTCTTTTTTGACATGAATCGTTAAAGTGCCCATCCTAGGTAGAGGATGGAGGTCAAGTTTTTAAGGCATTAGACTTGTGATTTTTCAATTGCTGATCTGAATCCTACTCCATTATGAAATATCCTTGGGCATAATGCTCCGCCTCAATTGCTTCTCTTGACCCACTAGTTACTTGGGGGTCTGCGAGGTAACTTGGGGCCAAGGCCTAATATGTACAGGCCAGCCTTTGATGTGAAATACAGTTCCCATATATCTCCACCTCAGAAATGCAAATATTATGTACTATTATTCATGTGAACATTGGTGGACATTTGTATAGGTGTGGGAATTTTTTCAAACCTGGGGGCAGAAACTTTCCGATGAGTAGTATGGAACATAAATGTGGAGGTGGACACCTATGATACCATCCCATAGAACCTTTTCCAAATAGCAATTACAAAGGATATGGGATAGTGGTTTGGTTTGAATTGTTTTTGCCAAAGGCATTTTAATGTGGCCAAAAAAGATGGTTACCAAAACTCTATTCCACAATCCATTGTAACTACTATTTGGAAAGAGTCTAATCCCGAACTAGAGAATGAGGCAACCAGGAAGCCAAAAAGAAGAAATAATTTTGCATGCAAAGTGCTTGAAAATGTTTTAGTCTTGTTTAATACTGAAAAATGTCCAAAGGATGGTAACAAAATGCAAGATAGAAACACCAAGTATTAAAAGACCAACGCCAACCATTGCTGTTAAAACTCACCAATCACACAGCAGGTCTCTACCCTGTATTTATCCACTTCACAAACTCTATGAGCCAGACGACTGAGTTCAGCTTTCATCTCCTAGAACAAAAAGCCAAGGTAGCAAATGGCTTTATTATGCATCAATACTTGCAAAATTGCAACACATATCTACAAGCAAATGCAAGCTCCCTTACTAACATACAAGGACTGAATGAAAAGTTAAATTATTTTCAATATTAAATAATGGAGAATTTAAAGGGAATCTAGCCATTCTTGTGAAAATTTCTTGAAAAACCTATAAGCAACTGCAGCAGTAATCATACCATTTCCTTACAATAATATACTGTGCTATGTTAGAGGGTTAGAGGGAGAGCCTGGAAGTGAAACATACACACAGAGTAATGCCCAACCAACTTAACCTGTCCTTAATATTAACAATTTCGAGGTCAGTGGTCAGTTTGGCTGACTTAATGCCATCACAAGTGTGCCAGTATCACATGTATAGTGACCATGTGCAAATTTCAATCCAAGTGTAAAGAGTTGTAGAGGACAGTTGAAAGCACAAGGTTAGCAATGAGTTAAGCCATGAATTTGCAAATCTCATCTGCCCTCAACTTCTATACATATTTTTCCAGATACTGACTGATTTTTATCCATTTCATACCTACCCACCAGGCTGAACTTCATCAGACATCACATTTAGGATTTGACAAACATGCTTTACAAAAAGTTTTAGACCATGATACTGTTGACCTACACCTGACCTTTGACCTCATTCCTTAGAAACCAAAAAACATGTTTTAAGCAGTTTTCTTATCAACCTCAACAAAGGTGGTTATGAGGTTTAATAACTTTTTCTAACATACTGATAAGCAAACAATGGCAAAAAAAACCACCTATTTTTAGCTAATATGACCGTTGAACGTTTGATATCTGACCTTTGAACTATGATGTCATTGATTAAGTATACACAGGTTTTCACAGTCAGTTATCTATCAACCAAGTTTGAACATAATCAGACTTATGGTTTAGGCATTTTTTGTGACATACTTTTTTGCTGATGCACAAAATCACACACACCTTCACATTCTGATGTTAGGTGAAGTACAATACAATACCTCATCTCCCTATAGATTGCATGTTGGGAGGAGAGAGAACAAATTTTTCACAATTCAACCTGTCACACCAAAACAGATCTAACTGGGCAGAAAATACTGTGGTCAATGGGAATATAATATCACCTAAAGCACTGTGACAGTAAGTAGTCAGTAAATTCACTATAAGGTTTGCCACCCCTCTTAGGTGGTAATTCGCAAGCCCTTAGGGATTTCTCCCCACTTCATAGTCACTGAGTATAATCAAATAGTTATCATTCAAGCCCCTAGTATTAAATTACGATTTTTTTAAAGTCAGTAATACTTAACTATCACCAAAAGGGGGAAACATTTTTCCCCTAGAATTACAAGTAATATCATACACCTTTTAATGATCATTAGCAGAGAAGTTAAAGATATTTAGGTAATTCAGGATATCAGTTTAGTTTAGTTCCAAAGGAAAATAGTTTCTAAAATCTCTTCTAATACTGTTGAATGATGCTTACCTTCACATAGAGTAGATTAGAATACGTATCCATGTTCTCCAACCGGTATGGATCCACTTTTTCAAGCTTGGCTAGAATCTCCACAGCTTCATCAACAGCTGCGAATGCAAAAGACATTCAAGTTTAAGACTTAAATAAGGCCGGCAAGATAAAGTGCCTGGTTTGTTCAAAAATACTTGACCAGGCGATTAATAGTTTTTGCACACAGTACCTGGTCAGATGCCCCCAACTTATAAAACCTTTAACTGAGGTTAATGTTCTAATTAGTATGTGAGCATTTTCCTTGATTTGTGCACACAAAATGTCATTGACTTAAACACCCTAATACAAGCTCATGAGTTTACCTCACACATTTTATGTACATGAAGTATAAACTTGTAATACCAGGGTATTCCTCAAGTCTTGGTGGTGCACTGCACAATGAGGTTCTGGACTGGCACCTGGTCTAAGCTTCCTTAATCAATGGCTTCAAGTTGTATTAACATACTAAGTCTTGATAAAATTGCACTCCAAGAAAACAGAATATTGTGAAAGTCAGTTAAATGTGTGCCATGTGATATGGAAAAACAAAGCATACCAGAATTTATCCCTGTACATTGTCCATAAAACATTCAAACTATTTTAGTATGTGGAAATGATGACACCATTTTCATTGTCTGTGGCTGCTGAACAATTTTCCAGGTTTTTGTTATTATCATTATTTCCTATTAATATTCACACTGGGAATCCAAAATCACAACTTGCTGGCCTGTATGGGTTTGAAAACTCAACCAGAAAGCCTAAGGGCTTAGTGATTCCTTGCCGAATGGGGATGCTTTGTTGTACTGAGGTTTATCCCTCAAATTTATCTACCTTGACTACATCATTTTACGATATTTTAACAATTTCACCTCTGCTGACCTCACATGAACTTTGAACCCCACCAAATATAACAAAAAAGAAAAGCGAAAGTGTCTTGAAAGGAATTCAACTCCAATGGATCTTGGATCTTGAAAATTCTTGGGAAATTTTGTTTTTTGTCCTCTGGTGACCCCTGATGACTATCTTGGGAATTCTTGGGAAATTTTGCTTTTTGACCTCTGGTGACCCCATATAACAATCTTGGAAAATCTTGGGAAATTTTGCTTTTTGACCCTTGGTGACCTCAGATTACGATCTTGGGAATTCTTGGGAAATTTTGCTTTTTGACCTCTGATAACCCCAGATAATGATCTTAGGAATTCTTGGGAAATTTTGCTTTCTGATCTCTGGTGAAACCAGAGGACAATCTAGGGAATACTTGCGATATTTTGCTTTTTGACCTCTGATGACCCCATATGATGATCTTGGGAATTCTTGGGAAACTTTGCTTTTTAACCTATAGTGACCCCAGATGACAATCTTGAGAATTCTTGGGAAATGTTGCTTTTGATCCCAGTGACCCCAGATGACAATCTTGGGAATTTTTGGGAAATTTTGTTTTTGACCTCTGGTAACCCCAGATGACCTTGACCTCCACCAAAATTGATAGGGTTTTTCCTCTCAACATGGCAAATTTATATACCAAATATGAAAAGTGGCTGTCATTGCTATCTTGAGATATCGTGATTACAAGCCATTTACAAGGTTTCTGTAGTTCAACCTCTGGTGACCTCAGATGACCTTTGACCTCTACCAAAAACAATAGCGTTCTTCCTCTCAACATGACAAATCTATATCCGCCATTCCTATTTTGACATATCCCAATTTCAAGGTTTTCGGTCTTTGACCTCTGGTGACCTCAAATGACCTTTGACCTCCACCAAAATAATAGGGTTCTTTCTCTCAATATGACATATGTATATACCAAATATGAAAAGTGCTGGTCACTCCTATCTTGAAATATAGAGATTATGAGCTTTTTGGCCTTTTACCTACGGTGACCTCAAATGACCTCTGACCTTCACCAAAAATTTTAGGGTTGTTCCTCTCAACATGATGAATCTATATACCAAATATGAAAAGTGTCGGTCATTCCTATCTTGAGATAGCTTGATTACGAGCCTTTTCGGCTTTAAACCTGCGGTGGCCTCAAATGACCTTTAACCTCCACCAAAAACAATAGGGTTCTTCCTCTTGACATGTAAAATCTGTATACCAAATATGAAAAGTGTCGGCCTTTGCTATCTTGAGATATCGTGTTTACGAGGTTTTCGCCGTTTAATCTCTGGTGACCTAAGATGACCTTTGACCTGTACCAAAAACAATAGGGTTCTTCCTCTTGACATGTAAAATCTGTATACCAAATATGAAAAGTGTTGGTCATTGCTATCTCAAGATATCGTGTTTACAAGCCGTTTACAAGGATTTCGCAGATTAACCTCTGGTGACTTCAGATGACCTTTGACCTCTACCAAAAACAATAGGCTTCTTCCTCTTGACATGACAAATCTGTATACCAAATATGAAGTGTCGGCCTTTGCTATCTTGAGATATCGTGTTTACGAGGTTTTTCAGTTTAACCTCTGGTGACCTCAGATGACCTTTGACCTCTACCAAAAACAATAGGGTTCTTCCTCTCAACATGACAAATCTATATACCAAATATGAAAAGTGTCAGTCATTGCTATCTCGAGATATCGTGTTTACAAGCCGTTTACGAGGTTTTCGCAGATTAACCTGCGGTGACCCCAGATGACCTTTGACCTCTACCAAAAACAATAGGGTTCTTCCTCTTGACATGACAAATCTGTATACCAAATATGAAAAGTGTCGGTCATTGCTAACTTGAGATATCGTGTTTACAAAGTTTTCGGTTTTTGACCTCTGGTGACCTCAAATGACCTTTGACCTCCACCAAAAACAATAGGGTTCTTCCTCTCAACATGACAAATCTATATACCAAATATGAAAAGTGTCTGTCATTGCTATCTCGAGATACCGTGTTTACAAGCTAGGCGTCACATACACACACACACACACACATACACACATACATACATACACACACACACGACATCACCATCGCATAGATTCCTTGCCTGCCTTCGGCAAGGAATCAAAAAAACAGAATGAGTCCTCACAGAACCGTATGTAGGTATTAAGTGTGAAGCAAAAGGGGTAATTACTGCATCCATTAGCACAATCAAAGTGATATCATAAAAGTTACTATTATTAAAATATGAAGTTATCTAAAGTTCATCCACATGCCATTACAACTTGAACCCTCCACCACCCATTCCTCCAAAAAGCTTCATTCTCTCAACTATCTAACTGCTGATCAACCTGGTATTTCCATTGAACCAGAAAGCCAAAAGGCTTCGTGATTCCTTGCCGAAAGGGAGGTGCTTTGTTACACTGAGGTTCATCCATCAACTTTATACTTCTCTACTTCATTTTTATGATGTGGTCACAATTTCACCCCTGCTCACATCAGCTCATGCCACATGACCTTTGAACCAAAACTTGAATAACCAAAAAAATGAAAAAAAAAACAAAAAGGTTTTTGGACTTCCACCTCTGGTGACCTTGAATGACCTTTGACCTCTGCCAAAAACAATAGGGTTCTCCCCCTTGACATGACAAATCCACATATCAACTGTGAAAACCGTCTGTCATTCCTATCTCAAGATATCACGATTACAAGGTTTTTGGACTTCCACCTCTGGTGACCTCGAATGACCTTTGACCTCTGCCAAAAACAATAGGGTTCTCCCCCTTGACATGACAAATCTACATACCAACTATGAAAAGTGTCAGCCATTCCTACCTCGAGATACCAAGATTACAAGGTTTTTGGACTTTGACCTCTGGTGACCTTGAATGACCTTTGACCTCTGCCAAAAACAATAGGGTTCTTCCTCTCAACATGACAAATCTACATACCAACTATGAAAAGTATCGGTCATTCCTATCTTGAGATATCGCGATTACAAGGTTTTTGGACTTTGACCTCTGGTGACCTCGAATGACCTTTGACCTCTGCCAAAAACAACAGGGTTCTTCCTCTCAACATGACAAACCTACATACCAAATATGAAAAGTATCAGTCATTCCTATCTTGAGATATTGCGATTACAATGAGTGTCACAAACACACATACACACACACCCAAGTCGATTTTACATACAATCCGAGGACCTCATTGTTATTTCCTTTGTGTTTACTTCCTTAACCCTAACCTTGACAATAGACTCTCTATTGTTCAAACTTTCGAGGACTTGACAAATCTATTGAATTTCCTTCAGAGGACCTCAAATCCATTGTTCATGTCTTCGGTCTGATAGGAAGACAAGTTCACCCATACACACACACACACACACACACGACATCACCATCGCATAGATTCCTTGCCTGCCTACGGCAAGGAATCAAAAAGGAAATACTGTGTTTGAAATTCACCAACACGGCACAAAAAGAATGTAGCTACAATATTTATTAAACCATTCAGTCTCACCAATTTACTCCAGCAATAGCTATATGTCCTCATAATATTATACACTGTAAGAGTTACAAATATTGCATCATTTCAAATTTTGAAAGTTTGGATCAACAAATTGTTCTTTGTCAGAACATTATTTCTTGAAAATAAATAAAGTTACCATGCTGCCTTATTTTGAATGAGCTGTCCCTTTGTATTTATAAATCATGACTTATGAATTTTTAATATGAAATATATGAAAATTTTCTCCACCACAAATACAGTACACTGTATTTCCATTTAATTTCATGTTTCAATTTACCTCTGAGGTTATCATGGGCAACAGCCATCTGTGAGATAATGTAAGTGTTGTCTCCAAGGCCTGCCTCACTTAAAAGGGTGTAGTGTTTTAAGGCATCCTCATTAAGCTGCAACTCCAGGCAGGTATGAGCAAAGAAAAATTCCTTCATCCAATGATTTGGCAGCTGAATACTGTTCAACTGGTTAAAATTATAAGCAAAGAAAAAAATGCAAATAATGATCATATGACATTCCAAAGAGGGAGAGAGGGTGAGGGAGAGGGGGGACAAGGGGCCACATTGCTAGGGGACTGTTATTCCATCAACTGCCAACAAGCTCTAAATATACAGAAATCAAGAACAAAAGAACTTTCCAATTGCTTTCAAAAAAAAAAAAAAACCAAGCTGCAGTCAGTCACAAGAAGTTAAAATACAGTACTTTACCCCCATAATCTACTTATCAGGTTCTTCTTGACAAATTCTCCCTGAAAATTTATCAACTTGTTCAGGGTAAATCATTGAAATATCTTATTATATTTACAGTCTGACAAATCACAACAGAAATTTGTACAGGAAATAAAAGGAGATCTGACAATTTAGCTGCAGTTTTCCAATAAGGTTGGGGCAATACTAATACCCTTTACATTACTACATTATTCAAACAAGTCAATTTTTCCCATACATTCTGTAAACCTAAAGCAAAACATCTTACCATTTCTCTATCTGTAATAAGTGACGACAGCTCTTTCCATGAGCCCCAGTGAAGGGGGTTACGATGGATGGAGTCTAAGAGAATGGGTTCTGCTTCCTTTAACAATTCTAACTTTTTTAAAACTACACCATACCTGAAAGAACAATAAGAATGTCAATTATACTATAAAGATAAAGATTCACTAATACTTGTTTTTGCTGAGACTTTGAACATTGCTTTTTAAATGTAATGAATGACATTCACAACTAGTTCTACTATTCAGGAAAACATGAAAAGTTATTAGATAAAAGCAAATCCTTTCTACCATACAAAATGTTGAACTGAGACTTAATTTGTACAGTTTTTCACCAGTGTCACTGCATCTCCTGTGCTTATTTTCTCTGTTTGATAGACCTTTTGATGACCTGGGGTTCTTCACTGCATCACAATTGTACCTATGGTATTGATGTGCACAAAGGTACTGTTAGCATATCTTCTATGCAAGAGCTGTGATGGCCAGCACTGGCTGACATCATGTGAAAAACCTTTATACAAACTCTAATGTACACTTTTAAAAGACAAATACAATAAATTCAATGAAACCAATTTTTTTATGTAAAGTTTTCTTAATACCCTACCCTAATCTCCACCCCACAAAAAAAAAAAAAAAAAATGATTTACAGATAAAGACCAAATCCATCCAGTTTGTCATCTTTGTATCTTGCCTCCAACTCGACACGAAGTGACTTGAGGGCACCATTCTTGAAATTCTTGTTGTGAACAGGACTCATCATTTCTGTCATTTCATCATATTTCCTTTTTTCACCAGCCTTGGAGGAGGTAAAATGAGATCAGACATTCAGTAAGGAAAAGAAAAACATACCAGTGTATGTGCTAAGGTGCACAATTGCAGGATTCCTGCACCTGAGTTGGTGGACTATCAGCCAAAGCGGAAAGGCAGTAATTGTGTACAGGAAATTCCCACATCATATTAGTGGTGCAAGCTAATCAATTATACAGAAACACCTACAGTGTAAAAAATCCTGCAGAATCCTGGGAAGTAGGGAGGGTAAGGTAGGGGGTGGGGGGAACTGAGCCCTTACAATGTGGATCAATCCATGTTTTGTGTTGTCTCTATGAGGTGCAGTCAACCTTGTAGCTAGGTGAAACTTTGGCAACAGCCATTTTACAAATATGTACTGAACATTCGGATCTTCACATTTTGTACATTTTTGTTTCACATGATGGAGGAAAGTGTTCAGACCTTGCCCTTACCCCTAGTATCCCTGATCCCCCTCTATCTCCCAATCACTATAACATTACTATCAAAAAGCACAAAGAACATCTATCTAAGCACACCTTTGATTTCTACAGATACTGTATAGTGTATATTACCATGGTAACAGCCAAAAGCAGAAAATACTGGACAGGTTTTTCAAAATATTAATTATCTAACATGTAAACTTCTTATAACAGGTTGCCACATTAAAAACTGACAGTTTGTAACTATGGAAGCTTTTAAAAACCATAAACTCACCAAATACTTAGCATACAGATGGAGAAATATTGCTCTGGAGCTTGTTGACTTTTCTAGGAAGAAGGCTGCTCTGTCATACTCTCGAAGATCAAAATAGGTTTTGGCAAGACTGTAGCTGTCAAAATCTTCCATTTCCTGCGAAAAATATTTGCCAAAACTTTGCGTTAAAGGTCTAGCACATCTATATTACCCCCCATATAAAACTCCTAATCATATATCATAAATGATGTGCTCCATGTATAGTAGGTCTAGGGTTCAAATCCTGGCCAGGTCATACCAAAGTCTTTAAAAATGGAACCTACTGCCTTTGTGCTTGGTGCTCAGCATAAGCAGTGGAGTAGGGAAAACAAGCCAGTGAGCCACAACTGGAAAAAAGGTCGTGGTCGTCTCGACTCTAATTAACTAACTAACTCCATATATAGTAGAATAACTATTAAATACAATGTAAATCCTTAATTATCTTAGGTCACTAGCCTAGTTAACACGTTTCCGTTTTTCTAGTAGCCTTCAAATGATTTGTTGCTATTTTGTTGTGTAAAAAAAAATGCTTCAACAAAACTTTGCCAAATACAGGCAACTCACTGGTCCAGACTCCAGAGGTAATTTGCATAAAAGTTCCTTCTCCCTTCCAAACTAATTTGCCTTTTAAAATCATTTACCAGAACACTACTGAGGAAACCTTTCATATCAGTCTCTAGTATATCATAGCAGTACACTGTAGCTTGAAGACTACAGTCATTATCAAAAGTATGTAAACATGTAGGGCAAGTCCCATAAAGAGTGTCCTTTTAATTCAGTTTTTTTTAGTCAAGCACTTCATGGCTAAGTGTAGTTTAATTCAGTTTAGCTAGAAATACTAGAATGTCCCTTTAATGATTCCTTTGCATGCTGCAATAAATAGTGCAGGGTTTCTGCTAGTGTTTGCACCGGGTCCAGAATTCGGAACCGGGTACCCGAAGTCGATGGTCGGTCGGGTACCCGGGTACCCGAAAATATAACTTCTGTTAGGCTACAAGTTTGTTGTAAAGTCATAATAAGAAATTTTGCTTTACATGTTGATATAATATAACACCAACGTATCTTACATATGGGCATGACAAGTGTTCATAGGCGTGTGTGTGATAAATTTTGCCAGGAAAAAGTAACATGTTAGGTGTTCTGTCACACATGCAATCTATGTTATTGAAACTTTGGATCCGGGTAGCAATTTCAGAACCGGGTCCTGACATCGTCAGTCGGGTACCTGGTGCAAACTCTAGTTTCAGCCAAGGGGGGATTTGTCCCTTCCTTTCCAGGAGCAGGCTTCGACAAATCCTCCGCCCGACAGCCCGGGACAAGTAAAAAGTTACTCGGGCAAGTACACTGTTCAATATCATAGCCTGCCAGGCAAGTACCCTTGCAAAGTCTCCTCTAAAGGAGTTTAAAGGCATATTAAAAGTGAACAAGTAGATATTCATGTAGACAAGTAGACTAAGAGAACAGCTTGCCCAATGGACAAGTAATGAAAAAACAATTTGTCGAAGCCTTTCAGAAGGAGGGTAACATCCCCCCTCCCTTTCATTTCCATAAAAATCTTAAAAATGTCAATATCTTTGTTTTTACTTTAAAAGAGGACACTTTGCAGCAATTTTTGAACTTACATAAACAAATGGCCTTTAAAACCCTTCAAAATGCACCTTATAGGGACCTTAAAGAAAGCTTTTATCCCCCTAAACCCACTTGTAACTTTGGCCAAGGACAGAATCAATTTGTACTCAGGGTTTAGCAGTAATAAATCCCCCCTTTTTTGAGTTTCTGGCAGAACCCTGTAGTACATGTAAAATTTTTTCATCCTGCCTGGTGCCAAGCAGTGCCAGATGGTGCCGGGCTATGGAAGTCTGTGCCAGGCAGTGCTGGGGTTGCCAGGCTATGACAGCAGAAATTTAGCATACCCTAGTTTAAACCTTTTGCAGACTGCTACTTTAGTAAGCCATGTGTAAAGCAGATAGGTTTCATCAATGGTACTTTTAGATTGTTTACAGAAAACAGACTACTTTTGTATTTAAAGGGAATGAGCAGTTGCTCCAACTTTATTTTACAACATTTGCTAAATCTGAATAATGCAACAAAAGCCGAATGAAGGATTTATTCTGGGTGGCTTTAAACTTTATCTTCACTGCTGTGTTGTTGCATGATTGAACAGTACGATACATTAACTAGGATACCAGGGTATACCAAATTAAATTTTGGCAACTGCTTACGTTGCACAATAAGACAGGGGCATGGTGCAAAAAAAAAAGTTGGGAGGTGCAAAAAAAAAAGTTGGGAAGTTGGGAGGCCCATGAAATTGGACCACTTTGAATGGCAGAAATATATGGTGAACTGCCTGAGGTGCGATACTGAACTGGGACGACATGCAAATGTTTCAAACATTTCTGAACCACGGGAGATTACCTAAGGCATTGTACTGTAAGTATGGCGACAGGTTATTTTCGTTCTCTTCCTTGACTTACCCCTCTATTTTGATATCTGTGAAACATTTCAGTGACAAAAACTAAAGAATGCAGCCCCGCCCTACTAGGTCCCCATGAGCAAAACAACAACTCTGCATTAAAATGTTTTCAAAAGTAATGCTCACCTCTTCCAAAGATGTCTTGCTTTGTGCATCTTCTGCAGTTGGTTGAATAGTTTTCAATGTAAATGATAACTCTGCAAACCTGAACAATGCACAAGATTTAAAAATGAAGTAAATGATAATACAAAAAACTATTACAAGCATGTGGCAAAGAAGATGTCAGGGTTCTGTACTGCAGCTCAAACTCATCAACCACCACAAGGATAAAACTGAGTTCAATGCTTCGTTTTTTTTATTTTTAAATTGATTTCTTTTTGGGAGTTTCTGGGAGGTGGTTTTTTTTCCTGTTTATACCTTTGACAACCACACAGCAGAACATTTGTAACTTCAGCCATTCCTGACAGATATTTGATAAAGTATGGTTTTAATTAATACCACTGTAGCTGGAGCTAATGCACTGCACAGTGGTACTTACATGTACACATACACAGTACAGAATACACAGTTCAACTTGGTGTTGTGCGTGATACCAATGAGCTGTTATAATAGTCTTTAGGGACTGGCACAGTGTAGTCTCTGGTTGTAACTTCAAAAAAATATGTAACTTTGGCAAGAAACTAAGTTGGTAGATGAATCTTAAACTTTATTCCTGTTTGCTAGATTATGTTCCACACATTGTTATTACAGTATTACCAAAGTTTAGAGTTCAGCATACTAAGATGTCTGTAGTCAAGTACAGTAGCAGTTAATGCTTCAGTGCGGGGCACCACCAATCAAAAATTGCCTGTTACCAATACTGTAGCCTATACCAGTAAATGTCAAACCTTTTAGGGTCACTGCATATGCAGAGGAATGGCTGAAGTCAATGGTTAAAGTCAATGGCTGCAGGGGACAATCAAGTCTGTGGAGAGACACAGCCCACTCATGCAAATGAAACACAGTACTTATGTGAGATGAAGCTGCACCTACTGCAGACAGTGGGGTATAAACTAAGGTGACCAGACGTCCCCAATTTGGGGGGACAGTCCCCAAATCCAGTGTTCTGTCCCTGATGAAAAAGTGTCCCGAAAATGCCCCCAATTTGAATAAATGTCCTTGAAATTGGAATTTCCCAAGATATTAATTAAAATGTAAAAAAATATTTTGTTGATTGTGTAGCCTAAATGTGTACCTTTTGGACAGGAGATAAACGGCCGGCTAGCTAGTATTATTGGCCTAGTATTTCATCAACATTGTTGACAGGTTGAGATATATATCGTAGCGCCCAAGTACAACGTACGTTAGGCTAACAAATAACAGGTATCTGCAAACTGCAATCACAGAGATCGAAAGTCAAGAACATCTTTGATTTTCTAATACTGCTGTGATCACACACACATTTACTGTAGGCAATTGCACACATACTAACGATGTATATTTTCCTTACACCGTACCTGGTCTAGAAGCGTCCTGATTTCAACCCCCAAAATATGGTCACCTTAGTATAAAAAAGTTTTCATTGGAGATAGTTCCTTTGAAGGGGTGCCTTACAGGACCAAAAATGACTTAAAAACCACCATGGTAGAGGCTTGGGTCAGAAAATTAGGCTTTCCAAACTCTATAGATGGCAAGAAATCACAGTCTAAAACAAAAATTTTGTTGCTGCAATACACTTATCAGTTGATTCACAACTCCCACCACTAATCCCAGGCATGGTCAGTCAACTCAAGTGTAGGTCATTGCCTATGACAATGTGACTCACTTGTATGTCACTGTACTGTGTACTGGTCAATATTATCAATCACTAAAGCAATTAACTTTAATAGGAGTGAGTCACTTTACATCAGATGATCAGGGTGATGTCAACCACTTAACTGCTAAACCCTGGGTTAGTCTTTGCATCCCAAACATAATCTGGTTGCAGGAAATTCCCACTTAAATGCACAAACTTGTCACTACACTTAGAGATGCATTTATCATGTGTAGGTCACCAGAGCTATTATACATGTAACATAACATAACAGGTTAAAGGGCAAAGGCGGGCTAAGGCCCCATAAGATGCCCTGAAGTCCATACAACCTTAACTGAAAACAAACAACCAACCAACACCAAACGAGCCCAGCACAATTAGATTCTACCACACTTATGGAAGAACTTGTCAATGTTAACCTTAAAGCAGTGCACAGATGTGGAGTTAACTACCCACTCAGGCAGACTATTCCGCTCGTTAACAACTCTATGAGCAAGCTGAACTTCCTAATGTCAAGCCTTGCAAAACACTTAACTAGCTTCTTACAATGGCCTCAAACCCGAGAATTACTTTGAACTTTTAAAGACAGATCTGCATCATCCCAAGTATGACTTTTAGTTGGGATAAGCAAGTCTCAGTTGGTGACTACTCATTGATAGACATCAGAGTTACAAAATTCAAAAGATGCAGAGCAGCTCATATTACACAGCACGCACAGAGAATGTTTTAATTACACATAGGGTCTTTTATGCTCAACAGGATGTGGCCTTGAGCAGTGAACTATGTTTGTGCCTGCACAAGGAGAAGCAGTAAAGACAATTATGGGCGGGGCTTCCCACCAAGTAAAAGTCATACTTAGGGTGATGCAAATCCCTCTGTAAATAATTGCAAGATGACAAAGGATTCCTTTCAGAGAGAAATTTGTACACCTGAAGCATGTCCCCCCTAATCCTTCTCAACTCCAGGGTGGTGGGCCTACAGTAAGATGTAAGTCTAACATGATAAGGTAGGTGTTTCACCTCGGGTATACAGCGAGTGGCTCTCCTCTGAACCTGCTCTAAAAGAAACTTGTCCTTTTCATAGAAGGGACTGCCTGGGCTGCATAGTCGAGGTGGGGTCTTACCAACTGCTTATACAGATTTAGTACAATTTCTTTACTAAAACTACTGAAATTCCTCTTTTAGCCCTAGCAGCAGCAGCTGCACACTGTCTAGATGGCTTTAAATCGCCTGTAATAACTACACCCAGATCCTACTCAAAAGTCACATCACTCAAAATACTACCATTCATGTTATAATCATAGCTGAAATTTTTAAGACCAGAGTGAAGGACTTTGCACTTATCTGCATTAAAAGACATTTGCCAAGTCTGAGACCAAGAATATAACCTATCCAAGTCTTTTTACAGTAATGAGGCATCATCCTTATCACTAACCTTCCTATAGAGCTTAGTTTCATCAGCGAACTTACTAATACTAGATGTGAGAGAGCTATCAACATCATTGATGAAAATTAAGAAAAGAAGCGGGCCAAGAACAGAACCCTGTGGAACTCCACTTGTAACTTCATTCCAAGAAGAGAAATTACCATTAACAACAACTCTCTGAGATCTACCATTGAGCCATGAATTTATCCAGTCAGCACAACTGCCCTTGATGCCTAACCTATGCAGTTTAACCATAAGTCTACCTAATGGAACTTTATCAAAGGCTTTTTGAAAATCAAGGTTAATGACATCAACACTGTGACCAGACTTGGTCTCAGACTTGGCAATGTCTTTTAATACAGATAAGTGCAAAGTCCTTCACTCTGGTCCTAAAAATTTCAGCTATGATTATAACATGAATGGTAGTATTCTGAGTGATCTGACTTTTGAGAAGGATCTGGGTGTAGTTATTACAGGTGATTTAAAGCCATCTAGACAGTGTGCAGCTGCCACTGCTAGGGCTAACAGGGTGCTTGGATTGATCAAGAGGAATTTCAGTAGTTTCAGTAAAGAAATTGTACTAAATCTGTATAAGCAGTTGGTAAGACCCCACCTAGACTATGCAGCCCAGGCTTGGAGTCCCTTCTATGAAAAGGACAAGTTTCTTTTAGAGCAAGTTCAGAGGAGAGCCACTCGCCTTACACCTGAGGTGAGACACCTACCTTATCATGTTAGAATTAAGCATCTTGGGCATACCACCCTGGAGTTGAGAAGGATTAGGGGGGACATGCTTCAGGTGTACAAATTTCTCTCTGAAAGGAATCCTTTGTCATCTTGCAATTATTTAAAGGTTCAATGTGATTCTCGGGTTCGAAGCCATTGTAAGAAGCTTGTTAAGTGTTTTGCAAGGCTCGACATTAGGAAGTTCAGCTTTTCTCATCGAGTTGTTAACGAGTGGAATAGTCTGCCTGAGTGGGTAGTTAACTCCACATCTGTGCACTGTTTTAAGGTTAACATTGACAAGTTCTTCCATAAGTGTGGTAGAATCTAATTGTGCTGGGCTCGTTTGGTGTTGGTTGGTTCTTTGTTTTCAGTTAATGTTGTTTGGACTTCAGGGCATCTTATGGGGCCTTAGCCCTCCTTTGCCCTTTAACCTGTTATGTTATGTTATGAAGGTAAGGCTGTAGCTAATAGCCTGCTAAAAACTTTTTGATCTGCAACCCACTGCACATATGTAATGGTTGAAGCAATTAATAGACTGAGCTCTGCACACCCTGCAGTGTTAAGTAAATGTACCGATAAATTTCATATTACGGCGAAGCCTTATTAGCGAAAACGCCTGGGATATACACAATACGTGCTGTGTACGTGACGTAATTAAACCAGACAAGTTTTACGTGTGTATCCCTTGTAAAATAGGCTAATATCCCACATGAAAACTTCTTTTTAAGTCAGACAATTAAATTAAAATTCCTGATACTTGTTGGGAGAACAAAACTAATGGAAAACTGTATGTGAAAGTCATTGCAGGCTTCTCAGCTTAATTCCACAGACATGGCACTGTGTGTGCATCACACCCTGCATAATCACTGAGAGCTTGACAATGCTTTGGTCCTGAAGCCTACACCGGGAGTATAGACATTGCAAGACCGAAAGCAGAAGTTAGGTATGAATTTGATACCCCGATTTTTTAGCCAAAAAGTCAGGTCTCGAGTAGAATCACTGACAGGGGAAGAAAATCCTTATGAATGTCATTCCCAGCAAATTCAACTCGATTTCTAGAGTACGTAATAACTTTATAGTTTCACCCTTGTCACACCATAATGCACCACAACAAAACTACTGTACTTACCACTGCATATAACATGTGCTTGTAATTTGAGGACTCACCTATAATTATTTCACACTGCTATTCTTTGGCTATGACTGAGGTATCTTGCTAATGCTAGTTACCTTTCAAGAGGCTATGAGAATAAAATGTCTGTAGCCTACATAGGCTAGTTTTAGTACTAGCCTAGTTAGGCCTACTTCGTTTTTGTGAGAAGCCAAACGAACATCCAGAAAAATTTCAATCCCCCTCACAGGGATGCATTTTCAAGAGCCTACAGGGATACGAAGTTGATATTCGGCCGGAGGCAACTTCCTGTTATCTAGCCTATAAGATAACTTGTCTCTGAAGAGGGGATTGGGCCTATGCAGCCCCTGAGGCTGAAAAGAGCTTCAATCTTCTGCAACTGTGCTGCTGATAGGGCCTAGCTCAAAGCACTGTGCTGGTCGAAGTCCCAGATGTCAATGAGTCGTTTTAACTTGTAAGGGCCGTGTATTGTGAGCTGCAGGTGAACGAACATAGGCCTACAGGTAGGCATTACTGTTATACTTACTAGCCTAGCCTAAGCCTACAGTCTTTACTGAGCACTAGGCTAGGCCTCAGTTAGGCCCTTAGGCCTAAGTTAAGCCTAACTTAGTTCACTTCATGAATCAACGAACCATTTTGCACTTTGAAGGAGACCCCTCTCCGAACACTGCTTCACAGCTCTCAATAGATCTCTTTTCATATCGGGCAAATCCAAATTGAGCACCTTGTCCTCCATCATGAAGATGAATTGGTAGTGACATATAGCCTGATTGTGCTAGGCCTACCACTGCCAGTGTCACTCTGTGTGCGATACGGCTGTTATGTATCTATTCTATGTAGTCAATACGGTATGTATCGCATAGGCTATATTATACTTGCACTTCAAAGTACATGTCCTAGGCTTATCTCCCTGAAATTCCCACCACTCCGTTCGGTCAAGTACAAGCGCGTGCGCATGACTACTTTGCTACCTATGAGAACTGCATTATGGCCACCTGATCAATCACATGATGCATGGAGGGCGATGGAATGTGCAAATGGCAAACTGCAAAGTTTGTTTACCTAGCTAGTACCTGAGCATCGTTGTTAGAACGTTGACTTTCGTACCGCACACTAATTTGTATAAGCTTGCTACAAGTAACAACTAATGCGGGTGAACAGTTCTCACAAGTCACAACTTCACAACTGTTACTTAGTTTCGCGGTTTCAAGTTTTCTGCCCACTAACTTTTGGCTTATCAACTTTTTTGAGCATTACTTCGGCGTCTGGGTATGTGATGAAAGCTGTTCCATCCATCAGATCAATGAGATGGACGGTTGTTGCAATTAACTAGCCTATACTAGGCCTAAGGCCCGGCCTAACATTAGGCCTTAGGCGTAGGCCATATGATAATATATTCTTGCAATGGACTAGGCCTAGCCTAGGCCATGTTTGATAACTTTAGAGGCAATCCTTTGTTATCTTGCAATTATAATGTGATTCTCGGGTTCGAGGCCATTGTAAGAAGCTTGTTAAGTGTTTTGCAAGGCTCGACATTAGGAAGTTCAGCTTTTCTCATCGAGTTGTTAACGAGTGGAATAGTCTGCCTGAGTGGATAGTTAACTCTACATCTGTGCACTGCTTTAAGGTTAACATTGACAAGTTCTTCCATAACTGTGGTAGGATCTAATTGTGCTGGGCTCGTTTGGTGTTGGTTGGTTGTTTGTTTTCAGTTAAGGTTGTATGGACTTCAGGGCATCTTATGGGGCCTTAGCCCTCCTTTGCCCTTTAACCTGTTATGTTATGTTATGTTATTGTATTTGTAACATAGACCTTACTAACGTTAGGCCTACAAACAGAAAAACGCCACCGAATGCCGATTGATTTGCATGAAGTAACGAATGCCAATAGATGTAGAGTATAAATGATTAACTCAGATGTACGGAAGCCTATAAAAGCATGAGGCCTTTCAAGGATTGTACAGCACAGAGAAACGAAGGGATCATATAGGCTATAGACCTATGCCTAGATGTTATAGTCTAAAGTATGCACTATCATGCAGCGAATGGTGTTATGCCTTGCTTGAGGGGAAGAGAGGGTAACCATGTACTATGTAAGAATATGCTTATTGCTTAGCTGTACAATCAGTATAATCCGCAAACTGGCAAAGGTAACAAACGGATCAGAAGGCATGAGGTGTTTCTGCCAAAGGGAACTATGTTTGCACCTTTTGCTTGTCTCTGCACTTCTGTTAAATCAGGTATAAACTGTCAGGTAATCCTGTCTGGTCAGCAAACTGCTCACTTGACCATGAAATGGTCTTGCAGCAGATGTTTGCCTAGCCATTGTATTTCTACAAAGTAGTCTGTTTACACTTGAGAGAGTTCATTTTCATAAGATGTGCAGAGTGGGGAAGTGAGGAAGTCTTATCCAGCTTTGTGGTTTTTTGCAGTGTACAGTTCTGAAAATGTCCGCCATGTGGCAGATATCAGAGTATCGGCAAGAACACAGCATGTGGCCCTGAAAACCAACCAACGCAAGCATAAGTTGATGTATACATTCTTGAAGTGGGAGGAAATAACCCCAATTAGTAGCATAGCCAGAGGAAGGGGGCAGGGGTGAACTACTGTACCCCTGGTAGAAAAAGTGAAGTAAAATCAGGACGACAGAAAAATGAAATAAAAAAAATCGAAAGAAAGAGAGGGAGGAGGAAAAGGGAAAAAAGATAGTGGAAGGGAAAAATTAAAGTGGAGAACAAATACTAAGAACAGGGATTATTGCCTATGGAAGGGAATAATGGAGAGACGGAAACAGGCTTGATAAATAAGAAGACTGGTTCAAATTATTAGTGGGACAAGTACTGAAACGGGCAGGGATAGGGACTGTGGGAAAGAGAGAAGGGCATGAGAAAGTGAAGTGCCGAGACGGCAGGAATGGGCATGAGGGAAAGTCAAAGCATGAATGCCAGTGTTCATACGTACCTGAATGCTAATATCATTTGATTCCTGTGTCGAATTCCATTGAGCAAATGACAATATTGCCAGTGCAAGCATGAATTCCAGTTGTGCCTACCTGAATGCTATTGCCCGATTTCCACATTCAACTCAGATGGGCAAATGCCAAACCATGAATACCAATGTTCCATTGAAAATGCTATTGCCCAATTTATGCGTTGAATTCAGATGGGAGAAAACCAAAGCATAGGAAACGAGAAGCTGTGCTGAATGCATGCATTTACTGCTTTCTCGGTATGTAAGATGTCCATAACACAAACAAGTTGGCATTCACCCATTTTCTACATAGTTTATTGGGCATTCGAATGGCATTCATTTTAGTATGCCCCCTACAAACTATAGTAGCCAGTGCCACTATAGGCTACTTAGTTACAGTATTATAGAATACCCCACACTTTGAAGTAGTTCTAACCGATGGAGTTGTGGAGTTGCAGTGGCTAGAAAGGATATGTTACGAGGTCCTAGTGCCATTCCGCCATAACATTATGCCATAGGTTTCGCACCTTTCCGCCATGGCAATGTAATGTTAGTGAGCAGATGCTAAAAGTTGGCCGTTTGTTTCATATTTTCCATTTTACCTTTAAACTTGCTGACACCGCTCATGAAGATTTTTAACTTTGCTTGATTAAGGTTTGGTTCAGTTAACTTTTGTTAATTTATTTCACATGGATGTTACAATTACAAACATCACTGTAAATTTTTCCACTTTACCCAGCAGGCACCAAGAATTGACCTGCCAAGTCTGACCTACTGTACTATATGCAATGGCTCCTACAACTTGTTGTGGAAAGGAGACAATAGTAGATGATGGCATGAGAGTTTGTGAGGTATGTGGAACTGCCACGGAAGATGTGAACTACGACCATGGACGAACTGACACAGGGACTAGATGCAGTGCTGAAGGTTCATATGAGTCCAATCTGAAGGGCATTAAAAGATCCAGCATTTTTCGGAACAAAGGAAATTATTCAATGTCCCGATGGAAGAAAGTGACATCAAATGCTGCAGATATGCTACGACTGAACCATGAGAAACTAAAAGAAGTGAATACACTGTTTGAAGAAGCTTACCACCATCCCTCAAGGTCCTTGCTTTTCAAGCAAGAGGGATCCAAGCGAGGTCTATGTGGTGCCTGCCTTTATGTTGCCTGTCAGCGAGATGCCATTCCAATCCCCTTCCCAGATATCTGTCAGGCAGTTCAAGCTGAAATGTCAGATGTCTTCCAGGCCCTGAAGGCTCTAAAGACTCATCTTGGCATCCATGTCCACCATCCTAACCGATTTAGCAAAGATTGTGTTCAAGTTTGCCTTAAAAAGTATGGACTAGAATCACTTGAGAATGACTTGAGAGATGGCATTCAACAAATTTTCAAGTCATTGGAAGGGTGCCTTATAGAAACAGGATTCAAGGCAGACCCTAACATTTTGTCAGTAGCTCTTCTAGCATGGCAGAGGAAATTTAGCTTAAAAATGACACTCAAAGGTTTCCAAGAGAAAAGTGAGGTGTCATTTCCAAAAAGTTTAAAGCGCCGGCTTGGTGCATTGCGGAAAATGTTGTACAAAATGGCTGTAGAGGTACCCTGGATCCAGACAGAAATGGTCACCAATGCTAATGCTGTAACTTACCTGGATGATATTTTAAAATATCAACAGTCTCACCGTATCAGTCGTATTTCATCTGACTCAGAAAGTGATGACGAAACAATAGAGCCAGCCTTAAAAAAAATGAAGCCAGAAGAAGCAAGTGTTAGGCTACACAACTTCCAGGAGACATATTCAAAGATTGCATCCCATGACCTTGACTGTGAAGAATTGAATGAAGATGATATTCCTGAATCAGAGCTGAATAATTACATCTATTTGGATGAGAAAAAGCCAGATGTAAAAACCCTTATTGACAAATTAAGTAGTAGCTAATTCATATTTGTATGAGCATGTGGGGGCTGCAGCTGCCCTCCATCAGGGTGGGGTGATAGCTGTTTTTTGGCAGATAAATGGCAACCCTTGCCAATTTGGCTCTAAGAAGGGATTCAATAGGTTTCTCAGGGAAAATAGCTCAGCCCCCATAACACTCCCCGACCCTGAAAAATAAAAGCTGGGTGTTGGGTGTATGCATTGCCTACAAGCTTACTCCAGTTATGTTCTTTGATAAATTTCCTATGTGAGTACATATACTTAGTTCTTGCTGGAGGGAAACAGGAAATAATTCTGCTCCCATTATGGGTATGAGGAAAATTTAAATCCTTGAGGATAAAGAGTACATCCATCCCTGCCAGAATCTTGAGAGATATTAGAGAATCAGTAGGAACAATATGTAAGGCACCATGGCAACAGCATGTTAGGCATCATGGCAACTGTTGTATTATATCAATTTTTAGACGTATGTCATGCCTTCTCATGTATTATGTCAGCTTTAGGCCCATTTCATGATTTTGATTTGTCAGTGCAGATGATCAATAGGTCATGTTTACAGCTTTCTTTTGATGCCAAAATCATAGGTATATGTCTTTCTTACACATTTCAAAAGTTTGGTTAAAATGGCAGGCCTAATTTTGTTGACATTTCAAAAACCTTGACTAATTTCTAAAGCTTATTTTGAACCACATATTTTCTGCCATGTTGGATAAGGTTTTCTTGCCAAAGACTTTCACATTTTTGTGTTGAAGCACTTGTCAGTTATCATTGAATCTGACATTTATGACAAAAGATACAGTTTATCCAAACCAAGATAATTTTTTTTTTGGGGGGGGGGAGGGGTGGAGGGGTTTGGTTTTTTTTGTTGCCATTCATGGTAGTCTGTTCAATATTGCAGTTTGTGGAATGCATGAGTATTATGTTCATAACCAAGCCTCCCAAGGCAGTTTTTAGGCATGAAAACAAAGAAATTGTTAAATTTTTAGGTACAAAAACCGGTACAAAAATTATGTGTAATCCTCAGTGTTAAGGTGGGTTTTACTTCACAGAACATTTTGTGTCACTTTCAGGTGAAACTCCCAAAGTATCTGTGAAATATGCCCAATTGTCTAACATCATCAGGTGCAGGGATTCCGCCAGAAACTCAAAAAAGGGGGGGATTTATTACTGCTAAACCCTGAGTCCAACTTGATGATGACCTAGGCCAAAGTTACAAGTGGGTTCAGGGAGAGAAAAGCTTTCTTCAAGGCCCCTATTTGGTGTAATTTGAAGTGTTTTAAAGGCCATTTATTCATGTAAGTTCAAACATTGTTGCAAAAGTGTCTTTTTCTTAAGTAAGAAACCAAGCTATTGACAATTTTTATGTTTTTTATGGTAATGAAAGGGGGGGATTTTACCTACCTTCTTCTGGGAAGGTGGGGACAAATCCCCCCCTTTTCCCCCCTTGACGGAAACCCTGAGGTGTTTCCTGCTCCATGTGTCTGCAACTGTGCAAAGAATATAATTTGGTTGTAGGAAAGGTTTTGCTGAATTGTAAATTATTCCATAACTTAATTCTAAGCATAGCTATTTGATACTTTGCTCTTATCCTGTCTCCAAAGCTTTACTGTGCAATTATTGGCAGTTATTAACTTTTTATACTCAGCCCTTAATTTTTTTGTCATTTACTTGTCACAGATCACAGTGAAAAGGCAGAAGCAATAACTAGAAGAAATAAAACACAAAATTAAGGAAAAAGTAGAGTTTCATTTTCACTTTTATTTGAAGTAATGTATAAATCATGTACTAAAGTATATTAAAGTGCATCTTTTCAACTATTTTCATCTACACATGCAAGGTTTTTGTCATATCAAGGTGATCTTTGAATCCTGCAGATTCCTGGAAATAGGCCACCAATGAAAACAAACAAAACATTAGTGTAACAACTTCTGGTGGATTTGTCAATTGTTTTAAAAAGGCACATTGTAAAAATTGAAGTTGGAGAAAATAAAACTGGAACAAATGGAATGACATATGGACGGAGACGAAGGCAACAGTGGACAGGTACATTAATGAGCCTATTGATGGAGGCAAATGACAGTGCATACTGTCTTAATAAACTGAACAGAAGGATAGGGGTAACTGACCGCTAAAATTCCTAGAGCAATTTCTTCCAGACCTCTTTGTGCAGCTACCCCTCTCCCCTCCCTTTGGGAGTGTTCATTTAAGAAATGTGAAATATGATGACTTTCTGGGAAAAAAAAAATTGTCATCTTCTAGTGCATTTCAAACAGGTACATGGGTCTTTGAACTACTTAGGAAATATGAAAAAATAGGATGATCCCTCAATAAACATCCACTGGAATAATTTATCATCTCAAAAGATGTACCTTTTACATCCTCAAAGTTTGACCATTTCTGAAATGACTGATCAGTGATACAAAAAGTTCTGATACATAGCATAGCACATATTACAATGACTGGAAAAGCTTTGACCTTCCTTGTATGGAATGTTTCCTTTGACCTTATTCTAGTTTACAACAAGTTCCCTTAAAACTAGGCTTGCCAACTCCAAGTGAACAAATTCTGTGATGCCATCTGGGCATAGCCTCACCATAAATAAGGCTGATCATACTCCAAAAATGTTTGCTACAAGCAACCTCAAAATGGCAGGGAATGGCATACCCTAGCAATGACATTTTCGTGCAAACTTCTAAGAAGTTCACCATAAGGGATTTTGTGCTAAATCCTTTGCATAAATCTTGCCAGTTTTATTTCCCATACTACACTGTATCTTTACAGTTTACATTAATAACCAAGACTGGTTATTTATGGGGAATTTAGCAACAGAAAGTTTCTCGCAAGATAAAGAAATGCTTTGCCATAGCCTAAACCATATGCACTTTTTAGTTCATTTACACACAAAATAACCTGTCTTCTCAGGACATGTATGGAAATTCTATGACATGAGTATTATTCTTTGACAAAGCTCTTGGCTTGGTCAAATTCTCTTATGTCTCAGGAATTCAATGACAGTTGTCAAACATACTTAGAACAGAAAAAAGGATTAAAAAACTTAACACAATGTTGGGCAAATGCAAAATTTTGCCCTCAAACATTTCCTGTAACAATTTAGAAATCTCAAGTCACCTGTGGACAACAGGCTAAGCCAGTTGTCTGACCTTCATAGTTATTTGAATGTAAAGTATGACCCACCCTTTAAGGAAAAGATAAACAGGTGCCACCCATTTAAAGAAGATGATCCCAGCCCCTCCGATGGCACTGTAATTGCCCAGAATCTTTGAGTAATTTGGGGGCATTTTCTGAACAATTCTCAAACCTCACAAAATATTCTCTGCTACAAACATTTTGGTCTCTAACAAGGTTCTAGAGAAGCTTTAACTGGCCTATGTCATAAACTGTTGCATAAATAATGAGAATGCATGGAATTCCATGAATACTTGCATATGGACACCTTGTCCCAAACAATTACCCCCAGAGAATTCCCATTCTGATAATTCCCATTCAGGTGATTTACCATGCCAACTGCATCAGGTGCAACTTCCCCCCCCCCCCCCACACACACACACACACACACTGGAAACTTAAGAATGTCAAGGGTGAGAATAAATTTCATTTGTGGAATATCGACCTGTAGATGTATTGTAGTGTTGTCAATCTTATTCTGCAATCTCCTTTGAGTGGATTTTTACTTACCATTAGTAAGAAACATAATCTGCTTGAAGAAGTATTTTGTGTCTTGAAAAGTACTTTACTATTGCTTTGGCTTATTTTGGATTTCAAAAAGTGTAACCCTTCCCCACCCCCTTAATTCCTTCTAATTTAAATCAGTACAATTCAAATGTATTTGTTGCCCTCCTGTTTGCACAGGTTCTTTGCTGGAACTTAAAGGCCACAGAAAAGTACCTATACAAAACAGACCACCTCATCACTGTATAACCCAAATCCGTTTCATGTAGTTTGCTTTAAAAGGCTGAATGAAAATAAAGTGATGTTCAATTTCATCTAACTTTACACTTGCTGGAGCAACCTTATGCTTCATACTACGGACATAAAAACAAGATAAATATTAAAAATACTAAAAATTGTTGAAAGACTAAACATGGCTAGCAATAAAGTTGTAGAGATATGCAATGATATTAACCTTAATCTTAGTCTGAATCCAAACAAAAATGCCAACTTGGGTCTGGAGAATTCCAAAAGTTTTGAATTTGAGTATTTACAGTAATCACAGTCACAATTCTAAATGCTGATTTCTCTTTCCGACACTTCAAGGGTTCATCTGCATTGACCCAAATCCAGAGGGGAAAGTGGGAGGTATGAAGCCCCTACTTTTGGAGATGGCTCTGCACTGACTTCTAACATTTTCACACTATAAATTTTGCTCCAAGGTCTTTTCATTACCTCCCCCACTTTTTTACTCAGATGTGTCAACCTCAACCTATTGTTACTTTTTGATATGTTAAACTCTCTCTCTTACAGTTTGGTTTAATAGTGTCTTACTATTTGTTAACCTAATAATACTGGGTTTTTTTTCCTACTTATTTTTTGAATAAGGTTTTCACAATACTTGTTATTTTCAGGAAAGATGAATTCAATTGTGTATAACAGCTGCAGAAATGCAATTCACTCTTGACACGATGGCTTCCTCAATTCCTAACCAGAATGAATGAGTTGCAATTCTAAACCTGGATGAGTCACCAATCTGAATCAAAATGAATGAAATAGTCCCCCAGGCTCAATATCCCCCTCAAACTGCATCATACAAAGAATGAGGCATTGGACTGACACCGAATAAGAATTGTAACCCACATCTCCACATACAAGAAGGGGGCAGCTATCTCACTGAAACTGTTCACTGACAAAAAATACACTGCTTTACTCCTTTATTGCAAATTCCAACAGTTGGTCTCAGCAAGGGAGTTCCCTCTTTTCAAAGTGTTACAGGCCAACCACAGAATCCAACTTCTTCAACCTACTTACAGACAAGCAGCCATATTAAAATGGCAGCAAATTTTCAAACTCCTTAAATCACACAGTCTTTCAGTGACCAATGAGATGTTACGGTAGCCATGGAAATCTCTGAAACCAAAATGTCTACTTTAACCCTGAGACTAAAAATATGAGGATGATACATTTCCAGAAACCTGCTATTCTAGCAGCTCCCTGGTCTAATGAGACAAAAAGTTTCTATTTCAAGCTTTTATCTGAACTGCCGTAAAGGTGACATCAATTTCTCTAGCCATTCTATTGATCTATATATATACACTTTTACTCTTGTAGGCTCTAGGACTATTCACAGGCAAATCAAGTATACCCTTTACAGGGTACTGGGAAGAGACATGGAACTTTGTAAATTATGACAAAAGTCATGCAAAAGTTACATTTTACAAAAACTTAGGAACTTCTTTGAAATAGTCCCATGCAATTTCATCACAGGTATTTTTATTTATTTTTAGTTTTTTATGAAGAAGACAATGAAATTTTAACAATTTGACCATGAAAAGGTCATAGACATGTAATGTAATTTAATTGTACTTTAATAGGTGAAGAAATGCTGTATACATACAAGTCACTTCGATATCTTTCTACATAACTTCTCCACTTTATTCATACAAGTACTTGTTTTATCTCTTTATGAAAATTTCTTCAAACATCTTTCAATATTTGGTATTATTGCTCTGAACTACTATGAATTTGCCATAGGACTGTTTGTAAACTATTTTATACTTAAAAAAGTTGTATTACATTTTTTTTTTTTTATTGGGGGGGGGGGGGCTTCAATTTTCAGGAATTTACTCAATTTCCAATTTTCCAAACTTTGAAAACTGATACTTGGACCACATCTGCCACAGCAAAATACTTGTGAGTAGCCAATTATTAGAAGGACCATACCAGTAGGTGCACATCCGTGGACTTTGCAAATACAGAGTTATTTGCACAATTAGCTGGGTCTCAGATCAAGACTTGTAAGCTAGTGATGGTCAATATTAAACTGAAGCTCAAGGTATTGTGGTAACTCTCTGATACAGTCACAATTGACTGTTTTTTCTTCTTGGTGGATCCAAAAACTTTCTTCAGTACAGTGTGGTCAATCAATGGACATTTTGTGGGGTCACTGTTCTTGAATTCATCCATTAGTTTCTATTGGTCTGTTAATAATCCTGGTCTCCATGGGCCAACTTCAGCCTTTGTTCCTGCAGCCATTAGTCATTTCCTGCAACTCTCTTCTTTTCTTTACGTGATTTTGCCATCACCTCCTCCAAGTACTGGACAACTTTCTGTGTTATCACAAAGAAAACAAGTTGTACAGTTTAAAATATTTGCTAGATAACAGCCACTAGGGTGGGGACTGGGTTATTATGGACCAATACCCCCCCCCCCAATTTTCATAGCTATAGTTTCAATGTAAGTGTTATTGACTAGTAATGATACAGCTCCGTCTTGACAATTACCACATACCTGGACAAAATTCCCTGGATGACCAGCCCCAGTTGATACCCATCTGAATGATTTCCACCCATGTTAACTGCCCTCACTACAACTCTAACCCATACAAAATTCAGAACCTTAAAGGGTGAGAATTCTCTGGGTGGGACTGAATTTTGTTTGTGAATTTAGATGTATCCCAACTGAAAATTCCCTTTGAGATGCTTTTTGGGCCAGCCCTTTGAATAAGCTTTGAGTTGAAAGGGATCCCTTTGGAAAAACCCTTTAAATTGAAGGGTTTCCTTTGATTAATGGAAATTGGACAAAGGAAATTACAAAATCACCCTTTGGAAAACACTTTCAAGTTGTCAAAAACCATTTGAAACTCACTAAAACCCTTAGGTTATGGAATTTGGAACATGGGTCTCAGTGGGAATTTTCAGCTGGAATTGCTGTATTGTCAGAGCCACATTCTGCCATCTAAAAATATATTATGCGTGATATAATTGTGAAATATTATGTGCTTGAAAAGTATTTTCCTCCTTAAAAGGTGCTTGATAATTAATTTATGTTGGTCTACACAAAATTTTACTGCCTCCCCAACCCCCCTCACAATTCCTTTCAATTTCTGCCACCAATAGGATACAAGAGAAATTGTTGCTTACTTTTTTATCAAATGATCTTGCCATTTCCAAAGCAGACATCCCAAATTCTGTTTTAATGAAAGGGTCTGCACCCCTCTCCACCAATAACTGGACAAGGTCTCTGTGTCCATTTAAAGCAGCGATCTGTTAAATGAAAAATTCAGTAAAAGGTGAAATTTCACTGAAAGAGAATAAAACAGTAGATTGAAGCTGCCTCAGGATGAACTTTGTAAGAAGTGATGGATCAGTGAAACCATTCAGTGGATACATATCATCAGGCATCCAACTTGATCTGATGAACAGTTAAATATTCTTCAGATGATGTAATATCAGTGTTCCCACAGGAAGGAATTTCCTTAAATGTAGCATACATAGCACTACAGGAAATGTCCACAACAGGATATATCCACAATATCAGAGCATTCTTTGAAAATAACAAGCTACACATCATAATATGCACCTTGAGGGTAATAACACCTAGCAATAGTTGGAATCAGTAAATTTCAGAACATGGTTAACTGGATTCCAGGAATTTTAGCAGTGCAATTGGAAATTCATTTCTGAAATGTGGAAACATATCAAACACATTTCCTGATAACTAATACCTATTGACTTCTTTGTGGACATAACCCACATCCTGTCGAAATTTTGTGTGTTCGACAAATTGGTGGTCAACATTTCTTAAGATCAAGGGTTTTCCTTGCATGTTTGCATGTATCCTGCTAAAGTTTAGATCAACTAATGACGACCAAATCTCTGTTCCTGGGGTGCATACATACACATTACATTAGCTCAGCTGACTTAAAGACAGACAGTCATCACCCCAAAGTATATTTTTAGTGTATGTATATCAAAATTCTCAGTTGGTGACTGCTCTTTGATTGACATCAAAGTTTGAAAATTTGAAAGATGCAGAGTAGCTCACATTCCACACAAGGCAGAGAGAGTACTTATATTTTATAGCCTTGTATGCTCACCAGGACATGGCCTTGAGCAATAAAACAGGTATATTCTTGCACCAGGAAGAGCCTCATACAGTTATGGGAGGAGCTAGCAGATGCATAGTTGGGAGAATTGGAACTGTCTGGGATCATGAAAATTCCCCTTTAATGTAACTGCCAGCATGGCAGAATAAACACAGAAGTTCTGTGATGTTCAAGGAAGAACCTTTGTAAGTCAGCAGCCAAGGAGGGTGGTGAAGCCCCCTGGAAACTGTTTTCCCCCCTCTAGATCAAATTACCACTACCTTAATGCATTTATGTATACCTCATCCCCTTAAAAAAATATTTTGCCCCCCTGGAAGCTCCCCCCCCCCTTCAGTTCCTTCTCTGGCTGCAGGCCTGAACCTATGTACACTTTCCTTATAATGTACTTATAATGTATCAACCTGAGTACTCTCACCTCCTGTTATGTTCAAAATGAGAGCGTTTATTAAAGCTGCATAATCAAGTTCAAGGCATTTGTAGAATATGCTAAGGTATGAAGGCAACTTTTTGGGGGTGAAAACTCTAAAACAGTCATTACTGGACATGTACAACTTTTTTACCATCAAAGCCGTCTTTCCATCTTTGTCTCGTTTCTCTACTTCAGCACCAGCAAAGAAAAGCTCTCTTGCTATTTCGGCATGTCCAGACATGGCACAGCATCTCATCAATGGGGTCCAATGGGAACTGAAGTCAACTACATTTATCTGAAACAAGAACAAAGTCTATGTTTGTTATAATTATACTAAAACAAGTTGCTTGCATCTTGGAAAAGTCATTACAAAGAAAGCTTGCCTAATATTGTCACAGCTGACCAAATATCCCATGTGGCTGGATCTCCCTTGTAATTGCAAGTATGAATACATACCTAAAAACAAAGTTTAAATTTTATTGCACAGTTCTCCTGTGCTGCAGTAACAATATATTCTACAGACTTGGTCAAATGTTGTCTGTCAAGTGTGCCATCACAACAGAGAAATTATTCCCTAACAGAATACTTTCATGGTTAAAAAAAGTCACCACTCTTTACGAGACATTTGCCTACTGCATTCCCTTTTAAGATGAACACTTTTTCTTGCATTTCCAAAATATTGTGTAATCTGCCATTAATTTGAAATCATTCATAAATCAATATACATATGTACATGCAATAGCAATGCTCATTACATGCACCACAACTATTTAGTACATTAAAGTTTGATGAAATATAACTTTCCATTCATATTTACTTGATTGAGCATGGGTGCCATATGTGAAAGCCAATAAATGGCTTGCACTATTGCTAATGACTCAGTAAATAACTCCCCACCCCACCCGACCCCCTTTCTCCGAACCAAAAGAACCCAGAAGAATAAAGACAATACAAACGACCCTCCCTTACCAAAACAGAAGAATACCTACTGGGGCACCATCCTTTATCATCCATTTCACCAACTTGAGATGTCCACCATCCACTGCCCAGTGGAGTGCTGTGGAACCACCCTTGTCTTGATGGTCATAGACAGCACCATTGGCTCTCAGCTGCTCCACCACATCAAGATGGCCAGCAAAAGCTGCAAGCATGAGGGCATCCTTGCCACTACTGTTCTGGATGTTGATGTCGGCACCATATGATATAAGAACCTCAATAATACTGTGAAAGCATACAGTGACAACAAAAAGGAAAGATATGACGTAAGTATTTAAGGGTGTCCCAATTTCAGTTTTTAGAAGTCTGGGTACATGCACCTCTGATCAATGCAATCAACACAGATAACCAACCACCTTACAACTTTACCTGGGTTTTAATCAATCTTCAAAATTCATCTGACTTTTAACATAGATACTAATCAAAGGCATTTTAAAGGAAAACTGCACCACAGCTTCATTTCATTTATTTTCCACATATGGGTACAGGACTATTTCCATTAAGGGGTTGACCACTTTGCCAAAAATTCTGAGGATTTTGTAAACATAAATTTGCCCCAAAAAGATTATTCAGTATGCTAAAAGGGGAGACTGCACCTTACCACTAGCCTCCCTGTCCCTCTGGCCTTAAAAAATAGCCTACACCAATGCCTTCTATCAAGGCCTGGTAGCAAAGAATTAATCCTTCATTCTTTAAAGTTCAAAGAGAGCATACTACTAAAGAGAGGTTACATTTTAAGTACTTACTTTGTAAATCCTTTCTGAGCGCAAACCATAACTGGAGTGCAACCAAATTTGTCGGGTATGTCTACCAAATTGTCACCAGTCTCCAGGACTTTCTTCATCTTATCTATGTCTTGCGTCAGGTTGATAATTCGATGCAGCTGCTCACCACTAGGTGGTTCCTCTATCAAAAACAAAATGTGTCAATTACAATTTATACCGCATTTTGAAAATATTTCTCTGATTCAGGATGATTTTAAATCTATCTTCACCAAAGCAATGCTTTATAACTATGGGGACAAGATAATCCATTCCTTTGGACTTTTAATTGTACTTGTTTGAAACAGGCGTTCTCAGCCTTGTTCGGCCCATTCCTCCCCCGTGTATGATGTCTATTAAGAATCCCCCACATCTGAGGATATTGCTTACCACATACTGGGCCCTCACTGAGGCCCTATCCTATAGTTACAACTCAGATATATGTGCAGACAGTACAACAGGCACTTTTTTGCATCAAACGATGGAGGTGGGATGTTTGCATGGTGTGAGCATACTCTGGGGGAGTGCGAAAGGGGGAAGTGGGCTCACAAGCATGAATCTTTGCACATCCTTTGGATCCCTTCCAATTGCCATACATCCATTGATTCCCTTCCAAATTCCTCCTTTCTGAATTTTCATACCATAGGTGCTCAATTCAAATCCTTGCAGGCTCCTGATTCCCCCCCCCCTTTTTGTGTGTGGTGGATGATTGGCTCAGCAGTAATATTTCAAGCAACTGCTGTGATGGGTTGACACTAATTCAATTCTGGTCTCAGTCTATGCTCATCTCCTTTCTTTGATCCCCACACAGTTGCTGCATAATGGTTCAAATGAGGGCCCTCCATCCTCCCTATCTTTGCCTAAAAGAGGAAAGACTGTCATTACACTTTCTTCTGTGGGATAAGGATGCTAAAGGGCAAATGAAAACAATTTGAATTAACAAACCCTACTAGTGAAACCCTAGTTATGTATGGCTTCTTTCAGTCACATGCCAATGTTTTGTTACTGAATTGCTTAACTCATAAAAATATCTCCTCTGCATACCTTTAATATGCAAAATATATCTTCTAAAACATGAAAGGTACTGTTCAGGGAAATAAGAGATTTGTCAGATTTAGCTGATGTTATAAGCTAAAATTTGGGTGATGGCTTAACTACTCCCCTTTAAACAGTAGCTCCAAGAGAACGATTTGAGAGTGATGAAGGCACGACAGCCCTCTTACCCTCTAAATCTTATTGAAAAGAGAAGGGGATCTTGATGATGTTCAGTTCAGACAGGGGTTTTTTATCTTTTCCCATTGGCATACCCCTGGAGAATACATGACCCATGATGTGAACCCTGAGGTAGCAAAAAATGGTGTATATTCTTTTTGAAAATACAATACAGTACTACCACAACTTCTATTGCAATTTTGTATGCATGTTTGTCAGCAGCTGAGAATTATACTGTTCCACCATTACACTGTAGTGCACATAGGATGCAGAACATTCTATAACAGTGAAATAAATGTTACCTATTATTAGCTTACGATAGTATCGTAAGCTTATGTTGCCGTATGTTACTTTTGGAGCTCTACGACGTCATCAAACAATAAAATACAAAAGATGTCGCGGATTTTCTCTTCACACCATGTCGAAGAATGTTACTACGACAAAAGAAAAAATAGCCGCACCAAATTGTGTCCCCATTGACAGTGCCCATTGTGGAACTTGCAATGCCCTTTTGCAAGAAAGAATTGATCATTTAAAGGAAGGTAGGAAGAAATTGTTAAAATCATTCAAAATTTTGCTGAAAACACAACTTAGGAGCCATAAAAAGGACATTTAATGTATTATTCCGCTAACGATTTGCAGTTGTGTACTGGTTTCACTAGGGCACTACGTGAACCTGTTAGTAAGTCTGCAGCAGGTATATTATTCTCAGCACGTGTGAAGTTGGTCCCATGACTTGTACGTAGCTTCTGTTCGACGCGAACGGCGACCACCAGGGACAAAAAATTTAGAGTCCAAATCTATTAAAATTGAAGCCATCTCTGCAACATTCTGAAACATTTATAATTGGAATGTTCAATTACGTCTAAAAGAGCAATATAATGATAAAAATATTAGCACCTGACCTTTATTGAGTATGTTATGGGATGTTTTGGTTTCGAATTTTGAGATCCTAGCGAGAATGTTTACATTCTGAAGGCACTGCAGATATTGCAGTGCTTCCACACTCTAAATTCATTTTTCCTGAAATGGAATCTAACATTTCCTAGCATATTCTTTGTTCAGTGATATCCCAGTTTTGGAGGTCTTAATTTGAAGGGGTCCTAACAGAGTCCGCTCCGCGAGGAAACTATTCTTTGTTACCGAACTGTGTCATAATATCTGAATACATGAATGGTAACTTTACTCCTTTGTATTCTCGTGCTTTTTTCATAATACAAATGCCTCCACAAATTACAGGCTGTTCCTACAAGCAGGGAGATGGATTACCAGCTCCTTGCCGCTAGGAACTTGTTGAACTTTGCGGCGTGCGTCCTGGTAGAGTGAGTTCTCATACTGTCATATAGTGACTATCGTAAGCCTGGAAGCCAATGGCTTTTGATTGGTTTTACTGATCAAGTGCAGTCCAATACTTATCCAACAAAATGATGCATATTCAGCAAGGATGTTTTCATACCCCCTTAAGTCCCAAATACCTCTAGAGATAACCTTCTTCAGACTGGAAACCCCTGATGTAAGATCTACTTACACAGTCCATGATGAGTTTGAAATGAGCTCCCTGATCTGGAGCGTAACTAGCGAAGTGCACTTACTTGTTGTAGATACTGTTATAGACGGACTAAACTCGCTACTCCCAGAGTCATTCATTGCACGTAATCTGTAGGTGTATGTAGACATGGGTTCAAGTCCCGATACTGTGTGTGACAAAGAATACCCTCTGGAAAGCAAAAAGGGAGAGGGAGCAATAAAACAATACATTACATGTAAATTATCTGAAGATCCATCAGAACAGAATTTGAAATATGGGCCACAATGAAACTTTGTGCATGCAAGCTTAGACTGGGAAAACATTTCACAGGTGACAGAAGTAAAGGAGTTGCCCTGAATTAATCCACTTCGTAAACAATCACAAGACACAATTTTGCCCTCATAATGAAGTGTAATTTCCCAGATATCAGCTTGGGAGAGGGCCCTCAGCTTGGGCCCCCACCCCAAATGCCCATGACTGCGACACTCCTAACCTAAGTTGAAAGGTCCAGGCCCACATTGCTGGTCAAGTGATACCAACAATCTGCCACTTCCCATCTTGCTTGGTGTTCAGCTCAGTTTGGAACAGGATTCATAATAATCAGGAGTTTCCCCTGGGTTTTAGGGAGTGTGAGGTGGTATGAGTCCATGGGGGTATAAATATGGTGCCAATTTGGCACCATCAGTGAGTAAGAGCTATCAATACTTCCATAGCTAGTACAGTACAGGTGGCAAGTATAGCAAATTTCTGTGAGGTGGTGGCCAAAAACTGTGAGGTGGCCGATTCACAAAATGAATGCCAGGGGAAGCCCTGATACTTGTGAGCACCTGGCTGGCAGCCTGACATATGGTCTCAGACAAATTTTTGGAATGTCAACAGTCCTAATGATTCATCTCAAGTTCCTTGATCACTCAAAATGTGGGTAAATGAGCATTATTAATTCAGTTGTTTAAAATGTTGTTGTTCTGTCAAACCAAAAATTCCTAGTAAAGGAGTCCAAACATACAGTACAAACTCCCCCAGTATACTGTACAAGTACATTAAGTTTTATGGGTAACGTGACAGCATTTTTAAAACTGCTTTGTGCACACATATTAGCATCCTGGTCTACTTTCAGTTGGAGGGATACAGCAGTGTTGCCAAAATTTTAATGCAAAAATACCACAATTTTGTCCTACTTGAAGGACAGTACACATTTTCCCCTGAAAACAGAAAATGTTCTACCCAAAGGAGTGACGAAAGGAGAGCAAGGGGGTCCACAACTATGCATGGACTACACAAAATTTCTAACAAGCATACTTTGTGTGCCTGTGCTGTACAGTGCAGTATGCCATTAATGAAGGTATCATAGAAAGGATTCCATCAAAAATTATGTTGACACATAACTTAGAAGGTCAGCCATTAAAACTTAATAATTTCAAGAGTACATACTGCCATTAAATGCCAATGCAAAAATGGGACACAATAAATATAAAGAGACAATAAAATGCTTCAGACTTGTTGGTATTAATACAAAAACAAATGTCCAAACTAACGTATAGACATTTCCCCATCCTTGGACTTTGTCTTGCTCTTGGAGGCAATACCTCGGTCGTCCATCTCCTTTGTTGGAGTCCCCTTCTTCCTCTGCCTTCTCCCAGTACAATTCAATGCTGTAATGTGTTACTTTCCCCACAACTGGAGGATGAGGTCTTGTGGGCACTTGAAATTAGGAAGAAAATATAAAAGAAATCAGATGTTTTATTTACAGAAATCAATCATTTAACAAACTTTTTGAGAACTACCGGAAGAATTATGTGAGGAGGATGTAATGAAAGCCATAACTGTACAATGCAAAGTGCAATACACAAAACTGTACAGTAATTTGCTTCCTTGTTTCACTCTATTGTAGAGAAAAGTGGACAATGCAATGTTGAAGTACCAAAGTTGCCAACATTGGTGGTTTCAGTCAACTGAAGAATCAATGCCAAAACTTAAGTAATGGCAAATATGTATTGTTCATTTACAGAAGAGCATATGTATGTTATGTGGCAGCTGTTGTTAGTATTTACAGGAACAATTCTGTCACATTATTTACATAAATATGCATTGTATTACCAAACTGATGTGAATGCAAAAAGTTTGGATGAATTTTAAATTTTATATCACAATACATAATGATAGTGATTGAACTTACTTTCACATGTATAGTGCCTGAAGAATATTGTAATCTACATTATAATAGCAGCATACTGAATATACAAAATTGGGTAGTTTCCTTTTTTTAGGACAATGCAATGTTGAAGAACCATTTGCAAACACTGATGCTCTTGGCTCAATGAGGAAATGAAATTGTGTAATTGCAAAAATGTCCATGATGTGATAAATTAACAAAAATGCAGATAAGAAATGAGAGTATTGTAAGTTCAGGAAGAATACTGTCACAAATCACAATGTTTGGATGTAGCATTTGGTAGTTTCCATTTCTATAGGTTTCCACTTCTGCAATACATTCAATGTCGTTTTACTTTTGTGGCATATATATATATATTCATCACGAAAGCCGACCTCAGACTGCAGTGAATTCACTTTAAAAGAAGGGTTTATAAAGCAAAAATTTACTTTTCATATGTGAAAGAGGAACTAAATCTATGCATTTTGGTAAAACTTTCATTCAGATCGGACAGGTATTACTCGAGATATCAGAAAAAGAAGTTACTAAATTTGTAATGCAAAGTGAGCTTGAGGCAAAGGGGAGTTAAATCACTAGGCAGCTCCCTGATATCACTTCCTCACATTGATAAGGAATGCTTTGTTTCTTTTGTTTTTTCAGACTGTTGCATTGACCTTGAAATTAATAGGGGTAGGACCTCCCCATTGGGAATGTGAAGTTTGTAATTTTCTCATGCCTCTCATGCAATCATATTCCAATAACTTTTGATTGTTGAGAAAATTGGTGATAAAGTTTAAAGAAAAACAAAAGACTGCTCATTAATGTGAAGCTGTGACATCATATGTGCTTGCTTTAAGTTCACTTTGTGTTAAAAATGTGACAACTTTATCTGCTGATATCGTGAGAACCACACATCGGATTTCAATGGAAATTTCACCAGACTGCTTAGAATAAGTACCCCTCTAATATATTATCAAAACTTGATTTGAGCTTAGACCCTGCTTTTAAGTCTATTCAGCTTGCATGTCTACTCAAATCAGTTTGGGGTAGGCAGTGTTTATGCTAGGGCTCAGAAACTGGGGGCAATTTACCCCCTCCAAAATTTTTTGAGGGGGAATTTCCAGAAGTACTCTAATAAATCAGTGAAATGAGTGAATCAGTTATGGTCATGGGCGTCACCAAGGGGAGGTCGGGGTGTGCAAACGACCCCCCTTTGAGCTTTTTTTTTACAGAAAAGATTAAAGGATGTACCAAAAATGGAAATAGGTTTCTTCTGCCATTGCAAAGTATAAATTTCTTTTAATGTGTTGAGTGTTTAATTTCGCTGCAATTGCAATTACAGATCGAGTCCCCCAAATTACTATTTTCCGTTACCTGTTTTAATGGAAAAAATTATATGTACAGTATCTTCTAGGTCTTGAAGGAGAAAGGTTGAAAGAAAAAAAAACAAGTAAATTGGTAAAAATCACATTTTGCACAAACTTACTGTTCTGTTCTGTAGAGCCTGATAACTTAAGCAATTATGAGACTCTATTTATTGCAGATTTGAACAATTTTCTTAAATTTCTTTGCATTGCTGAGTCGGATTGCTTAAAACTTTGCTGTGATTTGTTATTTGAGGTTAGCTATTTTTACCTTAATCTTGAATATTTCATTATATTCCACGAGCTTCCATGGGTTTTGTCCAGGGAATCCTTGGCTCTGGATCCTACCAGTTGGTTTCCTTGACCGAGCCCATGGTTCCCATGACAGGCCTCTAACTTTAAAAGAAAAACGTTCTGGTGCCATTGTCATTTTAAGCACTTTCTCTTTGATCTCCATCCATGGGTTCACGTTTTGCTTTTATATGAAATCATATTTTGGGCATTATGACTAGCAATATTGACGATAATTTCACCGCATTATGGGCATTTGAAATGTTATGTCTAACTCCTCAGAGCTTCCGGGGCTTCGCCCCCGGACCCCACCAGGAGCCCTAAAGCGGGCCCCTGGACCCAATGCCGTAGTGCTCGCACTACGCGCAAACATTGCCGCTAACGCTGCAATAACTTCCTCCTTCACACAAAATACGACCCCCCTTTAAAAATGTCTGGTGACGCCCATGATGGTATTGTATGACTCATTGATTTCCGATTGTTCTTCTGTGTCACAGTCTCAAACACAAGTTCAAGAGTTCCAAATTAACATGAAGTAGGCTATGTAGGAGGCTATGTAGGAAAATAAAAAAGTATAGGCCGCACGGTCTGAATTTCCCGCAGAGCGCAGACAATTATTTCTGTTGCAGGACTTGGAAAGTCAAAGCAGGGAATCGTGCAATCGCAAACCTTAGCCAGGGTTCCTGCACTTTCTGGGGAATCAATTTTCATGACTTTTCCCTGACTTTCCCAGGACCAAGAAAAGAATTTCCATGACCTTTTTCGGCAATTTTCGGCAGGCAGGCAGTATTAAATTTGAGGTGAAGAGAATAAATTTTGATATTATGAGTGAGACAACATTGCGATATAACGAGTAAGAATGGAATTATGTCATTTTGTGAAAATTACCATGACTTTTCCAGGACTTCAGACAATTTCCCTGAATTTCAAAACTTTTCCAGGCCTTGAATGATTTTCCAAATTTTCATGACTTTTCCAGGGTTTCCATGACCACAGGAACCCTGCTTTAAACACTGGGGGTAGGACTGCAGGAAGTAGGCAATTGCCTCCTTTTTCCACAGGAGAGTCACTCTGGTCTCGTGGACAACGACCATTACAAAGGTAAGGATTAAGATTTAATTTTTCAGGGTAAGGAAGCCACTCCACTTGGCTCATTAAGAACCCTTCAATACCAGATTCGACTGAATCAGCAAGATTCACCTTCTCCTTTCAACAAGTGCTCAGATTGTAACAAGGCAAAGATGTACTAAGCTCTCCTAATCCTGTCCTCAGGACTGCCATTTGATGCCTCTCTGCAACAGAAGTGAGTGCATCCCTAGCTTAAACACTCTCTGAAAGGCGGGGTGAAAGTTCCACATCAATACTCAAAGCAGCTGAGTTGTATCTGGCAAATAACCTACAAGTATACTATAAAGCCTAAGACCTTCCAGAATCTAGATATTTACCGTCACTGGTACTGCCATTCACCAACCACCACCAAAAAGCAGTTCGAACCACCCACATACTGTATTAGGGGCACCTGGCATAGTCTTCAAATGTGGTTGTTTGCTCTGTTTTTATGTATGAATGTGTAAGAATTATCATACATTTAGCAAACTTTGTTTTTGTTCATGTTTTTGCACAGTAGATGGAAGAATTGATCAAATGGACTCCTAGATTAGGTTAGGTTAGATGAGGTTTAATGTCCCAGTTTCCAACCAATTGGTTCAAGTCGAGACGACCACGGCCTTTTTTCCAGTTGTGGCTCACTGGCTTGTTTTCCCTACTGCATTGTTTATGCTAAGCACCAAGCCCAAAGGCAGTAGGTTCCATTTTTAAAGTCTTTGGTATGACCCGGCCAGGATTTGAACTCCTAGAAGACTGAGAGCAGACTAAGTTCTAAAGAAGAAAAGTATAAAATAGTTTAATGCTTTACATTTTTACAATCACAAATTTCTTCACAAACCATGGCTTTTATTTCTTTAAATGTTCTTTTCCATGTTGATACTTGCTTCATTCACCAGATGATAAAGTATGTACTATACAGACTTCAGTGAAATGACAAAACAAATATGCCTATGCCTGGATCATCTAAAATATGTGAGGGGTCACGGGACATGATGGCTTATCATGACCTGCATTCGACAAGTGCAATGTATAGTGACATCTTCTGATTTCTTTATCAGAGAATATTCTGTTTCTCATTTTGATATCATTTCGATTCTTTCATTTCGGAAGATAAGTGAGCCTGCCTTTCTGGTTTCAAGAAAGTTATTTCACTTGGTTCCTCCCCTAACACTAGTGCTGTTGCACTGGCTATGCTACATAACCTAATCTTCTGCTGGTCAGTCCACCTAAACATAAAATCTATGAAGTCATCTAAAAGTGGCATAATAAGAATTGCATATAGTATATTGGGACTTCTGTTCCAAGGTTAATGCCAGGGTAGGAATTAAGAAATGCCCCTTGAGGGCTATTTTCCATCTGAAAGGGTAAAAAAATGCAGTCGTGAATGTGTTCACAGGGGCTATTTTGTCATTCACGAGGGCTCTTTTCTAATATCTGTAAAAGAAAGTAACCAAGAACGAGACAATGAATATGGTTCGTCGTTTTTGCAACACTTAAACTGTACAAAATATTTACGATGTGTGAGCTAGAATTGGTCAGCTAGAGTAATTGCTTATCAATGTTTGAACTAATTAGCAATTGCCTCATCTTGATTAGCAACTATTAAAATCAACTTTTGTACTTCAAATGAGCTGTATTATTCTCTTGTGTCAATATGTCACATTTAAATGGTTAACGATGAACAATCGGCCGTTAAAACAGCGCCCAATTCAACCAAACATTTAAACAGATTTGCCTCGGAAGTTAAGCATTTTTGTCCGCATGTTTTGCTTTGATATCTTTTCATTAAAAAAGATGTCTTTAAGCCAATTGAATGACGAAGTACGGCTTCGAAAGTAAAATGTTAGTGTCTCTTGTGATTGTGAATTGGTTCTCCCCTACTCACAGTCCTACTAATTCCCCAAAACAAAATGCAGTTAAGTTGGTTTGCACTGTTACTTTCTCAGTTCAGACAGTAATTGTACATAGCCTGAGTCTCACACAGAATTAGAACGAGTGAAACAGACATACCTAAGAAGCCTGCAATATTTGAATGCAGTCATTTGACTATTTCACGCAATCCTACCGTGTATTACCCATACATAGAGTGTGTAGGCTCATGACCTTTGAACTTCACCAAAAACAATAGGGTTTTTCCTCTCAACATGACAAATCTATATAGGCCATTGCTGTCTTGATGTACCAGTGTAAAATTTGGGTTCCTTAAGAAGTTAAAAAGGCCGCCCCCACTAGGAATATGAAGATTCCAAGTGGGTAAAAGGAATAATCAAGGAAACTGCCGATAAAGAAAACTAACAATATATTCGTCCAAATCTTCCCTTCAAATTATTCTTGGAAACAAAATTAAGTTATTTTAATAAATGATGGTTAACGAGAATGAATTGAATATTTAATGAAATAATTTAACGAGAACAAAGAATTATTCATTGAATGACATGGAAATATGCGAAATACACTAAGAGTAAGATAAGAAATTTGAATAATTTAAGTAGCTTAAGATGAACACTTAAGAATACTTGTCTAAGATCTTAGACGGAAATTTTACAAACTTAGACTCCGACTCAGATGACCAATGACCTTAACTACTCGGAAAAGCTGGATTTGTAAGTAATAAAACTAAAACTTTTGACTTATCTCCCTTATCTTCTCTTCTTTCTTCTCACTCTTCTGCTCCAATATTCAACTCACACACAATTACAAAATCACTCTCACTACAATCAATCACGACCGAGGATCCTCCGCACACCGATACAACCACTCTGCTCCAATGCCAAAGTCCAAGTCCTCAAAAATAACTTTTTTTGAAGACAAACTGTACTTACGCAAAACTCAAATCATAATAAATAGTACGCATAGAGTGAACAGGGAATCCCCAGGAAAGTCCTGTGACGTAACAATTTACAGCAGTAACAATTAATAACAACGCAGTAGTTACTACAAGCGGTGCGCGCATTCAATAAACAATAGCAAGACGTCAGTTCGCAGCCGTTTCGTGCAGCAAGACTTATTTTCCGCGCGAGGTAACCCAGACGCGCAAACAGACACAACCAACCGCCAAAGGAGCTACCTTTATTAGGAATGGTAAGAAGAATGTGACAGCAATCCAGGCAATAAAAGTAAGCCATAACATTAGGCTTATTAGATACTATTAGTAATACTAGTTCCAACACATCCTAGCCTAAGCTTTATCCATACTATGTAGAGTGCACAAATACGCTAATCCTACAATATAAGAATTACATGCTATGCTCAGACCTGGCTACTCACACTCCTCCCACCTGAATTCCAGACTTCTCCTGAAGTCGCAAAAATTTATACATATACATACGTCTTTATTAGTAATATTAAAAGTAATAAATCGATAAATAAGAGAATATAAGAAAAATGTTTTTCAAATAAATAAATCCCATGTGTTCAACTTGTAGTTTCTAGCCAGCACAATGGTCTTTAAGCTACTCAATATCCATATCTTTCTGGAGCTCTGCCAAAATTTGTTCTACTTGACCTTCTCAGAGGTACGAGCTCATAATCCTTTTCTTGATCTCGAAGTCATAGCTGGCAAGCCTGGCAACCCATCTTTGTTCTGTTGCACCTAGTTGAGCTGATGAATGATGGACCAACGGATTGTGATCTGTATACACTACAAATTTGGCACCGGTCAAGTAAGTTTTAAACTTCACGGTAATTGCCCATATTGATGCTATAGAGCTCAATTTTAAATGACGAGTAGTTACAGTCATTTTTCTCTGCGGGCTGCAAAGTTCTGCTGGCATAAGCAACCACTCTCTCTTTACCATCCTGTTCTTAAGAGAGTACGGTACCGCTCCTAATCCTTGACTGCTTGCATCAGTGTATACAACAAATGGCTTGGTGTAGTCTGGGTAAGTAATCTGCAATATCCAGCTATTCCCATACTAGATATGCTATACTGTCTCTCTCTCTCTCTAAATATAGACAATAGACGCTGGTTCCATGAAGTCATTTAGGTGAGTTCCTCACATAAAACCATTGTCCATAAAGTTGTGAACACGTAGTTCCTGCAATTATATTAAGCTGATAGGTAACCGAGTCTCATTCTCATAACCAATATCTCCAAGACTTAAGTCAAAAGTTTTGCTTCCGTTAACATATGTGATCATATATTTTCTTGTCTAGGCCAGTGAGGCCCAAATCAGCTCCTTCATATCCATCCAATCTCAAGTAAGATTCATATTCATTTAATTAACAACAGTCTTTCTTGCAAAGGAACACTCTTCTTTATATAAGATACTGGAAGAGCTGGCCTGTTCAGATTCCTTCATATAAACTCCCCTTATTTTAAACTGACTCTACAACCTCTGCAACGAAACGGATCCTCACAGAAATCGTTGACATGGCATCATCTCTCAGAGGTATTGTTCTGTCTTTCCTTCCAGGTTACATAGACCTACAGTATTTTATGATTTAAATGGATTGCATAAGGTTGAACTAAGAAATTTCCCCATGACTACTCCCCAACAACCCAAACATCTTTCCAGATCCATACCCCCTTCCATCACTCACAAACCCAGCCCATCCTTAGGCCTAATTCCCACCCCCCAAACGTCTCCTAAATAAGAGTCACATAACTAAGTGATCCACTCAACCACGCAACCTAGAAGTCACACAAGTCTACCCCATCATTTTCTGGTGGATTTACTTGCGTAGTGTCAGGCATCCTGACTGGACAATGTCTAAGCTAGGCCTAGAGCTAAGATTATAGGCCTAATGTGCAAAACTTCAGTCTACTAATAGGGAAGACTTGAGCGAATTGTAAGTACTCAGTAGGATAAACTCGTAAAAATAATGCTGTAAAGTTATCGTTTTGTTTTTATAATTGCCAAGTTAACCTTCTTACCCCACTCGCACTACCAGTGTAAAATTTGGGTTCCTTAAGAAGTTAAAAAGGCCGCCCCCACTAGGAATATGAAGATTCCAAGTGGGTAAAAGGAATAATCAAGGAAACTGCCGATAAAGAAAACTAACAATTTATTCGTCCAAATCTTCCCTTCAAATTATTCTTGGAAACAAAATTAAGTTATTTTAATAAATGATGGTTAACGAGAATGAATTGAATATTTAATGAAATAATTTAACGAGAACAACGAATTATTCATTGAATGACATGGAAATATGCGAAATACACTAAGAGTAAGATAAGAAATTTGAATAATTTAAGTAGCTTAAGATGAACACTTAAGAATAATTGTCTAAGATCTTAGACAGAAATTTTACAAACTTAGACTCCGACTCAGATGACCAATGACCTTAACTACTCGGAAAAGCTGGATTTGTAAGTAATAAAACTAAAACTTTTGACTTATCTCCCTTATCTTCTCTTCTTTCTTCTCACTCTTCTGCTCCAATATTCAACTCACACACAATTACAAAATCACTCTCACTACAATCAATCACGACCGAGGATCCTCCGCACACCGATACAACCACTCTGCTCCAATGCCAAAGTCCAAGTCCTCAAAAATAACTTTTTTTGAAGACAAACTGTACTTACGCAAAACTCAAATCATAATAAATAGTACGCATAGAGTGAACAGGGAATCCCCAGGAAAGTCCTGTGATGTAACAATTTACAGCAGTAACGTTAGTCCCAATTAATAACAACGCAGTAGTTACTACAAGCGGTGCGCGCATTCAATAAACAATAGCAAGACGTCAGTTCGCAGCCGTTTCGCACAGCAAGACTTATTTTCCGCGCGAGGTAACCCAGACGCGCAAACAGACACAACCAACCGCCAAAGGAGCTACCTTTATTAGGAATGGTAAGAAGAATGTGACAGCAATCCAGGCAATAAAAGTAAGCCATAACATTAGGCTTATTAGATACTATTAGTAATACTAGTTCCAACACATCCTAGCCTAAGCTTTATCCATACTATGTAGAGTGCACAAATACGCTAATCCTACAATATAAGAATTACATGCTATGCTCAGACCTGGCTACTCACACGGTCGGCCGCGCGTTTTTCAAATGGGCAACTTGTTTCTCCTGGAGCGATATGAAGATCTTTCTCCAGGATTGAACTCCAGGTCATGTGGCTGAGAGACTCAATGAAATAGACACAAAATAATCCAAGTGATATAATGTTTAAATTGTGCTTTAATTAAATCTTATTTGTTTAATACTACCTAATCTGGCCAGTTAATTATAACATAACACTTACTTTCTGCAGTTGCAACCGCACCAACCCTCGCTAAACCTTCCACCCTCTCTCGATCTCCCTCAATTAATCAATGAATCTTTCTTTGAAAATAATAGCATTACACCGCGCAGAAAACAGTGCAATTCTACGCGCTCCTTGTTTGAACTAAGACATAAGGGGATTCCCGGAACGATTGTGACGTCAAAACTACAAGCGTCTCGGCAAGGCGCGCATGCACTGTACATACAACAGTACAGCGGCCGTCTGGACGCGCAGCACACTATAATAGATCGTTTCGTTAGGAACTGTAAATTTACTAGAGTACCGCGCGCTCATAATCATACCTATCTGTCTGCGTCATAATAATACATGTTAACGTTATTGCATCGTTAAAGAAATAACGGTACGAATTACTAGTTAGTAAGTACGTACAACTGAACAATAAAGTTAAGTATATTCCATCTTCCAACTGCATCAAACTGCAAGTACCAATGTTACTTACATTAGGTTAGCCTAGGCCTACGTGATTTGCTGCACGAGTATACACACAAGTCCAACGTTAGGCCTAGTAACACATTGTCACCCTAGGCTAAGCCAATGCTACAAAACTTAAATTAACAGTGTCTGACTGGATGATAATGTATAAACAGTCCTGCCCTGTTACATTGACATATCGCCATTTCAAGGTTTTCAGTCTTTGACCTCTGGAGACCTCAAATGACCTTTGACCTCCACCAAAAACAATGGGATTCCTTCTCTCAACATGACAAATCTATATACCAAATATGAAAAGTGTCGGTCATTCCTATCTTGAGATATAGCGATTACGAGCTTTTCGGCTTTTTACCTCCAGTGACCTCAAATGACCTTTGAACTTCACCAAAAGCAATAGCGTTCTTTCTCTCAACATGAAAAATCTATATACCAAATATGAAAAGTGTCGGTCACCCCATCTTGAGATATCGTGATTACAAGGTTTTCGGTTTTTGACCTCGGTGACCTCGGATGACGTTTGACCTCCTCCAAAAACAATAGGGTTCTTCCTCTCAACATGACAAATCTATATACCAAATATGAAAAGTGTCCGTCATTCTTATCTTCAGATATCGCAATTACAAGCAGCATCACAAACACACATACACGCACACATACATACACTCCATGCCTTACGGGGTACTAGCAAAGGACCTGTGGGGAATGCATGGGAAATCCCCAGCAGCGAAGCTGCTGGCGAAGGAACTGAGCAGACGGACATGCTTCAGGGCGGGCTGCGCTCCAAGGCGGACATGTGCAGCCGCACGTGACTTCTCTTCGCAGTGACCGAATTTTCGGGCAGCTATGCCAGTTTCAAGCCGTGCGTGAGCTAGGAAAGACGTGTGAGAGCGGAGCTCTTGCCGGTGCCCCAGTACCCGCTAAGGCCACGTTGGTGAGTGCACACACACACGACATCACCATCGCATAGATTCCTTGCCTGCCTATGGCAAGGAATCAAAAATCCATCATCCATGGGCATAGGTCAAACATTCAGATTTTCCTGGTTTCTCCACCAAATACTGCAGACACTATATGCCATATACAGAATACCCAAAAGTTAAGATTCACCATACACTTTCCTTCTTGAGATGTCACATTAACAAAATCTTCAACACTTTGACCTTGACTTCTAGTGATCCCAAATGACCTTTGACCTACACCAAAAACAGCAGGGATCATACACTCAAAATGGAGAGGAATCTATACATCCATTTGGCAAATATGAGATCCCTTGAGCTTACCCATTTGAGATTAAATGTTTACAAGCAATATTTAAGGTTTTTACATTTTTACCTCTGTGGACCTCTCACTTACACCAAAAACAATAGGGGTCATCTTCTCAACATGGAGTATCTACATTCGAAGTATGAGGTTCCTCAAACTTCCTCACCTTGAGATTCCATGTTTACAAGCAGTTTACCAGTTTTTTTCACTTTCTGACCTCTAGTGACCACAAGAAACCTTTGACCTTCACCAAAATCAGCAGGGATCATCTACTTAATATGTGGTATCAATATGCTTACTATGAAATTTATTGCATTTCCCTTCTTGGTGTCGTGTTTAAAGCTTTTCATGGCTTTTACAGTTTGACCTCTAGTGACCCTGAATGACCTTTGACCTCTACTTATTGCAATAGGGATAATCTATTCAGTATGGGATATCCACATGTCAAGTATGAGATCCCTTAAAGGCAGTAGGAAGTCACCCCAAAATTTGCTTTGAAAAATCAGCAAATTCTTGCAAATCTCCTCTTATTGCATTACACGCACCTCTGAAGACATTTTGAACATAACTATTACAAACAATTGGTAAAGCAATGAGAAATTCTCTTTGAATTTCACAATTCACTAACAAAAACATTGTCCCATGATCAAAACAGGCCATTCATGAACTAGAGTGACAGGGCATAAAAACTGATTGGGGTGACTGCCTATTGCCTTTAGGCTTACACATCTTGAAATTACATGTTCACAAGCAATTTTTCAAGGTTTTTACCATTTGGCCTCTGGTGACCCTAGATGACCTTTGACCTACACCAAAAACAATGGGAATCATCTTCTTAACATTGACCTACTATGTTAAGGAATCAAAAACTGACAACCCCCCCCCCAAAGAAACATGCCAAAATTCAAAATGAAAACCTTTCGGGCCTATACTGTAATCAGTTTTTTTAATAGGCTGGAATCAATCTTATGTAGTCTCCTCATATTGGTAAATGCAAACCTTTGCTCTTCCACTTAATTTGAAAACTTGCTTTGCCCCAGACACAGTTTACCAAAAAAAATTTCTTCTCACAGAAGTTACTTTGAAATATAACACTTTAACAGGTGGTTTCCATTTAGGACAGAATGACATTGAAACAACATTTGGATTTTTTTCTTCCCAAGTACCACTGGTCAGTATACCATAGCTTCCAAGTAACATCCCAAGATTTCACAATAAAGCTCAGAACTGAAAGTTTTTATCTCTGCAGTAGAAAGTGGTCATCCTTGCAAGTTGGCTATTAGCCTTCAAACCCCAGGTAATACTGTAATATTCCTACTTAAGATCTCACAAAGTGAAGAAGGCAAAGCATTTCTATAGCACTGGAAATAATCATAATTACACCACAGGTATTATTTCATTCACCTCTAGCACCAGTCACCAGCATTTCATTTTTTACACAATGTGATTTTGATAGTGGAACATAGAGAAATCAAATGCAGTATTTATTTGTAATAGGTTTTAAAACAAACAGTTACCTTAAAGACAAGTTTGTAGGCTATTTCACTGTTCTTATATTACTCCAGCCTCAAATTCTATATGTGTACTAAGGAATGTACTCATACTCGTTCTCAAACACATATTTTGGTACTCATACTCGTACTCATTGCTTTAAACTCATAATCATACTCATAGCATTGTACTCATAATCATACTCATACTCAGAGTTTGAAAATCAGGTAATCATACCCCATGGCCATCATGGAGCTTGTTTTCGATGCACCTTCATACTTGATGTAATTCTGCTTCATAAGTCTGTCACTTAGATGATGGAGGCTGGGTTTCTTTTGCCATGATGTCATCTGGTGCTGGCTCTAACTTACTGAAGTCTCCCAATGTACAATAGGGTACTTTCCAAGTTTCCACCGATTTTAGTTTGGCAACATTGTTAAATGTAACATTTACATCAAGTTCTATGATGGAGTTAATGTGACAACACTAACCTCTGTGACATGACTCTATCAGTCACAGCCGTGATATTGTCACGTAGTGCACCCCACATAAGCCTGCAGTACTTCCCATATAGTATCATACATACTGTAGCCTACACAAAACTGAAACGTTTTCTCAACAGATCTGCTACTGTCCCAGTTCTGTTTGATCCATTTCTCACAGTACCGTACACATGAGTTATTAATATTAGGAAATATGGGGAGAATTGCCTTAAACTACTGGTTCCAACTTCTTTTAGATATAGGGGCTCAAACCATTTTCTACTGGCCATTGCCTAGGCTACATAGGAACCATAAATACCAAGGCCAGGGGGCTGGTGGCCTAGGCCTACTTCGTCTTCATGACACCGGGCTGGCCAGTGCCACTGAATAACACTCACCTATGGTAGGCCTAACTAGATTAAGCTTTAAGTTTGACTAACCTGAAGCTCAAGTAATAGTTTAGCTATGGAACTGAGTTGCTTTCAGCTTGGCCCATGCAGTAAGTAGCCTAGCCTTCTGAGGCCTAAGTTAGCCTACAGGCTAGGCCTAGACTAGTCCGCAGTCTGCTGACCTAGTATTTGGGTAGCTTTGGGGCTTCCCATACTAGGTCAGCAATATACCCATTGTCAAAATTGGGCTACCGCACCTTCAAAATTTTTAAATAGTCTCGAACTTTGTCAAATTCACGTATACTCCTACACAGTTGACCTCTACGGGTCCTTTATATGTTTAAGACCCTTCATTCTAAGATTATTTGCACTTAGTGTCCAAAAAGAGACCAAAAATTTTGATTTACACAAACGATCCTGTTTTGTTTTTTAAACATTCTGTGAAACTGCTAAATCGTGTAACTAGGACGTTCACACTATTGTATGCTAAATAGCACGCATTGCTGTTCAATTGTGACATAGTCCATAGCTATAGTTACGTTCATACACACGCATACGCGTATATAGCAACAATCACTGCAGCAACGCACGCAGACGATATTACTGTCACAGTAATATGCGGTCAAAAGTTTGTGTTGCAATAGCCTAGGCCTAGTTCAGGCACAGGCGTTCCGAGCATTATACATACATATACACACTATATATATATATATATATATATATATAGTGTGTATATGTATGTATAATGCTCGGAACGCCTGTGGTTCAGGGAACAAAGTGTACGTGAGAACTAGGCCTACGTACCCTAGGCTAGGCCTAGACTAGTTAGCCTAGGCCTAGGCCCCTAGGCTACCTAGCCTAGCCAACAGTAACTAGCCAAACTCATGTCATGGAGCAGAAGAGCAGGATCCTGATCCATCCACGATGCAGTTTGTTGTCATATTACGCATGAAACCATTCTTTTTATGTTCCCTTGCTTCTCTGCAAAGGTGCAAAGCATTTACAGTACCTGAACCAGACATAATCTTCAGGAGGGAAATCAACTTCAAGTTATTATGTTGCTCTGTCAGCCTGCGAGATAGTCAGGGTAACCCTGCCAGAAGTAAAGTTAAACTATTCGTCTTTTCATCTAGACGAAATGCAAACTTTACCTTGAGCAGAGTTACCCTAAATTACGGAAGCGTAGAAGGGACATTGCATTGACGAGTTACCGACATGGCAAAATGACAAAAATCTGCAAATTGACGAGTTGACGACATAGCAACGTGACAAAATTCAGAAAAATGACGTTTTGACGAGATGCTGGATCTCGTCAATGCAACAATTCTCTGCAAATTGACGACTTACACAGTTGTTAGTATCTCGTCAAAATGACAAAATTCAGAAAAATGACGTTTTGACGAGATGCTGGATCTCGTCAATGTAACAATTCTCTGCAAATTGACGACTTACACAGTTGCTAGTATCTCGTCAAAATGACAAAATTCAGAAAAATGACGTTTTGACGAGATGCTGGATCTCGTCAATGAGTCAATTTTCTGCAAATTGGTGAGTTGCACAGTTGTTAGTATCTCGTCAAAATGACAAAATGCAGAAAATTGACATTTTGCCGAGGTTGTGGATACGCTCGATGAATCAACTTTCTACGGAAGCGTATGAATGCCATGACATCACAAAGATACAAACTAACAATTTGCAATAATTTGTTACATTGAGGACATATTTCTCGTGGGGTCAAGGGACTGTGTAAGTGCCCCTGGCGGAGGTCCAGGGGCGTGGCCAAAGTTGGGTCCAAGGGGCGAAGTCCCTCCCCTCCGCGGAGCTCTCGCAGTATTGTATATTAAGGGTGCAGAAATCGGCTCCAGTTACTCTGTCAAGTTGATCTTATATCATTTCACATTGTATAAAATCTGATGTGAATGGCTCAGTGGCGTATCCTGGGGCGGGGGCAACAGGCCATGCCACCCATTGAAAATGAGGGAATATAAAATAGAATAAAAGCGGAAAAAAGAAGAGAAGGGAGAGAGGAGGGGAGAAAGAGAAAAGAAGGAAAGAAAAAAATGTGTGCGCGCGTTTGTGTGTGCAAGACGTGTGTGTGCCGGATAGGGGGGATAGTCCCTCTCCAATCGATTTTTGGATTTTTCTTTGTTTTGATTTTAAATAATCGCAAAAGGCGTTCAAGTGAAAGGTTTTCGTAAGGAGTAGGGTAAGGTGTACTTCTGACAGATTGATGGATTTATTTAATCACGTCACAGCACAAATGGTTTTCAACCTATCAGAATTCACTTAAGTGTTTTGAAAACTATCAAACCTTTTGTGCGCTCCGCACGCTTCAAGCCAACTCAGTGTCATGCTTTTCATCAATACTTTGTGATAACAACTCCCGGAGGAGCAATGGAGCAATGGATCCCAAGGTAGAGGACTCTTGCTGATTTACAGATAAGTTTGTTCAGTGGCACTGGCGTAGACAGCAAGAGCGGCGATTTGTTCTCAATATTGGGGGGGATATGACCAGAATTTCCAATAATTTACTGAGTGAAAAATCAAAGTCAATGGGCGATTTCTCAAATATTGGGGGGGATATATCCCCCAACCCCCCATGACCGCCGCCCATGGTAGACAGGGGGCACAAGGGGACCATGGCCCCCTGTTTATCACCGCCCCCAAAAAATACGACAATAAAAAAATTACATATGTCGGCCTGGCCTCGACTGGCCCTAGGCACTTCGAGAGTCATACTGCATGAAAAATAAACATCAGGACGTGACAATGTGTGTCTCTCTAAAGCAGATGTTCTTAATTATTTTCGTTGGCGGGCCACATTTTTAATCACGAAAATTTCGCGGGCCGAACACAAGCCAGAAAGTTTGTCTGAAAGGGGGAATCCCAATTTGAAATATGTAAACGACTCTCCGGGAACGCGGAGCCTCCCATTTAACAGCGAAGCAAGGGCTTCAACAAATAGGGGACAGGAGAAAATACCCTCAACTTCTAAATAAAAGAACCCTCGTCATCTTACATGATACATAGTTCGAAGTCACCTGAAGCATACACGCAGACTTTGAGTAGTGTATTTCAAGTTGACATGAAAACACTTTGCAGTACGCGCAATAATTTAATTCGTACCATAGGCGTAGGAAGCGGGGGGAGGGGGCTTTAGCCCCCTTAGTCAGAAATGTGGAGGGGCGTAATTATGCTTCCCCCCTCAATCTAAGGATGAAAACACCTTATTTATTGCGTGTATAAAAATGCCAAAACTTTGAAATAATTTTTCTTAAAATGTTCCCAATTTGTTGCATCAAATTGCATCTAAAGATCCCCAAATACTCAGAAATTTTCAAAAGGGGAGGGGTGTGTCCCCCTCCTTAGAGCCCTCCCCCAGGACGGTTTTCCGAAAAAAAGTTTAGCCCCCCCCCCCCCCCCATCTCGAAAAGCTTACTACGCCTATGATTTGTACATTACTCAACAAGAAACTTCTCGATAAAGAGGAGATTTTGTAAGAAGCGCTCCAACCTAAATTGGCACATAACTCTAGAAGCAAACTATTACCATGAATGATTTTTCCCATGTTGCCAAAAATGGCACATCCCATAACTTACAAGTTGCATCCAAATGTTTTTTTTTTTCTATTTTAAAACCTGAAAAATTTATACAGACCGATGTGATAAAAATAATAATAATACCAATTTTCTAGAGGGAAACTACCCCTGCTGCCCTACTGAGTTAACGGCCATGTGAGGAATTACCATTACTTAGTGATATAGTAATACAGCAATACATATGAGCTTCATACATATGAGCTTCACCCCTTAGACCCCACGTGGGCATGGTCCGGACCCCCGCCAGGAGCCCTTTAACAGGCCCCTTGTCCCCAAAAGAAGTATGTGCTCAATGTAACAAGTTATTGCAAATTGTTAGCTTATTTCTTTATGGCATTTATAGGCCTCCGTAGAAAGTTGATGCATTGACGAGATCCAGCATCTCTTCAAAATGTCAGTTTTCTGCATTTTGTCATTTTGACGAGATGGTTACAACTGTGCAACTCGTCAATTTGCAGAAAATCGACTCATTGACGAGATCCAGCATCTCGTCAAAATGTCAATTTTCGTTCTGCATTTTGTCATTTTGACGAGATGGTTACAACTGTGCAACTCGTCAATTTGCAGAAAATTGACGCATTGACGAGATCCAGCATCTCTTCAAAATGTCAATTTTCTGCATTTTGTCATGTTGACGAGATGGTGACAACTGTGCAACTCGTCAATTTGCAGAAAATTGATGCATTTACGTGATCCAGCATCTCGTCAAAATGTCAATTTGCTGCATTTTGTCACGATACGATCTCATCAACTTGTCAATTTGCAGATTTTTGTCATTTTGCCATGTTGGTAACTCGTCAATGTAGTGTCCCTTCTACGCTTCCGTACTAAATACATGTGAGATAGAGACAAACTTGCTGTAATCATGTTTTCTTTAAATAAGTAAGAGCTACAGTTAGGATTTGTACTCTGTACTTTGCGTACAAGGCCAGTCAAGTAGCAAAGTCGCCCCTTAAAGGCAGTAGGCAGTCACCCCAAACAGAGTGAGTGTATCCTGTCACTCTGGATCATGATTGGCTTATTTTGATCATGTGACAATATTTTTGTTAGTAAATTGTGGAATTCAAGGGAAATTTCGCCTTGCTTTATCTAGTGTTTGTAATAGTTGAGTTCAAAACGTCTTCAGAGGTGCTTGTAATGCAATAAGAGGAGATTTGCAAGAGTTTGCTGATATTTCAAAGAAAATTTTGGGGCGACTGCCTATTGCCTTTAATTTAAAGGCAGTAGGCAGTCACCCCAAAATTTTCTTTGAAAAATGAGCAAACTCTCGCAAATCTCCTCTTATTGCACTACAAGCACCTCTGAAGATGTTTTAAACATAACTATTACAAACAATATGGAAAGCAAGGAGAAATTCTCCTTGAATTTCACAATTCACTAACAAAAATGTTGTCACATGATCAAAATAGGCCATTCATGAACTAGAGTAACAGGGCATACTCACTCTGATTGGGTTGACTGCCTACTGCGGTCACACTACAGCGAATTCGGATCGGATTCCGATCCGATTTTTGTGAGTTTTTATTAAAATCTTCTCCATTTCGGGTCGGAAAGAACCCCAGATTTGCCATCTTGTGTAATTATAGGATTTTTATCGCAGGACTACGAAAATTAAATTTATACGAATTATTTCGTGACGTCACATCGACAGACAGCTTTTACCGGACTACGCGTGTCCGATAAAAGCTGTCTGTCGGTGTGACGTCACGAAAAAGGATCAGTTAACATTTCATTTTCATAAACGTCTGATGCAAATCATATATTTACACTGGTTGGCAAATTTTGGGCTCTTTCTGACCCGAACTTGGAGAAGATTTTAATAAAAACTCACAAAAATCGGATCGAAATCCGATCCGAATTCGTTGTAGTGTGACCGCGGCTTTAGACCTTAGCAAAGTCGTCCCTGACAAAGTGCACTTGGCTTCAGTCGGTTGTTTACAAACATTCTAACAAAGGGAGATTATAAATTGTACACCTTTTCGAACCGCTTGATATTCATGTTGGACTATACAGTTCGTTATACCCCACCTAGTTAGTTATGCCGCAGCCCATGCATGTTTAGATGCAGAGGTCATCATCGTCGTCGTCGTCGTCGTCGTCGTCGTCGCCGTCGTCGTCGTCGTCATATCGTGCAACAGTACATACTAAGTTCAGAGTGCAACCAGTCCCTACAGTTTACCGACCGTACGCCTATGATATGAATGGCATACTCGTGCATGCATGGGAAACTGAAGGAGAGCAGCACAACGTCAGACTGGCTAAAGTACTTTAGAACAGTGATTCTCAAACGCGGCCCCGGGTCCTGTCGGTGTGGCCCCTGAATAATTGCTTTTAGGTTTTTTAGAAAAATCATATTCGTCAATATCCAAACGTAGCAAAGAAGGAAATTAAATTATGTAATATAAAGTCACGTACTACTTGACTCCTTCCAAGTTTGCTCTCCTGAAGGGTGCCTACGTAACAAGCTGTGCGGTATATTTCTTGTTCAGTCAAATCTAGCCACGACTAATTTCGTGTGCTTTGTTGTAGACAATGATGTAAACGATGGCATGTAGTTATGTAGCGGTGCATTACGGAGTGGTTGTGTTTGTAGCGGCAAAGTTTGTAGCGAAGACACATACCGGAAATTTAACTGCGACGTGAGGTGACTGTACAATTGAAAAATATCGTGTTGAACGTTTGTGGATTGGTTACTGAAACTAAAATTTCTGAGATTTATATTCCGGTACTTATAGTGTGTTTTATATGAACTCGCTCTCCCCATAGCTCTGTAAGCAGAAATCATTCAATCATAGTTTTTGTTTTACTTTTGGGAATGCGGCCCTCGAACTTAGCAGAAACCACTTCTCTATCTGACCGCGTTTGAGAATAATTGATCAAGAGCTTCCTCACATAGCCTACTGGCCACTAAAGAAGTTGCGACTTTATCCGTTTTAGAGTGCGGTTTTCGTCGGCAACTAGTGGTTGTTTGGAATGCCAGATGTTTCTCCTATATACCTCAAACCGACGCATAATTAACATCAAAATGACCATACGGGTGACTCACGCATGTTAGACTCAGAACTGCGGACGGGTCACGATAACGCCAGGTGGGGAGGTGCAGGCGGCCGTGACCCCTATTGTCGAGGAAACTCCATTTTCGTTGGGAGCCTTAATTGGTACGATGATGTATGTAATCCCCCGACGACGACCAGACGCAGCAACAAATTTCTTGATTTTGCCCTCAGTAGAGCATATTGCCCAATAAAAACCACTATTTGTCATATTTTCTTCGCTAGTATACCTCGATTTTTCGCCGCTCTTCGGCCCTCCAAAATTTTGCGTTTGCCATCTTTTCGGCGATCCGGCCCTTCCGTGGAGCTTGGCAGCCGTTTGGTGACACCCCTGATTTAAGAGGCAAATTTGTGGTAAAGAGTGGCCATTTCTAGAGCGCCTGGAAAGGAAAATTTTCTGACCCCATCCCCAACCTTGGTGGGGCTGAGGTCGGGTTACTCCTGTTGGATGCTGTAAAAGTGCATTGCCCTCTTAAGGAACCTCTTCATATGAAAGTTTCGTACCTCTACATCTGTTTGCCGTAGATACAGCTCCGGAACCTCATAAGTATGGATATCGCTCTTTCCAATTATTGTTTTCTCTCTCAGTCTAAGCCTGAGATCCTCCCCTGCGGCCCTCGACCTCTCTCCAGCCTCTGTATTTGGCCCTCACCCCCAAAAGTTTGAGAACCACTGTACTAGACTGTTTTACGAAAGCAGGTTAAAGCAGAGGCAATTGTGAATTTGGACTTGAAGTTATATGGGTCATGATTTTTCAGGTAATGACACAAATCCGAGTGATTTAGAAAGTATCAAAATATGGCATGCATACCAATACAGGTGAAATCCGTAGATTTCTTGGATTAGTCCAATTTGTGCGCGATTCATTCGATCCAGACCTGGCAACAAGCTCAGAGCCTCTCAGAAAGTTGACCAACTTAAAGGGGTAAAATGTGAATGGGGTCCAGATCAAGATAAATCATTTTGTGATCTCAGCCTTCACAAAGGCTAGAACCTAGGTTACTTTGACCCAAACGCTAAACCCAGGTCATAGCAGATGCTAGTCCAGTAAGATTGGGTACCATATGTACAGATTCAAGCAGCTTGAGGCCAACCAAGCATAATTGCTTCTGCAGGCGCGGATCCAAGGAAGGGGGGGGGCTTTCCCGGCCTCAGTCCCCCTTTTTCGCCACATCAACAATAACAAATACGCGAAAAGTAGCATAATGTTAATCTAGGAGAATATTCAAGGGGGCTTTCAGCCCACCCCCCTTTTCGAAATTTCTGGATCCGCGCTTGCTATGCAAGTACAAACTAAAGTGATATTGAGAAGTGTTATTCTCAAACAGAGACGGAAGCATTAAGGATCGTTTGGACTTGCAAAAGGTTTCATATTTACCTGTATGGTATGAATTTTGAACTGCTCACTGACCATAAGCCTCTAGAATCTACTCTAAAAGAGCCAAATCTTCAGCTCGCATAGGGCGATGTGTACTTATGTTACAATCTTACGACTTCAAAGTTGTGTATATCCCACGTTCAGAGAATATCGCTGACTGTCTTTCTAGACGTTTTCCTAAAACAGACGTTCAAAAGAACAATATTTCTGCAAACATAGGTGAAGAGTATATTAGTTCCGTTGCAATTCAATGCAGCAGGGCTGTAACATCCGAATCCGGACTCGAGTTCGTTTTTCCCCGGACTCGGAATTGGCCCGGAATGGGAGGTAACGGAATCCAAATTGACCCGGAATGGGCTCAGCTGGACTTGGTCTAGAGCCGATTCCGGCCGAGTCCACAAAAATGAAAGTTCATTTATGTGCCGAGGCAACATTATTATTTGTGCACAATTTAACAAGTAAATGGTCACATGTAGTCAACTAAATTATAGGGTCAGGAAGAGTATATGACTCCCGAAAAGTGCCCGTTTTCATCATCAGTGTAATTGTAAACAGTACAAAGAGCATTTGTATGAGGCGCTACATTGTCAAATGGCCGGACACGGACTTGGCCCGGAATTGGCATGGAAAACCTGGAATCAGTGACGTAGCTACGGGGGCACGAGGGGGAACGTGCCCCCACGACAAAGCCGTGCCACTCCAGGTGCCCCCCCCCCCGTGGAAAATTTTGGAATGCACGGTTTTGTATAACAGTTCTGTATATAAGCCCTGTAGAGAGGGACAGAATTCAGAAATTGTGCCCCCTAGAAAAGGTGCCCCCTGCTAAAAAAAACCCTGGCTACGCCGTTGCCTGGAATCTGACTTGGCGGAATTAGAGGGTAGTGACTTAAGTGGACTCGAATTGGCCTGGAATGGTGGCCACTGGAATCGAAATTTGCCCGAAATTGGGTTAGGTCGACTCGGTTACAGCTCTGCAATGCAGCCCCAGAGGCAATACCAATTGAACAAATTGAGTCAGCCAAAGATCCAGAGATTGTAAACCTAAGAAAGTGTGTGTTAAAATAAAAATTGGTCAGAAATTCCAGCAGGTTATATTAAAGTGCAAGGTTTGATTAAACAATACAAGGACAATTAGTCATAAGAGAAACAAGAATCGTCATTCCAGACGCCAGCAGCGTATCTACGAGGGGGCATAGGCGTAGGAGCCCATGTTGATGGGGGGGGGGAGGGGGCTAGAACGACTTGCCCGAAAAATATAACCCAAATTTTTCGCGCGCTCCACTCACGTTCGACATGTTAATGAACATATCATATAGGCATACATCGGTTATCACACCGCATGCCAATTATATACAATAATTTGCCGTGTTACTACCTTCTTAATTGGTTTTGATTTTGGCCGAAGTCGGTGATCGCCGGCCTGGGGGAGGGGTATAAGGGGAGGGGGAATCCTCCTCCCCTTTAAAAATTTTTGAAACATTAGGTGTCCTAACATGCAATCTGTTGCCACATGTGCTACCTTTGAAGTAAAATTTGTGTTAAAACATTTATGTATTTTAGGTAATAAAAAAAGAAAAAATCGGCATTACTCCCTCCTCTTTGAAAATTTTTGAAAAATTAGGTGTCCTTACATGTAATCTGGTGCCACATATGCTACCTTTGAGGTAAAATTTGTGTTAAAAAATTTACGTATTTTAGATAGAAAAAAATCAGCATCAGTGAGGGTGGGACATGGCCCAATGGCCCCTCAAATACACCACTGATAATCATAATATAACTTCAACCATTAAAAAACACACTGATGAATTAATACGGAATATATAGGCTGGTGCAATTCAAATCAGAACTTTATATTAATTACCAAGGAAGTTTTTTGAACTATTAATACCCTTTAGGTACTAATTGCATTATTTTTCTTTGAGTAGGTGCCCGAAAAATTCTCAGCACTTTGCCCGAATTTTCACAAAAAATTTGGTTGGGGGCTGCAGCCCTCAGCCCTCCGCCTCCTACGTCTATGGAGGGGCTTGGGGCGCGAGCCCCCACAAATCGTCGGGTTCCCAAGCGCCCCCACTGGCGATCTGGGCCAAAAAATTTCACTCATCTGGGCTACTCAACTTGATAATGATAGACTCTGCCTGTGGAAAATCTCTTTCAATCAATCATGATCCACTGAAATCCATCGAGTTAACTCTACTCTGAATAATTTTGAATAAAGTCGGATAGACTGTGACAAACTTAATGTGTTTGAGAATAAAATAAAATCAAACTTCACATTTTCTTTTACAACAATTGCACATCTTGATGGCTGCTATCAAGCCTGGCAAGTGCCATTTCCGGCGATCTGGGATGTGTTGAAATCACAAATTTTCTTGGTACGCTCCGTGCCAACCCATGTGGCGCTCCGCTTAGGTAGGAAACGGGAGTCCCCCCACAATAATCTCCAGCCCCCAAGAGCCCCCAAAACAAAAAATCCTAGCTACACCACTGTCAAACTCTCTTGGTACCAAAGTTATTGGCCTCGCTCATAAAGGCCATAAAGGTATTGTTAAAAGTAAGCAAAGGTTGCGTACAAAGGTATGGTGGCCATGCGCAGGCACATACATGGAAAAGAAATGTAGGTAATGTCACTGCTGCCAGGTAGTTGGACAGGCGAATTTCCCCGAATCAATAAAACCACCGACACCATTGCCAACAGAGCCTTGGCAACATTTAGCTACAGATATCCTGGGACCACTCCCAGATGGGTCATACTATTTATTACTTCAGTCGTTTCTTTGAAGTGGACATTCTGAAGTCGATTATCACAGACAAGGTCACTTAGTGTTTACAGCGAATCTTTCAGATTCAATTCAATTGTTTTTTCTGAAAGTCTGAAAACTAATAGTGCCTCTAACTTCACCTCATGTGAGTTGGAAAACTTTTGGAGTATTTCTTGTGTCGAACATAGGAAACCCACACCCCTATGGCCCCAGGCCAAAGGTGAAGTAGAGCATAGGCGCACGGGAAGACATTTCACAGGTGGGGGGGGGGGGGCGAAGGGTGTTTGCCCTGAAAATTTTGCAAATTGCCCTGATTTTCCCCCTTTTACCACAATAGCACTCAGGACGGGTATTGATGGGTCCCCCCACAACATATAAAGAAAGATATTATTTCGGGAGATATTATTTCGTTGTGCAACTAATAAGCATTTTGCCCTGTTGGCAAACGCCGCTGCCAGCCGCACTGCCCACAGTACCCTGAAATAAGCATTTTCCTTGCTCAGGGAGGGCTGCAGCCCCCCGACCCCCCGCCTCGTACGCCTATGAAGTAGAGGGACAAAATAGGTCCATCCTGAAAATCTTGAAAATTGCTCAGTCAAATTGAGAAAATAGATTGGAAACGGGAGCTCAGTCATTTCCTTTTAGCATATCTCTCCACCCCCCCCCCCCCCCTCTCCACAGTACCACAGGTGTGAGCCCAGCAGGTCTCCTTTCCAGAAAGGTAAAAAAGAAAGTTACCAAATGTCAAACTTACCAGTTGCCAAAGAGATTTGTTTGAAGACAGAATAATGACATAAAACAGAAGGATTATACAGACAGGTGAAGAAAGTGATATCAAGTTAGGTGATCAGGTACTGGTCAAACAAAAGGAGCAAAATAAGTTAACAGCTCCATTCAATCAGGAAGGTGTAAGACCTCCCGGATCCAAGTAAGTGCCTTACGAGCCCAGTCAGCAATGCACGGCGGTCCACCGGCGGCCATTGACGGCTCACGATCGGCCATGAATACGCGCGCAGTCTCTAGAAGGCCGATGGAGGGCCATCGGAGGTCCGCCGGCTCGACGCAACATTGTATAGACCTAATGGGTAAAAGTTTTTAACCAATCAGCGTCACGCCCATCAGCGGTACGCCGGCGAACCACCAGACACTTGGCTGATGGAACCCAAAGTGGACGACAGTGGTCCGTCGGCGAGCCGACCAAATTTTTCTGACAGAGAGGTTATTGTCAAGTTTAGCAGTCAAGTAACGATCCAATCTCCAGATGGTGTTAAGTAGAAAAAGAATACTGCACCTTAAAAAGTATGAGTCTCCACGGGTGAAAGTGAGGTCGGCACTGAGAAGCCAAATGAGGGTATCACTCCAAAACAAGCAGAGAGCACCCTGAGGCGTTCACCTCGTATCAGAAAAGTCCTACAGAAATATGAGGACTATGTCACTGACTTGAAGTGAATCAAGTTAGTGAGTTCGGCATGTAAATAGTTGTTGGGAAAAAGATTACCGTAGTTTACATTGTTTAAATTGCGTTTTAGCAACAGTACGCCTACTTTTAATGCATGTTAACAAAGGCTCCTTTTAATGTCACTATTTGCATAATATACTGATGTTAAGTCTGACAGGCGGAAGGATTTAGTGTATTGATATCAACTGTGGGTGATAGAAGGGAAGTGCGCCACCTCTTTATATGGCGGCGAATAAAGTTGTTCACCGTAAAGTTAGTCTGTTGCATTTATTTGCTGTTTAGCCACTCCTGAGATGGAGAATATATCCGTCCCGTATAGTAGTCCCCTCCCCCAACTGTTTGGAGATACTCCCGTCCACTTTTACTTTCGGGCCTTTTTTTTCAAGGGTCCCCTATAGCTATACCCTCATCCCCACCTTTATTTTTCACACAAATTTCTGCGAATTTGATACTGCCCAGCATAACATGCACAATTGTTCCTTGTACAGTTAAAGTGTTTTCCGGGTGACTGCTCTATATATGTTCTGATATGGGGTTTTTTTTTCTGTTGAAGTATATATAGGTACGTGTACAGTAGCAAAATTACATTTATTAAAAAGTAAAGTGTTACTGTATAAGGTTAGATTAGGGAAGAGGTTTGGTTAAGGTGGTGGTCAGAGATAGACATTAAATGCAGAAGCCATTCAATCATGCATCACCTCTGAGAAAAAAGAAGTATGGATATTTTCTTCTAAGTCACTTATTGGTAAGAACAGTACAGGTCCATAAGCATGAGGAGAGCATGGGGATGCCCCCTCACAAACATTTTGCCAACCTTCTGAAAATCTTTGAGAACAAAAATTACTATTACTTTAATGACTTTACATACAGTTTATCTTGTCCCCTTGGAAAAGGTTTTGCCCTCCCCCTGGAAAAAAATATGTCCCCCCCCTTCAGTACCTTGTTTGGACATGGGACCTGTACAGTTTACACAGAGTGTTGGAACATACAGCTGTTGGACAATAGACATGTTAGAACCCGCAGGTTTGAATAGGCCGGCGGCAAGGATCCTCGAGAATCGGCCGGTGAAATTTTACAGGACTGATATTTGATGTATGGTTGATGTTCCACCCCAGCCGTGTTCCCGGCTTTAACAACCAGACCTCTAAAACCAAATTTCCTTCGAAAATCTGCTACATTGAAGTTGTCATACGTACAATATCCAGACATATCGTGGATTTCGTACTGTGGGAAGGATAAAATATTAGGGCACTATTAACGTGACTCTTTTGAATTACAACAAAAAAGCCAATTTTATGACTTCTTGGTTCAAGAAGAAATAAATCAATTAAAACTTCACAAGTTCACATAAGCTCATACGTTTACAGCTGAACCGTTTCCAGGCACTTTGCTTCTAAATAACAAGTAAATGATCTGCGGCAGCCATTTGGATACCAAGTGCCTTAAAATTCAGTGATTTTCGCAGCCTTTTGCAAATCATTTGCTGAGATCATTGCAACAAACATGTTACAAATATCCGATCTACTGCCCTCTCTCTCTAGCTGACGCAGACAAGTAGCGAGATAAGGATGAGGGGGCGACATAGCTTGGAGCCGAAATATCTATCAGGCTCTCAGGTGGGTGAAATATGCTTAAATGTAGTAAGACCTTAATTTTTTAGCAAAAATTGTTCTGGGGGCGAAGTCTATTCTAGAGCCCCCCCCCCCTAGCCCCCTCCCTAGCCCCATTGGCTACTTGCCTGAAAAGACAAGCTGAGAAACTTTTCAGTGTGCAGAGGGAACATTTATCCTCGGCGATAGAGTTAAAAGAATATATTTATCGAGTCGCTTGGTATTATACAATTTTAAAGTAAGTACCAAATAACACGTATACCTGGAGAAGTCACATGCCAATGTAAGAACCGATTTCTCCAAAATTTGGGTAAAAGCCTATCATGGGCGTCCGCAGAAAAAATTCAAGGGGGCAAAATTTCGTAGGGGGCCCCAACTTTTTTCATGGGAAATATTTTACTCCAAGAAAAGAGTTTAGATGCTACTTTTTCACACAGTGTTGACAAAGGCGTAACCAGGAACTTGTCGGGGGGGGGGGAGGGGCGAAGCCCAGGACGGACTCTCAGCGCTCCGTGCCACCATGGGTTGGCGCGGAGCGCAAGAAAATTTTGGCCCAAAAAGCTTCCCAGATCGCTGGAAATGGCATTTCCAAGGCCTATTTACTGCATATAAAAAGGGGAAACACTTGCAATATCGTAAATATAAACTGTAAAAAATACCAAAAATATGCTGGGGGTTGGGTTGCTGGGGCCTGAGTGTTGATATTTTTATTCAATTCCTGTTTTGAGAGTAGAAATTCACACTGAGTGAACTGTTAAGAAATGTTGATGTTATATTTTCTTCGTTTTTTCTTTATTTTTTCTTCATTTTCTCAAGTTTTTTATTTTCCGGGGGGGGCAAGTGCCCCCCTTGCCCCCCCCTCCGGACGCCCATGAAGCCTATGCAACTTCGTTTAGAGTGAGATGAAAGTAAATTTTGGAGAGGGATTAAGGGTCGTAGTGTCTAAGTACCACAGTAATATTGAACACAAACTAACTATATCAAAATATAAGTTTCCAAGAGCTTCCTTAAAAGATCAATAATAATTTTTATCGCCTTTTTACCACGATGTTCTTTCATTGTTTAACAAACGGATGCAGAGAGAGCAACACAAAACAGCCTATTGGGCAGGGGCGTAGATTTCTTTTCAACTTTGGGGGGGGGGGATGGGTTGAACTATCGCAAATGTGGAAAATGTGCACGCGAAGCGCGAGCCCATGACGGGTGGGGTCCAGGGGCCCACCTTAGGGCCCCTGGTGGGGTCCAGAGGCAAAGCCCCGGTGGGGGTCCAGAGGGCGAAGCCCCCGGAAGCTCCTGGGTTTTAATGTCTCAGAAGTGCCAGGAAGACTGTTTTAAGGGGTTATTTTCAGTGGTACTGTTCTTTGGTAGGCTATTGGTATATTCATGCATTTAGGAAATAGCCTACTATTTTGAGAGCAAAACTCGTTGATAAGCTGCACTGGATTGAAATTGTACAAGAGCAACAATGTCCTGTTAAGCATAAAAGGCAGTGATCAACATATAGGGTCATACCAGACAACTGGATTTTGAATTCGGAGATCTTTGCAAGACCTGCAAGTTGGCTTGAGATCAGTGGCGTCGCCAGATTTTTTGTGATTGGGGGCCCATAGATGATGTCGTAATAATACCTCAGTTCCCCCAAGTCTGCTTAAATTACACCTTTATTTTTCATGCGTTCCTGCATTTGCATGCAGCAGTTTTGATTTTTCGTTTGTCACTACATAAAGGTGTCGTCCTGGGGAAGGGGTTCCCCCTCCCCTTTAAGAATTTTTTTTTAATTTAAGGTCTTTTAGATGCAAAATGATGGTGCTATCTTTGGGATGTTTTTGGAACTGATCATATATGGCCGGAAAATGTCCATAATTTAGTGAATGTTAATTTTTGGTAAGGTAAAAGAGGAGAATGTGTTGTCTATTAAGAGACAGATACATTGTCAACAAATCTCCTGAAGCCCCCTCTCTTCTGTCTATTTTACTGCTTTCTATTTCGGGAAAGTTTTTAGACAAAAATATGTGCGTGGAGTCCACAGAAACATTCTTGAGCCTACTATTTTGAGAGCAAAACTCGTTGATAAGCTGCACTGGATTGAAATTGTACAAGAGCAACAATGTCCTGTTAAGCATAAAAGGCAGTGATCAACATATAGGGTCATACCAGACAACTGGATTTTGAATTCGGAGATCATTGCAAGACCTGCAAGTTGGCTTGAGATCAGTGGCGTCGCCAGATTTTTTGTGATTGGGGGCCCATAGATGATGTCGTAATAATACCTCAGTTCCCCCAAGTCTGCTTAAATTACACCTTTATTTTTCATGCGTTCCTGCATTTGCATGCAGCAGTTTTGATTTTTCGTTTGTCACTACATAAACGTGTCGTCCTGGGGAAGGGGTTCCCCCTCCCCTTTAGGATTTTTTTTTAATTTAAGGTCTTTTAGATGCAAAATGATGGTGCTATCTTTGGGATGTTTTTGGAACTGATCATATATGGCCGGAAAATGTCCATAATTTAGTGAATGTTAATTTTTGGTAAGGTAAAAGAGGAGAATGTGTTGTCTATTAAGAGACAGATACATTGTCAACAAATCTCCTGAAGCCCCCTCTCTTCTGTCTATTTTACTGCTTTCTATTTCGGGAAAGTTTTTAGACAAAAATATGTGCGTGGAGTCAACAGAAACATTCTTGAGTCATTACGAAATATGTCCTTTCCTTCATTGTGCATTGTGAAAGGGCATCTAGGGCAAGCAGATACCTGAATGGGACCTCCTGAAGGTCTGCATTAATCATGTTAAGTTGGGGGGGGGGGGAATTAAATAATGCATATACTACCTGACATCCAAATGATAATATAGAGTACGACGCCGAACACTTTACACCTATCGTATTGTTACTACTTTTGAACTAAAATCCGGACGAACAGCTGCCAGCAATGAAAAATGAGAGGGAGGGAGAGTATAGGTGCAGGGAGGTGATATTAGACCTCCCTGACAGGTATAGTAAAAGGGGTGAAGGACTAATAAGAGCGTTACAGAGTGCTGTTTTCGCCATAAGTGTATTAACAATCACCATCTATACCGATAATTGCTCAGCGCGAACTTGGCGAAGCTCTGGTAAAATTTTTTGAAAAATGTATAACGGCAGATACGTACTTCCAACCTTCTACATCATGCTATATATTAGATTGAAAGATCCCATACTGGTGCGAGGTCCCCCACAGATGTTTGGAGATGTAGGCCTATATCTGTTCTTCGGAAAGTGTCGTGATCAGAACAGTTTCGTGTATTATTACCTTAATAATGGTCATGACATGGAGTGTAAACAGTGACGAATAATATTCCCATTACAAAACCTGCATTCAGACTCTACATCGAGACACTTTCAATTGCCCAACAAACCTACATGCCACTGCCATAAGCCAGTCTTTTACCTGTTAATTCGTAAACTTTCAATATTTTGCTGCTGTGCTTCTCCGAAAGTTGCTATCGGAAGATATTGATGATATGAGTGACACTGACGTAAGGTTGGAAGCGCGCGGAGCGCGCGAAAATTTTGATAGATTGCCAACGATTTGCTAAAATTCTGATAGTTTGAGAAACATTTGTCATAGAAAGTGAAGCGAGATTGAAAAAATTTCTTACGAAAATGAAGAATAAAATACCCTTTCCATCATACACGTATCTGTAGACTGAAACATTGGGGGGGGGGGATGATAACATGGGCTATCCCCCCTAGTCAAATGTTGGGGGATATATCGCCCCATCCCCCCCCCCGGGATTTACGCCCATGCTATTGGGGTTAGAGTTTTGCAAATGTGCTTTCGGAGTAGTGCATGCATGTTAAATTTGGACCATGAATATGTCTTAGTTTCACTTATTACGTCATATAGCCTACTACTTTATGATGTGCCGAGCTCACATTTTATGTTATGCGGCATCGTAGGCTACAGTTGTAAAACCCCAACGTTTTAATTTGTAGCTCTAGGCGCTAGGTGTTAAATTTTGTTGTAAAGTAACAGAAATGCTCATGTCGTCACGGCGAATTTTGTATTCTTATCCTTCAATAATCTCTGGAGGCGTCGTGCCCATGGGGGCCTGGGGCCTCCCCTCAATGTTTGTCAAAGATAAAGCTTCACTGATGTTAAAATAGATTTGTATAAGCCTTTAATTAGCGGGCTCTTCATTTTTTTGTCTGACACGATACCCTTGATGATTGAGTTGCATACCCCGCGCCGGGCAGGCTCTGTTTCTCAACCATTCTTTTAGGTTTTCCAAGAAAGTTAGGGATATGACTGAACAAGTAATATGCCTTACGGCCTGCTAGGTAGACAAAGAATTGCATCTATATTTTCTTTTTTTTTCCTGAGCAGGGGAGGAGGAAGTGGGGAAAATATATACGAGAGGAAAAATCTTAATTTCGCCTTCACGCCTTATTTGTTGTCAAAACTAAGCGCGAACCCAGGGGTGACTTTCCACCGCCCAAGAACCCCATTTCTGCAATAACATTATTCTTAGCCAAATGCCTGAGCTTCACTACAAAGTTTGTGAGCCTATTCAGGGAGTCCTTATTTGCCAAATAACAACCCCCCCCCCCCCGGGTTATTTTGATCGCCAGTCGCCAGTCGCCAGAAAATGACATCTCATCAATTGCACATTTCAGAATTTTCTAGGTGCAGTATTTTCAGAATATTCTCCACTATACCTTGAACACCTTGATAAAATATGTGAGCTGACCTTTTCCGAGATGGCAGAGTGGTCACACACAAAAACTGTTACGAACTCGACATCTTGTCAATTTTCACAATATATTCGTTCAGCTGCTTCGATTTCCGATATAGTAAGTGCACAAAAACGGTAATTTTAGAATTTTTTTGCTATTTTCTCAAGTAAGTAGTGAGTTTCAAAATGACAATTTTACAATTGTTATCTTTTAGTTGAAAGTTTTTTAAAGTCTGCCATTTTGTAGAGTTGACAAAATGACAATTTGTGTCACTTTCACGCCTCCGTAATTCACAGATTACTTTATTGTACGGTGTCTTCAATGCTCAGTGCTCAATGTAAGTAGTTTATGGGCGATAAGCCAGGTTTTTCTACCGATAAACCAAGTTTATCGGCGATAATCCAAGTTTAACGCCGATGAACTTGGATTATCGACCACTATTCCGGGTTTATCACCGATAAACTTGGATTTTCACTGATAAACTTATGGATTATCCGTCGAAAATCCAAGTATTTTAACTTATAAACAAAGTTTATCGTTGAAAATCCATGTTTTTTGAACGATAAACATGGTTTATCGCCCATAAACTTGGTTTATCATTGATAAACCATGTTTATCGGTTGAAGAACCGCGTTTTCGATACAAAATCCAGATTTATCGGCAATAATCTTAGATTATCGGCAGAAAAACATGAACACAAAACATGGATTTTCAACCGAAAATCCGAGTTTTTCGGTCGATAAACGTGTTTTTTGGTCGATAATCCATGTTTTTCGAATTATTGAGCATTTAGCTTGCCATCTACTCTGTATGTAGCCTCGTCGGTCTCATACTTGACTTCTTACTTTGCCATTTTTTTAATTTATTTTTTTATTTTATTATTTTTTCATTAGAAGAGGATCATACATAAGTTAACAAACGTTCTCAAGATTGATCGATAACTGCTTAGTTCACTTTCCCGGTAGTCTCTAATCGCCAAATGATATTCTTAAGTTACTTTCATGATTATCATACTAAAAAGTTCAATTTGCAGTGCGCCACCTGCTCATGTTTCATATAGTTCTCAGAACTCGTCGGAACTTCGTGGTAGTAAAGTTTGGGAAGTTACTGTTACGTTCATCTTCCGTTTATTCATATCTAGGTCGTTGTATGGAAGTTTTCAACGGCAACAGGATGTTTCACCAGTAACTGACCTCTGCTTATTGTGTTTAGGCTATTGACTAAGCTACTCCATTGACGAAATGAAAAGAGAGTTTCGTAACAGAAGTACGATCCAATCAGCTTGTTCATTGGGTGAAACGATTCTCTCAATACGTCTGAGGGGTTCCAAGCAGTTTGCATTGCTTTTCGATAGTCATTGAAGAGAAACATTGGCCAGGCTAACTCGCACATTTCCAAAGTCAAAAAAGGTCGCCTGTGTATCTCGATCCAAAGGTTTTCGTTCGGAGCAATTTGTTGAAGTTTTCACTTACAACAGGGTCACGGTAACTTGGCCGTAAGCTGTCAAGTTTCACAGTTTTTTTTTTGTGTGCATATAGGCTAGCCCGATACACTCTCCTACTATTCGCAACGGATTTATCGAGAGCGATCGGTGCATTTCACCAGACTCGTCAGCCTCAGTAACCTCACCTTTCGACTTTTCCTTTCAGCCAAACAACAGCTTGCCGTGATAATGGACGACCTTTCATTTTACAACGATACGGATACTATACACCAGCTGCAGCTCTTCACGTACTATTTTAACTTGGTCGGATGTGTCCTTTATACACTGATAGCGATTGTAGGTATTATAGCGAACGGAATCGTTTTAGTCATGGTCGGAAAACACAAGCAGCTAAGGACTGCTATGAATTATTTCATCACTAATCTAGCGGCAGCTGATTTAATCATATTGGTTGTGCTGGTTGTTCCTCGCGATATTAACTTCCTCACCTCCTGGAATATATTCAGAATACAAGGTTCCCTCATTGCAATACTATATATTCAACATGTAAGTTTTTACTTTACTGCATTTTGAAACTTTCAACCACTATAGAGCGTAGACCGGGTACCGTAACCTATCCACTTAACCAGGGCAGAAATAATGCAAATCCGCTAGATTAATAAAAATCCCACAATTTTAAAGCATGTCTGGCAAGAGCGGCGATTTGTTCTCAATATTGGGGGGGGGGGGGGCACGACCTCATTTTCAAAAAAAATACTGTGTGAAAAATCAAGTCAATGGGCGATTTCTCAAATATTGGGGGGACTGGGACATGACCCCCTGTCCCCCCGGGATCGCCGCCCATGATGTTTGGGGACAATCTTTGGTCTTATGCAGTAAAAACGACACAATTTCTTCCATCAGTGAACTAAAAACTCCAGCCCGGGTGGCACAAACCCTGGTAATGCTATGCCACTGCACGTAGGCAAACCTGAAAAAATTGAGACAAGGTTACCATAAAAGTCAACTAAGTTTCTGTAAGTCACTTCAAGAGATATATTCAGTGTTTCCACTCTTCCCGAAATTACCCGAAATTCGGGAAATCAGGGTGTTATACGGGAAATTTTCGGGATGGGATAATTTCGGGAAATTTCGGGAAATCTGGAAATGGCATGTGGCGTATGGAAATGACATATGGCTTGGCAGGTTGAAATCCTGGATCAGAAAAATTTGAAAGTTCATGACTCTATATAGCAGTAAACCCCTCGGTGAGAATCTTATTTCATAAAAAAATAAAGTTACCTAAATACCTTATTTATAAATCATGGTTAAACGATATGAAAATTTTCTGCAAAACAAACGAAATATGTCCCTCTAAAACTTTCTTTCAATGATACACACGCATTCGAAGAATCCATTTCTTAAAATAAACACGATTTAGAAATGAACACAAAAGAACAAAAGATAGTATTCCAAGCCCTTTACCAAAGGGGGCGGGAGCGGTTCCCTCTGGAGAAATTTTCGCCCCCTAAATCAAAGATTACCATTGCCGTTATACATTTTAGTGCATCCCCCAAAAAAATACATATTCGCTCTTGTTACTCTCATTGCCCCTTTAGTACTTGTCTGGCTACGAGCCTTGAGTTCTCCGCCCTACAACTTGACCAGTGCATTGGGAAACAAATTATTCAAGGCGGAGCAGAGTTGTTAAGGAAACCTATACTGTATACAGTATCAATGTGAGGCCATGAGTATCTTCATCAAGGTTTTGAAATTGGGTGGGGGAATGAAAGAGGTATTATCCTATTTGCGGGCAACTGTATGTATTGTCTACCCCCACCCCTCGCGTCCCCTCACTTGGGATCAATCTCACTGGTTGAATTTGAAAAGACTGTGATGCATACATTATATTGCAGTGGATACATTTGGTATCTTGCTTTTACCCTTTTCTCAAATTCAACATAACTTACAAATATGCCTTACCTTACACATCTTGGGAGCTGTTAGGCTGCTTAGAAGGTGATCAGGTGAGCTAAATATTCCTTCATGAATTCTGTCACTGACATATAGCAACATATCAGATCGATGGGACCTATTTGCTCTGGTTATCCTGAATCTGCTCAACATAACATCTGCATGAACGTTTCTAGTTACTACAGACTGAGGGTAAGATCAAACTTTCAATGTAGAGTTCACTTCCCAATGGACTTCACTTCGGCACTACCATCCCCAAGCTTTTACTTTGGGGATTTAGTATATATTTAGATAGGGGTTTAACGACACATGAACACGAATATGTTATACGTGTGTATCAGCTAGATATAATAGTGTATTGGTGGAGTGAAAAACTATAATACAAATGCAAAGGTGGGGTCAGCGGTAAAAATCTGCTAAAAAGGACTAGACAAAAATAGATGCAGGAAACATGTCAAAATTGCTTGTGAATTTTATACTCTCCCTGAGAAAGCCTAGAATGAGAGAAGGGTCTGTACGCTCAAATAACGTCTTCAGGTTTGGTACATTGTAGTATTTCTGACAAATATGGGAATATTTTAACAGTCAATGAGACTGTGACTCAGGCTGATGGTGACAGCACAGTCACAGGGAATACAATATGGCCCGTCATCCCCGTGGAGTAGATAGGCATGGGTAAGGTAAGTGTGACCGATTTTGCGGAACATGTTGGAGAACTTACCCCAGTCAAGTATATTCTTTGTTTGTTAAATATGCTAGATGGGACTGAGGTTGAATACTATGACTTGAGTTTATTGGTGGTTGTCATGCATACATGCAAGGTGCGAATCTAGGTGAGGGGTCAAACTCTCTAGCAGCCTTTTTGTCAGTTTGTGGCTTGCCTGAAAAAAATGACTCTATCTCTTTGAAAGTTCTGACCTTCCCCATTTATTTGTGATTGGAATGCTGAAAATACCATTACCCGGACGATATACCGTATAGTCCTTAGAACCTTTGGAATGTAAGGGCTTCCCATCAGATTTTATTTAAAAAATTTAAACCAGGCTCGATCCGTCCTGCCCATCGGTAGACTGAAGTTAGCCTGACCTTCCCATGGAATATTTTCTTCTATTCTGCCATGGAATTGTGCATTTTGAATGTCATTATTTTCATCCCATTGTCCCCAGGCATTCTCTCTGCTGTGACAGTCGTCAGGCTTGCCTACGTAGCAGGCTGTACGACATATTCCTTACGGAGTTACCGTAAAGAAGGGATGAGCAAACATAGTTCGCTCCTCGGGGTAGTGTCAGGCTGAACCTCCACAAAACACTTACGTTATGTACTATATTTCATTTTAATTTAGTTTAGATCAATAGCAAACTTTTATTGGAAATATGATAGGAATTCATCAAAACATAGAATTTTGAAGTTTTAATTTTCAAGTGTTTAACTTTAGAAATTAACAGAAAGTAGGGCAAAATATTCTTTGTAGGCTAGTCAAAAGCTCGAGCCTATTTTGAGTCGCTATTTAACCTCTTCTACGTGGCTACCCGCCATCGTGTCAATGCGCACGCAATAGCCTGATACGGCCATGAATATTTTAACCAGTATTCAAGGCTGAAAATATGTGATCTTGTTAGCTGAACAACAACCAATGTAGAAACTACATCTCCCCGGTCGACTGTTCCTCTTAATTAAAATGTCATGATCGTTATAACGCATATTGCTGCTAGACCCCGGAAACCAAAAATTGTATCATTTTGAAAAATTCCAACCAAGTCTGCTTTGGTTTACATACTGTAATATACCGCACTGGATGTTCAAACTAATAATGCACGAGCACGTTTGGATTCAATAAGAATTGAGTCTGTCTTACGTAAACAGTTCTGTCACGTTAAAAGTAAAAAGTTGGGTTTAGAACACGATACAGGCTACTTGTTCGGCCTTCACGGCTGTTGTCTTAACATGAAGGTTCCATCGATCGGTGACGTTTATCTCCGCTAGGAAATAAAAAGGAAGAGATTTATTCTTGAAATTTAAGGGGGTTTCGATTTTTTTTTTGAAGCTGTACACGAAAAAAGTCTCCAAATTTTGAAATCTCAGAACTTTGACCTTAATCTCAATTTTATTACCTCATTTATACCAGAATTGACTTTTGAAGTCAAAACAGTAACAAGATTTCCCTATAGCAGCGCGCCTTCACGGTTTGTTGTGCGTGCCGTTCAGTTGCAACACTGTCTGACTTGGACTGGTCTATGTTCACACATCTGTGCCTTGTTTACGTCCCGTCAACTTTACATGGCGGCTTTTGCGTTGCTATTCAAATGTTAAGGCAGGCCCGTAGCCAGACAAGATACTGAAGGGGGAAGCTTCCGAAGGCGAAATGTTTTTCGGGGGGCGAGACATATACTAAATGCATTATGGCAATGGTAATTTTAGATCCTCTAGGCGGCGAAATTATTTTCAAGCGGGCCCCCTCATACTGCCCCTTCCTTGGCTACGGACTTGGGGTAAGGTAAGTGAAATGGGTAAGTATTCAAAAATGCATACTGTATATAGCATAGTCGGTCTCATCCAGACAGTCCTACCATCGGTATGACTGTGTGGATATGCTACTGCTTGCTACTCAAAATTACATAAAACCATGGCCGTGCGGGACTGTTTTTCTCAGGGAGGGCGGTGATTTTTTGCCCGACTCCAGACCTCACCCCCAGGGCAATTTTCCGCCCGACTTTACGGCCATGCATAATACATAATTGTGACAGAGAAAAAGCTGTATTTTAACCCTCTGTATTTGTTTTGACAGGTTTGCATTCAAGCTACTGCGTTAATTCTCGCCATCATGTCCATATCACGATACACAATGGTGGTCCTCCCTCTCAAAGCAAAAGCCGAATGGACGGTTCACCGGGTTTGGTTTTGCTGCGGTGCTTCTTGGTTTGGTAAGTAGCTTAGCAAGTAGCCTCTACAAGGGCCATTGCTCAACATTACAAGTTAAGGGCGAAAGCAAGAGAAGTTTAAATACGTTACCTAACCCCGGGAGACTCTGTTCTGATATAAGTATTTCAATGTTTGGTTTATTTTCTAAAATTGCTTTCACCGGCTATCGAAAACGAAGGAAACCGAGCCCTCTTTCCCGGTTTAAACGTCGGAGCTCAGCATACTAAAGTACACAACAAATCGTGATATCGTCACTTACAACATACAATGATGTTAGCCAGGGGCGGGGAACCCAATTCCTGTGAAGGGCCATTTTGATAGTCATTCCACCACTCGCGGGACATCGCGCTCCCTCGGCACCTGGCGAGAAGCTGATTCTGTATATAATATAGGGCCAGTGGCCTATATGGCGGGCTTTGAGTCTTGGAGAAACACCCTGAAAGCCCTGTTATATCTTCCAAATGGCACTGGATGTTCGTGTAGCGACCTATGAGAGAATGTAGCAACTTACTTTTTTCAACCCGGGCCGCACGCGTTCCCCAAAACAGATATCGCCTCCCAGTTGTTTTAACATAAGTCAGGTATGACTTTCGGTAGGTCGTTTTGATGACGTATGAAATAATGAACTATCAACTATGAAAAAATGTGCGCGAACGCGCCGAAAATGTCGCGTTTTTTAAGACATTTCATTGACTTTTTTTCTTTGCTTTACATTGACAAATGTATTCAATTTAGCTTTCCTAGAGAAACGACTGCAACTTCGCATCTCCAGCAGTACCAGGGTGTTAGTACTAATACCACCTCCCTGGCAGTAGTAGCCTACTAGGGTTTTGCATGGTTTATGCGTTGAGTCACGTTATACAGTGTACGTTAAATTATGCATACTGTGGATTCAGCCTACGAAGCTGTGTTCCAAAATTACAGTTATGAACTTCCTCGCCGCTGGCCGGGTCAAAAGATCCCGTGGGCCGTATATGGCCCGTGGGCCGGAGGTTCCCTACCCCTGATTTCAGCCTTTCAAGTTGACAATATTCAAAATTTTCAAGTTGAGGACCTGTAGAAGAATTCAAAGAGAAAGTCAAGCGCACATTTCCTTCATGAAACTCAATCATTTCTCTTAAAATGTATTATTCTTGGCAACGAAAGGTTTGGTTTATAGCAATAGAAACATTTCTGACATAAACCAACTTTTTCATCTATTTTCAGTGTCAGCTTTGCTATACATCCCACTTTTCTTTGGCGTATTGTCTGTTCATGAGGGAGGGTATGAGCCAACAATCATCCCTATCACAACCAAAGTTTTCGCCTCTTTGAAGATGGTTTTCATTTTTCTGCTCCCGTTCTCCGTCATTGTGTTCTGCTACACACGCATCATCATCACTTTCAGAAGAGGGCGCTATAATCTACAGAAAAAGCATTCAGCTAACATCGACACCGACGCTTCCGACGATCAAACGCGAAGACTGGCTCGAATGGTTCTCATCATTATCTTGGTATTTCTTCTCAGCTGGGCGCCGATGCAAAGTTTACAGACATGGCTTTTTGTTCGCGAACACACGTTACCGGCATCACCAGCCCAGTGGCGATTAATCGAGGTTTTGAGTTTTCTGTTTCGGTTATTGATATATGCGGGAAGTTCTATCAACCCATTCATCTATGCATATACGAACCCGAGTTTCAAGAAGTTGAACATGTTCAGAGTGAGGAAAAGTGCAGACTCTGTTGCCACGCAGAGCTCGCAATTGTGAGAAAGATGTTTCTAAAGTGGACGCCTTTAAATTATTGGGTAAACAGTGGAACCATAATAGTGACTATGGTCGCCACATATTATATATATCATTTTACGAAAGGGTACTAGAACCCCGCCCCCCCCCCCCAATATATTTAAGCCCCAATGCCATCAGGACAATAAAATCCTTCCTATATTTTGTTAATATAAACAGTAACGTATCCAGAGGGAATGGGCAAGGGGCAAGATTGCCTGCAGACATTTAACGAACAATTACAAGTAACCTAGTAACCTAAAATACTCAGATCCAAAAATATAGGGTCAAGACTTTGACCCCAACACAACACTGAGAAGCCTGACTGCGCGCATAGTCTAGGGCTGGACATAACACCCGTGCCCTGATTCAATTCCGGTTCTTTACTGAAGTGGCAATTTATCGGGACTGGAAAGTCCCTGAATCGGAATTGGCCCGAAATCGAATTGCAACTAATGCGGACTCAACCCGACTTTAGCTGAGTCCGCACAGTGATGCAAATAATAAAGACACCATTGTAATTTCTACACAGTATTGTGAATGAATGATCACACCGTACATTAAGCGAGACGGCAGTGGGTCAATACACGTAAAAGAAAACATAAATCAAAGATCAAAATGTGCTAAATTGCCAAATATATTGGAATCTGGCTGGACTCGGAACGGGCCCGAATTGAAGCCAATCGAATCGCAACTGGCTCGGATTGGGTTAGTTGGACTCAAATGCAGCCCTGCCACGTACCTCTTCATGAATCAAAGGCAAGCAAACAGTCGAACGTACCTTGTCGAAGGTACTGCCCCCCTCTACAAAACGATGCTTAATCGAGCCTAGGGATCAAATGAATGTTGGGATGATGGCTAGATCAAAAATAATAGATTTTCAAATGTTGAGAAGTTTTTGAACTTACGACTTTACTGAATAAGATGTCCATAAGCCATAACGAAAACATGATCGTGAGGTCCTACTGTGAATATCCTTGGGAATTGACCGCTGCTATCACCACTAGAAAGTTTTCCCTTGATTTCGTAAGACTTAAACGTGTGTTTTCACTGTTTCCGATTAGCCCTGAACCCCTGTTATGAAGATATTTGTAAATGTTTTGAAAATTTAACTAACATTTAAATCGAAATGGAACGAACAAACATAACATCTAAAGTGGGCATCCAATCTTTCATACTTGTTGAGTCTGGGCATGTTTTGACATAATTTACACAAAAACGTCAGGTTATAAAGAAAAGAGCGATCGTGCTAACAGCAAGGAAAAGTTGAAAAATATTGTAAACAGCAAAGACTTCCGAATGATTTTTCTACTGTCGAACAGATTTCGTGGAAAATTACCTGTGGCAGAGTTGATTATTTCCGTAGTAAAGTTATTTATTTCACTTTTATGCAGGACTTACACACTGGGAAATCATTAGATTGTGCATAATCCTCATCACAATGTGGAGAACAACTTAACAATTGTCACTACTTATTTTTCTCATTTGAATTAGTTTTTAAGAAGAATAATCAATCTCAGTTTGAATTTATTGATTGTCTTGTATTGTGTAATATAAAACGTCTTACGGGGTCATTATGTATGTCATATTGTAGGCCTCATCAGTACTAGGATGAAAAATATGTTTTCCTCTTAAATATTCTCTTCATACTTTTAGCAAGCGCATTATCAACATTAAAACTACAGTAAGTTCACCCCTGAATAGGCCCCCTATTTTTTGTCGCTACGCGAATTTGTGGATGTATGAGGATGCGATTTCATAGTTTTTAACGTTTTCTGAAAGTTTTTCTCCTAATCAAGATGAAAGGTTCTATGACAGAGGAAGATTCGATTTCTTAGATTTTTCAGCTCTCCTTTTTCATTTTATTTTTATTTTTGTGATGTTTCTAGTAAGCAGTGTGCAGAGAAAGGAGTTGTATAACTATCATTATGTAGCCATCCAAGTAGTACTCCACGGTAACACCTTCCAGCTCAAATTTGTAAGCACATGCATTATTGAAAGTCAAAATATAGTTGTTCATGATAACAGTTTATATTAAAAATATATTTATTATTTATGCTAAACATTTATAAATGAATTAAAAGAAATATCAGTGAGCTACAATGCTCGACAAAAGTTTGTGGGAGAAACCCCGTACCCCGTATCAGTGTGAAAGTTTCAAAACACGTTGGGCTGCCACAACTTGATAGAGGGGGCTATGGTATGCAGGTTTCCTACTTTCGCTCACTAGTGCTTGTTTTGTCAAGGCGCTGTTGTCCAGGATTGTAGCTGATATTTGCGTAAATAAAGTAATGTACACGTAAGACTAAACAGAAAGTTTTCTGTACATAAATGTGTTTCACCATTGTGTGTAAATAAATCAGTGGCAACGTTATTTCAGTGATTTGAATTTTTTTTTAAAGAAGTACAAATGGAATGTATTATGTGACTTTAAAGATCTTTGGTCCAGCCGGAACTACTTTTCAATACAAGGACATATTTCCAAACATTTTCCAAAAGTGTTTACGTCCCCATAATTCCAGAAGTGTTAATTTCTAAGCTATTTTCATGAAACTTTTTAGAATGAAGTAAAATAACAGTGTTCATACTAGTCTTTTTAATCATTATCTCAGTGATTAAAAACTATTGTCAACCGGCCTGGACAATTCCTTTCGCCAATGGTCACAATGAGGACCTCATACCTCATACTTTATTCTAGCGACTAAGAAATGATATTTTTAACAGTTTAGTCACCATACGAACATTGAGACAACCATGCTTTTGGCGACTTAATTTTAGATTTTCTTTAAGAAAAGTCCATCAGTAACTTCCATGGACTGTCGTATATATAATGAAAATAATTAAGTGGCGACCAATATCCAGGAAAAAAATTGAGGATCAAATATTTGAAAGTTAATTCCTTTCATCCTCAGACTGTGTCGTCATTGGCAACCAAAATATGGAGGTCCATGGTTGATTTTTCAATCTCTCTTAGAGATTAAAGCAGAGGAGGAGTTTGGCAAATGACATTTGGATGAGGCACAATTTGTAACACAATTAAGTCCAACATGAATCTATTTACATAATTTGTGCAGTTACTGTCTCTATGAGAATACGGACACAGGGGACGTGTAGGTGACGTCACGAGTAGGCCCTGGCTCCATAGTGAACGGCTACAGCATACGTGCTTCAGACACAAAGATGTATCAAATGTGCACATCCATTTGACCATTGTAATTACGTATATGCACTGCCATACTGAGGATGCAACTTTCAGCACAGGAGCTAATTGTAGTATAAATGCCGACTATCGTGCTCATGTAAGCGAAACTTGAGACTTAATTGCACTTTCTTATGCCAGTACACAAGCCAGAGGTGACCCAGGCAGGGGGAAAATTTTCTTCAGTATTAACCCCACATTTCCAAATTTTCTGCAACAAAAACCGAATCATCAAATTTTCTTCAGATGAGTAAAAGTCCATAGTTTTTGCCTAGCTATTTTGGATGCATGCGCCATCCTTACAGCAACTCGTCAACTTTTTCAGGGCTTGGGGTTGCTGGCTCCCCCGGTCGGGAAGTTTGCGCCCTCTACCGGGCATATCCTAACTCAACCCCTTATACAAGCGACCGATCTTTTCATGATATTTTGCAAGGTGAAAATTGGCCAATGCAAGAGGGGCTTTTACGTCCTCACTGTTTCCCCTCTCCTCCGGGCGGCTGTAGGTTCCGCAAACTATCCTCATTTTGAGAAAATTCTATTAATTTCCCTGAATGGAAACTTTCACGGCAATGTGTTCAACATTTCGGTAAAAGGTGAACTTGAAACTTTTAACCCAGCTTGGATGCCCTTGAACTTTCCAGCAAATTTGTCTCATCGTTTTGTACGCCGGTAACCGGAACTCTAGTACTCTAAATGAAACCGCAGAAAAATCTCTGTGTTCTTCGTTCACTTCACTTGAGGGCGAAACTACCTAATCATACACCAAAACTTAGTTGACAGAAATCCAGCTAAAAAAAATTTAAAATGCAAACAAACCTCAACCGTGATATGACCTCACTAATCATATAGATGAAGAAAAAATCAATAACCTGTCATAACTAAGTTACATGACGCCATTTTCCCTCAAAAATCGATTAAAAATGATCAAGGACTGATACTTCACATGGGCGAGCATATTCCGTAAGTGATGCAGCTTTCCAATAAGGGTGCATATTTTCTGTATACACAATGTCATAGACAGTCAATGACATTTTTTGGTGGCAGAAGTTGGGCTGGTAACATTTTGCAAGGCGAAATTAATAATACAAACGGTAAGTTTAAAGAGTTAACACTGTTTTGTATAATTCTAACTTTTGAATTCATCGGCAAGAGGGTCCTGTGGTGGCAAGGTGGTTTACCCTGCCGTACACCAATGTATTTCGCAAGTGTGTGTCAGGTTCAAATCCGTTCGAAAAGCCTGTGCCTTTCCGAGTACTCCGGTTTCCCTCCCGATTGGAACAGCCGTTTCCATTAAAACTAGTTGCCCAGCAGTGGCGTAGTCAGGGGGGACAGGGGGAGAGTTGCCCCCTCTGGAAAAATCTTGGGGGAAATTTTGAAAGTGAATATATGGTGGAATTTGCGCATGATCTGGCAAAATTTTAAATTTCTCAACCAATACACTTTACTTATTTGAAAGTATATGCCACACTGGCACAACCAGTCCTCATTAAGGTTTTCAGAGATGGGATGATGACACCATGCTTATAGTTGTACAAGTTATGTTTTACTATCTGTTTTATACAGCATGGGATCTCTGGACCTCTGACAAGGGACACTGTCCTTTTACTGTATACTTCCAATGTTTCTTGATAATTCAGTAAAGTAGCAGCATTGTGGTATATGCAGTTTGTTAGAATGGGTCAGTGGTCAAGTGCTATACTCTGATACTAGGGCGGGTCCTCGTAAAATTTGGACTGACTGTGGTAAATTGGTAAACTGATGAAGGGAAAGGTGTACCAGGGTTCACTTAATTACTGTACTTCACCCACTGTGATTCTGAACTACCAGTAGGACTCAAGAAAAATTCACCAAGACAAGCAAGATAAAAAAGCTTTCTCAAAAAATGGGAATTCTTGGTAATGTATTCAATTTACATTTAGCACCAAATGTGGCACCATTTTGCTTCTACCCATCTTACATGAGCAAAAATTTTCCTCCAAAGGGGGATACCCCTCCCCTTAGACCCCTCCCCCAGGAAGGCTATCAGTCACATCGGCCTGCAGGTCAGAGGAAAGCACCCGTACAAAATTGGGACCTGCGGAGAACACTGATTATTAGGAAGCAGATCACTTATTGGGGGAAATCGTGGTGCTCTTGCCCTCCCCCCCCCCCTGAAAAAACCTGGCTACGCCACTGTTGCCCAGATGACTGAAGAACCTTCGGAGGACCAGTCGACAAGCAGAATTTGCTGCAGTGGGCCAAGAAGGAAAGGCTACTACAAGGAGGGATCTCCCCCGACCCCCACCCCCCCCCCCGTTCAGCAGACAGTGCAAACCCGATGGCATGAAATTCATTACATTGAGCAGGAATGTACTATGGACACTCATACTCGTATATGGAGAAGAATGTGCGTCGACTCTAAAGATTAAGAAAAGAATGTTTGCAAATTAACTTGATCATATACTTTACTCGTATTTCCGTTTTCTCGTCTTTTACTCGATTCTATACCTAACTTTTCCGTTGATAATGGTCTCATTTTTGGAATGTCTCTCCACGTGCAGTGCTACTCTTTTCCTCGAAGTTCCAGTTTGTTTTTTCTGCTAACAAAATCTCTGACTTCCTAATACTCACGCTTATTACCCGGAACCATCACCATTACAGCGCAACGTGAATCACTCTGTGCTATGGTGATAGAAAGCTTTACGTTGGTTATGCTTAGTGTTTGTCAAAGAACTAGTCATTTACGCACCGCTTTCTCAGAACAAATCCAAATAATAATTTCAAGATATTCAGAGTGTAACCAGTGAACCAACAGAATTAAATCCTTGTCATTTTGTTTTTCCTATTCAATGTGTGCTTAGCAAGGCACTTGTTCAGTTACACTCCAATACATTTGATTTTGAATACTATTGAAAACTATTTGCTGAGAAACTCGTCATTGGAATTCCCGCTTCAATAGTACGAGAGACATGTATGTCATGGGTATTGGAAACGGATCTCTCTGAATTGCCTAGTACAGTACTAAAGCCAGCTGTTATTTGTTTCCTTTGTGATTCGGTAAAACCTACTAAAACTGTGATGAAACACATAGGCGTAGGTAGCTGGGAGTTGGAGGTTGTGGGGCCTTAGCTCCCAGTCAAAAATGTGGTGGGCAGAAGTATGCTTCTACCCCTCCTCAATCCAAGGACGAAAACCCACCCCCCCAAAAAAAAATGTCAACCTGTGACTTCTTTGGACTAAAATTTTTCAAGATTTCCCACCTTATCTCGGTATGAAGACTGTATCTAGGAGCTGTCGTCTGTTACAGGGGCGCAAATCCCTGGGGGGAAGAGGGACCTTTGCCCCCTCAAGTGAAAAAGTGGGGGCCAAACCCTAATTTGCCCCCCCCCCCAAATGTGAATAGCAATACTCATTTTTTTCACCGCTTGGTCACTATTGACATCCCTTTGATAACAACACATGACAACAATACAATTATAGGCTATAACTAACATAGTATTTGAATGTCTGTTGACCAAGGCCGTATGGAACATCATCTGAAGCTGAAACCCGGCGCAGACGAATCAATTTCAGTCGAAAACACTCACATGTCTTAGTTATACCTTCACATCGTTTCCTAATCTAGGCCAGAGCGATCTATCTCTGCATTTTGTGCCCCGGTTCGTGAAGCGCATCAGTAGTATTAATTAACTTTGTGAACTAACTAACCCTTTTGACAAGTGTAAATGTTCTAAAACCCAGGAGCCTTTACACTAAAAAACTTCCGTTCGAAATAATCTTTCTGCAGCTTCTGAAATACTAAAACCCAGGAGCTTCCGGGGGCTTTGCCCCTGGACCCACCAGGGGCCCTAAGGCAGGCCCCTGGACCCCACCCACGAGGGCTTCGCGCTTCGCGCTCGCCGTGCACGCTACGGGTGCATAGTTTCAAATCCACGCGTACACCATATTCGTTTTCGCCCCCACTCTCAAACAGAGATCTGCGCCCCTGTTCTGTTATATAGGCTTATGAAACTTTTTATTTTGAAAATTATGCTTTGTGACTTGACATGAGCAAAAATGACTTGTGACTTGAATTGACTTGGGCGAAAATGACTTGTGACTTGACTTGAGCAAAAATTACTTGTGACTTGAATTGACTTGGGCGAAAATGACTTGTGACTTGACTTGAAGTTTAATGACTTGAGACTTGACTTGACTTGAAGGTAGATGACTTGGGACTTGACTTGAAAAAATGACTTGGATACATCTCTGGTACTGTGTATGAGCTGAGTGTCTGCTGTGCATTGGTTCTACCACTTATTGCACAAATCATCATTTAACAACCAAAAGTTGTGATATTATTTGAATTAATGTCGATCAAAGTGCAGTCACCAATTCCTAAATATGTTTGGAGCCCCTTAATGGATGCATTGACACTAGCCTATACAGTTGTCTGGGTCCATCGTTAGAATCAATTTCTTAAGTCGATAGCTGGTAACATTTGGGGTGTAATAAAAAAAATGGAAGCATTGCTCTGAAATCCCGTCCTTGTTGCTACCGATGCGAGTGCCAGTACCTTCACAGTCATCAAATGAACCGTCGGGGTGAATGGTCGCCATCGGGGATTACATACTTAATCTTACCCATTAAGTCTCTCAGACGAAACTGGAAAACTTCCCAGACGGGGTGGTCCAATACCTCCCCCATACGGCTCCCCCCCCCCCCCCGTCTTTGCCACGTGGCAACGGTCTCGCTTGACGCTGGAACATTTTTCTACCTACTGTGTAGGGTGTGATATTGTGCCAATACCGTATAAAAAGAAACCTCTCAACAGGATTAGCATCAAGCACACATTCTAATAGCACCACTGGCCAATGACCAGCAACCCTACACCATTGAACTCCTCAAGAACTTTCGCTTGTGGCTTTATTTCCTCATCATCGTTAGTTCCACGATTTCCTGAATATACTGTAAGGGTCATTGTTTAATGAGGACATATAGTAAAAGAAGTAGGCCTTTGGATGCATTCTGAATCCAAAATCTGTTATCAGAAGACCCACATTCCAGTTTTCTACCATAATATGAGTAATGTTATTTCAGGAGAGACATTTCCGTGTTGTGTTTGGCATGCATGCAAAATTAACACCTTGATGAAACCATACATGTTATATGTATTTTTCACGGGCCCCTTGCCAAGGGGTGTTGGCATGGGAGAGGGGGAACTCCACACACGTATCCCCTTTTGTCAACATTATTGGTTATTGCTTCAATAATTTTCCAGTTGGACCAGGGATTGCACCTGGTTGGTCATATTTTTTTTAAAAGAAAAAAAAACACCAAGCATGTACTGGCTCGGTCAGGGGAACTTAAATGCGCATTTTGAAATCTGGATGTTAAAATTGAGACCTGTTATTGGGCCAAGTTTTAGCTTACCAAACAGGTGATTAAACGACATGCAGTCATAAGCGTACCAGGCGGGGGGGGGGGGGGCAGGGGGGCATATGCCCTCCCAATTCGGGCAAAAATAGTGGATCCATTCGGGCAAATGAGACAGCCGAGAAAACAAATTATGCCTTTTTGGAACCGACACAACGGTATCAAAATTCGGGCAACTTGGTCCAAAATTCTAAATTCGGGCAAAATTTTTCCCTAACCCCCCAGAAATATTGACCCCCGTACGCCTATGCATGCAGTACATAACCTAATTATTCATGGCGTAGCCAGGCACTGATATATGGGGGATGAGTAGGGTGGGCTACTTTGGATGGGCGTGATTGTTAATGCAAACTGTAAGTTAGAACAATTACACTACATTTTGTTATTTAAGGGGGAAGGGCTGAGGTCTCAGAGAAGAGCATATTTTCCGTCCACCAACCTCCCCCTCTGGCTCCGCCCCTGTTTGTTGGTTTGTCCCCTGTTCATTACAAGCAATGAGCCATTTGCATCTGATACGAATACAAGCGGGGAACCTTGTGCTTTAAAATTGCGTGTATATAAGTGCGGATGAAAACGGAAAATACTATTAGATTTTAAAAAAAATTCACTAAAAAAGAAAAAAAACTCGTCCTTCGAAAACTCGGCGTCTAAATGTAACCAGAAGGTAACCAGAAGACTGTTTCCAGTTCCTCGGAGTTGTTGTTTAATAGAAAGGAAAGCAGAAATAACAAGAAATAATAACTCCAAGGACTTTAAACGCTTCCACGATCGATATTGTTGCGGCTGCCCCTTTTAATGCTTACTGCACGTGTACATTAACTTCTAAACGATGTGCAAAATTTTTAAAGAGGAAAGTATAGGCCTTTCATGTAAGAAAATATGTATGAGTAGAAACAGAGTGCTGAAAGAAGTAACAAGTGAAGAACTGTTTGTGTTGACAAAGAAATCCATTTCTAGTGAAGTCCAATTTCATATTCTCAACCGTTTGCGGGGTCTGATTGTGATGGGGACTTGGGAACCTCCTTTCCCCTTCTCTGAGTTCTTTGTGCTGCACATATTTATTCATGTTAGTTATAGGCCAGTCGATGTTTCCACATGTCAGTACATATGGTGATATTTTCCTCTGGCTCTGATCAAAAAAAAAAAAAAAAATGTGGATCTAGCGGCGCCACCAACTGTATACCTTTTTACAGGTGCTGGCTGTAGGGGTTTAGTGGGGACAGAGGCCTTTACGGGGGCATGCGGCGACACCCCCTCTTGGTGGCGTCACTGACTGGATCCGCGATGTTTTTCTTAGTGAATCCGGTTCTCGTGCTTTTTGCAATTGGGTCAGTTAAACGTTTTTTGGTTTTTATTTAGTTTCTTGCAATGTAGAAAACAATTTTTTTTTATTTCCAGTAAGGTACTTACATTCTTTCAATTAATGCGAGTCTTATGTAACTTGGTACAAATTTTGATTTTTTTTTCACCCGTACCAAAGGTTATTGTACCCGCAGATGTTCTGTCCAAAAGTCGCCCTAAGGTCCACTGACAACTGGACGGTGTTTTGCCTAAAGCCTTATAACTTGAACATACATTAAAGAGGCCTATATCTTTCCGAACTTCGCCTTATTTTTGGAGGGGGTTAAAATATTGCCGATGTAATTAAGGTTAACTCTCAGAAGTGTTGGCCTGCTTGAACTTTCATTGACATCACCTACAGTTGTAAGTGTACATAATATAATAATACATTTTTAACCATGGGCGTACAGGGAGTGGTTCGGCAGCATCCCCCTCTGACTGGGCAGGGAGCTGTCTTCCAGCTCCCTGGACTGGGCAGTACAATTTGCTATTTTCTGGCAAAATATATTGTTGTCCCTGGCAACTGAAAATTGCAAGCAAAGTGCTCAGTCCGCAACAGTATTACGAATGCTTATGATTTTAACGATCACCACACGTACTCATGATGACCATAATGACGCATTTCTTGATTCCGTTATGAGTAACTAAATGATCAGCAGAATATTAAAGCTTTATCAGAGGTTTCATTGCGGACGTACTAACAATATATGCTATAAATCTGATCACTTGCGGCCAATTGACCAGACTAAAAACAGGCCTATTGTTTTGTACAAACATAGCCACTTACACCATGGAGTTACTACACTTCCATGCTTACACCAGAAACTCTTGCTTTTATTACTTCCTCATTTAACTGGAAATTGGTGTTGTCATGACAGCACTTCCGTCCTGGTTCTCGTATCTTTCCGTATATCCAAATTAATCTCTAGATCTTCTTGCTGGCAATACTAAAGTAAAAAATTGCTCAGTTTACAAGATGTATTGACCTACTGCTTACTACCATCTTGATAATTATTTATAGTTATAAAATTATGAGTACGTCATAGAGTAAGCAGTGACAATATAATAGCACGCCACTGACATGAACTACCAAAAAGCTTCTGGATGACTTTTTAAGTACAATTTTAAGATAGCAGTTAGTTAGTTAGATGAGGTTTTACGTCCCAGTTTTCAACCAATTGGTTCAAGTCGAGACGACCACGGCCTTTTTTTCCAGTTGTGGCTCACTGGCTTGTTTTCCCTACTCCATTGCTTATGCTGAGCACCAAGCACAAAGGCAGTAGGTTCCATTTTTAAAGTCTTTGGTATGACCCGGCCAGGATTTGAACCCTAGACCTTCCGGCTGCAAGTCGGATGCTCTAACCACTTGACCACTGCAGTCAGTAACAGAGTGTTGGTGTACGTTGAATATGAAAAGCTTGTAAAAGAGTAATATTGAGAATTTGGGGGAGGACTGTGGGTGGTTTAGATAATTTCGGCATTCCATGAATGAAAGTGTTTACTTTACTAGGGAGATGTTACTTTGTCAAAGCAACACTCCATGATTTTTCGTACCATATCTTGGCCGTCGGTATACGAAAAACTGTCTCCTCTAGCTCGAATTTTAAGGGAAAATGGAGTCCCTCCCAATTTGAATTAGTGTACCTCGTGATTCTAATTCAGGAATGGCTCCTATCAATCATGTAACAATAATTTTGTTAATTGTTAAATTAATGCTCAATTAGTCCTTGGTTTACCTTCAATATTCAATGTTTTTGTACAGAAACATAATGAAAGATGCTTGTGAGCAAAATAAGAGATTTGTAAGATTTAGTACATTTTTTTAAATAAACTTGGGGCAACTGCTTTCTCCCTTTAAACAGTCATGTTGTGGTAACCTGTAACTGTCATGATGGACCCAATCCTTATCTTTCACTTGGTTGATCATGTCATGCTATGACTTTAAACTTCTACAAGACCCCGGAGATCGTGGAACGAGGCATATATAATGTGCAAGTGGGAAATTTAATTTGCGGTACGTTCTCTCTCGACATTTGCCACAAAGATGATCCCCCGACGTCCCCGAATGACTATACTTCGGGAAAATCCCCCTTGACAATTTAAAATCTTCCGGAAGAAAAACTGTAGGGGGAAGTTATCATGGTTGGTAATTGTCCGAGTATTGTCTTCCGGGGTAAGTTGAATGGGGGAAAATCCCGTTATCTCAAACACCAAGCGCGTAGGAAGCGGGGTTTGGGTGGGCTAAAGCCTCAGTCAAAAATATGGTGGGGCGAAAGTATGCTTCCGCGCCCTTCCTCAATTCAAGGACAAAAGCCTGTATTTGTTCCCTTCTGCAAAAATATCAACAATTTGCAGTAATGTCCTTTAAAATTTGCTCAAATATTGCACCAAATTGCTTCTAAGTACCCCCAAATATTCAAGAATTCGTTCCACCTCTCTTAACCCTTCCCCCAGTACAGCGGTCCCCCCTCAAAAAAAAAAATCGTTCAGCCCTCCTCCCAGTCGAGAACAGCTTCCTACGCCTATGCCAAACACCATAGATTGCTGGACATTCCAACCTTAAACCATGAAGATATCGAAGGGTATTAGCTCCATGCTTGAACACAAATTTGTCATTACAATTCTGCATCCACCATGCAAGGATTAGAGTCGGTGTATTTTTTTCATCCCAATTGCCGGGCTGCCTGAGGCGCCATTATGAGAGAAAGTATTGCATTCTTAACGTTCTAGATTGCAGGAAATTGCACTCTGAAGCCACGAAATAGTCAATGAAGTTTTTTGTCTGCAGGCCATCTTGCTGTACCAATATGGTGAAAATGCAAATCCCCCCACCCCCCCCCCCCCACCAGTTCCTCCTTACCATTCAGTTGTTTTCCCGATATTGCAGTCCTCAGTCTGGTCTTCAACATCTTCGCAGCATTGTTTCTAAAATGGTGCAACTATAAAATGATATTAACAAGCTGATATTACCGAGAAGAAAAGACTTCAGTTTCTACCGAAAATTTGAATCAGAAACATGTGTTAAAGAAGTTCATGGTTTCTGTCTCTTGTCTTTCTTTGCTTCTTTGTTTTTTAACCTTCTTCTTTTTCCTTCCCCGTTTCATTTTTCCAGGGCAGTGGGGAATCACCTTGGCCTGTATTTATGTCTACAGTGGCCTCTAAGATCAGACTCTTTAGAACGATTCGACTTTTAGCTTGTTCATACAAACGTTACAAGGAGACTTACATATGAGCAGTACCGAATCCAGGAATATGAAAGGGGAGCGTAACCGTCTGAAGAAAGTGCATGGCGCAAAGGAATGGGGTGGTCTGAACTTTCCAGAAAATATGAAGACTGTATGACAATCAATGCACTTCTCAGTACTTTAGGAACGTATTCTGTTAGGACTTGTTCTGATCATACCTTTTTGTGGGCTTGGAGATGTAAAATTCTGGTTACAAAAATCATTGCTTTACTGAAAATATGGGCGTACGCCCCTTAGGCTCCCCCCTTGGATCCGGCCCTGTATGAAGATTAGCAGAGTAAAATAAGGAAAATGTCATCTTTTATCTGCAAATACTTTTCACTTATTGCAATGTAAGTCAATAGCGTAGCTAGGGAGACAACAGTGAGGGGGCAAGCTTTAAAAGTTGACCATGGTACCAACAAATATTGCAATTGTATGGACAGCCCAGAAATTCTCTTGATACAACATCACACAGAATTTCACCAGTTCGACAACGTACGTGGGTTGTATACAAGAAAAATAATTTGATAGTTTATTTGATATGATAAGAAAACCCTATACGGATCCAGCGTTTACTTTGTGCGAGCGAAGCCTGAGTCTTCGAGCACCGAAAGTGCAAAGTCCTGACGAGGGTAAGGTCCTCCCTCAGGAAAAATTTTGACCAATTAAAAACTGTAGATGCAATCGTGGCATCTGGCAATCAAGATAAACATACAGTGAGGCAAGGCACTGATAACCACGACATCTGGGAATCCGAGGGGGTGGCGGGTGAGGGGCGCAGTTATTGTTCATAAATTTGCACTATTGACAGCATGGTTTTTGAGCAGCCTGAAGGTTGTTGTATGTCATTTAAGGAAATCGAAGGGAAAGATTTTTATGGATATGCAAATGTTAATATTAACTCTCCTAGTAAAATGACATGATTCGTTATCAACGGGAAAGCCTTATATATTCTGATGTTACACTAATAATTTTATACTAGTATTCTCTTAAATGTGGTATTACCAGGGTTGGGAAGTAACGAGTTACAAGTAACGCCGTTACTGTAACGAGTTACATTTTGTGTAACGGAACCCTGTAACGAGTTCCATTTGCATTTCAGTAACGGAGCAAGTAACTAGTTACAATTCTGTGTAAAAGTAACTGTAACGGCGTTACATTTGGGTCCCGTTACTTTCCCGTTACAAATAGTCAAAATGACCACAAATTGCATTTTCTTTGAGCTAATAACAGAATAACAGAAAATTTTCAAATTGATGACACTTTGGTAGTAAAATGTAAAATTATTTTCGATATAGGCTATTTATCATTCATCGCTATTATCGACGTCGCCCTCACCGACATCAAATTTTATTCACGATTAGAATCAGAAGTTGATATTAGATGCACACGCTGCAGGCTTACAGGCCGGGCCACTTGATTGTCTATTGAACCAGGGAGTTGTCAAATAGCAACTCCCTGATTGAAATAAGTTTAAAATTGATCTGTATGTCAAAATACTTATTAGACAGATCAATGCTTATTATCCATGAGACCGATTTGTGCGATTATTTGAAAAATACTGAACGGTCCTCTAAGGCTCAGCTGACTTTATGTATTCTAAGTAAAGTCAGCTGGGCCTTGGTTTACTCATATTGTCCTTTAGAGGACACAGTGGAGACAGTGTACCGTGAGAAACGGGTTGGCCCATGGGCATTCAAATACCAGCTTACTTTGAAAGTTTAATCATTGCCTCTTGAGACGTTAGGGCTGGACCCGTGTTCACCCTATCCGAGTCGGAGCTAACTGCGGTTCTAGATTCCCGAATCTTTCCGAGCATGGTACTACTCAGGATCCTCAAATTTCTGCCAGTTTTGATTCCAATGGCACCAATTCCGAGACCAGTCTTTTTGCCAATGTATATCATATCACACATACAGATGTTTTTAATTCTATCGTACATGTCCACCATTAATTAACAAAGTCATCGTTGTACTCACTTCCATAGCCTGGCCTCCTGAGTAATTTAGTTGATTGTATGTGACAATACCTTAGATCTGTACATTGTGCACAAATGGAACTTTAAACACTTTTAATGTAACTTTCATATTTGAGAACTCGGCTGGAATAAACTCCGAGTCCGAGTCCAGTTACATCACATTCCGTAAAAATTTCGATTCCGGAACCTTCTATCCCGGGCAAATTCCTAATCTAGAAAAACGCTCTTGAGACCGGCATTAAGCTAACCGAATCCGGACTCTTGCGTTGGAGCCCAGTAAATCTATACGGTGCCAAGCGTTGGTAAACACCGTGCATCCATTTATGCATCTAATTTAACATGTATGGTATCTTTATTTGATGAATCAAACGTATGAATTTAGGCTATATCATATTCTTTTCAATGTCCGTAACTCCTTGCACTGGAATAATAGTACGGTTAATATAAAAAAACAGCAGAATATTGAAATGGTCAATGGCGTTAAAAGTATCCTAACAAAGCTAATTGGAAAGAGAAGTGTCCGACTTAAAGCTTTACCTATTGCAAAGGGAAAGTGAATTATGTGCACATGATCTGCATGTATAAACTGCATAGTATCACCATTTCTATGCACTGTTTTATATCGACACAATGTGAAACTTGAAATTTATGGGGAAATATCACTTAGCCCAACCTTAGCGGTGAGGTTTTAAAATTTTACTGCTAACAAATGTATTCATCCTCTTATTATACCATATTTATGCTCTTGAGGGGTGAAAGACTTTACTGCTGAAACAACGCTCTTCCCCTTTCCGGCATAGCCGCTAACCTCTCTAAATTAGCCGACTGTGTGATGGGAGTATAAAGATTTCAACCCTCAAAGAAGTACTTTGGTAACTGGAAAAGTTTTGGTTATAACCATATTCCTCTAACAAATAGTTTGCGTAAGCTCCGACACAGTATCATGATTCGCTGCTTCATGTTGAGCATTAGGAGCCTCTGCGACAATGCCCATTGAAGATCAGCTAGCTTCATTGACTTTCTTTGGGGAACACCTAAGGATAACCGGCACAAATGAGGTGTCGGTCGTCTCATGTGCCCCCGTCTTACTATCTAATTATGCCCCCCCCCTCCATTTCAGGTACCGAGGTACCGTATATTCACCTTGAAGTAACGAGTTACTTTTGAAATGTAGCTAGTTACTTTTTAGTCAAAAGTAACTGTAACTAGTTACTTTTTCAACATTGTAACTAGTAACTGTAACGAGTTACAATTTTACGGAATTAACTGTAACTATAACGAGTTACTTTCAAAGCGTAACGGGAACAACCCTGGGTATTACATAAATATGACTCACTGCTGCGCAAAATCGGATTACGATCACAAAGTTCCATACCCTGTTTTAATTATAGGCCTAACAGGTCATATGGCTTATACTTAATAGCAGGAAAATACTGAGAGTGTGCGCAAACCACGCCTTCAAAAAACACTTTCAAACCAATTTTGAGCACTACATATATATATATATATATATATATATATATATATATATATATATATATATATATATATATATATATATATATATATATTATGTAAGATACGGTATCTTTCGTGAGGCAAACGCGGCGTATTGACTATATACTCCTAATACTGGTCAGGCATGTACCGACAAGATCAGAGAAGTTGTGATGGGCAGTGGCCTCCTGCTGCCCTCTCTTGGCTACGGTACTGATGTACGTGCTATGGATATAAGATGGTAGGTTTGCATTCTCTGGGTCACCGTTTTTGTTTAGTAAGATTAAGCATGCATGGCTGAGCAAGTTATTTGTGTAAGGACTGGTGGCACAAATTTTGCACAACCTTCATTGTAATTATCAAAGACCTTTCATTATTGTAAAGAAGAAAGAACAAAATTGTTCCTTAAATGATAGGCTAAAAAATTCCAAATCCAAAAATTGAAAAAAAAAAATCCAAAAAGCGTTACAAACAATGGCTGAAAACAAACCATCGTCATGGATGGGGTGTTGTTGTGGTCTTCCTTCTGGCGGGGATTATAGAAGCCGGTCCGACAATCAGATACTCTTGGATGAACACCAATGATTAAAAATGGGAAAAGAAGTCATAAGAAAGCAATAACAAGGCCGTAATTCCTTCCCCTAGTCTGCCTGTACCGTTTTTCCTTTTTCGTGCAGAGACGAAAGCATAAATTTTCAGTCATCTCCGATGGATGGGTTCCATATACTATACCAGGGATTTTGGGAATGGGCTTGAGGTCTTCACTCTAGAAAAGATGGGGGGTTAAACCCCTCCTGCCCCCCTCGGGAAATAATTCCTGCAAGGCTCACGCCCCTGCCAAAACTCTTAACAAAACCAGTATAAAAAACCCTCAGTTGCAATGAAATAAGCTTTACCGAAAGTCATTCCCAAAGCTGCTGAAACACGTAGGGCTGTATTGGGCTATACGTATGATGGTCAAATAAAATGCGAGGGATTCTCCCTAAAGGACATCGTGCCAAATAGGAAACTAGAGGATTTAAACTGAAGGAAGTTGACCGAGAAACAGTTCCCTGAGTTGACTGACATCCTGGCCTGCGAATCATCCGAGCTCGATATAGAGTCTGAAAAGTCTGCTATAGAAGAATTCTACTCCCGCTATAGTAAAGTTAAAAGACTTATATAATTGCTCTTCCTTACGCTGTTCATACCCTCCCCTCCCCCCGCCATACCCTCCCACTCCCATATGACTTTACTTACTGGGACACAAATTACAGGATCAGGCACGTAGGCAGGAATTCTGAATGGTTGGAGGCACCAGTAATTACAAAGGACCGGGGGCTTTCTTTAAACCAGTAAATCGATATTCCAAGTGGAAGGAGGGCATTGGGTTGTCGGGGGGGGGGGGAAGGCCCCTCGCCTGCAGGCTAGGAGCCTGTACAGGGTATTCACAGGTAGGAAGTTCAGTCCAACTCTCGGGGAGTCATTTTTAAAGGCAAAAAGGGAGTGGAATTAAACCTCCGACAAAAACTTTCCAAGGCTGTGGGCTCGGAGTAAGTTTGTAACACTATTTATGAGAGATTTGTGGTCTTTGTGTAAGGGTGTAACAAGGAACTTAATGACTGAAATCGGACTGCATTCATATAAGCACCAGTATCATGCTAAATTGCCAAAAATTACAGATGGATCTCTTTTTGAACAATACATCAGATTCAGTGCTAGGCAAGCTGTGTGACGAATGGATGGTGGGTGGGCTTTCTGACAAGTGTAAGTTCCAGGGCTAAATCAAAGGAGAAACCTTCCATGAAAGACGGATGCGCTAATAGTTATCAGATTGGCACAGAAGACACACTACTAAACCAGAGCAGCATAATGCCCACGCAGAAATCCCATATCTAAAGAATTACGAATTCTCCTTATTCTTCGGATGGGGGATGGAATCTAATAAACTAACTTTTTCAGCACCACATGAGGGGTAGTGCAGACCTATATATCTATTTCTCAAAGAAAAGTATGTTGTCGTTTTTGAGGGGTTTCTGACAAAAATGTGAGGGTGTGTTGTTCTCTAACAGGCTCCTCTGATTGCCCCAAAATATGTGCTTAAAGACTGACAGTCATCACCCCAAAGTATATTTTTAGTGTAGGGATATCAAAATTCTCAGTTGGTGACTGCTCTTTGATTGACATCAAAGTTTGAAAATTTGAAAGATGCAGAGTGGCTCACATTCCACACAAGGCAGAGAGAGAGTGCTTTTATTACATTTTATAGCCTTGTATGCTCACCAGGACATGGCCTTAAGCAATAAAACAGGTTTATTCCTGCACAAGGAGGAGCTTCATACAGTTATGGGAGGAGCTAGAAGTTGCATAGTTGGGAGAATTGGAACTGTCTGTATGGGATGATGAAAATTCCCCTTTAAATATTATGTGTCATTCAGAAAGGAAGCCAAAACTCTGTAATTGTCATTGGCCATCTCCTACTGTAAACATTGATACAACGGTTCTCGAGAAAGAACTCTTCAAACTTTGATCATTATTTCTAAGGTAACTTATTGACTATGTCAACAGAATAATGTGGAGGGTTGCAAAGGTGTGCATAGACCACACTACACCAGGACCAAATCAAGACCATCCGGCGGTCCGGTGATCTTGAGCTTTATATATATATATATATATATATATATATATATATATATATATATATATATATATATATATATATAGGTCAATAAAGGTGGTAATAAGTGCTAGAAAGTTTGGGGAAAATTCCACGACGTTTCGGGTAAAAACCTTCATCAAGTAGCAAAAAGGCAACTGAACAAAAGAAGAGAAAATACACCTTAAAAGAAGGCACGAACAAAACGGTTATAAAAAAGAACACGGTGGAAAAACTGCGATATGGAGGCTGAGTAAAACTGGTAGAAGGTGATTTCTATATATATATATATATATATATATATATATATATATATATATATATATATATATATATATATATATATATATATATATATATATATATGTACATATATATGATGACTACCATAACAGCGGACCCCCAGGTAAAGCTGTCCTGCACGTACTGGCAAAGAAAATCTGAGTTACAGTCTTACAACAGAGAAATACGAAAGTTTAAAAGCTTAAAATCAAAAGGGCTTATAGCCCGTCGTTACACCCTCCTCTTCTTAGAATTCTACCGCAATGCCCTCCTATGCTCTTTTGAAGAACATAAACTTGAAAACTTGATAAAGTGTACAAAGCTGCTTAGACAAATATTGTGCAACCCTTACATTTTTTAAAACAAATTGTACGGCATGCAGACTTTCACAGAACTGGAATCAAGAACAAACATAAAAATCGTAAAAAGTTAAAGCAACTCGGCATATACACAAATAACAAGAAATCCGATATCTGTTTCAAAAAAAAAACAAGATAACCTCTAATGTCCATAAAATCGTTTCGGAGACAAACTGCATACTATTAACAAGCACTGTAAAAAAGAAACCAGCATACTGTACCTAACCTGGCCTTGAGATATTGCACATTCTTTACATGTCGTACCACTTACAAGAAATGCGATGACTAAACCTGCGACAACGTGGCATCTAAGAGTATCTGCCGAACAAGTGCCTCACACTAACTTGATGATAACACGAAACATTTCAAATGAAAATTACAATAACTCCTAAACTTTTTGCATGACACAATCCTTTTTCCAACTACGGCTAATGCATGCACGTATCTGGCGTGCAAGGAATTTTGCACCTAAGTCCAAAGACTACTCAGCCCTACTAAAGGAATTTCACTTTGAGCCCGACCCCCCCCCGGCCACTTAAGCAATTCTGACCCCACGACCAGGTAAGACGCATGACTACCCCTTTCTGTAGTAACAACCCAAAGTAGCCTAACGTTCCCATAAAACAATTACCACTCTAAGCCCAAATCTTCGTGCAAGGAATTTTCACCTTTACTAAGAGGAATTTCACTTTAAGACAAGCTTAAGGAATTTCACCCCACGATAGACAAGACATATCCGAAAAACTGTTTCCATGAGAACAAACAATCATCAGAAATAAGGTAAAGGAGCACCGCAACCAACCCTCATACTTAAAAAGAAATACATTAGTTAATTGGAATCAAAACCAATGTAAAACTAAAGTTCCTTACCTTAAATATACTAAATATTGCACATTTCAATAAAAGCAGGATACACAGCAAAAACTATTTCACTCAAAAAAGGCAGAGACACATGTATCAATCTAATGTAAAATTTGCAGTTTGCAAAAATAAAACACCCTGTTGTCTACTTTTGTTACTGGCAATCACCTTACGAGACATACCATGTGACACAGTTTTTAAGAGTAAACAGGATAGGTTCAGGAACCATCGTTCGTAACTGTACCTCACGACTATTGTTTGCGGTTGTATAGATCCTCCTTACAAAGTAAATACTGCAAGCATCAGAATCGAACAAATAAAACATTACCCATCCACACCTGGGTAACACTTTCCGTGACACAGAAAAACTCGGCCGCATATATCCTCCGTGGTATAGGTTATACTTGTAAACGATTGGCTGTCCACAAAATTCACCTCCCCGTTCGACAGAGGTCCTTTACAAAATTACAGATATCTCCTCTTTTCTTCGGTGAAACCGCGGTTGACCGAGTCCATTCATGGGATACACCGCATGGAAACTAAAAATGGTATTGGTTCAGATTCCAGTCTGTTCCGGCTGCCTTAACGGTATATCAGCGACGGCTTACTAGAAATTTACCTTCATAGCAGGTGTCGAATATGTACTCCTCTTTTGACGTACATGCTCTGGTATTGGGTCTTTACCATAAATAAGAAGGCCAGTGTGTGACATGAGAGTCAAAATTTAAAGATTGCCTGATTGTCTTCTAAGTTATAATTTGAGTACCTGTATAATCTCTACGGTAAATGTCCAAAATCTCTTGGCATTCAGTTGTTCCGTCTATTTATGCCAGGTGATAACAAAAAAAGAGAATTTCACGTGTAACAGAGAAATCAAACACATTGCTTCGACAAGCACAGGGCGGCAATCATAATTTGGGATAATCCCATAATCTGTTGCATTTACAATGGTGTAAGATGTGGTAGCAACATATTAGGGGTTTCCTCTTTTGCACCATTTTGGTAAAAGATGTAGTGGGCCTTAACAATTTTTAGTAAACTGTGAAAATGGCATGACAGGCATGTTTGGTGTTATTTATCATATTGGGTGAACTCTAAACCATTCTAATACCACCACTTTTGTCTCACCACTTTATCTGGCAAAAAGAATGCATACTTCAACTCTGCTACAACTTGGCATTACGATTACACCCCAAATAGCACTGAATTAGTCATTTCATGTGTAACAGAGACACCAAATTTGGTTCTTTGTTACACGTGAAGTAATTCATAATAATAAATACAGACATTGTCCACAGTTTAAAGTAAAATGTGCTTGTAGTTCATTTAGTCCCATCGAATAAAAGCTAGATACATGCACTTTTTCACATCAATACATTTCACGCGTAACGGAGAAACCAAATTTGGTTTCTCCGTTACGCGTGAAATGACTCATTCAGCATTCCTAACACAGAACTTGCATGTGTTATTCATCTGCCTGCCTAAATTATCTCAGAGTTCCATTTTGTCCATTCTAGTAGTGAAACACATACTTTTTTATTTAAATTTACGTTCAAAATATGGCAAAACAGGGTTTATTCATTTCACGTGTAACGGAGAGAAACCAAAACATTTTCCCTGAATATATTCCTTAGGGGGATAATAGCAGCATGAGTTTTTAGTTAGATTATGTTGCTTACTACCAGATATGTCAAATAAGCCAGTTTTGTTTCACTATTTGTCAGAAAACTAATTTTATTTAGCAAGCAAAAATCACCTTGTAACACTTTTGTGAGACACCAAACTTTCAGTGAGATACAGTATTCGTAAAAATTTCATCAAACTTCAAATGTGTCATGAGATTTATTACTGATACAGGGTACTGGGCTAGCAGTATCTCTAAAATGAAGTGCAGTTTGCCTTCATACAGTTCAATGTTTTTTTAAGATTTGATGATTATGTTTGGAGGATTTCACGTGTAATATTTGAGACACCAAATGTTACACGTGAAATCCCTCATATATGGATGCCCTCAGCCAAAAACACACAAGCCTGTTCACTACATTAGATGTATGCATTAGTAGGTTGTTCAATTGTCTATGTTTTAAAAGTAAAATGAAACAATACCTACTTCCGAAACAAATTGTATTGAATCATGAATAAGGCTATATTTTATGTCACACTTGGTACCCTAAAAATGTAAGACACCAAACGATTTTTGGTCAAAGATATAAATTTTTAACCAATGGAAATTTACTCAACCATAATATATAATTTCTGTTGTATATTCTCTATCAAAATATTCTAATAGTAAATGTATGAAAGTATGCATGAACACGCTGCAGCTCAACCAAAACATTCAATAGCACAAATTAAGCTGGCCTCCGTATTTGTGGAACCACCCTATTACGAGTGAGTAATTCACGTACGCGGAGCGGACAAACTAGAAATCGGTCACAAGTGGCTAACTGCACATTTTCTAGACGTAGTGCACCCCTCTGCTTAGGATTCTGCTTACTTTCATCTAGGCTGACGTCCTTTTTCTGCGGTTTCAACTTATTTTTCGTCTCAAAAGTAGGTGAAAACCAAATCTGATTCTGTGGTCCCTTCTTGTCAAACACTTCTCTTCGTAAAATTATACGGATAAGCCTGGTTCACTAAGCCCCGGTTGAATCCGAAGTGGTTCAAGACCGGCACGGGGAGGCAAGATCCGTAGGGGTCCGTTCTCCCGAGAGAGTGTGACTCCCAATGGTGTACGTTTCCCTAAGTCGGTGAACAGGTAACGGTTGTTTCTCAAACCATCCTCGGCTGGACACAATTATGGTAACTCAACTTGGAAGCAACCTCTTATATAGACTTCGCATGGCATTGCTCCACGTTTCCCCCAACAATGCAGTTTTTTTACAGCAAAAGATAATCTTTTAATATTCTTTGGCTCATCTTGGGCTGTATAGACTGAGTCGCCTACACGTCTAGCCCCATTCGATTCCGAGTTGTATCGTCTGGAGTACGGTGGAACAGAAACCGATTGGTTCTGCTCCGACGCACGAGAGATGAATTTTGGTTGGGATTAGTAAGTAGTTATAACTCTATAACTTCACTGCACTTGCTTTCTTGCATCAAACTCTATAACTTCACTGCACTTGCTTCCTTGCATCAGTCCTGAAGAAGTCAGAGCCATTTCTGACGAAAGCTTGACTATTTCAAGACTTTCGACGGCATACACGTTGAAATCATCTTTCCAGTATGGATTCCCATCGTGAAAGACTTTCTACTTATTTGGTTGGGATACTAGTCTCTCGCTAGACAGGCGGATTGCATGGGGCCTTCTCCTCTGCTCTTCCTGGGTGCTTCCAAATGATAATTGTCAGAAAGTTCTAGAGGCTCTTGCATGCTAATATTTGGCAAGGGCTCCGATTCCAAGTTCCATTTTGACCTACTTTTCCTTTCCTGCACTCCTCACCAGCCTGTCTCATTCCCTTCTGAGGGACTTAACCTGTCTCAGGTTATTGTTATATTGTATTAAAAGGGTCTATTATATCATTTCTATTTTATCTTTTATCGTGCCGTATTTTAAGTTAGAAGTAAGAATGCAAGTTTTTGATACCTACATTTTACCTCATATTATATACGCTGTCGCTGTATGGTATCATTACTTGTTGGTAAAAGAAAAGGAAAGACTTAGAGCCTCCTTGCGTTACTGCGCCAAAATTTTAAGTTAGCCTGGATTTTAACGCTATCATTAACCAAGTAAATACGGCAGCCATAAAAGATTTTAAAAGGCTTCAACAAAAAAAAATTCACAGAAATGACAAACACACACTCCACAACGAGCTGAAGTCACTTTTTCAACTCACCAGTTTTAACCTAAGAAATAAGACAATTATTCTGAAATTCAGGACCACACATTTTAAAAACTCTTCTGTTTATAGGGCTGCCCTTTTTATTCAAGGTGTTCTTCCACGCAACTTACTTTAATTTTTTACGTACTTTCGATTTATTATCTGTAAATATATTCATTGCTGATCCTATGTAGCATTTTACAACTAACCGTTGTTATCTCCTATTTATAATTATCTCACATTTTTATACTGGATTTTAATAAACTTTGAAACTTCAAGAGGTCTTCTCTTATACGCACGACAGTAGCCCCAAAGACTTAGGAGAAGGAAAGGACTTACTTGCCATAATTTTGCAGTGATCGTATTCTTTTCTTTGTTTTTCCCACCGCTGTTACCAGATTGTAACGAATATGAGGGCGTTGGTTTGAGGATGGTCAGCAGCGTTAAGGCCAGCAGAGTGGGGAACTTGGCCCGATATGTTGTCTTTTAATCGGCCAGGTCGTGGAACAGTGACGAAACACCAGAATAATTAATCCAACAAGTAGAATTACGGTGAGCTTTTATACTTCCACATAAAATCGCTTAAACGAACATAATATAAGGTAACAGACTTGCAGTCATGGGCGTCCGGAGGGGGGCAAGGGGGCACTTGCCCCCTGGAAAATCAAAAAATTGAAAAAAACGAAGAAAAAATAAAGAAAAAAATGAAGAAAATATAACATCAACATTTCTTAACAGTTCACTCAGTGTGAATTTCTACTCTCAAAATAGGAATTGAATAAAAATATCAACACTCAGGCCCCAGCAGCCCCCCTCCCCCCCCCCCGAGCATATTTTTGGTATTTTTTGAAGTTTATATTTACGATATTGCTAGTGTGTCCCCTTTTTATATGCGGTAAATAGGCCTTAAAAGTGTCATTTCCAGCGATCTGGTAGGCATTTTGGGCCAAAATTTTCTTGAGCTCCGGGCCAACCGGTGGTGGCCCGGAGCGCTGAGAGTCTGCCTATGGGCTTCGCCCCCCCCCCTTGACAAATTCCTGGCTACGCCTTTGTCAACACTGTGTGAAGTAGTAGATCTAAACTCTTTTCTGGGAGTAAAATATTTCCTACGAAAAAGTTGGACCCCCTAAAAATTTGCCCCCTAAAAATTTTTGACCCCCTGAATTTTTTTCTGCGGACGCCCATGCTTGCAATGCAATAAAACTCTCCTCCGAGAGAAATAAACTAAGATAAACGAAGATTTTATCGTCATTTCTAACGTTTTGAACGTCAGTGCTTGCAGTGTTCTCTGAAAGCTGCAACTAACAGATTTGAACTTAATATTTTGAACAAGATCCCAAATTTTATTCTCGAAAGCTTCAAGTTGTTTGATCTGTGGTGAAAGGCGTCTGGATTTGAGTTAGTTAGTTAGGGTTTAACGCCCCAACTTATAACCTCTTGGTTTAATCTAGCGGCGTTGTGGGGCACTGGATTGTTTTCCCTTACTCCATTGCTTATACTGAGGCTGAGCACCAAGCACAACGGCAGTAGGTTCCAGTATTAAAGTCTTTGGAATCGAACCCGGGCCTCCCGCCTGAGATTTGCACTATCCCCTTGTAGAAGTAAAGAACTGTGCCCCTGGATGGTCAATGCAGGGAGGAGGGAATAGTCTACAACTGTCATACCTGAAGAAACTGGTGACAAACAGACATACATCGGTATCGCTTCTACAGAATTTAAAGCTCGCTATAACAACCATAAGCAGTAGCGTAGCTGGGGGGGGGGCAAGGAGGGGCAAGTTGCCCCTGACGCCACCTCTGCTGGGGGCGCCAAATCGAGATTAGTTAAAAAATGTTACTTTTCCTGGGTCACTGTTCTTCAGTCGCACTCGATCACCTGAAGAGTGAAGGTACGCTTCCTTCACGAAACAAATTTGTCGTGATCTATATATTATGTGTTAGTCTGACTCAATAAATTTGTCTATATATATATATATATATATATATACATATACATATATATATATACCTATATATATATATATATATATATAGGCTCCACTTTAAGCCTACTGACTCTCACAACTACCTCATGTACCCTTCCAACCACCCCAGATCTTGTACCAATTCGATTCCTTTCTCACAACTTTTACGGGACAGACGGATTTGTTCCGACGACCAGGATTTCGCTAAAGTTTCCAAGCAGATTATTTCTTTCTTTGAACAACGCCAGTATCCACAAAGAGTGCTCTCCAATGCCCTGAAACGCATACAAGGAATTGATAGAGCCTCTGCCCTTGCCCCCAAAACTGACCATACACCCACCAGACGTATCCCGTTGGTCCTATCCTTTCACCCATCTGTAACCCCCATTGTACGTGCCATTTACAGGAATGTAGAGACCCTCCGTCATGACCCATCCACCCGTGACCATTTCCCTGATCCCCCCATCACGGCATTCAGAATTGAAAAGAACATATCTAAGCACTTGGTCCGTGCCTCTCAACCTCAAGCAGTAGTGCCTGACACCCCAGGAACTTTTCCTTGCAACCGTGGGAGATGCAATACTTGCCCGGTGGTCAGTTATGACAAAAACCTTTCCATTGTAGGTCCCAACAACAACCGTTTTAACGTTCATCAGCATTTTACCTGTACTTCAGCCAATGTTGTTTACGTTCTCGTATGTAAACGCTGTAATATACTGTACGTGGGAGAAACAAAACGTCGTCTTGCTGACCGAGTCACCGAGCACCTGAGATCAATCAAACAGAACCTCCCAGGGTTCCCGGTAGCCACCCACTTCAATCCCCCGTCAACATGCTCGATCCGTGACTTGATGGTTTCGGCGGCCATCTCGTGTCGAGGTTCCGATCATGACCGCCTAGCTGCCGAAAACCGCCTAATCATGAAACTTGGAACCCTGTCCCCACATGGTCTGAACGTTAGACTTGAACTGTTATAACGCAGCAATTCCTGCATTTTTTTGACTTGTGGTAACCACTTAACACTGTCTGTTTTCCTAGCCGAGGTTTACCGTGCCCAATTGTATTGTGTATTTTTTTTTTAAATTGTACGTTTGGCCGTGTCAACGATCAGTTGCATTTTTGCCACCTGATGAAGGGTTTAAACCCGAAACGTCGTGGAATTTTTCACAAACTTTTAGCACTATTTACTACTTCATTTTTACCTATATATATATATATATATATATATAACGCTAAAACCCACGGTAGGGGGAAAAATTTTAGAGGGCGCTAGACGCCCTTTCGAAAAGGCGAAAAAAAAACAATAAAATACATAAGATTATATTTCGCCATTTGGTAGAATTTGAAAAAAAAATATACATCAACGTTATTTCAATGGCCCACCAATTGTACGTGTTAACAGATACGTGTACGTAAATTGGTCAACATTGAAGTAATGGCATATAGATTATGTAGTGAAAAGGCCATTACCATCCGTTTACGTATTCCTATAGAAAAAGCGTGTAGTTTCGTTAAGTCGACCTGATTTTTTCCCCTTATAGACGATTTCCCCTTATAGGCGGGTTTTTTCATACGATATTTCCCCTTAATCCCAAATTAGCAATATATATATATATATATATATATATATATATATATATATATATATATATATATATATATATATATATAAACCTTTACAAATCTTTCTACGCGACGCCTTTGAAATGAACTTGCAGAACAAAGTGACTCTGCAGTGAGTTTTATGCTTACGCCCTCTTTCTGCAGCTTTGCAAGCAAAGTTATCACAAACCTGTGTGTTAGAGTTAGATGAGGTTTTACGGCTCTGTTTCTAACCAGTTGGTTTAAGTCGGGCCGGCCACGGCCTTTTTTTCCAGTTGTGGCTCACTGGCTTGTTTTCCCTACTCCAAACCTATAGGATAAACCACATACACAATTTTAGGTTACATGTTATCTATTCGTGTTGAAGATTCTCAGTTCTACCAGTTGTACATCCTTTAATCTTCCTTTGTTCAGTTAACGTTCATTCCACGTTTACGTTAATATTATGGATCATAACCCAGCAAGGAGATTTTCGGAATAGCTGCCGCGCAGGCTAAGCTTTTGGGTCGGTACCAGTCAAATATGTAACCGACCGGAGAGAACGGTATATAGCCTTTAACTGATGCTCTACAAACTTTAAAATTTATTGTATTTCATTTGTATGAATGAATACAGTCGTTCCTTGTTGAACTGTCGGAACTGGAGAAAGGAAAGCAAGTTTTCTTTTTATGCCATACAAACGGTAGATCAATCACTCCCATGTTTTTTTTTTTTAAGTTTTCAGTGGTATTAAAGTACTACCAGACAGTGTATGTAAGTTGAGATTTCGTTGCAGTGTGAAAAATATAGTAAACGAGGGCGCTACATATGAATGTGTATTGCAGAGTAATTTTAAGATCATACTAAAAGTGCGTGTACTTTGCAGCCACAGTCTAGAACGCGACCACGCTTCACAGACCCATGATGTAGAGGTCTGAAGCCTGGTTAAGAGGTTGGTCACGTTTAGTCTTAAATGTCCCTTGGCAAAGCAGAACTCCTTCGGGAGTAACCTTTGGTTTTCCCCCTACGGCTCTTCGCCAGAGAGTCGAGGGGACTTCGACTTTCAGAAAAAGTATTTTTTAAGAACCTTGATCGTAGGGGCAGAACCCCTTGGGGGTAACGTTTGGTTTTCGCCGTTCGGTATCCAGGGACTTTTGGAAAAAGGATTTTGAATACGGTAACCTTGAATGATCGCATTAAATTAAGGTGCAAATAGAGGTGCGTGTTCTTAATGTATGCAGGTTGAATTGTCCCATGAGTTTCCCAAAGGATGCATAGAACCACCCCCCCCCCCTCGCTCGTAGTAAGGCAATGTACTGAAGGGGGAGAGATATCATTCAGGGGGAGAAAATTTTTTTCAGGGGAGGGGGATTCCCCCTTCTGGATACGTGCTTGCTTACCCTCACGAGGAATGAATCATTTTAGCTGGTATGATATGAGGAACGTAACCATCAAATGGAGACTAACGGCTTCAGATATTTTTTACTGAAAGTGCCTTTTAGGCTTTTTAAGTTGCATCTAGACATTCTTCACTTTTAATTTCCCAGAATTTAAAATTAACACTTCTGAAAAGAAGGTAAATAAAGACAATTTTGTTGGTAAAATTAGCAAGCGTCTTCACAATTCACAAGTCATTCCCGCGACCATCGCGATCAACGGGTTGCGTGCCCCCAAAAAGCATGGCTTACATTGCGTGGTAGATCTTAAGAATGTCCTCAAAATCTATCGTTAAACCCATACGAATAGAAATTACTTTACTGTTCTGTTATCTTGAATGAAACGACTGAGAGTTATTCTAAGTTCAAATGAACTTTGTTAACACAGAAGGGGTCAAGAGTAATTTTGCTGTAGCAAACTTTATCAACAAATATTATGATGAAAATACTTTACCAACAAATCTTATGATAGAAAAACTTTACTTTTTCAGAACAGACAGTTTTATTTCCGGGACCTTCGTCAGAATGGTTCTCACTTTGAAGAAGATAGAGCTTGTGGTTATACTCGCAACCTTCTACGTTGGCGACTCTCCGCATTTCAAATCAAGGGCGTATACATATGTTCCATTTTCAAAGAGCCGTATTATTGGAATATTTATATGTTCACGGTCGTAATAAGATCATTCATAACTGCAGTATTCGAAATATGATAATTAGATCATTACTATTGAATGGGGAAAGCCGAGTGTGCCTTATGTCAAAAATTGTAAAATATATATGTTGTAAAGGTTGACAAATGAATCTCATTGGTTAGACTTTCGGCCTTCTTGTGCTGGGATGTTTGACTTACTCAAACTAACATGGCCGACTTAGCAATAATATATGGTGCCACTTTGTACTACTCGAATTACATCCCTTACTTTCTTCTAAAGCCACTATACCTTATACCCGCAAAATGTAATGATTTTCTTGTTGGCTCTCTTCACAACATGCTGCACTAGAATAAATGGATTTTTTTGAAAATCATTACAAGAGTTTGTTTTAAAAAGAAAGCAGGAAATGTGAGTTGTACAAGAAGTACATCATAAATTATTTACCATGGCTCAATCGACGTTTTCAAATTAAGTGCATAAATTTCAACATTTTATCTCAACGGCTTAACTGAGTAAGCTACAAACTTGATGGGAGTTAAAATAATGACACAGCTTTTCTAATCTCTGTAATATACTTTGTAGTTTTAAAATTTAGTTACACTTAAATAATAAAGTCTAGACTGACCAATTAACTTGGAAGTGTTACTCTCAAATTTGCTTCATTCAATTGCAGCTGTTGTTGTATACAGGGGTTCCCAACCTTTTTTTGAGGGGGTGGGGGTAGTGACCTCATATCAGAAACCAGCATCAAACTGGCACCCCTTACCTGGCATCAAAGAAGAAGTTATATACTGTCATCTTCATTTATTTCCTACGTGCAGTTACCCATACTGTCAGGCACCAAATACAGGGTTCTTACGGAGAGGGTAGGGGGAGGAGGGACGCACATTGGAAGGGCAAAGCCCAAACTTGAAAGCTCAGAAAGTGCGAAGGCCAGGGGGTCCTCTCCCGCGGAATGTTTAAAATTGACTACTGTCGGTTACGATTCCCTGGCCTGAGGCGATTAAGACGAATATTCAAACAATTTATTTTGGAATCGTGCATATTGCACGGTTACTACACTACAAATTCTGAATAGACTAACAAGTAATTATCATGTATCCGTCCAAATGACAAAGACACGTGGGTCTGTGGATTCTCCCAAAACTTTAAGCATTGTTTCCCAGCATATGACAATATCACAAACTTTAAAGGAATCGTCTCAAAATGAAGTAGAGGAACGAGGAGGAGGTGGGGCGGGAAAACTCATCCTCGGATACGTTCCTGATTTTAATTGTGATGGCTACCTCTCCACAGATATCAATGATTTGAACAGTTACATCAATTGGGTCATTTATGCTTTTGCAGGGAGACGATTTGCTACGATGGCGTAGTACACTTATGGAACGGGCAAGATTTGCTGTGATTGTTCATGCAAAATAGCACTGTATTCGACAAAGACTTCTGAAAAATGGTTCGTATCCCAAACAGGTTCGCCGCGGTGGCGACCCCAAGATTGGGAAACTATGCTGTATGCATTTGCATTTAGTGCAGGAAAGGCCTACTCATCAACACATTAGAAGCTTCCATTAAGTACAATCTTCATAACAACCTTGATTCGCTGCAAAATATATCTGTACATACCGGTACTTTTAGTGCCCAGTTACGTCCTGATTTGTGTTTCTCCGGGAAATCTCAATTGTAGAATTGCATAGCGCGCCAAGCTCGAGAAAATGTTTTGGGTACACATGAAGAATTTCCGACCCACCGACTTAGATGGTATTATTTTGACAGTGGAGGGGGATTCGTGGTATAAACAATATTTAAAAAGTCGCTGCCATTTGCTAAACATTGTCAGCCTGGAGATGCCAAAAAAATTTGGGAGACTAAATGGTCTACAGGTGGACAATATTTGATTTATTGTGGATCTTTGAGTTAGGGAAGTACTTCTCTTTAATAGAAGGGTATAACCTTGAAATTAGTTTTGATATGCTCAGATGTTAGAGGGATATTTTATTTAAACATTTTGCCCAGTTACGTCAACTTACGTGCTGATTTGTGTTTTTTTCGGGAAATCTCAATCAGTCAAGAAAATGTTTTGTGTACACATGAAAAAATCTATACCCATTTAGAGCAAAAATAGATCAAATGTCGGGTCAGTAGAATGACATACATGGTAACTCTTATTGGGTCTAACGGGAGGGGGTGCCCCCTCCCTTTGGAAAATTTTTAAGTATTTGCGGGTCCTTGGATGCAATTTGATGCAACACATACTGGGCAAATTTTAAGAAAAATTACTGCAAAATTTTGACATTTTTTCAGGGAGGGAACAAATAAGGGGTTCTCGTCCTTAAGGGTGGAAGCATATTTCCGCCCCACCCCATTTTGGGCTGGGGAACTTTAGCCCCAGCCCTCCCGCTTTATATGCCTATGGGTATGATATCCATCCTTTGCCCGATGTAGGCCTAATGGTCAAACCTACTTGCGCAAGTCGCTTAACCTTACCGTACGACAAAGACAAGGCAAGGGAACAAACCAGGGTGTGCGATATCCTGTGGAATGAAATTCGTGACCGTGACATAGAAATGACTAATAGTCTATCTATAGGTTCCTTGGTAAAGGTAAAAGGGTAACAAACTCTTGTATACCAAAGACTTTAAAAATGGAACCTACTACCATTGTGCTTCGTGCTCAGCATAAGCAATGGAGTAGGGAAAACAAGCCAGTGAGCCACAACTGGAAAAAATGCCGTATTTAGAAACTGAGCCGTAAAACCACATCTTACTCTAACTATATATACTCTTGTACTATTTTGCCACATGGAACTGCACTATGGAAGAAACGGAGACTACCAAAACACCGAAAATGTGTGGGTAACTGTTGAAGAAACTGCTCTGCCAGTTGAGAACAAAAATAGGTAACCGTAGGGGTGACTGGTCGCCTTCGGAAACTATGTACTTTATCGTACCGACCGACTTAGGTTTCCAAACGAAAATGGAAATATCCCTCACCAGGGAGCCTTTCTGGCGAGGACCATGACCCCTTCCCCCATCTGTCTCAATCTCTGTTACGTTTTCAGCCGTAATCAAACTTGGAGCGAGAACACATGGACCACCACACTAATCTCTTCTGTTTTGTTTCTCCTTCAACTCATAATATCCGTAATCTCACGTTTTTGCAATGCATAACGGTCAATGGAATTTTGCAACGTTAATATTCCTCACGTGAATGACATCTTCCTTACTCTTTTCAGATCAAAACATTTGATTAAAACAAAAACAATTATAAAAAGAAGGCTTGCCCATCAATGTGCAGGAGATGACATCAAGCTTGTTTGCTTCAAGTTTACTTACCTTAAGAAATGTTTACCTTATCTGCTAATAGCTCTGCCTAAACTGTTCATTTAAAGGGAATAGCCTAAGCAGTCACCACAAACTTACTTAGACAGATGAACCGAATGTTACAAATCTCGTCTTATCTCTAATGCAAGTATTTATCTTTCACAATGTTTCAGAATAGTTATGAGGCATTCCGAGTAAATATAGGGATTGTTTCGCATAATAAAATTCAGCTACAAAATTGTATATACTTTTTTAATTTGGGGTGACACTTTCCCTTTAATTAATGCATGATTTCTTTTCATCCTGATAGTGATCAAGTTGCGTAACTATGATAGCTTAAGTTATATTTCTCATACATAGGTATGTACACTTTAGTACATGCAGTAGTACATGTGAATCTGAGTACATAGCTGCGCTAGGAAATGCTGGTACAAATAAATAACAATGAATGGCGACGGTAGGCTAGCCTTACAAAGTAACTGCATATAATTACTGTCACTGCTATTCGATTTTATGTTAGTTACGTCAAGTATTGTCATGGGGCTAAGCATGCCGGCTATAGGTTATTTTCTAGTGAGGGAATTGGGCTGAACATTTCTTCACGAAATATGCCAAAATGTAAGCCGTTTTTTTTTCTTTTTTGAGCAAAATGGCATAAAACTTCGCCCGACCATAGCACATAGGCTACCCAAAACAAGAACCGTAACCCCCCGCCTAGCAGTGGCGTAACTCCTTTGCGCTCTGAGGGGGGGGGGGCACCCGGCGGGTCTGGCATCCACGATGACACTTCGTTTGCAATGGACTTTTGAAAGTGGAAACCTTTCCCCCACCTGGGTCTGGTATGTAGGATTACACTTTTGACCGTAACTATCGAAAGTTTGAGAAGACGTAAAGCTGTCTGGGGGCACCCAACCCATTCTTGCCCCCGGATACCCTGAACTAAAGTTACGCCACTGCCGCCTAGCACTCGTTTGAGGTCTGCATAGCTGTTAGACGTCCCATTCTTGGTCATTATTCAACTCATAAAACCTACAAGCTTTGAAACAAATTGTCACAGATTAACACAATGGTCAATTAAGTCTCGTCGAGAGGGCGTGCTCGCAGCGAGAAGGGAAGGTGAGAACAATTTCAGCATCCCTGTTAAATCGTTTACCAACGGCCCTCTACAAAAACTTGACGGAAAGCGACAATCACAACCCAGAAGTTTCTTTAAGAAGCATTGAATCAACTGTTTACCTTTTCTCTCTGAGCTATTAAGTCAGCCCTGACTGGAGTTTCCCCAGGATAATTTCCCACTTTTGACCTCAACTTCCTCTTTGATGACTATACCCCGGAAACTCCCTACCCGGACAGTCCCCCCGGTCAATTTTCAATGACTGGGGAGGGACTGAGCTGGGGGAAATTGTTCGAGGAACAAAAGGAAAGTATGTGACAGGGAGTGTGCTTTGCTATGTGACTATCCAAGTCCAAAACCCCAACTGCTAACCGGTGTGTACCCAATCGCAGCTGCTTACCTAGCTATAACAGGCTGTACGGCACACTCCTTGTTCAGCCATATCAGGTTTAGAAAGCCTTAAAAGGGGCTGAGCAAGCAGAGTCCGCTCGGCCGGGAATCTGTATCCTATCTACTTTTTTCTAAAGTCCCCTAGACTTACTAGGCTGGCCGGAAGAGCAGGCAAGGGGGAAAACCAAACGTTACTCCCGAAGGAGTTCTGCCCCCAAGGGAGCCACGTCCCCGAACCCAGCAGAAAATTCCCTTTGAGGCCCTTTGTCCAAATTCCATTAATCAAAGGGTTTCAATGGGTTCCAAATGGTTTTCAAAAGTATTTGGTTTATGCAAAGGGTAATTTTGTAATACCCTTTGTGATTTGTCCAATTTCCATCAACATCCAAAGGGAACCCTTTGAATGAAAAGGGTTGTTTCAAAGGGTTCCATCTGAAACCCTTTGGGTTCAAAGGGTTTTACCCCAAGGGTCGGTTCCAAAGGGAATTTTCAGCTGGGAAATGACAACAAACTTAACCGACCAGCCTCTTGACCCTCAGACCTCTACACCAAGTAGCCCAGCTACTCTTCATTGTCCATAAAGGGAGATGATATTATACCACCTCTCTGGTCCATACATGCCTAATCGTTATTGCACTGCCCTCACACATTGATCAACCAGCCTTATCTGCATATAGACAGTGACGGAGGTAGGTATGATACCGCGCTAACTGAAGAATCAGACTGAAAGACCTCAAATTCATTGAAGCGGAACGATGCTTTTTGATACTGGTAACGTCTGTGAAGGTAGTCAGCACGATATTACTGCCGAGGTTTGTAAAAAAAACGACCTGTAGTGCAGTACATAACGATCGCTAGCTAATGTGTTGCAAACAAATATTTTAATGCGAAAATTTCCATGTTGCGTATTAGCGAGTGGTCGCACACTGAAACTTACAAACCCTCTAAAACTTCTTAACAGATGATTTACGCCGTCTTAGGAACGAAACGGAGAGCAACATACACTGGGCGAGCCGTCACCGATAGTTTGTTTCTTCTCCAGTCGTAGTTAGTTATTAGTTTGAAACTGTCGAAGTCCAAAGTACACGCCAAAGTACAGCCTAATATTTTTGTGTTTGTTTTCTAAATAATAAGTTCATCGTACCTTTTCAGTCCATAAATGAAGACGATCGATAAATTTCGTATAGTATTTCTAGCCGAGTAAAGGTCGCTTAGCTTCATTAACACAACTCAGTGCTTTTAGTAAGTAATTGTGATAAAAAATACTTCTTTTGGACTATGGAGTAACGCACGTGAATGCGAAAGGAGAGCAAAGCCTGTTTGTTACTGACGGTAAGCCTTTTCATATAAGCAGGGAGGTGTTATTAGCACCTCCCTGATATAAGTTTGTAGTAAATTCTAGTAATCAGCATTTGCAGTCATTAAGATTCTGTGGTAAATACTGAGCATATAGGTAAATAGTCTCGGCACAGAACTTCGAAGGAGACACAAGGTGGACTGAATTGTAAGCCAACCCTGAAGAAAAGAAGAAAAGTACTGTTTATATAGACTACTCCAGTGCGGTGATGATAGTAGAATTTGGGCTGTAATATGTACAGTGCATGGATTACACATTTGATTATTTTTTCTACCCACAATAGGTAACACTGACCTTGCATTAAACATGCATAAACAGAGACAGATTGGTTTGTAATGAAAGTAAGGAGAGACATAGGCGTAGCAGCCCAAGTTGATGAGGGGGGGGGGGGGCTGTAAAGACTTGCACGAAAAATTTGACCCCAAAAGTCCGTGTGCTCCACGCGCATTCAACATGTTAATGTATCTATTATATATAGGCATGCGTCGTTTTTATCACACCACTTGCCAATTACATACAATAATCTGCCATGTTTATACCCTTTCCATATTGATAGTAAGTTTTTCTTATTTTTCTGGGGAGCATGCTTTTTGTTGTGTAATCGCCGGCCTGGGGCAGGGGTCTAAGGGGAGGGCGTGGTCCCCCTCCCCTTTGAAAATTTTTGAAAAATTAGGTGTCCTTACATGCACTCTGGTGCCACATATGCTCCCTTTGAAGTACAATTTGGGTTAAAAAATATGTATTTAGGTATTAAAAAGAAAAAAAAATCGGTATCAATGAGGGAGGCATGGCCCAATGTCCCCTAAATACACCACTGATAATCATAATATAAGTTGAAAAATTAGGTGTCCTTACATTCTTGCCACATATGCTACCTTTGAAGTAAAATTTGTGTTAAAAAAGTATATATATAGGTCCTACAAAGAAAAAGAAATCGGCATCATTGACGGAGGTATGGCCCAATGCCCCCCTAAATACACCACTGATAATCATAATATAAGTTTAATCATTAAAAACCACACTGTTGAATTAATACCGAATATATGGGATCTGGTGTCCCCCCCCCCCCCCCCAATAATTTCAACAGATCGCCGTCCCTGCTAACCCTCTTACCACAACCCCTAAGGTATCGGAATAAAGAGACGTCGGAACATTGAGCCCTTCCATATACTGTACAAAACTGTACAATATTCCTTGCTACAATGCGAAACTGAATCTGTACTGTATCAATATGACAAGTAACGGGTGTTGGCTTGCATCTTCATTATTGCCATGGACAATAAATTATTTACACAAAGATAAAAGGCGTTTGCAGCAAGTTTCCCCTGACTTTGTTCCCGTAAGTACCTTTAATAATTAACACTTAAGAAGGCATCGGATGATTTGCCCGTATGTTTAGGTGAGTATATACTACAGCTTATAATGAGGTCTTCGATTATACGGCTGACTGTGCTGGAGCAGGGAGTTGCTATTTGACAAATAGCAACTCCCTGGCTGGAGTAGGTGGTAGCGGCTAGAGCGAGATCTTTTTCCGTAACCAGATAACGTCTGTTATAGGGTAGAAACACTAAACTGCGAGATCAGAGCTTCAATTTACTATATGCTACACTAATTTTGGTATGTACACATCTTTTATGTTTGTTTACGTTGTTCTTTGTGACATGAAATCGAAACATTAAGCATTAGGCCGTAGAAAATTTGAAACATCGGCTAAATTTTCCATATATTCTCCGACTTCCAGTGGAAACTCGTTCTTGATATTTCAGAACATACGTATTGCACATGAAGGTAAATCTGCAGGGACTTATCTTGGAGGTAAAACGGTGCATTTATCGAAGAGCCCTTTTTGCATTGGAGTATTTCACAGGGTTAAACATCAAAAGGGAGGGTTTACCCTCTCTTGTGTGTGCAAAGGCCCGTGTGAACAGTTCATTAACCACATTTTTCTCTCGTGATTAAAAGGAGCGCAATAGCGTATAAGCGTTTTGGAAATTAAGGATAGGGAATACCAAATTGCAGTAACTGGGGTAAATGCATTTGGCTTATAAACAATCGCTTTATGGGATACCTGTTGCTTTGTAGCCTCATTGACAGGATATTGTCAGATTTGGAGGGGGCGAGGGGTGGGACGCTAAGGCCACACTAACCAAATGCCGCTAGAAACCCTCCCTATGTGCATGGGGCCAAAGGGCCTCTGTCAGGTCATCTCTTCCTAATGAGGAATAAGGATTGAATGTCAGGCAGATCGGTAGATTAATTGATATATTTTCCTATGAAACAGGTGATTTGGGGCATTATTTTCTGCACTTTAGATTGGGGATTGACCCCTCCTCCCAGTGGTTACACGCCTGGTCATTGGGGGTTACCCTAGTGGCGTAGCTATCACGTCATTCCGATTGAAAACATGTTCGACCATACGATATTATACAAATAATGAATGTTTATGAGTGCGATAGTATGAATTATTTCATGAGTTGAAAGATTGAACGTTCTATTCAACGAGGCGAAGCCGAGTTGAATAGAAGGTTAAATCTTTCATACTATCGCACGAATGAAAAACATTCATTATTTGTTTTATATACGGTAACACCTTATAACTTTCTACCTTGACCTAGTTGTTGGTTTAAAGGGGAATTTTCATGATCCCAGACAGTTTCAATTCTCCCTACTATGCGACTTCTAGCTCCTCCCATAACTGTATGAAGCTCTTCCTTGTGCAGGAATAAACCTGTTTTATTGCTTAAGGCCATGTCCTGGTGAGCATACAAGGCTATAAAATGTAATAAAAGCACTCTCTCTGCCTTGTGTGGAATGTGAGCTCTCTGCATCTTTCAAATTTTCAAACTTTGATGTCAATCAAAGAGCAGTCACCAACTGAGAATTTTGATACCCCCACACTAAAAATATACTTTGGGGTGATGACTGTCTGTCTTTAAGTTGTGTTTTGGCGGTCACTATGGTTTGTGTTTGTCCGTGTGGTACTGAGCTCCATGGTTTTTCGTTTGCTAGCTACGCGTTTATGTGCCTATTACGTACGATATGCAATGCGCGATCCCAAGCTGCGTTGATTTATTGAGTTGCGGCATAGTTTGTACCTACCGCAGTGATTGTGACGTCACGACCGGTTAGGTTAGGTTAGATGAGGTTTAACGTCCCAGTTTCCAACCAATTGGTTCAAGTCGAGCCGGCCACGGCCTTTTTTCTAGTTGTGGCTCACTGGCTTGTTTTCCCTTACACGACCGTGTGCTATACTAGACTATTGCACGATAGATAACACGAGACCGTGATGATAGTGCCGAATCACCACTGGCATGTGACCACCAATCTTCCAATCAAATGTACAGAAATTAATAAGGTGCTATATAATAGCCAATAACCTCATCCTATCTGGTGTGCGTTAGCTAGAACGTCATCGGATATATTATTCTATGTTTGTACAGCTCTTTCATTTTGTGTCAATCTCTTCATCGGAGGCGTCGTGCTATGGGGACTAAGGGGGAGGGCTTATCCTACAACTTTTCTCAAGGAAAGCGTTTCACGGCTAGTGTCAAAATAAAGTGGTAGGTCACGAAAGAGACGTCCTTCATTCACGCCTCCCCTCCTCCCCCCCCCCCAGGCACAACGTCCCTGCCATTCATCTGAAAATACTTCCGATATAAAACGTAGTTGGCGGTGCATTTAAAAAAAATAGTTGTCGTCATACAATCCTTTCAACTTGCAAAAGATAAGAAAATTATTCAAAGAAAAACAGGAAAACAGTGAACAATGCTACAAAGATAGGTATTACAATCAAGCTTAAAAAGCAATTAAAGAAATAATTATACTTCTCAACCAGTTTAACTTTCGATTTCTTGATAATAAATTAATTTAAACTTATATTAGGCCTAAATGTTGAAGAACATGCACTTAAAACAGAAAGTCGTTCCTTGAAGGCCGCATTTCAAGCATTGTAGGTAAAAGCGAAGTATTTAACATGCATAAAAAAAACTTGAAAAAAAAAACACTGTCCATTGTAACCATTTTGCCAGTGGTTACAATTAATCTATATACTTATATTACATTTTCCTTTCAATCATTTAGTTCCAATAACATTCTACAATTGTTAAACACATCCTGAAACAGTGCTCCATAGTTTCAATTTCAATTCTAGAGCCTGCAAGACGAAAAGAGTCATTTTACTTAAGGGGAATCAATAATCATTGAAGCCTAAACTTTTTTGTGGGACACTGAGCTTAAAATATTGAAGCTAGAAACAAAAACAGGCATCCAATTAAGCTTATAACGTAAACTTACCAATTATTGCCCCGGAAGTAGGAATGTTTGTCTCATAGAAAGGATATACACAGATAATTTGTGACTCATTCATCTCTTTCTCCACTCAAATTCTGTAAGTTTTCGGCGGCAAATGGCTTTGGTGGAAATTTCCCTTTCCCTGTCCCCTACGCCAGTGCTAACAGTTGTCAACCAACACGTGTGGACCATTCAACTATCAAACCAATTTACTATTTAAACCGGTTTTCCTTTCGTTCACCTGGTCTGTCCGTGCATGCATGTGTGTGTCACTCATTTTACCAGGGAGTTGCTATTGCAACTCCCTGATTTTACTAGGTTGTTGATTTCACCAGTTAGTTGTTTGCAAATTTCTGCCTGTTTTACTAAGCTGACTTTTTATAACCAAGAAATTAATATCGTTCTCTTGTTTCGAAATCCTCCCGTCAGAATAATTTGCCACGTGCGGACGAACAAAAATCTGTGAAATTGCTATAGTATAGCTATTATGTTTCGCAAGATGGAGGATCCGTCGGAAACGCAGTACGTGACATACCCTCGGAGATGGTACATTTTGGCCACCGTGGCAGTACTTAACATTTCTAATGCAATGGTAAGTTGACATGATTTTAGCATGATTTTAACATGTTGTGTGCAGATATGAATGGTGCCCTCATCAATCTTACCCCTGCTACTCCATGATCCCTGGTCGGTTTGGTAACAGTTGTAGGGAATGCAGCCCGGGACCAGGAATCAAACTGAAGGTAAGTAAATTCGAGAGAAATGTCTCTAGATACAAGATATAAGGTGACCAAATCAGTGACGTAGCCAGGATTTTTGAGCAGAGGTCACTGGGGGGTCACGAACCTTTCCTAGGGGGGCACAATTTCTGAATTCTTTCCCTTTCTTTAGGGCTTGTATACAGAACTGTGCATTCCAAAATTTTCCACGATGGGAGGGGCACCTGTGGTGGCACGGCTTTGTCGTGGGGGCACGTGTCCCCTCATGCTCCCTGTAGCTACGTCACTGGACCAATTTGACAGTTGCCGTGAGAGGGGTGGTTTGGTGTGGCTTTGGACTGTCCTGGACATAGCACATATTTTCAAAGTATCAGTTTCACCTTCTTCACCTTCAAAACCTTAATTTTCATCTAGCCCTACGGTATATTTTCCTTGTTCCCACGATAGGAAAGGTACCGTAGTTGCGCGTCCACCTGGTCATGCACCAACTTACCATATGACAGTCAGTTGAGCTGGCAAGTGAAGGCATCGCAATACCAGTTGTTCCTTTATTGACTTACTAAATTTGTCCGTTTTGGGTCGTGTCGCTCCGTCCCAAATTTGAGCACCAAGCCCATCGATAGCTACGAGGGCTTCTTTAATAAGGTAAAAGTGTGGTGGCTCTCTTTTGACGCCTCACTCAAAATACTACTTTCTACAGCAAAAGAAAATAGCGCAAAAAGTGTCTAAAACATCATCGATTTCCCTGAGGTTTACCCAACTTGTACGTTAATTCATTTTTCATAGGAAATCTGCATTAAAATTCATGTACATCCTCTCATGGTTTTCAGTAAACCTCTACTACTACCCGCAAAAAAATTCGTTAGTCTAACACCTCCCTGGTCTAACCTTTACAGCGGAGGAATTCTGTTGTGCTGCCTTTGGAGAAAGTCCAAAAAGTTAACTTGAGCAAGTTTAAAGGGAAAGTCTTCTCATCCCAGACAGTTCCAATTCTCCCAACTATGCTAGTTCTAGCCCTGCCCATAACCGTCCTTAGCTTCTCCTTGTGCAGACACGAACATAGTTTATTGCTCAGGGCCACATCCTGGTGAGTATACAAGGCCCTAATATGAAATCAAAACACTCTCTGTGCATGCTGTGTAATGTGAGCTGCTCTGCATCTTTTGAATTTTGCAACTCTGATGTCAATCAAAGAGTAGTCACCAATTGAGGCTTTTGCTCACCCCTTTGTAAAAGTAATACTTGGGATGATGCAAATCTCTCTTTAAATTTTATAAAAGATAAATCAGAATCTCTCTCTCTGCAGTCTCAGGTAGGGAATGAACCCTCAATGGTAGTAGCCTTCTGTGCATGGTATAAAATAGAAAGTGTAGCATGCATTTATTAGTGACACAGTTCTGATGGGCGTACAAAACAACAATAATAAAGTGTTACTTTAACACTTTCCGTAGGGACCGTTTTGAAAGAAGGCTATATGTAAAAGCGAGCAACAAACGAAATAGTCAACCTCGGGGACATCGTATGCCTCAGTTAACCAGACCTGTATCATAGAGTTTCATGAGCAGTCGTTGTTACTGAGTTACTTAATCACTAGGCTTCTTCAGTTGTAGCTCATACTTTTAGAAAAGTTTAGTAAGTTCCAACTGGGGCTGGAATGGTTTAACTCAATTATTATAACTGTTATGACTTTGACTGTTTCATCAATAAACATATTTTTTTCAAACGAGAGCAAAATTTGTCAGTACCATTTAATATCCCCAACCCATGATGTTGTATACAACTTCTAAAACCTAGACAATTTCCAACAACTTCGATGTTAACGATCTTGTAATTTTCCAAATTGGCCTGCCATAGAATCGTTCGATAACGCACTTGGCGGATTCTTCTTTAACTAGCTCAGTATAGAATAGTTATTTTACCTCGTTACCTCGTTCTTCTTTAACTAGCTCAGTATAGAATAGTTATTATAAAGAGACAATAAAGGCAATGAAGAGACAAAATAGAATGACTCAGAAGGCGCCTTAACTAAGTCTTATAAAACTTGTATCGTTTTGATTATATTTGTCAAAGTGTCTTACCGGTTTGTACATGATTGCCCGTTTTCGACCATGCAAGAGATCGATGGAACTGCCAAGTGCGAGTTATTTACGCACCACTGAACGTTAGTCGGCAACGCCAACACATGTTTCATTACGTGCAGTAGTAACATGATTACAGTGCCTCAGCCAAAGATTTCCTAAAAATTGACATGTAACATCAGGGAGTGTCAAATAGCAACTCCCTGGTAACATAACATTTTATCGTAATAAGTGAAGGAGACGTAAGATGGGGGTAACAGTTCATTTTGTCTGGCAATCCGCCTTCATAAATTATTTGGGCAAGAAAGGCCAAATTCACTCAAACGTAACTTACTCGGGAAACATGGTCATTTTGTAAGAATGAGAAAAATGTTCAAAGTCCACGGAGTAGTGAATTGAGCCGTACATCCAGGCACGTAGTCAGCCTTCGGGGGGGGGGTAAATTTTTTACCATTTGAAGGTTTCGAGTAGTTTGTCTTGTCTTTTTCTGACTCATTTTTGCTCCCACATTTTGTTCCTGAAAACTTCTGTGGGACATTCTTTGCCCGCTCCATTGACTACGTCACTGCCTTTACACCCCTGCATCACCCCAGTCTCAACCTCACAGAAACACAACACAAACCTGCCTTATTTTTTGAGATGTTTTACCAACACAGGGACAACCCAGATGCCATACCCTATGCACCCTTTTCACCTACTGGGAAGTAAACTTCGGGAGGTAATGTAATGACGGCACATCACATGCCTCAACCTCTCATTTTGATTACTGCATTTGTGTATCTGCACACAGCAGTATAAACAGGCACGTAGCGAGGGAGAACGTGAGGGGAACGTGTGGCTCTGAATTTTGTCAGTTGCCAGCTTTTATTGTAAAAACAGATAAATGGAATAGAAATGGAGAAAAGATGGAAAATATCGCACCATTTGATATCTTAGACCACAAAATAAGCAAAACTTTCTTAAAGAAGGTAGGGACTAACTAATTCCCTCTCAGATCCCTCCTCCAGGACGGCCTATCGTCCTTTGTTAATGGGAAATCGATGGCGATTGATTACTCTTGTCTACGGGCTTTAGTATAAACCCACCTTGTACCGTTTTGTTTCGCTTCTATGCATATTCTATTGGAAACTTATTGATGATATATATTGAGCCTTGCCCTAATTGGCGAAGTTCGACAAAGCTGTTGACATCCTTCACCTTATTATTTGTAAGTGCATTTTTCATGTAATAGAATCCACGATCATCGTTACTCATAGTATCGTCATACTATCTATGTGGGTCTATACCCAGATAAATCTTGCACCATTCACACAGATGTGGGGCTATGTGTGTAAAGACTAACATATTTGTACTAACACAGTTGTCAAGAGAATAGGCCTGCGAGGCCGACGTATGAGATAATGGCGTACTTAAGATAATTAACAGTGTGTTAATGATGCTACTTCAACCGTCGTTCAAGATATGGACTAGTTATAATTATCGGCAGAGTAAACAGAAGAATTTTTTCAGAGCAAGTGCACTCACCCCAGTTTGAGTCTGAGTATACCTTGGTTTAAAGGCAATAGGCAGTCACCCCAATCAGAGCTAGTATGCCCTGTCACTCTACTTCATGAATGACCTATTTTGATCATGTGACAATGATTTTGTTAAGGAATTGTGAAATGCAAGGAGAATTTCTCCTTGCTTTACCAATTGCTTGTAATAGTTATGTTCAAAATGTCTTCAGAGGTGCTTGTAATGCAGTAAGAGGAGATTTGCAAGAATTTGCTGATTTTTCAAAGCAAATTTTGGAGTGACTGCCTACTGCCTTTAATTTATGTATTGCCAGGGCTGTGACGTCGATTCTGGACTTAATATCCATTGCGGATTCGAGTCCGTTTGTTGTTACTGGACTCGCAATTGCCCAGTGCGGTAGGTACAGGAATTGGAATGGGCACATCTTTTATGTTGTTAACGATCTTGCAAGTCATGTTTTTTATTAAAACTGTCGCAATGAGTCACTCAGGAAGGGCTGGGGCAAAATATATCACTCTATCTCAAACATTCATTTTTAAAGGTCAGTCCAGATGTAAAAGTGTAAATTGCTCTTGAATGAAGGACCAGAAAGTTGCTATTTGATATAGCAACTCTCTGGTTGAACGTCGAACCTCCCGGTTGTTAACTTTCATTGATTCAAACGCCTCCACTTTTATCCACTCGGACAGCATGTTGTGCTGAATAATTCATGCAGATATAGCTCCTTGGTTTATCTTAAATATGCATTTTTATGTTTTGCAACTTCATGAAAGATACTTTTAAGTGAAAGAAAGACAGATCCATAGCCAGACAAGATACTGAAGGGGGCAAAGTATTTTCTGGGGGAGACATACTAAAATGCAATACGGCAATGGTAATTTTGAATTTTCTAGGGGCAGCCCCTGCCCATCCATGACCACGGGCTTGAAGAAAAGGATATAGATGATGATAAAATATATAAAGTTCATTCTACTTCCTTTGCAAGTGTATCTAACTGCACTACGGAGCAGAGGTAGTTTTCTTGCACACCCCTATTTTCTCAAATCAACTGAAGTATTTGACTGATCTAGGGAGTAGTTAGGCAGGCCTTTCTACATGAACCAAGTAGTTATATTGTCTCTTTCATCGAGTCTCTCAGCCACACGACCTAGAATTCAATCCTGGAGAAAGATCTTCATATCGCTCCAGGAGAAACAAGTTGCCCGATTTGAAAAACGCGCGGCCGACCCCTCTTACATTGGTAGTACGAGTGGGGTAATGTAAGAGGGGTCGGCCGCGCGTTTTTCAAATCGGGCAACTTGTTTCTCCTGGAGCGATATGAAGATCTTTCTCCAGGATTGAATTCTAGGTCGTGTGGCTGAGAGACTCGATGAAAGAGACACAAAATAATCCAAGAAAACAATGTAATTCTACGCGCTCCTTGTTTGAACTAAGACATAAGGGATTCCCGGAACGATTGTGACGTCAAGGACGTAGACAGCTAGCTAGCGTACGCGTAGAAACTAGGAGCATCTAGGCTAGGCGCGCATGCACCGTACCTACAACAGTACAGCGGCCGTCTGGACGCGCAGTACAATAATAGATCGTTTCGTTAGGAACTGTAAATTTACTAGAGTACCGCACGCTCATAATCATAGCTAACTGTCAGCGTCATAATAATATATTAACTTTATTGCATCGTTGAAGAAATAACGGTACGAATTACTAGTTAGTAAGTACGTACAACTGAACAACAGTGTCTGACTTTACGATAATTTATAAACATGCCTGCCCTGTTACAATATCATAGACTGTATTCAACTTACAAATAGGCGAACCGACAAACTACCTCTGGAGAATTACGGGGATAAAGACTTGCTAAAAAGAGTGATGTAATTAATGTTGGACAACATTGCTCTGTAACTATTAGTTTATGATACGATACTGAGTGCAGACATGTATTTAGATGGTATCAAGAAGTAATCAAAGGGAAACATACAACCATAGAGCAGAATTTGATATCGCAGTCATATACTGTAATAACCAAGAGTCTGAGACAGACACAACTGTCCAAAGTTTAAGTAGAGAAAACCAGGGGCGAGGCAAAGGGCCGACGGGGGATATTCCCCCGGGCCACGTTTCAGAGGTCCTGCCCCTCTGTTGCGACCCAGTGAAACGACAGAAGATAGTGTAATTGCATTTCCATTGCTTTTCTCGATCTCACAAAATGTAACAAGGACGCATGATGTTTTCTTAGGACGAATGGGAGCAATTACAAATTTTTGTCTTAACTCTATAAAAGGTTGACGCTAACCAGGGCCGGATTTACAAATGTGGGGCCCTGGACAAGAACCTATGTGGGATCCCTGGAACACTGATTGATCTTATAGGAAAATAATATGTAAAAGACGTACACGTACACCTCGTGATGCAAGTAGCCCCACCAATACAGATACGTTGCAGTAGTTCGGTAACACGATAGCAAGATGTACAGCTACTGTGAAGAGTTTTTTGTTTTGATTTGGACAGACGTCACCTGGACTTAAGGCAGGAATTCTGGGTTCGAGTCCCATTGGAGGTGGTCAATTTTTAGCCGAGGATGATTTCATTTACTCATTTCACTTTACACGATGCTCTGAGAATGCAAGCGATTCCTACTTTATATCATATTATTTGCAGATATATATACATATATATACATATATATATATATATATATATATATTATATATATATATATATATATATATATATATATATATATATATATATATATATATATATACAAACATATATATATATATATATATATAACATGTAGGCCGACATAACACAATGCAACTTCCAGTTCGTGTCTTATATTCAATACAGCTCATGCAAATCTGCACAGGAGCTGATTGGTAATTGTTAAGTGGTGAAAAATCAGTCTATAACCACTGCTGGTCTCCCAACACAGTTTCTCTTTTGTATTTTTTTTCTTCAGGCTTGGATAAATTTCGCCGCCATTACAAACTTCAGCGCCGAATATTACTCTGCAACTACGGATCAAATCAACTGGCTGTCAATTGTTTACTTAGTTGTTAGCATACCAATCGGTTTTGTGTCAATCTGGGTAATGGACAATTTAGGAATACGCGTCACGGTAAGTGAGAAGGCATCACGGTTGACGTAAAGAATAATTCAAGCTTAAAATGGGTTATTACTAAAGTGTTTATGAATTTTAAGAATGTAGTAAAAGGGAAATCTTTTGATGAAAGTAAAGAACAGGTTTTTAATGTAAATGCTGAAAAAAAAACCTAAAGTAATTGATTGGTGTCCCCATAAAGTTAGATATCGTAATACTTCAACATGTGCCCAGATTTGGACCTTGAGAGTCCGGAGCTCAAGTTGCAACATATTTTGGCCCCTCTGGCTGTGGGGATATTTCGAGAGGGAGCTAAAATATGACACTATCTTAAAAAAACGCCATAATTCGTCGGCGCATAGCGTATCAAGAAAATTTTTGCCAAAAATGTCTCCCAGTTTGCTGGAAAATAAAGGGCCTCTTTGAGGGGGCCTGCAAGAAATTGCCCTAAAACCCCCTATAAATCCCACCCTGCTTATGCCGGAAGGGCAACCGTAACACACCCACGCATTATATTCATGCACGTTCCTTAGAGCTGTTATTCATTCTCATTAGTAATGCTCCGAAATCATGGGGCAAGAATTTCGCGGTGTGACCCTGGGACTGCTGCCCCTGAAGGCCCTAACAATGTTTCTGCTTTTCCTGTTTTGTCGGTTTCACTTGTGCAGTCATGCATATGGTAAAGACTTCAGAAATTCTCAAACCTGACCCCTAAAAACGGTAAATATTTCATGTACACAACGCCAAGTTCAATACATTTTAAGAATATCACCTTGTATGAAAACTGATCTGATTGCAATATCTTCTTACATGCAAGATAAATTGAAAATAAACTGAAACACCTGGCTATATCTCATCGTGTCATGGTTATGATTCATATTTGGCCATAGATTATTTTCGACACTGTTTTAAATGACAGAACTTGCTTGACAAGATTGACGAATGAAAGTATGGCTGATTTCCCGTTACGCTTGGGTCCGAAAACAACTTTTAACGGACAGGGTGGAGGGGGCTTACAAACTAAAAAAGATAGACCAAATTTTCATGCGGACATCAGAAATTCAAAATGTCAACAACAGTACAAGTTTGTAATTCAGAGATATACCATGGGAAGTGAGATTGGAGTTTGACCCTTTTAGTGAGTGTGCAGGATTTCGTGCAAACCATGCACCGCAGCCCCCGTATGTCTGATGAGATTGTTTTCTTACATCAAAACAATGAAGTGTTATTGTTGTGGCCAAAGTACACAAATGTGTCGTAACAACTCTGAGCGTCTAATAAACAGGCATCATGGGCTTATCCCCGACTCCTTCCTCCCCCGCCCCTCCTTATGTTAAATTTGTCTGAAATCGAACCATCGGCCAGTGCCCGGGGGGAGGGGTGAGGGATGCGATCACAGGTCAGGCAGGTCCAGAACGAGAAGATCGGTAAATTCTCCGGGGTTTGAGTGTGGTTGGGGGCGGTCATGTCTAGAATTTTTGTACGTGTTAGCATATTCAGACAAACAGAAATGTCCTTCCTCCGACCCAAGAGCACAGGTAGGAATATGATGGTTCAAAATAAGGTTGACTCAATCTTTAACTTTATCAACATTTAATGGAAGCTCCCTCGACCGTCATTTACTCAACTATAATTTTACCTCAGCCTACAACATTAAAATGTTGTAATGGTTTTTTATCTTTTACAGATCTTGTTTGGTGCTTGGTCGAATTTCATCGGTATAGGTATTCGGTGTCTTAGCGGTATCGCGGGGCTTTCAGAATCTGCTCGGTTCCCGGTAGTTATGGTCGGTCAGACGATAGCCGCACTTGCCCAGCCGTTTCTTTTATTCGTTCCGACCAAACTAGCAGCATTGTGGTTTGCAGAAAACCAAAGAGCTATTGCCAATGCAATTGGATCTATGTCAAATCCGTTTGGCATTCTCTTATCTTTCTTGCTGTCAGCTTTATTAGTCAGTGAACCTAATGACATACCTTTCATGGTGAGAAAGATTCAGAATACTACTACGTTGTACAACCTATGCTTTGTAAGGTTTTCAGATACGTATAGCCAGAATTCCAACGCTGATTCAATCTTTAATGCATGTTAATATTATCTTAAGTGCGCAGCAATCGCAGCCTGCGTGAAAGTCAATGCGTGGACCACAGTTTACTGGATCTTCGTGATGATCACTTTCTAACATGTAGAGATTATTCACTAGTGACCAGTTAATCAAATTTCTTACAAAAATGATAAATGGCTGGTTGAAGAGCTTGTCGTGCACACTTTTTCAATTGTTTTGTAGAAAGTAATAAATCAGTAATAAGAACTGTGCCGACTGCAGTAGAGTACAGGTAAATATCCAACAAAAAGTTACTCAATGCGCTTATAGCACAGGCCAACATGCACATAAGGACGTGGTCCGTCCAAAACTAAAAATGTAAAGCATTATTCAAGTTTCGTTTATAATATGGACCTTAACAGTAAGGGTAGGAGTGTAGTGCGAAATCCATGAACCCCTACCGTTTTAGAGCCTGCCTGCGTCAACAAAATGTCATTATCAAAAATGGATCCTTAATCAATTGCATACACCATTGAGGATGCAGTCCATGTTAATAGAATAAATTATGGCTTACCGTACATCCAAATTTTCTTGGTTTGAACGTTTCACATGTTTGTAGTTCTCAAAAGGTAAAATAGAGAATACTAAGTTTTAAGGAAAATATTTTCAGTTAGTTAGTTAGTTAGTTAGTTAGTTAGTTAGTTAGTTAGTTAGTTAGTTAGTTAGTTAGTTAGTTAGTTAGTTAGTTAGTTAGTTAGTTAGTTAGTTAGTTAGTTAGTTAGTTAGTTAGTTAGTTAGTTAGTTAGGTTGGTTGGTTGGTTGGTTGGTTGGTTGGTTGGTTGGTTGGTTGGTTGGTTGGTTGGTTGGTTGGTTGGTTGGTTGGTTGGTTGGTTGGTTAGTTAGTTAGTTAGTTAGTTAGTTAGTTAGATGAGATTTAACGACACACCAACACGAATGTGTTATATAGTGTCAACTACATAAATACGGTTCAAGTTCGGTTTCAAATATTGTTCAAATACAGTACAAGTCCTCCCCTTTAGTCGCCTCTTACGACAGGCGGGGAACACCGTGGGCATATTCTACAACCCCCAGCCCACAGGGGGCGAAAACATTTGCAGGGGAACTTTTTATTTCACAATGGTTTAGTGTATTTTGTACGACAAGGTAAATTTAAACGCGAGTAAGTCATTGTTTCTCTTTATCAATAAGTAAACTCACAATTGATTCATTCGTTCATTCGTTCGTTCGTTGGTTCGTTACTCATTCACTCCCTTGGTAGCTCGCTCATCCATTCCTTTGACCGTTACGAACACATTCTCAAAAGTTGATCTATATTATTTGACATTTTCTGGCTTTTCCACAGCTTCTAATATTCCTTATCCCCGCTTTCATTGGTGTTTCTATGGCAACATTTGGTGTTTGTGATGCCACGCCACCAACACCGCCCTCCGCCAGTGCAGATGAAGAGGGTGAATCTTTCTTCAAAGGATTTCTTGAGGTAAGATCAGAGACACCCTACACGTCTGGACAGAGGATCACGTAGCCTAACCAAAATTGTAACCACCGTTCGAACCGTTCAGGCTACTGTTGTTTTAGCTTGCGTAGCGCCTCTGTGACCTGCCGCCCCTTAGGTTGCCGTCCCTCTGGTTTTTTCGCAGCGATGAGCTGAACGAAAAAACTTCGTCCGCTCCGCGAGGTACTGTTGTTTGCGTTATTTGATGCTGAATCTAAATTATTTTAGACAAACTACCAACATGCAGAGTAGGAATATCAAAGTACTTCATTCTATTCGTTGATTCTAACCGAGACTTTCCCTTTTACGAAAATTTTCCAAGTTTCTCGTATAATACGTCAAAACTGAACTACTTGAGCAAGTCCAACTTTACACAGAAGACATACGAGACCGCCCATATTGGTAAGTGTACGTACGGTGGCGACACTCCACGCATAGGACGTACGTGCAGGGATGTTCTGTACATAAACAGTAATAATAAGTCCGTGGATAAGATACATTAAAATCTTCTGTTGGTCAGATTTCGGTTAAGTGCAGTCCAACTTCTCGAAACAGTTCTTCTTAGGATTAGGTATACAACGTGCCTATGTATGCCCTTTTTGAGTTTTCAACTAAGCTCTCACGGCGAAGAGATCTACTTTTTCTAGAGCCCCAACATATCAAGCCGAAAGGCGAAAACCGAACAAGCACGGTATATCCAAATGCAGTTACATCCCCTGAAGGTAGTACACCAGACTGAACGTGACTATCCTCTCAGCCTTCATCCCTCTACATCAGCAAATGTGGCATCCAGATGCTCTAGATTGCACTCAGGAAATTGCGCGTAAAAATGTTCTGGCTCCTCGAGTCTTAGTGCCGGGGGCGCATTAATAAGCGTACGAGGAGAGGGGGAAGGGGGCATATACCCTCCCATTCGGGCAAAAACAGTGGATCCATTCGAGCAAATGAGACAGTCAAGAAAATAACTTACGCCTTTTTTGCGGGCGAAAATTCGGGCAACTTGGTCCAAAATTCTAAATTCAGGCAAAAATTATCCCTACCCCCAGAAATATTGACCCCCGTACGCCTATGGCCGCATTAATGGACGTCACGGGGCCACAAATGGCCTCGCGGGCCTCACTTGAAAACCTAGGCTCTACATCATTGGTCTGTCATGAGTGACTACGTTCTAGTCTGAAAAGAAAGAACGTATACCACACATTATCATAGCTGAAAGGCCGAGAAGAAAGTTATCAAAATCTACGTTTTTGTAAGCTTTAGACATGTAACTGTCTTATACACTTATATTACGACGTATGACATATTCCACAACCTCCTACTTAATTCTTACAAATTATATTAGGAAATGATACAGTTCTGGTCTGCTTTATCTTTCAACCTTACAAACCGTGACCATTTTTGGTTTTCCACCTGTAAAAGCATCAAATTTGCCTTTCGTGTCCCCTCTCATTCCCTCCAGTTTGCAAGAGAGTTTAGAAATTAATTGAATTCAGTAGGAAAACGGTGCAAACTATAGACAAAATGAACAATCGAGTACCTGTCACGCATGTTAGACCTTTTCCGGTAAGTCACAGTGATCTACAACTTCATTTGGGCAAATTCTGAAATTAGTGTATCAGCATTACTGCCCCATAAACCATCCACCTAAGCAAACCAGCTCGCTCGTCTGTGATGATTTTGCTGTTTCTTTTAAATTAAGGCTGAATGGATTGTTATTTGTTATTTGTTATTTAAATAGTTACCATTCAAAAGTACTCAACTGAAAATCAATAGGTAATTGTCTGTGGTAGCAACTGAAGGTGGAAATTTTACGTACAATGCAATAACCGCAGTGAATTTCAGATTGTTGAGTATTGTCATATTTGTGTTACTTGGCTTTTACGTTACTCCAAATACACGAAAGGTTTTCATATGAAGGTATAGTCTGCTTGGGTTACTGTAGGAAAGTCTACTTGGGGACATAGTTCCTTTGACGAGCAGAACTCCTTCAGGAGTAACGTTTGGTTTTCACCTTTCGGCTCTTCCCCGGATAGTCGAGGATACTTTGGAAACAGGAAAGTAAGCTACTTGACTATTGGGGGATTCTGGGACAGACATGAGTCTAGGGAGAGAACGTCATCCCTAAACCCCAAAATACGGTTAAATAGTACTCATTCGTGTGATATCCTTGTTATTTGTGATTCGGAGATTGCTTATTTTAGAGGCCACTTAACCCTAACCTAACCCCTAAACTGACTTAACCCTAACCTTATCCCTAACCGAACCCCAGGCAAAAATCGAACCCCTAGGTGGAACCCCTGACAAACCCCATTTTAACAATAGGGTGACGTTCTCTCCTTAGTCGCATGTCTGGGACAGTACAATGTAGAGTTAATTATCTTGACATTATTGCGTGCAGTCCTGGAGACGATCAGTTTTCAAATTGGGAAAGAACAATAGCAGTATGTACAGCCGTACCAACAGCAATGGCTCTTCGATCTCGAATCCCCCGCACGCACGCGCGCGCACACACACGTAGGGGAATGGAATTACTGCTTCGTGTTTTACTGTAGGCAGGGGGTTGTCACAACTCCCTGACCCAGTAGCCCTGGGTAACCGTGGGTGAACCAGGGAGTTGCATTCTTGACAAGGACCCATTGTGGAAGTTCTTTGGATGCGACGTTGGGTAGGTGATTCCACTGAGCGAAAGCCTGCGTGGTGGAAAATTCCTTGCACCTAAGGTAACTAAGTGCTTCTATTAGTTTCAAAAAGGGTGGTGGAATAGACGGCGAAGAACGAAGTCTTTCTATTGGTTACTAAAATGTTTCGTCGATGAAGATTTTGTCGAAAATAAAATATTTTCGCAGCAGGGTCTAATGTAATGCATCTAGTCCAGACTTTATTCATCACGCTTTCCTCAGAATTGGCTCAAATGTTTGAAGTGTGAGCAGTCCTATGAAACTGCCTGACATTCCACTTTAATTCAACATACCTGGCTTATGTAAATATCATACTACCTTTATTACTGCCAAGGCTGACCATTACTAAAGAAGGGCTTGATTAACAGGACACCATAAAAATATCGTGCGTCTCAAAAACGTAGTAAGTTGTGCAGCCGGGGCGCACCCTTCTGACGTGCAGTGTTGAAAAAGGCAACTAGTTATTGTTTTGTGCGCCATTCAGACAAATGATTAGGCAGGCGTTTGGAGTTTCATATGTCATATACAAGTTACACATAAAACGGTGGCAGTTTAGATACAGAACTTGGTTTTCATTAAAAAGCCCCAAACATTCATTCACCATTTTAAGTCTGACAACCCCCCCCCCCCACGGAGGACAAAGTAATGTCCTGCTCTAGGTACCACCGGAACATGACGACAGAATGCCTTACGGGAAACAGAACTGACCCGCGTTAAGCTAGACGTAGGCTGACCATCTTCTGATGTCATGGAAGCACTTCAATGAAAATAATGCCCAATTTTTGAAAACATATTTTTCGTATCAAAAAACCCATGACGTATTTTACTTATTATGTACAACTGCTGAGGGGTATTTCAATAAAGGCACTGCGTTTTGCGCGGTTCTGTGTTTTACAAGACACTTTGAACGCAAGTGTACGGCGTATATGTAGGTATTTGCTTACTATTCATGCATGTTTAGCTCCGGAGGCCAAATAAAAAAGAAGTGTTTGCGCACGGTCAAAATATGTACGAACTGCTTGCATATACTGATACACGCTTTAATTTAATCTTAGAAAATACCGTCACTCAGGTGCTCAGCATACTTCATTTGATTGTGCGTCGTATTACATTTGCAGTAAACAACTCAGATTGTGCGTACCCAGTATACCAGACAGATACGCAAGAGTTCCTCTCTTCTGCCCAAGGGCAGGTTAAGTGTCCTAAAGTCGCCAACCCACGGAGTAGACGAAGTTTTTCGTTCTGCTTACCACTACGAAAATAACACATGGTGGAAGCAAAAGAGAGTCGCTGAGCAGGTTATTAAGTCATCAGCCTGCTCAAGCAGGTTTTTGTCAGTGTTTCCTCTAGGGCTCCACCAGGATTCTGTAGCTGCCCCCGAACCCCGGGATGCTTTGACCTCAGTGCCCCTGAGTACGGATGCATGGCCCATGAGAAACTTTGTTCCAAGAATTCCCCTTCCCTTTCCGTATACTTTGAAAACTTTCGCAAGGTCTCTGTCCAAACTGAGGATGGGGTTATGAAGAAAAAACTTTCGCAAGGTCTCTGTCCAAACTAAGGATGAGGTTATGAAGAAAAAACTTCACCTCCTCCTCTTTCTGGAATAAAGTCACCCAGAAGACCAAAGGTCAACTTGTGGATATAAGAATGAACTTTTATATCTTTTCTGAAGTCTCTTTCTGTGGTTTGTTGGCGCAGGGAACCGGAAGACCATTCGGGACCAGCTCCCTGGTTGGCGGTTTAACCTATGGGTATAAGCCCGCAGAAGCCTACAAAGCTATTCACAAGGTAGTAGACATTAAAATGAAGCTTTGATGTGCTGATACAGGTTGCTGGACAAAATCCCAGGTACGTTTTACCAATAGCAGGATGAAAACTGGGCATTAGGGGTCCTAGGGCTCTTGAATAATTCTTGAAACAATAATTGCATATCAGATTTGCCATTGCCATTGCGAACATTACTCACTTCCCCTAAAAACAGAGACAAGATTCGCGAAAGCCATGGCTACACACCCTGGTGTAATATTGCCGATAGTTTATTGTGGTAGCTTAAGCTCCTATCATCCATACTGGGAAAGGACCTTCAGGAAATTTTTTTACATTAAAAACAATGGGAAGCTACATATGAATCTTCAGTGGGCATTCCCAGTGGCGTATGTCAAATGACTAAACACCCGAGGGGATCTTTTGTCATATGTATCACCTGTACTTGGAGACTGGTCTAAGGGGGTACACACCTTGAAATTTGACATACCTCAATGTAAGAAGGCATAGATCGAAATGTGGCTATTCTGTCCCATCTGTGAAGGTATCCGGGACAGGCGTCCCTCTTATATTTTGGGATAGGAGACGTGGCTGTGACATGGGACCTCCTCATTGGTAATCTGGGTGAACCACTCCCTACCCCACTTGGTCATTCAGATTCTAGGTTAAACTATATTTACTGTTTTTGGTAACTTGTAGTTCTGCTTTCATTTCAGTGTATAAGGACGCCCTCTTTCATTCTCCTTTGGGTATGTTTCGGCGGTGGTTATGGAATATTTAACGCCATCAGTACCTTTCTAGAACAGATCGTTTGTCCCTTAGGTTACGGTGACGTAAGTAAACACTTTTTGGCATATTGAAGAATGGGCAAATTGGCATAGTAACGAATGTGTTTATGTGGTAATTTTGGCATGGTGACGGATGCAATTTTCGCCTGAATCTGTTTATCGCAGCATTAAAAATTGGAATGACATTGTAATATATTTTATTTTCTACAATTTAAAACGAATAAATAATAAACGATTAATTGACCAAAGAACCTCCAACTGAGAGAAGATTTGTCACTATACGAAATGGAAACATTCACAGATACGTCAAAATCGGGTTTTGTCGATTCGTCTGTACTCCCCGTTATAGCTCCAAGGTACTCCAAAGAGTGAACGAAATGTTGTGAAAGATCTTACAAAACTGGAAAATTTGATGTTTAATCTTCTGAACACAAGTTAATTAAAAATCAAAGGTATTTTTACTGAAGTGACATAAAACTTTTTAGGTTACGTAAATCATTGTTAGACACTAGTATTATATTGCATGCTTACATTATCTGTAACGGTGAGTGCAGGAACCTGCCGTCAACTTTCAGGGGAAAAAATGGTTTAATGCCTTAATCTGATGTCTTTCACAAGGTTGAAAGTTCAGTCTAAAATGTGACAATATTTTCATGAAGTATGTTTGCTTTGAATGTCTTAACATGTTTTGCCTTAGTTATAAAAAGAAATATCATAAGCCACTTCTTGACATGGTTAAAACACCACTTTGAAAAGTTTTGGTGAACAGTGTTGTATTATGTTACACATTATAATCGTGTTTGATCATTTTTTTTATGAAAGAATAAATTTAGATAACTGATAGCTCCCCCAACCCCCTTACTGAAAAGCAAAACTAAACGTCACAAATGTACAATAAATTGCAACAAATGTAGTCACCCCGATTTGATTTAGCACGTCTTCTTTAGACCTTATGCATTGACGTCATCACATATTTGCAGCAGGGGTGGCGCGAAGATTTGCTCGACAGGGGGGCCAAGCTTCCTGACGGGGGGCAGCAACCCCATGCCCCGACAAGGCGATGAGTTGCCAAAGGAAGACAACCGTAAAATTCTCGGCGCGCCAAGCGCGTCAAAGAATTGTGGTCTCTTTTGCAAAAAGTTTAAAATTTGGGGTTGTTATTGAAGAAAATTTGAAAAATTTGGACTTTTTCAGGGAAAAGTGGAAAATTTGGGGTTGCTATTGAAGAAATTTGAAAAATTTGGATTTTTTTCAAGGAAAAGTGGAAAATTTGGGGTCTTGATTGAAAAATCTGCCGCTCCTATGAGCAAAATCAAGCAGGTCGTCGGGGAGACTGAAGGTCATTGGGATTACAAATTATATTATACTATACGGATTAAGCTCCTCGACGAAAGTGAAAACTTTCCCCAACGGGGCCGGTAGCCTTCCTGACAGGGGCCATGGCCCCCTGCCCCCCTGGCGCCTCACCTGATTTGCAGAACGCCCTCTGATGAGACATGCTGCACTACTGAATGTACAAAAGGGTGCAGTGATGCATGTACAGAAGAGTGTACATGCGAGCCCTCTGAGCATGCGATTGATTTTTATGACCATTTGACGTCATGTGCATAAGATCTACACTTACCCACTTTCTTAAATAATCACCTGACAATATCTGTTGTCACTGAATTGTGAAATTCTAGCAATAGGCATAGACCCCCTCCCCCTCCACGTTTGCAAATTAAAAATAACATGTCACATTATTATAGCATACTAAAAACTGTTTCTTGGCCTTTGGTGAACGCATTTCTTCCATCTCACAAAAGCCATATTTATTGGGTGACTCATCAACTGATCACACAACTTAATATTGTGCAAGGCGTCTTGGCTTTAAGTTATTTCCACCCCTTCCACAACTCCCTCAAAATAAAATTTCTTACAACCGCTTATGAAAATGGGCCTATAGATCCTTGGTTTATCATTAATCTGTAACACATTTTTCTGAAAGATCAAGAAAGGCACTTGTAAGGAAAGTAGGGAGGGATCTGAAGGATTTAGCCGAGGTTTCAAAATAAGATTTGGGGTGATAGCTGATGTACTTTAATTCATGTTAAAATTTAAAATCCTTATTAAGGGTTGTTCGATTAAATATGAATGACATATCGCCCTCACTTCCACAGGACTTTGCCGGACTGATCGGAGCATTGATGCTGGGGTGTGGATTAATAGGAGCATTCGTCGCTGGTTTAGTCGTCGACAAAACTCATAAATTTACACCGATTCTGAAATTTAATTTTGTAGTAGCCGCAATCGGTGTTATTCTTCTAGTCATTGTAAGTGTAGATTATTGAATTTTTTTATTATTTCATGCCTTACATGAAAATGAAAAGTTTGCATCAAGTACAGGAAAAGGAGTATAGGGCAGTGAAGTTCTTTTAATTTCTCGAAAAGTGGAGAAAATTCCTTTTGCAACTTTTGAGTTGGTGCAATTAGAGAAAGTGTAAACCTTAACGGGGTAATGGTACGGTCTTGTCACTCTTTCATGTACAGCAGGCAGGCTCCATTTAAAGGTGTGAGCCGGTCGGGTGTTTGATGTCCAGACCACCCAAATCGTTGGTCTGGACATAATCGAGAATACCCGAGACCGACGATGCTTCGTGTCAGACCACCCGAGACCATGCCGCTGTCAGTCGAGGGTAAGCCTAACAGCCCAAAGCGACAAAACCCTAGTTTCAGACTACCTAAGAACAACCCGAATAAAGCCGGAACAAGGTTTCATGGAAAGAAAAAGTACAGTTAGTAGGCTTTTTCCACGCCTTTGAAATGTCCTAAAATATACAGAAAAAATATTGGGGGAATTAGGTGGTAACCTTTTACAGAGCTTAGGTCCACAGAGACTAAAACGCAGTGTATGGTATGTTGCTCTGGTAAGAGAGCCTAATCTGTGCCTTGAAATAGGCATTAACTTTACGCCAATTGAAAAGTCGGTTTTTCTGGGGTTTTTTTTCGGTTTTGTCTAAAACAGACAGACCACCGGAGACTTAGACATCACTAACACATATCTAAATTTTTTTACTCTATCTACCCCACCCCCACCCCCACTTAATGGTATTAATTACGTTTAGCTAGCTTGACAATTAATTCAGTTGGTTGGGAAAGGTACTTTATAAAAAAATTCAAAATAAGGAAAATCTAGTTTTACCAAACTTTTGTTTTTTTTTCCTGTTTTTAAGTTTTCTAGTTATCCAGATCACGGTGGCGGACTTGGGACGGGAGCCATCCTTTTTGGGATGTTTGGCTTGGCATTGTTTCCAATTGCTCTTGAATTAGGCGTGGAATGCACATATCCTGTTAAGGAAGGTACCAGCTCAGGGTTACTACAGATATCAGGGTAAATATATGCATATAGGGAGTTTTTCTTACATGTACAACTTATGACTGTCCTTTGATAAAAGGGGCAGGGCTTAGCTTAGCCTGGAGGGGCACTTGTAGTTATCCAACATGAGAGCGTCTAGTGTGCAGGTGGTTCCGAAAGCAAACCAAAGATGTTAGATGTGGTTTCACGGCTCAGTTTCTAACCAATTGGTTTACGTCAGGCCGGTCACGGCCCTTTTTCCAGTTGTGGCTCACTGGCTTATTTTCCCTACTCCATTGCTTATGCTGAACACCAAGCACAATGGCAGTAGGTTCCATTTTAAAGTCTTTGGTATGACCCGGCCAGGAGTCGAACCCCAGACCTTCCGGCTGCAAGTCGGATGCTCTAACCACTTGACCATGCAGTCGGTTAGCAAACCAAAGGCATGAAGATAGTGATGTGTTATTGTCTCTGATCTCATGTTTACTTGTCCAATGCCAACGACAAGTAGGAAAGGTCACACAAGAGTTTTTGGCAGTGATAAACAATATTCTCATGTTCAACATTTGTGAAAACAGTTGTAGGTTCTTGAATTGCTGTAATTGTTTCATCATTCATAAACACCTACGGTAGAGACACCTAACAACGCCACGTTCAAATTTCGTGAGTTTCTTACACATAGTGGTGTTGTGTTTTTTAGGCTGGTGATATTTCTGCTGACAACACTGGCTGCGTACGGATACTAGCTATACAGATGAGATCAATGCACGCTGTGCTGTTTGTATGCTTGTTAGTCTTAGCAGATTTTACTTCTCACACTTTCTAACGAGTGGGGGCGCTTGTCAGCTGAGCTGTACAAACTCGAGTGTTTCGTCCGTTACTAAGGAATACATAGAGGGTTTATATAGGCTTACAGTAGTTCCCGATGTTGTACTCTGTATCTTACTATACTCTTTAACAAGACTATGATGCTTGTCTGCAATGCATAAGTAGCCTTGGTGCTCTGCCAGAAGTCAGGCTAGAAGTTGGACAAATGCGTCTCAGTTTCCAAAGTTACAAAAATTTCAAGTAACAAAAGAGTATACAATGTAAATTGCAGCAAAGATTTAATACATACAGAGATTTAACTCCACAATGCTATTTAGTCTCTGATAAGAGCAAAGTTTTAATACAATTTCTTCTTACAGTGGCCTTGTTAGGTACTCCTTCATAACACCTGAGACCAGTTTGCCAATTGAGCCCCTTTCGGTTAAATTAGTACCCCTCATTCGATATTACAACACAGTATGCCGGTCCCATGTTAAAGGAAGTTAAAGGAAGGGTTTAAGCAAAAAAAAAAATGATTTTACATGTAAAAGAGGAACTAGATCTATGCAATTTGGTGAAACTTTCATTCAGTTCGGACATGTAGTTCTTAAGATACCAGCAAATGAAGTCACTAAATTTGTGACCCAACGTGAGCTTGAAGCAAGCAGGGGTTATATCACCTCCTCACAATGATGTGCAATGTTTTGTTTTCTTTGTTTTTCCAGTCTGTTGTGTTGACCTTGAAGTTAATAGGGACAGGAGCTCCCCATAGGGAATTTAAAGTTTGTAAAATTCTCATGCCTATCATGCATTCACATTCCGATAACATGGGATTATAGAGGAGAAAATTAGTTATAAATTTTAAAGAAAAACAAGTGTTCATTAATGTGAGGCTGTGATGTCATATGCCCTTGCTTGAAGTTTACATTGGGTTGAAAATGTGATAACTTTAACTGCTAATATCTTGAGAAACACAAATTGGATTTCAATACAAATTTCACCAGAATGCTTAGAATAAGTACGCCTATAACATATCTAAACTTGATTTGAGCCTAGATCCTTCTTTTAAGTCTACAATACTTAAAAAGACAAGGAAACATACACCTTTTCTTGGTTGTTCTTTACTGTTCCTCTTTACAGTCAACTTCAGGGTATAATTTTAATATTGATTGCACAAGCAGCCTCGAAATCCGTTCCTTTGGAAGATGCCCCGGACATACAAAAGTGCATCGAGGTCCCCGAGGGCCCAGGGGCGACCTTTCCACCAGATGAACTACATGTTATACAGGACATGAAAGGTAAATTTTATTTCTACCTTCCATTATAGAGCTTATGCATTGATGTCATGCGACGTCATTTTGGCGCCAAAACAGTGAAGCACAATGCACGCACGACGTAGACTTCGCACGCGACAGTAGAATACTACGCGCGTATCCGACCGGTACACGAATCAGCTGTCTGCATTTGCAGGGGTAAGTTAAGTTGCAATGATACACGCTTGCCTCCATAGAGCTTATGCACGTGACGTCAGCGCGTTTCAATTTGGCTTACTGGATGGAACTGCCATACGTAGAAGGTGTGTTAAAGATACGCGCTCACGATAGCACCTTAGTAACAATTGTTGCACAATGTACGCTTGGATGGAAAAATAGAGAAACGTGACGTAGGTGCATAAGCTCTATTGGAGGCCAGCGTGACGTCATATGCATAAGCTCTATAGAATCTTATTTAAGAAGTGCATTACGTAATCAGTTTGTTGTCGTTAACACGTTGGACGACATCCCCGTGTGACAACAGACTGGTATTTAAAGTAAACCTAACGATTAAACTTACAAGAATATGTATTTTAGAAGCTGAAATTTTATTCACTCAACTCCCATTTTCATAGCTTACTCCGTTGCTGACTTGTAAAATCTTGAAATTTATTATCTTTATTTGAAATAGTCGATTGCGATTTGTGATGTCCTTCTTGTACAACTGTGATTCCCAGCTTTTGTTTCCTTTTGAAATTTATATGTTTATATGACCTTGAAAGGTTTACTTTTTCCTTGCATAGCATGATGTAAGAAGAGGGCTTGTATAGTAAAGTCACCTATTAAGAGTAAGACAGTAATCACAATTTGACACAAGGTGCAATAGCGTTCACGTTCAAAAACAAACAAAGAAACAAACAAAACAAAAACAAAGAAAATAAAGACAGTAATTTGCGTAGTACAAAAATGACATCACAATTATTGCGCAATCTAAACATTGAGTGAAATGACTTTAGTCATAATAAATTATAAAGCTTGTTAAATTGTGATCATTGTGACCTGTTTAATTCGCATTTGATCCATTTGAAGAAAGTTAAACTGTTAAACACTTCCTTCTAATGCCCAAGATATTGAAACAAATCCAGAGCCCCAAGACATCACTCGTCCCCACGGGATGTTGCCCTAGACCCATGTCCTCTGGGTGTAGGCAGAAGCAGAAATCCCAGGGATAAGGGGATATGTCCCCTACTTCTTGACGATTCTCACATTGATTTTCACCTTTTCACACATTAATTTTGCATCAAAGGCCTTCCCCTAGTTTTGGCGCAAATCTCTGCTACTGGGTATGAGCAAGCTCCTAATCCGCACTCCCACTATAATTTGAAAACCATTAAATCGGGACGATCGTCTTAATTTGTGCCCCTGATCGACTAGGCTGGTCATGCACCTGGGCTCAAGGAGAGGTTAACATGAAAAATAGCAGCAGGAAGAGAAACCCGACTACAAGTACCAAAATGTTTATTAATGTCGAAAATTTCCCATGTTGCTTACGTTATCATCGTATTCCTTGACTAGTTCCCATAATGCCCCAATTTTCCTCCTGTCACAGGAGGTTTCACTTGGCAAATTGTCCAGTGTGATTTAGAGAGGAGAAAACCTTTAACTCCGTTGCCAGTCATCTTGGGTTGTTGTACTTCTGAAACTATTACACTGTGGACAGTTTAAGGTCTACTTACAGATTATGCATGTGAACCGATAATACAGAGTTTGGAGAAGAAAGAAACATTTATGTGATTATGTGATATGATTGTTTTTACAAAATGTAAATATTTCAGTAACACAGTAATTTACATTAATTGTGTCGAGATAACGTAAACTCGCAGTGGCGGATCCAGGGGGGGGGGTCGCCGGCGTCCGGACCCCCCTCAAATTTTCCAATGTGCCCTTTTTCAAAAAATGTTTTTTTTTTTTTTTCACATTAGCAAAAAAAAAAAAAAAAGAAAACGAGACAGTTTCACAGGTAATGACAGTGTTGTCCAATTCCGAGGAGATTTTGGTTACCCCCATCCAGTATCGATCAATCCACTCGTAAAAGTCTAGCCATGTATCGCAGAAACTTTCGGGCAATATATTTGACTACGGTAGCGTATATTGGCCGCCCCGAAACCCGAACAGTGCAATCGTTTTACAGAGAATGTGACTACAGTATGTCTGCGTGGCAACCAGGCATTCTAATCACCTTTCGCTTGGAACCACGTGTGGCGTGCTTGGGCATTCAGAGTAATACAAAACACGCAGATATTACGTCATACTCACTAGCTATATGAAACGTATTACTATTGGGTTTTAAGTATTCATTCCAAAAGGTCACTGCTAGTCTTTTGGTCTTACAAAATAATGATCTGTTCACACTCCATAAACGCTACATCTACGAAACCTTCCCTCCACCCTCTAGTATCCATCCTCTCGTGAACAAGAGAGAGTAGGTAGGTTAAATACGTTTCGCTATGACATTTATAGTCTGGAATTACTCTCTTCTTTTATAGTGTTGCCCTAGTGATGGGAATAAAAAGCCAGTCTTAGGTAAAGTCCGCAGCCAAGAGTTGACCAGAAGTCACAATAGACAAATCGGTGTTTGTTTCATTTTAAAATTACTATATAAAATCACCACCAGGTCAAATAACGCAATGTCAGTCGGTTCAATTTTTTGACGTCTTTGGAACGATGACCGGTCTGCTGTCGCAAATGAAAAGCAAACATTCGACTTCAGTCATCTATTCTGACAGTGTTTTTGATAGTCGCGCCGCAACTATATAGGGAACACAACATACAGTATTTTAACCTCCTCCCCCAGTCGAGATAGCGGTAGCGCCAGGTGGGGGAAGGGTTCATGCCCCCCGTCGGGGAAGGCTGGCCCCCTATCGGAGAAGTTTTACAGTTTCGTAGAGGAGTCTTAGTCGAAAGTACGCAGTCCCTGAGGACAACTAATCGACTGTTTACCTGTTTTTTTGCTCTCAAGAGGATAATTTCTGTAACAAGAACCCAAAATTTTCGGCGCGCTACGCGCGCTGTAGGGTCACTCTATTTTTTCAATAGTTCCATTCCACATAACAGGATAGCACAAAGTCCTGTCCACCTTACCAAGTAACATATGGGCAGAATACATAGTTTATGTAAAGGTCGTAACTTTCATTCCATATCGCAAAGCCTAGTTGGTGTTCTCTTGTGTGCGTCATGCGGTACAGTCAGTTGGTGAGCGACTTACGGAGCAAAGTTTGGCTATTTCATCGTGTAGTCCAGGTGGTTTCGATACAATGTATGTTACACCCGATACGGTCTACAAACCCTACAGTTTTTTTCGTTTCGTCATATGTTTTATGTGTAAGCCTATCAAAAAATTTCGCCCGCTTCGCGCGCTTTTCAATTTCACGATCCAGATTCAAAGAACACTAACAGTGCGCAACTCGGATCATGAAGTATTAAGTGATATAATGCAAAATATGCCTGCAATTGCATGGGATAATGAGGCTCCCACATTTGCCCTTCTCATCATACCCTCGAAATAGGGAATGTCGGAACTTAGGGTAGCTGACATGGCCCGGCCCCCTGTTGGAAAAATTCTGCCGCCACCCATGGTCAGTTTACTTCTTTTGGCTTTCATAAGGGTAATTTCTGGGATAAAACCCAAAACTTTGGGTACGCTTTGTCCACTCTTCCTCAGTTCAGTTATACTTATAGCTAAATATAGTACAAAACCTTTCCACCTTTTCAAGTTACTAAGTAGAATACATGGATTTATGTAAATGTCGGGAATTGAATCGCATTTCGCTAAACCTGGTTAACGTTCACTTGTGTCTGTCGTACGGTACGACTAGTGACTCGAGGAGGGAAGTACAATAAAGTTATGCCCGATAGGGCCCAACTGTCCGCTCAATTGTTCTATATAAGCTTTAAATTAGTACAAATTTTTTATAAGTGTAGGCTTACCCAAAAACTTTTCGCGCGCTTCGCGCGCTTTGTAATTTCACCGTTTAGATTCCAGGTTTTCATTCCAGTTTTTGCATGTCTCTTGGTTTATCCTTTCTTTGTCAATATGCGGTAAGTTGTGTAATCGCTGACGTTTATGGGAACCAAAATTTTAAAAAAAATGAATGTGCCCTTTTTATGTTGGCCCCCCCCCCCCCTCAGAAAAGACCCTAGATCCGCCCCTGAACTCGCCAAATGTTTAAGTTAAGTTGCTACATCAGCAGAGTCGTTTTATCTATTTCCACAGTGCCGCTGTACATAATGGGAGGATACACTATCTTCGGTTGCATCATTCTCGTTCTGTTCTTTAATACTAAATATAAACGACTGGAAGCGGAAGGCTATACCGGTGCAAAGAAAGAGAATGAAGGATTCTACAACAAAGCTATGGAAGCCAACGACAAAGAGGCATCAACCGAACTGGCAAAACCAAACACAAACCCATCTACTGTCCTTTAGGATTTGAAACACTTACCGTAGAACTTCGTAGTAGCTCTATGGATCGCCAACTGACCAAATAGCTTATTCCGAGCTGAAATGCCTTTAGTCTAACAGTGGTTGTAGGCGACGAAAGTTGTAATTCGGCTTACTCGAGGCACATGGTTCCTTGAAATGATTCCAGTAAGAATGGACGAAAGGGAAGATGGAACTTGACCTGTAAAACAGACATTGAAAACTTTCCGCCATTCTGCAACAGTGGAGCTGTGATGTCGCCGCATGTGCAGCGGTTTAGGGATCCTGGAGTTTGGCTAGGAGACTCATTGAAAGCCACTGACGAAGAGATGCTATCGGCTAACAACAGGTTGATGATATGGCCAATCGTGACAAGTTTTGCTACCCTGGCACTAGAATAAACGAGTCTATGACGTCGAGGAGACTGAGACAATATCAAGCCCAAAGCCAAGGTTGTGGGGGAGGGGGTGGCCGCCTTCGTCCCCCTAGAAACTACCTAGGGCCCTATTGCATTTTAGCATATCCTGCCCCTTGTAAATATCTTTACCCCCGAATTTGTCTGGCCCCTCCATTACCTTTTCTGGTGACGGACCTGGACGAGATGCATATTGCACACAGTTGGGAAAGTGTAAAGAACATGTCGCTTTGCAAAATTTGTGATTTGTTAATTCTCTGAAGGCACGCACGTATTCAGCTTCTGCTTTGTGCTTATTATGTGCCCCCAACTTGGAGAAAGTTATGGCTGATTTCTTACTTCACAGCACTGAAGTTTATGAAGGCAGTAAGACTGACAGAACTCCCCTCCCCATATTAAATTTTCCTTCTTGTGTAACGGTATCCATGAGGGTGATTGTATCCTCTGTGTAGCTTGTCGCATAGTTTCCCGGAAGTCAGTTTCAATTAATCAATAATTCGGTGACGTTCGCAACGTATGAGGTTGGGAGTTTGTTGGGGGGCGGGTGGGAGGGGGTAGGTCGGCAGTCCATCCTGAGCAAAAAAAGACCATCGGTTTCAGGGTGAAAATGTCTTTTTTCGGTGCAACATTCATTTCATGTAACTAAAATCTGTAACCTTACTAGTGACACGCTGCAGCTAGAATTTCATGGCCGCATCCAGGGGGCAGCACCGTCAGTCCCTCCCCCCCCCCCGAACTTTTTTATGTAAGTTACTATCACATCGACCTGTGTAAAGTTACGAGATTTTGTGTTTGCTAGTTAGGGAAAATTTCAGGTCAGAACCTCTTCTATTGTAAATGTCTTCCCAAACGTTTACTTTTAAAAACACATCAGTCAAAACCAAAACGAAAAGTTATGTATGGCGCTGTACAACTAAGAGCTCGAGGAATCCATAAAGAATACTCAATACTTAGGTACTGAGTTTCCAATTTGCAAAAACACTGGTTAAGCTTAACCGATCTTTGTCACAGATTATCCATACATTTACTGTTTAAAAACTCAGGAAATTCAGGTCAAGATTGACATTTTCTTAGTTAAATAAACGACTGGTTTAAAATCCTGGTCAAATATCACTATTTCCTGATGGTAAATTTAAACAAAACCTTGGTCACTTGAACCAGACACTGTAAGGATAACATTTGACCATGATCATGGATAACTGTAACCAAGATGTGTTGAATATGCATAATAAGAATATTGCCGATACTTAAAAAAGCAAACTAAAATCTGTAACCTTACTAGTGACACGCTGCAGCTAGAATTTCATGGCCGCATTCAGGGGGCAGCACCGTCAGCCCCCCCCCCGAACTTTTTTATGTAAATTCCTATCACATCGACCTGTGTAAAGTTACGAGATTTTAAAATAAAGATGGCTATGATGGACTTCTTGCAAGACACGGAAGTACCATTTCCGGCACCATGGGAAACATTTTTGGCATTTTTTCTCTGTATACTAAAAGCCAACTAATTCTGGCCCTCCACTTTCCTTGGGGCAACTTACCGAAATATTTCTACGTTCGGCCATGAGCTGGATATCGGTGGTCTATAGCTTGTGTTCTAGATCTGATTACAAAAAAATCCATATCCGAGGATGAAAAACATGGCAAGAAGAATGTATAGTCTCAAGTAAAGCAGCAAGCTACAATGCTTACCACACCACGTGCGCATAGGTATGGATTTCGGGAAGGGGGTAAGGAAGACTGACCTGCCTTCATAGGTATATTTGGTAACTTCGTACTCTGTAAAACCGTCTGGTCAGATTTAAAAACCAAATCTGATCAACTGGACACCGACCCGGAATCTAGTCAAAATTATATTGGACTGGATTTGGTTAAAAATGATCAGAATGATTCACATGGCCGTACGGGATTGTTTTTCTCAGGGAGGGCGGTGACTTTTGCCCGACTCCAGACCTAATTTAACTGCCCAATTTTCCGCCCGACTAAGACAAAATATCTGCCCGATTTAGTCAGGTTTCTGACATTTGGGGGGCGGCCGCCCCTCCAGCACCCCGGCCCGTACGGCCATGATGATTCATTGAACCGAATCTAGTCAAATGTTTGACCTGGTTTCCGTACGGTGTCCGTCTGATATTGCTGTAGGCCTACGTGTCTTTCAAACATGTTCAGCCATTGACGTTCTATAATTTTACCATCAATTACAGCTTATTTATGCACACTGTTAAGTTTCAAAGATGGCCAGTTTGTGTGCAGTACTCTTTTTCGTGTAACCGGTTGGGCGAGTGTTCTTTCATACTCGGTGTTTTCTCACACTACACAGGGTATTATTACAAAACGTACAATAAGCTCATGTTATCATGCAGTTATCTACAATACAATATCGCTCCCTTCCCAGCAAGAAACTTTAATGGACAGATTTTTACAAGAATGTTATCCTCCAAGTGCGGCTGACGGGGCCTACTTACTTCTTTGTTACATTTGAGCAAAGTGAAGCAAATTACACTCGATGCCGTAGACGCAAGGGACAGGATGCATGGGAGTTCCCCACCCTCATAATGTACCAAAAAAGTCCCCCACCCTCATAAACTACCAAAAGAGTAGAAAACTAAGACAGAAAAGTGGATGTATTCTCAAGGGCCCTTTTAGAGCATATTGCAAATAATGGTCCGCATTGCTTACTATGACCACATAGATGGTTTTTCGAGTCGCCTGGATGAAAGTCATGTCTTATGCAGTTATAATGATGCAAGTTATGTCAGAACAAAGCTTGAAGGTCTTCGTTGAAATTTCCTTTTGTGTTCGACCTTTGCGGCTTCTTAAGTTATCAGTACTCTTTTATTCATGATTTTCTTTCAGACGTTTTTATCACATTATTGAGGTGAGGTCAATCTTATTCTGAAATCCGACATGGTAGAGAGTACCTCAGTTACTGGTTATAACCATCTCTATTTTGAGAAACGCCCTCTTTTTAATTAACGTAAAGACTATATTAAATGAGGCAATAATTGAGGCCTGCATGGCCCCTATTTCATGAAGAGTTACGAACGATCTTAAGTTTGATCTGCCATGCACTCGTCCTATTCAAATTAAACTTAAGATCGATTTTAACCCTTCATGAAACAGGGCCCTGGAGGAAGCTAAGAGACCATGAATGCGGGGAGAAGCACTAGGAATGTTTTCACTTTAACATTTAGACTCAAATTTGGAATTCTTTTCAATTGAAAATGTAATTCATTTCAGATAGGAAAACCATAGACTGCTAACCTACTTTAATATGGTCAGGCTGGGATCAAACCCCAAATTTCCGGATTGCTTTGCATCAATAAATCTATTCATTTGCATCAAACAAAATCCATCAATGGAACGGCATATGAAAGGAAAAAGTTCTTGCGATATCTGTCCTAGTTATATTGCATACTGATGGCAAATTTGGTACTAATGGCGACGTAAAGGGGTTGGGTGAGGTAACCCCTGAAAGATTTCGCTCCCCTGTCACCCCACTTAAATACTCAAGAGTAAAAAATACATCGCTTCCACATTTGGAACCCCATCCCACGAAGTGGTTCCAACCCCACCCCCACGACCCATGAAAGATTTCGTGGCCAGACCCTAGCCAGGAACCAGGTGAACTATTTAAAGATCACTGAGTTAATATTTGCGAGAACCACCATGGCGTTTAATTTTTGTCGAAATTCTTGCCAGATGTTTTTGAGACAGTAGAAATCCCGAGAACATTGCTTCAAGATACCCAACCCATATGAACATATTTTCTTAGACTTTATTCGCAAACAAGGTAGAAGTAGCCTAGTAAGGGGAGTCCGTATACAACATGGATATAAAAGATTTGCGTGCCCCTTCCGTTCGTCATATTTCTTGAAATTCTGTGGTAACATCACCAAATTTGATACAAGTTTACGGTAAGTTCACAAATAAGAACCAGTGCCAAATAGAAATTGTGGTCGTATTAAACCTTCCCGTCATGCTACGGCAAAAAAAAAATAAATAAATAAAAAATAAATAAATAAAATAAAATAAAAAATACACCATTTCAGTAAGGTTCTTGAGTCACAAGCTTGATCTTTACTTGAATATAGGGTTTTTAATACCTGACGTCTAAACCCAAATCGAAGACGATAATAACGATCGAATCTGTTATGCTTTTGTTGATAACATTTGTGCCAAATTTGTTTTTTTTTATCATAAAGAGAACACTTTCGCCTACAATATGTAAGAATCTGCCGGACTCATAATAATAGAAAATAGGTCTCCATCACATACTGTATATCAAGGATATGGAATCTTTTATGAACTGCCATATGTTTGCCGATAAAAGAATCTAAAAGATGTAAGTCAAATCTTAGCTTCTTAAAAATTTACTTTGACTTTGATTCAATACATTTGTATTTTGATACATGGTTGTATGTGTTTGTCTTTTGATTTGCAAGAGTGTCAAAAGCTTTTCAAGTGACGGGGCATGACCCATGACCACAACTGCTTCGATCGTGAATAGCCAAACCCTAGAAGCAAAGAATCCGAGGCTCAATTAAGATCCTTGGAACAACTTGGGGGCCAGATGATTTGCGATGCATTCTGTGGCATTTCCCCACGATTTTAATCCTTACATGGCTGTTTCCACTACTCTGGAGTTTGATTTCATTGAATCAGCTATATTGCAAGTTATGAAATTATACATATAAGAACTTACAGTTAGGGTTGTGGAAGAAGTTAGGGGTAATCTCGTTCCAGTTTTAAATGTGGGGGACATGCCACCGTCAGCCACCTGTTGACACCCATGTTGTCTTCACATTTACGTCTATTTAGCAGGAGCAGCGGAACGGAAAAAAATATTGGGGGGGGGGGGGGCTGAGTGCCAGGAAGACTGTCTAAGCGGAGCGCGACCATCAGTTGCCGCGGAGCGTACAAGAAAATTTTTGACTTAACAAACCCTCCAGATGGCCGGAAACGGCACTTCCCGAGTGTTCTTAGCTGCATGTACCCAGCCTCGAAACATGGATCACGTCTGCAGTCTCCCTGCGGTCCCCACTTCTTAGAGTACGCAAAAATGGGGGGGGGGGGCTTAGCCCCCTTACTTTTTGGGCTGAGCCCTCGCGGTTCCACCGCCACTGCTATTTAGTTAGCATCAGCCATCATCATTTCATCTTTCAATTAGTATCAGTTGCAAGATAACTTTAATGACAATGTAAGACTTGCTGCTGCCACCGCTTTCAGCCCAGATAGCACACCACGTTGGACCAACATTGGAAAATGGTTGGCAAATGTTGGCGAGCGTTGGCAATATGTTGTGTTGGTAAAAGAATATTGGCCCAGCGTAAGACCAACATTTACCCACCACCTGTAGGACGTAACAATGTTTTACCAACGTTGGGCTAATGTAAGCTAGCCAACTGTTGGCCCCAATATATCGAACCAACGTTAGCTGAATATTGGCCAGCCAAATGTTAATTTAAATTCCTCTCTCCAACGTTGAGCCAACGTTGAACAGCCATCTGTTGGGGTGTTTCAACTTAACCAACATTGGGCTTACGTAGGACATCCAACAGTTGGCTTGTATTCCTTTAACTAACGCAAGATCAACGTGAGTAAGCCAACCGTTGGGCCTAATTTATAAAATCAACGTTGCGCCAACGTTACTCAGTCAAATGTTGGGCCCGATTTATTTAACCAACGTTGGGTTAATATTGGCCAGCCAACTACTGGTTTAAATTTCTTTATCTAACGTTGAGCCAACGTTAAACAACCAACTGTTGGAATTTATATAATAAACCAACGTTGGGCTAACATGAGACATCTAAAAGTTGGTTTGCATTCCTTTAGCTAACGTAAGACCAACTTGAGTAGGCCAGCCGTTGGGCCTAATTTATAAAATCAACATTGGGCCAACGTTAGTCAGTCAAATGTTGTGTCCAATTTATTTAACCGACGTTGGGTTAATATTGGCCAGCCAACTATTGGTTTAAATTTCTATATCTAACGTTGAGCCAACGTTGAACAACCAACTGTTGGGATTCATTTACTAAACCAAGGCTGGGCTAACATGAGACATCCAACAGTTGGTTCGTATTCCTTTAATAACGTAAGGCCAACGTGAGTCAGCCAACCGTTGGGCCTACCCAGATAGCACACTATGTTGGACCAACGTTGGCAAATGGTCGGCAAATGTCGGCAAGCCTTGGCAATAAGTTGTGTTGGCACATAAATGCTGGACCAACACAAGACCAACCTATATTACATTGGGCCAACATATACCAACCAACTGTTGGGCCACATACATTGAGCCAACGTTGGTTAGCCCAACTGTTAGGCTTTATTCGTTGAACCAGCGATGAACCAAAGTGTACCAACCAAATTTTGGGCCTCACTCGTTAAACCAATGTGGGGCCAACATGTACCAACCAAGTGTGGGGCCACATTCCTTTAACCAACGTTGGGCGAACATTACTATCATACAGTAATAAAACAGTGTTAGAGAATTTATGTATAGGCCTGTCAAAGCAGTAAAACGAGGTTCGAAATTCATCAGTGGCACTTATCTGTGATATTATCATGTTAAGTATAAAAGATCAATATTGTATGTGGCAATTTGAAAGAGTTAAATTATAAGTCATCCCTCGACTGATGTGCTGGATCTAGGGGACACTTAAAAGTCCGTCTACAACCTATGGTTGCCCAACCCGAACACTGGATTTCGGAGATGTATTGCTAAAGGTCCACATTGGTTTCGGTTGGCCAATGGTAAGCGGCCCAGCATTGGCCCAGTAATGTGCCACCGAAAAAATACTGAGCTGGTCATTTTGGTATCAACCCAACCTACAATTGTTTTAATAGCAGCTATTTCTAAATTTTACATTCACAGTGAATATTTTACAAAACGTTCACTAACAAAGTGGGAATTTTTGCTGAGATAATTTGAGAAAATGTTTAAAATGCTGCGAAATTCTAGTGGAACACCAGGTTTATATACCTTTCGTCTGAATGGAGCATTCCTAATTTTTTAAATGAGAGATTTGTCTTTATCACTTAATGGTAGGTCTAATTAAAATAAATTGTGGTTGGCAATAGTAAATTCTTGCAGGAAATCATGTTTCTCAGTTGTGCAATACAACATAAAGAAGGAAACATTGAAATATCATGAAGAAAACTGTATTTTTAATCGTTAATACTAACACGCAAGTCTCAATGACTATATAATACCTAAACCAATCTTCTCATTTCATATATGAATTTTCAATGAAAATCCTACTACATTTAAAAGTGGCTAGTAACTTTGTAAATGATTGTAAGTAGTTCATGGTTGTGTTCTTGCCGGTCCGGATTTGGTTCTTCCTGTTTGATAGTGTCCGTTTCTATGCACTTAAAAAGCACAAAAGTGGCTAGTAAGGCAATGCTAGTAGCTTTTAAAACTTGTAGAAGGTAGCTTCTCTGACATACTTCTTTATGGATTCCCATAAGGAACAGTTAATTAAGGAGAAGTTTTAGACAAAACGAGACATAGTTTAGTTGGTACAACATTGTGCCAACCATTCTTTGCACTGAGCACCCAACCATCAGATAACATTAACCCAACCGCTGGAACAACGATGGCCCTTTGCTACAACAATGTACCGGAGTAAATGTTGGCATAATGATGGCCGATTGCTTCTACAACATGTTGGGTAAACGTTGGCGTAACGCTGGCCCTTGGTTTCGACAACACGCTGGATAAATATTGGCATAATAATGGCCCATTGCTGCAACAACACGTTGGGAAAACAATGGCGTGACGTTGGTCCATTGGTAAGCCAACATGTTAGGCCAACAGATAGACAATGAGCAGCCAACCTTCAAACTACATTTTCCCAATGTGGTTCCAACAAATTTTGCAACTTTCCTCCAACATTGGCCCAACGTTATTGTGCAAATGTCGGCGCTTTGTTGGCGCATTGTAACAACAACATATTGGACAAATGTAGTTGTAACGTTGGCCCAGTGTAACAACAACTTGCAGGATAAACGTTGGTTCAACGTTAATTAACGTCAATGGTTTAAACCATTGCTGTTTCAGCATTTTGGGTAAACAGTGGCATAACGTTGGTAAATTGATAAGCCAACATATTGGGCCAACATTTTTATAATGAGCAGCCGAATTTCAAACTACATTTGCTCAATGTGGTTCCAACAAATTATGCAACCTTCTTCCAACGTTGGCCCAACATTCTTGTGCTATCTGGGAGACTGTAGGCCCATGGTCAAGGTTTTGGAAAGATGGCGGGATTCTGCAAGATCTGTGTAGTCAGGAGCGTTTCCAATGAGCATAGCGCCTAAGGCAAGCGTTTAAATTGAGCCCTCAGGATGTCCGAATGAATGACGCAAATCGTTAAGTTAATTTTAGCCTAACAGAAGTTCAAAAACACAAGGCAAACCAGTTGGGTTCCCAGGGTTGGGACTTATAAGTAACCTTAACTTACTCAACCGCATGACACAATCGTTGGAGCGCTCCATGAAATGCAGCCTGCTACACCTTGCAAAGAGCTTATACTAGTTTCCCCTTGACCCTTTCTGGCTGTTATATTATAATAGTTGCTGCAAACAAAACAAAAAATAAATTTAAAGCACGCCACACATACTTAAAGCCTCTCCCTCTGAATATGACATCACAGAGATATAATAGTTACAGTGATATAAAAAACCACCGAATATTAAGAATTCAAATGTGTCTCATAGTTGGTCTATGCACGTGGCAAAACGACATGGGTTCAACTTCCAGTCAATCTGTAGTCCTCTTCTCCTTTGGATGGTCCTCAAACTGAACTCTTCTGGACTTTTGGAGTGGTCGACTGAACAAAACTGCTTTTTTAGGAAAATTATAATTGGGCCAGTATTCTAAAGGCGGCCTTGAGCTAAATAACAAATCAAGGTGGACATCTACCAACTAGAACAGTTGGCGCATAGTGTGCGTTGCAAATAGTAATTACAAAAGGATTGTGGGACAGAGATTTGGTGTGCGTCGTTTTGGTCATGCACAGTAAAATGGCATTGTCAAAAATGGAGGGTACCAAAACTCTAAAAAAAAAAAAAATAAATAAAAACTCTAAAAGCTACTTGGAAAAGGGTCTATTCAAGATTTTTTTAGCAAGCCGAAATGCCTCATAAAATACCTCAAATGACACTTCGCAGGCCTAGCTCTTTAAAAAATGCTTAAGTACCAACCAAGCCCGTCACCAAGGGAGGGGGTAGGGGACCCCTACAAAAATTTTCGTCCCATTGAAACATAAAACTTATCATTGCCTCAGTGCATTTTTGTTTATCTCGCCCCCAACCCCGACCCCGAAAAACCCTGGAAGCTATCTCCTCCCCCTTCAGTACCTTGTCTGGCTACGGGCTTGGTACCAACATAGTAATAATAACGAAAGAGGGGATTGTGAGCCTACTGCATGCACCCAGTTGGTATAACTGCAATTCGTGTGATACGTATACATAGCGCAAGGGTAAAGGTTTAGTGTGCACTGTGTATACCTACCACACACACATGCAGTACATTATTAGAAACCATGAAAACGATTTTAAGAGGGAAAACTCATCCCAGACAGTTCCAATTTTCCCAGCTAAGTTATTTCTAGCCCCGCCCATAACTGTCTTTAGCTTCGCCTTAATTGTTCAGACACAAGTATATTTTATTGATTAAGGCCATATTCTGGTGAGTCAAGACACTGTGCATGTTTAATATGAGCTGCTATGCATTTTTTTAATTTTGTAACTTTGATGTCAATCAAAGGCCTGTCACCAATTGAGACTTTTGCTTACCCCCAAATAAAAGTCATGCTTGGGATGAAGAATATCTGTCTTAAGGACAAATATGGTTCGGTGGGCGGTACATACAAGTGATGGCATGCCCAGATACTAACCTTTACCGCTACAGTTAATCGCATGTGCACTGATCTGGAAGACACAATTGGTAGACACAAACAACTTAAACACAAAATGTACACAAATGTATATTAGAGCCCTTTGCACTTGCAACGGTCTTAGGCTATGGGGTTGGTAATATGATATACTCCTCTTAGACAATAGGATGGTGGGGTATGAAAATAACTTTTTGGGGGGCAGTCAATAGAGCAGGCAACGGGTACATTTTGCATGTCCTTCTCACTTAACCATTTTCACAATGTTTCTCAGTTTTAAACTTGACTTCAAGGTAATTTAGCTTCATTTCAAATCTTTGCCGTCCTGGTCGCACTTATTTTTGAAAAAAATGGATTGTAATCCGTAACTAAATGTGGTTTTTATGTGGCTTAAATTAAGTTGAAAACCGAGTTGCTTCCATTGCAAATGGATTAGCCCCGCCCGACGAAATTTCTGGAAAGACTGGTCGGGCAGGGCCGTCAAATTCCTCGGTCATACAACTCTTTAGGATACGTTCAGTTGATTTGCGCTGCAAAATCTCCATTTCTAGTTGCAGAGGGATGTGAATTCTTCGAACAGAATCTATCAACATGTGGCTACGTGGACTGCAAATGGAGAACCTTTCATGAAACCATCTGTTACTAGCAATGGTGTAGCTAGAGGGCGGCAGGGGGCGGTAGCCCCCCACAAAGCCTCCGAAGGCCTCTGTCGGAAATTTCTAGTCTCTGTCGGAAATAAATGAAAACAATTCATTTGAAACACTTACAACACTTCTTTTTTAAGCAGAATTCACATCGAAATGGTTTCTGACAAGGTCTGGAAGTGTCATTCAAGGCAATCTCGGAGATATTTTAATCTAATTTTCCCGCGCGCTACACGCCAGCTAATGGTGGCGCTACGCTTAGATAGAACATCATTACTTTACGATAATAATCTGTCGGAAATTTTTTGGTTTTGCCCCTCCACAAAAAATATCTAGCTACGCCACTGGTTACAAGCCTGTCAAAGAAAGTCACCTCACTTGTGTACATGTGAATGGATGCACGCGCAGTGTGGCAAGCAAAAAGTACTCGTGCCTATATATAGTATAAATAATGCAACCAAATCTACCGGCATAACGTAGGTAGGCAAGATAAGCAACTTGACAGCGAGTTATCTGGATTAATGTTAAAATGTCATCTACCGCAAACGATGAATTTGACAAGAAATTTTATACAAAGCTAGATTTGTACGAGAAAGAAGAAATACGTGGAGTTCCCAGTAGAAAGGTAAGATGTATTGGCGTTATAAAATTAGAACGGAATTTGATTATTTAGTCACAAAGTGTGTTACTGAGACTATAAAGTGAAGCTGTCCGATTCCCCAAGTATCTTTAATGCCATTTAAGGTTCTACTAATCGATTTGAAGAAAAATCAAACAAACATTAGCAAAAAGGCTTAATTAGAGATTTTTAACATCATTCCGAAGCATTTACCTCTCTAAAGAGTATAGTCTACAAATACAATAACAGAATGTACGTTGACGTCACAATGGGGAAAACAAGGGGAGTTATGTCCCAGTGACTCCCACATTAGTGACACACTTGTTCCACACCACCCCTTCCTTTCTCCCCTTACCCCAGGCTGTCGGGAGAATTTTCCATGTTGTTATTTTGTTCTCATTGAACTAGACGGTCTCATGCCCTCCTGGAAACACGCAGTTACCGCACTTTTTTTCATTAATTTCGAGCATTTATGATAAAGTCACTAGTGATAAATTAATAGACTTTTATTATGTATGAGAAACGTGTGTTGTGAGACTGAGAGAAAGAATGAAGAGGTCCGATGTTAACATTTTTGAAATGTTCAAAGCAAAAATTATAGTGCAAAACAAAAGTGAGTGTACTTTAATATGCTACTCTATTCAAACACATCCTACGGCAAGCTATTTGGCATTTTATTATTTTTATTTCGATTTTAAGGTATCCATAGCTATATAAAGGTACTTCCTATTAATTGCATGTGAACAATCTAAAATTGACTAAAACCAAGTATTAAACACATTTTCTTCTTATAGGAGGATATATATGAACTGAATTCAGGCCGGTAGCCAGACGGGGTACTGAAAGGGGCGGGGAGGGGTAGACGAATGGGGGAAGGGGAGAGATGGCTTCCAAAGGGGTATACTTTCTTAAGGCAAGGAATGCTTAATGCACTAAACAAATAGTAATATTTAATTTTCTAAAGGCGCCAATTTTCTTGGGGGCTGCATTCTGCCCCCTCCCTTGGATAGCCTACTTGGATACTGGCCTGATTGAATCGTGTCGTTAAATTAGTTGATTTAAGTCAGCAATGGCGCCCCTATGGGCCTTATCTCCTCTTGATTGTGATTGTGCAGGACATTTTGGTCTCGTTAAATTGCAAACCAAACAACAGTATCTGGAAGAGGGAACGTTTTAAAAAGAATAGGTTACCTCTGAGGACGTTAGATAATACCATCTAGCTTATACAATTTTGATCACCCCATTTCTATTTTTGTAGCCCAGGTTGCTGAATTGCAGGGTTGAAGCTATTAAATACCACGATATGTTTTGAAAAGGAGGAGAGAAATACAAAAATCAATTATAAATAATGGTAATAAATTTGACAGCAAAAATCCCGTTTGGGGTTGAAACTTTTTTCATTTGGCAGTAAATGTAGGATGCAAAAGAACTGAAGAAGATAAACCAAGCATGTAGCTGAGGGAGTGTCGGGGGTGAAGTCCCTCTTTTCACTCATCCTCCTAGAAAAGTTTTCGTCCCCATGAAAAATTTATAGCTACAATTGTTTTTGCACATCTCCAACCCGACAAAATGTTTCGCCCCCCGGAACCATCTTGACCCCTTGAATATATTATCTGGCTACGGACCTGAGATAAATACAAGGAAACTTAAACATATCACTGCTTCTGTGATCTCTTCTTCAGATTGGTAGAGAAAAGCGTGAACTGGCATATTTTTGGCAAGCATACCGGTATGGCATGAAACGTGTAGTTCGTGGTTGTAACAATTTGTCTGTCCTCTTTGGGTAAGCTAATTGCTTAAGCTGTATAAATTTAAAGAACAATAAACTGCGAATTTCGAAAGCAAACAGTCTAGAAACCGGTAAAACTTGTAGGGTTATATTCAGGGGAGGGATTTGATGTCTGAAAGTGAGGGGGGTGGGACGCGGGTGAAATGGCGCAGAATTAAGGCACGGCATAAACAAACGCAAAGAGCTCTGTTGAAGGTGTGGGGTCACGGGGCCCACCGTAGGGTCCTTGGTGTGGTCCAGGGGCAACTTTTAATTCTTAATAAATAATTATATCATTAGAATGAAACATTTGCATATCTTAAACCTCATCAGATTTGCACTAAACAGATCACAAAAATCATATTTTCATCATTTTAATAATAGCTTTACTTTAAATAACAGGTCATTTGAAGAAGGTTTGGCTTGTGGGTAGTTACAATGTTAATGGACTTTGGACGAAGCTGCGGAACGCACAAGATGTATATACAGGAAAAGATCACGAAACAATATTGAAAACGGGTTAGCGCGAAGAGCGCCGAAGAAAAGAATGTTATTTAAGACATTTTATTGTAGCCTATTGTTTCCAAAATTTTTTAAATACAATAATCCATTTAAAAGATTCTCCTACTTTTCCCAGGCGCCTGTTCTTTGTCTTGCGTTTCCTTTTTGTCGATGGTCTGGGACAACGTACCCTTCAAGTTTTTTTTTATTACTGTGAAAAATAAGATTAAAGTAAAGATTAAAGTATAATTTTGTAAGGACGATAAAAGTTTGAGGGTTATAGGTAATATGTACTTTCCATAATCAATGAAATGTTACGGGCAATTCTTTCAGACACATGGCCATGGGCGTCCACACTAAACATGTCAGGGAAGTCTTTGGCCACGAGCGCTGAAGGCGCCAAACCGGAGGCTGGGGACTGAGGGTGTTCACCGAGAATTCTTCTTAAATCTGATGGCTTTTGCCGCCATTCTGGACCATGTCTAGTGATAATCCTTCGTCCCCAGGTGTAATTTGAAATGGGAATGAAATATTTTTGTTATGATGATTGTAAATGTAGTGATGATGGTGGTACTTGGTGGGGAAAGTGAACGGCGGGAGGGGTTGCACCAAGGCTTGGAGAAATACTAATTTTACTTAAGCTATCCTAGAGCCTGCAGGAAGTAAGAACGAGGCAATTCCACATTTTTTTCCTCCGGACGGCAGTACTTACGAAACACCTACTTATATTGAACTCACGCGAAGCACGCCGACAAATTTACCGAGAATTGCGGTTCCCTATATAGGCCTATACACGGGTAGGTTTCTGAATTGTGTATAGAAGGACCATGGGGCGTGTGATGATGTAAATTTAGTACTTAATTGACCCTTATTTAAGGGCTTCAAGTCACAAAAGTGTTGGGTGGCTTGCCTCCTCGCCTTTGAGCTCCGCCACTGTATTAGTTATTTTTTATTGTGAGTGGGCGCGAAGTGCACGGAGAAAAATCTTTCCGGCATTTTTATGGTATATTTGATATGAATGTTTTCCTTCATTGTACTTTGCAAAATTTACTATAATATTTAAAACTCCACATAATTTCCTTGGTCTCGCTTCCTTTCGTTCATTTTTGATTCCTTGCTGAAGGCAAAAAAAAAAAAATCTATGCAAAAAAAAAATCTATGCAATTACGTAGGCCATAGTGTGTGTGTGTGTGTGTGTGCGTATATGTGTGTGTGTTTGTGACACTTAGCTTGTAAACACGATATCTCAAGATCGCAATGATTGATAATTTTCATACTTAGGATACAGAATTATTATATTTAGAGAAAGATCCTTATTGTTTTTGGTGGAGGTCAAAGGTCATGTGAGGTCTCAAGAGGTCAAACACCGAAAACCTTATACACACGATATCTCAGGTAGGGAGCATGGATTTTTTTCATACTTGGCATGTGGATGCGTTATAGTAAAACATAAACCCTTTTGATAAATACAACCTTATGATTTTGGTAAAGGTCAAAGGTTATCTGAAGTCACTGGAGGTGAAAATGTTGAAATTCATAAACATTGCTTGTAAAGACGATATCTCAAGATAGCAATGATGAACCATCTTCATACTTGGTATAAAACTGTATCACATTAAAAGGAAGACCTGCTGTTTTCAGTGGAAGCCAGAGGTCATTTGAGGTCATCAGAGTCGAAAACCGAAAACCTTGAAAGAACACGATATTTCAAGACAGGGATGATGGATCATTTTAATTCTTGGTATATAGATGTGTTACTTCAAGTGAGAGGGAATTCTTTGAGTTTGTTGGAGGTCGAAGGTCAAATGAGGTCATCAGAGGTACAACTACGAAAACCTCGTAAACTAAATAGATAGTGATCGGTACCTCCAAATTGTGTCCGTCGTTTCGTGACTAACGCAAAGTTAGGGTTGAATTTTTATACCATTACAAAGATAAAGTTATAAAGACAACATTTAGTTTTCACAAGCTTAACTGTCACAGTAATGATACTCATTTAAATTACCTAATTATGAACACCTGAAAAGGATGCCTTGACCAGAGCATGACTAGAAATACCGTAAGATTAACGAGTTTCTTGATGGCGTAGTGGATTAGAGCTCCGCTCAGTTTCTCACGCAGACGGTCAGGTACGAATTCCTCCTAGGACATGTTCTTTTTTATTTTTTGTTAATCACTTTTTGGTGGGGTTCAAAGTTCATATTAGGTCAGCAGAGGTCAAGTTGTGAAAATAGCCTAAAAATGATATAGTCAAGAAGTAAAAACTTGAGGGATGAACCTCAGTGCAACAAATCACCCCCTTTCAGCAAGGAATCACTAAGCCTTTGGGTTTTCTGGTTTTAAAATTATTTTAAGTATTTTTTTAATGTCTTGTAAAAAGTTGGTGGCTCAAGTGTCCCCCTTGCGCCCATATTTTCTTTCAAAATATTTCCCAAATGCATTTTTTCTCTGATTTCTTATGGCAACTGTCGTGAAAGACGGAATTCAAGGGAAGCATTAGTTTCCTAAGTGCATTCCCACAGGAGCCTTGTTCACTTCGTAAATTATGAAGAAGGGATTCCTCGGCCTATCATCTGTCTTATGGGTGCGTCAAAAGTTGTTTTAGGACACACAGTGGCTGTGCTTTAAAATACCCCGTGTAAGTCAACCACGGGTTTATTAAAAGTTAAGCACTGAACAGCTGAAAGTTTAAGTTTGCTTGGTCATTAGTTTATTACGGAGTTGTCACTAGGGCATTGGTTATTACTGCGTTTAACTCACTCCATATACCGTCACACCTGTCATAAGGAAGAAAATGTGTATGGCTCACAACTTTTGATAGTTAGTTCACTAGTTATGTTAAATATGCCCTCTGATTTTAATCGATACAGGATGAAACCCCGCGAAGCAGTCTCGATAAAGGAGGAGATGAATGCACCAATAACGTTGACAAAGAAGCTGGTTATGATATCCATGGCAACGCTTTTACAAAGGTGAGAGATGTTAAAGGTCCCCAAACTTTATTCGTCGTACCTTCACAGTAGTTAATGCTAACGATATACACATCTATGAAAACAGTAATAACAACTTGTACGTCACATTTTCGATTATTTTTCCATCACGCTGTGACCGAAAATGAACCGTAACAGGTGGTTCCTTAACTTATTTTTTCACAAGGATTCACACTGGAGCCATTCCGAAAGTTATTAGCTCCAGGGACTCTGTTGGCACACTGCCCTTTCCAATAGAAATTTAAAATTTGGACTGAATTTCACCGTGCCCTATTTTCTTGCTAGCCCGTTCCTCTTACAATAAACAAAATGACGCCATTTACGGTGTATACTTCATGTAAGTGAAATAAGCACCTTCTAATGCAATATAATTCCGCTTATTCATTTTCACCTGAGGTGTCTATTCACCTCAGTTTGAGGGAGGCTTACATGGAACAGCTCCGCATTTAGGTATTAACATTAAAAAAGTAACTAGTCACAGGGACCTTCAAGACACACCCCTTGCGAAAGAGAAGGGGGACAGCAGGTGCAATTCCCCAAGAAGTTTTCAAAGTAAATTTTACCACAAAATTCTTTAAAATCTTTGGTCATTAAAATGCCGAAAGATTGTTAACTTGCATGCACGGAAAATGCCATTATTGTCAACATGGCGAGCAATTTGGCATTTCTGACCATAAACGACTCCGATGGTACGGAAGCGTAGAAGGGACATTGCATTGACGAGTTGTGGACTTGGCGAAATGACAAAAATCTGCAAATTGACGAGTTGACGACATGGCAACGTGACAAAATTAAAAAAATGACATTATGACGAAATGCTGGATCTCGTCAGTGTGTCAGTTTGATGCAAATTGACGATTTTGAGCAGTTGTTACTATTTTGGCAAAATGACATAATTCAGCAAAATGACGTTTTGACGAGATGCTGGATCTCGTCAATGTGTCAATTTGATGCAAACTGACGACTTGCGCAATTGTTGGAATCCCGGCAAAAAAGAAAAGTTCAGAAAATTGACCTTTTGACGAGACGCTGTATCTCGTAAATGCAACAATTCTCTGCAAATTGACGAGTTGCACTGTTGTAACTATCTCGGCAAAATGACAAAATTCAGAAAATTGACGTTTTGACGAGACGCTGGATCTCGTCAATGCAGCAATTCTCTGTAAATTGACGACTTACACAGTTGTAACTATCTCGTCAAAATGTACAAAGTTATACGGAAACTTAGAAGTGTAGTGCCATTATGACCAACACACCGTCTTTTCCCCTATAAGACATTTTTCAAAAAAATGTCCAGATCACAACATAATACAACATAATATCTTAACAAAAAAAAAAAAACAGAAAAATGATGAATTGTCTACTTCGAAAGATCATGTGATTTCAAAAATTTTCTTCAAAATAATGATTTGACTGCCTACATGATCCAGTGAATTCAACAATTTTCTGCAAAATGTTTAATTGCTAACTTTTTCCGACTGAACAATTCATCAATATTCTGCGAAATGATAAAGTGACAACTTATCAAATGTAGTGATATCAACAATTTTCTGCAAACTTTTCAATTACCGACTGCTTTCCATATGAGCAATTCAACATTTTTCTGAAAAGCGATCAAGACAGGAAAGGGAATGTGAAGAGAAAAATATTAAGAGCATGGAAGAGTGCGAGTTGTTAACTGGAAAGTTAATTGGGGATGGGAATAATTTTGTACATATTTCCATTTCCATGTCTCAGTGCATTTGACATCAAGTGTGCAAAATTGAAGTATCAAACCAGGCGCGGATCGAAGGTTTTACAAAAGGGGTGACACATTTTGTAATGGACTGTAAGGAATCCACGAGCGTCGGAGGCGCCAAGCGTTGACAGGGTAGTCGTCCAGGATGGGACAGGGTAGCTCGAAGAGCTGCCCTACACAGGTTGTCTTCCTCGACAGGGGGATAAAAGTTTTCATAAACAATAGCCCCGATTATGACACGTGCTTAGTCATCATATATACAACATTTCACCAATCAAGACCCTATATCTGTATGACGTCATAGCATGGCTGCCATAGCATATTATGCACAACATAAAAACTTGCTGTACCGAGTTAGTGCTGATGTAGTGTCCTGTTGGAAAACCCTTCTTGAAAAGTTGCATAGCGTGCGAAACGCCCTCACATTTTTGAGGGATAGGCCTACATAGAAGAATTTGTCCTCACTGAAAGCCAAAACAAATGAACCACATGTCACATACCATGAACAAATCAAACTAAATGAAAAACAAGTAATCTCTACAGCTGGAGAAACGCTCGCGAAAATTTTTTATGCTGGTACTTTTGGGTTCGTTTTGCACATTTGCAGGCACAGATGGAAAAATCTAATATGTTCCCATTATCGGGGATAACATGCGTTGTATCAAACCAGGCTATTTAGCCAAACGTCCCACCGCGATTCTCTCACCGTATATCATAGGCGTAGGAAGCTCTTCTCAATGGGGGGGGGGCTGAACGTTGTTTCAGACCACTGTACTGGGGGTCTAAGGGGGTGTCCCCCTTCCCTTTGGGAATTTTTTGACATATTTTGGAGCCCTAAGATGCAATTTGGTGCGAAATATTGTGCAAATTTTGAAGGAAATTTCTAGAAATTTTTGACATTTTTTACAGAGTGAACAAATAAGGGGTTTTTTCCTCGGATAGAGTGGCGGAGGCAAACTCCGTCCCACCACACTTTTTACTGGGGGTCAGCTCCCCTCCGCTTCTTACGCCTATGCCGTAAACCATACAACAAATTCAAGGAACAACTATGCGAATAGCGATGAAGATCTCAATCTTTTATAGAAAACTGTGTAGGCTGTACCGAAAGGGTTCTTGGTAACTTGAGAGAGGGAGCTTTCACTATTTAGGCTATATGAAACGGAACTATGGAAGAAAGTGAAGCAATAGGGAACTCTACAGCGCGAAGCGTCGAAAAATTTGGGGTTCCGTTCTGAGAGGAAAAATAGGTATAATGTCGGGGTGACTGATAGCACGTCAGGGATTACATACTTCGTTAAGGATCCCCGAAGAAGCTGAAAAATTTCGCGACGGGGGCATACCCTATTCCAACCTTGCCCAACCCCACGAATAACATGCCTTGCATTGTGTCCACACGTATGTCCTGACAGTTGGTTTCACGTAGGCTACTGTAGGCTACCGCTCGACAAATACAAGAGAACAGATCGTCCGGCGGCCCTTTTTGGTATACTGACGGATTGGCAAAACCCGATTTTGGTGTAGTGACGAACCTGTCTCTGTTTCCAAGTTTCCATAGTGAAGAATTTTCTCTAAATTGGAGATCCTTTGCCATGTTAAAGGTTTTTGATTCCTTGCCGAAGGCAGGCAAGGAATCTATGCAATGGTGTGTCGTGTGTGTGTGTGCGTGTGTGTGTATGTGTGTGTATGAGACGGCTAGCTTGTAAACACGATATCTCAAGATAGCAATGACTGACACTTTTCATATTTGGTATATAGATTTGTCATTTTGAGAGAAAGGAGCCTACTCTTTTTGGTGGAGGTCAAAGGTCATTTGAGGTCACCAAAGGTCAAAAACCGAAAACTTTGTAAACACGATATCTCAAATTAGCAATGACCAACACTTTTCATATTTAGTATACAGATTTGTCATGTCAAGAGGAAAAACCCTATTGTTTTTGAAAGAGGTCAAAGGTCATCTAAGGTCACCGGAGGTTGAACTGCGAAAACCTAAACGGCTTGTAAATACGATATCTCGAGTTAGCAATGACTGACACTTTTCATATTGGTATATAGATTCGTCATATTGAGAGAAAGAACCCTATTGTTTTTGGTGGAGGCCAAAGGTCATTTGAGGTCACCGGAGGTGAAGAGCCGAAAAGCTCGTAATCACGATATCTCAAGATAAGAATGACCGACACTTTTCATATTTGGTATATACATTCGTCATGTTTTTTGTTACACCCACCCCACCCTACCAAGAAAACGGTGGCTACCCCCCTCCCCGATGTATAACTCTGTGGAATGTGCACCCTTCTGTTTTGCCACAAGGAAGACTTTTAGAAATACTAAATAAGAACGTTTTTATTTGCAGAATTTATAGCAGTTTTGCAGAAACCACACAATCTTATTTATATAACGAACATCAAGACGGACCGCCACCAATCCATTTGTCACTGTGCAGGCAGGTGGTCGTCCACTGATGATTGTGTGCCAAGCTACCTGTCGTTTAGAAAGTCAAATGTCCTAAAGGAACCGATTGATTCGTAAATACAGCATGTGTCCCCATTGTTAGATATTTGCTTGATTAAGAATAGGCTATATAAAATACATTCTTCTCAATTGGCTCCAACAGCTCTTTTAAAAACACTTTATGAAAACTTCTCAAGGAGTTAGAAATATTTTTATGTCATTAACTTTACCTTGTAATATGATAAACACTAAACCCTGGGAAATTTTCATGTAAAAAGAATAAATCCTTCTTAAAACGGTTTGTTTATACGTTAAGAATAGACAGTTACAAAGTTGGTCCTCTATGTCGAACCTTTACACGCTTTTATTGAGGAAGGAATCGTAGTAAATAAACATATAAATTGTCTTCAAGTTTGTTTCGTTTGATATCGTCGACCTCAATTCTTATTCCTAACAGACAAGTAGCAGACAGACCTCTTTTCTCCTTCAAAAACGCAAGTTTTATTTGCAACGTTCGAAGTATGTTTAGTGTTCCGCAACTGGCACTTTCTCGTGAGTAATGTTATAGACGCTGTAACTAATCTGCATGGAAAACGTCCTACTTTTGCAGAGTCATGCCTGTCAATCGTTTGTCCACTCTTTTTTCTCCTTTTTCCCATAATAATTTTATCTGCTGAAAGGTTTCTTATTGATCGATGAACTAAACGAGACTCGATCGATCCATGCTTTACTTTCTGTTTTCAGAAACAATGCATTTCGGCAAACATATGCTTAAGCATGACTCTAGGTTATATATTTAATTTCCCAACATATTGGTGTGCACATTGGACATACGAACAGACCTTTCTCCATAGATCAGGAGCGGATCTGGAGTGGGAGGGGCTTTTCCGACTCCAGCCCCCATTTTTCGCCAGAACTTTCTTATCTTACATAGTGACGAATGTTCTCTCAAGTGGAAATTCTTTGCTTAATTGATCATTTCTTAGTTTTCAATTGTAGAAAATAAAATATATTACATTGTCTTTCCTATTCTAATGTTAAGATTCGGGCTAAAATTGCATTTATCACAAGCCAAAATGACCAAAAAATCACATTCAACTATGCAAATTTCAAGGTTTTGCCTACTTCGTCAGTACGCCAAAACGGGGACGAGCTGTCCCAGAGAGGATGAAATTCTCGATCTTTACTGTAAAATGTGTTTCCTGTACATGGTATGCCACTTGGCCAGGGGTTACTATTTATGGATATGAAACCAAAGTCCGAAAGGAACACAATGAAACTAGAGCGCGCAAACCGAACGCAGAATTGTTGTGGTAGAAATAATAAAATTCTGCCACGAATACATTGAAAGGTGAGCGCGAAGGGCTCCGGAAAATAGCCTTTCTGTGACTTGAAAGTATCGGCAAAGCCGTCTCATACAAATAGTTGTAATCTAGACCTTATAGGCTTAATTAATTACCAGTCATAGGCCTAAGTATAGGAAATTCCTGAAAAAAATACAGTGTTATCTTACTTTTGTATGGTACAGCGTGATACGCTTACATTTCACCATTTTTGGATGGGGGAAAGGAGACACGTGCCCCTCTTCTCCCCCTCTTGGATTCGCGCCTGCAAGTTTTGTGATCGTTGAGGTTTTTTTTTTAAATCTGACACACAGTGTACATGCATAGAGCGTGCAGGGCACTAAATGTTCAAGGAAGTCGTATAAGAGGCTATGCTTATGTACAGGAAAACACTTGAAGGACGGCTGGCCCTTATCCGGGATAACACGCATTGTGTCATAACCAACCCTCCTCCTGACAAAGTGGTTCATCCCTCCATAGTCTTTCACAGAACACTGTAATTAAATGTGAACAACTATAGATTGGTCAGTTCTGTATTGCAGAATACTGCTTAGGCTAAGTTAGGCACAGGTCACTGGAGGATGTGGCTAAGCAGACTCCTCGGCGCGAGGAGAGCGCGCGCCGAAATTATGCATTAAAGAATTCCAAGACAGATGCACTGAGAGTCGATCTGGGTACGGGTAAAAAAATAAACCCTGGCCTGGGTTGTCGGAAGGCTTCGAATGACAAAGGAAAACGTAAGGTAGGTCATATGCCCATATGGCATGAATAGGCCTACCCGCATTCAGTGACGTATTTGGGGAGACATGTCAAATTGGGCAAAAGCTCTTGCTTCTCGGTGAACGTCATATCAGGGTCAAAGTCATGAACTGTGTGAGCACATAGGTATTAACTGGCATCAAGCGCATAGCTACAGTTTGTACATGTTAGTTCAAGCTTGAATCACCAAACGGTGCCAAGCAAAGACTCTGGAACTCAAGCTGTACTCGAAGTTTGGGGTCACTAAGACTGCCATTTTGGTCCCCTTTGGGAGGCCCTTTGGGAGGTCCCGTGATAAAGCAAAGGGCAAAGCCGTGTAAGCTTTGGCTATGTACAATATTGTGGACATCAGATGATCAGAATGAAGCTCACTTTCATTTTGAATGACATTGCACAGCACGCGAAGCACGCCAAAAATTTGTAATGACGCATGGAGTTAGATGAAATTTAACGACACACCAACACAAATGTGTTATATGGTGTCAAGTAAAGTTTAAATACGGTGCAAGTCCTTTCCTTTAGTCGCCTCTTACGACAGGCGGGAAATACCGTGGGCATATTCTACAACCCCCACCCCACAGGGGACGTAATGACGCATGGAAGAATCTGTGCTCATTAAGGGCAGAATAGAGCTGACCCTCTTCGGGAGTATCACAGATTTTAATTTATCCACTCCATTTGTCAGTCAGAATGGTTACTACGACCCCCAAAATCGTTTACCATAACTACAACCACCAACAGATACAGGAGACTAGAAATAGCCTAAAGAAAAGAAATTAAATTACCGGTCTTGACAGAAAACCATATACCTACTGTTTTCCGAATTATTTTATAATGGGAGGTTGCTAGGACTGTTCTGCTTTTCTGTATAAAACCAAACAATTTATGAAAAGCGCTTTTGGGATTGTATTGAGGGATCTCTTTGAGGAGCAAAACAACACCACGGACCCGGGACATTGGCACTCCTCCATCCTCTCGGCGGCCCTAATTTACACAGAAATTATATTACTTAGCTATAAAAAAAAAAGAAAAAAAAAACTAAATTATAAAAGAACTACAGTAAGGCTCTACAATGTGAGAACCTTTGCGAAATTTTGGATCATATCGAGTACAGGTCCGAGTACGGGTGGTATTTAGATGTCAAGGACGATGGTCATTAAAGCTTCCCTTCTTGTCTTTACAAGGTTATTTTATTTACTTCAAATGACCTTTGACCCAGCGGCGTAGCTATGGGGGGAGGGGCCTGGGGGGCCTAGGCCCCCAGATATTTGTCAGGCCCCCAGATTTTTTGTGTCCTAATAAAATGTGTAACAATTAAGAAAAAATAAATGTTTGAACGGAAATAAACTTTGAAGTATTCAAAAAATAAATAAATAAATAAAATGTGAAAGAATTAAGACAAAGTAAATGTGTGAAAAACACATTTTGCGCACGTATGAAATCAACTTATAACTTTAAAATGCCTACTTTCACTAAATTAGGTATATAATCTGCACTGTCGTTTAATTCTCATATAATTTACATGAATGATGAAACGAACGTCCCGACGCTTCACCTGGAAGGTGGTTGTCTCAACTTTAATTCCTATTGGGCAGCATAAGTAAATTTATTTTTAAAATTCAATGCAAACCTAACCAGGATCTGTCGTCCCCACTCCCCGCTCCCACAATTAAATTGTTAGAAAGAGTATAGACTAACAAATCATGGTCAATTTGTAATTTCTATTTTTGTGGACTGTTCAGCGCGAATCCAGTGCCATTTTAGCGATAGTAAAATGCTTTATTTCAATTGTTTTTAAATACCCCAGAACCTTCGGGACCCCCCCCCCCCCCGACAGAGCCGGATTTATCTTTGTGGGGGACATGAGCATGAACTACTGTGGGGCCCTCTTCGACTATAATTCTCCACAAAACTACAGTAGCGCAAGTCACGAAAGTAGGGCAAAAGGTTTTGTGGTCACTACCCAAAATATACAATAATATAGTTATGTAGGGGCCCTATGCACGCGCCCTGCGGGCCCAGGCTTAAATCCGGCCCTGCACCTGGACCCGACCAGGGGCACTACATTAGACACATGGGTCTAGTGCCTACAGGAGAGCTCTGCGCTCTTCGCTACGACACCTCTAGTGATGCTCAGTCCTTTATTTTGGTGTTCCCCTCCAGGGGAAAGCTTTACCGTAGGTCCCCCCCCCCTTCGAAGTCTAGTGACGCCACTGGGGGCAGGGGAGGCATCAAGGAGAGGATGTGTCCCCTTTCCCATTGAAAAGTCCTCGGTCATTTAAGGTGGCTTAGATGCAAACTTGTGCTATCTCTGGTAGAGTTTCGAACTGATCATTTGTTGTAAAATTGGCATAATAAAGTGAATTGTTTTTATTATGGGTTGGGTTAGAGACATCCAAGGCTGGTAACATAAGACTGGAGTAGGGAAGCTCTGCGGTAATTACAAAAATGGTGATACTAACAATGAGCCATGATACTTCAGATGATCAGCGGGCAATGTGTAGTAAACGAGAAGGGGTTAGGAATAACCAAAGGGTTTAGAAGTGTGAACATGTCATAACTGAACATTCACCACTTTAACGTTCAATGACAAATACATACTTCCAATCTTTCACACCATGCAACAAACCTGACAAGTGTTACCGTAGGCTACTCATGATGTTAGAATGCATTATGATCCCCGCTTGACGCGCGGTCCCTGCAGTGGTTAGAGATTTGAAAATTTGTCTTGTCCAGAATCAGTGACGTCACAAGGATTGTTTGCTGGGGGGGGGGGTTAAGTGACTCGAAGTGCGCCCCCAGAGGCCAGAGCCCGGGACTACCTGTCTTCCTGATCATCCCCTAAGGGACCTCAGCAAACTCTTATTTAAGGCCCAGCTGGCGGTGTCATTCTTTCAACAAAAGAACATGACCGCATCATACCGCTCAATTTCTCTTGCCGTCACGAATTAACATTTCACCAGAGGCGGAGGTACGCGAAAAATACACAAGCTTTCAATTTTCTTTTCCTTCTCTTTCCTGTTTTTCTTATTCTTTGTTTTACTTTCTTTGTCACTTTTTCTTTTTTCGTCTGCCTTCATTTTCCGCCCCTTGATCAGTTGCCCCTCCCGTGTAGGCAGGGGCAACTGTCCCTCCTTGCCCCCTTTTTTACGACCAATAACCAGAATAGCCTATGTCCCGAAGTGTTATTGCCCGAATTGTGGCCACAAGATCCAGAGTATAAACAATGCGCGCGAAGTCAATTGTCTGTTTGAAAAGACGTGATTACAGAATAGCACAGCAAATTTTGCACTAAAATTTCTGTAACGAACTGGTTGCACGCAGACTCTGCATAGAGAGTCAGAGACACTACCAATTTCCCCCATAATGTCTAAATTTTCAAAAATATGTCTTTTCAGGAACAGAATGTGAAAAGAATTCCCTTGCTTCACATTCTTAAAATTCTGTGCTATTCTGTAATCACGTCTATTTCTTACACGGACAATTGACGTAGGCCTATAGCGTGTTCGATTTGCTTTCCTTGGCATATTCGAGCTTCTATCGTGGGTCATGATAGACATGCACAGGCAGTTGTGTGAAATAAAGAACGCTTTACCACAAGTTTCGGAGAAGTTGGTCTACAATAGCCAATTAGTATGTAGTTGCACAATATGGTAGTAACCAGTAGCGGAAATTTGTGTGAAAAAGAGGGGGGTGGATAATGGGCCCCTGGGGCAAATGTTACTGCATGAAAAAGTGAAAGTCAATGGGGACATTTTCAAAAAGTGGGGGATATATCCTCCCTATGCCCCCTCCCCCGTATTTCCACCTATGGTAGAAACCTAGTGCAGAAGAAGGCGATCATACAACTAGATAATTCTATGACTATGGCAGCATTCCCGTAGTCCAGGGTTTCTTAATTGTTTTCGTTGGCGGGCCACATTTTTCATCATGAAAATCTCGCGGGCCACGAACAGGGCGGTAAGTTTCTCAGGGGTCCTATTTTGACATGTCTAAACGACGCCATGGGAACGCGAATCCTCCTACTTAACAGCGTGGTGTCTAGGGGTCCGTCGAAGGTTCCCTAGTGGGGTCCAAGGCAACACTCCTGTGGAACAACGAGGACGAAGCCAAGCTCTCATGTATGAACTAAGCTATGGCCTAAAAGTAAAATTATCCTTAAAAGCCATTTGGGGCCCACTGAACAGATGATAACGAAAGTCCTGAGCCATGCAAAGCGGATAATAAACTTCATGCTAGATTCAGCGATGAATATCCACTGGCACCTTGTAAAGAATGTGATTGGGTGGGAACGGGGATCTTTGTCATAACACTTGCTGACCGAACAGCCGGAGCGTCTCCATGGGAGTGCCAATCCTCCAGATTGTTGGAAATGGCTTTCACCAAGCGTTGCTTTGGAATATGTATCTAAACATTCGTTCAGTTCAAGATCCCATTATTTAGGAAAAAAAAACACTTTCAGTCAGGAAAGCAAATAAAAGGCAACTTTTAGGCTTACTTTACTTCCAAGGAGCATACGTCCCTCAGAATTCGTAAGCCCATGCAACTTGGTCTGACTAACTTTCCCCTTACTCATCCCTCACTCATCTGGCCAATCTATATCGGACAAACCGCCCATCGTTTTGATTAGACAGTGGCCTTGTGGATAAGTAAGTCTACTCATTTTCACTTCTAAGTTGAAGATAAATGGAAAAGCGCGCAAAGGGTGTGAAAATTTTGGTAGTTTATGACGATTTTTGAGATCAATCATCCGAAGAGATATCAGGCCACCTTAGCCCTAGTGTTCCCGTCCTCTTTGGTTTTCCAGCTGGTCTAGTCGTCAGTTCTGATCCGAAAGTAATTAACCAAACGCGTATCCAAGGGAGGGGGGGCTTTCCCGGCCTCAGCCCCCCCTTTTTCGCCACATCAACAATAACAAATACGCGAAAATTGGCATAATGTTAACCTAGGAGAATATTCAAGGGGGCTTTCAGCCCCCCCCCCCCTTTTCGAAATGTCTGGATCCGCGCCTGTTAACCTAAAGCAATACCACTTCACAGTTCCATATATAAACTGTATAAGTCTCCATCAGCTATGCCCCGACCACTCGAGTTATTCTGTGAGGTGCCGGTTCGTTTTAGGCAAAAATGACCAAACAGACTAAAAAGAAAAACACTGTCGCCCTTTATGCGCGCTTTTTATGATTTCGGTGGTAGGAATATTCATTTCACTCACACGAAAATCGGATTTTTCTCTTACAGGAATCTACGAATTGGCCTATACTAGAAAATTTAGTGTGCGGCAATCGACTGGTCGAAATTACAGACTCTTGCACCCTAATTTTCCAAGTTATATTAGTTTTACCAAGATGGGTGGGGTTATCCCTAACCACGTTCCTGGTTGCATATATCTTTTGGGACAGTAACTGCACCGAAACTCTGTCTGTCTGTCTGTCTGTTATGAAGTAACAGTATACAACTGACAGAAATAGGTGCGCGCGAAGCGCGCCAAAATGGCGTTTTCGACGCATTTCAGTTATGCTTTACTTCATTTTAAGTAAAGAAATTAACTCTTCCGCACCAAAATATATCTCAAAAAGACACGTGATTATTGTTGACGAATTTGCTGTTTCCAACCTCATTTTTGTTTTAGACCTCAATAACTTCGCCGGCCGGACTGGATCGCCTCGCTGGCCGGAAGTGGCCCGTAGGCCACCATTTAAGAACCAGGGCCGTAGTTGAATCAAGACTGTGGGCTTCGATTAAATATACAAGATTATTCATTTTTTACATGATATGCAACAGTTGCGACATGAAGTATCATGGAAGACACCTGTGAGGGATAAGAAGTAATTTAGGCCTATACAGGTTGCTTAATTTTAAGTATAGTTGGGCCGACTGTTTTTCCCTTCAACTACGTGTTTCATCAATTTTACAATACTTTTGGGATGGATGGAAATTTTCACTGAAATTAGTTAAAACATCCCTACGGGAATTTTCTTCCGAAATGTATAAGCTCATGTGGGACGCCTGGCACGTAGGGTGGTTTATTTGGCTGGTTCAACGAAAAGTGTAAAGAGGCCTTAAACTAAAGGTGTTGGCTTTTCTCTGCTAGTAGTGCAGCAAGTAGCTCGCAATGGAGAGCATTCGACACACTGAAGTACCTAAATATAACGTATGGGAAAAGCCTCTGGAGATGGTAGGCAAGAGCGGCGATAACAATTAGGGGATTACGCGCCAATACTTTGGTTAAGGAGACATTTTACTATTCGCTCCTTCCCGTAAACGTGTACGTAGCCTACATCATTTTGAATAGTCAGCCTACCCCCCCCTCCCCCGTTCATTTCTGAGCAAAAATGTTCCACATAAGTTTGGCAACACGATTACCCGATAATTTAAGAAAGGCTGGTACTAAACCCAGTTTTAGCAAAGATTGGTAAAAATGTTTCATATGCTATGTTTTCCAAACTTTTGGCAATAATACACTATTAGCAAGAAGGGTTCTTTATTTGTCCCACATGAAGCACCCTATAGGTTCTTCGAAAATTATTTACAGGAATCACTTAAAAAAAGGTTCTACCTGAAACCCTTTATCCCTTTAACCCTTTATCACCTTTTGTCCTCCAGGAAGAACCATAGAACCCTCTTTTCTTAGAGGATACTACCCAATATTGGGCAATATTTCCTAATTATTTCTTAGAGTGTAATGAAACAAACTGCAGTTTGGATAAATTACGTTTGAATATTCTAATGTACATCACAATAGAAGCTGATAACTGATAGGCCTTTTACAAAAGAACTCTTCCTCTCGATTTTGTTAAAAAAATTATTTGTTTCTTCCTGCAGACCGTAGAGAGAATGGAGAGGTACATGGGTATTTTTTACAACGTACACAAAGACCAGTTTTGGCTTTTTGTGAAAATGTTTCTTCTGGTCATCTACCTAGGTTTCCTTTTCTATGTTATGTTTTTAAATTTCAAACGTGCCCTTCCTCTCGTTGTCATGACGACCAGTCTAGCATCATACTTATTCCTTGGTTGGACGTTGACCAATTGGGGTTCCTGTATTCAAGAGAAGCTCATCCACCCGACTAAGAACTTTGTAAATCGGCACCAAACAGCTTTCTCTGTGTAAGTTCTCCTTTAAAATACCTTACGCCTTGTGTGCACATGACATACTGACATAACGAGCGCGAAATCTTGATTACAAGAAACCACAACGGTTATCCGAGGATTCTGGTCATTAACATCCCAGGTAACATTGACATATGGATTCCTTAGGGGCCCCATATGGGCCAACATATGGGCCCATATGAGTTTGCACCCAAGATGTAGGCAACTGCCCCACATGGGCCCCGGAACTATCCCATATGGGTCATTTGGGCATATGGGCTGGCCCATATGGGCCCCTTATGAATCTTAGGTGCAAAATTTAATGGGACCCATATGGGGCCCATATAAGTTTGCTACGTGGGATCCCAGTTGCGTTCACATGGAGTCGCAGACAAGTGATCAAGATAACGAGCGCTACATCAAGTTGTACACGAACTCCCGCTGGCTATTGTTGACAAAAGTAAGGCATGTTAGGAATTGTACGTGGTTTTCGCACATTAAACTGCTCGGCATTTAGAAGAAAGCACATGATCCTTGATGACGGGACCATTCGCATGCAGAATTAAGAGTGATCTGATAACAAGGTCGTGCTCCTGATGACAAACCCACTCAAAGTCTTGATCCAGACAGCGTATCTTGATAACGAGTGCATACACACTAGTTTTTTGTCACAGTATGATAACAAGTTCGGTATCTGATGACGCGCACGCTATTCCATGTGAACGCAGGGATAGTGATCCCTCTGTCAGCGGCACTTCTTGACTTCCGTTAAACATCCATTTCGACTGTAGTAACCTGTTTATCAAAATGTTTCCACCTGTTGCTGTTTTTCACTGACGATGCTATTAGAGAGATGACCTTCGCCATGGAATTATGAACCCTCAGACCTTTACAAAATCACTTAAATATATATTAATAATTTCATCGAAAACAATCGCGTCCATGAAAGATTTTGCCAAATGTCGTTTGGTATCCCGCTGCTTTACAGATATACACCAACTGCGTTATTAGGTACGGATATAATAGAGAAAGACATATATTTATTTAAAAAGAGAAATAGACCTAATATGCCTCCCTAAGTTTCACAAAGCCTTGTTAAGGTTAAAAGCAAAAGAATCGTAAACTTTTTCGAAGCTTGTGGAGCATTCATTCATGGTGTTGACAAAGGAGGTCAACCATGCTTGGTTTCATTGGTGCGACGATAATCTGAAAGTCGCAAGCTACTTTTTACTTTTAAGAGGAACTTGCTAACATATAGTCAATGACGATGATGAATTAAGGGAGCTTTCGGGTTGTAAAGAAGTTACATACATATTGAGGACATTCGAAATTAGTGATGATACTTGGCGAGGCTACCTCGTCATTCGTACAACAAGTTACACAGAGGATAATGAGATACCGGTAATCACCAGTGATGAGCTAAGGGGTCTGCTACGTACTGGTACCACCATTGAGTAGCACCCTTGAAGGGTCTAATGCCACTGAAAAAAACGCAATAAATCATGAGATTTTCTTAACATACTAATTTGTTCAAAGCTTACCAAAACTAGAACGAGTACATCTAAGCGACTTTATCACATTGCATGGAGTGAAAAACGAAGGATCTGCTTCAAGTGTCAAATATCCTAGGTACACCACAGGAGATGACCGTCCAACCCTTTGAATCCCACCTTCATATGTTTAGTCACTGTATTAATAACTAATGAGTTCCCTCTAGAGCTATACCCAAAGTACCGTATACACGGTTCTATCAAATCCTTACTGATAAATTCAAGGTGATACTTACAGTCATTCCCTTTTGCTGTCATGTTATTACAGTTTTGTGAAATTCTTCATGGTGGTATCCGTGGTATCAGTGATGGCAAGTTCCGGTGTGTTTACTCTCATCATCTATGAACCAATCCGCCTCGTCTCCATCGTTGGTCTCCTCTCTCTACTCGTGATCAGCTTCTTGGGATCGAAGCAACCAAGCAGGGTAAGAACAACTTCTTACCAGAGCAGGGGCCTGCACACTGGTTGCCGCACGTGTTGGGACATGGGGTGGGGAAGTGACGGGGACGGAACGTTTACAACGATGTTTTGTTTACTTGACATGACTTAAAGCTACTAATTTGTTTTACTTTACTTCACTTTTACTCCAATTTACTTTACGAGGGCCTTGGGGTCTACAACCCTCTCATTACTTTTCACTTGGACGTTTTCCAAAAAAAAAAAAAATTATTATTAGCTGTGTCCGAGAAAGGCCAAAAGTTACCTTAGAAAATGCCAAAATCTCAGAGCAGCTGGAAGGTCTCCGCTCCCCCCCCCCCTTTCTTTTATAGACGACCCTGATTCGGATGTGTGTAAGTATACATCTACATTCACGAATTATTTATGAATGTAAGGTTTGTCAAGCATTTGAAAATGTCTTTACGAAATCATTAAATGATCAGTATAGGGGCAAAGCAGTTTCATTCGTCTAAACAGCAATATATAACGCGTTGACCTAAGGTATTCGCTCATAAACCAAATTATTAAGGGCGCCCCCTTCTCACCGGTAATCGGTGTTTTAAAGCGGTTGTTGATACATCTTTTGTGTGTTATTACAGTAGCCCAAAAAGAAATAGTATTAGACCAGAGATTGCTATCTAAATGACAACTCCCTGATTAGACATTGATGAGATCCACCCGTGGAGGTGTAGCCATTGGGTGAAAGCAATGGGGAGACCCTGCATACAGAAAAGGGGTACGAAATTTGCGAAGACTTTTCTTTTCGCACAAATAAAAAGGACGCAAAACTGGGCGAGACCAAGCATACTAGAAAGTTCGTCTAAGCAGAAAATGAAATTACTGTCGTCAGGGGCGCCAAATCCTATGTTGCTGGGTGATCTGAACCCTTGCTACTACAATGTATCCGGCTGATAGGCTATTCTAAAAGTAGATTAGGTCTACTGTATACTCTCTCATTGTAAAAGAGAAAATCCTTCTTTAAGGAGGGATTGCAGATGTGATCACTCTTTTAATTCCGAGTGATGGAGTGATAATATACCCCGAAGGACTGAAACTCGAAGGAGAGTAAATCCACTCGATAAATGAGTCGTAGTGATTACTTTTATTTTGGCAGTCTATTGTAACCTTTTAAATTTAGAGAATATGCCCCTTATACATCGTACTGAACTCTCAAGGGCACAGCGTAAGGGCGTTAAGGGATAGTGTGTTGTAGTAGGGTTGGGCCAATGCCCTGTTGCTGTTTACAAAGATTGTTTTGTTAACGTAACAATGACTTTTTCCTTGATATTTATGTTCCTCTTTGTTTTCCTTCTTTCCTTATTACCTCTTTTCTCTCCCATCTACTCTAACTTTTTCTTCGTCAAAAATTGCAATGATAAGTTGGCCCATTAGTTTCGTAAAAGTAGGCTTTAAAATGATTGTAACATTTTAAAGAGAGAGAGTTAACGTTGCTGCTAATTTTACAACAAATTAGAGAGAGTCCCCCAAAATGGGATGGGGTTAGCTCGCCAAAAGCATACGCAAGTACAGGATTTGTTTATTAAAGAAGAATTGTCATGTTAGAACTGCTTGTCTTTTTGACCCCGAGTCGCATGGGATCGTGGCTCATTCTCAAAGAGTAGGTATGGCCAGTAGCTGAATACCATGGAATCTACGGAGTATAAGGTCCAGGAAGGAACCCCGAAAATGTGGCGATTGCCTAATGAAGGACTTTGAGAAATTTTAGTCACTGTCCTTAGGTGCCACTGGATATGCTTTAATGAAAAAGATTACAAACAGAATATTTGCTATTTTGGGCAAAAAATGCACTCTTTCGGGTGAACATGCATTGAAGTGTTCAGCCCCACCTTCAATAGACAAGTTGGGAAAATGTTTTTCACGCAATGCATCAGGGGATGGGTCAAAGGTCAAGTGAACCACTTACCTTGGTAAACTTGTCATGATACAATTGACCTTGTGACCCCCACCGGAAGTACTGAATTACCCAACTCGTCTATTGAAATTAGTCTCGCATGCTTATGAATGCACTGTGCCATTTTGCAGCACAAATATCAGACACGTCCTTGGTCGATGTGGGAGGGGGCGTGATCTAAGGGAAACTAGACATTTTTAGACAATTAGATAAGTTTTATGGACAGTAATTACTTTCTGCACTAAATTTCCTTCGTTTGTCTTCAGATTAATTGGCAGACGGTAGCCTGGGGACTATACCTGCAGGTAATGTTTGCCATCTTCATCTTGAGGACTGATGTGGGCTTTCACTCCTTCAAATGGATCGGGGCTGAAATTGAGGCATTCTTGAACTATGCCCTTGTAGGAGCCAATTTTGTCTTTGGACCAGAGCCACTTACGTCACACTTTTTCCTATTCGCTGTAAGTTTGTACAGAAATATAAAAATGAACTAAAAATCCAAACCTGCTAGATTAGTACTAAAGAAGAATCTGTTTATATTTCCTCGTTTTCGTGGGACGCGTTAAGTTACGGAGAGGTGATGCAGAAGAGGGTGGACAGGGTGAGAGGCCGTGTAAATTACCAAAATTTGTAAGTTCTGCTTTTATAAGTAAACTAAACTTAATTCCCGAAGACACTAAACAAGCCCCTTACAATCCTCCTTGCCCACACCGTACTTTTGCATGCAACAGGAAGTTTTGCAAATTTGTATGGTCATTGCTCATCTTGTGAACAGAGATATATTTGAAATATAAGAGACCTTATGCATATGACTTCACAGAACAGAAAGTGCGCCCCCTTCCGTGGAGGTAAGCGCCTATCATTACAACTTACACCAACAAATGCAGACAGCTGATTTGGGAGCGCGTTAGTCTACTATATGCCGCGTGTGCGAAGTCTACGTCGTGCGTACACTGTGCTTCATGATGTCAATGCATAAGGTCTATACTATGGTGAGAAAAGCCTGACAGACTTTCCCGTAATCAGACAAGGTGTTTAAGGAGGGGTGAGATAGCTTCCAACCTTGGCGAGATATTTTTAGGGGCGAGATCTGCTAAAATATATGAAGGCAACATTAATTTTTGTTCTCGAAAATCTCTGAGGGCGAAATTATTTTTTGTATGGGGGGGGGGGGAGGTTGTGTCCTCCTTCACTACCGGCCTGCAACAGATGATGTCACACCGATATCTGAATGTAAATTTAATGTTTTGAAGGGTACTGGTAAAACTAAGAGATCAAAATTTAATGTCTGCAAGTTTACTGACAGTTTTGATTACTAATAGCTAGGTACTGGTGTAGCTAGTGGAAAATTGACTAGAAAAGGGGGTGCTGAAGGGGTGGAGCGCTCCAGTTATGTATGGAGCTATACAAGCTGTACAAAATTAAGAAGTTTTCTGTCTTAAGGAGGAATTGTGTGTCATGTAGGTGGAGTCACATAGATTAGTTATAGATGCATGCCTGTGCCCCAGTGAATTTCATGGGGTCACCATAACGACTCATGTCCCTTACCAACCCCTAGGTCCAGATTTCTCACTAAAACAGTGTTTTATTTTTTTTATTTCTGCTTTACAAACTTGTGGTATTTGATAAACATTTCGATTTTCAATAACCCCTTTCATGAAAATTCTTAGGTACTTCAAAGGAATGTATTGATGTATCGCACAGCGCACTTGAATTTTCTTTTTCTACTATGTATAGGTGCTTCCTGTTGTAATTTTTTCAAGTGCCGTCTTTGCCCTTCTCTTCTACTGTGGGGTCATGCAGAAGATGATTCAGATGCTTGCTTGGCCCATGCAGCATACCATGGCTGTGTCAGGGGTGGAAGCCTTCAGCGCTGCAGCCAATGTATTTCTAGGAATGGTAGGTAGTTAACGTTTCTTTGGACGGTGACCAGCTGGGCAGGTTTGGGCAGGTGTTATGTATGAGCACTTTTCTGGATCAATCATGGGGCTGTTGCGCAGTGTTTCGTCTGGGAATAATGTAAAGCGCCAAAATGATTACTCTCTAAACGTTTACATCATTACTGGGTGATCAGCTTGTGCGCGAAGCGCAAATCCCTTACACTCGGGTCTATATGGCCCAATTAGAAACTGAGAAACTCGGGGGTTTATGTGTTTTCTCATGCCACATGAACTTTATTTGGCACCACTTGAGGTTAAAAGTGGTAAACGTTTTTGTTGTTCACATTGAAACAAGTCCGAAAGCAAACCAATGAAACTCCATTTTTATGTTTATTTTATGGTTGTGTTGGAAGAGTGTGCGTGTAGAGGGGGCTTAGACGTCTGCTCCCGATGCCATCCCGTTCCGTTACCTTCATTACCTTCATCGAACCTGCTATGATATCATTTGTCAACAGCAAGCTACACATATAATATATAAACTATTCTATACAAATAAAGACTCTTCCTAAAATTCGAAGCGGTTTTCACTGAATTACAGAGAGAATAACACAGCTCTTCCACTATGAAGAAGCGTCAGCCGCTCCCGAGTCATCTGTATGAGGTCGGGTTGTAATGACTCATTATAAATGCCATTGAAATAACTTTCACAACTTTCAATAAGTTTATTTTTTATACCCTATCAATTCCAAAGGCCTTTAATTCTTGCAGTAATTCATACATGGATGCTTCAAAGAACAACTACAATATATGATTTCCGTTTGAAGAAAGACAACCGTTTCCCGCAGGAGGGAATAGTTTTTCCCAGGACAAATGGGGGCGAATTTTGAAAATTCAAAGAAATCATGAAAAATGAAAATAGTGCTCAGGCTAGTGTCAAGGTTAGGGTTAGGGTAAAACGTTACAGTTGGACCAATTCGTCCTGGAGAAAAAACACGCTTCCGTGGTGCCCCTCTTCTATGCGAGTTTACAACAGTGAAATTTAGTACAGACTCAGTGTTGGGACTTGCAGCTTCATTTGGCATCAAGTGTGCAAATGTGAGGAATCAAACTTTTGTGACCGTTATATTTTCTGATTGTGGGACCCCGGAGGATGATGTCATAATTCCATCTCAGATAAACCTAGAAAATCGGTGTAAATTGTGCATATGCGTATCTACAATACTTTGGTGGACCCTTCCTCTGTCACCTAGTGCGGGGGTGCCTTCCTGGGGGATGAGGTGTCTCCCTCACCTTTGAGAAATTTTTGTTTGTTTTTTTAAATTAAGTAGGCTAAGATGCAAAACCTTTATTCAAAGTTTCACCTGATCATCTGTTGAAAAATTCTCATACTTCAGTGCAGGGGTGGGGAACCTCCGGCCCGCAGGCCATATGCGGCCCGCGAGACCATTTTATCCAGCCCGGGAGACAATTCACAGATGTAAATTCAGAATCATTTGAAACATGATTGATAATAATCTTTTACCCTGTGGTGTCCACCATGTACCACTTTCAGAGTATTTCACGTAAAAGTGATGCGAAACATTACTAGTATATTTAATGAGATAATGAGTTATAACTCATTATTTTATGAGATAAAAAACAAAATTAGCACATGTGTTACACTGTGACGAGACAACATATCAGTCCGTGAAAGTTTACTTTTATCTTAGCGATACCTGCTTTTGAAAATTTCAAATATTAGTATGTGACAATACATAAACTAAATGCAAATGACATCACACACCTTTATATATTTACTCTCTTCAACATGATACACACTGCCTTGTACAGTATGTACAGAAATATTTCGTGCTTCCAAGTTAAAATCTAAACTGACACCGAATTGTCCCACCTACAGTGTCTCAATGGCCCCTTTCACTCGGCCAGTTCATTGATCCAGGCAGTTTCCTGATTGTATAAATATGTGTACAAGTAATCACACCTGTATGGCTTACACCAGCTTGAGAAAAAACTTTTCTGCATGTTGAATTTGTTGTGCACGTTTTCATATTTATTAGGTGGATACATGTTGATTAAATCCTTAGCTGAGAGAACTTTTGGACAATAGTACTATGACAAATTTATAACATAAACTTGTGAACACTCCAATCAATGTGGAATACCTCAAGTGATGTCCCACACACAATTACAAGTAAATAACAAAAGAAAAACATGTCCAATCATTTACTTTGTAGCCATATGAAGCTTGATTTCCAAAATTTGCATGCAGAGTTAATAGGATGTCACGGTATAACGTTATACTGTGACAAAATTTAATTAGTGATAATTAATTAAAGAGAAATAGATGAACTTCAATTTTCCATGTGTCTGAAGGGTATTGATGTTCTAGATTTGCAAACAAAAAAACACTGCAATTTACTGTCTTCTAAAGGAATAATTGGAAAAAATATCAATATTCACCGTTATACCGTGACAGATTTTCAGAAAATTTGATTGAGGTCAATGAACTGTAACAAATTATTTTACCCCAAAAATGTGGCTTTTATGTTAGTCGCTGGATTGTAAAACCACATACCAATCTAAGTTTCATAACTTCTTTGGTTATTATCCATGTAAATAACACATTATCTTCTGAGTATTTTCTGATATTATTTTTGTCATTAATGTTATTACTAATTAATATGCAAATTTCGATGAATGAATTATAATGAAACAGTTTTTATGCCAATTATGAAAACTTAAATTCTTAGCTACAATTTGATACCAAATTTGTAATGATTAGATGAATTTGAAATTTTGGGAGTCATGTCCTGTTTTGCTTGGAATTGCCCAAACCGCAAACCGTGAATTGTAAGAAATCCCGAAAACGTACCTTTGAACAAATACGTTGTGGGTGGTATTAAAGAAAACTAGAAACGAAAGTTGAAGAGCGCGGAGTGTACGAAAATGTTGATAGATTGCCAACGATTTGTGGTAAGAAATGATTAAAATAGATTCATTACTCAGTCGAAAACACACTTCACCCTACCCAATGCAGAAATCCATAGCTTAAACACCTTTTGAAACTTAACGCCTTTTGAAGCTTAAAAGAATAATTGAAAATTTCGAAAATCGATCGGGGCACCTGCCCCCATACTCCCGTGCCGTCACCACTGTGCGTAGGGAGCCAATAGTTTAAGGAACTCGTAACAGAATTTATGGTCACGTAGAGGAAAACACTTGTAGGACCGTTGGTCCCTATCGGGGATAACACGCATTGTGTCTTACCCAAGCGCCCGCCCGCTCAAGTGGATCATCCCTCCTTAGTCGTTCGCCGAGAACTGTTTACGACAACTGCATGTGAACAACTATCGAGTGGCTGTGTTTGCCTACCCATAGACCGTTTTCCAAGTATAAGTTACAAAGGATTATAGGACAGAGCAGGGGTGGGGAACCTTCGGCCCGCGAGACTATTTTATCCGGCCCTGGAGGGAATTCATACATGGAAGTACAAAATCACTTTAAAGTGAATGATAAGTCTTTTCCCCACGGTGCCCACCGTTTATTCTGCTAATGTCACTTTCCGGATATTTTACCTAAAACTGCTGCTAAACACTACCAGTATATTACCAGGAAGTTGCCATTCTAATGGCAACTCCCTGATATCAGGGAGTTTTTATATTATTAAAACCCTGTGCTTAACGTGCCCACCATTTAGTGAGACATAAATCGGGTGCAGAATCCTTTTACGTCTAGTCTGATAACGGCAGCTTTGCGTGGGAGGCTACAGAGCATTAAACAGAAGTGAACTATCACATGTACAGGCCTGGTCGATCTCTTACTAGTGCGAAACTCAGTGCGCATTATACGTATTCCCAGAGGTAGATCCGGCAAGGGGGTAGTGCTGTCCCTCTGAAGAGTGAATAAAAGTGGAAAATTTTGCAATGTACACTGAAGAAAAAATAAAAATTGGTTTCAAAATACGCGTTTTTTCAGCGAGCTTCGCACGCACTTTTCATATGTGCCCTTTTATTATTACTTACATATAAATAAAAAAGACAAATGATCCTAATGTGATACTTCTGATCCGTGCAGCCTCGCGCATTTATGTCATTCAAAAACAGTGGATGAAGGATGAAGATTCTATTGCATACAAATCCGTATGAACTCCAGCGCCTCCGCTATCACTAACAGGGTTGTCTGTTGCATACGAATGAACAATGAATGCCACCAAATTTGATGTTAAATTGACCATACCACAAAAAATAGTAACTCAGTGATAATGTGTGTTCCTGTGACTTTCAAATTCTTCCATACGCCTTTTCCTCCAAGTATTAACCCCCTGTGGGCTGGGGGTTGTAGAATATGCCCACGGTATTCCCCGCCTGTCTTAAGAGGCGACTAATGGGGAGGACTTACACTACATTTGAACTTGAAAGATATTAACTACCAACCTATCTAGCTGACACTATATAACACATTCGTGTTGTGTGTCGTTAAACGTTCATCTAACTAACAACTAACTGCCTTTCAAATTGGTCCCTGTTCTTTCAGAACCTTGTCCCGTTGTGCATAAAGCCGTACCTAACAGACATGACGGTCTCTGAACTTCATTCTCTTATGGTTGGAGGATTTGCCACCATAGCAGGAGGTGTCTTGGCCGCTTACGTCAATATGGGTATAAGCGCAGCTCATTTACTGTCAGCTTCGATCATCTCTGCTCCAGCTGCGTTGGTGACAGCCAAAATGTTTTATCCGGAGACAGAATGCCCGAAAACAGCAAAGGATGCCGTTGTAAAAGTTGATTCTGTCATGTAAGACATGATTTATTAGCTTTGTCATTGCTAATTGCTGATCAGTAATATGTTGGTAGCTGTATGATGGATGCATAACGTGAGGTACAAAAAGTAATGCCTTGACGTGGGCAACGCCTCTCAAAGCCAGTAAATTACACGCAGGCTTAAGAAGGAATAAATCCAAGCCAGTGATGCTCTCCTCTAAGAAATTATTGATTTGATTGTTCTTTTAACGTCGTTATATGATAAAATTGGCTTTTCTGATTCCTTGGCGAAGGCAGAAGGAATCTATGCCACGGTGATGTTGTGACTGTGTGTATGTATGTGGGTACGTCTGTATGTGGCACTTTGCTTGTAAACACTATATTTCAAGAAGAGTAACCTTGAGGAATCTCGTGTGTGGATGGCTCATATTAATTAGATAATCATATGGGTTTTGGTGGAGGTCAAAGGTAATTTGAGGTCGATACAGGTCAAACAGTTAAAGAACTGAAAACGCAATATCCTCCAGAGGGAAACTTCAAAGAATTTCATAACTGGTCTGTGTGCTCCATATTGATGGAAAATACCATTTAGAATGTGGTGGAGGTCAAAAGCCATTTGGTGTCACCAGACGGGTCAAACGGTGTAAACCTCGAAATCTGTTCTTAAACACAATAGCCTATGTCAAGATGAGCAACATTGAAGTATCTCATACTTAGCATATTGTTACTTCACTTACTAAGGCCAAAGGTCGTTATGGGTCAACAGAGGTCAAACTGTGAAAATTTTGTACACACATTATCTCATAGAGGGGAAACTTCAATGGTTCTCATACTTGCAGTTGGCATGTGGGTGTCTCATATTGAATAGAAAGACCCAATTGAGTTTGGTGGACGTCAAAGGTTTTTTTTTTGGTGCTCACCAGAGGTCAAATGGTATAATCTTGAAACGTGCTCGTAAACATGATATGTCAAGTTAGGTAAAGATTGAGGGACCTCATGCTTGCATGCTGAAATTTCTTGAGTAGATGATCCCTCTTTAGATCAAAGGTCATGTGGGGTCACCAGAGGAAACCGTGGAAACCTTGTAAACAATATCTCGAGAAACAAAACTTCAATGAATGTCTTACTAGGCATGTCGGTGCCTTATATTAAACAGAATAATCGTCACGAGTTTAGTGGCGGTCAAAAGGGTATTTGGGAGTCACAAGAGTTTACTGTTGTAAACCTTGAAAACCACCTGTACACAGGATGTCTCGAGATTGATAACTTCACGGAATCTCAGTTTTAGCATGTTGATATTCCCTATTATCTAAATGATCCCAGTTGTTTTGTGTCGAGTTAAAAGGTCATTTTGGGTCATCAAAAGTCAGGCTTGTGAACTTTGTAAACATAAGTATGAAGCATGTATGAATGTTATATCTGGTATGTTACGTCAACCGTCAAAAGCAAGAAGTTGATTTGTGATCATGTTCACATTATATCAACCTGTTCGATCTATTTCCATCGATTTTACACTTATAATACCTAAAGTTAAGCAGAGTAACTTTGCATTAAAATTATCAACGTGCAACCACAGTACTATAATTATATCCCAGTGGCAAGGAATAGCTAAGTCGTTGGGCTCTCTGGTTACCCTTTGCAGCCCAAGCTGTAACCCTGTAATCGTAGTAAACGAAAGAGATATTATTTGAAAATAAAATATTTAGGTGAACGAAATACTGTTATTAAAAGTGGTCACAACGTGGTCATTAATCTACTTATCTGCAGGGTATACATGTGCTATCATTTTGAATTTATGATTTGTCCTTCGTGCGTGACTTGCTCTCGATCATATTTCTACTTGAAGTAGTTAGGCTTGAAGCAAGTGACGGGTCCAGTACCCAACTCTGGAGGTGACTCCCTAATGTGTCTGTTTATTCGTAAGGTTAAGGTTAAGTTGTTATTGTTTTTTTTTTCTTTTAAATTCAATTTCAGAGACAGAATAAACAAACAGGAAATACGTTTCCTTTAAAGTAGAGCTGATAATATTCACATTTTGCACTGCAAAAAAAGTCCCTAAATTCAATATGAAAAAGCAGAAAGTTTATTTATTTTTCTTCTAGAAAAGAGACCAACGCTTTTGAAGCTTTTTGCAACGGTGCTATTGATGGAACAAAAGTCTGTGCATTTATCATCGGCAACTTGGTCGCATTTGTGTCGTTGTTGGCCTTCCTTGATTCATCAATATCATGGCTGGGCCACATGGCGGACATCGAGGACATGTCCTTTACTGTAAGTAGTTTACAAATGATCCACGGATATGTCTAACTTTTTTCTAACAGCCTGCATAGCAGGCTGAATGGCAGATTTCCTTGACGTTATATTCCATTGGTTTGCGAAGCCTTAAAAAGGGCTGAAAAAACAGAGGCCGCTCCGCAGGTTACCGACCACTCGGACCGTACAGTGAAGTGGTGTTCGATCTAAAATTTTTACAACATATTTGTATATTCTTTGACCATTGCAAGGTCAGAGGTCATTATCTACTGTCAGCAAACCTCAAACTGTGTAACTTTCGACGTATACATCGTAGCCTACTGTAAAATCCGATATTGAAGATGAAGAGGTACTGAATGAAAAGAACCCTCTGAGAAATAACTTTTTGCATTTTCAACAATTCAATGCTCAGACGTTAGATTCCATCGTTGTTAAATGTCATAACAAACAAACATTCTCCATCCCGTGAGGTGCCCTCCTTGACTGATATCCCCACCCCTTCCCCTCTGTTACTTCACCAAAGATCTAGTTGAACAACATTACCTCAAAATCGATTGATAGCCCATTATAGTAATAAAAAAGTGCCTATGTGTGATTTTTTTCTTTCAGCTTCTATGCAGTTATCTACTATACCCGTTCGCAATTCTCTTAGGTGTGAACGGTAGCGAGGATTGTCTGAAGGTAGCAGGTCTAATTGGCACTAAGACATTCCTGAATGAATTTGTGGCGTATTCTGAGCTAAGCGATTACATTAAGGAGGGCGCTATGCAGGTAATTACTTAAAAAAATTATTTAGTAACGTACCAAAAGAGACTGTTATAATGAGTTTGGGAGTAAAATAATTGCGCAAAAAAAAAAAAAAATTGTCACTCGTCTCCTTGAACAAGTACTGGGTACACTAAAAAATGATTAACACTTTTTTGTAACAGATAATAAACGCGTCTTGGCATTTATGTAAGCGAAAAAACAATAAAATACATAAGCAAATTAAACGTCTAAAACGCCAACTTTAACACATTGACGTCACTTTAACGCCATCTCGTAAACACGTTTATGCGTTTATTTCGTGATTACTGTAAACATCAAGATGTTTTCAATAAAGAAAAATTAACATATATATAAAACATATAAACGTGTTTGCGGAGTGCACTTTAATTGACGTCATTATCTTTGTCATGTGTTAATATTCGTTCAGTCATTTACTGTGCTTATCCATCTTGTTGTTCGTTTTCTAATTCTTAAACGCCACAATGTCTCAAGAAAATGAAGACGTCTCTTTTTACAGTGTATGTGAGATATTAGTACACTCCTGTCTCGTTATCCTCCGAAAACCAGTCAATCAGGTATAGGGTCCTCAATGACTCCATGTGGCTTGCTGACCCTCAAAAAGTTAAAGCTGACCAAAGCGAATTAATGAGCTCTTATCGACTACCTCAACATTCTGTGTTTTAGTGTTGACCATAGGTTCTCAAGTGGCTTCCCGCGGGCCATTTGCGGCCCTCGACGAAAATAAATGCGGCCCTGGGAAGATTCAAGGAGCCAAACAATTTCACGTGCCAATTTTCTGAGTGCAATTTAGAGCATTTGAATCATGGACATGGATCATGGGGGACGGGTGACGCGTCCCCCTCACTTTTTGGAAGGGAGGACATCTCCAATAAGTCCCCCCCCCCACACACACACACACTTTTTCAAAAATGATGAAAACTAAAACTATGATTACGAATTGACACAACATTTAAAAGCTAAATTGCTCCCAAATATGGCACCATTTGCTATATAGACACCTTCCAATTTTCTTTTTTTTTTCAAAGGGGAGGGGGACACCCATTGCCTTTGACCCCTCCCCCAGGACGGCGATTCGCAAATGGTGATAAGTCCCCCTCCCAACTTTAGAGATGGATCCACGCCCTTGACTTGGATGCCACATTTGCTCCTATACAGGCCAACTGGTGATTATCACGTAGAGGCCGCAAAGTCTTGTTATAATTTAATGCTGAAAGTGGGATTTCCTCTGATCTAGAGTATTTGGGATGCTAATTTTCTCCCATGATGGTGACCTACGCATGGCAAACGCAGCCTGTTCTAATGACAAATTCGTAGTTTAAGAAAACAATTTCCGACAGTTCAGGGGGTTGGGATGTCAAATTTTCTCCCCATACTGGCGACATACCGGTAAGCCTGAAAGACGAGGAACTACGGTGGTAAGTTTGCGTTGTAAAGGACGTTTTCTGCTTTCTAGCGGGTTTAAAATGTCAAATTTTCTCACCTCAGCCCCAACCTTGGTGGGGCTGAGGTGGGCTGTTATCCCGTATACCGCGCCCCATTGAGAAACCAACACAAATTAAGAATCCCTAGAATCCTCATTGCCTACTGTGTAGGCACTTTCGGAGTTCTTATGTAGGGGTTTCCCCCTCAAGAATGAGATTCTTTCCCCAAACCCTACATTAGCTCCTGCTGGCTACAACAGCCGCGTTAAAGCATACACTCTAGGAAATGTGGTCCGCGGCCCGAAAACACTTGAGTACCCCTGGTGTAGACTGTGCACTGGCTAAGAGCAAACTTAATTTTGCCCTCCTTTTCCTATTCAGTTAAGACGGTTGTTCGCAGTTTCTTGTCCCGATTCGATGCATCATTTTTTCACTTCATTAATTGGGGGTTCAGACAGATTTACCCCAAGTCTCTCTTACCATATTCTTAAGCAGTTCCCTTCTTCCTTTGCTAATTTGAGAACAAAAGTGTTAGGTGCTTCGGTCAGCACTTTAGACTTTCCTAGGTCTCCATAGGTAGTGTCTGCGCCAACAGTATGTTTACACTGACTGCTTAGGAAGTACTTCCACTCATTTCACTTTTACATACAACAATTTTACAGTCCTCTTCTATTCATCGACTGCATGGTCAAGTGGTTAGAGCATCCGACTTGCAGCTGGAAGGTCTGGGGTTCGACTTCTGGCCGAGTCATACCGAAAACTTTAAAAATGGAACCTACTGCCATTGTGCTTGGTGCCCAGCATAAGCAATGGAGTAGGGAAAACAAGCCAGTGAGCCACAACTGGAAAAAAGGCGGTGGCCGGCCCTACTTAAACCAATTGGTTAGAAACTGAGCCGTAAAACCTCATCTAAATCTAAATCTGTTCATCGCGAGGTACACCGCTCTTAATCATTATTTAGATATTTCCCAGTACAAGGAATGTATTGCAAGATAAGATATCATATTATCTGTGTTTTTCCTGACCTCTCAACGAGCGCAACCTGTTCTGTGATTCACATATATAATACAGTGGCGTAGGAACCGGGGGCCATGGCGGGGGCCAAATATCATTTTGGCCCCCTCAAATCGCGCGAGTGTTCGATACATATAAAATCGATATGTATAGAATTTAATAAAGTAGGCCCTGTCGTCTGTTTATCTGATGTCATGAAAACACAGTTGTGCCCGCATCATACTCTAATACAATAATCTGATTATTTTACTAGAAAAAGCCATCAATAACACATCTATCAAGGTCAATACTGATGTTATAAAAAAGTCAGTATTTCAACTTTGAAGGAAATTTCCCCAAAACGGTCAATTTCGGGAAGTCACATTGAGTTAGGGATATTTTTTAGGAAATCAGACATTTTTGAGAGATAACTTGCAGGAAACTTAATTAACCCTAATACCCAGATTAGTTAAAATAATTTATAACTTTAATTTGAAGTCAATTATTAATTTCCGATTTTCAACGACTTAAAAAGCTTACATGGTAATTAAAATAAAGTCCTGATTTGAATTTCACCGCACCTATATATTCGGTATTAATTCACCAGTGTGTTTTTAATGGTTAAATTTATATTATGATTATCAGTGGTGTATTTAGGGGGCCACTGGGCCATGCCCCCCTTACCAATTTTACTCAGCCTTCATTCGCATTTTTACACCGTGTTCGTTTTGTACGACCGGTTTGCCGTGCCTTTCTTTAATGTGTTTCTTTTCCTTTTCTAGTTCACTGTTGTTCAGTTGCATTTCTTTGCCACCTGATGAAGAGTCTATACTCGAAACGTCGTGGAATTTTCAGCAAACTTTTAGCACTTTTTACAACCTTTATCGACCTATATATATATATATATATATATATATATATATATATATATATATATATATATATATATATATATATATATATATATCGAAACTTGTATAATGAAGAATATATAGTAGGTTGAAATATGGAATATCGAACTACGAATATATAATGAATACTCAATAGGTCAAAATATGGTAGATCAAACTATGAATAAGTAGGTCGAAAGTTGAATAAACTGTTTCATTACCCCTTTTGGGGTCTTGACATGGTCACAGGAGAGGAAATTTTGATGAGCCGGTATTTGTATCTAAATTGCCACGCTTGAGACTACAAAGCCTTGATAGCTTAGTGGTCTTGTTGTGAACGACAGGCTGGATTCAAGTCCCGCTCATGGCTTAATTTTCTCTCTGATTTATTTCTTCTGTTCTTCCCCTTGTTCGTTAAGGCTACGCCAGTACTTGGGATTAATTTAAATTTCATGGTCGAAACAGTTTATATATATATATATATATATATATATATATATATATATATATATATATATATATATATATATATATATATATATATATATATATATAATTTTCTTACCTACAAATTGCAGTAAGTAGGCTAGGAGCCAGATTAATACACGTCCCATTGGCAGGTAAATAATTCCTTATGCAATTAACATAAAAAGATAATATTTCAATCTTTTCTGTTCTAGCCGAGATCTGTAGTGATTTCAACGTACGCTCTGTGTGGTTTTTCAAACGTTGGTGCTATAGGTATCATGATTGGTAGCTTGGCGTCTCTTGCACCTGAACGACTTCATGACGTCTCACGTATTGGCGTTCGTTCCCTCATTGCTGGCATTGTCGCCTGCCAGATGACAGCGTGCCTTGCAGGTTAGCAATAATATAAACAATGTTTTCGCAGTACCCATACGCTGGTACAGTATGCGGTCACTTGCTTGTGACGACCATCTTTACTTTCGAAGTAATGGTTTCCCGTTGCCATAGTAACAAAACGACAGAAATTTGTATTTCTCTCACGTCCTGATAAAATGAGACCTCATGTCAACTGAACTTTCAAGGATGATTTAAGTTTTGCTTTCATGTTGAAGAACTGTATCAACTCGCCTGTTGTATCAAATACTAAGTGCAGACCAGGTACTGTGAAACAGAGGGCGTACCCACCGAAGTAGCGGAATTAACGTTGTACTGCGTCCAACTCACAGAACGATATATATTTCTGTAATCCAACCATGCATAGCTTCCCTGTTATGTACAGCTGTTCTGAGAGAGACTAGGATTTGCGTTCGAGAAATGTGCATAGTAATTCAACTGTTTCACTTGACAAAAGGTAATATAATTCCTCTCAATGACAAATCCAGAGTAGAAGTCACATTGTTTTGACTCCGAATGATTTCCGAAACTCTTTCACCGAGAACGCAAGGAAAAGTACTGAGGATATACTTGGGCGAGGTATAGGCTACTTAATTACGTGGGTTTTTTCTTCCTTTTTTGTCGTGCTTGTACGGTTCAGCGACGCCCTTGCATCTTAAAATAGTTTCTTAATTAGAAGTAACATTTTATTTTCTTGTCAGGTGTCTTGTATGATGAAACCCGGCAACATTTCATCACTGAACAAAACGTCACGGGAATGGTAGAGGGCGCTCCAACCGACGGATCCCTCGTTACTATTCCGACTACTTTTGATCTGTCATTAACAGACATTTTGTCAAGTTCATTCGGATAATTGGCTCGACTGCGTAGCTGGACGGAAGATTTCTCGTACGGTATTATCATCAACCACATGATAACGTTAGATCTGATCTGCATAACAGTGTGTGGCACCGGCCTACGTTTTTCCATGACTACACATCTTTAAATAAGTTGGATACTATATGGCACTATACAAGCCGGAGACGGATTGGGTTGATCCATTTTATTTTGCTGTCGACGAAAGGATGCCCTAAAGATTCTCTACTTTAGCTTTAGGCATTCATTACACTGAGTGCACCTCTCAGAATGTATAGGAAACCGATGCAAGAATGCAAGAATGGTATTGTTAAGAAGTATTGTTCTTGTCGGTTGAAAACTGTCGTATATGAACTGTAGCATACTAGGCCTATTCATTACGCTAATTTGAATCACTCAAAGAGGCATGTAAATTACCATTAGTGAATAAAGTATTTAAGTATTTCAATATAGTAGTTTATAGGAAGATTCTACGTATAACAGTAGTTTAATTACAGTCAATAACAAGGCGATTCTAACCGCAGACAAAGGGGACAACTATCGCACTTTTCAGCCCCCAAGTAAGGGAAGCAGAATGAAAAAAAAAACATTGGAAAATACATCATTTACTTGAAAGAGGAGAGAAAGAAGGAGGTAAATTTAATTTAATAACTTTTGTATTAGCAAAATTAGGCAAATATTACAACAGATTCTTAACTTTTTATTTTTCCTGCACAGTAATTGCCCTGACCTTATTCGGTACAGTTAACTTTGCCCATCAGGGACTTGACACACACCTAGAAATTGTCCAGTGCCACTTTCTAATTCTTTCCACATGTCCTGATGAGAACAGACCAACACAGAGTTAACAGTGTTATCTTAGGTACCAATTGTATGGCAGATCCTTTATTTCACTATGGACCATTTTCTGCTAACACCATTATCCCAATTCATGCAAGCATATGACTTGATGGAATCCCAATCAAAGTTCACTACATTCCTCTCGCCTTCGACAAGGAATCACAAAGAAGCAATTTTCACTAGTAATAGTTTCAACCCTTTCTTTTAGCCCATATCCCTACTCCTTCATCCCTTATTAGCATAGCCCATCAAGATTTGCTTGGTACAGCCCAATTCCAGCAACGTTATAAGGGCCGTAACAAGAAGGGATCGGACGACCCCCCCCCCCCCTCGTGTAGAGAGTTCCACCTCAAACAAACACTACATAAATTTAGTTCAATATTTGCAATATGCTGCACCTAAGTACCCTTGATTGATTATTCAAACCAAACTGAGGACTGCGTTCACATTCATAAATTTGTTCGAATGTACGCGCTACACATCACACAGGGAGTTCCATTTGAATGGAAAAGCGACTCTCCCGTTAAACAACCTGGTTACGGGCATGAAGATTATGTGTTCTGTCGTATTTCAGTAACTGCATAATGACTTCACGCACATTGTAACAATGTTCACTCTTAATAAATAATAAATAAATAATAAATAAATGACTTAATATAGAGCCGCCATCATAAGAAATATGTTCGGCAGCGCTTTACACAGAAAAGGCCTCACGAAACAAGAAAGACTTAAGTTTTAATTTAAACGATTCTAAATTGTGGGCATGCCTAATGTCAGCTGGGAGTCTATTCCACAGTGATGGGGCCGCACCCAAGAAGGCACGGTCACCAGCGTTAGTTCTTGTTTTGGGGGCCTGAAGTAGGTTGTCACCAGACGAGCGAAGGGTACGGACGGGTTTGTAGAGAATAACCAAGTCATTTATGTATTCAGGGGCTAGACCATTTAAAGCCTTACAAACAATTAAAACAATCTTGTATTTTACACGATAAGAAATAGGTAACCAGTGCAAATCCTTTAGTATGGGGGTTATATGATGGTATTTCAAGGCACCAGTAATTAACCTGGCCGCCATGTTCTGCACACGTTGGAGGGGAGCTAATGAAGACTGCGAAATGCCGTAGAATAAAGAATTATTTTAAGTCCAGCCTAGAAGTAGCAAAGGCATGAACAAGTTTTTCAGTTTCGGCTCGGGTAAGTAGATTACGAATAGCCCTAATATTCTTTAAAGGTGATCGGTCGTCTTGAAATATTGTTTGTGACGTCAGCCTTTTCTTGACATGTTTCTGAGGCGTCACTGTTCAACAGATACACCGTACAAGCGTGGTATAGCTAATCGGTAAGCAAGACGAGACGGCATGTAGCTGCATACCTACTAGGTATACCGATGTCATCATAGCTACTTGTATGGTGTATCCGTTCAACAGTTACGACTACAGAACATGTCAAGAAAAGGCTGACGTCACAAACAATATTTCAAGACGACCGATCACCTTTAAGTGAAAGTAGGACATACTACAGACGGTATTAACATGTCGATCCATGGTAAGGGTACTATCAAATAAAACACCGATATTTCTTGCATGTGGAGATGATGGAACATTAGTGTCACCAACATTAACAGACTGAACCAAATTACTATGTTTGAAGTAAGAAGATGTAATGTTCAATACTTCAGTCTTATCTTCATTTAACTTCAGTTTATTGTCTGCCATCCACTGCTTTATTTCCAAAAGACACAACTCCATTTGATTCACAGCACGCTTAGCATTTTCAGGATCAACGATGTTATAAGGCAGATAAAGTTGAGTGTCATCCGCATACAAATGCACATTTATTCCATGTTTCCTACAAATATGGGCTAGAGGCTTTGTGTATAAAATGAATAAGATGGGTCCGAGAACCGACCCTTGTGGAACACCAAACGGAAGCATGGAGATTTTTGAGAATTCATTCCGTATAATAACACGTTGTGATCTGGATACCATATACGAACGAAACCAATCGAGGGCAGCACCATTAATTCCAAAGCTATTCAGACGTTGAATGAGAATATTATGATCGATGGTATCAAAGGCTGCACTAAGATCTTATAATACTAGTATGACACCATTTTTCCGATCAATAGCTCGAAGGATATCAGAATGGACCCTTAATAAAGCAGTTTCAGTACTATGGTACCTTTTACAGGCAGATTGCATCTTTTCATGGAGATTATTTTCCATCAGGTGGTCATCAGGTGAGTTTAGTAACCGGTATCTATGCGATAGTTACCATCCAAATATTTGGGATGCTCTGATCTTTGACAGGCCATTTTACTGCGGGTCGTGGGCCGCCACTGGAGAACCTAGGTTGTAGAAGAATACAAAACATCCAAAGCGGCATCCAAAATAGATAACAGAAATTTTTCTATGGTAACAGTATGTAAAATATATTGTTAAACTGATATAAACATTAGGTAAAGAGTCATGTTACGCCACCGATGTTCGAAACATGAACCCCTTTGCAAAAATATTTCCTTTGCGTTACATGTTGAACGAGAAATTGCAAATCCCCCCTAAAAAATTGTCTGTTATAAAATTTATACAATTGTATGTTCCATTTCATTGAATTCATGAAAAAAGTATGAATCAAATGAAAAAATTTGAAAAAAATCCGAATTTTTTACAATAAATCTTCGACCATGGCAACTTGGTAAACTTGTATTGTTTGTTCAGGCATCTGTATGTTCAATTCGCTCAGTTATTCTGTAAAAAATATTCCTTATTGAGGAAAGTTGAATGTATTTTAACTCAGGATTCATTAAATATGGTTTCACACAGGGTGAAATATATTCGGTGTATAGTTGTTTCTGAATCTGTAGAAAGAGTCCAAACTTTATATGATATTGTAACATAATCACTTTGGGCTAATCGTTGCGGCGAAGGCTCGAAGCGTGTAGCTCGGCAGGCGATCCAAAACAGAAAGATGAATACAGGTTTTTTATGCAATTGTGCTTGGTTTTATTCAATGATTTTCTTCCAGATTAGATAATACAGATGATTGGTGATGGGTATTCAATTATACTGACTGGCCATAAAATTAGATTGGGGAGTTACATGCTCCTTGAGCTTTACATCGGTGTGACATGTTGTAAGTACTTCCCGAAGCCTGCAGAAAGACCCGCAATCATCCGATACTCTAAGTCTAAGAGACTTACTGTTATGGGATAGGGTCTTGATTGGCTAAAAGTTGTCACATTTTTAAAAAATAACCAATCACAAGGGGGTCAAGGATTCACACTTGAGAAGAGTGAGCAAAGCAGACGTCCAAGGATAATGTAAATTAGAGTTTGCACAGGGCTGTAGCCAGCCAGGGCACGGGGCCGTGCCTCCCCATTGAAAAATCTATCTGGAATAAAAGTTTACTACCTGTGAAAGTTGGCCCCGGTACGCCCTCAAGCGACTACTGACCAAAATTTAAAACGATCTCAACAGGTGTTTAATATGGAAGTATTTTGTTTTCGGTAACACATTTTTTCCTATAACTACATAAATTTTCGCGCGCTTCGAGCGTTTTCAACTTCAGTTCTGTTTTGCTTTAACACCCGCCGTTTCAAACAGGTTGGCTTTATTCTAAGGGACAGGTTCCACAATTATATTGTTCTTCCGTATGGGCGTGATTCTGGAGAAACACAAAACTGCATCTTTGACAAGATGCTTTACAAGACTGTTAATTCAGACTCGCCATCGTAGCAAACTTGTTTTGTAAGAAAATTAAAAGAGTCTCGATGATGAGGCCAGAGGTGACACCAAGTGGGGGAGCAAGAGGAATGGTCCCTCATCTGGGAACTGCTGACGACGACCAGTCGCCTTGACGTATTTCTTGTTTTTGCTCTTAACAGATTCTTTACTAAAAACCCAAATTTTCCAACTTTCCTTCATATAAACCGATCATTTTTAATTTTTCTTCAATCAACCCCCAAAACTTTTGGCGCACTTCGCGAGATTAAACTTTCGCGTTCACCATCTTTCGACAACCCTTCGCATCTGCCTGGGCTTCAGGTTGCTGGCACTCGTTTCGAAGGTTGACTCCTGTCGGGCAAATTCCGGCACTACTCCTGGCTGAGCATGCATGTAGCTTTTTCCATGGTCAATAATTTTCGTATAAAATTTCGGCCCGCTTCGAGCGCAATTCTCTCAATTGAAGCTGCATCAATTATGAACATTATTAGCACAATAATACCAGTGAAATATTCTGGTCACTACTATTTGTACACTCAAAGTTAGATGCTAGACATCTTACCTTCCTAGCAGGTGTCGAATATGTATGCCTCTTTTGACGTACATACGAGTGCAGCCAATATAGGTGCAGTATGCGGGCGTACAATTTGGCATCAAGGAGTTTTCATGTAGCAATCTAATGCCTTGGGTAAGATTCGTAACGTGATGGTTATATGACTTAAAGTTATATTTCCGCGTTCCACAAATTTGTTAAAAAATGAAAAGTCCTTTACAGCCTACAGTGACTCTACATTTTTATTTAACACATTTAAAAAGAGTACTCTTTCTAAATCATACTTATTTAATCATCCCAGGTAACATTCCAGTATGGGTATGTGTCCCATATGGACTGACATGTGGGGCCCATATGAGTTTGCACCCAAGAGTCTAGGGTTCAAATCCTGGCCGGGTCATACCAAAGACTTTAAAAATGGAACCTACTGCCTTTGTGCTTGGTGCTCAGCATAAGCAATGGAGTAAGGAAAACAAGCCAATGAGCCGCAACTGGAAAAAAGGCCGTGGTCGTCTCGACTTGAACCAATTGGTTGGAAACTGGGACGTTAAACCTCATCTAACTAACTAACTATAAGGGTCCCATATGGGCCAGCCCATATGACCCATATGGGATAGTTCTGGGGCCCATGTGGGCAACTGCTACATATGGGCCCCAGAACTATACCATATGGATAATATGGGCTTATGGGCTGGCCCATATGGGCCCCTTATAAATCTTGGGTGCAAACTCATATGGGCCCCATATGGTTTCACCTATATGGGGCCCATGTAGGGCTGCTACCTGGGATCTTCCCCTTTAATTTTACTTTCTTATTTCTTGCTCATTCTCTTGCAAGCATTTCACGCAAATTTTCGTTCAAAGTAAAAATACGATAAATGTGAACTGAATTGTGAACTGTGAAAAGCTTGGTGATGTGCTGGCAGGATCATTCGGAGCTCCATTCCAGTGTACCCACTTTGTGAATGCTTCAGACTTTTCGGGGATTTTCCCTCTGAATCCCACCAAAATTATACTGGACTACGACATGGCCATATGGCACCCCGTGGTTCCCTCACCGTTCGCACTGAACCCTTCATCGGCACTGGCGGAGCTCAACAAGCGTCATCATGACCATAACCTTGCTCCATTCACCTGTTGAGACTTTCCACGTCCCTCCATTGCAAGAGGAGGGCGAAGTTGTCACCAGGGAAGGGAAATTTTCGCGCTCATGCGCTCACGTAGAACCGACTCCCTTTCTGTGGTGGGCTTGAAATATCATACCCAGTGGTTCCAGCAAACTGCCATCATCCCTGATGGCACTTCTGGCTACAAAAAATAATCTTCTTTGGTGCCCCCTTTGCAGTGCCGGTCCCCATGTCACAATTCCTGGCTACGGGGCTGAGTTTGCACCATCGGTGACCATCATGTAGCTAGATCTTATGAACAACAAAATGGAGGCTGTTTAGAGGTTTACTAGAGGTCGACAAGCCTACATACAAACTTCATTACAATAAGGAGGTTGAGAATAAAACAGATGAGGGAATCTATCTTGCATAAATGACATGAGTACATAGCCGTTCGGCGTTAGAAGGGAGTTGTAACAGACTCCGTGGTTAAAAGAAGCGATTAGCACATGATCAGAAGCGTCACAAGGGTTTTGAAAGTGGAGGAGAGAGTAATATTGGGGAGGCAATAGCAGTAGCAATAATGGGACAAGCAATAGCACGTGGGCGCCACTGCCCATGATATTTCATGGTGGTGCATACGATTTCATGTATTCGATGGGGGCAAAGAAGCTTCGAAAACGTGTGTCTCTGCATGTGTGTTTCTGTGTGTGTGGGTGCGTGTGTGTGTGTGTCAAGAAGCAACGCAAGGAGAACGTTTCTAAAAGGCAGTTATGTCGCCAGACTTTAAAAAGTGAGGCACTGGGAAACATTGATTGAAACAAGTTATTATCTGTAATGTGGCATTTGATGCGCACTAAGCAGCTAAGTAGGCCACAAAATTAAAAATCACAATGTGATCATTTTTGTTGGCCTAACTCGGACTGACGATTTAAAGATTACGGAGGTGTGGGTTGGTTGTGAGTGAGGACGACGAACAATGTTAAGATTTGCATTGGGCTTTTGAAGGATAATTCCGCTAATGCTGCCCAGTAGTAATTCATGTTGAGACAATTACCAACCAGGTTAGCCACCAAGGCGAAGCTTCTACATTAGAGCATCGAAGGTGTGCATCTACGGCGGCGGATCCCGGGTTTCATTGGGAAAATTTGGAAAAAACAGCTTTTGTATGTGATTTAGTGAGTTTTGGGTGTCTTAAAGTTATAATTATGACAAATTTATTCCATGTGTTTCCATCAGTGCACTAAACGAGAAAAGGGTGGCTAGTGCCCACCGAGACCACCCTTATGGTGCACGCACGAAAGGCGCCGAAAATTTTGCACACCCGACGGACGTGTATTACTCCTGTACCCACACTAACTGCACTAGCAGTATATGTACGCCAATGAGGAGTACATATTCGACACCTGCTGTGAAGGTAACCGAAAATTCTGATTTTCAGAATTTCAAATTTTCGTGCAAGTATTTATACGGTACTCCTTATGGAGGTATTATTACTTTATGATCCCTGGTGTGACGATTGGCCCCGCTCGTCGAGGACCCAGTAGAACAAAGTGCTCCCTTGCAAATTTTCAAGGCACCGGTATTAAGACAAACGGACAAAAACTTATATGAGATGAAGCTATTTAATTATCCCAATGTTACTGGATCCACGTTAAATAAAAACAATAAACCGCAGTCTTTACAGTTTTCGAACGTAAAATTGGGCTAAAAGATAATCGACGTGGAATTGAATTTAATGGAGAAGACTGACGGATGTTGAAAGATGTTGAAAGGATAAGTCTGCAGATTATATTTCCCAGAAGGACAGTGCTCTACAAGTGCACAAAAATAGATGCGGGCGAACGTTGCATGGCAAATTTATTTTTGAGAACATTTTGTGCAATTTTAGCCCGTTAAAAGTGATAGTGGGTCCTCGTGTCCAAATCTCTTAATAGACGGTGTGTTTGTGCATAATTTTTACATTCAAAAAGTTCTGGGGCACACGAGGAGGGGGGCACAACCAGCTCTTGAGGGAACGTGTCCCTGTCCCCCTCCTCTGGCGACACCACTGCTAAAAGTTACTATGGAGGGACTATCGCCTCCGTTTTGTAAACGGAATGTTCATTCTGTCTTGTGTGAGAGTGTTGGATCTACCCTCTTTTGAGTATGAAATAACATGAAAGAGCCGTTATAAGGTATCTTCAACGCAGTCAACGGTGGTATATAGTTTCATAGGGAAAATCAAGGAACAACCTTTTCTGCAAAGAAAACATTTTGTTACGCCACTTTTTATGACCTGTAAATAGTATCAGGTAAACCAGTACTCAAATATGGGACGCTAAAGGGTTTCACCCCATCCCAAGCAGGGAATCTCCAATACTTGTTTTTTAGGGCTGCTTTATGACTAAGAGCCCTAAAATGACCTCGCTCAATCCCAAACACTTAGGTCTACTTGTTTTCATCAACCATCATGACATAGGATGACATATATGGTTATGAGAGACAAACCACTTATTCCTCCCCACCCTATTTATTCTTGGCTTAGTGGCGGAATTACCGGCCCGGGCAGCTTGCCCGCTTGGCGGACGTGTTTTACCCCCTGCACTAACATTGGCTGCCCTTCGCAATACCAAGAGTATTTACGTCAAAAGAGGAGTACACATTCGCCACCTGTTATGAAGGTAGCCGTGCAGCTTAAATTTTCGATAATTCGACTGCACATGCGTCCTCCAAACCGTGGGGATAACCAAAACACACTCTTACCTACAACACGTGTCCCCAGATTTGATTTGTCGAATTACCTTTTTTAAATCTGTAGCGAATATAAGGAGGGTTCTTACTTGTGGTTTTTTGTCATGGGCAGCATATAAACTGCCTCTTTTGATATACGTATAAAAACTTGCATTTTAATCTGCCATAAAGTAGGATAGAGCCCCGTATTTTCGTACAGCTAGGCTAGCCACAAATGGATGCAGGCTTAATGATAAAGTCGAGATAGCATGAAAATAGGGGAACGCATTATACTATGTGCTGAGCTCAGTTTGTTTATCCCGCATGTATCCCACATTTACATTCGCACACAATAATCGAAATGGCCTATTAATCGTGCCTCCGCAATGCAAACACGAAACAAAATAAAAACAGCACAAAAATCACAATTTGGTGCCCCTATACCTTTGCCGCGGGAAAACACCCATGCTTCCTTCACAACGCTACTAATACGCTTTACCAGAGGACATTCTGCTGTCACCCGTCAAGTCTTTTTATCACATCTCCCATTAGTTCCTTTAAAGCCAGCCGTACACTACACGACTTAGCACACCGCAACTCAACTCGATCGTCGGTTCGCCAGCAGTCGTGAGGTGTGCAAGAGTTTAACACTGCGTTTGGTAGTTTTAAGATCAGTTTTAAGTCGCGCCGACTTCAGTCGGGAAGAACGAACATGTTGGTTCTTCCCGACTGAAGTCGGCGCGACTTAAAACTGGTCCTAAAACTTTCAGTCGCAGTCGTAAACTCATGCACACTATACGACTGTTGGAGATCCGACGATCGAGTTAAGTTGCGGTGTGCAAAGTCGTGTAGTGTACGGCTGGCTTTAGCCCTTTCCACACTTCGCCCTATAGGATACGATGCCCCCAAAAATGTTGCCAACCCTCTCACAACACATGCAGACGACTTTTCGTTAATCTCTCAGCGATATAACTCCAATGATTACGGAAGCCGAGAACATCGCGGTGGTATGAAATCTGACATGCCAGTTTTCCCACACCTTCCTTTGGTAAATATGGGAAGGAGAAATCAAGATACGATTTTTTCTTACCATTATCCACCGATATTGGGGAATGGAGAAAACCAAAGTTAGTGAGGGGGTACTTCAAGAAAGGACCATTACACAGTGTCTATTTTCGAACACCCTTTTCATAAATGGACGCGCCCGCACATGACACGGATCCTCTTTTCAATTTAAGTAACATAGCTAGTTCGCTCGTCGACGATTTCTCCGTACCACTGTGGGATCATCCCACGTTGGTAATAATATAACCAAAGTTATATAGCGTCAATCCGTGTCATGTGCGGGCGCGTCCATTTATGGACACTGTGTAATGGTCCTTTCTTGAAGCACCCCCTCACTAACTTTGGTTTTCTCCACTAACCATTATGTTGGATAATGGTAAAGGGAAATCGTATCTTGATTTCTCCTTCCCATGTCTACCGAAGAAAAGGGTGGGGAAAACTGGCATGTCAGATTTCATACCACAGCGATGTTCTCGGCTTCCGTAAATGATAGATTACTCATGTGATCTGACAGGATAGCAATTCTACCTCATCATTGGTCACACAAAATATCGCTCGGCGACAAGTGGGAAAGCTGAAATTATTTCAACTCAGTTTTATCGCCACGTATCGTATCGTATGGTATCGCCCCTCAGTGTGAAAGTTTCTACGTAAAAACATTGTCAACTTTTTTATCCTATCGTATCGCGTCGCTCCTACTGTGAAAGGGGCTTTACCTTTATTTTCCGTGGGGTTACTAAGCTATCTACCATTATACGAATTATCCAAGTTAACAACAAAAACATTTCTTGTGAATAAGCAAACATTTCTTGTGAATAAATAACCATTTTGACCCTCTGACCTTACACTATTTAGCACGTTCGGGTATGTAAGCTCCAGCTGGGTTGACCCATATATACTTACATACTGTTGACTGACTTAGTGTCTCTATAGCAACAATGTCGCCCTTCCTTCAAATGTGTCGTAAACTGACACCAATCACTAAGAAACTTCCGCACAGTATTCTGAGCATTAGCTCCAGTCCAAGGAATCCCAATTCCGGATAGGTGAATATATGATCTTTTTAGCATTTTACTCTTGGCTAGAAATAACAAGAAGTTCATTTAATTACTTCCACAGAACTGGAGTGATTCGATGAAGTTATCGCTTGTTTACGTACTTCCATATTTCGAGACAGCAACTACGTCAGAAAGTTGACAAAGGCATGGGCGTGAATCCTGGGGGGGGGGACAGGGGGCACGTCTCCCACATTTTGAAAATACACCCATTGACTTAAGATTTTTACACAGTAAATTTTTCACAGAAGTGGCCATGCCCTCACCCCCCCATATTCGAGTAAAGATTGATGCCCATGAACAAAGGCTCCATGACTCACACAGTGCCCTCGGCACCATGCACGCCGTTGCAAAAAACTCGTAAGGTAGCAGACCACCAGATTCTCATTCACTGACTTTCACGCTAAATTTGGTATCCTTTCTGTCCACTTGATCCTCATACGAAAAAAACTTGTATTACCCGAAAATCGCCCGACGGGCCCCCACACCACACAAAGAAAATGTGCTAAAGAAATAGGTTTTTCCCGCAGCCTATATTGAGCCCCCAGCCCCATTGCATAATGAGTAAAATTAAGATAACGGGTGTACAAAATAGCAGGAGACAATACATCCCGGTTATACCAAACGCAGACCCACCTCAGAAAAGGCGAAACACTATTTTCTGAGGTCCGTGTGCTTTGGACAAAAACAGAAAACATTGTTTCGCGAAACAAAATTCTTGTTTCCCCGCAACAAGCGTTCCGCTAAACAACTTGTTTCGGTCTACCTCATGCGTTGCCAGTTTTGCGTTTCGCGAAACAAGTTGCGAGTCACAACCAATTAACATACGAAGATTGGTTCACATGATTACAAAATGGCCACCTACATGGAACCGTCTTCAACGTTTTGGACTCCTAACGCAGAAAATGGTTAGTTGATACCGTATGCGAGCAAAATGCCCATACACATTCGTTGTTTCTTTCCCAGAGTATTCGGACAAGGAAATGAAAGAGAAGGCTGTAGTGTAAAAATTACGAACTCTTCAAAAACGTGTATTTTGCACCTGCTTCAATTCTTGACTACTTTCATCATGGAAGTACTACCTCGGAGGTACCCCGCGGGGCGGACTCTGCTTGCTCAGGTCATCAGCTTCCCAAACCACCGACTGAACAAGGAATATGCCTTACAGCCTGCTACGTAGGCAACCTCGGAGGTAGTACTTCCATGCTTTCATGAAGGTACATCCTACCACAGTACCATTCTGCTGCTGTGTCGTGTAATCAATTTCGACTCCTCTCCCCCGGGCCCGTGGCCAGGAATTCTGACATGGTCAGGAAGACACGTACGACATTCAAGGGTCAAAAGGGTAAATCAACGCCCTTGGCAATCAATTTTTCTAAAGACTTAAAGAGTCTTTGTGGACATAGTCCCCATCTGGTTACGACCCCCCCTTCCTGCCGCGGAGCGAAATTAGAGCCGTATCTGTTGCCAGAAATCACAGGGGTCGATTTTTTTCCCGCTGTTCCACGGAACAGTACTTTTTCTAAAACTACTGTTCCAGATCAGATTTAACTGTTCCAAAGTTTTCATATTGTAAAAGAGCAAGTTCTTTTGTGCAACGAGCCTGTTCTCCAACATATGAGAGCACATATACAGATGTTTATTTTCTTGCCAAGTTGCCGCAAATTTACATGGAATTGTCCTAGTCTAGTCCTTCGACGCAACATTGCTTCAACGATCATTTCACACAGTAAGTTCACGGGGCGATCTCGCATTTTAAGCGAGAGAGAAAAACACACTTTAAGGTAAATAAATTGGAGAGGGGGTATTAAATTGAAGGGGTCTAGATGAAAGCATCGAGGAAAATTTTTGTGAATACTCCCTTTGGCTCAGTATTCAGCTCCCGATATCCAGTTTGTCCTGGGAAGGACTTTAAACTGCATCCGGTCGTGGGGTTTGTTTGAACGTGGGGATAATGAGGTTACCCTTTGCCACAACTGCCTCCGGGGCACCCTTGGGCAAGGTGCACCTGTGTTTGCCCAGTGCCCCCTGTGGGCTGATGGTTGTAGAATATGCCCACACACGGTATTCCCCGTCTGTCGTAAGAGGCGACTAAAGGGAAGGACGTGAACTGTATTTGAAACCGAACTTGAACCGCATTTGAACTTTACCTTTTTATCTAGTTGACACTATATAACACATTTTCGTGTTGGTGTGTCGTTAAATCTCATCTAACTAACCGATATCCAGTTTGCAACTGATAATGGAAAACTTTAAAAATTTTGTCGATTACTCATTTGACAAAGGAAATGTTTTGAAGAAATAGCCTACTTTTCTTTTGACAAAGGTGGTGAAATGTCCTCATCCCTCCCCTTGGACACACCTCTGGGCGGCAGCCAACGGGTTGAGAAACATTGTGCTAGAACAAATGTACAAATCCTTTTGATCACCTCTGACTGGTTAAATTTTCGCCTGGTAAGTTGTAGCATAAAATCCATTCCTATGTGTACACATTTCTTACATTTGTCCGTGCGTGCATACATGATGCAGGATGAGAAGTGAACTGTCTATTAATGGCATGTTTTAGTTGTTTCGTGTTTTCAAGGTCAACAGGGGCAGAGGATTAACTTTTTCCTGTGTTTCGTTCATTTATGTCGCACGTTTGTAACAATTTCAAAGCCAGGAGTCAGGCCAGGAGTACACAATTCAGCACGTAAGGCACCTGGACTTATCTCTGTTGTGAATATTGCTCCTAACCTTTAAAAAGGGTTAAAAATTTAAACTTAATGCCCGGTTCGTATGGAGACACACACTTCATGGCTTTGTGCCGTATAAGTGAGGAGCCCTCACTTTTTCGTAGTTTTACTAAGCCACACACTGCGTTACCCCTCTCCCTTCAATTTTATGGTAAACATGATCGGCATATGTTCAAAATCCTAGCTAATTTGATAATCACGTCTTGTAATTACCACAACTGAAGTCACTGAACCAGGTTATAGATGAGAAACCATTCTCCTATAATCCCCTCTGGTTACCAAGGATGAATATAGCCTTGTAAGATCATTTTTTTCACTAGAATTAGGGGTAAAGATATATTTTCATGGGGAGGTGGGAAAATGAACATTACTATCACGTAGTCCGTAGCCACAAATTCACGAGGAACGAGCACTTCAAAAGGAGGCATTGAGCCTGACTTTTCATTGTAGCCCTTGAGGGAGGGGAGGGGCAGGTGATATGGTCTCCACGTGGGACACTCCTCTGCCCATCTGGTCACAAGCCTGGTTGGGATAACACGCCCCTTTAAAAGTTTTAGAGTTCCCTTTCCAATGACACCCTGGTACCAGAGAGTTGCCACTCTACTCCCTGCTGAGACAACACAACAGAGACCGACTTGAAGTCGTTCCAAGACAAAAAATAAACAAATAAATTGCTGACGTCAGCAATATTTGTCGATCAGTGAAAATAGCTGTCATTAACCAATTGTAATATAGCAATAAATAGTTAAACGGCTTTTCGACAAGTCGATTGGGACGCCGTGCGGCTAGAACCAGGGAGTTACTATGTCCCTGGCAGAACCAACTGAACTCTGATCGAACCTTGTGGGCAACTTGCCAGCTTTGCGGTCTCAAAACTACGGCGGTGCCAACAAGACATACACGATATTTCAGTTATTTCATTGAGGTGACTAAGTGACATGGCCTTCATGCATTGGTCAAATCATCGTTACTAATTTTACAATATGTACAAAACTGTTAGAATGCTGTTCTTTTCAGCCAGTCAAGAACGGGATCACCCATTACAGACAATTGATGTAGAGATATGAGGGTCGAGAGGTTGGTCAGTTATATTATTTGTCCTTTCAGTGACGTATAACGCCTTTTGGGGAGCAGAACTCCTTCTGGAGTAACGTTTGGTTTCGCCCCTTGGCTCTTCAACAGAGAGTCGAGGGTACTTTGGGAGAGTTACAAATCTCTTCAAATGACACAACACGTACGAGTGATGTGACTCATAGGTGTATGAAGCCAGGCCAGGTCTGGGGCGGCAGACACGTTCCCCCTCCGGGAGAAAAAAAGAGAAATATTTATTTTACTGCACTGTCACTTACTTTAGTTGGAGGGAAAAATTCATGACATGATTGTTTCTTAGTCAAGAAAATTTCAGGCAAAAAACCTTCCACCCTCCTTTTAAATCATCTTCCCTAACTCCTACGATATGACGACGTGGCTTCCCCTAGAAAAACTCGCCCCTAGAAAATTTTAAAATGGTATTCTCTGCTTCTTGTTGGGAACTAGCAGGGCTCAAACCATGAGCATATAAACCAGGGGTGTGAAGGGGTGCTAGGCAAACAGGAGGAGAGCCTCAAAATACATAAGCATTACATCTCACCCTCTCTGTGAAGTAGTTTTGCCCCCTCCACACTCCCCTTCAGTACCTTGTCTGGCCACGGGCTTGCCTGTCACATCGAACTCTGCCGCTTTAATGAAACTCATTGACTTGCGCGACCTCCCAAACTAAAGACAACTCGACACAACCCGAGAGAGCCTGACACTTGTGAAATCAAGTTTTGTAATCGAGTCACTTGTTTCGAGTCTCGAGTCAGGGCGATTCATGGGGCCTGGAGACATGACTCCGGTCGAGCCGCAGTGTATCGTGACTCCAGTCTAGTCTTTAACTGTTCAATTTGAGTCCAGTCATGCTTACTTGTTGTGCGAGTACAAACTCCTGAGTACGAGTACGAGAACAAGGCCCCGAGTACGAATATGAGTTTGAGCACAAAGGCCTTAGTACGAGTATCTGATTTCCCGATTCCCTGAGTACGAGTACAGACAGTGACGCCGGCACGGGGGGGGGGGGGGCATGTGGGCGCGTGCCCCCCAATCGATCACAGAAAAATTGTTTTGAAAATTTTAAAATGATCCCAAAAGGCGTTTAAGCTATAGATTTCTGATGGGTAAGGTGAGGTGTGTTTAACCGAGTGATGGATCTATTGTAACCATTTTCCATCACAAATGGTTCTCAAACTATCAGAATTTTCGCAAATCCTTCGCAAGCTTTCAAAATTTTCGCGCGCTCCACGCGCTTCAAACCTTACCTCAGTATTGTCCTAGTTATCGATAATTTCTGGTAGCAACTCCCGCAGAAGCACAGCAACAAAAGCGGAAAGCTGTTTACGAATTCTCAGGTAAACTCGGAATGGCTTTGTGATTGGCAAAAAGGTTTGTTGGAGAATTGAAGTGTCTCGATGCAGAGCATGAATGCAGGTTTTTTCATGGTTATCTTATTTAATAAAAAATTTGGGCGCCCTTCGCGTGCATTCGTCACGGTTTTCACTCCAACTCGTGACCATTATTAAAGTTATAACACATGCAACTATTCTGATCACAACACTTTTTCAGAAAAAACAGAAGTACATCCCCAACATCTGTAGGGGAACTTTCAGTCTAATTTGTAGCATATGTGGAAGGTTGAAAGTGCGTATATATGCCGTTATACATTTTTCAAAAATTCTTACCGACCATCGCGCGCAGCCCCTACCGGTATAGATGGTGATTGTTAATACACTTAAGACGAAAAAAAAAAAACATTCTGAAACGCGCCTTTTAGTCCTTAACCCCTTTTGCTGCACCTGTACTCTCTCTCATTCCCGTTGATGGAAGATGTTCGTCTGGATTTTCGTTCAAACTTAGTAAAAATACCATTGTTGTAACGTGCTTGGCATTATACTCTATAGTATCATTTGGATGTCAGGTAATAATCATCATATCAGTGCCCCATTTTATATAATTAATCCAGAGTTTCCAAGAGGCACTATACCGGTGTCTGTCACTATTAGATACCCTTTCATAATGCACAATGAGACAAAGGAAAATTTTCGTAATAGTCCAAGAATGTTGAGAAGTACGTGTTCGAGAATTACAAGTCTAGAGTCATGTCACCCGAGTATTTAGGTCGAGTCACTACAATCGGGTCATCAGATTGTGTATCGATTTATCTCGAATCTCTGATTATGATAGCTACGAACTTGGGTCAGTGACGAGTCCCTTGTCAGGTTCTCTATGATTTATATTTATTTTAGAAATAACGAGCAAATTTTAGTGACTGATTAGCATAGGACTACGAGTAGGAGGAGGGGATGGGAGGGGGGGCTGCAATCTCCTCTGCGGGGTTGGAATAACTGGACAAAGTATATTTCTCGGGCAAATTTTGGGGGAAAATTGACAATTTCTCTGATAAAACAGGGTACTGCAGGCTTTACTCATCGAAAAAAAATCGGCTGTCGTACCCGGAAATGTTACGTACGCCCCTGGCATAGAGAAGTAGCCTGTATTGGAACCTTGTTTTGTCAGCATGGGCGGCGATTCCTGGGGGGGGGGGGGGAGACAGGGGACATGTTCCCAACTATTGAAAACAAATCGCCCCCTTGTCTGCCAGGATATGACTCAAGTCAAGAAGAGACACTGACAGAAAAGAATCGAGCGAATTCAAATTTCCAACTTTCAGATCGGGACATCGTCTTTCAAGTTTTACTAATGAAAGACATTACAGCCCTCGAATCAGCTCCGTGCGAAATTGTCAAATGTCTCAAACGTCTGTTGACGTAAGAACAAGGGTATAGTGTCAGCATTTGCCCAAGGGTAGGGGACAAGCTCTCCGACAGGGGGGAGGGCAGCGAATCCCCGACAGTTGACGGCATGCCGGTTGGATTGCAAAGCAATTTTGGGTTCTCATTTTGAGAAAATTTGGAACATTTGGATAGTTGTTGAGGAAAATTTGAATATTTTAGGTTTTTATTGCCGAAAGAATTGAAAACTGGGGCTTTTATGAGAATATCAGAGCTTTGAAAATCTAAGTATTTTTATTGAAAAACCATGCCTTCCTTGAGGGAAAATCATGAAATGCGCCTAGGTGACTGTTCGCCATTGGGGATTACATCCTTTTTCGTAGTCATCAAGATGCTCCCCGACGCCACTGGATAATTTTCCTGACGGGGACCTAGCCTTCCCCAACGGGAGGATGGCTCCTTGCCACCCATTTGGGGGAAACCACTATGAAAGAACCCGCCGGCCACAGGGAAATTTCCTAAGATGTTGACTCTCAGACGAGTAGCAAGACAAGGTTCTGAAGAGGACGGGGCGAAATACCTTTCGCATGGGCGAAATATTTCTCAAGGGCTGAGGTACATCAACATCAAATGATTTTTTTTTTTGCTTAATTAAAATGTTCTAGGGAGTGAAAATTTTTTCGGTATAGAACCCCTTCCTCCCAAAACTGCGGACCTGTGACTTGCTAAATCTGTGAGTTTATAGTGGAACACGACAACTCGAAAGTTCTTTCGGAGGAGCTTTGTAAAGTTGCTGGCTTGAGAGGTGTTCGAATGTTCAGTTGTAAGGGAGCCCGACTGGACAAGCTCGAAGAGAGCCCTGCCTACCATTAGATCGTGAATGAACACTAGTGAAATCACACTCCTTTTTCCCCTAGTGTTTAGCAGGGTTGTAACGAGTCATGACTCGAGTCGCTAATTTTCAGAAGGGACATGATTCGAGCAATTGTATCAGAATTTCCCTCAAATAATACAGTCTCTGACTCGACTCGAGTCACATTGAAAGCAGTAAATGACTTGACTCGACTGCAAAATTGAGTTACTCGTTACAACACTGGTGTTTAGAGGATGATTGAGGTAGGTGAATGAAAGGTTAGCCTGCAGAAACTCCTACGGAAATAAAATTCACAAACGTCCTCCCACCCGCAACCCCAGAATTCTAGGTGAACTGAAAAATAATCAGCTTATAACATGTTGTACTTATAGGTAAAGACTTTCGGTCGTTACACTGAATAATCTGTTTTCACCCGATAGCAGACTAATCAACATGTTTTCGATAGAAATCGACCTAGGTTTCTTGAGTTTGTGAAGAGGCAACCCCCATTATGACTGTTTTGTTTCAATTGATAACCAGAAAGCCAAAAGGCTTAGTGATTCCTTGCCATATGGATATATTGTAACACACATGAATCACCCATATGACAAGCATGAGATACCTCACAGTTACTCCCACTTGCCGAGGATATCAGTTTTATAAAGTAAAAACAGTTTTTGCAAATCCTTGTGAACCCAAAGAATGACCTACATGGCTAAATATGAACAATCCACAGGCCAAGTATGAGATCCCTCATAGTAAACCCTCTTTGAAATATATCATGTTTTCAGTAGATTTTGACCTTTTTTGACCTCAAATGGAACCGCGTTTGACTGTGGCACGAAAAAAGAAAATCTATAGGATCATCTTACACAATACGAACAATCCATCATGTCAAAGTGTGAGATCCCTTCAGGTTATCCTTCTTAGAGATATCATGTTTTCAATGTTTTGACCTTTTGTCCCCTGAGTGGACCCCAAATGACCTTTGACCGCCACCAAAAACAATACAGATCATCTACTCAATATGGGCTAATACACAACGCCACGTATTGAAAAATCCCTCACAGTTATCCCTTCTTGAGATATCATATTTACAAGGATTTCAACCTTTTGACCTCTGGTTGACCCAAAATAACCTCTTGACCTCCACTAAAAACAAATAGGGATCATTTACTCAATATGGGCAATCCCAGACTACAATATGAGATCCTTCAAAGTTACCCTCTTGGAATATGGTGTTTCCAAGGTTTTTGAACTTTTTGACACTGGTGAACCAATATGACCTTTGACTCCCAACCCAAAAATGATAGAGACTAGAGATCTTATCTCACTCAATATGGGCAATTCACAATGGTAAGTATATGAAGATCCCTCACTTTATCTGTTAACGAGAATATCGTGTTTACAATTAATTCTTCCCAAGATTTTACCCATTTGGACCTCTGGTGACCCAAATGCACCTTTGAACCTCCACCAAGAAAGCCAGGCTCCATCTAATTAATGTTGGGTAAATTAATGTGGGTAAGTATGAGAATCCCTCACATTTATCATCCTTGAGATATCGTGTTTACAATTAGTTCCCAAGATTTTTACCATTGGACCTCTCGTTGACCCCAAATGACCGTTTGACCTTACGACCAAAAAACAATTAGGGATCATTCACTTAATATGGGGCTATTCACATGGTAAGTATGAGATCCCTCACATCTATCTGTCTGGGAGATATCATGTTTACAAATACTAAATTCCCGAAGGTTTTACCATTTGACCTCTGGTGACCTCAAAATGACTCTTTTGACCTCCCCCAAAAAAAACAGGCTTCAATCTCACTTAAAGGTGGGTATAATCCATACATGGTAAGTATGAGAATCCCTTACATTTATCATCCTTGAGCTATTGTGTATTACAATTAATACCCCAAGATTTTACCATTTGACCTCTGCGATGACCTCAAATGACCTGTGACCTCTAACCAAAAACAATAGGGATCATCTACTTAATATGGGCTATCACCTACCTGGTAAGATGAGATACCATCACATAATCATCTGTCCGGAGAGATCGTGTTTACAACTAATTCCCAAGGTTTTACCAATTTGGCCACTGTGTGACCTCAAAATGACATTGACCTCCACCAAAAACAAAGAGTCTTCATCTACTCAATGTGGGCTACATCCACATGGTAAGTAGATGAGATCCCTCCAATTTAATCTGTTGTAAGGGATATCGTCGTTGTTTACAACTAATTCCCAAGATTTTTACAATTTGGACCTCTGGTGACCCCAATGACCCTTTGACGTACTATCTAAAAACAATAGGGATCCATCTACTCAACATGGTCTATCCACATGGTAAAGATGAGATCCCTCACATTTTATCTCCTTGAGATCCTGAGATATCGTGTTTACAATTAATTCATTCCCAAGATCTTTACGCAATTTGACCTCTGGTGAGGACCCCAAATGACCTTTGGCCTCCACCAAAAACAATAGAGATCATCTACTTAATATGGGCTATCCATCTGGTAAAGTATTGAGATTCCCCTCACATAATATCTACCTGGAGATATCGTGTTTACAACTAATTCCCAAGGTTTTACCATTTGGCCTCTGGTGACCGCAAATGAACCTTGTAACCCTCTACCAAAGACAAATAGGGATAATCTACTTAATAATGGGCTATCCCACCTGGTAAGTATGAGGATCCCTCACGTATATTTATCTGGAGATAACTCCTGTTTACAACTAATTCCCAAGGTTTTAACCATGTTGGCCTACTGGTGACCTCAAATGACCTTTGACCTCCACCAAACAAGAGAGGCTTTCATCTACTCAATGTGGGTAATCGACATGGTAAAGTCTTGAGATTCCCTCCACATTACAATCTATCTGGGAGATATCGTGTTTTACAACTAATTTCCCAAGGTTTTACCATTTGGCCTTCTGGTGACGCTCAAATGACCTTTGACCTCACACCAAAAACAACAAGGGATCATCTACTTAATATGGACCTATCCAATTTGGTAAGTATGAGATCCCTCACATATATCTACCTGGAGATATTTTTAGCGTGTTTACCAACTAAATTCATTAGGTTTTTACCATTTGGCCTCTGGTGACCGGCAAATGACCTTTGACCTCTACCAAAAACAATAGGGATCATCTATCTACTTAATATGGGCTATTCCACCTGGTAAGTATGAGATCCCTCACGTATATCTATCTGGAGGATATCGTGTTTACAACCTAATTTCCCAACTTCCAAGGTTTTACCATTTGGGCCTCTGGTGACCCAAATGACCCTTTGACCTCCACCAAAAAACAGACAGGATTCATCTACTCAATGTGCGGTAATCCACATGGTAAGTAATGAGATCCCCCTCACATTTATCGTTTAGCAAGATTTCGTGTTTACAATCAATTTCCAAGATTTTAACCATTTGACCCCCTCTGAGGTGAACCCCACATGACCTTGACCTCTACCCAAAAAACAATAGGGATCATCTACTACAATATGGGCCTACCACATGGTGAGGTATGAGATCTCCTCACATGTTATCTGTCTAGAGATATCGTGTTTACAAACAATTACAAAATATATTCCCAAAGGTTTTTAACCAATTCACCTCTGGTGACCCCAAAAATGAACGCTTTGACCTCCACCAAAAACGATAGGTATCATCTATCTAATAATATGGGCAATCAACCAAGCCAAGTATGAGCATCAGTCATACAAGTTACCCTTCTGAAGATATCGTGGTTTACAAAGTTTTTGACGTTTTGACCTCTCCTGACCCCAAATGACCCTTTGAACCTCCACCAAAAACAATAGGGATCATCTACTCAATATGACCAACCCACATACCAAGTATGAGCTCAGTCACACTTACCCTTCTTGAGATATCGTGTTTACAAGCCAAACCGTCACATACACACACACACATACACACACACATACACACACACATACACACACATACACACACACACACGACATCACCATCGCATAGATTCCTTGCCTGCCTTTGGCAAGGAATCAAAAATGCGAAAACGGCCATAACTCGGTGGTTAAGATACTTTGTGACAGGCGACTATTAAATAAGTGACACTCACGCCTAGAGGCGAAAATTGAAGCAGTTTACATATTCGAGAAAAATGTAAGAACCATATAGGAACCTTACAAAAAGTGGGGCATATGTCCTTCTTAACCCCTCTATCCCGGAATATCAACGCTCTGACTGTGGTAACTCCATGCTTAGAATTCTTGTATGGCCCCTGCACACCGCCGTAGGGCCTTGACCCAAACTGAGTTTTGTTGTTTCCGGTTCACTTTGGATACGTAAATGTAAATTAGTTACTACTTTACTGTACTGTACACAGTTACGTGCAGATTACTAAGAAATTTCGGTGTACGTATATCTCAGGGATGTGATTGGCTAGTATAGATCACACCCATATAATGTTGTGAATGAGATCAATGACGCCGTGCACCACACAATCCAATCTGTTGTAGTAAGTCATCACACGACATCTGCACGTGTACCTCTAGCTCTTGCACAGTGGAACGAAAGCTGCTTAGGCCAATTGACCTTCTGCATCTATAAGACAGAAAAAACGGCCCATATCACAGAAAGTTTGCTCATTCTGACACATCTCTAAGCTTAAAAATGTCTGCGGGAACACTAGACTTGAACAAGGATCAGTACACGGAGGTAGATACATTCGAGATAGGAGAAGACGCTCACGTGAAGGGGCAGGTTCGTACGATAACCGTAAAAAGGCCTAAGTTAGGCCTAGGCTAGGCCTAAACCACGCCAGTAGCCTATATGTACAAGTAGCCTATCAGTAGCCTATAATATAACTTAATAATAACCTAGCCTAGGCCAAGTGAAATGCTTCTATAATTAGGCCTAGGCCTAGGCTAGCCTTTGTTATCGCCGCCACAGTGTAAACTGAACCAAAGTGCTAAAAATGATCGTAACGTTAGGCCTAACGTTAGGTACAAACCGGCAAGATCTGGGACAAGATACGGCCTAGGTAATGGCAGGTGGAAGGGTATCACTATCACATCTAGGCCTAGGCCTAAGTTTGTCATCAGTGTTTCTAGAACAGTGTGATGAGCCTTCTTGGTATCCATTGTGTAAAGACATTAAAGGCAGTAGGCGGACACCCCAGAGTGAGTGTATCCTGTCACTCTAGTTCATGAATGGCCTATTTTGATCATGTGACAATATTTTTGTCAGTGAATTGTGGAATTCAACTTTTGCCTTGCTTTACCTATTGTTTGTAATAGTTATGTTCAAAACGTCTTGCAGAGGTACTTGTAATGCAATAAGAGGAAATTTGCAAGAGGTTGCTGATTTTTCAAAGAAAATTTTGGGGTGACTGCCTATTGCCTTTAAAGAAAAAGAGTGAATATCTGATTGGCCTGCCTCCACCTACATTACTAGGAAATGAACAAAAATAATGCTTAATGTAAACATTAGAAACTAAGCAACTGCCACTGAAACACAGTGCTAACTGCACCTGATACTTAGGGCGGTTTAAGCCAGCTTTTGATGATTTTTTTTCTAATGGTGGTTAGTACCCGGGGGGGGGGGGGGTAGTAACTACCTAGATGCAGCCTAATCTAGTATCTTCCGTAAAGTCATTTAGTCTAAGCTAAACTTACCAGACCAGTTACCTAAAGTTAAACTGTGACCGATCCTACCCCGCAATGGAACGCTCTGTTGTAGTCTGATATCAGTGATATTGAGAGTGTAAAAGGTGCTTTATATTTGACTGCCAGATAACAAAGGGTTACAGCTGTGGTCATCTTCATCTCCCCTTCTCCAATCAGCTGCCCTTAAAGTTTCCCTTTTAAGAGAATGAAGTAGGAACATGCAAAGGCTGAAGATTCAAAGTCTCTGTTGGGGGGGGGGGGGCAGGTTCCCCACAGGACTGTTCAAGCACTGTCTAACCAGTACAGGTCTAAGTGTGCATGTCTGGTAGATTAAATAAGTATGGGGGGGGGGGGTAAGGGTGCAACCAGGACAACAAATTCAAAGAAGCCAGACTTTAGGCTTACTCAAAACAGCTGCCAAAGTACTTTGTTACATATTTGAACTCCTGTATTTGAATGAAGTGAAGTACAGTACTGTATATGGTGCAGGCTTTTGTTGTTAAAAATGGTCGCGGAATTTTCTTTTTACATCATAACTGTATTGACCATTCAGTCAATGGGTATGCTTGGTTTAATTGATGTGTAATACTTGGAGAGAGCAGTTGAAGACTTGAAATATTTGGCTTGATTCAGAAGAGATGAAATGTAGACCATTTCTCAGCTTCACTCTCCTAATTGATCTTGAAAATAGTGCTGGAATGAGTTTAAGTTACCACAGGTTTCACAAATTGACATTGTATCCACCAAACAATACTGAGTAATGTATGCCACAAGATTGTGAAACTTAGTATGGTTTTCTTTGTGAAAGCTGCTGAAAAATGTTAAAATTGTGTCAGTTATACAGTAAAAATGTCCAACTTAGTGACTTACATTAGCAAAGTTGTGCAAAGATAAGCATTTCTCTTTATATGTTCATTAAAAGAGATTTGTGTGCAAGAATCACATGAACAATGCATGGAAAGTATGAACTTTGTTGCACTGTTAGCTAGTGACTTTCTTCAACAGATTACCATAATGCAGGATTTCAGGACACATAATTTTTTTTACTTCATTACAAAGTAAGCATGATTTCAGTATGTACAGTAGGCATACTAATGTAGGAAAGGAGTTCACCAGTCGGGCCTCGAATTAAAGAAATGTATCAGTTTTCAGTCGGATACATCAGAAAGGGAACTTGTTGAAAACTGCCATGAATACCATTTCAGTGGTTTTTCTTTGAAAGCTGTCTGTTGGCCAATTAATCTGTTACTAAATTGACAAATTGGCTGTCCGTCACAACTGGACGACTGTTAAAATCAAGCCCTGTAAATTGGGGGTGATACTTGAAAGTGTTGAAGCTAGGAAACCAGGGATCTGAATTGTATTTGCTAATTGTAATGATTCTTTAAAGTAAGGTACTATTGTCATTTTGGGATGTACAGGATATTGTAGGCAAGAGTTAATTTGGAGAAGTTGCAGAAAGCAATATTTAAAAAAAAAAAACAATAATTTGGTTTTAATAGATACAGCTGAATGGGTATCATAATTTATGTGGGGTTCCAAAATATCTTGGCATGAAAAAGGACATATGGGTGTAATTTGCCTTGCCCTCTAAATGATTTTTGGGCTATTGCTCCTCTGAGTCTGCCAGTGAGTAAATAATTCGAATGTAAAGCCCCAAAGAAGTTTTGTATTTCAATTGTAATAATGAGCTTTATTTCAGCAACACTCATTAATGTTACTGGTACCTGTTTTGTTGTTCACTGTAAGAAGGAATAAACACAATTGTGTTGTATTAGGGAGTATCAGGAAGGAGTCAAGTTACACTCCTCTCCCTGGCCGTATAGCCCTGTGCAGGGTATTACTGTAACTATGTGTCTCACTGTTTGTGAGGCAGCTATTAAAGTCAGAATGAAGATGTCCAAATTTACGTGGGATGGCTTCTGAGGCAGCCAAAAATTATGAGGCAGATTTTTTGAAATGGATTAGATTAGATTAGATAAGATGAGGTTTAACATCCCAGTTTCCAACCAATTGGTTCAAGTTGACACGACCACATCCTTTTTTCCAGTTGTGGCTCACTGGCTTGTTTTCCCTACTCCATTGTTTATGCTGAGCAGCAAGCACAAAGGCAGTAGGTTCCATTTTTAAAGTCTTTGGTATGACCCGGCCAGGATTTGAACCCTAGACCTTCCGGCTGCAAGTCAGATGCTCTAACCACTTGAGCACTGCAGTCGGCTACTTTTTGAAATGGAGTTTAAAGCACAATGATATTATGAACCATATGTATTCTAATGAAATAAATGTAGATATTTTTCAGTGGATAAATCACTCTGACATCTCTTTTCAAAACATCTGGACCATTTCCTGCAGTCAGTGTTATGCCAGGTGAAGGCTTTTCATACACAATAAGGGAGACTCCCAATTTCTAAATCATGGCCAAGACCTTGGTGCTATGCCGTGATAGTAATGCTTCTCTCTATAGTATGTATTTAACGTTACTCCAGGGTTTTCACTCAGCATTTTTTTTTACAGAGCCACAGACCCTTCAAAATAAATTGACAAGAGTTAATTTTAAAAAAGAAGCCTGGGGTCAAAAAAAATTTGAATTTAACACAACAAACTTTATTCCTGTTTTTTGTTTATTTTCTATATTTGTGATGCTTTTCCACTATCTTTTTCTTGTAAGACATGATATTCAATCTGTGGATAATCAATATGGGAACTGGAAAGTGCTACATTTTGTGAATTAATTTGCATAATGAATGTATTGGCAAAATTGTGTTATCATTACTGATTGTTGGGACGAAAAAGCTGTGCGTCAGTTTGATCCCAGAGGTTTTGTGTCTGTGCATCAACATGAAAAGTTGTGCGTCATTGACCCGGATGCCCGAGTCAGTGAAATCACTGGAGCCATTGGCATTGTGGTTGAATCTTGTCTGGTTTCTGAGCATATATGAAATGTTTTTTGTCTTCAAATCCTGCACATGTTTTTTGTAGTGATGAGCAGGGCTGGAATAAAAAGTGTTTATTTCTCAGAAAGGGATTCAAATTTTCTACAAATCCTTCCATATTTTCATCTATATAAAAGGTAAATTTCCCTCCAATGACCACAGTTTCCCTTCAAACACCCAAATTTCCTGGGAAGGATGCTCCCAACTTCCCAACCTTTTCCACCCAGGGTGATGAGCTGAATGAAGAACTTTCTCCACTTTTTAGGCTGTACTTTGCCCACCATGTTGGGTTTACTAATACTGTATGAAGGTATGAAGTCTTAGAGAAGTCATTGGGTCATGTTTGCTAATTTGTTCTAGCTTACTTCTGGACGTATCACCTAAAATTTCACTTCTTCATTGAATCTTTCAGTGTACCCTTCTTACATTTTCTCTTGTTTTTAGGATGTAGTTGTGCAAACCGATGACGTTGAAGATGTTGAAGCTGCTGCTGCAGATAAAGATAGTGATGGTATCCATGGCAACAGATTCACCAAGGTGAGAGTCATTTTTCGTTCACAGTATATTTACTCAGTGGCATATCAAGTATTGCATCTGAGGAGGGCAAAGAGTTTGTGTTCAAAGAGGGGCTGGGGAAGGGGCAATTTTGCACCTGAACATGTGACATGACCAGATGGATCATTGTATGTACCATACTTTTGGAGAACTACTTTGCCCCATGTTCGAAGCCCCACATACGGTTCTTGTAATCGTGGTAAACAGTATTGTAATTAATGTTCCTTTTTCATCCAAACTGAACAGTTCAATAACTGCTGAGTTCCCACCTGCAGAATTGTTCAATAGTCTCACTAAAAAAAAAAATTAACATATTAATGAATAATGCATAAGGCTTGGGTGTCTCCATGGTTGTTGGAAACAGGTACCCGCAGCTCCAACTCTTCCAATAACATTATTACTGCAGTATTTAGGCTCATATTGTAGTGTCAAGGACATTAAGCCAACCAATTAGTACTGTTACACCAGGCTGTCAAACTGCAGCAAGAGGTTCCAACTTGTGGCAATGTTGGAGAGTTGTACCTCCCTCAGACAATTGAAGGGGAAACTTTTGATCAGAAGTGAGAAAAAGATGAGAAGTCTAAGACTAAAGTTTGTCAAATTTGCAATCATAGAACTTAGAATACAAAAATATGATTTTAGTGCTTGCTTCTGACAGTTTGAAAAATCCCTAGGAATCCTAACACCAAGGAAAGTGGAGTTGCTTTTCCACCTATAAGCAAGGGTTAGAGCTAGAGTTAGATGAGGTTTTACGGCTCAGTTGCCAACCAATTGGTTTAAGTCGGGCCGGCCACAGCCTTTTTTTCCAGTTGTGGCTCACTGGCTTGTTTTCCTTACTCCATTGCTTATGCTCAGCACCAAACACAATGGCAGTAGGTTCGATTTTTAAAGTCTTTGGTATGACCCGGCCAGGAGTCGAACCCCAGACCTATAAGCAAGGAGTCGCAACTCTGACAGTGGAGTGGCCCACCCAAGTCTATTGCACACCTGCAATGGTGCAAGTTCACTGCAAGTTGATGATTGCCTAAAGGCCAGTCAAGCAACACAGAAACAAGAAAATTGCTTGCAGTCAGCCTTTCATACTTTATACTGGAGCACAAATACCTCATCTATTATATGGCGAATACTCGCCCTTATAATTTAGCATTTCCAGAAGGCATGAAATGGAATTGTTCTCAGAAGGAAGGAACCAAACTAAATACAAAGCACACTGGAATGCTGACAGAGCAAAGCTTTTGTTAAACGAAACAAATTAAATGGATATATTTTCAACTACGAGAGTGCATTGTTATAGCTGTATGGTACTAAACTTGTTTCAAGTATTAACTCTTTTTGTATACATGTACACTTTTTTCCAGTTTGCAACCTGCTTTTATCCTTTTTTCAAGAATTTTGAGTATAGGGATTGTAACCGCCAGTGTTGATAATTTTAACGCTTGAAACATGGGAATGATTTAAACTGTGGAAAGGGCTTGGCATAACTCAGTCTAGGAAAATCAATAACATCAACTTTTGATATTGCATTGTTGCCTTTTAGAGGGACACCAAGGCAAACAAGCAAATGATGGCATTTAAGAATGCTAGAACAGAACAAGCAAGAAATAGGTTATTATGCACCACTTGACATTAGCAATGGCACTGATGACAAAATGCCATCGTTTGCTTGTTTACCTTGGTGCCCCTCTAAAAGGCATCAATGCAATATTAAAAGTTGATGTTATTGATTTTCCTAGACTGAGTTATGCCGAGTCCTTCCCAAAGTTTACATCAACCTATCAAGTTCTGGTTATAGAGGCAGACTTTGGATGCAATACACACTTGAATTGTATTATTAAAATTGATTTTTTGCCATACATTTGCAAGGTTACTATTGGGGTCTATCCATCTCTGACATATGTAATGGTAAAATCTCAATGACTTATTTTCCATACAGCATCACTACCAGTAGAATGTGTGAAAACTCCTTTCAACTGTGCAATATCCACTGATGAAAAATGATGGCAAACCTAAAATTTGTCTTATTCCTGTTTGGGTGTAGTATAAAATTATCAAACCATAAGATATGAAAATGACCTTCATTTACTTATGGTTTATCACAGTAGTGCTCTACCAATTACTAGTAGTCAGTGGCGATGAAGGCTGGTATCGCTCATGCCATCCTAGCTTTATCCCTATGCAGTCTGCAAATTTCTTCCACTGTGCTAAAATACTACCCAAGGGGAACCTGTGTTACTGGACCAATACTTTATACTGAGATTATGTAATTTTCATAGTTTGTTTTTGAAATAAACTTGATAGAGTGAAGGTTTGTAATAACACTATCATACTGATTTAATTTGTCAGAGCTGTTGAATGTGGAAAGGTCATGCATGATAAATAGTGGCAGCTGTTAGGATGGTGATTAAAGGAGGCTTGGCATGGGCCCTGTGTTGACATTAAATGTTATGGCAAGAATTTTTCTATCCACTAAACAATATGTAGCTTTTGGAGGGTGCAAAATTGCAATTTGTCAAAATAAGCATAGGCGTAGGAAGTAGGGTGGGGGGGGGGGTGCTAAAATCCCCCAGTTAAAAATGTAGTGGGGCAGAACTTTACTTCCACCCCCTCAATCCAAAGACGAAAACCCCTTATTTGTTTCTTAAGTAAAAAACCTTAAAAATTTGTAGTAATTTACCTTGAAATTTGTCCAATATGTTGCACCAAATTGCATCTAAGGACCCATAAATATTTGATTTGATTTGATTTGATTTATTTATATCTTCAATTGATTTAGATTACACGAACAATTTCCAAATGACAATGAACAAGCCAAAAATCCACATTAAATTAACAAAGAACATAAAACAACGACATTTGAAACATTAGCTAGCATAACTATTTAGCAAAAGAAGATAAAGGACCAGAAAAAGTAATCTTTTCAAGTCTGGCCCTTGCCCTGGCCCAGCCCCAAACCCTTAGACCCCTTCCCCAGGATGGCAATTCGAATCTTCATTCAGCCCCCCCAGTCTCGAACAGCTTTCAGCACCTATGAAAATAAGTTACACTTAAGAATGGTGGCAAGGGTATACTATACATTTATTTTAATATTCTTCCAGATCTTTTCTATTTACTCATTAAATTAATTGGTTAAAAATTTCATGGTTACACCTTTGTGTTCCACATCTTTTTGTTCCGGATGTTTCTGTATTCCAACAACTTGACATTGAGGTCCGCAGTGTTGGTAACTTAGTATAATTGGGTTAGGTTCTAACCTTACCCGTATCCTAACACTGACCTCAATGTAGATTTCAAAATACAGAGGCATCGGAACAAAGATGTGGTAACAGAGAGCTGGCCCCATTTTCCCCTGTGGTCATTTTATACTGAAGTATTGCGGTATATATGAACTGTTACATTCAAAAGAGTGTCACTCAAACTTTGTAGTTATTAAATAAGGGATCGAGCTGTGTATCTAGGTTTGTTCTTATCATGGATCACACTGTGATGTGTGGTTAGTACTGAGTATTTTAATCAGTGCTAATGTGTCTGTACAGTATCATAGATCATAAGTGAAAAGTTGGCATGGTGGTTGGCATAGAGTATAAACAGTGTGTGAAGTGTGGTATATGCACCTGAGCATTTTAGTCTCTATTGGCAAATCATGATCATGGATTACACTGTATGAAGTACAGTATATATATACATGCATGCACCTGAGCATTTAAATCTGTTGGTGTGTCATGATCATGGATCACACTGTGTGAAATGTGGTATATGCACCCGAGCAGTTCAGTGTGTTCATGTGTCATGATCTTGGATCACACTGTGTGAAGTTTGGTGTATTGCACCTGAGCATTTAAAGACAGATTTGCATCACCCCAAGTATGACTTTTACACAGGGGTAAGCAAAAGTCTCAGTTGGTGACTACTCTTTGATTGACATCAGAGTTACAAAATTCAAAAGATGCAGAGCAGCTTATATTACACAACACACAGAAAATGTTTTGATTACACATGGGGTCTTTTATGCTCACCAGGATGTGAAGTGTGGTATAGGCACCTTAGCATTTAAATCTGTTGGTGTGTCATGATCAGGGCGGGGATCACACTGTGTGAAGTATGGTAGGCCTATATGCACCTGAGCAGTTAATCTCTGTTGATGTGTCATGGTCATGGATAACAATGTGTGAAGTGCAGTATATTGCACCTGAGCATTTTTATCTGTGTTGGCGTGTTTTGATCAGAGATCACATTGCGTGAAGTGGGTATACCATGTGACTGGCTTTGTTGATCAGTTCACCAGTATAGGTCGGTGTATACCAACATTATTGAATTCACTGTTTTGTAAACTGTTCATTATACACTGCATGCAGTTACCTCAGTGGGGGTATGATTATATAGATTTACACATTTGAACAGTATTTGCAACTTAGAAAGAGAGGAATGTTAAACTAGTGAGGTGTGATTAAACTATTGTATTGAAACCTAAACGTTGCCATAGTAACCAGTGCCATGTTTGTTGACACACCAAGGCAGCAAGGCTCTACTGCTTGGAACATGTTCGAAGCGTATCGTGAGGGTTGACTTACTTCACATACTTCCTGCTTTTGGCAATTAGCCCAACAGAAGGGACTGTCAAAATTACTGCAGCAGCTACCATAGGCTGCCCCTTTTCAGCCCTATAGAAAAGGGGAAAAAACCTTTCATTTTCAATTTTAGTTTTTGCATTCAATTAATAATATTCCATCAAAATTGACCTTTCATGTTCACAAGAGCTGGGGCTTAAAACACCACAAGGGGTTGAACCCTAGCTGCTTTGGCTGTTATAAGCCACAGCCCAAAACTTCTGACATGGTGCTTTTCAGGCCCAATGGGCCTGCAGTCTACAGTTAACATGATGGTTCATTGAATGGCCTGTCATGTACGTCTCAAGGAATTTGCTATGTGGTGGTCTCATAGGTTTTGTTGTAACTGGTGCCTATACCATGGAAGTTATACCCTTCAGAAGGATATTAGCTACATGCTTATACCATTTCCTGATACAATGTCACAGTTTTTAAGTGATCTGTGGGCCCCTTTCATCATTGTTTGCCATTTTCTGTGCAGTGGGCTCAAGGGAACAAGTCAACAAGAACACTGGACTTGAAGGACTATTCATCATGTAGACACCTTTAAGGAGTAAAGCTACACTGATTGTTCTCCTGCCATTTTTCAGTGAGAGTTATTCAGGCAAAGTATAGTTGAACTTGTGAGCAAGCTAGCCCATAGCCAAGAGGGGGAAGGGGAGTGGAGACGGGGTGGCTCCCTTCGAAAAATTTTGCCACTGGGAAAATTTTTGATTATCATTGCTGGGATTTGTTTTAACACATTTTGCAATGGCTCCCTGAAAAATATTTCCCCATCCTAGAAGGTATTCCATCCCCTTTCAGTGCCTTGTCTGGCTATTGGTAGTGTGTTTGTGTACACAATTTGCTGATCATTTTAATTATTGGAGTCAGGGGGGAGTCGCCTAACGTCAAAACTATTAAACTTCATCTACCCCTTGTAACATGAGTCAGATAAAGAGATGTTCAATAATACCTTGCTACAGTGGTCACTTCAGTTGCGTTTTAACCTTTTGAGTTCAGTGTATGTATGCACATGTTGCATATTCATTATTTTCTTTCTCTTTCATCGCACAGGGGGTTGAAGAAGTGGAACGGCACATCGTTGTCTTTTACAGCAAAAACAAAGGCACTGTCTGGCTGTCCATTAAGCTCTTGGCCTTAGTCATGTTTTTGTCCTATCTGTTCTATGTCATGTACCTAAATTTGCATCGAGCTCTTCCTTTAGTTCTTTTGACCATCGCCACGGCATCGTACTTTTTGTTTCAATGGCTGTGGAAAAACTGGGGTAGTGTAGTGGACAAGAATCTCATCTGTCCATGCACAGACTACTTGGACAAACACCAAAAGGCTGCATCTCTGTAAGTTTTGTACCCAATTCTTGTCTGGTAGAGAGGAAGCTGGGAGGGGGGGGGGAGGTAGTAGTCAGGGATAGGCATGTTTGGTGGATTGGAACAAACCCCCCATTTCACCCCCACTTCTATCCCATTTCAAGTTTCATTAGCCTTGTCAATGTGCCCCTGGACTACTCTAGACTGGGATCCTGTGGCATGCTGTTTTCAAACCCCTTTTGGAAATCCATTATTTGCCCCTAGTCTCACATGAAACGTATAATGTGCTTTTTTAACTAGATGTTAACTAAAATGTTACTGGTTTTAGTTGTTAAAGGTTATAACCAAAAACGACTAAAACCAGTAACATTTTTTAGTGATGTTTGAAGATAGTTCACCTTGTGATCTCAGCATTAGACATTTAAGGGTGTAAAGCAGGGGTACGAAAACGGGTGGAAGGATCAAACCATTTAAGGTATTTAGAAAGGTTGTGGCACACCTACATTGGACAATGTATGGAAAGTATTTGGGGGGGGGAGGGGGTTCATCATATAATGGGTATTATGAAGTGTTGTGTGACATGTACAGGTCAAAATAAACCTATTTAAAAAAGGAATGAAAGTGGAATTATGAAGACTTATTTTGCTGCCAAAAAATCAAGGGGATCACATAAATCTGGGGGGAAAAATATCTTGGGAGGGCTGAGTGCACAAAGAAGCTGGCATCTGGCAACACTTTGCTGTCCTCCTGTGCTCAGTGTTCGAAGTTGTGAAGTAAGATTTTGGGAGAGAGTGAGAAGTACGAGTGTGATCATATTGCAAGGCTTGGTCTTAATGTGGTTGTGAGGCTAATTTTCTAAAAAATATTGCTCTGAAAATTCTTGATGACCATGGCCCCATCCTTCATGCATTGGAATTGGAGACTCTAAGCTATATGTATATATTCTGCTGTTAAGAGAGCTTTGGCTTGAATATAAAGCACTTCAGAGTTGTTGTACGTGCTGCATAATTTATTAAAATTTAATGTAGCCAATAATTTTGTTGCAATAGATTTATTAGCTAGCCACTTTTGTTAACTGGGATGAAACGCTTTGACATCAAAAGCTTCACTTTGCAGTAAATAAAATTTGGTAAATTAATTTTTAGTTTATCTTCAGTAAGGATTAGTAATCATTAAATTGGCAAATTTGGTTATAAAAATTTTAAAGCTCATGGTTTGGACTAGCAATTCTACTGAAAACTTATGAACTGCATACTATGATGTGATTAAGAGTTGTTTGAGAAAGTCCTGATGTAAAAAATGCCATGTATATAAGTAAATTATGTAGTTTGTTCCCTGCTTCATGAAAGTGATCTAGTGAGGTAACTGTTGGCTCTAGCCAGCTTGTCAAATTTTGAGGCAGATTTTTTCTTTTTTGGGGGTGGGGGGATTGCAAGTGGGAGTGGGAGATGGAGATGGGATTCCATATATCTGTGATATGCGTCCCCTTCTAAAACCGCAGATTTGAAGGAATATTGGGTGGCATGATAGAAATTGGGGAGAGAGGGGGATATATGGATGTGTCCAACCTATTTTATGCTTTGATTTAAATTTCTTTTGTATATTTCTTTGATTCCCATCTTTAAAAGGTAGATATTGTGTAATGTGGGAAGTGACCATAAAGGTATAGGGAACATGTACCTTCCTTATGACAATGTAAAGTCAGATAGTTAGCCAGCTATTTAAACAAATTCTATACCAAATGTGAGGTCATATCACTAGAGTGTCAGTCTAGATGGGAAAATGTTGGACCATTCTTTGAATGAGAAACCCACCTTTACAGCATGAAAATCTGTGGATCCATGCCTTATTGGAAGGATTGGTTGGGTGTATTGCTAAGTTTTGCAGCGAGAATTGAAGGTGCACAAGTTTTGGGCAGGGGAAGGGATTGGGGAAAATTGGGGGAAGGAAGTAGTGGATAAAGAGGACCATGGCAATGGAACCTTTGTATTTATGAAGGTCTGGTCTTGTTTCATATGGAGGAGACGTGTTGTGGAGGTAAGGTTTAATAGGATTATGGAGAGTATATGACATGCATTATTCCTTCACTTGCTTACTTGATGGTGGTGGTACTAACAGTAACATGTTAACTTGTACTGGGCCTAAGTTGGAAATATTTGCTACTTGGAACGTTCCTCTGTAATTTTAAGTTATATTTTGTTTTCTCCTGTTATTCCAGCTTTGTGAAATTCTTCATGGTGGTGTCCTTGCTGACCATCCTGACAGCATCAGGTGTCTTCACTCTCATCTTCTTTGAACCGATCCGCCTGGTTTCTCTTCTTGGACTTGTGTTCCTTCTGGTTGTCAGCTTTTTAGGCTCCAAATACCCCAGCAGGGTGAGGGTGTTCTTTCAATTACATAACATACATGCTAGGACCATTTTCTCATGTTTTCAAATGGTGTATCAATGGTTACTCCAAGTTGGTAATTTGCTTCTAAGGTACTCCGAGTTGAATTTAGCAGTTTCTCTCAGGCCTTGACAGAAATTTCAAATTTTCCATTTTGGAAGCACCCTCAAAAATTTGTTGTAATTTAGTATTTAGTGAAGGTTGCCATTTGTTAGTTGCAGATGGCGAGTTGTCAAGCGGTTTTGTCGAAACCTGGTCTGTTTTAATGGTGCTGTGACATGAAAGGTGGTTGAGTTATTTAAGCTTAATTCATAGAAGACAGAATTTGATACTGTGTGGCAGTGTCTGTCAATGTACAGAAATAAAACTAAAAGTGTTTTTTCTGATGTGAAAATATAGCTCTGTTAATACCCTTGCTTTCATCATCAAAAGTCAAGACCTGTGCAAGTCAAATGAAAAATTGAGCCCTGCAGTAAGTGTTTGTTTGTTAGTGTACAAAGTTTCTGCATATGGCTGGTGTTTATAAAGACATAAACATTCTAATTTGTATTTCTGTAACTCACGTTTTCAAGGTTATATCTTAGGTAGTAGCCGAATTCATACCTTGGTATGTTCATTAGCGCAAAAAAAAAAAAAAAAAACATTTTTAGAAGAAAAATTCATAGTAGGAGGATATATACCACAGGATAGTAGGTACACTGGGGGAGGTTCTTTATCTGTATTTGCATCGATCTTGAACATGTTTTTTTCTGCCAGGGCAACACTTGGTTTACTCTGCAATAAAGCTTACTCTACAATAAAACTTTAAATGGTCGAATGCAAAGACCCACCCACATAGGATTCTCCAAACCCTACGACGTAAAGAGGATTGTTTGCTATGGACTGGCACATAGCCAATGGTTTAAATGTTCAGATGGCAACAACCAGTTTTCAAGATTTTTTTTTGTGCTTTTTGATTCTCACATACTGCACTGTGCTCATAAATGTACATGTTAGTTATAATTTAATTGCCTGTTAAGCAAAAGAGCAAATTTTTTTTGAACAGTACCTACAAGGTTGAAACTGAGCTTTTGTGTTTCACCTTTACTTAGGATACATTTTACAGCTTTATGGCTGGTTTCTGATAAAATTGCATGTGGAGAGGTTTAATATAACTTTGTTGGTCGTGGAATAAAATATATAGCATTTTCATTCCTTGGCTTGCTTGATGAGTAATTGACTAATTTTTTGCTGCATTCAATAAAAAGCATAGAACATACTAAAATAGTTTGCAGGTAATTTCTTTAGCGGACAATTCCCATCACTGAGAATTTCCCACACCAGGGAAATTCCAAATTTTCAGTACAGAGAAACACAAAAAACAGTACATTAAAGAATACCAGAACAAAATAGTCTAAAAGAAAAAAGAACAATACATCACACAAAAAATTGATGTGAAATAAAATTCAGATAAAACAAATCAAACAGTTCAAATCAATGCAAACCAACAAAGCTAACTTAATAAATTGTTCCACAGTCATGGTTTAAAAAGAGAAGAGTATTGTCTCTGAAAAGACAATGAACATTATTTTCAGGACAAACTTGATAGAGTCAATTTGAAAGTTGAACATACGTTGACATTTCAGCGAGTTTATGATTATTCTAACATCTATTTACTTTAGAGCCAGCATTTTTACATTAAATTATCTTTCTTTCATTCTCTTCAGATTAATTGGATGACAGTGACATGGGGCCTTTATCTACAAGTCTTGTTTGGTATTTTCATCTTGAGGACTGATGTCGGTTTCTACTCTTTCAAATGGATAGGGGCACAAGTTGAAATATTTTTGAATTATGCCCTTGTTGGAGCCGATTTTGTCTTTGGACCAGACCCACTGAAGTCCCATTTCTTCCTTTTCATTGTGAGTTACATTTGTTTGTAACATGTCCTTGAAAAGTTTTCTTATTTAAAAAAAAGTTTTCTTAATTTAAATGTGTCTTTTTGAAAATTTTAAACAATTTGGCAGTTATGAAATCATTTTGAACTATAGATACCATCACTGAAAAAAAGATCATTTATGAATGCTCCGACGAACAGCATGTTTCATCATTAAGCTTTCTAAAGTTCGAATGAATTGTTTTATATAATGAATGAATTGATTTATGAAGAAACATAAAGGTTCCATGAAGTTAAGACAACTTTGCTCTGTATGTAATGTAAATGTTTACGAACACTTAGCAGTGGGAATTCATACAGTACCAAATGTAAGAGGACCAACTCTGGTATTTCAGCCTAAATTTGTCATTTTGTTATTTTACAAATTTGTGCTCATACTCCTTTATGTAACATGAGCTCTGCATAGGGTAGGGTTGTATACAAACAGTGCTCTGTATTTGCCACAGTAGAGGCTGAATGGATGCTGAGATGTAAACTCATTTTTGCTCACATGTATGGGTAGAAGTTTAGCAGTAGCGTAAACAGGGTGTGGGCATTTTGGTGGGCAAGAGTGGGGTATGCAGGGGTACATTTTGTGGGTGAGATTAATTAATACAAAGTATTGGTTTAAAGGGAAATATTGCATTTGTTTTACAGAATATTTTCATATTTTTTAAACCAATATTAAAAGATACAGTATGATAGAAAATTCAAAATAAGGCAGTACGGTAACTTTCTTTTCAAGAAATAAGGCTCTCACAGGAAGTAATTCGGTTATTTGTTGCATAAAAGTAATTTGTTCACCCAAACTTTCAAAAATTCAAATGATGCAACATCCGTTACTCTTGTAATGTATAACGCTTTGAGGAAATAAAGCTGTCACTAGAGTTTATTGGTGAGACTGAATGGTTTGATAATGATTTAAGGTATTTCCTTTATATGCCATGTTGGTGCATTTTAAACGCAATATTTCCCTTTAAACTGTCATTGTACTTGTCCCCCCCCCCCCCTCCCACTGTGGCTAAGACCCTGAAGGTACATAAAATCCCATGTGGCACACTGTATTTGATTGAGCAATCGGCATTGGCAATGGTATGAACTTTGTGTAATTATACTCTCAACAATCATTTGCATGCTATGGTTACCAACAATTGCTTGCATATCTACGTGTTCATCCTGGTTTATGTTATTTTGTCTTCCATAAATAAAAAAAACAGATACTTAGGTGTCACAAGTCAGGATTAGGCTGTGTGTGTTGAAAATGTGAAACAAGCCTGTAGCTGGGGGGTGGGGGTGTGGAGAGCTATCTCACCCCCTTTCAGTACCTTGTCTGGGTATGGGCTTAGTGTGAAAGACAGAAATTAGCACAAATAGGACAGAGTTTGTGTGTTGGCTGGCCACTGGCGCTAAGAACCATTTTTGATCTCTTTATAAAATTTGATGGTAATTGACTGCAGTTAGCTGGTTTGGCTGTCTGCCAAGAGTCCTGATGGAGGTATATACATAATGATATAATGATAAATTTTCCATCCTTGTTACAGGTGCTTCCTGTTGTGATATTCGCCAGTGCCATTTTTGCCTTACTCTTTTACTTTGGGGTGATGCAGAAGCTGATCAAGGCATTTGCCTGGCTGATGCACCACACTATGGGTGTATCAGGTGTGGAGGCCTTTTGTGCTGCAGCCAATGTCTTTCTTGGAATGGTATGTATAGATGGTGTCAATAAACTTTGGTTAAGTATTCTTAATCAGTGATTTCACTGACTCGGGCACCAGGGTCAACGACGCACAACTTTTGATTTTGACAAAAAGCTGGGGTCAAACTGATGCACAGCTTTCACCCCAACAATATGTAATGATGTAGAAAATAAAGATAAAACAGGAATCAAGTTTGTTGCATTAAACTGAAATTTATTTTGACCCCTTCTGGTTTAGTTTTGACTCTTGTAAATTTATTCTTAGGGGTCAGTGACTCTTGAAAAAAATGATGAGTGAAAACCCTGCTCAATGCAAGATGGACTTATGCACAGTGCTCTGGTGTAAAAGGAAAAAAAAGCTTAAGTGTCAGTTTTAGAATAAATCTGTGTGTACTCTCAGGGATCATTTATTTTTTCATCAGTTTTGCAATGAGTACACAAAATGTTATTTGTGGGAGAAGGGGTCTTTGACTACATTTTCAAAGTGTAATGAATGATGATTTTCTGCTGAAATCCACTTGTAAAAGTGTGCTCTGAGTGGGGAGAGGGGGTTTAAAGGAAAAGTACGTTTTTTACTCTTGTGACAAAGGTGACAAAATGGACAATTTTTTCACTTTTTAACCCTTTCCCTTAAGTGCATGACTGTGTTAACAGTTAATGGTGCAGAAACATCCATAGCTACAGACCCACTAAAGCAATTATGTGGGTACTAGCAATCAGGTTGGCTTTTCCTTGAGACTTATTCTATGGAGATAGATTGTAGCAATGGATAAGTGCGGTCTGTGACAAGTACCAGAAACATTTTAAAAGAGGAACTACTTTAGTTATCATCAGTTATAACTTTTAAAAGAAAATTCTAGGCCTTCCAATTCTTCATGGCCACCCAAAGTGAACCATCTAATGATGTAGCCTCTGTCCTCCATTTGTGATCCTTAGTCTGTTAATGTAATTGTCTTCCAGGCCTGATGTTATTGTTGTTAGCATTTTTATTGAAATGTTTCTTTTCAGACTCTTGTGCCATTGTGTGTCAAACCATACCTTTTGAAAATGACAACATCAGAGATACATTCCCTTATGGTTGGAGGATTTGCTACCATTGCAGGAAGTGTATTAGCTGCTTACATCAACATGGGTATAAGTGCAGCTCATTTACTATCAGCGTCGATCATTTCTGCCCCAGCGGCATTGGTGGCAGCCAAAATGTTTTATCCAGAGACGGAACGTCCAAAAACAGCCAATAGTGGCCTTGTGAAAATTGATTGCGTGTAAGAATTATATATGATTTGGTTGTACTTACTAGTCAGCCTGACATGATTAACCAATGTATGAGTTGCTGTTATCTGTGTGATTCATGTGAGTAGGATGAGGTTTTCTCACCAGGCTGTTGAGGATAATTCACTTTTTTGGAGGGGGTGGGGGAGATATAAAAATCGTCAGCTCTGTTGACATCCACAACATGATGGAGAGGGGCACCTGGGCAAGGTATGATCTTTTTGGGGTTCAAGGGGTCTACCTGTAGATGCTGAATGTCGATCGTGTACTTCCCCCTCCAGTAAAAATTCTGATTGTCTATGGTGGGAGATATTACTAATTTTAAATTTGAAGTTAATAATCACCTGACTCCTGCACTTTACTTGGAGAGACTAGCACCCTAGATTATCATTGTCTGTTGCATTCAGTTTGTACATCTCTGCGACAGCTGTAGGTAGCTGTGTTTATAATAATGTCAGTATGTGCTGATTGATGTGATTGGCTGAAGTAAAGTAACAGGTGGCAAACAGTATTAAAAATATGCAGGAAGTTATTGACCTTGCATTTGAAGGTCAAATACAAGTGAATTAAAACAGACGAGTATTAGTCCCTGCAAATGCAAAATATTTTAGAAGATTGGTTGCATCCTGAGTGAAGTAAAAATAGATAAATTAATATTTCTACCAGAACAATCAATTAAACCCTGGGTGGTAAACATGAAGATACTTATCTAGACTGTATTACAGTTTGTGGTGGGTGGTATGGGCGAAGGTACTATACCGTGTGGGGTTCTAGTGGTGGTTCTAGGAATTTTTCATGGGGCTTGAGGACTACTCCTATAGGGAGGTGAGGATGTGGACTCTCTGGAGCTCCCAGTATGGTTGAGGCTGAGGTCAGCAAATTTATCCTTTCCAAAGTCATTCATTCATTCATTCATTTTTTTTCACATTACCAAAATTATACAGACAGAAGTATCAAACAAAATAATATGTGGATGGAAGTGAACTTAAACCCTTATGGGCTTGACAAAGAAGATCACTCCTGTAAAAGAAAATGCTTGTTTATGAAAGCTGAAATATTCAGTACCTTATAAATACACTTGATTGCTTGAAAAAATGCTCTGAAACTCAAAATGCTCTTGAATATTCCATGATGTGCCCCTGGTAGTATTGCACTATGGGGTGATCTCTTAGGGTCTGTGGGGAGGTGGGGGAGGGAGGGGGTGATTGCTGACTGTCGTATGATTGTTGTACTTTGTTATGGAAATTTTTGTCATCAGTGCCTATAGTTGCATGCATTGTATTCATAAAGAGGTAGACTGCATAGTTACCCCATCATTGTGATACTTGCTGACTTGAACGCAGACGAAAGTGTGATGTAAGTATTATGGATGTCAACTGAGTTGGTGGGATATTTTTAAATGAAATTGAACAAACAATAGTTAATGTACTTAATGTTGAAGGGTTGCAGTTAAGACCTGCTTTAGCTTGAAGATTTCAGCATTTGAAGATGGTAACCATATATGTTACTTTTGTCGTTTCAGAAAAGAGAAAAACTTCATCGAGGCATTCTGCAATGGTGCTATCGATGGCACCAAAGTATGTGGCTTCATCATTGGCAATCTGATAGCATTTGTGTCTTTCTTGGCCTTTGTTGACATGACCCTCCATTGGCTTGGTGATATGGCAGACATTGAAAACCTCTCATTCACTGTAAGTGTCCTTAGAATTCCTTCATGTTGTGGAAAACTTAGCAAAAATCTGGAAAAAGCCTAGAATTTTTTGTAGTCTTGAAACTTCTTAAAACTTTGGGTGATTGGTCCGGAAGATTCATCCTTAAAAGGGAAAATCTCCGTCCCAGGCAGTTCCATTTCTCCCAAGTTACTTCTAACCCCCCCCCCCCCCCACAAAAAAAAGACTGTCTTGAGCTCCTCCTTGTGCAGACAAAAATCTAGTTTATGGCTTAAGCCATATCCTGGTGAGTATTCAAGACCCTGATGTGTAATCAGAACACTCTCTGTGCATGCTGTGTAATGTGAGCTACTCTGCATCTTTTGAATTTGATGTCAATCAGAGAGCAGTCACCAATTTAGAATTTGGTTTCCCCCAACCAGAAATTTACTTCAGGTGATGAGAGTTTGTCTTTAGGTCCAGATAACTGACACGTTACACTTACTTAACCATACTCTAGATCACGGTGCCATATGAGTTTGTGTAAAAATTTAGTAACCAAAAAAATGGAAAAAATTCAAACTATATTGTGTATACAGGAATTGTCAGTACACATAAAGGCATAGTGTATTATATTTATAATTATACCAAATTGTGTAAAACCCTGCATTTCTTTCAATCTGCCAACCAGGGTGCAAATTTTAATTTTTTTTCCCAAACTGCTCTTTTCAGATGTTTTGGAGAAAAAAATCCCCACAAAAGAGTTTACTGTGGCTATTTTGGGATTGGGATTTTTGGGAATTCGGAATTTTATTGCTTTGGTGGATATTATTGGGAGAAGGCTGTGGATTTTCAAAATGTTTATTTTGGTGATTTTGGCATGGTGTGGGGAGAATCACCTGTTGTTGCTGTACATTTTATATGCTGATTCTAAGTGTTAATCCTCTCCTTGTAGTAAGCAACTAAAGCGTTGTCCTGTGATGCTCTCTGCATTTTCAGTAATGATTCAGTTTGACACAAATATTGTAACACAGAAAGAAGCTATTAGTTGGTTTGAGGGGGGAAATCCCTTTCTGTAACTACTGTGTATCTTGAATTCATTGACAATAATAGAAAAGACTTTCTGTCTGTGATTGAGTAGGATTGGAATTTGTTTCCTATGCCGGACAGCTAGAATGGTGTTGCAACTGATTTGTCATTTGCATGTAATGGTTCTCATATTTATCTGCTTTTAAGCATTTGTTGAGCTACTGCCCCAATTAGATGAACACTGAGAGCTAATTCCAATTGATTGGAACCTGTGTGATGTTGCAAAGGCTTGGTTTCAGTTACGGTTTCTACTCGATTTTTGTCTTCTTCTTTCATAAATTTTTTCTCCATATTTTTGGTCTTCCAATTTTCAGCTTTTGTGCAGCTACCTGCTGTATCCCTTTGCATTACTTCTTGGTGTGGAGCCTGGTCCTGATTGCATCAAAGTGGCTGGTCTGATTGGCACAAAAACATTTGTCAATGAGTTTGTTGCATATTCTGAATTAAAAGACTACATCAAAGAGGGTGCTCTACAGGTAAAGCTCATCTGTGGAAAGTTTACTGTCGTGATAGCACAACTAGACCTTAGTTTCTAAGTTTCAAGAACATTGTATAATTTTTTTGATATAGAAAAGCATACGCAGTGTAAACCAGTGGTTAGGTATGCTTTTAATAGGTAAACATTCTTTATTGTACTGTCTTGCTTACAACAATGGGATCTGAAACTCTAAAAACACTATTCAGAAAAAAAAGTGATATTTGCAGTCGTGTGAACTTTTTGAGGAAACTTTTGAAGCGGGGAATATACTGTAATGCAAAGCTTATATGTATTAAACATTGAACTAATGTTAGGAGTAGTTATCTTTAGGGATGCAAATAGTGCCAGCATGTCTGTCACAGCTTTTGTTCTTCATGGTTACGAGGTTATTAACAGTCAACCAAACACTCTTGAAAACATCAGCCAATTCTTATCAATTTCATCTTTCATGATGTTTTTTAACATAAATATTCTGAAAGGTAAAAGAAGGGGTTATTTTGTGTGAATTTGACAATTAAGTGTCAACCAACTTGTCCAATGATTAAAAAGAGCCATTCCAGAATTAGCCTTCCAGAGGGTATCAATTCAAATTGGGAAGACCACAGTTACCCTTTAAGGTTTGCAGAGGTAACTCAAGAATCAGTCTGTACTGTTTGTTTATTCCACAACTAATTCTGAAGCAGGTGTTTCATACAATATTTCCACATATATTTCCAGATTTTGAAGAAAACTCATAAATGTTTCATTTATTTGATCGTAGGCAAGGTCAGAAGTGATTGCAACATATGCCCTTTGTGGGTTCTCCAACTTTGGAAGCATAGGGATTTTAATTGGTGGACTGGCCCCTCTGGTTCCTGAGAAGATTTCTGAAATCTCTCGACTTGGTCTACGGGCACTCATCGCTGGTTCAGTGGCATGTCAGATGACTGCATGTGTAGCAGGTTGGTACTAAAATAAAAAAGTATAAGTAAAGGTTAGTGGATGGGGTTGATGTCTGAAAGTGGGGGGATGATGGGGGGAGCTTCCTCAAAATATGTGGTTGGCAAGAATCATTTAAATAAATATATGCCAATGTGGAATCATTTCAAATAATTTGTGTTGCTTACATTATCATATTAATAATTATAATTGTCCTGGCAATTAAGATACTAAAAATAAACTCCTGTCATCTATATTTAAGTTTGTTTTCATACATGCTGGTAGCTGGGTTTTGGTAGCTTGTTTACACTGCATAATGTAATAGAATCCAATTTGCATGCTGCAGATGGATTTCTAAGACCTTGTGGCTTGCGATTTGTTTGAAAAGAGGTGTGTATATAATTGGCAACTTTGATATTTACGTACATCGCTAATGTGTCATTGAACTTCAAGTGCTGTAAAGTTTATTTGAAAATGAGCACTAGTAGGATTGGGGTTGGAAAAAATTGTTCATTTCCTGGGAGGAGAGTCAGAGTTTCCACAATTACCTACTAATTTTCATTATCAAAGAAAGGTAAATTTCCTTCCTTCTTCCAAATTTCCCTCCAAATACCCAAATTCTCAGGACGGAGCCTACAAGCTTCCCAACGTTTTCCACCCATGAGTGGCATTCTGGACATAAGAGGTACATTTTCCTTGTGTCATGTAACTCCAGTATAAGAGCGTAATAAATTTTGGTGTATGAAAATGTGGAACAAACGATTGTATTTGACTGTTAAAAATACCAATGTAAAAACCTGATGCAAGTACAGCAAGAGGGGTTTATATTTATTAGTTGAAGTTATCAGTTCATATTTTGTGAAAATTTATATTATCTATCTGTATTGTAGGAATTCTGTATGATGAAAGCCGGCAGCATTTCAGTGGTGCAGAAAATATCACAACGGTAGCAAATCTTTTTACTGATGGGCCGCTTACAACGACTTTTCCTTCGGTTGAATCATTTGTCACTGACCTCTTCTCAACAACTGTATGATCTTTGGATTTCATTGGAGAACCATATTTCTTGTGGGCTACCAAAAGCTCTCGAGATGGGGAAAGTTTAGAGAGCTTGCCTGAGGGTGTGTCTGAGACAAGAGATTATACCTGTCTGTGAGAGATTATCCGTCACTCGTCAGTCATGTTCACTTCTCAAAATGGAAGGGAAAATACCTCAGCGCCATTAATGGTGACATCAGAATCTTACGAGTCCAAATGTCTGGAAACTTAGCACCAGAGGAGGTTATATACAACCTCGAGGGGAGAGGTTACATCAGACTAAGCAATAAGACTTCAGGGAAAAACGTTTTACTTCAGAAAGAAATGTTGACCAGTGTTAAAATTACCGTTGGGATGGTTTGATTGCCTGCTGCTATTTCATAGGTTTTTGGAAACAGAATTTATGAGTAATGTTCAGAAGGTAGCGTTTGACACAATACTCAGGTATGTTATTGTTCTTCGATTGTATCGTAAGTGGTTACACTTGTGGTAATTTCATGTGATTTGAAGGGGTGTCTGGATATTTTAGATCTTGGGGTAGCTTCATGAAAAAAGGAAACATTGGAAAGTGTGCATTGTTGCTTGGAAACCTTTGTAATATGATTTGTGGGCAGTAACATTGAATCTTTTTGGTGAAGTTGGATTCTGCACTTTTAAGGAGTGTTTTAAGTCAATATTTATTTTGAATATATCAAAAGACAAACTTATTGGAAGCAACTGGGGATAACATCATATCCTTCCATTGATGATTAATGCTGTCTTCACCTATATTTTTCAATCTGTTGTTTTGACTGTGGATTTAACAGTAGTGCCAAAACTCATTGAAATGACTTTATAGTTAAAACACGACAGATTTGGAAGAAGAAAATTTGATGGCAAAGGCAAGGTTTCCATTACTGGTAGTTGGTGGCATCACTCCTACTTGCCTCAAGTTCATTTTGGCTAGACAAAATAATGTTATGGAGTCTTCCATTTTTTCATCAGTTTTACAAGAGTACAAAAGGTGTGGGAAAAGGGGCATGGGGTCAAAGGCCTATGTATGCGTTCAAAATATAATAAACATATCTGTCAGAAATACTAGTTTGCACATTTTTTGTGGTACACTCTTGAAAGGAGGAGGGAGGGGGGTGCAATGGGAAGGACTTGAAAAAAGAGAACATTCTGTAGTCTTGTGAAAATGATGAAAACAAATTATGCATGACCCCAAGCCTATTTCAAATGGTATTTAATATCTTCAGAACTGCACGTATGTATTGAGTGCAAATTCCACCAGAATGCTTACTTGATCTTAGTTCCTCTTTTATACATTAAAGCTCTCCAGTCTCACCCAAGACAGTAGCAATTCTCCTTAGTAAGTTTACTTCTAGTCCGTCCTCCAATTGAAACCGACTTCCTATCTAGAACACCTCGTAGACAGAGCTACAGTAGCCTGAACTGAGTATAAAGGTTCTCTAATCTCACCCCAGACAGTAACAATTCTCCTTTCTAAATTTACTTCTAGCCCCTCCTCCAATTTAAACTAAAACCACCTGCTCAGTACAACTCCAAGACAGAGCCACAGAAGCCTGCTCTGAGTTTGCTCAAAGCAACTTGTTGTCATGCAAGTGTGTGTGAGCTTAATTTTGAACACAACTGACTGTACAAGTCATTGTTGAACAAACAGAGCGGAGCTATATTGTTTGACTGAATGTCAGTCAAAGTGCATTTACCAACTGTATTAAGAATCCTAGGGCTATTCCTAAATCTGTTTGGGCAGGGAGGTACTAGCGCAGCAACTGCCGGGTTTTGGGGGATGTCATATCCCCTTTAATACACCCATCAAAGAGAACCTTTGATCCCTCCACCTCAAGCATTTACAGGTATTCACTTTTTTATGAAAATTTCAAGTTAAAGATTCTCCCCAGATTCACAATACTGAAGAAAAGTTATGGCAAAGATTCACACAGTTTTCACCTTTCATGAAATTCTGTTAGTCGAAGATTCACCAATTTGACCATGTCATTTACAGTACTGCAAATGGTGTGATTGTCTGCTGATTATTTTTCAATGTTGATTCGATGTTGATTAACTCTTTAGCTGCAATTGTCCATAGCAGATTCACTGCAGCCTTATTTTATTCGTCGAAGATTCACATTTCAGGACATTTGGTACGTCAAAGATCCAATGTTGTATTGGTGTCAAATGAAGACTTTGCTTGAGGTGGGGGGATTGAAGGTTCCATTTGACGGGTGCATAAAACGTGGCTCGAGGCATTATGATTCTTTAATGTCGTGATTGATAACTTTGTTATAATACCACCAACCAAAACAGTAATGATATCCAGCAACTACCTCTTGTTTATTCATTCATAGTATCAATGGGTAAAATTCATTTTACATGACTTTAACCTCAAGTTTGTAAAGGTATTAAGATATATTCAGGCTGTGAGGCAGTTATTTACAGAGCATGACCACGAAATTTTTTTCTTCCATGTAGCATTTTAACTCAATTTGGAAACTCTTAAACTACAAGTCTTTTCAAATGGGAGAACTGTAGGGATAAAACTCACCTTTATACTATGACCCATCCAGGGTTTGGACCTGTACCCTCCTGATTGCTAGCTGCATTTCTTCTAATGCCACCTTGTATTCACTTAGTCCCTTAGCTTTGGTAAAGTGACAGGATGCTTGCATTTACACAGAACTTGAGGGTTGCACATGCTTGACCTCTGAACATGAAATAATAGCTAGATGAGATGAAGTTGTTTAATGGAAGTGAATTAATTGAAGTGTGAAGTCTGTGGGTGCAGGAATACCCCGCTGTGGCCGAGACATATAGCCACAAGGAGCATAGTGTAACTGGAAGGGTAGCAGCAGTTCAAGTTCAAGTTCAACTTTATTAAGTCCCAAGAGGGAAGTTCAATGCTGGCAGTGAAAACATAAAAGTACAAAAAGATCAAAAGGTTTACAAATATGTAGACAATGGTGATTTCAAACATAAAAATTGAAATACATGAGAGTTTACAAATCTAAATAGATAAGGAGGTTAAGACAGGTGTAAGATATAAGACAAAAGATGAAAAGATGGTAAGATAAGAACACAGAATGAGACATAAAAAGCCGAGATGATTAATAAACTAGTAAAAGGTCTAGCGATTAAAACGATCATTTAAAAAGTTTAATACACTGGGGGATGAAAGATGATTTGTGTCTATTTGTAACTGCGTAAGATAGTCTCATTTGACCACTACAAGGGATTATGGCACTATTGAGATTGGCATACAGGGGTGGCTGGTATCATTGAGAACAGTATTGAGCTTAGCTCCCCATAACTTTAGTAACCACAGCTGGTACCAGTAGAAGGATGCTGTTTTTCTAGCTCCCCCCCCCTCCTTAACCCTAACTAGTCATTTCCCACTGAAAAAGACTGCAGTCTGGCTATATGGCAATAGATTGGATAAATATGAGAAGGCATGAGTAATATCTTTCCACGCTGTTGTTGCTTTCAGTCTTATGCTAGCGAGTCTTTTTATGGTGCCTCTCTTAGGCTTGGAGGGCACCTCCTAGCCTCTGCCATCTGGTATTTTATTGTGTTACTAATCTTAAACTAGCTTGAGCTACTCAGGTGCATGACACAAGTAAGCATGCAGTATTCTGGTTGGAGAGTGTAGTCAGTGTGATTAAAATTTTTCATCATGAACTAAGCCAGGCTGAATATTTATAAAGTTGACATGGCTGAATATTTTATGAACTCATTGTAGCTGAATATGTATGGTGATAGTTGGATATTTATGAACTCACATGGCTGAATATGTATAAACTGGGTTTGTCTATAACTGTATTATAGTTTACCATACTGAATTAGTGAATTTGTATGAAGACAGGTCTAAATATGTATGTCAATTTTAAGTACTTGGCTAAGTGTGTGGGAACTGGCAGCTGTGTCAGATTATTCATTTGACTTTGAAAACAATCATGCCATCTTAAAAATCTGCAAATTCTAGTCACAAATGTTTTATACTGACCTTGTGCCTTAAACAATAATCACTGGTGTTATTTAAATAGTGAAATCTTCCTTTGTTTGCTCACCTTTTACAAGTTTTGTGTGCATTTCTTTTCTGGTCTGTACAAATGACAAGTGAAATTTTATCAATTTTTGTTGGTGTTAAATTGTCCAAAAAAATTATTTTGAATGAAAAGGTTGACTTTTCTTATCATGTTATAAAAATAGCATGTACACTGTTTGATCCATGTTGTCCCGAGGATTGATTTTGTAATCCACTGAATCTTGCCAATAAATGGAGATTTCTTCATCTACAGATATAAATTATAATAGATGTAATATAAACACTTATTAAGTCATTTTATGAGAATCTTTGAGCTGGTACTTTGTTCATAAAGCTTAAAAGTTGACTATAATACTGTCTGTTTGAATAGGAAGGGGTGAGGGGGTGGGGGCATTGCTAAAATGCAGTGTTTTTATTTTTTCCTGTAAAAATTATGCTGGTAGTCAAGTAATAATTGATGTGATGATGATTGCAAAATTATATTTGACAGCATGTCAGGGTCTCTTAATTACATCAGGAAATTTGTGTATAAAACTACAAGCTGAAAAAATTCATCAATTTTGTACTGTTTTTACAGTTTCTATCTGCTGTATATTGGCTTGTGTAATATTCTAGAAACCATGTTATATAAGTGAAATATCTTTACTATCATACAGTGAAAGGATAACTTTATATACAGGGTATGGCACTCCTCATTACATGGTAATATATTAGTATGAGATATAATCTTGCTTCAAGTTACTCTTATCATGTATAATTCAGTGGTTTATGCAAATGAGAGCATTTTTATACCACGCTCTGTAAACAATTGTTAAAAAATAAAAGAAGTAAAACATATTTTTTCTAACTGAGGTGAGTGTTAATGCCATTTAGCAATCTGATATTTTCAGTGAGGTGAATGTACTCAGACTGTAATAGAATGAACCACATACAGTAGGGGGGAGTGAACCAATATGTATCACATTTCATGTATACCTAGAAATTTTAGGCTTAATGCCTTTTTCTTGTAAAATGTAATAATGTAGTAAATGATTGAATATACTGCTGCCACCATAAGATATGTTGGGTGGCGCTTTACACAGAAAAAGCCTCACAAAACAAGTAAGACTAATGGGCGGCTCACACTACAGCATTTTTCAATCCGAAATCCGATCTGAATTTTTCGAAATTGGATCAATAGTTTTTTATTTAAGCTTTGTTCTAAGGACGGTCGTGCTATATCAATAACTTCTTCTAGTTTGTTTCACGATAAACTGTTCTGCTACCATTATATAACTTATACTGCTCAACGGAGCGGTATTTATTCGAAAATCAATCCGATTTTTGCACGCATGTCTGATAAAAGCTGTCTGCAGATGTGACGTCATGAAATAATTAGTTTACATTTCATTTTCGTAGTCCTCTGATGCATATCATGTATTTACACAGGGTGGCAAATTTTTGGCTCTTTCCTACCAGGGATGGAGAAGATTTTAACTGAAACTCACAAAACTTGAACCGTAATCCTATCCGAAATCGCTCTAGTGTGACCTGTGCTTGGAGCTTAAATTTAAACGATAGTAAATTGTGAGCATGCCTGATATCAGCTGGGAGTCTGTTCCACAGTCATGGAGTAGCACCAAAGAAGGCATGGTCACCAGCGTTAGTTTTTGTAATGGGGGCACAAAGCAGGTTGTCACCAGACGAGTGAAGGGTACGGACTGGTTTGTAGAGAACAAGCAAGTCATAATGTATTCAGGGGCTAGACCATTTAAAGCCTTATAAAAAGCCAATACAATCTTGCATTTTACACGATAAGAAACAGGTAACAGTGCAGATCCTGAAATATGCGGTTACATGATGGCATTTAAGGGCACCAGTAAAATTAATTTGGCCGCCATATTCTGCACACATTGAAGGGGGGCTAATATCATAGACTGAGAAATGCCGTAGAATGAAGAATTATCTGAGTCCATTATGTATTATGTATAGTTTCTGACTACACACATACTTTTTTAAAGTAGTGATTTTACTATGTAGATTAATCACATAATTAAATTTTTCATCTTTAAATCTATCACATCCATGGTTTAAAAGTGTTATTCCACTCAGAATGTTCAAAATTGATTGTCGAACAAATAGGAAATTTTTGTTTTCAATCCATTTTGCAATGACATCATAGGTTGACATCATAGCCTTATTGTATGTCAAATGAAAGGAGGAATGACAATAAAACTTTGCAAGTTACTGTACATTCTTCCTCTTCACCCCTCCCAAGGTTTAAAAACATCATTCCTGTGAATGGGTCATTTATTGACATTTGCAACCATTTTATTTTGTTTTCCTCCAAAGAAAAGAGAAGTTTTTTTGACCCTTATGGTAGTGCCAGTAAAAAATGTATACCTTCATGTGTAGTGGAGGGTCAAAGGTTACAGTCTCAAAACTGCAAAGAGGGGAATGGGCTGCTGTAGTTTAAGATGCTTTGTTTGTAATGTTCAAGTATATTTTACAAATGCTACATGTTTTACTTTTGTACCATATTTTTAGGTCACATAATGTAATTTCTGTTAAGTTTTCCGAGAAGTGCAATGCTGAGCTATTTGCAGTTTTTTTAGGTAGCACATAAGTTTTACTCAGTTATGTTTTCTTTTCTTTTTCTACTGTATCAATAAACTTTTGTCAAACAACAATTTGTTGTCCTAAATTATTCACATTATGATCTTCTCTGCCCATAAGGAGTCCCACCCCAGTTCCCTGATTTTGGCCAAAAAAAGTCGAGATTAAATACCTACCCAAGTTTGTAACATTAGCCCCATTGACCACTCTACTGCCCAAACTAGTTCTTAAATATCTGCCAAGTACCTTCCAAGAGTAGTTGGTGACTAATTGAGTATGATACATTTCTGGTATAGTTGATCAGTATTACAGCTGATGTGTCTGCTGTTGTATGGTGGCTGAGTCAATTATTTGCACTCATGGATGAATCCTGCTACTGGCAATACTTTTGGTAGTTAGCATAATGTCAAGGGACAATTGATATCCCTCCAGTGAATCCGAGGACTGTTCTTCAGTGGGCTGGACTGGTGGTCACTTCAAGTTTTGTTACTTATTCTAATAGGATATAACTGCTCTCATGCATCACCATGACTACAGGATTCCTAAATGTCTAGAATGCTGCAACCAGAAAGCCATAATGCTTATTGATTACTTGCAGCTTTGATGTGGCTTTAGTTCTGTGGTTTCAAATTGACACAATTTAATGTAAAGTTACTGTGTTTAAATTTTGGTTTAGAATGTTAAAAATTTCCGAATGTAGATGTAACGGATTGATATCACGTTAACATGGTCATAAATTGGCTTCTCTCTTGCATTAATAGACAATACATGCCAGATATGACATTCAAATGGTTCATGCTTGATAAATCATGTTTGCAAGGTTTTCATAGCTTGACCTTTGATGGTAACCGCAAATGATCGCTGCCAGAGACATGATATTGCACTCAGTAGGCCTAGTATGCCACATGCACACATATGGTACACACACTGTGGCAGCAAGGGTTGATGAGGAGTGGGCACCAAAGAACATACTGGGGAGGAGTTGAAGGGAGTGGTTTGAGGGCCCGGACTTCCCTCCCCTTCGAGAAATTTTTGTTCATATGAGATGGCTTAGATGCAAATGGTGCTATCTTTGGCAAAGTTTCCAACTTCTCATAATTTAGTGAATTGTTCTTATTTTTGGTTTGGTGTAATGGAAGGGTGTGCTGTTTGAGTGGAGGGGAGGCAACGTACTCTTCGTCTTGAGAAATGTTCGTTTATGTTAGATGGCATAGATGCAAATTGGTGCTATCTTTGGCAAAGCTTTGGACTGGTTACATGCTTAGCAATTCTCATTATCACTGTAAATGATATGTTGGCAGTGGCATGGCACATCTCCAAAGCTAGTACCTAAGAATTGTACCTTTATCTTTGGAAATAGTTTTCGCCAGAAAAACTCTGTGCGCATTATCGTCCAAATAATGGTCATCAGGCATTAAGTGTTAACTGTGGCAACTGCATACCAAGTGTGCTGAAGTTTTTTAATGTCGTTTGAGAGACTATTAAAGAAAAACAATAGAAACAAAGTTTAAAGTCTGTAGATATCACGACAATTAGAAGATGTTTGATATTAAACTGAGTAAAATACATCCATCATTCCATCCATCCAGACAGCAGAGGCTAGGAGGCATCATTTTGTAAATTACTCCAGAGCTTCCGGGTCTTCACCCCCTGGACCCTCACCGGGATACTACTCCACTGAGGGGATCCCCAGCTTTCAGGAGAGCACTCTTTGCGGAGCAAAGAAAGTATCATACTTACCTTCATTTGTGGAGACTTTCTACCACACAGGCTCTTTTGAACCTGAGGTATAAATTTCTTAAATATGAGATCTCAAGTTAAGAAATGTTTAGATGGAACTTAAAGCCTGGGAAGTGTCATTTCCTGTAATCCACAAGAGATTTTGGAAAACATTTTTCCTTGCACTATAGTGCACCAACATGTGCACCAACCAATGATGGTGCACCACTTGCTGGTGTGATGATGGTACTATTCAGCAAATTTCCCCTCCCAACTAAAGTTTACTTTTACAATTTTTTGCCATCAGGGAGGCCCCCAAAATTTCCATGCACTATGTGCACATGTGTACACTACAAGTGGCCTGCCCTCAATCACCAGCTTCTGGTGCCGTCCCTGTGAACAGAATTATGGCATTTGGTTTCATCAAAATTGCAGGAACCCTGTATAATGGTACACCATGTGGTCCAGTTTGCATGTAGACACCCTTAATATCATATTTTCTTCAAAGGAGATTGGGGTCGGTTTCATCCCCAGTTGTAGACCCTACCTAGGTTGGCAATTTGTGATGCTCAAGTTTTTACAGAAACAAAATATGGTAACCCGACATATGCGTGTACGTATACATGTAGGTATACACGTATACATATACATACACAAATAGGTCATTTTGAGGTTTCTGACCTTCACCCCACCCCCACCCCCATGTCACAAATCGCCGCCCTTGGCTGTCAACATCCTTTCGTCGACTTTGTCTGCCGGGGCCGAGAACCTTGGCACCTCTGCTGGGGCAAATCCTGGTGCCACCCCTGTATCCATTAAACTAGACTTGCTCATAACATTTCTTGCCTCCATTCCATTCCTTATTTCTTCTTTGATCCATGAAGTTGGTATTTCAACCCCGAACCCAGTTCAATGGCAATGCAAATTTGCTGCTTCTGTATATTACGGGACTAAAAGGAAATGTTTTTTTTTTCTGGCCAGTAATTGAAAACATCCTGAAGCAAAAGTGACAAAAGCTCAAGTTAATAGCCCCTCTCCTCCTCTATCCCTTACCCCCTTCCATCCTCTCTCTTTTCCCCCAAATCTGTTTGCCTTCTCGCTCCTTCAATGGTCCTTCATTCCTTACTACTCACCTTTTAATGCTCCATCACCCTTTCTTTCACCCTTATCTTTTCTACCCTCCCATTGTAAAGTCAGCCTGACTGTATCCCGTCTCTGGTCCAGCCTCCCTCACTCTTCAATCTCACAGGCTCTTTCACCTTCCCCTTTGGTCTTTTCTACTGTTCCCAGCTTAATTAGTACTTACCCCATCCATACTTCAACCCTATACCAACCCCCTTTCCTTCTCTTACTCTTTCTCTCCCTTTGTCAATATCTCTTTCCTTACTATTTTATTTATATTTTTCTATTCTTTCATTTCCCTTTTTTCTCTCCCCTCCTTTCTCTTTCCTCTCTTTCTTTTTTCATTTTCCACTATCCCATTTTTTCTTTTTGTCTGGGCAGGGTGGGGAGGGGTAAGTCCCCTCCCTCCCCATCCCCCTCCCTTATGCTACTGCATTGACAATCTAACAAAACTCGGGGAAAAGACGTGCTTATGTCTTCACCAGCTCCTAATGAGAAGAATAAAGGAGTAATTTCAAATGAAAACTGTGTCCTTGCAGTCTCTACAAAGTCAAGAATTTGAAACAAAACTGTAGGAAATTTGAAGGAAAGAAAACAAAACTTCCATGTGTATATTGTGTCACCAGCATCAAGGTTTTTATTTATTTTTATATTGATATATGGTTACATGCTGATGTGATATCATGTTATACTTCCCATCTGACACCTACCTTGAGATTAAATCACTTCCCATTCGGTCCAATTTGTCCCTACACAGTCAAAGGGGACATATAGTCTAAAATTTCACAAATATACATCATAGAGGATAAAATGTGACAGTCATTTGGGCATATTATATAAGAAGTGGAAAGGGCAAGGACAAAAAGCATCTGACTGGCAAATATTTTTCAAGGGGGTACCAAGGCCAAGCAAGGGGGAACCAAGGCCAAAACTTGACAATTAAAGCACACACCCACACAAATGATAAAAAGTCCGTAGCTATGTGGGGCTGGGGGGTGCCTCCTCTTGAAATGTTTTGCCCCTCATCCCTATAAGATTAAAACTTGCTGTTAACTCCATGCACTTAAGTATATCTTGCCTCCCCCCCTGCCTCCCCCCTTCCTCCCCCCTCCTGAAAAATGGTTTGCCCTCCTGGAAGTCACTTCACTCTTTTTCAGTACCTCATTTGGCTAAGGGCAGTGTTGTAACAAGTCACTCAATTCTGCAGTCGAGTCGAGTCATTTACTACTTTCAATGCGACTCGAGTCGAGTCAGTGACTCAAGTCACTGTACTATTTCTATGAGAAAAATTATGATACAATTGCTTGAGTCATTTCCCTTCTGAAAATTAGCGACTCGAGTCATGACTCGTTACAACACTGGCTAAGGGCCTAGACAGAAATAATACGGAGGGGTATCAAGGCCATTGCAGCCTCCTATGCCGGCAATTTGTGAGTGGCACCAAGGGGAAATGAGGGAACTCTACAGCCATAGTCTCCATTGCCAACTATTATTTCAACCCTTCATCATTAGTCCACTCATAACTTCATAGAAAATGTCGAACTTTTTATTTGCTAATGGTATTTTGTTCAATACTTTGTTACATCATTCTTGTACTCCCCACATTAATGGGGATATGGCATCTCCCATATGTATCTAGGAACAGCCCTATAGTTCTAAATACAATTGGTGACTGCACTGTGACTGACATTCACTCTAACAATAGTTCCACTCTGATTAGGCAATGATGACTTTTACAAGCAGTTGTATTCTCAATATTATACTCACACACAGTTGTGTGTCCATAATGACATTAAACAATGAAAACTGAGTATAGGCTATTGTGGTTGTCTTGGAAATGTACTAGACAGGTGTTTTTGTTTAAATTGGAGGGGGTTGGAAGTAAACTTAGAAGGGAGAAGTTTTACTGTAGGGCCTAAAGCCGCGGTCACACTACAACGAATTCCGATCGGATTCCGATTCGATTTTTGTGAGTTTTTATTAAAATCTTCTCCATTTCGGGTCGGAAAGATCCCAAAATTTGCCAACCTGTGTAATTATATGATTTTTATCGTAGCACTATGAAAATTAAATTATTTCGTGACGTCACATCCACAGACAGCTTTTATCTGACTACGCGTGTCTGATAAAAGCTGTTCGCTGGTGTGAAAAACCAACGAAAAAATCAGTTAACATTTTCTTTTGATAGACCTCTGATGCAAATCACATGTTTACACTGGTTGGCAAATTTTGGGCTCTTTCTGACCAGAGATGGAGAAGATTTTAATAAAAACTCACAAAAATTGGATTGGAATTCGATCCGAATTCGTTGTAGTGTGACCGACCGCGGCTTAATGCTTTTCTTTCAAGATTAAGTTATTTAGATGCCATGAACCTTATCTGGAAAAGCCTTTTGCAAGTAGTGAGCTAGTATAACACACATTGGAAATATGATCACTTTCTCACAGGAATTGTGGTGGCTTTGATAGCAGGATTGCAGGCAAGGTCAAAAGGTCAAATTTGCACGGCTTGTCATGGAGGGTAAACAAAAACCAGGAAATACACATGTTTACACACATGACCCATTACATTTAATATGGCATTATAGATGTGTGGGTTTTGTTTTCCCACCAGCCCTTGGCTACCTGACAAAAATTAGCTAACCCATGTCATCGTGTAAACCTCTCAGGACAAACACTGAATTAAATCGGCATATGAACTCAAGAGTGATGTCACAAAGTATTTGCATTTTACTCTTTTAATTATATTTCATAAATTTCACCATTTTATACCTAAATGCAGAAATCTGCTATAAAGGTGAACCAGTAAGCTTTTTGTTGTGAAAGTTTTGCAAAACACAATTTTAAAGTTTTAAACTTTAGGAAACATTAAAGGGAGACATTGTGTTTCTTTTATAGAATTTTTTCACACTTTTTAAACAATGGCTTTTAATTGTAGAACAGCAGGCAATTCAAAATGAGGTAGCTGGGTTACTTTATTCTTACGTAATAATGTTCTTACAGAAAGTAACTCCTTTGCAGCTCGTGAGTCATTTTTGGCCCAAATTTTCAAACAATGCAACATTCAACTTGTACTGTGTAATAGTTTAGAGAAGAAGAGCTGTTGCCAAAATTTATTGGTGATAATTACTGGTTCAATAATGATAACACTTTTTTTCTGTTTGTACCATTCTGGGTCAAATTTAAACACAGTATTGCCCTTTAAGCCTGTCTGACATTGCCTGATTAAATAAAATGTAACTCAACAAAACTAATCAGCCTAACCTTAGCAACCTACTGTCCAATAGTGCCTATCTACTATACTGCATGACTTGGGGTATGGTAACAGTCATGGGGTCAATTCATCATGTTGGATCCTGTCCAACTGAAACCATGTGAAATAAAGCCTGCAAATAGTTGGGTAGTATGGAGTGAGCTTAACCCATTCTCTAAAGAGGGGGGAAAGCTCAGGATATAACAGACTCATGGAGAGTTTTTACGCATTATTGCTCAAAAAAGAGGTCACATTTTCCGAAAAATAAGGTATTTAGATATATTACTGCTTGAAGAAAAAGTGTAGTCACTCCAATTTGATAATTAGGAAAAAATTCTTGTATGGTACTTTAGTTTTGTTAAATCTGAATAAATATTTTTATCAAGGAGTACTTAATTCAGTATTAGGTATTTTCAAGGTTATTTGGTGAGATATAACTTATGAGAAATGAAACATTATGAAAAGAGCTTTAGGAAATGTTGAAGGGTTTGAAACTGTTAGATTTATGACTGTTTTACAACAAAACTATGTGACTGCATTTGACCTCTGATGTCTTTTCATAAGAGTTTATCAAAGAAAAATTTAAAATATTCATTCCATGCATGTTCTGAAGGGTGCCATAGTAAAATTTAAAACATTTTGACTCCAATCCTAGGCTAGTCCACATTTGCTGCAATTCACTACCATAGCTTTGAAATAAACTTTAAAATGTGCTGAGGTATTCCAGGAAATCACAGAATGGATGGAAATTATGGTATATCACAACTTCATATAGATTATTTAAAAGATTTGAACATATCATAAAATATAATACACCTTATTTGCTGGCCTCAAACTATGTGATTCAAAACAAATATTTCCAATTCCTATAATCAGGACAGAAAATCAGTAGCATACTGCATTACATAATTTTTGTGTGTACTCTGTTTTTGTGCTGTTCATACATTTAACGTTATGCCTACATCCATTTTAGGATAGCCTTCCTGCTCAAAAGTACAGGTTTTCATTGAACTTTCCTTCTAGGAACTGCAGCAAGCATATCATCAAAACTGTAAAATATGAAGTTGGTCTAGGACTTCATCACACCTACAAGGAGTTACTTTACTCAAATCCATCATTACAATGGCAAATTACAACTCAGAAAAAAATTATTACCAGATACTCCTGTATCCTTATGAGGGCATCCAAAACTGAAAAGAGGCTAGGAGAACAGGGCATTGCCTACCCATGACTGATTTTTTCAACTTGGTTCCATTAGCCAATGCTGGTTCCATCCCCCACCCCCTTCACCTTAACATATGGATCTAAAACCCCTCCCTCTCTTTTGGAGGTCCCATTCACTTCTTCAAGAAAATGAAACAATCACAGTCTACTGATGATCACAGACAGGCACCAGGATTCCCCAGTACTGAAGTGTGTTTTGTATTTCAAGTTTCTGAACTCTCATTTTGAGCAAGAAACTCTAAAATTCCCTTTTAGTGCAGCCCCATGGTAGCAATGAAACACAAGAGCTACTTCTGTCAAGTATGTTGTCTTTCATTCAAAAAGGACATGTGACCTTCGGCTGAGACTAATTACAGTGGAATTTTCAGAATTTCACTAGCACAAATTTCATGATCACAAAAAATTTTCTAACAATTTGATTATAATGGAGAGATAGGTATTACAGCAGCAAATCTACTACTGGAGGAGGCAAAGGACTTCTCTATTTATGAACATGATCACCCACATCCCATCAAAGAAATAAAACACCACCACTTAATTTGACGGCTTGACCACTTTCTCCATCCGCACTGTCCAAGCAGACTTACATCACAGCTACCATGGGCGTTTCTCTGAGTTGCTTTAGTCCGGAGGGTAGACAAGGAAGACAATGGCATTTTATTGTTTAATTGTCATCACAGACCTTTGTTGAAGTAAACTCGGTCTCCTTTCAGTCCCCTCTTTTTCATCTCCTCTTGTAGGTCGCTCTCCACACTCCTGACAGCCAAGGAGCTGGTGAAAGATTGCAATATTTAGAAAGAGGTAAGTGAAAGCCAAAAATTTAAAATCAGATTAAATATCAACAAAAAAATCCTTAGCATTTACACCTGTATCTTGGCTTTGCATCACACAATGTCAAGCCATGGGATCATGGGATGGGTGGGGAGGGGGGGGGGGGTGTATTTTAGGGTGCTAAGCAATGCTGAACAGAAAAAGAACAAATTTGCTGGACACTGGCTCTTGAAAAATACTTAGGCTCCAGCATCACTAACTGGTTTCTACAAATTTCTGAGGAAATTCTTCTGAAAAACATCTGTTTTCATATAAATTTACACAATATGTCAACAGTTGTCTCCACAGTGACTTTTAATTTGTTGAGTTATAATTTACAAAGGGAAAAAGCTGCTTCTCGATGTATGTAGTTTCCATAACTACTGGCTGCTAATGGATGTATTCGCAGGAGTGCATAATACAGTATGGTGTTACATGTGTAGACTGATGCCTAACTAGTCACATTTTTACGAGGATCTGGCACCTTGATATAAGCATCTTGTCACATTTGTTAATTTTGGGTGCATGTGCAACTGATCTGGTCACATCGTAAAATGCTGGAGCCAAGTGACCATGAAAGAGTCCCCTGTAAGTGCTTAAGAACTACAATTCACACTGGGTAGCTTTTAATTAAATTTCTGATGTTAAATTAGGAACTTTTTCCAAAAGAAGGTCATTTCCAGATGGAATGCAGTAGATTGCTCTAGGACGAAAAAATCATCTAACAATGGAAATCAAATTTGGAGTAGGAGGGTGCACATATATAGTCAAACAAGGGAGTGTGTACATGATGCAGTAAGAAGTACAAACATTCTGCAGATACTGTTCAGGAGTTGAAAGTATTTCAGAAACCACATCAAGACTGTTTAAGCTCAGTAAAGTTCAAATGTAAAGCAATTAGAGTTTGGTTCAGAAGCACAGGAGAATTTTTTTAGACATAAACAGTTTGCCTTCCAATAAAATGTACACAGCAGCAAATACTGCTCCCAAAGGCAATCTACTACCAGTACTTTTAACTATCCTGCCTTAATGTGTTCCAGCCAGGGGTCAAGCCACAAACTTCCGATTGCTAATTATCATGACAAAAGCAAAAGCTACCACCCTCAAACACTTCACCTTTGTTCACCAAATATAAGCACAATGAAAACATTAATATACAAAATCAATGCTTACCTCTTCTGTGGGAAAAGTGCACAACACATTGGAGTGGCAAATACCAGTCTGCAAATAAAGATATAGAAATAACATTTACATACATAATCACAAGAAATTTTCATGTTTTCTCCCAATAATTCTACAGCCAACATCCCTTAATAGCAAATACAAATTCTCAAGAGAATTGACTCATCCAAGGTACTGACCACTTACAATTGCAGGCCATAAGAAAATCTGACTGAAAGTGGTAAATGTTCAGTTTCAAAGGGTTAAGGGTATACCCAAAGAAGACAAGTCTAAACGAAACCAAATTTGTACAATCATACAGCAGACAAGAAAAAACTTCTGTAGAAACATCATCCTGAGAATTAATCTCTGTTGCAATTCTTCATCCCTGCCTAACTCAGCTTTTAAGAGGGCCCTAGAAAGGTCACTTGTGCACTGCAGATAAAAACATGACTTGGCATGCAGCCATCTCCAGCTTATTCTTATCTCCAGTGTCCTTGCAACCAGTATCATATTTGGGGATCACTTTTAGCCTACCACACATAACACATCTATGTATGAGTTTGACAGAATTTGAATGAGGCCTTTCTAAGTGTCCTTACACTACGAATCTCTTTATTATAAGCCTTGATGATTTGCTTCCAAAACGAAACATCAAAAATGTATCTAAAAGATAACTTACGCTAAACCAACAAGCCCAACTTGAATGGGAGCATTTGTCCATGGGAAACGTTTCAAGAAAGTTCCCTTGTCTAGTCTGTTCATGAAAAATGTAGGCAAGACTGTAATCAAAGGAAAGACAGCAATAGGTAACATTAGAATCCTATAATAGCAGAACTACATCCAGGCCTCAATTTTAAGAAAATTTTACAGCCGTCCCATACAACATTTTCCAACTAGCAATTACAAAGGATTATGGGATTGAGTTTTGGTGTGCATCATGTTTGTCAACAGCATTTTACCGTGACCAAAAATGACATACACCAAAACTCTATCCCACGATCCTTTGTGATTGCTATTTGGAAAAGGGGCTATTGAATATCCTGTCTGCCTGTTTTCATTTTCAGATGGAAAACTTAGCTGTCGGAAAGGAAAAGCAAATGGGAACTCGGTGCCATTTGTTTTCTTTTTTCAAGAAATTTGGTTGTCTTTTGGGCAGCTAAATTGTTGCATTTGGTTGTCCATCACATATTGTGGTGGTCATGGGCAATTCGTAGCCAAATTCCTTCACACAGCACTGATGTCACTTATCTCACAAAGTACAGATCTGACTTAATATACAGCTACTTACAAAAAGAATTTTTAGGGCCAAAAATGCTACTTGTAACTAAATTCTTAATAATTTCATATTTTAAGTACCTTCCCAACTCAAAAAATGAACTTATCCGACAAGAAGAATATCTAAATGTTATCTGTCTTCTTTTAATTCCATGCCCGAAGCAGACTTGTGCCAAATGTATTACCATGTATGGGTTAGATCTGAATTTTTCTTCTGGGCCAAATAATCATTGAGAACATTTTTCAAAATCTTGAACAAACAGATGGACAGACTGACAGATGGATGGACGGTCAGAAAGACAGACAGATGCACTGAAACCTAGCTCATCAATAAAAATGTTTCCCTGTGACTGAAGTGAAATGCAAAGTGGGCAATTATTTCTTTTATAATCAGATGTTCACTATTTTTTAATGTGGACTTACAGACACCAAGTCTGTCTACAGTGGCTTCCTCAAAAATACAGAAAGCTTACCACAAATTTATCTAGAACACTTCATATATTCAAGACTTCATCCCATTTCTCATTTTTAAGCATATGAGCACATTGCACCAACTTTTGTTCACCACCTAAGTTACCACAGATGTTAACCATTGTAATGTCAACATCCTTGAACTTTCCTCCAAATACCGGCACAACTAGTGATAAATTACTGCTTCAAATATCATGATCTTCTCCAAAGTAAATAAATCAATGTTTCTCACACATATACAATCCATTTTGCTCCCACATAGGAAGAGAAAAGAGGAGTAATGCTATGTACTTAAGGGCAAATGAAATCATCCAAATTTGAATTTTAGTAAATCCCCATATCCTCATTTTAAATCCTTATTTAAATGCTTTTCTCATTTGTACTGATTTTCAGTTTTGTCAATTCCATTTTTATTTACTTCAATTTTTGCAATTTTTCTTGGATAAATAATACTATCACATTGAAACGGGTTCTACCAGGTATCAATAATATATCCAGTTCATCGCTTAATTCTCTTTGAACTTATAAATAAAGGAGGAGGCTTGGTGGAGGAAAGTTGGGCTAGGATAAACGCAACTTGCAAGATTTGGTTTAAGCGGAAGATAACTTGATCATGGGTTCGCAAATCTGAAGAGATAACAGGATGTCAGAAGTTTCCACATGTGGGCACCAAATATACTCCCCCATCCTTTCCCAAATGACCACCAGGGGTAGGGGAAATCTTTACCCACTCTATGATGCAAGTGGCTATGCAAAGTCCTTGGGTAACTCCTTTGACAAGTTTCAGTAAGTTTACTTACCCATACCAGGAGCTGCCATCATTACCCTAGACAGGACCACTTGTGCTATTGCTACCTTGGCTGCCTTCCTTGAGTCCCCTATCCTGTTGCCATCTTCATCAAATACTGGGATACCCAGTCGGATCTCTCGCATCCTCATCATCGGGATATTAATACAGTTGGCAGCAGCAACAGCAGCAAATGGAACGAGCCGCCCCAGCAATGGTGGCGCTCTCTTGGAAAAAGGAACAAACAAACTCACAATGTGACTCAGATAAAAGATTACTATAGCCTGCAGGTATTAACTAATGGACGTTTGCCATGTAAATAGTACGAACTGCTTTTCAAAGTGTTTGCATCTGATAAAACTGCACAATTGCCAGCTTTCAGAAACCTTTGGCTGGGTCAAAGTGAGGTGAGCTGTCATCTACGAAGGAGCTGCAATTTCCCAGACTGATCCCATCTCATTTGCAAGAATAATCCAAATCAAATTCAAACTTCCAAGCACATTTGCCAATTTTTGTAAAGTAGCCATCACAATATGCCACACTCTGGTTGCACTGTAAAATATCTGCTCACCTATGGAGGCTGAACTGCTGAAAAGTACATTCAAGTGTGATGGAATGTTAAGGTCTACTTCTTTTTTTGTTGAAAGTCCCAACCACCAAGGCAGAAGGGCCAAAATGCCCCCTCCAAAGAGTACAGAGCATGGTACACCTTGGAACATTGGTTTTATGAAGGAAGGCCTTCAGACTGTATCCCACTGCAGGCAAAAACCTGACAATACTCACAATGACTTATGATCTCACAGGAACACAGATCTTAATAAGGAAGTTTGGTATACAATGCATGATGGGAAGGAGGTTGTACAACCACAGAGACTAACTGTAGTGCTCTGCTTTAGAAAGCACAACTTTTGAGTTTAAATCATGGTTCTTTCCACATCAATACTGGTTGAAAGAGAGTACATTTTGGAAAAAAGTTCTCATTGAAGTAAATCTCTTGAACTTGGACTATGAAGGTTGAATATGGTAAGGTTTCATTGTGGAAAGAAAATAAAACTGTCACTTGGAGCATTTATATCAATGCACAAATACAAATACCTGTGGACTCAATCTGTTGGTACAGCAAAATCCCTGGATAGTGTAATTCCAATCTCCCCTACAGATAGATCTCTAGGTCAACTTAGTGTTCATTGGTCTCACCCTATAAGGGGCAAATACTTTATTCAATACTTGATGCATCATGACAGAGCCCATATATGTTGGCCTGTATGAAAGTGAGCTACAGTTAAAGTTTCTTGCTATTTTATTTCAATATAATTACATTGTTTAAACCCAACTTTCACATACATAGGAAAGTTTAATATCTTTTTTAATATCAAAAGAAAGCTTTGAATGTGCAACTTTCATTGGTACTGGAAAGTCATTATATGACAGACATAACACCTGATCTGTTGTGGTGCTTCACATATCAAAATTGTCCTGCCTATGACAGATACATAAAGGGATGACAAAACAAGGCCACTCTAAGAAGAAATCGCATTAAAACATTCCTCTTAGGAGTAGCAAAGCAATTTTCTCGAGTTCTTCATCCTGGGTGATAACTTTTTGCTACATGGTATACTGTTTTGTTTCTTGAAATTTCTTACATTAGATACTGAGACAAACTTCTTCAAACTTTAACCTAAGCTTATTTCTGGCAGGGCACCTAACAAGGCCACCTACACATTGAGGATAAGTAAACAGCATTGTGTGCACGTTTCTCATCTGTACGGCTGGTATTCACTAGCCTAACAAGCACATGCACTTATGTATGGGACTCACAAAATTTAAACATGACCATGTTAGGTGCCGCCACTATAATACCTGATCTGCCGTTAAGTCTCATATTTGTATCAAAATTATCCATTGAGTGCTTACCTTCACCAGTGAATTGAGTCCCATAGCAGTACCAATTGCTCCACTTGTGGCTAAAACATATGATAATCCAAGCTGACTGTACAAAACAAAGGGAAAATATAAAACAATGTTTTACTAGAACGTTTTACTACATGATGGTTTTATTATGAAAACTGGAAGCAAGACTGTCCACTGCAAGGAATCAAAAGGAATTCTGGGGTCGGTTATTTGATTATTTCATAACACAGTGCTTGAGAAAAATAGAATTATTTGCCACTGGCATCTAATGATATCGAAGGTAATCACATCCTAAAAAATACCCGAGAAAAACAATGAGAACACTACAATGTAATAAAGTGAGTAATATAGGCCTATTTGTTATCATCTTGATGAAATAAATGTACTAAACAACACAATTTTGATACATTTACAAGCATTAAAAACAAACCGAGAGACATTGCATTGCAGAATGTGACATTTCATACAAGGCTTTATTTAAGTCTCTTTACTTTCTGCTCCAATCAAGCTTTCTTCTGGAGCCCTCTGACCCTCACACCCTATCTACAGGTTATAATTATCCATACTGCAAAAGTGTGAACATCAGCAATCTTCGAAACCCACTACAAAAAAAAAAAAAAAAGACATCCAGGCAAAGTCTTATTCCTCTTTCTGTAACAGTTTGAAAATGATTTTTTTTTATCTTTTTAGGAAGCATACAAATGGTACTTTGAGCCAGAAGGGCTCAAAGGCCCATGTATGCCTTTTTCAAAATAAAATAAATGCTGAAAATCACCATTTTTCAAATTTTTAAAAGAATGCTCTATGAGGGGAGGGAGTCTGAAGAAAAGAGTACATTTTGTTTGCTCATGACACTGATGAATAGAATAGATGATGCCTTACCTTAGAGGTATCGGAGAGTCTCCACTCCTGTTGGTGTAATTAACAATAGCATTAAAGGACTGATTGATCCATTGCCAGAATAGCACAGCTGGGGTTGTTCTGTGATGGAAGAAAACAAAGCCAGTCAAAAGAAAACCAAAGAGGACATCAGAAACTGATTCTTATCCATTCTTTCATTATCTGGCATGAGATCTTTTGTTTTTGACAAGAAATAATACACTCTACCACCTCTGGCCATCCGTTATTGAGAATCCTGCATTCTGATTGGTTAAACACTGACCTGTTATTCCACAAAACATGGTCAGTAAAAACTGATAAAAATGAAGTTTTTCACACATTTTTGGTGGTAGAATAGGAATAAACCACATTTGTCGGACTATTATTGTTTCATAAACCATCTCCACTCCAAATTTGGCAAAATAACGGACTTGGCTTTGCCTCATCCTGTATTTTGCCAAATTTGGAGTCTCGGCAGTTTATTCAAGTTTACCATATGATTTAATCCTTAAATTATGAATATTGTTGAAGCTTAACCAGGGACATAGTCATATACTGTTCTTCTTTACAATGGTGCTTTAGTTATAATACAGGCCAACTTCAAATGCATTCTTTGCTTACGAAGTACAGTTTAACTTTTTTGACAAAAATATGCACAATCCCTCTGAAAGGAACATACATTCTATAATCTCGCAAGTGAAATCTGTTCAAAAGTTCCACATTTATCTGCAGAATTCACAAAGTTTGACAGTCCATCTTTTGAGCATTCCCCTATATATTGCAACACTGTGCTGGTGGTTAGTGTCCTCTTTTTTTTTCCCTTCAAATTTTATAAATTCAAACCTAAATGCTTCAAAGCAAATAGGAATTTAAATACATCTCAAATTGCTACAAATTTTAATTACATTCAATGTAATGTTATAAGAAATTTTCAAGTTTTGCATCCCCAAATATCACTTGTCACTGTTCTCTGTGAAATTGTGCATGGAAAAACTTGAGTCAGTCCAAAATTTATGCAAACTGCATGACCAAATTAGTCAGCCACCATTTTTGGTAGAAACTGTACCTGCTGTGGTGGCGAAACTACGTGGGCTATACAACATTTTTGTAATACTCGTTTTTATATGGTAGCCTGTAACCATGTCTTCCTTTTCAGAAATTTGAAAGTGGCCCCAGTGGCTGGGATGAGAACAGTACACACAACCAGGGTCCTGGACACAAAGGCCATTGAACAGGGGGCTGCATTTTAGCTGGGTCGAATCAATCTCACTTGACTTTGGCAACTGGCTTGGTACAGTAACATTTCTTTATATTTAAGTTGATCATGACAAAGGAAAATTAGAATACATTGTAATGTATAACATATGGTACGAGCTTAGGCCTACACAGCGAGTCAAATCGGTCAAATTTACGAAATGGTTACAGCATTCCAGGAAATTTAACTTAACAGTTTGTGAATTCATTGCTGAAATGTGGAAACACTGCTGTCATAACTTACTTGTAGAATGTCATCATACAGCCAGTAATTGTCATATTCATTGGCACCTGGGCAGACATTCTTCCAATCAAGAACATCTTCTCCCCTGTATCAGGATGAAAAGCTGAATCATACCGGTATTTGGCCCTCCATAGAGCTTCTACATCCACCCCTGGAACACTATGACCTTGTCTTTGAAGAATAAAAATACAACAAACACATTCTTAACATTTATGAGAATCTAAATTATAATTCACAAATCAAAATCATAAGTGAAACTCTTGCTACAAAGGTTGTACATTAGCTACACCCAGTGTCATATTTAGGGAGGTCATTGGCTATGCCCCCCCCCCCTCCCCCTCCATTGATGCTGATTTCTTTTTGTACCCAAAACAGATTAATTTTTGAACACAAATTTTACTTCAAAGGTAGTGGCACCAAGGTTGCATATAAGGACTCCTAATTTTTTCAAAAAATTTTCAAAAGGGCCTCCCCTTAAACTCCTCCCCAGGTCTGTGATCACACAATGTACTGCAACACCCCACCATGAGAGAAAACCTGGCTATGCCACTGGCTACCCCAGTCAGTAAGGGACCAGTTGTGCAACATTTCATCTTCCCAGCTGCATGGTTGGCACATGATACAACCTTACACATACTACAGGCTGACATAAAAGCTGAGTACTATTCCACTGAAATGATGGGAAAAGTACTAAAATATTTGACCTGATATTCCGGTATCTTTGATTATTTTGTAATTTTGTGATTTCCTTCGACATACCATTGTATACGTATACTACATCCCAAACAGAAGTTGGAAAATGTAAGTGAATTCATTAACCCAACTGCAAACTTTACAATCCCTCCTGTTGTCGAGATACAAAATGTTGAAACCGGAGATGTACAGCACAGGAATGACACAAAGTATCACACCTCTTACTATTTTAATTTCAGTGAATTAACTTCAGCATTAAATTTCATCAGCCAGCTATGTGTTTGAAGATGTGGGTACTGTTAAAGTCAATTGTGCATTACTGTATTCTTGACAATTTTAGCAGCCAACTGACTTTAATCTAGCAAGCTGCAATTTTGATGCAAAAAGCTGTCTGAAGAGGCAGAACAAGAACAGTTCCCTTTATTAGAGCAGGCATAATTTATGCTAATGATGTGCTCCAAGACAGTCACACTTGACAAGAATGAAATGGGAGTTAGGTTTATATACAGTTCATGATAGTTAGATATTATGGAGATGGAAAAGTTGTCAAATTCGCAAAAGAGAGAAAAACAGTATTGAACTGATTAGTCTTGAGAAATTCACAGGTCTGCTAAGTGCTTACCACACCACCATATCTACAGTATATTTTACACAAAACTGTTCTTATATCCATAAGTGTACACAGGTACTGCCAGGGAAGGGGGAAGGGGGCTCTTTCCACCCCAAATAAGAGATAACTGATAACAAAACAGAGTGTAATTGCTCAAAATTACATTTTCAAGTGTTTTTTTGCCCAGCAAAATGTACTCCTGTATCTTCCCCATCCCCAGAGCCCCCTGCACCATGCATACCCCAAATACCTAGCAACTGTATATACTAATGTATACAACTGTATATACCAAACTTCCAAAGTATACCAAAGTAGGCAATTCAGTCTTGAAGTTTTCAGTGGAATCTTTTTTGTCAATAATGGTGATAGCTGAACAATGAGGACTTCCAAATCCCACATCTTAATTTTACAGTGCTGCTGAACACAGATGGTTTTGTCTGGACTTAGTATTTAAGGTCTAGATGCAATGATAAAGGCCCAACTAAACATCCAACCTTAAAATATGCTCTGAGTAGCATGGTACGATACCATGTTTAAGCTGGTAGTTTGCTGACCTAATACAGATCTGTATCATCTATAGTAAAGATGGCTGACCCAGACACTTTATTTTTTTGTAAAGAATTTGCTTTTGACTGCTTTTTCTGTTAACCTCATGCACCAGTATTCATTGCATTGCCAAGTATTAGCTCCAACAATAGAGAATCATCGAACACAGATAATTATCAGTCACCCTTGCTCATCTCATTGAGAGAAACCAGCATAAAAATTTCCTACTTAAATTGATTCACGACAACCTATTGATCCAACAGCCCACTGGTTCTATAGTCAATGAAATTCTGAATGTTTACGAGTATACAGTATTGTTAAAATATGTTTACAAGTATGCGTACACTGTAAGCACTAAGGAGCTATAAAGACCAATGGGCTGTTGTCCCAATGAGATGTTGTAGTGAAGACTAATCGGCTTTAGGACTATAAACAAGTTGTCATTTTCACTGTTAAGGGTAAGACCATTTGGGTTGTAAGGCCAATTCATAAACACCTTTATTGATTTCCTGCATTCTGATTGGCTGAAAACCATTCGAGACCAGTCTCGAATCGCATTCGAGACTGGCCTTTGCCAGTTTAGGAGAATTACTTTTTCAAGGTGAATTGAATATCACTGTTACTACTGCAGTGTGCACTATGCTTTGTCCATGATGTGTTACCATAGCAACATAAACCACAACATCTGAGTAAGAAAACCAGTTACTGTAAACTACTGTAGTATTACACTGTTATGCCTAGCACACCTGTAGCTATAACCATTCCAAAGCATAATGCTCATTTCATCCCATGAATGAATGCTAGCAAAACTATATTCATCTTCTTGGAGTTGGATACTGGCAGTGGTATGGCTAAAAGAGCGTATATAACCTTACAGTATATGCCAAGGGTACATTTTGTTAATGGTCTGCCTGGTACAAATATTCCACTCCTTATTTTCCTAAGTTGGACTGCATGGTAAAGAAAAGTGAATTTGGTCTCTGTGCTGCTAATGCCAGCATGGGGCCTGTGTTATAACTATGACAGGCAGAGCAATGGTAAACAGGTTTTACTGTGTCACTGTCAGGTTTTTACATTTGAACCAATTCCGCTAACACTAACAGACATAACAGGCCAGCACGGGTCTTCATTCCTAGTTCTACGCCGAGCTAGGCTTCTTATGAACTAATGTTGTAAATAGTTTAAGCTAGTCCTAACGTTAGGCCTGCATAATCTGTATTAAAAACTTGAACACATTTTCAAAGTTACCAACACTATAATCCAAGAGGGCTAAAGACACCTTAAATCACCGTCTTACTTATGGACCTTGAACGATCTAGTGCGTTAACTACTTGCAGTCAAATGTCCGCATGCATGTCGTTGAATGCTGCACTGCACTGCACACAATATATTACAGTAGACCGTAACTGCACAGCACTGTGTATTTATTTACCTTCTGTGAAACTTTCGTGGAGTAGAACTTCACTGTAAACAACAGCCAGCTAGAAGTTAGTTTCCTTGTTTTAATGCTCAGCCTCATCTCTACAACGATGTATGATAATTCAGAGATAAACGATTTTACGTTAAATTAATCCAATTAAATATTCGTTCGATGAATTGAGATTCCAATCAATATGTTAAGTGAAAATATTTGCGTGGTTGTCCACTTTCTTTTGGTTTGAAGTTGTTCGCTACTATCGCAAGAAACTAAACATGACGTCATAATCGAGTCCTAAGTTAGCTGGGAGAATTAAAATTTGATCTGTAAAATTTTGTCGAAAATCCAATGTTTTTGTCGATTTACAGCATTTTAATGTTGATTGTTTATGAATGGGGATAAAAGCAGGGTGCCCTGGTCTTAAATATGATTTAAGACCTCCGATAACGTCATCACAGAGGCAGCGGACCTCGGCTGTTGCCTCGGTCCGCTCAGCCTCTGTGATGATGTCATCGTCGGTCTCAAATCACATTTAAGACCGGGCACCCTCGCATTTATCCCCTAACTGGGTGTAGGCGGTAGTCCACACCTACCCCCACAGTTCAGGATTATAGTATGTCAGTGGTGACAGTCACATGACTTGAAATTAAATGAATGCCAACGTGACTTACTACACTCCAGACTGCCTTGAGTAATATTTTGGCTATGATTGACATCCTGTGTGTCTTAAGGCAAAGATTTTTAGCCAAGGTGTCAGTCCAAAGATTTTTAGCAAAGATGCCAGTCTAATGCAACTTACTTGTAAGTTGTAACTATCCTTTTAGCCTCATCTAAGTCTTTACTGGATAGAAGAAGATTAAGAGGGTTGGTAACTGTAAAGAAATGTTTGGCCCGGCCCACATAGGTGCTCTGGTCCCATTTTGGTTCATTCAAGTTTAACCTTGGCGTTGACGGAGTCTGGACCTCAGTGGTTGTTACTTCAACCTCTGCTGCTGACATTTTGCTGAAAGGTTCTTATACAGTACCTCTTGCTGGAAACAAAACAAAGGTGATGAAAATTAATTTATGATTTAAATTGTTTCCAAATATGGATCATTTTCTGGGATATCTTATCAACACTGCCTGTAAAACCACTTTCAACAGTTAATAATCTTTAAACTTATGACTTCAAACAGAGAAAAGCAATTAAAGACATTTTCTTGAGATGGTCATGATCTTTCAAAACAGACATTCATCACCCCAAATACATTTTAAGTTTGAGGCAACCAGAATTCATAATTTGTGACTGCAGTTTGATTGCCATACGTAAGTGGGCAGATTCCTAAAATGATTCCCTTCACATTTAAATTACTCTAATAGTACAATAGTGTGCTCAGCAGAATATGGCCTTGAGCAATTAAACTGCTAACAGACCTTTGCCTGCACAGTGTTGAAGACAGGTATTTTGGAAATAGGATGAGAGGCTGGAAGTTAAATTAGTTGGAAGAATTTTAGCTTGCTAGAATGACAAAACTGGGGCCTTTAATATATAAACTACTGTGCAATACTACTGTAGCAGAGTGTGAACATGCCTCTCTGTTAGAGCATTAGAGCATGATTTAATATCTTTGAAAAGTGATCTTGGACTCGGAATTAAATACCAGCACAACTTTTGAGGTAAAATATTCAGTATTGAAGCTTGAATGTGCAGGAAAAAGGTACAGTGGCTTCACGACATTTGTATGTTACAGCTGTGGAGGCACAAATATAGGATGTACAGTAGCTCTGTAGTATAGTACACAGATCATTATATGCCTGCATACTGTAGTTGGTCATTTGGTTGATATCCCATATTGGGAGATAACTACCTACGTGCCACAGGGTTAAGGAGCTCCATAAATATAAAATGGATTATCACAGCACTTGCATAGCACAGGAACTGACAGAATGGGTTTCGTAAAGAAATCAGTTCCCAGACAACTTTTATCCCCACCAACCTCCCCCCCTCCTACTGGGGAGTGGTAATTAGTGTCATATTTGTGGAAACTGTCCAGGTGAAAATTGTTTGTGGTGGGGATTGTCCAAGCAGTATTGCTACCACAGGAGCAGTTCAGGGGAACTTGTCTACGGTGAGTTGTCCAGTCATGCCAGATATATATTTTATCATATCAATAGCCCACATAACTGGCCACTGCATTTCCTAAATCATGAGATGTCTACTATGGTATGCATGCAGGGCATGACATAAACCTAAAAACGTTGCAGAAGTCAGTCTGAGGGAAGGACAGTGACAGAGACTTTTTATACTTCTGATGCCCTTTTGAAGGCACCATGGCAAGTATCAAAGGCATATCAACTTTTTGTCATCTTTGCCATCAGATATGCCTAGTCCTGCACTTACTGTACCATAGTTCCACATGATAACAAGTTATATTCCATACTTCTGAGATCATCCAACACTATCCTGTAGGGTTTTACACATTTTACCTCAACACGATGAACAGTGTATAGTCACTTTTTTCAACTCACAGTTCACTATGTATACTCTCTGAAATGTCCTACAGTCACCAAGAGGTGGGAACTTTTAACTTGATGAGGAAAGCGCTGTACAATTTACCATAATTTATTGATACCAAGCCAATAAGAATGTTACTCATGTTGACTTTTAACCCACCAAGATACCTATAGTATGCACATGCAGCCAATAATATGTAACCTAATGAGTGCACTCAAGGTACACCACAATGGTGCAACTGTTTGGCACCTGCCCAGGAGTTTTAAACTTTTGAGGTTGTTAAGTATGATGTCACAACTCGAAACTGGAAAGAAAACAAAACCACCTGATCTGCACTGAACACTGACTACTGTACTGTACACTCTGTGTTACAAGACATTGCATATTGATAGCAGTGCAAATGACTGTTTATTATCACCCCAGTTCAGATTTGTAATGTCGCATTTGACAACTCAAATTTGCCAAACCACTCGTAAGTTGTCCTGAGCTTACTTATAACAGGGTTTATGTACTTTCTCCCATCTATAATTCCATGACTTGCTATAACCTATAGAGCTAGCATTTCATGATATTTCCATGACTTCTTCTAGTGCTAATAGTCACAACTGATTAATCCCCCATAGTTGCGATTACTCTTTGAAAGTCCATGTAATCATGCTCTAAACGTAACTTGCAATTACTCGACTACAAGCACTACACATGAGCTGTTTGCATATAGCCCAACCTACAGTATCAAAAATATCACTGAAGTGGTATTTCACTGAATATTACATACTGTAAGCATAGTGATAGTTTTCTCACAATGCGGCACTACTCCACAAATGTCATTTATCAATTGATCTTGTATCAAAACTTAGAAACATTTGTTATGGCTGTATTTTGGCAAAATATTAAAGAACGACAGGGATGGCATAACTGTAGCTGATTAATCCCTGTAATTGCACGAAGAGCTGCTAATTGACCACAAGGGAAAGGTTGACTATCAGCACCAACCTCTCCAGATTTATCATGTACTTCAGACCTCGATTTTAAGAAAATTTTATGGTTGTCTTTTGGACAACCTATCTGCCTATTTTGGTTGTCCGAAAGAAAATTTAATAGTCCACAAAGAAATTTGCAGTAACCCTAGAATCAGTCTGTTAACTTGTTGCGTCATGGGCAACCGACAACTGTTAAAATCGAGCGCTGAAGTATCCAAGGTTTAAGGCTGTATTTATTAGTAATATTTAGCTATGCACCTAACTAGATCTTGTCAAGACTTTTGCTATATATCAAATTTCGTGGAATTTTCATGACTTTTATATAGCCAGTTGACTATTTTCTATGCCTTTCAAGTCATGGAAAATGCAATCGGTAAAATTCCATGCCTTTAAGGGTTTTCCATGTCCTGTTGGAACCCAGAACAGTATAATAAAAGTGACTCAATCCTCACACTTGTCAAGTTGTTGCTTCATTTACTTTGAGCTTGTACTACAGTTATATATCCATTTTTGCTCTATAATATTTCAAGTTTTTCACAAGGTACTGTACATAAAACTTACTTTAAGGGAAAATGTAATCACCCAATGTGAGTTACTGTACTATACTGTATCCTGGTACAGTATCCTTGGTTAGTCATAAATGACTCTTTCCAATTATGCAACAATATTTAGCTCTTTCAAATAAGTTTGGAAAATTGGGATGACTGTTTATTCCCTCCAAAAAATAATGCATAGTATATACTGAAAAGTCTGAAACAGAACTCAGTGCCAGACTATTCAAATGTAAATACTGTAACATGATAAGCTCAGATTTAGAGTACATTGACATACATGTATACAGTACTTCAAACTTTTTGACCTTATAGCAATGCTGGTACAGTATAGTAGTTTTGAAATATACATTCCTGTTGGCAGAATGTTTACATTCCAATGGAGACTACACTTGTTCATACTTCATTGTTAATGTATGAGGTACTATGCTGAAAAATATTGAATCACCAGGACTGCAGGGAACAACAGATGTGACCTTTACCTTACAGAAAGTGTATAGTAAGCACAATGAGCTACTGAATTCACTCTTTGTTATACACTTACATTTAAGCATACAGGCCCATTTGGATTTGGGGGAGGGGGAGAGGGGAGGGGGAGAGGCACAATTTTTATGCCTGAATCTCTAAGCCTTAAAAGAATTTTGATGGAATATCCCTACAGAATCTGTCTGAATTTTGGGGTTGTCCAAAAATTTTGGGGAGAAGAACACAGTGTACAGTAGTGAGTGCACCCCTGCCCCCCTCGCCTCAAACGTCTATGTACACTGATAAAGTTTCAATTTTTTAAGTGTAGCGAGAGGGAAAGGAAGGGGGTAGAAGGGAAGGAGATAAAACAGTACCTTGTCCCTTCATTAGTTTACAAGACTAGAATATAAAATGTCCACTTTTACATATGTGACATTTTTCAGTGCTCAGAGTTCACATTAGGCTGCAGGATTGCACCATTCCTGCATTTTTCTCAACAATCCTGCAAGTTTTCAAATTACCAGACGGAATTTCCTGAAAATCAGTTAGGAAAAAATGGACATTTTGTGTTGCAACTTATCAAGATACACCCTTTGAACCAAAAATCCTGCCAAAATATTTTTGAGGGGTAATTTACCCCCCAAATTCTGAGACCTAGTTTCAACTCTGTTTCTCAGTGAATTAGCACTGACTATAAAGAAAAATAGAGCACCCAGATAACATCGCATCCTTGTATATATTGTAGTGCTCTCATACACCAGTATCAATATACATCTGCCTGCATTCATACTTGTGACGAAATTTCTCCTTCTGTACAGTACATGTGCTTATGAATTGAAAGTTGAAATCTGATGATTCAGCACAATTTTTCCCTTAAACTCACCAGTATTAAGCAGAGTTGTAAACTGGAGTCATGTGACTTTGACTTGAATCGAACTCAAGTCACTTTTGGGACATTCTCGGTCATGTGTGTGACCAAAATAAGGCACACACCATACTTCTACCTGATGTTTCTCTAAAAGCAAATGATGTTGCCTGATATACAGTGTTTACAAGAACAGCAAATGACATTATGACTCATAGGTATTTTTATTAATTAAAATTCTAATTTGCATTTAGGGTCAAAGGTCAGATAATCTTCGGTCACGTGTGTGACTTCACACAAAAGCATGTTTTCTGAAACTAAACTTCAGCTTACAATTCCTGTGAAGTTTGAAAAGCTGCAGTCCTCATTTTCTTACTAACTATGCACCATAATGTGAGTGGTAGGAGAGTAGCAATAAAAAGAATGCAGTTCATACAAGTAAGGTTTAACTACCACTTCATGAAAAAAAGTGTGGTCACGTGACATTTGGCTGGTCACGTGTGTGACATGCATGTCGCATGTACACAAAAGTTTCTTTTTGAGGAATGGTCTGCTGGCCATGGACAGCATTACTAATCCTTCATACTGTTAAAATATTCTCTTTCAACTGGACGAGATGTAAAGAATGGGATAATGAAGAATGAATAACAAAGGCATTAAATAATAAAAATTAGGTATCATAATGTGATCACAAAAGTTTGAACAGCAAACCATCCAACATATTTAGCAGGTGTAAGACCTTCCAAGGGGCACATAAAAATTCACTCAAACAGTCGTATTGTTAATGATAACAGGACATTTCTGTCTGTTTCCCCTAAATTCCATCAAATTTGAACTGTCCTCTAGATCTTGCATCTTGGTGTGCTCTGATTCTCTTCATAACTTGATTTCTTTTACTGTATAAAACAAGACATCTGGCATATGGTGGCAACTTCCAAAAGTTTCCAGACTTATGCATTACTTTTATTTCTGTTTCATCTCCAACTACCCTCAAAACCTCTCCTGGGATTTGTTGTTGGTCATACATAACAGGACCACAACCCAGTCCCCAACCACCTCCATCATGTTCTCAAAGTACTTGACTGAGAAGTCTGCCTCAGCTACCCCACTTGTGTGCCAAAGCTTTAAGATGCAAGATGGGAAAGCCAAATGACAAGCACATTGCTTGCACCAAGGGCAGGAAGCAAATGCTCCCGTGGTTGTGCCTAATCTCTTGAATGATTTGATATCCTTTTCTGAAATATATGTGACCCAAACATTTGGATGTCCTCTCCTAAAATATGTGTGATCCCAACATTTGACATCAGTGTATGCAGTGGCTACATTTGGAAAATTCTTTGAATTTTGTGCAACTAGAGCATCCTGTCCATTTCTCATCACCCTATGCCAGACAGGGGACTTTGCAGCATCACGTACACCACTGACTTCCCCTTTAACATGAGATGTGGCAAAGTATTGCCACTCCAACATTTTGCCATACAGTATTCTTGAGCCAAAATAAGTAAGAGTTTGGCTTTGAACTTATTCTTAAAAGATGGAACATCAGTGAAGAAAATGATAAAGTCGTTGGGGCCTTCTGCAGCAAAACTGTCTACTTAGCAAAGGTGTACACCCAGTCCTTGCCTTTTTCTCTGAAATGTGCTTCACACTTGCCACAACTGAAAATAGCAGTGGTAAAAAGTGTGACAGAATCACGTGACTAGAGGGCACGCTGGATCTCATTGCTGTGTTATGCTGGATCACAGGACCACTCACTATTGACTTCCTACAGATGCATCTTAGAATTAATTCCTTATTTAATTCTTTTCTTATTTCAACCTATAATACTGAGCAGGCCACTATTTGTCCTTGTGACGGGAAAAATGCATCTACCTTGATTATGAATAAAAACATACTCAACTGTGAAGAGTGATTGCAGAACAACATGATCAATAGTGCATTCCTCAGTAGCCAGTGTTTTAACATCATAGAAATGAATCTCCCGCTTTTCCATGGCATAAATAAATTTCCTGAAATCAAGTGACTGCTTTCTGAAATTGACTGGTTCAATGATTTTTGGACTATTAAAATGTAGGGTACTACTGTAAATGATCCGTTCTTCAATATTACCCAAATTTCCAAAATGTTACCTGAAACTGTCAAAAATTGTAAAAAAAATTCCAAATTTTGGCTGATTTTGGGGCAAATGGAAGCACTGCCAGTAGCTCACAGGTTTTTTAAAGCAAAGTCAGTAGGGCCAAAAGAATCACACTGAAGTTTGAGCTACAGTACTCATGGCAATTCTCAGAATATTTTTATTATTTACAAATCTCAGGTTGAGAGATCCACTCAATAAGAAATCACATCCAAGATCAAATTCCTGGAAAATAATTCTAAAGAAGAACTCATTTGGTAGGGCAAAATAAAAGGGTATTTTACAAACCAACTTAAACTGCATGCAGCTAAGTCACACACGTAACCAAATGATGTCACACACGTGACCAAGTGGTCACGTGTGTGACCATTTAATTAATTAAAGTCTATTAATTAAAAAAGAAGGGGTACCCCCCATATTTGGTGAGGAGTAGGACACAATAAAACTACCTTTTGACAAGAAAGCCTACCTAGAGGAAATCCAAAGTTTTCATGTTATGTTTTCTTGTTTTCGGTCACGTGTGTGACATGCTGACCTCGTTAATTTTCTCTGCTAATTATATCATAATTAGTAAATTTCAAAGATTTCTCTTTTAGTTAAACATGCACAGTGGGTCTTCATAATAACAGAAAATCAATAAACTTAAAATTCATGCAGAAGAAAAGATTTAATTTAATGGAATTATTGTAATATGGTAAAACACGTTATTTTTTCTTATGAAACAGCTGTATGTAAATTTATGCAAATTAGCATAAAAACAGCCTAATTCCAAAAAATAATTATGATTCTGGTAACTATGGATAATGGTGTTTATCAACATACAGGTACAGTTCTGCAGAAACAAACTTTATTTTTACAGAAATTGGTTCACTTTTCAAAGAATGGCCCTTTTTGTGACTTGACATGCAAATACAAGCATTTACTTGTGACTTGAACTTGCAGAATGACTTGTGACTTGACTTGGACTTGCATAAAATGACTTGTTACCGACACAAGTCATACGCACAGTGAGCCACCCTAATAATTTGATGAAATCTATTGAAGCATTGCAATGTATGCAACCCCAATTCATACTAAAATGTGTCAAATTTGATGCAGCAGGAAGAGACCACTAAAAGTTTCACCAGTTGTACGGCTCATCTTTTGAGCTTGTAAAAAGTGTTTTGGAGTTTGGAAACCAACTATTACCAGACCCCCCCCCCCCCCCCCGCCACAACATAATGATGAAAAATGGCAATTTGTTTTGAATTTGAGACTTTTATTTGTCTTCCATCAAGTTTTAATCCAACTTGGGAGGCAGCGTTAAGTTGACACCTAGTACTTTAATTGCATATACTTTCACAGCTTAAAAAACTGCAACTTCACTTCCACCTGGGCAAAGAGGCTAAGACTCAATTAATTTATGCAGGGACCAAATCACTTTTTAATTGATTTGCAAAAATTTGTGACTTGACTTGTGATGAGAACTTGTGACTTGACTTGTGACTTGGCAAAACAACTTGCTACCATCTCTGGTAGTAACTAATTATTCCCAAGCACTATAATGTACATGTATACAGTAACTTGTATTCTAATCACAACAGTGTACAACAGATCACAATTTAAGGGGCAACTGTAGTACAAAGCATAGCCCTACTACCAATACCAGCTTTAGGAACTAGTAAGACTGAATCAATACTGTACTGTACCACTACTGTTCACCTTAATACTGTACGTACTGCATACTTGGCTCTATCGCCAACATCTACAGTCAACAAATGATGCAATTTTATCATTCTGTGCAAACTTGTAAACCTACTCCATTCAAAGACACTTTAAACCCTCAAAACAACAGTTTACCTCAGTACAATGAACCTATTCTAATTTTACTTTAACAAACTAATAAAACATGTGATGCAAGGGAGTAGTCCGGGTTAATAAATTTAACACTGTGTATTCCATTTCTTTCGTAACAAAATATTCACATGATCACATCTACTTCCTATGAGGTACCGGAAACAGGGTAACCTATAATATAAACTCATATGTTATCATGAGACACACCACCAGTACTGTAATTCAGTCAGTGACAAATAGTACAGATTTTTGCACATTAAAAGAAGGGTCTGAGCTCAAATCACCTTTTGATAAGGTGCACTTACTCTAAGCATTCTGGTGAAATTTGCACTGAAATCCAATGTGTGGTTCTCAAGATATTAGCAGTTAAAGTTGTCACATTTTCAACACAAAGTGAACTTGAAGCAAGCACATATGACATCATGTAGCCTCACATTAATGAGCAGTCTTTTGATTTTCTTTAAACTTTACAACCAATTTTCTCCTCCACAATCACGTTGTTGAAATGTGATTGCATGAGAAGCATAAGAATTTTACAAACTTCACATTCCACATGGTGAGGTCCTATCCCTATCACCTTCAAGAATTAGCCACAACAGACCGAAAAAACAAAAGAAGCAAAGCATTTCTCATCGATGTGAGGAAGTGATATATTTCCTCTGCTTGGCTCAATCTCACTATGGGTCACAAAGGTAGTATCTTCATTTGCTGATATCTCAAGTACTATGTACATGTCCGATTTGAATGAAGTTTCACTTTCACCAAATTGCATAGATTAGTTCCTCTTTCAAACATGAAAATTAATTTCTTGCTTAAACCCTTCCTTTAAAGCTCATCTAACCTTACCAGAAGTTGCAATCCACAATCAGGTTCATCCTACTGTTTTGTTCATCCTACTGAATTGTGCAGACCCAAATTTATAATTGATATGTTAAAGAGGAGGTTGATCTAAGCATTCTAGTGAAACTTTCATTTAACTGCTACTGTATGTTTATGTTTCTGAGATGTACAGGGCAAATTTGCAGTTATTGCATAACATTTTCTATCAAGAGTGGACTTGGTGCAAGCAGGTGTGATGTCATGGATTCACTTTTATGGCCCATGTTTTGAACTTTCTTCTTAGTGTGCACAACAAAACTCTCACACATACTGCACTGAATACATCCTTGGCAATGAAATGGTGTGTACTGTACTGGTATGTAAACATGTCTATGTTATACTTGCCTTTTTGATGTACAAAGCATTAAAAACATTAAAATTAGTCGCAATTCCCATCAAAGTCCATTAAATATTAAACATTTTATGAGACAGTTACTGTTTTGGAACTTACCTCATGAATAAACATGAGCTACATATGCAAATTTGTAACCTGGAATGAGGGACTCATGAGGTGTGTGTTATATTATCCTTTGTTTAGCCTTTAATCCAAACTGGTGACATACCCTGGGGGATTCATTTTGGAAGTTACTACTATGGAAACTAGCTGGTAAGTAAATAACACAATATATAAAGAATTAACAAAAGAAATACAGACCCTGTGCAACACTCCACATCACAACTTATGCATAGTACAGGAGAAATCTCAGAAATGGTCAAACTTTGAAGAGGTACTTTATATCTTGAAAATGATAAAAGATTCTAAAATAATTCTAACAGAATTTTCACCAGGGATGTTTACCTATCATTGTCTTTTTGTTACATGTCCACAGACTTTCAACATATGCATGGGCAAAACTAGTAACCCCATCCAATTCAAGGAAAAATACTACAGGTAGGTTGAAAACTAACTAAAAAAAAAAAAAACAAAACAAAACATCTGCCACAAATGTCAACAGCAATGGTCCAGTTATGATAGGCAAAGGCTTTGGGGAAAAGCTTGGTATCAAGACAGATCCACACAGAGAGATGAAAGTAATGTAAGGTTTTTAGTTTGATTATAGTTCAGTATTATTCAATGGATAATTTCCAACTATATTAACCAAATTTACAAGATTGATTGATCGACAGAACAGCCTTGAAAATGGGTTGGAAGAAAATCCAGAAGAGCTATACTATGCTCCTACTGGAGTTATGGTACTACTGTATATCCTTACTTTGAGAAGTCTGTGCCATAAATGTATAAATTTGCCTGTTGATGGCCAAGATTACAGCCTTGTGTAATGAAACTCTAAACTCATGTGAGATATTGAGCCCTGATTGGTCCCCAGTTATTACATACTGACGCATATTGTACTGTAGTGGAAAACATTCAAATTAAAAAATGGGCTGTTAAATTAGACCAATCAAAAGTGGATATTTAAGCCAATCATCCACACCTGAAACTTGATTCACAGCTCAGAGTAAGTTGATAACATGTGATGGTATGGAAACTTGCAAGCAACCATAGGGTCCCTGGTCTGGGTACCTAGGAACCAAATATCTTGTATATAAGCTTGATCCCAAGTTATGTATGTATAGTTCCTTCCTTAAAGGAGGTCGGCAACCTACAGTAAAAAAATGTAATGTACATGACACTACAGTATATGAAGAATTTACAGTATTAACTTCACTCAAAGTAGTCTTAAAAAGACTGTACTGGCTTGTGTGAAATGGAAGACTAGGGGCAAGCTGTGACAGTGAATAAAGATACAAGTGCTGGATGCTACAGGATTTGTATCCCAATCCCTCCATTTTAGCTCTGATTCTGTCTGTGATGATAAGGAGTGGGAACTGGGATTTTTTAATCTTAAGTATCCCATTGATCCATTCATTGTTAATTAGGAAAAACAATGAACACCAAGTACAGTACCATTCATTGTTAATTAGGAAAAACAATGAACACCAAGTACAGTACCTCAGTTTGTGTTTGTGGAGGAAGGTGACCAAAAATTCCAATCCAGTGATTCTGCTGATTCCACTGAGAAATTACACATTGACCTAGTCTTTAATTTTTCTTACTGTTGACTGATGAGCTCCTGGTCCACTAACATTTTCCCAAGGCAGGCACTACATTTTGTTCAACTGTCTTAACCACCAAGTCTACCGTTATTTTCATCCAGGTGGGGTGGATAAGGATGGGGGAGGGGTGTTGAGGGGTGAAATAAAGGGAGTACTACTTTAATCATTACAATCACTTTTGCTAAGTACTGCTAAACAGCCTGCAGACTAAATGGCGCACCATTCTACTAGTACCGACAAATTTGTTACAATCAACTTGAATCAAGGTGGTATGCACAGCTGATTACAAATTTAGTCCCTTCTTTTCCTGAATCAACTATTCTGTGAAGTCAGAAGAAGGATGATGAGCCTTTCTTTATACAGAACTGCATTGTACTTGTTCTATTGGCCTAACGGGTAAGAGTGCTGGTATGCACACTGTAAACATGTTAAATAACTGTGCCCTACCCCAAATTCACAACCAGACTCTGTACAATATACTGGTACAGTAGCTTTTAAGCTTCATCATCTACAGTATCATCTTTGAATTAAAACTAAGTAATCTTATTGACAACAATGTACACTGTAATCTAAGTAAGGTCTGACTCTGACAACAGATGGCCACTTTGGCTGTCCCATCTTTACAAAGGTTTACTATTTGCTGACTCAGTGCATATGCACAGCCTCAAAAGAATTCACACCTATGCATGCAATTTTTACTATTATTTTGTTCGTGCAACTGAAGTTATCACATATCATATTGTACCAAGCATGAATTTGGAGCTATTTCACCAGAATGCTTAGACTCAGTTCCTCTCTAACATAACACAAGTTACCTGGGTCTGGCTTATACTGTGAGCAACTACACTGGGGTGACACAGATTGCAGACTCATGTTGAGGAATTTAAACCCAGTGTACAACCTCTCTAACCATCTTGGTTGTTCATATTACATGCTTACTGGTCATGACTACAGAGGATTGCAAAGTCACCCTAAGAGAAGCAGCAGACAGGAAAATCAGTGACTATGGTAACTAAGAGTACTGCAGGCAAGCAGGATTCAACTTCTAGCAGGTTATTATGACCCCTTCCCCATATCATGATTGCCAAGTTTGGTCCCTGGTTTGGATTTAGTTGCCAATGATCTTCAGTGATGGCCCTTAAGCAAATGAAAATGGTTGTCTGGAGGTCAGGGGCAGGGAACCTCCGGCCCATGGGCTGTATGCGGCCTGCAAGACCATTTTATCCCACCCGTGAGGCAATTCATAAATATTAATTCAGAATCACTTGAAAAGTAATTGATAATAATCTTTAAGCCCACAGTGCCCACCATTATCCTGCTTCTAGGCTATACCACTATCCAGGCATTTCACAAAAATCTTCTGCGAAACACTACCAGTAGGCTTATATTACTAAAACCCTTGTATGCACAATGTAACGTGCAAACCATTTCATCATACTTGAACAAGGTGCAGAATCCTAGTACTTCTGGAGGTAACAGTTCCAAGCTTTGTGTGGCAGATAGTGTAGGCTACATACCTGTAACATTGCACAGACTTGCACAACCACATGTGTATGTCTTTCTATTACGGTACAGTACCATATGAAACCCAGTGGTCATTGTATCTATTCCAGTACATTCGGGAAGGGAAAGGGGTAAAACTGTGACCAGAAGAGCGAAACAAATGTAAAAAGGGGACATTTTTGCAGGAAGAAATAAAGATGGTTTAAATATTTGCATATTTTTGGCAAGCTTTGCGCGCACTTTTCGTAAGTGCTGATTAATTATTACTTCATATATACTGTAATAAAAAGACAAATGGCCATATTGTGAAACTTCTGGGCCCTGTTTCATAAAGAGTTAAGACTGATCTTAACCTTGATTCAGTATCAAGATTGCATGACAGATCAAACTTAAGATCAATCTTAAGTTTTTATAAAGCAGGACCCTGGTCTGTGTAGCCTTGCACATTCCACGTCATTTAAAGGCAGTGGATGAACATTCCATTGCCTACAAATATGCACAAATTCCAGAGCTTCTGGGGCTTCACCCCAGTTCTTGCCTGGACTTTTCTCCCTGACCCTACCAGGGCCTGTTTGCCGTCCCTTGGCCTGCGCTCTATGGGGAATGCTTGTGGCACCCTTTCCGTTTGCGGCCTGAGAGTGGATTATGACTTTCAAAACAGCCCATTAGAGGAAGAAAGTTCCCCACCCCTGCTGTAGGTGGTCAACTACCTCCACCTCCCTCTTCACAAACCGTAGTGAGACAACTTCACTGTAAGCAAAGTCATTTCCATGATACTCAAAAATTGGCAAAAAGTGACAGATATTGGTAGCTGAACATGGAATTTACAAAATGGACATGACACGAAAAACTTGCTTGTATATATATACAGACATGGCATAATACTATCAGCAGCACATTATTGTAAACATTGCAGTGGTGATGCTGAAATGTTGAAATTAGTAAAAAGCCTAGGCTAGGATAAGATGCAAGGGCATAAGTAAGCTAGTCAGTTTCTCAAAATTTTATTACATTTACTGCAAAGCCAAACCACCTACAGCAATAGAGAAATTTGCTAAAATGAAATTCATGAATATGAAGAAAAGACGAAAACACAAAGGCCTACTGTTGGCTTATTTAACTTACGTTACAGAAAACTGATCTGACATAAACTTTTTTTTACTTAACCCTTCATACAAATGCATACTGCTTGGATCAAATGCTGCATCTGCTCACAGTGGGCATGGTTTACTAGAACAAAATTTCACCAATTAGATTGAAGGCTTTAACTATATCTAAAACCCTAGTGAGCTACACTTTTAACCCTAGCCCTAGTCCCATTCCAAATCCTAATCCTACCGCAGACTAATCTTTATCCTAATCCTTAACTTAATAAATAAGGCAAATTTTGTCATCCTTGACAGTTTCAATTCTCCCAACTGGCTTACTTTAACCCCTCCCAAAACTAAGCTCTGCCTTACGTAGACACAAATCTAGTTTATTGCTTAGTGGCCAACCATGTCCTGGTAAGCATACATGTACAAGGCCCTACCGTGTAATCAGAACACTCTTGCCGTCTTGTGTGAAATGTGTGCTATGCCTCATCTTTTGAATTTTCAAACTTTGCTGTCAATCAAAGAGCGGTCGCCTAGTGAGAAGTTTGATTGCCCCCAACCAAAAATGTACTTGGGTGATAACATAACATAATATAACACAACAGGTTAAAGGGTAAAGGAGGGCTAAGGCCCCATACGATGCCCTGAAGTCCATAAACCCTTAACTGGAAACAAACAACCAACCAACATCAAACAAGCCCAATACACTTAGATTCTACCACAGTCATGGAAGAACTTGTCAATTTTAACCTTAAAAAAGTGCACTGATGTGGAGTTTCTGTCTGATGAATGTCTGTCTCTAATTCTGTATCTAAACCAAATCCCAACTACAGGCCTCTAACCCTCTAACACTTGTTCAGTATAGCTGTTCACAGTGATGCTGAGGGGATTTAAATAGGTGAATTTTACTAGGTACATCTGATTGTTTCAGGAAGTTGTCTGACTCAGGATGTTGTCCAATTCAGGAAGTCTGATTTGCTCAGTTCTGCTGTTGAACAGTGGTACAGAGTAAGGAAACCTTCACCCCTCCCAGACTTTCTGAAAGGGGCTAAAGACTGGGGATACACTCACATCCGATAGACAGGGTCATTAAATGGCGGCCCCAGCAGGATTGGGATTGATTAGTACCAGCCTGCCTCATTAACCTCTGAGCACTACTCAAAAAGAGAAGGCGAACCTTGCCAGTGTTCATCCACGCTCTCTCTGGCATAGGGTCCTCTATGAGCCAATTGGCTTCCTGACCCTCAATCGTTTAACTTAAAGTAGGCCTGTACTTACTAGTTAGGCCTAACCAAACTACAGTTTCCTGTCAAGCAGATCTTTGATCCAGTGAACCTTTGCTGTAGCCTGGTGAAAAAGTGAACCTTTGGTCTGGTGGGTATTCCCCTTCTAATAGCTACCAATAAGTACAGTAGTTACCGACGAATTATATCTATGCACTGCCATACAAACAAACCCACCTACTGGAACTGAGTGTAATGTATTGGTGCAAGTCGGGCCTATTGACCCGGCTGCCGGGTCCCAGGCAAGCTTTCCAGTACAGTAGAGTATATAGGCTAGCCTATGCATGCATATGTGTGCGTGTGCTAGCATAGTACAGTACCCAGTAAGTGTAGAGTTTGTACAGTACAATGCATGCATAATATGTGCACCGTATTACGTACTGGCTTTATTTTCAACATGAACACTTATAAAGATGGATGTTGGAGTCGAACTTGTTTTATAGGCCTAGGGTAAGATGGGGGGTTTTCGACCGCTTAAGGGTTTTTGGTTTCAAAAATTAAAAGGAGCAAAGTAATTGAACCAGCTTACCTTTGGTCAACACCTACAATGCCTGTACTACCATTCCGTGTACTGTACGTCCTTTTAGTTTATTAATTTTCTCTTACTGGAATATGTAATGATGATAAAAGTGGTCCAAAATTGGCTATTTTCAACTTACCTTAGGGTATTTTCAACCGCCCCATTGAAAACCATGCTAATTTAAGGCAAAATGAATTTTGTATGGGTCATAAGTGGTCATCGTGCAGATGTTGTGATAGAAGTTACATATGAAGGTAACTGTTTTACATTTGGTATATGGCCATAAATTATATCACTTAAAATTAAAATTAATCAAACTGTTGTAGTTTCCATGATTTTATGCTAGTCAAAAACTAGGCGGTCGAAAATAGCCCATTACATTGAAAAGTGGTGGGTGGTTTTTGACCTCCCCACTAAATGAGGGCAGTAACAATTTTGGAGCAGGTTCTTTTCATTACAATACCCCAACAACCCTTATCTATCTTGGTTATCAAATTTGACCACTTTATAATTAAGTTTATGGCTGTAAAGGTATGTGTAAGCAAGTCATGATGCTTATCGCCCATTGTAAGAAAACATGATTTCGAAAAATACGTATACACATTCGGTTTTCAGGTTTGGATTTTTTATATTAAATGGTTAGCTTGGGTTAAAAGTTTGGTGATTTTAAATTGCCACTAGTTCATAGTACTTGGTGGCAAATACATTTTTACTGTTGTTTCTTCAAGAAATTCAAATTTGGGAGAAATGTTCATGGTGGATGGAAATACCCTAGCGGTCAAAAACCCCCCGTCTTACCCTAGCCTTAATAAGGCAGTAGAAGATTACTCAAAAAAAAAAGAATTCTTTCGTCTCTGTTATTAACACTGAGTGTTATTGGTGATTGCAGATTAGTTGAAAATTTGTGCTGCAGTTTGCAGTCGGAACAATAACGGCTTTACTATTCACTATTCATCCCCAGCAGCCGGGTCAATAGCCACTAGGCTACCATTGGTGCAAGGTAGTGGCTATTTATCCGGCTGGCCGGATCCCAAGCTCAGACCGTGTAATTTATCCGGCCGCAGATGTCAACCAATCAGCGCTTCCCTCGGCGAAACCCTAGCGCAGTGACATAATTACGAACATTTTGGCGCGTGCATTAATGTTGCCAGCATGCAGCTCTTTAGCCTAGCTACTGTAGCAACACTACTTAGTTCAACATGAAGGTAGTAGAACAGTGACACAACATGGATGTTGGACTAGAATTTGAGACGTTTGAAGCCCTAAAAAGATTTGTCAGTCGTATCGATTTCCTGCCTCAGCTTCATATACATGTATATGATATACTGTAGTTATATTTTGTGAGCGCTTCAAAATATACTATGCATCATTCTTTCCACACTTAAACATTGGCGTAGGAAGCGGGGCTGAAGCCCTCCTCCTCAGTCAAAAATGTGTGGGGGCTGAAGTATGCTTCTGCCTCCCCCCCCCCAATCTCCAAGGCCAAAAACCCCTTATTTGTCTCTCCTGTATAAAAGTATCTAAAATTTGCAATAATTTTCCTTAACATTTGTCCAAAATGTTGCACCAAAATGCATCTGAGGACCCTCAAATACCAAAAAGATTCCCAAAAGGAAGAGGGAAATCTCCTCCCCTTAGACCCCTCCCCGGACGGCGATCCGAAACAAGGTGCAGCCCCCGTCACAAAAAAAAAAAAAAAAAATTCCTACGCCTGTGCATTTAAAAGTGTGTAATGTTTGTTTAAATGCTACACTGCACACAGCCCCTACTTAAGTGGCGTGTAAAAACTTTTTCATCTTCATATATAAAACCCATCTAAGTTCTTTCTTTACAGAATGAAATATTTTGTGTAATAGCTACAGCTATTTTCAATATCTGTACTTACGACTGTAACTTTTTTAATATGAAGGGAATAAAAGTGGTTTTTCCTGTGTATAATCATACTCATAGTCTTGTTGATTGTCTAGCATACTTTTACAGTTTTTTTATTGGAAGCATTTCAATATTTACTGTTTTGATAGCATTAATTCCCGCTCCAATTCCTTGTCTGATCCTCTTGGAATTGAATCCTTGTTCGCCATTGAATTTGGATGAAAATCCATTATCATTATAATGTAGCCCAAGCTCTCCAGGTCTAGGCTGTATTACAAATCAAATTTTCAACCCCCCTTTTTTATTTCCCCTCTACTGAAAATCTCAAATGCAGTAGCAATGGGAGTTGTCTTACTGCCCAGTTTCTAGCCTATTGCTTTAAGTCGAGCCGGCCACGGCCTTTTTTCCAGTTGTGGCTCACTGGCTTGTTTTCCTTTATACTCCATTGGTTATGCTGAGCACCAAACAATTAGCACATTAGCAATAGGTTCAATTTTGAAGTTTTCGGTATGACCCGGCCAGAATCATCAGTTTCTCAAGCAATGATTCAATATACGGTAGTGTAAAAATTCCACTTGAAAATTTTTCCGCCCCCATTGAAATGTATTTCCCTGCCTCCTACTCTGTGGAGTGTGAAATAAAGGTTGGCTGACCCAAAGGTTGGCTTCTGTAAGTCCCAAAGTGCCCGACCCTGGTTCGCTGTTTTTTCATGAGACCATGGGCTACTTTAAATGTTAACCAGAAGACAGTACGCCTGTAGTATTTACCTTGCGTTTTACATTAGCCTAGACGGATAACAGCACCAGATTACAGGCGCTGCTTTCGATGATATAGCGACAATATAGCTGCGCCTGGCTACATTCTTCACAGAGGGTTTACGGACGAGGTCAGTTAGCAGAAATGAGCGACAAACAGCGCCTGGCGTCCGGTTAGTTCCACCCTTGCCCCCTTGGATCTTTGTCTGGCATTATGCCACCTGTGACGCTCATGTTAGTATGTTTGGATGGGGAGGGGGTTGATACAATCTACATTTTACATCATTTGGGTGTTTAAGACGCATTTTTAATGTCATCTGAGAATAAATATTTGGCTTTGCTATTATAATCTTTTTGCATGATTGTAGCAAAATACCAAAAAGAAAACATTTCTTTGCAAGAAATGGAGGGCTTTACCGGGCTGGTAAATTTTTTTATGCCACTTCGTTTGTCCATTTTCTAATTTTGGGTAAGGGTTAGAATATACGCTAGGGGTACAATCTTGAGCCCTCAGTGATACAGCCTAGACATTACTGTCTCTTTTTCTCAGTAATCCAGCATCAGAATTATCAATGGCCACACGGCTTATAAATAGACTGTACTTACGGGCGCTCATCTAGAATTGATTGTCTTAGTGCTGCAGCCGGACAAATCACGTTCGTACATGCTATTCGTTCGGCCTCCGCGTAAACATACTCTACTGTACTAAGCTGCACGCGCACGCATATGCATGTACATACTTGAACTGCTAACCATATTGCAGAACTTTCCCATTATCCTGTTCTATGTGTTCACCCATGTTGAGTTCACCGCTCTGATTGGCTGATATTTGCGGCCGGATAAATTACACGGTCTGAGCTTGGCATCCGGCAGCCGGATAAATAGGCCCCACCTTGGTGCAAGTATCATAATTTCGTATAACTGGTACTAATGCTGTTTCAGCTGTATTTTTAAAATTTCTAATAACTAAAGCATAAATTCTTAGCATGACGTACAACCCAGGACTTAAAAAGCAGTTTGAAAATAATTACGCTATGTACCACTTATGGGCCCTGTTTTTCACTCCTGTATAAAATTGTCCTTGTGTAACAGTAACTGGGTGAGAACAAGCACAGTGAACAGCACTGCACGGAGAAGACTTGTCATCAGTGTAAATATATTACAACAGACATTGAACTTATTTTGCTCAATCAGCAATACACGCAAACGGTAAGGCAAAACACCGAGAAACACTCACCTAACTACCTGAGTTTAAGGTCAGCCACAAGGCGAAAATAAGTAAGAATTAAAGCAGCTGGTGATTTTCAAATGCAATATACACCTATTGGTTGGGACACAATTTTAACTTTGATAGTCTTGCCTAAACTTCACTGCAGGTTGATCAACCTTTCTTGATGTGATGGCATGGTATGATGGATGATTGTGATGGGAGAACATAAATTGGACACCTTTGAGAATCGCTTAATATTCATGACTTGACGTCATCACAAAAGAGAGTAGACACCTCCCGTGACCCGGGAAATACGATACGCAGCAGTCTAATGTCACAAATATTGTATGCTGTACATATTGCCGTGTTGACGGTACGGTTACGGTATCGTTGCCTGGGTATGTGTGAATCGGGGAGCTGCGAAACAAGTTATCTATTAATCATTTTAATGATAAATTTACCTCCATAATGTATTGGTATGATAATTATGATTGAGAAAATATGACTTCAACATTATTTCGCCTGCAGTGAGAGACAACAGGGAGTTGCTAAAATAGCAACTCCCTGGAGACAGGTCGATCGCCGTTGTGGCCGATAATTCTACTCGCCCTTAGGACTTTTTAAATGTAGGTCTAAATGACACTATAGTAGTTTACACTGAGAAGTATAAAAGGCTATATTATACGCAAAGTCTAGGCGTGGAGGAAGCCGTTTTCCACTAGAGGAGGGGAAGGATGGTTTGAACCAGGGAGTTGCTATTTAGATAGCAACTCCCTGTTTGAACGTTGTTTTGGACGGCTGTTTTGAGGGAAGGGAAACCTTTTGATTATTTGAGGCAAGGGCGTGGATCCATCTCCAAAGATGGGGAGGGGGGGGGGATTTTCACCATTTGCTACTCGCCGTCCTGGGGAGGGGTCTAAGGGAGGGGGTGTCTCCCTCCCCTTTGGAAAAGTTGCTCACGAAAGGTGGGCTGGATGCAAAATGGTGCTACATTTGGTGTTAAATTTAAATTGAATATATCACCAAGAATTTTTACTTTTTTAGGAAGTTTTTCATCTTCTTTGCTTTAGTGAATTTTTACTTAGTTCTTGGAGTAAATCAAGACCACACTGTGTGAAGTAAGTGAACAGTAAATCGTTAGACTACATATACCATTAGCCAGGGGCGTATGTACATGAATTTGCAGGGGGTAAACTATTTTGGGACCAACTACATTTCTTGGAGACCGACTCCCATTGACATAGTTGTATGATCCAAATTTCCTGGATAATTACAATTTACAGGACGGTAGTAATAATCATAGGCGTGCGGGACTCTTGCAATTTGGGGATAGAAAATCTTTTGCCCGAATCTCAAAAAATTGCCCGAAATTCGTTGCAGTTCAGGTGCATAAACTAGATCACAAAGCCGTTACAATCCGCGCGAAGTGCGCGAAAAATTTTTGCACATTTTGGGGGCATTCGATCAAAAAATCGGGAACTCAGTAGAAAACTGGGGGAATCTTTTCACTTCAAATGTTGTTCATGTTTTGGTCTATTGTTAAAAAGCATATTGAACTGGATTTGAGACCGACTTTTTGGCGCGCAGAGACCGACCTTTGATTTTCACTGGGACCATCCCCTCCGTATTTACGCCCCTGTCATTAACATGTTTACTCATATCTAATAAAATTTGGATATGGAAGTGATCAGGTCTGTGTATGTCAGAGCTTTTTCGAAAGTCTGATAGAGGTAATACTGGTAGCAATCTTTTCATTATTTTATTGTGGTATACCTTGTCCTTGCATAGTAGTCGACTCTCAACGAACAATATTTTCTTCAACTAACATAAATTAGTTTTAGGAGCTTTAGTAAATAGTGCGAGTGGAATTTGTGGCACAGAACCGACGGCAAGCTACAGGTGCACCATGGCCATTTTGACGTCGGCGTTAGCAATTTTTAAGTAACTTAACGATTTTGTCTCTTATTTCGAGCAATGCGGAGTAAAGACCACAAACATGGAAATGGGTTAGGGCCACCTCCCCTGTGAAAAAATGGAAATTGGAAGGTGTCTAGATATCAAATGGTGCAATATTTGGGCACATTTTTGCTTTTAAAATGTAGTGTCAATTTGTAATCTACTGTTATATTGTCCTCTTTCACAGTTTTAGTTTTCATCATTTTGAAAAAGTGAGGGGGACTTTTTGGAGATGTCCCCCTTGCAAAAAGTGAGGGGGGGACGCGTCCTCCCGTCCCCCATGATCCACGCCCATGATTTGAGGGTCATTGGATGGAATTTGACGGACAAATTGTAAAGGAAAATTACTGCAAATTAATTTGACATTATTTTTACCAGAGCACAAAACTAAATTAAGGGGTTGCAGTCCTAGAATTGAGGAGAAACGGAAGCATCATCTTCGCACACCACATCTTTGACTAAATTTTAGCCCCCACCCACCCCTGCTTTCAACCTCGGGTTTCAAGCTACCCAGGCCTTTCAAACCTCAGCGCTTTTTGCACATTGGTATGTTTAGAGGTAAGGGCGGATGATGCCGCGCCGGATCCAACCCAACCTATATGAAGGAGGGGAGGAGTGATTAAACTTGAAGTATATCAAACTTCAAACGGAAGCACTGCTTAGGGGACGGCTTCGATTTGGGGTTGTAGGCTATGAGCCTGTCGTAAACTTGAAATACCCGGCCGCCCACCAAGGCGACCGCCCCCCTCCCCCTAAATCCACCAAGGGTGGATTTAGGGGGGTCCTGGTTTCCGGAAAGCCCCCTTCTTCCCAGAAAAATTGAGTAAAGATGAACATTAAATTCCACAAAATGAATTAATTGCAACTTGTTTTCGCGTTTCGCATGTAGTGTCAGCATGGACACTGCGGTATTTAACATTTGTGTTGTATTTTTACACTGCAGATATCCAGGAATACTCTTTTCCGTTGCCAGCAAATTTTCGTTTTTTACAGGAGACAGCGGAACACCAGCTTGGGATGGAGCGCCGACCAAATAAGAAAGAGCACTCGCAGAAGTAAATATTTATCATATTATCATACACACCGGAACTTTGAATATTATAATATAGTACTGGGAAAGAATGTTCTCTAATCTCTTTGCATTCTCCTGGGTTATTGGCTGGAGCGTAGCTATTGGGAAGGGAAGTAGCCTGTTGCAATAGTAACGAATGTGGCCTTGCCACCCACAATCCTCCAGCTGGCCCGATTTGTTAAAAAGGTTTTCTGCGGTTATTGATGGCTTTGTGGTTCTCAGAAATTGATCACAATTTTCTTCCATTAAAAGCCCCTAAAAAGCCTAAAATGCCAGAGCTTCCGGGGGTTCCCCCCCTGGCCCCCACCGAGGCTTTGCCCCTGGATCCCACCAGGGGCCCTTGAGCGGGACCCGGGACCCCACGCACATTGGCTGGCGCTATCGCGCTCACATTGCCGCTTACGCGTCAGTCTAACCCAATAATCGCAACGCGCCTGGCCCACCTGGAAACTCCCACCTCCCCCCCCCCCCCATGGAATCCTAGATCAGCCCCTGGTTCACTACCGAAATTCCGAGAAATTCTGTAGTATTCACACACGCATATATAGCAAAGAAAGAAGGGCCTTTCGATTTTTTTTTTTTTTGAAATTTTCATGGGGCATTTTTCAAAAGGAACCATAATAACAATGCAAACCCAATGTGCAATACTTCAGAAAAACGTGGACGGAAAAACGCTAGCTTTCCAAACGCAGATCACTAGCGTTATAAAGGGTGTCCAAGCTGAAAACCGAAAGCGATTCGATGCAGGACCGATGACAAAATTCTCTGAGAAAGGAAATGTTATCATGATGGTCAAAACAATTCATATATTCATGAATGACACATGTATTGTCTTTATTTCTGTGGCGTTTTCCTCTGAAGGACCGTGGGAGTAAAGCTGGCCATTTTGCTGTCGGCAGGCAGACCAGTGGCGGGCTGCAGAAGGTGCTAACTGGGAACACTGTACCGCTTAACTTTTATCATAAGCCATCCCTTTTCCTCCCTTCCTCATTCTGTCCTATCCTTCCCTTGCAAAGCCAGCTTGAATCGATCCATGGGGACAACTTCGTCCCAGTCTTGCCTTCACTATCTTTCAATTTGTCAGGCTCCTTCCCCTTACCGTTCCGTCCTTTCCATCGCCCCATGTCCTAATTACTCATCCCATCACTCTTCCCCTCATTATTAGGCCAGTAAGTATGCTCCCCTTCTTGGCCTCCTTTCTTCAATAATTCCTGTAAGTGTACTATTTTCTTCCTTCCGTTTTCTTTTCTTTTCTAATTTGTTCCCTTTATTCTTTCTTCCTTTTCTTTTGTTCTCCTTCTCTCTTGCTTCCTTTTTGATTTCATTTCTGTTTTCTTCCCCTTGTTTTCGTTTTTGTTTTACACCGATTTATCTCCGATATTTTCTCCTAGAAAATTACGTTACTTATGAAAGGTGTCCAATTTATGTTTTCCCGATTGGGATGAGCCGGCCGGATCGATCCAGCACAGCCAGTGCCAGTTACGTGTACCGCATGCTAGTTCTACACTAAACATTTCTATTCGCTACTGTATGAGAAGTGCATACATCAACAATCATTTCACTTATTGCACATGCGGCTTACGCAATCACACGATCACAAGGCCTGGGACGAAATGTGCCTCACGGGCAATTTGGAAAACATGGCAATTTTCACGGTAAGAAGGGAATGGATGCACCCATAGACTCAAGAGCAGGGGACTACAGTATATCCTGCTCTATGGCTGAACTGCATAAGATATGCCACAGCAGTTTATCTCATAACAAATGAAATCAAAAATCGTCATCCTATTGTCTGTGCACTTTGTACTTTCTAGATTATGGCTGTGCTCTTCTCAGTGGCGACGGAACGGGGAGAGGGGCTTAGGGGTCAGCCCCCAATGAAAAAAGTGAGGAGCTAAGCCCCCAATATTTGCCAAGTGCTCCAAGAAGTGGGGACCGCAGGGACATTGCAGACATGAGATCCATATTTCGAGGCTGGGTACATGCAGCTAAGAACACTCGGGAAAGTGCCGCACGCCCAATTTTTTTTCCCACGAGGTTATGGGCAAATCTGATTTTCAAAATTTTTTCAAATTTGTTTCTAAATCATGGTTGGGGTTATTTCTATGGTTAGGGTCACGTGGACTGGGGTTATCTGGCCTGTTCTTTCATAATCTGGCGTCAGAATTACAAAAAATGGTTCAAAAGCCGTCATTTTGGAATTAGGGGTGTGGCCTATTTCCAAGAAGCTGATTGGTCCATTGGCATGATTTGCCCATAACCTCGTGGGAAAAAAAATTGCGCGTGCCGCACGGTTTCTGGCCATCTCACTGGACGGATTTGTCAAGCCAAAAATTTTCTTTGTCTGCTCCGTGCCAAATGACTGATGGTGGCGCTCCGCTTAGATAGTCTTGCTAGCAATCAGGGCCGTAGCGAGCGGGGGGGGGATGTGGGGGGTCACATCCCCCAATATTTGGTCGCCCGTCGGCAAATTTTCGGTCTGTCGGTAAAAAGAGGAGAGGGAAAGGAAAAGAAGAGGAAAAGAGGAGAGGAGGAAAAGAAGAGAGAAGAAGGGAAAAGAAAGGGAAAGGAAGGGAGTAAAAGGGAAGACGGAGAATGAAAAGAAAAAAGAGAAAGAGAGAACGGGCCAGTCTATTATCGGCTATTTCGATTTTCGGCTCTTCATCTAATTGGCCCATTCAAGTTGGGGGCCCGTCGGCAAATTGATTAGCCTATGCATGTGACGGCCGTATATACGGCCGTATCAACGGCCGTCGGTGTAATTGGACGAGTGACTGAGTCCGTCGGCAACTCGGAAAAGAAAGAGAATTAACGGCTTCCGCAAGGTGCACTATTTCGGGTCATATGACATTCTTGAAAAACCACTTTCTGCACATTATTCCTCACTTTTATCATCGCCATGGGGAGCAGCACCCGATTACCCATGGAGAGGGTATCCTTAGCCCGTCTTCTAAACCCTAACCTTGATTTCAAACACATTTTGCAAAGTTGTGAGGATCCAGTTTACCCACAAACATCCTGGGAAAAAATAATGTGTGCCGCGCATGTCTTTCCTTCACTACAATCTCAGGCTTTTAACTTTTGAACACCGAAATGAAACAGATACAGAACCCATCTTTAGATCCTGGCGTTCAAAGCATATTTTGAACACTTGTGTTAAGATTCTGAACACTTTTTCTCCCTTTTTGAACGGACGCCTATCCACCGTCGTATTTGAACGCGTGACGCGTCTAGTGTTCAAAAGCTGAACACATAGTGTTCCAATTCTGAACGACAGGTTCAGCTCCTGAAGTAGAGTGGCATGACGGGAGGAATAGCCTAACACATTAGAATTAACCAGAATCTTTGCATTGGATAATGCAGTATGAACCAAAATATACCAATCCTGCATGAGACTTAATTTTTTACCGAGAGATATACTTAAAGGCAATAGGCAGTCGCCCCAAAATTTTCTTTGAAAAATCAGAAAACTCTTGCAAATCTCCTCGTATTGCATTGCAAGCACCTCTGAAGATGTTTTGAGCATAACTATTACAAACAATAGGTAAAGCAAGGCGAAATTCTCCTTGAATTCCACAATTCACTAACAAAAATATTGTCACATGATCAATACAGGCTATTCATGAGCTAGAGTGACAGGATACACTCACTCTGTTTGGGGTGACTGCCTACTGCCTTTAAACCTCGGAGCTTCCGGGGGCTTCGCCCCGGACCCCCACCAGGGGCCCTAAGGCCAGCCCAGTGTTTTACCCAGTCCCTATTTGCGGAAAAATGTCGCATTGAATTGGGAAAAATGTCGCACAAAAAAAATCTGACACACAAATTCTACCAGGGTGTAAATTTTGAGGTTCCTCATTAGCTAGGGCAGAAATCCACTCAAATATTGCACCATTTGCGATCTAGGCACCTTACAAATTCCAAAAATTTCCAAAGGGGAGGGGGACACCCCTCCCCTTAGATCCCTCCCCCAGGCCACAGATCAGTAAATGTCGCATTGAGAAAACGTCCAGGCTAAAACACTGGCGGGCCTCTTGATCCCAGCCGCTTAACACTATAGCTGCTTGACGAGAGGGATAGCCTAATACCTTAAAATTAATGGGAATCTTTGCATTTGATGATGCATTATGAACCAAAATATATCCATCCTGAGACTTAATTTTTTACCCAGAGATATACTTAAACCTCAGAGCTCCCGGGGGCTTCGCCCCTGGACCCCACCAGGGGTCCTTAGGCGGGGCCCTGGACCCCACCCGCTAAAGTTCATTTTCGCACTACACATTAGCAGATCCGGCGGCAAAACATAATCCATGGCCCCCAATTTTTTTTTGACGGGGGGCAAATGTCATTTTGCCCCTCCCCCCAAAATCGCGATAGATTTATACACTTTCGTGTAATCCGTTTTTTGTTCTCATGAGAACAATTTCTCTAATATGAACCCAAAATTTTCGGCGCGCTACGCGCGCTATAGAGCTACCCTAGTTCCATTCTACATAGCTAGATAGAGCAAGTCCTTTCCACCTTTCCAAGTAACATGTAGAGAAAGTGGTTTATGAAGAGGTCGTAAAATTCATTTCATATCGCAAAGCCTAGTTACTATTCTCTTGTGTGTGTCATGCGGTACGTACAGCTGGTGAGGGACTCACGGAGCAATGTTTGGCCACTGGTATTTCATCGGGTAGTCGGGATGGTTTCGATACAATGTATATTATCTCCAATATGGTCTACAACCTGTCAACCCCTAGAGATTTCCTTTCTCCTTTTTATTCTCAATGATTACATATGTTTTTGTGAAAACCTACCAAAAATTTCGCGCGCTTTGCAATTTTTCACTTTAGATTCCGGGAAAATATTTACAGAACGCGGAAATATGCTTTTCTAGTTTACACAAATTTTATGCAATATATGCCCCGAATGACATGGTCTAGTCTGCTAGTACACAGGTTTTCTTCAAATTCCACCTCACCAATACCCGACAGCACTGGGGCTGTAGGAGTTTCGGGTCGCGCCCCCCCCCCTTTCGAGCAAATCCTGGTGCCATCTCTACTCAACTTGATAATAGACTGGCTGTGGAAAATCTCCAGTCCACTTAATCCACTGAAATCCATGGGGATCCACTCTGAATAATTTTGAATAAATTCGGGTAGATTGTGACAAACTTAAAGGCAATAGGCAGTCGCCCCAAAATTTTCTTTGAAAAATCAGCAAACTCTTGCAAATCTCCTCTTATTGCATTACAAGCACCTCTGAAGATATTTCGAACATAATTATTACAAACAATAGGTAAAGCGAGGAGAAATTCTCTTTGAATTTTACAATTCACCAACAAAAATACTGTCACATGATCAAAATAGGCCAATCATGAACTAGAGTGACAGGATACACTCACTCTGATTGGGGTGACTGCCTACTGCCTTTAATGTGTTTTAGAATAAATTCAAATCAACCCTCACAAATTTTCTTCAAAAAATGCACATCTTGATGGCTGCTATTAAGGCCGGCAAGTGCCATTTCCGGCGATCTGGGATGTATTAAAATCTCAAATTTTCTTGGTACGCTCCGCGCCAACCTATGGTGGCGCTCCGCTTAGATAGTAAACGAGAGACAACGCCAACAAAATCCCCAGCCCTCCAGAGCCACCAAAAAAAAAAAAAAATATCTTTGCTACACTACCGCTGATGTGTTGTTGTTTCCTTTTTCTTTAAGTATACTACTTTGAGTAAATATGAAGTTGGAGTGTGGAAAGGGTCGGGGTTCAAGGTCGAGAAAACGCATCTTGTCTGCCCCCCCCCCCCAATGTCAAACATCTTCCTACGCCGCTGAAAGTTATATTTATGTCAAATATATTTCCTGCACTTTCTTCAGCAATAAATGGTGTGCGTGCGAAGTGAGCAGAAAATACTGGTAATTAGTATCTTAAAGAAATTTTCATGCAAGAACTTAATCTTCTTTTAGAGGTATCACCATCACTTGCTTAGCTCCGCCTCTGCGAGAACTCAAGAGAGCAAACTTTCCCCTTGATTATGTTAATTAAGACACCTTAATGTAAAATAAACGGACATTAGTGTATGAGATAAACAACGGCATAGCCAGGATTTCTCTCACGGATGGGGGGGGGGGGATGCAGTATGTTGTGCGATCGACAGGGGTTTAAGGGGAGGGGTGTCCCCATCCCCTTTGAAAAATTAGGTGTCCTTACATGCAATCTGGTACCACATATACTACCTTTTGAAGTAAAATTTGTGCTAAAAATTTACGAATTTTATGAACTAAAACAAAAAAATCGGCACCAGTGATGATCTAATCCCACCCCAGATAAAACCCATAGAGTGGATGATGTGCATTGTACATATGCATATAGCTGTGCTAGTTTTTCACCCGTAAAGTGGCAGATCCTGCCAACTGGTACCTCGTGGAGGAGGGGGTATCCTTTAACAAAAATTTGTTCATTTAAGGTGGTTAACAGCACAATGGTTCTTTCTTCAACAAATTTTCTAAGTTATCATCATGTGCTGAAAATTCTCATAATTTAGTAAACTCTAAGTTGGGGTTGGGTGTGAGCGAAGTGGAGGTATAACAACCTGTCCACTTAAAAATTTTTTTTGTTCTTGTAAGGTGGCTTAGATGCAAAGTGGTGTAAAATTTTGGTGGGTTCCAGACTGAGGAAAAATCTCCGAAATGTCTAAGACAGTAATACGATGGGAACACTAGCATGGCGCTTTGAGCTGACCATAGAATGACACTGAAAGTACACCAAACTTCACACATATTTCACAGTTATCGTATATTTTTTCTTTGAACGAAATTTAGCAGGAACAGCTTGCAACAGGATGAAATGTACAATTATCACGAACGGAAAAAGTTTTGTTTTAATTAATTTGTGGTTCGAATAAATTCATCACTGGCATGCGAGGCCGGATCCAGGAATATGAGAAAGGGGGCGGGGCGTAACCGTCTGCAGAAAGTGCATGGTACAAAGATTTGGGATTGGAGGTGTAAAATTCTGTTACAAAAATCATTGCTTTGCTGAAAATAGGGGACGTACGCTCCTTGCGCCCCCTTGAATCCGGCCCTGGCATGTTACAAATGTTGCTCAAGTATTAGATTGCTACATAAAAACCGATTGATACCCGCTTCTAACTTTGAGAGTACACCTAGTTTGTGCTAGAAATATCCACTGGTATTTTTGTGCTAATAATGCCGAAATTTTGAGGGAAGATCATTACCCATGGAAAATCCTGCAAGCAGGCTCAGCCAAGAGTGTTGCTACAGGATTTGCCGACAGGCCTGGGGATGGAAGGCCACAACTGTAAGCTAGCTACTCGAAGCCCCGACAGATTCAATGGGTTGCCGAAAGGATTACGAGTTCGAAATTTAAGGCGCTCGAAGTGTGCTTAAAACTTATGGGTTATATTGAAGATTCGAATATTTTTGTTTTCATTCACTAAAGCTGGAAAGGTTTGGGTTTTTACTGAAAAATCTGCCCTACTTAAGAGCAAAACCAAGAAATTCTTTGTGCGACTGCATCGTCCGCGTCGTCGGGGATGACACACACTATCTTATCCATTAAGGCACCCCGACGAAACTGAATCTTTCTTAAAGCGGAGCGCCACCGATAGTTGGCGCGAAGCGCGTAAGAAAATTTTGGATGAAAACACCTACTAGGTTACCAGAATTGGCACTTCCCAGGCACTACTTGCCGGAGTATGGAACGACATCACAGGCTTGTATATTACTGATTTTTTTCATTTTTTTTCTCGCTAAGCCAATAAGGGATTCATGTGTCCCCATGGTTGCGCGCCTAGCACTTTTAACCCGTGCAGCTAATTAACTGCGCGAGGAGCGTGAGAAAATTTTCTGTCTTGTTTGTTTATAAAAGACATTTGAAAATTTGAAGTTTACAAAGAATATAGGACCAAAATTTTACGATTAGGATATTCATAGAGAATACATATATTGAATTTTTTCTTCATTATACAAACAACGCGTCTAAAAACTGAGACTACGGCATTCTGAAGTATAGCCAAGGTTTTCGCCGTCTTCAACGATGTCATTCCAATTCCAATTCCAATTGAACCTCATGGTTGGAATTGCATGTGTTTTGTGAACACAATATTCTTTACTCTCAGGCTATTCCGCCACCCCAGGTTCATTCTTTTCCCCGACGGAGGGGGAGGTGACTTGACAGGGTGTCTTACCCGGGCAGGGCGCATGGAATTCCAACTACCAAATTAGTGATACCTGGCTGGAGTGAAAACGGGAATTCGGCCAAATTCATTCATTCGTTTGAAAATATCGAAATTTTGAGCTTAACATAATGTTCATCTGTTTTTCTTTTAGTATCATTCAGTTAATTTTCTGCCAGTGTGTTTAGTGCCCGAAAATTTAGCGATGTAGTTTTCCCCAACTTCCTCGATGAAACTTATGGTTTAACTAATTTTTGAGCAATCTGAGAACAATTCCCACCCCTTCAAATTCGTCTCTCTTCACACCCTCCCAACAATGCACAACGTTTGGGGGCTCATATGTGAGCAGATACTTAGCTTTCAGCTGGATGGCGTCTCCCGATCACCCTAAAAAATATAACCTAGTGTGGGGCCCCTGGGCACGTGCCCCGCTGGCCCATGCTCAAATCTGGCCCTGGCAAGATGCATCAAGCAAAGGTACAACTGCCGTGAAGAGCAAAATGGGAGTTTGTAGAGAATACAGAACCTACACACAGCAACAAAGAGGGGGGCTTCATCTTGGTGATTTCCTTTACCCCAAATTAAACACCACCATCAAATAGAGCTGATTTGCTCAAGTTCTTATGACCTGAAAAGATTTGTGAGACAATTTCTCATGAACTGAACGAAAGGGAATTCCAGAAGTGCAAGTAAAGGGGAAGGACTGGTGATGAAATAGTAGCTGTCACATCCTCAAATTTGGGGTGGGGGAAGGAAGAGGTATATATATCCTACTTTCTGGAGATGCTTCTATAAGATCCATGACCAGACAAGGTACAAAAGGGGTTGGGGTGAGATAACTTTTTTAGAGGGGGGGGGGGATACTAAGATGGATTAAGGCAAGACAATGGCAAATTCTTAATTTTTTAGGTGAAAATTTTCTCATAGGGATTCAACCCTCTGCTCCTCCCTCCACCCCCTTGGCTATGGGCTTGGTTCTAATGACTTCCACTTTTCCACACAGTAAATCTGCTCAAGGGCCAATCATTCCCTCACCCCCTGCCCTCTTTCTCTCCTGCCCCCTCTCACTTCTTAAAAAGCTCTGCAAATGTCAATAACATCTCTAGTCATCATCAGATATGGGAAAGAAATCACACAACAGGAGAAAAGAAACCAGACAACATATGCTATGGTACATAATTCCTTATTCTTCATGATTTACAAAGTGACAGTTCACTTAGCTTTCCTCTCAGTAGTGAGATCTTACCTATTATTTGTCCTTAACTATGTCTAGGCTCTAGTCTATAAAAATGAAATATAACATTGCAAATCCATGACTTGTTAACATAGGGGTATAAGGCTGGGTTCAGGCAATTGCAGGGCAATTTGCAACATACTTCTTTTGACGGCAAAAGTCATTAAAGCAGTTGAATGCTTTGGCATTTTTACCACACTACCCATTACCTCTCCAAAATGACATTACAACAAACAGTTTTGTCCACCTTCAAATAAACTTCTGACCAACTACCCTAGCTTAGACTAAAGAAAAATTTTTAATTTAAGGCCTGATATATGTGACTCCCATCTTAAATTTGATGGCATGTTTAATTCTTCCTCCCTAGTTAACAACATGGTGGGGCTCTAACCTCTCATTTTGAAGACTCCTTTAACCGATGGAAACCCAAACTTACCATGCTGAACATGAATGTCACTTCAACATTACCTGCTTCTTTCAACATTGAGGGAGTATTGCACTTAGACTCACTATGTTACTGCTAACAGGGATCTCCCAGGAGATTTATAATTCTGATAACTCGACTTGGTAGTGATAAATCACATGTACAGGAATCCTTGTCTTACACTGAACTGTTCACTCAATGTTTGGAAAAAAACTGTGGTATCCTTTGGTGAAACAAACAGCTCACAAAGTCATTTCACATGCCGGTCAACTTAGCAGACTGAAAGTTTACCTTCCTCTCTTAGAATAAGGTCTGGCATGATACTAACAAATTTCTCTTAAAGCAGGTATGACAAAAAAAAATAGATACAATTCAGGCCTTGATGGACTCTAATTTTACAGAATTGCCAGACCAAAATTACGAAAATGATCTAAAGGGCTTGTAAATGACATTGGGTGGCTCCCAATTCAACTGATTCAAACTTTGAGAATTTAAAACAATTCCATCTTGTTTGTAGGATTTTTACAGAAGTAGGAAAATCAACTTCCATCACTTATACATGACTTTCTATGACAGAAGTTGAGTCTTCCTTGGTCAGTTCTTACCCCTTTCTTTTTCTTTGCATTTCAACAGTCTATTTACTGCACACTGACTATTCATAGCTCTGCCAAAAATGGTAGTCATCTGCATTACCATAGACAAGATGACCTAAACCTCCTCCTGCAGGCATCTGATCCACCCACTTTATAACAATGTCCCCCACTACCCCCTGGGATGCAAACTGGAAGGCTGCGTGTGGGGGGGGGGGGGTGTACAACATATCTCATCTTTTTACGTTGTTATAATTTTTGGGGCCAAATGAAGCAAATAAATGTCGAACTTTTTATGACAGCATGTTGGACTACTGGCTAAGGCACCAAACTTATTAACCAAGGATTGCTGGTTCGAGCCCTGCCTGGTTCATTGCATTGTGACCTTGGGCAACATGCTTTACCTCAATTGTCTCTCTCCACCCTGAGGTTAAATAGGTACCTGTGTGGTAACTTGTCATGGACACAGTCTATAACTGCAGATGCCTACTGTCCCTAGGACGGGTCATCACTGATCAAGGGTTATATTTGTGGAGCCCTTTGATACACTGGTGACAAAGGGGTACATAACAACAACAAAAAAACTAACCAAATATCTCATTTTCTTGTACATTGTCCCTAACTGCATGCATTTACAACATTTTGCATTTTTGTATTGTCTGTACCTAGAAGTTAAAGCCATCAGCTTCTCTCTCTGCAAGGTTACTATGGTTTGAATTCTAGGATCAGCACTCCCATCAACCCATCTTGGTCCTTCCTCGACCATCTAAGCACACTGACAGTAGATGCTACTGAGCAGAGATTCCTTAGGATTTGCATGACAATATATCACTTTGGTATCTTCCTGAGTTCATGTGTGAACCATAGAGCTAAGGACAGAAGAGTGAGGGAGCCAGACTGGTGTGATGCTGCTAAATGTGTTGGTACATACAACAATAGTGTGGTAATGCCCAGTGTTATCTGTACGGATTAAAAAAGAACCAAAGCTGATGAAGCAGAAAACTATGCACCAGTCAAAACATGAAGCTTGGAAGTATCCTAAGGCCTCTTCACATTTTGCTAATTCCAGAATGATCCTTGGCCTAGATTCTCAAATGCAGACCTGCCAACATTTGAAAAGTGGAAATAGGAACACAGCTGCGCGCTTTTGGAGAATCTGCTGGCCTGGGGGTGGGGTCTAAGGGGAGGGGGTGTCCCCCTCCCCTTTGGAAATTTTTTGAAGTTTAAATACTCTTAGATTCAAAACGGTGGCATATTTAAGGAATATGTATCAAATTTTTAAACAGGCAAAATTACAAATTTTTTAGGCTGTATTTTAAAAATTTGGATGATTGGTAGGCCTAGGCCTATGTCTGCTGGAATTGCAGCCTAAACAAAAATGCAAAAATCAACACACCCCATCACAGTGATAAGTCTAAGGTTTTGTTTGTCTATAATGCAAGCAAATTGAACTTTGAACCAGTTCCCGGCAGTGCTGATTACATCCCTTTTTGCATTATAAGTGCACAAAATAAAACTTTCAGGTCATGTTACTTGTTACTGTTAGGCTGGGCAGGCTAGGCTGCATGGTATTTATCATGTTACACACTTAGCCTAACACAAACTTCGTTTAGGCCTTGGCCTATGTGAACGATTCTTGGCGGGGTTTATGCAATGTATTCCGAAAAAAAATCATATAAAAAATTCCCAACTATTTCATAATCTCCGCGACTTTCGTAGTTCAAAAGTTAGACCTCAACAGTCAACGTAACCGTTAAGTTCAGGCCTAGCCTAGGCCTAGGCTAGACTGCACACATGTGCTATTTGGCTATGCCGCACTTTCGCTACGTTACCGTTAGGCCTAGTATGATACGGCGAACTACAGTACCGAAAAACGCCAGTAGGCTCGCAGCTTACTGTCCCAAAGTTTAATACTCAAAAACTTCGTTGCTGATCTTCCGTTCAAAATTGAACACTGTTATAAGTACTTTGTTCAATCCTCAAATATTCTTTTTCATCCTTCCTAATCTCAAACAACAGCATTGCGATTAGTCCCACTGGTTATCAAACAAACATGCACTATCTATAGCGTATATACCGTATACGTACGTACCACCGCAGGCTAGGTGCCACACGGACTTCGCGGTCGGTCCGTAGGCGCAGCTGTGGTGCTGTGTAAAACATAACTACAACGATCGTTACGGATATGTACTGTCAGTGTGCACATATCCTGAGACATTTTAGCGCGCACGCCGGATGTCGCATACATAATGCTGAAGTCTTGGTCATAGTATTTACATATATATGTACACGTAAAGCCCATACAAGTTCGATCCACGAATCATTAATGAGTTGCGTGACATGCTTTTTAAATAATTATGTTGCAAGGATATTTCTTGTACTATTTTGGGGTGGGTGCTAGAAATCGGAACGTTCCGATTTTTTGCTATGTACGAACTCAAAAATCGGAACGGTTCCGATTAAATCGGAACGGTTGGCAGGTCTGCAAATGCTGGCATGTGGTTACAATAGCATTTAACTGGCCTGCAAAAAATTCTAAAGTTTATAATTTTAACATGAGAATAAGTATTTTTATGAAGTCTTGGCTGGTACAGAGAATGTTATGTAAAATCTTAAAAGTGGCCCCTGCCCAAAACACTTGGAGGAACCCCCCGATGCCCATGACAATGACTTTAACCCTTTTCACTGGGTTTCAGGGTACAGAAAGTCTGCCCCTCCAATCTTATTTGAAATATTTCAAAGAAGTTGAATTGATGCAAAATCATATCACCATCACATTCTTGATGAAAACCTTACAATTATACTTCCTTTTGTCCTTTTGCACAATATAAGCTTTCATTAATCAAAAAGCACAATTATGTCAACCATATGTACTAAAAGTTTATGAACTGATTTGGTACACTTCAAATTTCAAATCAAAGTTTACACTAGAGCGCAGAGCACGGGATTGTGGGATTCCCGCAAAATAGATTGAGACTCCCGCTAAAAAATAATTCATTGTGGGGAAATTCTCGCAATATGTTTGATACAAAGAAATGAAAAAATTTAAAGCAGCACTTGAAACATTTCAATTAATACCAGAAATATTGCAAAAATTTTAAGCAAAACAGTAAAAACAGAACAAAATTTCATTCAGAAATTACATCCTTCCGATACCCGATTTGTATCGAAGTAATAATAATATCGAAACAACATATAAAAGGACATGTAAACTTTGAAATATTTCAACATTTTACCTGTTCCCCCCCCCCCATATTTTTAAAATCCCCACCAAACAATTAAGACAGGGGGGGGGGGAAATCCACCCCAGATTTTTGGTGCTAGTGTAAACACTGTTTCAAATTAAGCCCCCAGAAAGTTAAAGAACAAGATAAGTCTTGGACAGTCATCAGGCATGTAGGTTAACTGGGCAGGTTCTTAAATTTTCTGTAAACTTAAGTTATAATGAATCAGAGCACTGGCCTCCAGTGTAAAAGGAATTAGGGCAATAAAATAGGCCACTGTATCCTCCGCACTAAAAGTGATACAAATTGGTGAGTAGGAAAGGGGCAGACCTTCCAACTCTAACACTTCACCATGACTCTCGCTGTTTCTGTCATGTCTTGGCCAAATTTTTAAATCTTATGGTAAAGTAACATTATTTTAACAGATGTACCAACCCTAAACCACACAGCAAATGACAACCACACAGTAAATGGCAGTGTGATGGTTCACTGAAGGGACAAATTTCAAAATCTCCAGGTATGAGATACCAAAATCCAAGTTTTTTTTGATAAAACCTCAAGGTTTGCAAATTTGGAATATGGCAGGTCTGAAGAGTACAAATTATATATTTGATAAAAGATATATCACAGTTGGTAGTGTGATCAAAACAGAAGTAGGTACTGAACACTATAACAGAATGTCATGAGCATTTCTTTTTTTCTAAAATATCTTGACACAAATCTATGGACATTTGTGCACTAACCCATTAGCCAATACAGCTTAACAATTTTGTGAATCAAATCTGAATTGTAATATGTCCCTGAATGTATGATGCAACTTTTTACAACAGTCATCCTCACCTGGATCGCTACCATTCCCAGCATACAGTTCATTGCCAAACTTGCTCTTGCAGGGAGGGGAACTCTCCTAGCTAGCATCCACAATGCTGTCACAGCACATCCTGTGGTTACCCCCTATGAGGACAAAAGAAGAAGAAATAGAAGTCATTCTCAAAGTTAGATTTGGAAAGAAACCCATTAATTTGTAAATATTTTAAGGAATTGTGTTCTGTGGATAGCATTAATGCTGGCAGAGTTGAATTCTTGGCCTATGTTGCTGTAAGGAGAAAAGTAAAGAAATATCACTTCATGCTGGTTGTAAGGATGTTTTAAAGTTGACAATTTCACATAACAACACCACTGCAAACCTACAAAACTGTATTGACATTTAATGGCATCAGAATAAAAGGCTTTTGTTTGTCTACCAAAAAATGACTCTGTCCAGGCAAAATATTATTTTGCGTAATGATTTTGTTCAAATTTTATAATGCATCATGACAAAAAATGTTTTTTTCTGCAGGTACATGGTAACATTGAACGACAGGCTTCTCTACCATTAATGCCTAAATTTTTAACTGTTGACTTTACAAACATTACAGTGAAAGAGGGATTGCCGGACAATTATCTCCAGACGAATACCCCCGGTCAAATACCACCTGGACAAATACCCACCCAGACATTCACCCCCGGTCTTATACCACCCGGTCAAATACTACCCGTCCAGGCACTTATTGACCAGGGGTAATTGTCCAGGGGGTATTTGTCCAGGTGGGTACTTGTCAGGGGTATTTGTCTGGTCACAGAAAGAGGTCATGAAAATCCAAAACTTTCATACAAATTTTGATTGAATTGACCTATGACCTCCACTAACCTACATGCCTGAATGTGAGCACTCATAATTTGACATATTTTTTGCACATCCTGTAAGTAAAGTGAATTTTGCTGTTTTTGGCACACCATAATCATGCCAATAACATACCTAACAGCAAATTTCTCAGTTTCTAACCCTAAATTGTGACCTATGAGACCATCTGCCAAACATGTACAAGTCTACATGGAAAGGTGCCTATCAAATCTGAATTTCATAAAACATGGTTTTAGGAGGAGCATGCTAAACACGTTTCTACTCACATACACACATCTGGTCACTCACACACTTTCTGTCAAAGTTAACATTAGGTGAAATACACTTTCTCATATTCCTCCTCAAAACACCTGCAAACTAGGACCCATCAATGATTTGGAAGGGGAGGGGGCTATAAGGGGTTGCCTCAACACAAAGGGGATTAGGAATGGGACTGTGGTATGGATGACAATCTCTGTTTGGGGGAGGCCTCTTTAGAGCCTCGAGATTGCTGCTCTACATACAGTGCAGACATGACTATAGATGTACGGTAGGGAGATGACTAAACAGCACTCAAAAACTTATGCATCTCTAAATAACAGTATACATTTTAATAATATCACTGTAAAGTTTGTTGACCTTTCTTAACTTTGAGTCTATCTTGTATGGAAATGTCATGAATATTCATTACAAGCATTAATACACCAGGTGCTTACTCAGTCACAGATGTTCTCTAAAAAGGGACATACAATACAACATACAAAACAAGTAGGTTAATAGAGTCCAGGGAGGCAAGGCTAACAATAGACTGAATTAGGTTATAACTTTATGAATAGATGAAGGTCAGCAGGGAAACAAAAGAGAGACATGAGAATAAAAGATGTAAAGCCAGGTGTTTGAAACATGAATAATGACAATTTAAGATGCATGAAAGCTTGATGATATTGAAGGACTGGAAAATACCCACAGAGATTCAATAAAGAAATTAAACAAAATTAAGTGCTCTGTCTGCTGTCACAACATTTTTGTATCTTTTCAGGGCTGTCTGATAGCTTATCACTAAGACTTATGCACCTTCAGGGTGATAACTTGATGAGGAAGTCTCAGATTACCTCCTGAAGGGTTAAACAGGCTACAGGACTTTTAAGAAAAAGCATATTTTATGAGCTTAATTATCTGCATTGATTGCACTCCATCACAACAATGATCTCATTAAAACTACTGGCCCATATAATTTAAGACTTATTTGAGAAAAACATGTCCCTTTGCAGGGGATTTCAAAAGAGGTTGGGGATGGGTGGGTAGGGGAAAAATGGATGAGGGTCAAAAATCAACTTCAGTTCCCCCTTCCCCACCACCCACCCTCTCTCCGTTCTTCTACCTCCTTTCCAACACAGTTTCAGTAACATCAATCCATTATTAAGTTATGTGACCCTGAACAGTTTGCAAAAGTAACCTTTTCCTATCTAAATTGTCATCAATTTTTACCCACAGACTATGGAGACAACCCCCATCCAAGTGCCATCAATTTCCTGCTCAACATAACAGTTGACGTTCTCATTTCTGATCAGTGAAACATTGATCAACTACTATGTAACCTTATTTGCACACACAGGTATACCCCCATCTGTCTAAAAAACATGCATTGTTAAATGTTAGTCTATTTTCTTATAATCTTTGCCATTACAATTAAACACTTTATTAAATTCAGCCAACAAAGACACCACTGTAGATCTTTTTTCTACATTCTGACATTGAGCATCCAGCATCACACACACATCTAAAAAGCCTGGACTTCTGGAATGATTGAGGAACTTATGAAAACTAAAAAGCTACTTTATTGTGGCCTGTATGGGACATGACATGATCTACCTGGACCTAAATTTGTTAAGCCATTAATGCATACACATTTCTCAATCAAAGTATTTTCCATCCACCAATGAGATTTGCTTGTCAACATTCCATTGATGTAAAGAAATTTGGTAGGATGCACAGGATTCCAGAAATTTCCAGGATATCAAGCACTTTGTTCCCAATGCCCCCAAACAAATCCTTTTTTGCCCAATTTCTCAAAACTGATCTCAAACTTCACTGATATCCCCTGACTGCACACCATGTGATTTTGGGGAAGAGAGGGAGGGGGCAATGCTGCTTGAGTCTCCCTTGTGCATGCCACTGTGTACTAGCTCTATGGTGAGAAATGACCACTTTAATTTCAAAGCTATCCAAGATATTTAACAGAATACAAGAAATAGATCATTGGTAGCCTAAAACTTCCCTCACAGGGTAAAGATGAAGGTAGCTTAATATTTCATTAATTGTCTGGCCATTCCCCCTCCCCCACTACTCACTACAAATAATCTCTGGACAATGAAGTGAAGCTTGATGTTGGTTCAGTGGTCCAATCCACACTTATTGAACTTTTCAAACGTATCATGAATCAAGCATAAATATATGAAAAAAAACAAACAAAAAGTAGTCACCAGTATTCTGTGGTCAAACTGAACGGTGGTTGGATTTTCAAAAAAGTTTTTCCACTTGGGTGAGAAATTAAGTATATCTGTTGGGATCCACCTATCTGCCATCTTAGGGAAGGAATTGTAGACAAGTCCAGCATCCAGTCCAGCCACAAATGCACCTGTGAGGTAAAAGGTGAGAGATACTGATAACCTATGAGGTATGACTGATAATACAAATCTTTGAATGTAAATGTAAAAGCTTGTAAATAAATTTTTTGTTCTTTAGTCTTAGTGTACTTGGTTGATAAAATTAAATCTCCATGCTGTTTCCCATGAGTTTCAAGCAGCTTTGACTTCTTTCAGTTTTCTATTAATGTTGCACTTGTCACGTTTTTACTGAAGGGTTCCAACTATCACATGACTGGTGAAAGTATCCAGATACTATGCTTTCGTATAACAGCCCTGCGATCCCGGGCCCTTTTGCTCAAACTTTCTGTTGATCCTGTAGTTCTAAGGTATTATATCCAATGACGACACACTTTTCGGACAGCAGGAAGATATTACTAACCCCTCCCTCATAGGTTTATATTAACCTATTCAAGTCAATGATCAGATAAACAGGACCAAACATGCTCTTCCACTAAACTGTCTAACTTTGATCAGAGGGTATTAAGAGAAATTATAGACTAGAAAGAAATCCATCAGTATTTAAATACCTACTTGTGCAGGTTTATGAAAACAAAATTCTACACATACTGACAAACTGAAAGGAGCTGTAAAAGTAATAGTATTGTATTGTTATATTCTTCAGAAACTATCCAATGTAAGCTGTTTATTCCTGGTAAAATTCCTCTGTATTCTGGAATACTGCCATCACTCTTTTGCTTTAACTTTTGAAACTTTCTTTTCAAGGCCTTCAATTGTATACATTTTCTTTTTCATTTCATTTACTAGTCACAAGTACAATGAAGAAATGGTCTTGCTTGTCTCCCCTCCTCCCCCCCCCCCCCCCAACAATGATCTTGTGTCTTAAGGCTACCCTTCAGTACATGCAATTTCAACCTGTCTGAGTATTGCTAAACTTACCTGAAGAAAAGTAGCTTAATTCCAGCCAGATAAGTTGCAACAAAGCAAAATTTTCAGGAACATATTTTGAACATTCTGTCCTCTTCACAGAATCTTTGAACCACCTCTGCAGATGCCAGAGGATGTCAGGGACTCCCAGAGTCTCCCAAGCACCCCTTACTCACGCATTAACAACGAAAACTTTCTGTACCTACCACTAAAATGCAACTTCAGTTTCTTCTGCAAAGATGTAGCTTCTATAACTTCAACAACCTTAGGTCTAAACAGAAGTGTCGAAAACCATTTACAGTCCACGATGCACACAACATGGTTTTCAGAAGATTTGAAGAGAGAAACTTTTGATATGAAATGCTTAAGTTCTACCTTCTAAAACAATAATTAACTCCACTAAAAGTAGCTCTGCATTTAAACAGCTGAGAACACTTCATCTACAACAGATAATTTTATATAGGAAGAAACTGACCTGACAAAGCAGTGAAAAATATCAATCCCATAGTTCCATGGGCACACTTCCTGAGGAGGGGCAAATGTTTACTATTGACAATCTAAAGAAAAGGGAAGCAAAAGGAACCATTTTCATTCAGAAATTTAAGAAATTATGAAGTATGGTTTATTTTGTTTTATTAATTTTTATTTTATTTTTATTATTTTTTACTATTATATATTTTTTATGAATTTTTATTTATTTATTTTTTATTTTATTTTTGAGTAAAGATTTATTTTGCTTAAATGATAACTATAAATCAAACACTCAGAACAACTAATACATTTTTTGAGCATACAGCATAAGTGTTTTGCTACAATGTAGGAGGACTATTAGTATATCCTTGAATATTTATAGGGTCATTACTAGAATTTATCAAAAAGATAAGATGCATTCTACACAAAAGTTTAAAAAATTTACAAAAGTTTAAAAAAATTACATATTACCATTCAGGAATGTGAATTAAAACATTAAAGTATTAGTGTTTTGTTGACACTGAAAAGGCATAAAGAAAGCGAGGGAAGATAACATATTTGCTATACCTCAGCCTTCAAATGGAATATAAGATTTGTACCTCACAACTGTGAGAAAATGTAGGATCTGTACCTCACTATTATAAGAAAATGTAGGATCTGTACCTCACTATTGTAAGAAAACGTAGGATCTGTACCTCACTATTGTCAGAAAATTTACGATCTGTATCTCACTTTTGCAAGGAACGTGGGGTTCTGCACCACAGTATTGGAAGGAAATGTAGTTTATGAATCAGTATTTTAAGAAAATGTAGGATCTGTACCTCACTGTTGCCCAAGAATCTAGGTTGCAATGAAAATGTATGGTACCTGTTGAGGTTTCAGAATGTGTGAAAGGCCAGACCAGAGCATCAGAGAATAAAGAAGAAAGGCTGAACCCAGATGGGCTGCAAGTCGGTACTGGCTGACTCTTGGAATGTCCAGTGGTTGTGGTTCCTCTAATCCACTCTTGACCATAAACCAACCAAGCAAACCCTGAAATTCAGATGTGACATGCAGGATCTGAATCACCATATGTAACACATTAAATGCCTACTCTAGTTTAACATAAGCCCCTCCCCCTAAAATTTTTCACATGCACAACCTCAGCAAATGATCTTACTCCCAAGAAAACTACAGGCTTCTCTTACATTTCAGCTTTTGTAGAACAGTTTAAGGAGCAGTCTGTTCAACCTGTGAAACATCAGATCAAGTCAATAGTGAGATCAGCTAGGCCAGTCCATTACAATATTAGGGGTGAATAACTTTTTTCACCTTTGGTTGTAATAGAAACAGTGTTGTTCTCAACTGTGGTAATTTACTCAGACTTAGACAGTTTTCTAAATTACTTATGTTAATAGATAACAACACACCAAATACCACAAAAACCACCACAAGTTTGACCTTACATTGTATAAAACCCCTACTTGCTTAATAGATGAGATCAGAATAAAACGGAAATGCCATAGCTTCTCCCACCATTGCCATGATCTAAACAAAACTTGAATCTATCAAATTTCCTCTTAGTTTGCTCACAATTATCTTCCATGAAGTTTCGTATCTCAAATATACTGCATATCAGTAAACCAAACGATAGTATTATAAAAATAAAACTATTTGTTACCCAAAGATTGTCAAGAAATAGAAAAGAAGCATACATGATTTAGCATGGATATTTAAATTAAAACTGTGCTAACTGTATTCTCACTTCAACAATAACCTTACCTGAAAAACAATTAATGACCCATATATAAGTACCCTTGGCCTCATTGCCTTGCTAATCCATCCTTTCCTCCAAAAATAGATGGCAGGGAGGATGAAGGCCAGACCAATTGTTCTCCCCCACATACGATGGGCATACTCCATACTGAAGATAAACTTGAAATCTTGCAAAGTTATGTCCTTGTGAACACTTCAAAAAGAAATTGAAGGAAAAGGTTATATATACCGTGAATAGTAAAGAACACAGGCCTTTCAACAAGTTGAGAGATGAAGTCTTGGGGGGGGGGGGGGGGGAGCAAGTGGGGCTAAGAGTCCTATACTGTAAACTCCAATCAACATAGAGCATTCAGCAAGGGAAAAGAATATAGTGGTAGGGGTTGGGTGGGGTGTAGTTATGTGTAACTATGTACTATGAATACCAAAGAACACAGGGCTTTCAACAAGGGGAAGGAACATTGGCTGGGGGTGGGGTGGAGTGCAGACTGGTATAAATTAGTTTTTTTATGTGAGGGACTAACTTTGCCACTTTCTTTGTAATTCAAGTTCCAAAGGAGAAGGCTGCTGTAAACCAATTTTCCATTTCAGTGTGGAACACAATTGTGGGTTCTGAACAACCTTTCTGCCACATCACATGTTAATAACAGGAAACCTAAAAGCAGTATCAAACCTAATTTTGACATATTACTTGGTAACCTTTATGTAAGGCTTCACAAAGTATTTCATGACTTAAATTAATATATTACATCCTAATCCTTTATTTTCAAATCATGGGGGGGGGGGGGAGGAGAGGAGTTTAAACATTTCATTTAGACATTATTTATATTTACAGGATTAACCCAACCTCTTTGCCATTATTGTTTCATTATGTACAGTAAATGGCTGGAATACTTGTGTTCAATTATCCCAAATGATGACATAGACCCATTCCTCCTGCCTGTTCACGGTACAAATCAGCTTCACCAACAGCATGCACATGAAAAGAACACAAACATGTACCATATGTTTCTTGTTCGATGATTTCTAAAAGTCATGTCTATCATTCACATCTCCTCAACTGCAATTTTACAGATAAGGAAAACACTGAAGTGTGTGTAAATTACACTTTTCATACTCGGTTCCTTTATCTTATTGTACATTTACAACTTTAATGAATTCGATATCTTATTCATAAAGGAAGACGACAACCCCAACAGATATGATTTAAAGACTTTGATCTCCACTGTTATACTTTATGATTCATCCTGGACAATAGCTTGCTTCCATAAATTTATCAGCAATGCATTGTAAAATGTGTCTGACTGCCATTAAAAGAGACTATTTTCAACACACACAATAGCTGCAAAATTTCTACATATATTTATTAACTTCCTGGATTGGTTTAAAGGTCTATGACAAATTACAACCCATCTTCACTACAGGTAACCATTAGAATATTCTAGATTTGACAGATTTTAATTACACACTGCCTGTGTTTCTGTGTGTTACTAAGTCAATAGGCTTCTATGATACAATCACTACTGTTCTCATACAGTATACAGTACCACACACAAAGCAGCACTATTTTTTCACAGTATACAGTACTGTTGCACTTCAATCTTGAGTGGCCATATATTTAGACATGAAAAGAATGAATTAGGCTTAAACTTAGTTTTGATATGTTAGGGAAGTATTTTAACTAAGAATAATACTAATGAAATTTTCACTCTATCCCTGTTAAAGGTTCCTGTGACATAAGGCCAAAAATATTACCTTTTCAACCCAAAGTGAACTAGTAGTGACACACATGACATCATATTCTCACATTTATCAACACTGTTGTGTTCTCCTTTACATTACAACCACCTTTTCTCCTTAAAATGCTCATACTTTTGTAATGTGGTTGCAAGAGAGATATGTAAATTTTGCAAACTTGACATTCCCCATGGGGAATGTAGTGTCTCTATTTCAAGGTCAACTTGAGAAAAAACAAACAAAGAAAGAAAATTATTGCTTATCAATGTGAGATGATATCACTCCTGCTTGCATCAAGTTCACTCGAGGTTAAAAATGTAGTAGCATCATCTGCTAATATTCTGAGAACCACACATAGGAATCAAATGAGATTTTCACCAGAACATGCAGATAAGTTCCTCTATCAGCAAATTTTGCTTGAAGACTAGCCCTGAAAATGGAAAGCTTAAGATAAAACTGCAATAAAACCTGCACACCACTGAAAACTACCTTATATCGACATTATCGCAGGTGGTCAATCGTTTTGAGGAGGTGCACTACCAACCCTTTTACTCATTGTTTATCTGCACCTCATTGATATTTACATTTAAACTAGCATACCTAAGGTCAGTGATGATGTTACTCTCCTCGAAAAGCCAATGCTACGACTTGCCTATACATATGCAACAAGGCTTTTCACCGTAAAATGGAATTCACAAGCACTATATTTTGAGTAAGTCACCATAAAACCAATTTCATGTTTTCAAAAATTAAGCAAAGGTTAGGACCAAATCAGAATTTCTGAATAAAAAGAAAAAAAAAGCAGGAGCTGAAATGTTCTTCACCCTGTACTTATCACAATTTTCCAATGGAGCCACGAAAACCTACCACTACATTCAGAGTTTCTATTCAACACCAAAAGTGACAATGAAGAGATTTGGAAGATTGCATTTTTGCTTACAATTTGATACTTTACTACAATTACATAAACAAAGGAAAACAAATCAGTACATACGATAATGAAAATGGCAAAGAAATTTCATTTCACAAGAATTATTAAAATCATCATGCCACTTACTACTCAAACTCTGGAAACTGCTTGTATCTCTCAAATTCAGCAATCCATTCTTCCTCTGTCCTGGGAGGTTTCATCCCTTTAATGAGATGCCAGTCTGTCATTGACAGACCTGACTCCGTCAATCTAATGAAAACGTAAATATTATTAGCTTATCAATTAACTTATCTGCTGATAAATCAAGGAACTCTGTGCTTACATGCTTGAAATGACCCTCTTCAAAGTCTTGGCTATCCTTACCCTTTAAAGTTCTTGAGAACCTGTTCCTCTTGAGAGCAAGGATGAGAAATAAACCCTTGTAATTTGAGTCAAAACTAAGGTAATAAGGTAATATCTTCTACTTTCATAGAGAACAGCCATTAAAATCTATGACAGTGGCTGAGTTTCTCAGTTTTTTTTTAATTCTCTTTTCTGGGACCCCACATGGGCCTTGTCGAGAGCAGCCTAACTTTGACACCATATTACGAGGTAATTAAACATGACAGACAATGTTGAATAATTACATTGATTCATAGCCAGTAAACTTACACCAATAACCAGAAAGCCCAAAGGCTTAGTGATTTCTTGCCTAAAGGGGGGTGCTTTGCTACAAAATGCTTCATCCCTCAAATTTATACTTCTTGCCTACATCACAAAACATTAGACCCCTGCTAACCTCACATGACCTTTGTACCCCACCAAAACTTGAACCAAAATATTGCAATGTAATGTTAATAAACTTTCAGTTTTTAACCACTGGTGACCTCAAATGACTTGTGACCATTACCAAAACAGTAGGGTTCCTCCTCTCATCATGATAAAATCTATATGCAAAGTATGAAAAGTGTCGGTCATTGCTATCTTGAGATATCATGTTTACAAGGTTCTCGATTAATGGACCTCTGGTGACCTCAAATGACCTTTCACCAACACCAAAGACATAAGGGGTCTTCCTTTCATGATCAGAAAACTATATACCAAATATCGAAGTGTCTGTCACTGTTATCTTGAGATATCATGTTTACAAGTTTTTGGTTTTTGACCTCTGGTGACCTTAAATGACCTGTGGCCTCTACCAGAAACAATAGGGATCTTCCTCTTGACATGACAAATCTATATACCAAATATGAAAAGTGACGGTCATTGCTATCTTGAGATATAGTGTTGCCATTTACAAAGTTTTCGCAGTTTCACCTCTGTTGACCGCAAATGACCTTTGACCTCTACCAAAAACAATAGAATTCTTCCTCTTGATACGACAAATCTATAAATCAAATATATAGATATATATCTTGAGATGTCATGTTTACAAGGTTTTCGGTATTTGACCTCTGGTGAACTCAAACGACCTTTGACCTCAACCAAAAAAGGCAGGGTTCTTCCTCTTAACATGATGAATCTACATTAGGAACTCTCCTGCTTAAAAATCAGAACACTCTGACCAGACTTCTCAAAGGGGAGGTCGGGTGTAATAAAATCCTACTTATCTACTCATTATTTTGTTGTAAGAAACCACTATCACTTCCCAAATTACACTTTAATCCCTGGCCAGTGACGAACTTTTGTCCAGTTGGTTACACAACAGATAAACTGTTGACATTTCCTCCCATTGCACAATTAAATCTTTTATGTGTGGTAATCACAGGAAGTCCAAGACCAAGTTAAATTGGATTAGGTCAAGTTAAGCAGTTTAAATGGTTATAAAGGTCTGAATTTTTAAGCAGAGGAGTTTGTAATGTATATACCAAATATTACAAGTGTCGGTCATTGCTATCTTGAGATATCATGTTTACAAGTTAAGCATCTCATACGCACACATACATACACTCCCACACACACAACATCACCATTGCATAGATTCCTTGCCTGCTCTTGGCAAGAAATCAAAATAAAAATAAAAAGAAGCCAAACCAGGATGCAAAAATGCATTGAGGTTTCGATGATATATGTTCTATTTCAAATAATCCCATGATGTCCCATATCTTTCAGTCACTGGTCAAGTGCTATCTTAACATGTTGGAAAAATAATTTTAGGTTCATATTTGATCTTGGGAATTCCTGGGAAATTTTGCATTTTGACCTCTGATGACTCAAGATGATCTTGGGAATTCTTGGGAAAGTTTGCTTTTTGACTTCTGGTGAACCCATGAGACGATCTTGGGAATTCTTAAAATTTTGCTTTTTGAGCCCTGTAACCCCAGATGACCCTTGACCACCACCACAAAAGAAAGCATTCATCTTTTCACCACAACACATCCACATACTGAATATGAAATCTATCCAAAGCTTCCTACGTGGAGATATTGTGTTAACATAGTTTCTGGTATTTGACCCCCTGTGACCCCAGATGACCTTTGACCTCCACCAAAAATGATAGCATTCATCTTCACACCATAACGCATCCACATGCTAAGTAGGAAATCTATTCAAGCTTCCTACCTGGAGATAACGTGTTAACAAGCTTTCCAGTGTTTGACCCCCAGTGACATTTGATGACCTTTAACCTCTTCCAAAAATGATAGCATTTATCTTCTTACCATAATGCATCCACATACCATGTATAAAATCTATGCAACCTTCCTACCTGGAGATATCGTGTTAACATGGTTTTCAGTGTTTGACCCCCTGTGACCCCAGGTGACCTTCGACCCCACCAAAAACGATAGCGTTCTTCCTCTTACCATAATGCATCTAAATACTGAATATGAAGTTTATCCAAGCTTCCTACCTTGAGATATCATGTTAACAAGGTTTTCAGCATTTGACCCCCGGTGACCCCAGATGACCTTTGACTTCCACCAAAAAGACTAGGGTTCTTTCTCTTACCATAACACATCTACATACTGAGTATGAAATTTATCCAAGCTTCCTACCTTGAGATATCATGTTAAAAAGGTTTTCAGCATTTGACCCCAGTGACCCCAGATGACCTTTGATCTCCACCAAAAACATTAGGGTTCTTTTTCTTACCATAACGCATCTACATAGTGAGTATGAAATTTATCCAAGCTTCCTATCTTGAGATATCGTGTTAACAAGGTTTCATCATTTGACCCCAGTGACCCCAGATAACCTTTGACCTCCATCAAAATGATAGGGTTCTTCCCCTTACCATAATGCATCTACATAGTGAGTATGAAATTTATCCAAGTATCCTATCTTGAGATATCGTGTTAACAAGGTTTTCAGAGTTTGACCTACTGTGACCCAAGATGACCTTTGATCTCCACCAAAAACAATAGGGTTCTTCTTCTTAATATGGGGCATCTTTGTACCAAGTTTGAGAACCATCGAAGTTTCCCTTCTTGAGATATCGTGTTAACGAGCAAAGTGTCACAAACACATACACACACATACATACACACATACGTCATCACGAATGCATAGGTTTCTCTTATCATCAAAACCAAAAAATCAAAGCTTATAAAATGCACACACACAATGCACTCTCTTGAGGTGGGGACACATTAATGACATTAACACTAGGTTCCTGTAAACTTTGCTCGCTCACAAAAAAGGGCAGTAATCTTGAACTTCAGAGAGCCAAGACGCACTTCTTTTCCCAGAGGGTTGTTGGATAACGGAACTGATTGCCAGAGTCAAATGTCTACTCTAAGAATGCCAATGGGATCAATTGCTCTAAATAGATTCTTTGATGACTGTCAAACTTTGGGTTAGGACTGGTTCACTTTCCATGGGATCAGTAATGAGGATTCTACCCTTCCTGATGCTTTTTTGCAACTAAGCTTAACCTAATGAATAATTCACTTTACCTTGTTACACCACCAAGAACAACGGCACCAGCCGTCAAACCACAGCAGGTCAACAACCATGTACCGACAATCTTTTCTGATCTGGAACGACCTCCAGCAGCATTTGTCTGTGCTGTAACTGTGTGTTGAATTCGCTTGCAATGGACACCATTTACCTGGTGAAATAGTAACAACAGAAACAGAACCACTTTACAACTGTAACCCATGGCCCATGGACCAAGAATTGGCTAGCCAAAAAAAGTGGAGATCTGTCAATAACTTGGTGAAGTATGGGCTACTTGTGGGGTAAGCAAAATTTTTCATGTGATAGAAAGTGATCACCTCAGCCAAAAAGGCTGAGTACCACTGACTTACATAATGAGAGTAGAGCACTAGAAGAGCCTTAAAGTAGCTTTTGCATCAGTCCAAATACATTTTTAATACCCTGGCAGGGTTTCCCCTGGGTTTTAGAGAGTGTGAAGTGGTCTTTGTCCACGGGGGTAATGTGGTGCCAGCTTTGGAGGGAGAACTATCAATACTTCTATAGCTAGTACAGTAGAGGTAGTAACTATAGGGAATTTCTGTGAGGTGGTGACCAAAAACTGTGAGGTGGCCGCCTCACAAAAAGAATACCAGGGGAAACCCTGCCCTGGTATAAACTAACATCATGACTGGTGATTACTACTTTGATTGACATTGTAGATCAGTGATATGTACAGTAGTGCAGAGTCCATCACACACAGTAGTGACCTCAGTGGAATATGACCTTCTGCAATTACACTACATGTAAGCCTAGGTCTTTGTCTGGGATGTAACAAAGACTTTGAATTGGAAGAGGGGTTAAAAATAAACTTAGCTGAAAGACTTTGACTGTCTGGGAAGAGGGAATTAGGCCTTTGGAGTCTTTTTTTTTCATCCCTATTCGGAGTCTTTTTTTTTCATCCCTATTCCATGAAGAATGAGTTATGCTGCAAAGAATATATTTTCTTTTAGAGCACATGCCATTGTAAACAAAACTATTCATAGCACAAATTTTGCAACAACAACGTATTAGTTATCTATAGATCTTATGCATATGATGTCACAATGCAGAAAGTGCTCCCTCTTTTGGAGGAAAATGGCGCAAAGCGCGCATCATTGCAACTTACACCAATAAATGCAGACAGCTGATTTGTCAACCAATGGTACGCACATAAGTCTACTACTCGTGCGGCGAAATCCACGCTGTTTGTGCACATATGCTTCATTGTTTTCACCCAAAATGATGTCAGTGTGATGTCAATGCATCCTTTTGAACTGTTCTTTGCATTTCACATTTTGTGAAATCCAAAATTCAAAAGATTTATCATGTTTTTACCATGATTTTCTAGACAGTAGCAATGGCTACCAAGTAAATGGTGGGTTACAAAGAGAATAAGTGCTGCAGTTTTACTTCAGAGTGATCTGAAATTTTATACATGTTACTCTTTGGAATATGAAACACTAGCTGTCCGCCATCATGCCATCAGGATTTCATGTCCACGTCATCAATTGGCAGAGGACTGCAGCACTGTACTGTAAATTCACACTTACTCATTTGAGTGTACGCTACCATGACTTATAACACATGTGTACAGTATAAGAGAGATGGCATTCATGATGCCTGCCTACCCCAAGATGATTATGCAAATACTTTTTATAAGAAGTTGACACATCACAACAATGTTTATCTTTCATCACTCAATTCAAGCTGCTATGTGAAGGATACAGTACAACAAGCTGTGATATAACAGCCCTCACATTTTGTGTGAACTAGGCAAATCAATGGAAAATACAGCATTCAATTAAAACCTATCCATTTAAGACATCATAGGACAGACTTTGCCCACTTGCAATTTTACATTTACAGCACAGGAAGAGAAAACTGCTCCATAGACCTTTTTCCAAATAGCAATTACAAAGGATTGTGGGACAGAGGTTTGGTAAGTGTCAGTTATTGTCAATGGCATTATACTGTGGCCAAAAATGAAGTGTACCAAAGCACAATCCCACAATCCTTTGTAACTGCTATTTGGAAAAGGGTCTATTTTGGATGCATGGAAGGCATAACACATTGAGAATATGCTCTCGTGAAACTCCCTTTCAAATTTTGTAAGTATATGTAATCAGTTGAGGCATTTTCCGCAGAGGCATATGCAAAGGTGGGGGAGGGGGAATGGCCCTAGCCTACCTGCCTGTGAGGCTCTGTCAAGGAGAGTCAGAGGAATTTAGGAAATGACAAATTGGAGAAAAACAAGCAGTCAGTCAAGGGAAATGAGCTAACCCACACCCCCCCTCCCCCCCCCCCCCTCCACCACCATTTGAAATTTGTGAAATCTATACACCACTGATTTTATGCACATGTGATGAGCATAACTTGCTAACTGTCAAGCCATAGTGACCACACCTTAAATTCAGTTTTGGCATGATTTAAATCACATACATGCCCCAGAAGACAAGACCTTCAAAATCCCAGCAATGCTGTGGTAATTACCCTTGATTGCAGAATTCTTCTAAATCCTTGGTAGCTCCTTATGGAAGAAGTATGGAATGACCTCATATGGTAACACTGAAAACATTTTGATGGAAGTGTTCTCTGAAAAGAAACAAAATGACCAGTCATCAAGCAAAACAGTAAATGGACTATGACTTCCTTTATTTTACAAATTATACACATTGTTGATATCCTGCATAAGCATCTCTTTAGAGATCTAATATTCTATGAAAATGATATGTTTAAACATAATGCATGTCTTCCAAAATAAGCTCAGGCCATCACTGTTACAACAAAAAGTTATTTTCCTTGTATTTCTTTTCCCAGAGTTGACAAATAACCACTAGTTATTCAGTAAATTACTTTAAAACAGAACACTTAAATATGACTGCCCTAGCTTGGTAGATTGTAGCCAAGTGGCTTATGCCTATAGTACTTTTAGGTCATCTTGGCGCTTCTGTCATATACCACTGCCTCCTAGTGAAAACAGATGTCCTTTGATCCCACAAAAACAATAGGGTTCTTACCCTCACCATAAGGCATCTACACATTCAGTATGAAATTTATCCAAGCTTACTATCTCAAGATATCGTCTTAACAAGGTTTTCAGTTTTTGACCCCTGGTGGTGCCAGATGACCTTTGACCTCCACCAAAAACAATACGTTTCTTTTCCTCACCATAAAGCATCTACATACTAAGTATGAAATTTGTCCAAGTTTCCTACCTCAAGGTATAGTGTTAACAAGGATTTTAGGGTTTGACCCCTGGTGACCTCAGATGAGCTCTAACCTCCACCAAAAATAATAGTTCTCTTTAAATTTATACTCCTTTTAATTGTTTTCTTTTTGCTTGTTTTGTTTGTAAAGTGCTTGTGAGCAGACTTCTTGTTTTGTATTGAGCACTTAAAATATGCAGTATAATAATAGAAATCTTTTTCTTACCATAATGCATACACATACTAAGTATGAATTTTATCCAAGCTTCCTACCTTGAGATATCGTGTTAACAAGTTTTTCAGAGTATGACGCCCAGTGATCCCAGGTGACTTTGACCACCAAAAACAACAAGGATCCTCCTCTTAATGTGGGGCATCTATGTACCAACTTTGAGAACTGTCAAAGTTCCCCTTCTTGAAATATCTGGTTAACAAGCTAAGTGTCACAAACAGATGCACACACATACATACATGTACATACCTGCATGAATGTATCTAGATTCCTTGACCACAGGGCAAGGAATCAAGAACTTGCCAAAAGGTAAGGAAAAGAGTATAGAATCATGCCTACACAGAAGAACATAATTGGGGAACCTTATACTGTTGAATACAGCCAATTATGTTTGAAACGGGGGTGGGGGGGGGGTGGGGGGGCACCGCTAGTGGTCCTCCCTCATGCCCCCTGGCTAGGGGTCTCAATCCCCCTCTTTAAACCAAAATCCCCCTCAAATTATTTTGGAAGGGGGAAGTTATTTGCAAGACTAAAAAAATTTCAAAAATCTTGGAGTACCAAGGCTATTTGTTGTGGAATCCTGTGAGTGGCAACAATTCTCATGTGTCGTATACCACACTTGCTAGACGGCTCTTTATGAATAACTTCTAGAACCACAAGTGTAATCACTATTTTTAGCAAAGCCTTTTTGTACTTTTGTAAGATCCCAGGCAGGGATGTAGCTACGGTGGGCGGCGCTGGGCGGTGACACCCAGCATTTGATATTCCCACCCGGCACTCCAGGCAAACACACGTCTGCCCGCCCACCACAAATCTGCCTACCGAGACCTAAAACCAGCCCTGAATTTACTCCCTAAAGTAAAAGGAGGGGAAAATGATAAAGTAATGGCTGAGAAATGGGGTACATGCCACCGGGTGGGGTGAGGGGCTTTCCTCAGATCAGACAATTACCCGGCACTCAAATTTGACCAGCTATATCCCTGATCCCAGGTCCTTTTAGAGAGCTTCTATGGGATGAGGGAATGCAATGGAGACAAAGACCTTTTAGTTATTGTAGGTTAGTTAGTTGACACTTTTTGTTCAACCCATACCCTCACAGAAAGTGTTAAGAGTATACCAAGACACAAGTGCAGAACCCATTAGCACTTTTTTGATACCATGCTTGTAGAACACCTGCACTGCACGGTGTTCAGTATGAAAGCAACACACGACATTGCTGATAGGCCCTAACATGGAGGTCTTTGGAAAATCTGTTCTCAAATGAAGTTAAACAACTTATTTAATTTTTTCAAGCCCTAAAAAGATGATTTTAGGCAATTTCAGGTTGATTTCCCTCTTTGTTTATGCAAAATACCTACAGTACAAAAAAAACCAAGTGTGTGATTTAAATCAGTGATTTAAATTGACATGATTTAAATCAGCCAGCCCTGCCAAATTAAGCATTTTTGGCTTTTAAAATGCTTATATAGTATGGTCTCTCATCTTACAAAAAAAGGGCAATTTGGCTGAAATAGAGATGAGGTTTTGTGTATTCATCCACTGTAGGCAGATTGTGCACTTTAACTTAGGCCTTAAGGATTCATTTTCCCACCAGTGAATGCATCTGTATTTCTGTTTGTGACAGATCACATAAAGTCTCCAATTCCAGTCGAGAAGTAGCCTGAAAGGATGCACAATGTGCTGCTCTTTCACTATTAGAGTTTAAACTTAGGTCATCATGTTGTGTTGTGGTATCTGCATGTCCTGTCCAACGTTTTATCTCCACATGGATTTGCTGCACTCCACATGGTAAAATGTAACCAAGTAGGCCTATGGGATTGGCGCATTTCTGTTTGTCCTAACCCTATGCTTTGTGCAATTGCAAAAAAAACATAACTTAGGGCAAGGGCTGCTAATTACCACCTGTTGCTAATTCCAACCGCCTAGTCAATATTTATATTAAATTGAAAATCAGAAAACGGATGAACAAACACCAAACAGTCACTGGAGAAGTTTATACCGCCTACTTTCATGAATAAATCTGCTGTCTTAGTGACTTTTGCCCAAACAAGGATTTTTACGAAATTTCATAAGAATTGACAACCAAAGTTTAAGCCCTTTGCTTGATGTAACAATATAATAGCGGACTTTCAGTGCTATTCTTCTGATGAGAAATACCAGTTTAAGGTCATTTAAATCTCAAAACCTCAATAAGACTCGTTCCTTTCATCTTCCGTGGGGAGAGGTCATAATTACCAACAGGTAGTTGGCATGTGTTGCTAATTCTGACCGCTAATTAATATGCAGTACCAATATGCATGTTCATGAAACACAAAAATATTTTGGTGCCCTCTTGGAAAAGAGAATACTTTTTACTACTTTCTACTACTTTTCACTATTTTGGACACTCCCAAATCTCCACATTTCATCAAAGGTTCCATCACAAATGAAATACTAAACACTGCATGTTGCACCACCTTATTTTCAGAACTGAATGAAAATATATCCAATTAGTCTGAAAATGATTACAATATTACAGGTCAGTCTAATGTTCCATAGTTTTTCATTCAACAAAATTGGGGAAAAATAAAAGGAAAGTAACTTCTTTGTTTAATAGGGTGTCATAATTAGCAACAGGGTGGTCTAATCCGAGCAAAAAACAGTCGTAAATAGCAACAAAAAATGACAAATTTGAACACTCATATTCTGCAATTTTCCAATCAAATTGAAATCTGATATTCATCCTAGATGTGAACAACATGTCTGGTCATACTATCATATAGAAATTATAATGAATAACCCTAATGAGGCCACGTTCAAATTTCAAGCAACGATCCAACCAACGATGCGCGTCAATAACTAAGTCGGTCACAAACAGCGCATCAATTTCCAATGCAGTACGCTTATCACAAGCTCCCTGGCAAATGTGTGTGAACCGTCACAAACATGTGCAGCCTCAAATTTAATGCACAAAGCCTACATAGAGTCGTATACATACAGCTCTGTACACAAACTGTAAACAGCGCCTGCTGGCCTTATTACGCTCATTTCAATCTTCGGCTTACGCTGGAAACTCTGAACTTGCTGTACGCATATCTCTCGGTAGGAAAATTCTGTGGAAAAGATTTATATGGATAAAGTCCACCAAAAGATTTGTAGGTACAAATTCGCATTCTTTTTTCTTGTTTTATAAAAATGAAAACTTTCTTAGAGTGACCTTATTAGGTTTCACCATCATATAGGCTTGTAATCTTCTGTCTACAAAATAAAAACATTTTTCTCTTAAGAAGTCGGAAATCCCCTTCCTTACCCTATCACTATGCTAAGCCAAACACAGGCACAGAAGAGTCCGGCTAAATTAAGCCCGGCAAAGACCGGTGGGGATAGAAAGACCAGCCAAAGCACATCAAAGACCTGCAGGGATATAAAGACCGGCCAAAGTGCAAAAAGACTACGGATGTAAATAACAAATGGAGACATGCAATAGAATTACAGTTGACCATAGAGTAAGTTAGTTGAAAAAATCTTTAAATTTATTTTAGTGACACTTTGCAATGTACTGGATATTTGTTTATCATGTTAGCTAAGTAAATAAATCAGTTTCCATAACCCCAAAGTTCAATGATATGACTGGAACTGACTGTGAAATCTGATTGGACATAAGCTAGTTGCTTAAAAGTAATGCACATATCAACTGAATGACCCTTTACCCCCAACATGGTCAGTCATTATCCACAACAGTGTTGACAAAACTTGCACTATGATGTACCCCTCAGTCGCTTCTGTGACTGACAACAAAATGACTCACACCTCAGTCACAAAATTGATGCACAATTTGCAATTTTGACTGACATGTGGGTCACCATATATTGACTGAAAAATCGAGAATGGCAATTGGTATCCCTGTACAAAGTAACAATTGACTCACAGTGATCCACCCCTTGGTCATAACAGTGACTGACAACTGAGGTAATGTGACTCACCCCTCAGTCATGCTGGTGGCTGGCAATAGTGGTTCAATGACATACATGTGTGTCACACTGTCATTGGTCAATGACCCACATTTGACTGACAGTGCCAGGGGGTAGTGGGGTGCATCATTCAATTGATAAGTGCACAATCAGGGACAGTGAGAGCAGTGGGTGTAACCTGTAAGGAAAGGGGTTATGAAGAATCATATCGGAAATGCAAATGCTAGGATTTCCACACGGAGTGACACTGGTTCATTTTTCAGGTGGAGAAACTTCAGATGGTGGCAATCCCATGGAAAGGAGGGGGGTGGGACTCGAAGGGGTGCCGAGGAATTTTCCCATAAAATTTAAAAAACCGTCAATGCATTCTAATATATCTTGCAACTACCCCTGACAAATTTTTTTCCCCTTCAGTCCATTGTCTGGCTGTGCCGCCGCCTTGGTGAATGCTTTTACCTTGTTATTCTTGATTAGCCAATGCACAATATTTTCCATATTCAAAATTTCCATGGGGGGGGAAGATGTTACAGCCAATAGATGAAGAGAAGAACCTTGGTATTTTTATACATAAGTCCTTGAAACCAAGTAAACATGTTTCAGAGATAGTTAAGAAAGCAAACAAAACACTTGGTATTTTAAAGAGGACTCTGATTTTTAAGAAGAGAGAGATCCTTCTGCCCCTGTATACTGTAAGTCTTTTAGTTCCCCCTGTCTTGGAGTATTGTAGTCCTGTATGGAATTCGCATTTAAGACAAGATATTTATCTGATTGAAAAGGTTCAGAGGAGGTTTACACATATGATACCAGGCATACAGCATTTGTCTTATGAACAGAGCCTTGATGATCTGGGACTTAGTCTTAATTTAGACATGAGAAGGTTTAGGGTGGATCTTATCCAAACTTATCGTATTATTAGAGGTTTCAAGGATATAGAGTCTGGTAGTCTTTTTGAAACGAGGTATGGATTCACCAGAGGGTACACAGGGTTTTCAGTCATCACTTTTTTTCAGGAGTCATAAACCCTTTAGAATAAATATGCAAGAGTCAAAACTAAAAAACGAGGGGTCAAAATAAATTTGTGTTTAATGCAACAAACTTTATTCCTGTTTTTGCCTAGAAGAAGCAATGTAAAACATACTGAAACAAGGTGGGAACTCACTTCTATGATAAGAACCTTCGTACATGTTGACTGCATTGTACGTCATACACTGTATTAACTCGAAACTTCCCATGTATTGCACCAGACACATTTTTCTAGAAACAACTAGATGGAATTGCAACACATGCTTTTAGCGCTATAGTAGCCCTACTACCAAATATGTACAGAAGCCTACGATGTAGTCGATTATTGCTGTTAATGCGTAGTGTACTAACATCATACAGCAGTATTATAAGTTCTTACAATACTTATAGGTTCTTACAATACTTCTCTGACTGACATTCACATCGATGTCGATTACAGCAGAGCTTTGTGCAATACATGGCCTCATATCTGCACAATTGTACAGCAGTTATCGTACCTTGGCCTTGTGAAACGCTGCAAGTCCGATTTTATTTAAAACCACAGACATTGTGTACAGAGACTGGCAAATGTGTGTCTTGCGTCACTAATGTCCTGGGTAACATCTACTATCGGTCATGTTAGGCTAGTGTATGTATGTCGCTAGCCTAGCCTTATGTTTACAACTGAAATTGAATTACGAGCCAGAACACTCCGATCATTTACGCAAGCTGATATGTGTGCTCTGTTTACAATACATGTGCACTCGTTTTGAGTCAAGTCTAATCACGTAACTAGGTGCATGTGGGTGCAGTTAATTAGATGTAAATGTATACGTGGGATTGGTAGTAGAGCTCCGTACTGTTGCAGTGATAGTTTTTCATTTTGATTTTTATTAGAATATACAGAGAGGTGGAAAATGTCTCACTGACCAACGTTGGGGACTGGAAAGTGCTGAATTTGAAAGTAAATTTGCACAAGGAATATACTGGCAAAATTGCTTTATCATTACTGATTGTTGGGGTGAAAAAGCTGTGCATCAGTTTGACCCAAGAGGTTTTGTGTCTGTGCGTCAAAATCAAAAGTTGTGCGTCATTGCCCTGGGTGCCCGAGTCAGTGAAAACCTGGCACAGTCACATGATATACAAGGGTCACTGTAGACTGTACTTTTTAACGTACTACACAGCGGACCATCAATGCCTGGAATCAGCTACCATCTGAAGCTGATGTTGTCTGCAATTTGATCAATACCTTCAAGACCTTCCTTACCAGACTGTTTGAAGCAACTTATGGGGGATTAGTCTCTGACTCCCTTCCCCCTCAGCCACCTGCTCAGTCAGGTGGCACACAGTTGAATAACAATATGATAAATAACCTCAGGCACTGCACATTTTCAATATGTGAACAGTCCTGCTAGTGCTAAAATGTTGCATTTGACACCACAGTAGCTCAAAGGCAGGCCTGACGTTAGGCTTAATTCAAAACGAATCCCATGAGATCTTAAAAGTGATCAGCCAGGTGCATATCGACCACTGGTATCCAGACATATCAGTGATTTGCTACCACAAGACCTTAGAAACTTTTAGGCAATTTGGGGCATTGCCGCATTTCAAATTGCATTTTCATCAGCTGCTGCTGGTTGGCCGTTCTTTATAGGCCTATGTCTTGCCCAGATTGGAAAGCTTGTAGTGGTGCGCAGGGGATTTTAATAATGGCCAGGAGAATTGCGCGGCCAATACTATCTAAGCGCTGCCAGCATCGGTTGGCGCGGAGCGTACTCACAAAATTTTGGCGGGCCAAATCGGTACCCGGTCATTTCGCCCCCTTGCCAGTTCGCCCCCAACCAGTTCGCCCCGGTCGTTTCGCCCCAAAGTGAAAGTCGTTTGGCCCCCAAGTACCTACCAGTTCGCCCCCTCGATTTTACTTACACTAATTGTTAGTTGTTGTTAAAAAAAATTCAAATACAGTTGATTTTCTTTTTCGATTATTTTTAACGACAGTAGCAGCAAAATGGCATGAAATGTGGTAACGAAAGGGACTCACTTGAACTGCCTGTACCTACATGATGCCAGCTCATCACATCTTTTGTGCTAGTTGAAGTCTAGTGGTTTCTAATTAGTGTTAAGTTTTGTTAAGTTCGTGATTACATTTCCAACTTACTTAAATACACTTTTCATCAGACGGGTATATTAGAAAGCTTTTTTTTTTTGTATTTTAAGAATTGCATGGAATTTTATTTGGTAAAATGCCGACAAAAACTAGCACACGCAGAATATACTGTTGACCATACACGATCACATGTGCAATTAACTAAGAACAACCAATCAGGTATCATGTGCGCGGTATTCTCTGCCACGTCCCAAGAGGAATTAGGCACTACAACTGTTTTCTGCTTATTTTCTTGTGTAATTTTCGATATTTGCATCAAAGGATGCAACATAAAGGAAGAAAGGCACAAAAATGCCGAAAATAACAAAGGTATATTGTCAATAAATTAGGGGGCGAACTGGTCAGCACTTGGGGGCGAACTGGTAGGTCTTTGGGGGCGAACTGGTCATCGCTTGGGGGCAAACTGGTTTTTTAGGGGCGAACTGGTTGGGGGCGAACTGGCAAGGGGGCGAAACGACCGTAAACCGCCAAATCCACCTCCTACATTACAGGAAATCACTTTTCACAGGCAACCTGTGTGTCTGTTGCCAACAAGTTTGCGCGGTTGCAGTTGTCAGTTGTTAAATTTGCGCGGCTGGCAACTTCGAAATTCATATTGTTGCGCAGAGGATAAATCCCCCCGCGCAGGGCAAACTTTCCAATCTGGTGTCTCGCCAGTCTTTGACGTGCTTTGGCTGGTCTTTATATTCCAGCTGGTCTTTGCCGGGCTTATTCTAGTGGGACCCGCACAGGATGCTTATAAAACTTTAAAAGCCATTGAGCTAGAAAGTGGCTCATCCAGGTCCATACCTGTCTTTCAGCTAGGGCAGCTGCATAATGCCGGTAGCATAGGCGATACTATAACGTTAGGCCTAGCCTAGCCTAGGTATATAGGCCTATGTACGTAAAAAAGTTGCATGAAGGAATTGTGTAACAAATCAGAGTGCCCTTGGGCCTTGTCAAGATCGACTTACAAATAAAGTCGATGAGAGCGACATTATGAATCTTCAGACCAGCAATCGACCCTTCCGATCTAACAATTTTTTTGCTTCGACCCGGCTGACTTTCTTGTAAGATGAAGATAACGATTTTTGTCAGTTCTGAGTTGATTGAAAAGCGGTATCAAGCGTTGAGTTAGTAGGCCTACTGTATATTTGTAGGCTACGTGATATATGTACGTGATCGACTCGCAGAAATTAGATAACCGTACTAATAAACCAAAACATCCACCATGTGTGACGGTTACGTAATGATATGCTATCACACTAGGGTCACTGACAGGGCTCGGGCAAAGTGACAAATGAACATCGTTCTAAGTAATATGATCCTGTTGGCGGCAATGGAAACGTTAGGACCGGATATAGGGCCTAGTTGGATTTTCCTAGTTCTAATAAGTAATATCTGTTTCAGTTTGATTTCAGAATTATAATATTCATATTCGTGCCAGGTTTTATTTGCGGATCGTAAGATACACATAAAATACATATTTATTAGAGGTGTGTCCATTTGGTGCCCACCCATTTTAGTCAAAATATGAATAAAAATATTAGCAACCATTTATCCAATCGCAAGTTATTATTTCTATTGATGAATAATCATATGAGGAAAGGCGCTGAATGTATCTGGCCTTATCCAAAACATGAGGAATTTATACTTTGTGAATGAGAACTTCAAGAAGCGGACCTTCACGTGAAAGTACTGGAGCATCGACAAAACGTTGCACAAGAATAACCCCAAAGCATCGTCTTTGGTAATAAAGTCTTGAAGTTAAAACAAGGGAAGCGTTAGCGGGTTAACTCTTGTTGTGAACATGAAAATTTCACTCTCTCAATGAATTAATTAGGCCTAACGTTAGTCTGTGAGCGTGACATGTTGAGAACTGGAAACGAATACTATGCTAATCTTAGAGTGTAACACGCATTGGCTAGGCCAATAATACGGGCTGTGTGGTATGTGCGTGTACTGTTACACTACCGTTGATATAGTAAAGTACACTTGTTTGAGTTGCATGTAGAACTAAGAAGTAGGCCTATACAGTTCTTCACAAATGCCAGCCTAGAAGAAGTAATGATTTTTAATGTTGCTGTTGGCATTTTCATATTATAAGACTAATGCAGAATACCTTGCCCAAACAGACCAATGTGCAGCTGTGCACAAACAGCTTTCCCAAATTGTTAGGACTGAGTCTGGTAGCAAAAATTTGCAACTGGGTAGGCAACCAGTTCTCATTACCTGGTCGGGTGACAGGTATACCGGAGTGGCACCAACCAGATTCATGGCTTCATCGGGGAAGGCGGGCCCCCCTCCCCTGAGGGAAATTTCCCAGTTTCGTATATAATCCCAGTGATCTTCAGTCACCCTGATGGCCTGCTTGATTTTGCTCACAGAAAGGGCAGATTCTTCAGTGAAGACCCCTAGTTTAGGCCTAACACTTTGCCATGAAAAAAACCCATATTTTTCAAATTTTCTTCAATAGCACACCCAAATTTTTAAATTTTTGCAAACAGAAGGCAAAAATTTTTCAGTGTGATTCACACACGGAAAATTTTACATTTGACATCCTTTTCACAACTCATCACTTTTGTCGGGGCAAGCTTGGTTGCTGGCCCCTGTCGGGCAAATCCTGGTGCCACCCCTGGACAAATACCCAAAGTTTAAGGACTGAATTAAAAATTTTATGGCAGAACTAGTTCAAAACATTGACATACATTTTTCTTAACCATACATTTTTCTTTATCAGAATATCAGAAGAAAATTAGCAACCCAACTTGCATTGCATCTCCAAATGACATTTTCTCATACCTACTCATGAGTTATGAGGAACAAATTGTCGTGTTTTGGTGTACAAGAAACGATAATAAGACACAATATCAATATAAACCTGACAGAAAAATACTTACCGGTGTTGCTTTTATCGATCCAATGTTTGGTTAAGGAAACATTACAGACATATTGCTTACAGTAACTCCATTCATTAGCACGTGTTGTATCGACATGTCTGTTTGCCTCGCTTACAGTCTTTCTATGTAGTTAAGCCAGTAGGAAATGTTCTACATTCTAATCAAACCCAACTCTCAGTGAAACAGACAATCAGAATTTTACTAAATATTTCTGTCTCCCATAAAAATTTATGGGAGTAACTGCAGAATACCCCGGCCACTTTGAAAGAAAATTTGGAGTGGAGTCGCGGTCGTAGTGGCCGTTTGCAGGCGCGGATCCAGACATTTCGAAAAGGGGGGGGCTGAAAGCCCTCTCGAATATTCTCCTAAATTAACATTATGCTAATTTTCGCGTAATATTGTTGATGTGGGGAAAGGGGGGCTGAGGCTGGGAAAGCCCGCCCTTAGATCCGCACGTGGTTTGATGGTTTTACTATATGAGAACAAGTCAACGTACATCCCCCATATACTTTTGAGAAAATTATTTTAAGTCCGCCATCTGTGCCTCCATTCTGGAGTGGAGTCACAGTATCCAGTTATGGTTATTTTGAGAACAAGTCAACATACATCCTACATACACTTTTGCAAAAATTATTTTAAGTCCACTGCGCCTCCATTCTGGAGTGGAGTCGCAGGTGGCCGTTTATTCAACAGCCACCGGGACTCCATTCTGGGGTGGAATACAGTCTCAGTCCTCGGTGGAATTGTTCTAGCCTAAGTTGACTCCGCCTCATTCTGGAGTGGAGTCGCAGTCGTGGTCTCGGTGGCCATTTATTCAACAGCCACTGGGACTTTTGGGGTGGAGTCGCAGTCCCAGTCCTCAGTGAAGAGAAGACGTGACCCTCTGCAGTTTGTTACATCATCATCATGCTGACTGCGACCACAACTCCAGGAGTCGCACTGAGAAGGGTTTTGGGGCAGGGTGTTCTGCAGTTGTGCCAAATTTAAGTCCCTCAAGATACCGTCAGGGAAACTTCCAGTTTCACAACCAGTCTCCGACAGTGAGTAACATCTAGACTAAGGGTTTTCAAGTGTTTTGGGCCACGGAACACTTTTAGCTGCGTTTTTAATTGAATTGTCATGCAGTAGCGAAGACCTCATGGAACAGCATGTTTTCATGATAAGATTCAAGATTGGCTCCTCGGAATCTTCCACAAGCCATTTTAGTGCACACCACTGACTGCCACTTGAGAACCAAGGTTGTAGACCCTGATACGTACACAGAAAGATGATTATTATTATTCATTGAGCCCTGTACTGCAGAGCTCTCTGAAACATAGGGCAGTACACTTTGCCCCCATGAGGGCAAAGTCCAAATCGTCTTTGACCAGTGACAGAGCTGCACTCTGAGCTGTGGAAGATTCTACAATGTGTATCCATGGAGTATCACGTTCTGGTTGGTGGCTATGCTTGTGCGCGTAGGTTGTACAGTACAGTTGCCTTTGAGTTAGAGTTAGATGAGGTTTTACGGCTCAGTTTCTAACCACTTGGTTTAAGTCGGACCGGCCACTACCTTTTTTTGCAGTTGTGGCTCACTGGCTTGTTTTCCCTACTCCATTGCTTTTGCTAAGCACCAAGCACAATGGCAGTAGGTTCCATTTTTTAAAGTCTTTGGTATGACCTGGCCAGGAGTCGAACCCCAGACCTTCCAGCTGCAAGTTGGATGCTCTAACCACTTGACCATGCAGTTGACTTTGAGAAATGTGTTGTGTTTTTCTTACACCAGAGTGCTCGTGTGCAGTACTGTCTCATACCAGTTCCACAATTTTTTTTGGTTGTGTAAAATGGGTGGCCATTTTCTTTGTTTTAGATTTGGGTACCATGAATGTTTGGTTGGATATCTGGGTTCCCGGGTGCCATACTCAGCCCTAGTTGTTCTGAAAGTTCTCTAAAGTTGTTCTCAAAGAGTCGCAGTTGTGTTCCTTCATCTATCCCACTATTATGTGTATTGTTGTTCTCAAAAAGATTCTGTCATACACGATCGTGTGAGTCACATGCTCTCCTCACTGAATACCAGGACCAGACGTAGATCTGTGAAGGCTATTGCTGTTCTCACAATGACTCGACTAAGTGTATTGTTATTCTTAAACTATGCATACAACACATGATGTTGTAACGGTTACATGTTCGGCCTCACTGATGAGGACTGCGACCATAACTTTACCCAGGACTTGGTTCCCTGCAAAGTGAAAATACCACATTGTCACAGCCCTGCTTTATGTTAAAGGCAGACACTCATCACCCCAAGTACATTTTTGGTTTGGGGTAACCAAAATTCTCAATTGGTGACTGCTCTTTGATTGATATCACAGTAAATTGAAAAAATGCAGTCACTTAAATGTAGCATACAGAGAGAGTGTTCTGATTACACATAAGGGCCCTTGCATGCTCACCAGAATATGACCTTGAGCAGTAAACTAGGCTTGTGTCTGAACAAGGAGGAGCCTAAAGACAGTTTTGGGAGGGGCTAGAAGTAACATAGTTGGGAGAATTCGAACTGTCTGGGATTAGGAAATTTCCCCTTTAAACACCAAGAGGTCACATCACATGTTCTCACAGAGAACCACCTTGGTGACTTCCTTCAGATGTAGCTACCAGGAAAGTTGGGGTACCAAACTATAACAACAGTGCTTTGCATCATATACGATGGAGTAACAGTCATGAAATCTCCTCACTGATGACTGGGTCCACTGGGACTGGGATTTCTTCTCAGAAGGTGGTTACTGGAGAAGTTGGAATTGTGCCTCCCTGTCTAGTGTCATTGCAATCATACACCAAGGTGGAGGACTGTTAAAATGATAGTTTCAGAGCCATATCTTACCTAAGTATAAGCTGAACCTAAGGCTTATCAAGTATTCTTTAACAGCTGCATAGTGGCTGACTACCATTCCCATAATTTTCCAATGATTTGTTTGCAATTGACCCGGGTATTCTGCAATTACTCCATTAGATGTTTGGACCATATGCATTTTAGGGACTGAGGAAAGGGTTATAATACAAAAACACTCATGGTGACATCTAGGGCCTCTCCTAAATCTCATCCATAAAAGTTTCATCGTGGCAGCATACCTTGTTAATTGAGACCCTACTGTATTAGGCCAGGCCTAGCTATTTGGCATCAGTGACGGGGATCTTCTCCATCCATAACAAATTCGCTTGTCTGGCTGTTATGTTAAAACAAATGCTTCCTGGCACAGTATCCGTACACTGCAGGAAGTGCAAGCTTATGTAAACCAGGTGGGCCTGTGGAGTAGACACTTTTTGCTCGGACCCTGTTACACATTATTACACTGAGTAGCTGAGCATGGAATACATTGCAGTGCAGTCTACTACATGACTGATGAAGTTATCTGTCAGGAAATGGTGATGTAATTGTTTCCTTTTGCAATTGGTGACTGCCCTGTTGTTGGCAGTGCTTGGGCCAGTGAGATGATTGAAGGGATGTTCAGGGGGGGGGAGGGGAGGGGAGGGGGCATGTGGGTCCCCAGTGGAGTTCAAATGGGGTTTGTTTGGTGTTTCCAACTCACCAATGGTCCCTTCTGGAGTGCTTGTGTGTTTGTTGGCTGTAAGAAGGAAGTGGCCATATGACTCTCATATTAAAAGTTTAAAAAGATAAGGTGCGGCTGATTGCTTGATTGACTCTTATCATTCCTGTTTGGAATATTTTACAACTGATTTTAAATACCCCAGCAGTTTATACTGTAGTAATTGTATTAAAAACCATTTACAGAATGATAAATTATGTAAAGTTCTGTGTATGCATAGCAATGTAGACCCAACATGTTTATGATTAAATTACATGTCATGTAGCTATAGCATAGTCCCCTGTGGTGACCCATGTATGTAAGATCCTTGCTACAGGTACATTAGCGGTTGGAATGGTTTCAGAGTGACTGGGTGGGGGGGGGGGATGGGGATGGGGAGGAGTGGGGGACTGACCAACTGCCATGCCTAGTTTTGCCAAAATAAAACAGCTGACCATTAGCAGCATTATTGGGATGATTATTACAAGAGCAAGAAAAGAGGTGGGGAACAATTTTGACTGAGCAAGATGAAAAAATTTTGGGGTCTATACCATTAGGTTTTTGCCACCCTCGGATCCTTCAACACTGAAGAGATCCAACCATTGTTTGTCACAACCTTAGACAGTTATGTATAGTTCTTAAAGTGTACCTAAAGTCTGAAAATGCAAAAATATATATTACAAAGCATGAAAACTGAATTCCAATGGTCCAATTCCCATCTTCACAGGACTTTCTTAAGCTGAGATATAAAATGTTGAAGTTTATTCACTCGATTTAAAAAGGTAGATTGGGCAATAATTTGTGATGTCATTGTTGTACTACTCAAATTACAATCTTTGTATTTCTTTGTTTTTCTGAAAGCCACCGCACCTTGTGCCAAAATGTGATCGCGTTCTTACTGCTTTGGGGTGACTTGACTATATAAGCCCTCTCTGTACAGCATGTCATGCAAGAAAACAGGAAGCGGTCAAGGTCATATAAACATTTTTAATTTTAAAAGAAAACAAAGCATTTAATGTGAGTTGTACAACAAGAATGTCAAAAATTATTGCACAATGAACTGTTTGGATTTAAGTGAATAAATTTTAAAATTTAATATCTCAGCAATGGAATAAGCTATGACAATGGGAGTTGGACCAATAAGATTAATTTTGTAACCTCTAAAATATATATTTTTGAATTTTTAGACTTTAGGTCCACTTTAAATATGTCTAGATAATAGTTAATGAAAGGTCCAGATCTTGACCCTAACTTAGGAATCAATTAAGCAGGGACTCCAGGAAGTGTTTCCCAGAGTCTTATATTAAGGTGTTGTCACTGATCAACTTGGTTGTATTTGAAGATTAGTATCATAGGTAGAAATGTGGTGGATAACTTATAAACTACCTGCTTGGCTGCTGTGTCTATCTTCAAATGTTTCAGTGAGTTATACACACATCTTTGGACATAATGATCAGTAATTCAATATTACTGTTGCAGATTATCTAAATGCATACTTGCTTTATTAGCCAAATTATAGTACAATGATTGAGAATTTGAGAGGGGCAAGATGCCCTCCAACTGAAAAAGGCACAATGCCCAAATAACTTTTAAGTTAGTCTTCCAAAAAGAAGAGTTACAAAAGGTGACTGGCAGTGCTAATTGTAATGAATTGGTGTTAAAAACCATACTACTTTCCAGCTTCCTATCAGACATACTGTAGTCCCAAAGTTTCCTATTGTGCAATCCTAGGCACTGTGACAGAAAATAACATTGAATGCCCCCACCCAGCAAGTAGCCCTTTGCCTACACATGTTAAGTATACACATGTTAAGTATCACTAGTGTTGTACTGTACATGCACCATATGAGCCATGTCTGATTATAAAGTTTACAGTATGAAAGGAATGTGACCTCCCTCATAAACTCATGTTCTGACAACACTCTGAAGGGTTTTATAGGTTGTACATAATAGCTTACTGAAAGACTGGCTATTGTTCTGCTTTTACAGTATTATACCATTGTCAATGACATTTTACTATGTTCTATCCCTGGGTATCATGCCTCCTGTTTTATGCCCCTGTGGTAAGATAGGTTCATCACTTCATCGGTAAACTGTGCTAATGTACCCAGAATTATTCAGACCCATTGTTTATTTGTTATGAATGTGCTGTTAGACTGTTATTGATTCCAGGCATCAGCAGTGGCACTTGGAAGGATGTTAAATGCAACAAGAATGTTTCAAAATAATGTTGGGGTCATGGGGTAGCCATATGCATGCCGTATCGAGATGAAATTTTACAACTATCCTTTTCCCTCCCATTTGTGCTTTAGCTTGACTGGCAGACACTGTCAGTGTAGGATTTCACTGCCATTCCAATCATTGACTTCATCTACCATTCCCAACGATGAGCAGCAGTCCATCGGCATCCAGCAGTGGCTCTCTTCCAGATGGATTTCCAAATGGACCAAAGGGCAAGAAGCCTCGTAAGTAATCAGAACTTTGGTGTCATAGACCTCTTGAAAGGCAGATTAACTGCTTTGAATCTGTGACTATTTTCAGAAATTGTTTCTCTTTGAATTAAAACTTGTAATGAAAACTGACTGAGAGGGTTCCTTAAATGAAGCAGTACAGTATTCTTAATAGCCTGCAGAGTTGGAGTTACGGTCTGCCTCTGCATGAGTGAGGTCCTTCATGAAACCAGCATGATGTGACAAAACCTACTTTGAATGAAAATCTTATGTTCAACGATGTAGGGTGTTATCAGACAATTGGGATGTATTTTGAACGTCTCTGATACAGTGCAGGGCATTGCAGATATTATCCAGACTTGCCAACCTCCAAAATTTTAAACCTTAAAATTTTCATCAGAAAGCATGGAGATTGGTACTGCAAATTTAGAGGTTTTGTAACATGTCCAGACTAGTTTTTCATCACTGGGCACTTGTATAACAGAAACTGGTGACTGGGTTGTAGGTTGTCTGGCTTGCCAGATCTGATTATTAATGTTTAGCCAAATTGAAATTGACAAAATGTGGAATAAAAGCCAGACTGTGTTACTTATACTCTGGAGAAATGTCTTTCTGGTCAAATTCATGATTCATTTTCCTTTTACTAAGGATTAGATCCTAACCCCACTTCATGACTTATGGAGGGAGGTACGGTTGAGCTGTTGTTATCTCCTGTGTGGTTTAGAACTGTTTGTCTCAGTTACTTGCATATCTGTTGAAAATGTTATCTTAATGTGAGATCTGAAAATTGGCTGTGTCATAATGTCTGAAACCATGAGGGTTGGCAGGTATGGCTATCAGCCAGGTATTTTAAGTGGCAAGTACTAAGTCTGCTTTGAAAAAAGGATGATATTAAAATGGTTGTCTGTGCTTGCTGTCCTGTAGAAACCTCTAAAACTGAAGCTGGGTGTTGGAACAGGTAAAGTGTCATAGTCATTAACTGTGTAGTGTTACTGCATTACTGCACAAAGGGGAGTATGCTATGTTACTGAATGGAGAGTGTGCCAGTGGCAGCTCCTATGTAGTCTTGTACTCCTATGGCATATTGTGACTTAAATAAGTGCACTAGAAGCTTACAGACCTTTGTCAACAGTACAGTATGTGAGTCATAAACTGCCCCATCCCCTTAATTTGTAATCTTGAAAGAATGTTATCAATCATGTGGCCTTGAATGCATTCAACTTCCGAACTCCCACACATTTAATTTCACCCTTCTGTCTCCCCCTCCCCTCCACCTCCCCTCCCCTCCCTCCCCCTCCCCTCCTTTTACCCTCCCTGAAATGGTAATTGGGCTGTGAAAATGGCAATTTTTGTATCTAGCTACATTCTTAAGAAGTTTGGTTATCTTAAAGTTGACACACACTTTTTGCACTCACTAGTAGATTAATGTGACACACAATTATGTCAGTGGCTCTCAAGTTTTCTGCTAGAGATTGGTTTCAAGCAATAAGTAAGGTGGTGTTGTTATTTGAATTATTCACTCACCAGCAAGTCATCAGGGATTAAGTCGAAGAGAACACCAATTGAAGACAGAAATCAAAAAGACAAAAACTGGTCTGTGAAAGTTCTAATTTTTGCTTAAAGATAGCAGGGTATGCAAGTTTGTAGCATGAAACCATGACCTTTAAATGTTTAACCACAGTAAGCATTGACTTGATAGAGGCATTTACTGGTGTGAAAAGGAACCAGATATCCAAGATGACAACTACAGTAGGAATCTGGAATCTTGATAATAAATGTAAGAAATTAGGGAAATTTTCATAGTCCATTTCACTGATAGTGATCTCTTCTAATCTATGTGTGAACAGTCAATCTACAATGGAATTAGTGTTGGTAAAATTTAACTGACGTAGGGATAAACTCTATACTAATACTTAAGCATTGTACCAAAGGTTCTCATCCTCATTTTTGTTTACTGTGGAATTATGTCAGTTGTGCCTCTTAGAACTGCTAATCTTCCATGGGAGTTTTTCTATGTTTTTTTCTTTTTTTGCCTTTTTGGACCCATTTTTTGAATAGTTTGGGGAATCTGGAGGGAAATTTTGTCAGTTGGAAAGAAATGTAGCTGCTTTTGTATGAATACAACATGCAACAAATTGTGGGAGTTAACTGTCTGAAAAACTGACATTTTTCCAGCCCTGAAACTGGAGGTTGTAAGATTTTTTTTTTTTTAATGTACTTTATCCTGAAACCTGGGTGAAGTCAGAGCAGTTTTAGCAGGGAGCTGGTATTCGAATTGAGATAGCTCTCCAAAACTTTCTTTGAAGTGAGATTTGTACTGTACATCAAGGTCAGGTTGTAATCTTTCAGTTATCCTGTAGTAGAAATTTCTATAAGAACTAAGCTGGATTAGAAAGTTAACACAGATCTGTTTGTCATGTGCTACATCTGGAGTAGAATGGGGGCAGTTTACCCACTGCCATGACATTGCCAGTTGCCTGAAAAATAAGTACCTTTTCTCTCTGGTGTTGCCTGATGTCACAAATGAGATCATAATGGCTTGAGTTTATGTCCAATTGTGAAAGTAGTTTTATGTCCAATTATTTCAGGAAACTTAAGCAAACTTTTCAAAATGTGGTAAAGAATTACTTTAGGCTTCTGTGTTTTTAGCTCATTTGCCTGTGGTATCTTTAGATGGGTAGGGGCATTTTGTTAATTTCCATTTAACAATCATGTTGAGTTTTTAAATCCCTGTCACTAAAATGTTGGCAGCACCAACCTACACATGAAAGCATTGTTCTACTTTAATAAGCCCCCTGTTAAAGCATTACTAGAGCTGAATGATGTTACTAGGAGATAGGAATCAATTGAAAGCATTAAATAAATGGCCCACGTCCTTGTAAGCTTTATCACCAGCCAAAAATTGGTAGTCTTTTCACATTTAGGTAGGTCTTAAAGTATTAGAATAAATTTAACTTTCCATGCTATTTCATTTGGATAGCAACTCCCTGGTTGTATGGGAGACTGGTAATATAGTTGCTAAGTATTTGCAAGGGGAATGAAATAGTGTAAGAGAATTTATTAGCAGTAATAGCTTATTAATAAATGTTGGAAATTGATTTAGCAAGTAAACCATATTTGTAGCAGTTATTAAATTGCAACTTAAACCTGCAGGCAGACCATGACAAAATGTGGATTCCAAAATTTAAAGGGAATTAAAATCAAAATTGGGGTTACAGTGATGTGAACTGCAAAATTTCATACCTTCAATATCCAAGTCACACACAGTTTATTAGTTTCAGGGTATAAATAATGCAGTGACTGAGGATAAAATGTACTGTATATTCCCACAATATTGTAAGAAATTGCTTGAGGCAGCTAAGGAAAGGGTGTATACAATTTTGACATTAATAGAGTTTCTCATAACAAGCTGTAAGCCTCAGGCTCCCAGCAGTTAGTACCAGCAGGGAGTTGCTACGGATGGAGTTCAAGCACCTAATCCATCAGACGGTATAGCACTTAAGAATAATTTAATCCTTTTTGTTATGGGAGATTTTCATTAACAGGTCTTTTAGTTCCTCTTCTGGATTTGTATGACCTAACCTCTCTTATCAGAGTTTGATCCTTTGATACTAAGGTAATTCTCAGACAAAGAATTTATCAAGACAATGCTTTGAAGTGATCTGCTCCCCAGACAGATGTTAAACCTTTGTCATCTGCCTAATATAGACAATTGTAACTGCACTTCTAAGAGATCCAATTTCTTCATTCTAATTTTAATGCATATAAAGTAGCATCCCTTTTCAGTGAAGCCGTCAAGTCTACATTTTGTTTACAAAAGTTAGCAACGTTCCGCATTGTTCCTAACGTTAAGAATTATGAATCTATGTCCAGTAAGTTATTTGAACTTTTACTGAACTCTTTTAAAAAGTGTAAACTGGCGTGAAAAGATGAAAGAATTTTTGTTTTCCTTGACGACTGGCAATATCATGGCAATGGGTAAAATCCATCCCAAAACTGTTTGAGGTGAAGCAGATGACAGCAACTATTGTCGTCACATCCTGTGATCCCTTTCAAGTGGTAAAGAATTTGATAGAAAGAAACAAATGGGAGATTATTGTTTACAAACTACATAGTGTCAAAGGCGGGAGAAAGTGTTTGTACTCCATCGGTAACAACTCCCAGGTATCAGTTAAAAGCAATAAGTAGTCATCCCAGCTACAATTTGAAACATCAGCTAAATCTTGGAAATCTCTTTATTTTCCTCACAAGAACTGTGTCTTACATTGTTTCAGTACAGTAAAGGTCTCCAAGGAATTGTATAATTTATAATTGACAAAAGTATTGTCACGTGAAATAAAAAGAGCTCTACAGGAAAAAGGATACCAGGGTAACCAATTCAAATTTGGTGACTGCTTTTTTCTCTTAAATTAGGCAATCTTTTCCATTCAGTATTGATAGGAGGCTAACTGAAGGGATGTCAGAGGGAATGTCTGATATAGAGAGCTATTAAAAAAAAACTACTTGCTGGGAAAAATGTTACACAAGGAGACATTGTGGGGCTCCAATCTTAGCATAAAATTTTGAAAGTGAAAAATTTGACCAAAAACAGCAACAGAAGCATACAGTAGCATTTGGTAAGAAAACCCATTATTATAGTTATAGAGAGATGAGTTCCTTTCAAAATGTAGAAAACTGTCATATTGTCATATCTACTGTTACCATAGGCAGCGATCCCAGGGGGGGACGAGGGACATGTCCCCCCCCCCCCAATATTTGAGAAATCGCCCATTGACTTTGATTTTTTACACAGTAAAGTATTGGAAAATCTGGTCATGTCCCCCGCAATACTGAGAACAAAACGCTGAGCACTCTTGACTGTTACATATCATTTAATTAAAGGCTAAGGCATATTTATGAAAGTGTACAAAATTATAAGAAAGGTACTACAGAATAAATGTGTGATAAAAAAAAATGAATTTGTTATCAAATATGATAAAATGATAATAAAAGTGTAAAAAATACCAAAATTAGAGTCAAGAAATTATCTCAAAAGGGGAGGAATATTAAGATCCAACGGTACTCTGCATTTAAAAGTCAAAGATAGAGAACTTCAGGAAAGAGAAGAATATTTTGTAGGCTTCATGTCATTTTATGTTTTCAATGATTCCACAGAAAAAGTAGGAAGCTTTGAAAATTAGTGTATATATCTAGGGCTGTGTTTTAACAGGACTTAGGGTGCTCATGATGAACAAAATGTGTGTCAGACATGCCAGACAACCAAAAGTAACAGGCCGATTGTTGTACAAACAACCACATTCCATGAGGAAGAAAATAAGTGGTACCCATGGCAACTTTAAATGTTCATTCAGAGAACCAAATTTTCTTTTTGACAACCCAAAAAAGCTGATGGGTTGTCGAAAAGACGACTGAAAATTTTTCTTGAAAGCAGGGCCTGAAATTCTTGAGGTTCTAACTCTGATCTGTAATGTGACCAGTACTTCATGTGGCCAGTGAAATCTAATAGTAATTATCAGGTGAGAAAATACCATAGAAATTAAAGTAAGGTAGAATGACGTCTGCTGATCTGGACTGAAGCCATTGATTTGGCTGGGCTGTATGGCAACAGAGCACAGGCGTGTAATGCAAATATCACGTCATTGCTTTTGCCCCAAGTATTGGCAAAGAAACTACAAGTTTTCAAGTTAGGAGTATAAAACAAAATACTTAAGGCACCATGACTTATTCCTGTTGTGAAAATTACTCCTAATCTTTCGAGAAATGGCTAAAATAAGCTTAACTTCTGCAGCAGAATGCACACTGTACGTATGGAGACACACCAATCATTCAGTTGAGGGCTCTTTCGTTGCTGTTCAACGAGAGAGCCCTCACAATTTTCTTGGCTTTACTGGTTAAACATGCAGGGATACATTGTGTCAGCGTTCTCTCTTACTTTTATTTCTATGGAAAATTCTCAGTTCAGCTGAATAACTTCGATAGACAAACACTGAAACTTCTTCTGGTGTAGATGAAAATTTATCAGTAGTCCAAATATAGAGTCCTGTAAAGTCAGAGTGTCAACATGGTGGCATTGTTATTTGTGGACAAAGCGATTTCTTTGGTACTGGGATGTTTTTTAAATTGCTTGATCAGAAATGTAGAGTTCAGTCTCCTAGGGCTGTGACTGTGTAGCTAAAAATCGCAAAATGATCACATGTGGAATGAACGCTTAGTGAAAAGCTATATATATGTGATGAATCTTTTAAGTGGTTTGATTTTAGCCTTCCATTTTATTATCTACTTCAACATTTGTTAATTTTCACATTTTTTGTCCATCTTAATTTCTCACAAATCTTTTTTGTTCATGTTTACCATCTATAAATCTCATTGCTTTTAAGTCGATTTTTCCGAAGTAGAATAGGCATGCCTGTACATGTCCATGAAACATAATTACATATTAGGCCCAAAAATTAAGACCCAGAGCCTCTGCACATTGTATAGGCAATAATCATGATTAATTGCTAAACAATCCCAAAATTTTGCAATTAGATGTTAATAGTTACCCTACACCCTCATACATGTATCCCTACAAAATCCAGCTGGTATTTAAACCTTGATCAGCATTGTTATAGACTTGCAGGTAGTATTGTTTAGAAGTGCTGTTTGAAGTGAACCAGCTAGTCTGTCTTATACTTGAATCTGTAGTTTAAAGGGAATTTAAACAATTGCCCCCTCCTTGTTTTATAATATTGATAAGTTGAATCTTACAAATGCCTCTTATGCCATTTACAAGTATCTTTCATGCAGTAAGGTAAATATTTTACATGAATAAGCTGAAACCAAAGAGTTTAACCTTCGTGTATTCAGCAATTGAGGAATGAATCATTGTTACATGTTTAAAGTGAAAGATGGTGTTTTTATGGCATCAACGTGTAACAGACAGAGAATTGATTTTAAAATCATCCATTCTCAGTAAGAAAGTCTGGCAACAGCAGTAGCAAAAAGGGAACACATTACAAGAATTTTGAGTATTGGATCATGTGGAAAGTTGAAAGTTTTTGAAACAAATTCATGATCTATTAAAAGCAGTGAAATTCTTTTTGTGAGGAACTAATATTTGCTGAAAGTTTCTCCAGCTTTCTAGTTACAGTAGCAATTGCTTGTATGTAAAAAGGAATGAAACTTTTCTTTGTACTGTATATCACAAATGCAGTAAATTTTCCTTTAAAGGGAATGTGCAGCCACCCAAGTTGAATACAGTAAGTAAATCCTGGTATTGTAATTTATTGGTGTTGCTATTCAACCATGAGACAGTATTTTCTTCCTGAATTCTAAATTCACATACGTAGATGATAAATTAGTTAACCAAATTATGCAATGGTTTTGTTTTGAAATGTCTTGAAAGGTATTTGTAAGGTAAATAAGAGATTTATATGTTAATGCAGATTTTTGAAATGAAGGTCAGGGCACATGCTTCCCTTTAATGTTAAAGAGCCATAAATGAAAATTAGAATACACAGTTATTATGTTAATGCATCCAGACTGGTTTAATTGCATTTTCTGTTTAAAGACAGACACTCATCACCCCAAAGTACATTTTTGGTTGGGAAAAGCAAAATTCTCAGTTGGTGACTTCTCTTTGATTGACAAAGATGCAGAGTGGCTCACATTTCACAGCATGCAGAGAGTGTTCTGATTACACAGTATAGACTTAATGCTCACTTGCATGTGACCTTAAGCAATAAGAGAGGTGTGTGTCTGTACAAGGAGGAGCTTAAGACAGTTTTGGGAGGGTATTATGTAAGTAAGAGAAGTTACTTAGTTGGGAGAACTGGAACTGTCTGGGATGAGGAAACTTACTACAGGTAAAGCTAAAAGCTGGTGCCTCTATTTTGTGAAAAGCATATTGGAGTACTGCAGTATGTGCGAATCTCAGTTTGAAGGGCAAAACAGATTTTGCCATTGTTCTTCCAAGGTTTTGTCTGAATCAGTATCTGTATTGTGCAAACTGGTTATCCTAGTTTCTTTGGAAGTTGGAAAAAGAGCTCAATAAAATGTGGGCATTTGAGGAAGGCAATGGGAGGCTGTATGTGACACTATATGCCTGAAAGATTGCAATGTGCAAGGTTTGTTTGCTTGTTGTGAAATGACTACTGTATACTGTACACTGTACTATATACCAGTAACCTGTACTTGGTACAGTATCATTGCATTGTCACCACCAGAGTACTATGCTGGTGCAGATATCAGTTGCCTGCTGCATTTATCAGATTGCATTCAGGCAACAATGTAATAAATTGTGCTTTTTGCAGGTATAATAAATCAAAGTCTGTTAACAGCAGGTTGTATTTTTTGCCTGCTTTTGGACACATTTTGTAATGTAAGTTGTAAAGAGTTTAGTTGGAGTTAACATTGTGGCTTCTCACATTATACATTGTTTGCCTCCGTTTTACAGTGAATAGATTGACAAGCCTAAATATGTACCATACTATTGAGGTTTATCATGTGACAGTGCATAATTTCAATTTGTCATGGTTGCCATCCCAGCTCATGCGCAGGTGTGTTATCGATATACATGCACAACAGGACCGTACCTGTAGATACGATTGTGATACAATGAATGCCTGGCTGTCAAAACAGAGATGCGAAAGGCAGTGATGTCAGTGAAAACCTACAGTAAATACTAGGGATGCACAACTCATACAAAAGGTGTGGTAGGCTACTGAGTGAAGCCTGCACAGGGGACAAACGTCCTTCAGTACAGCTCATTCTGACAAAAAATAAAAGTATGGTACACACAGAGAGCACTGTACAAGCTATGTTAGGACAAAGTTTCAATTACTTGGCCTTAAAGTCCAAACAAGAGACTTTCCCACACAAATATTAAAAAATTCTTTAATGTCATCAGTAATAACATTATCAGTGCAAGATGGATTTAAGGGAAGCATTCATAAATACGAGAAAAACAAAAAGAATAATGTGATATTTTCAGGGATATGAAAGTTAATACATGTTTATACTTCAATAGTTTTTGCATCAAGAAATCACTTGTCAGTATTAAGTTAACCTTAGGCCGTAGTACAAGCTCAATTATTCCCTTGTTTCATGAAAGTGAAAGAGGGATTACTTGAAAGTATACTACAAAATTCAAAAATATTATATACATCGTAAAAATGCTTATCCCCACGCCAGTTTTGTGCACATTTTTTTGTAACTAATTAAAATTATTCCTATTTTTCAATCACGTATTGACCAATCACGATGGCTTATTCAGCTGGTTCAGGCAATATGGCGGTGCCCATGGTTGCTAAGATGCCAGATAAGCAATCCAATCTTCAATCAACATTTTGTGCTATACAAATGTCTTGTTCTACCAAAGGCAGTTTCATAAGCTTCCACTCAAAATTCATGGAAACATTAATTTCTGAATTTTGCAAATGAATGGAAATAATACGAAGACTACAGCTGCAAAGAAAGGGAAGTCACTACAACGTCAGAGGCAGAGCCCAAACTAACATTAGGCCTGACGCTAACGTAATAGACGTTGATCTTCAGTGCCCGAAATAATGATCAATGCATAGCCGGCCTACGCTAGGTTACCACCACGATTGCTACAAAAAAAAAAATTGCGATGAACATGAAATAGGCATAGGAAGGAAGGACTCTGCTCTCACAAAGAAATGTGTAATTCAAGGTAAGCTTTTTTCGATGATAACCCCACTGATGAATGTTTTGGGCTTTGAAATGAAATACAGAGTGACCTGTGCTACGGTTGAGTACACAAGCTCATGTCTGAAGGACCTAACCAAATAAAGCGTAGGCTGTGTATTAACGTAATAGTCATGAGACGTTTGGCCAAGAGTTAAGACGCTACTCGAGTATAGAGGGCCTACATACGACTGAGAAAATTTGTGCGGAAATCAATAGGCCTAATCCTAAATTGACATGCTCGAAACTTTGGCTTGAACAACAAAAAATGTGTAGCTGTCATCGAGCCTAAACTTTGACCAAGTATACGCTAGCCTTAGCCTAACGTTAGGCATATTTATGCTGAGCCTAGTTCGTACTAGCTTGCTGACATACCTAACGTTGTAGTATTAATGTCACACTGCACTGTAAGGCTTAGCGTTCTACTTCTAAGTACTAGGTCACAGGCCTCTGGATTTCAAGTTGGTTATGTGTAAAAGATGGCACGGTATTTTTTTCTTGAATCTATTTGTGATAGCCTTACAGTTTCAAATGACAGTGACAGAATGCGGTGCATGGAAGGAAAGTCTAGTCTGATAATACGAAGGTTAACTCCAACATTTTTAACGACAAGTTTATTCTCATTACTGATTAGCCTACTACTACTTCTGTAAATGATAAGGATTCAATGTGGAAGTAAAAACAGTACATTTAAAAAAAATAACATAAAAATATTGAAGTTATCCTATCCCTACCTACATTGCCAGCCAAGTGGGCCTCAGGGTAGGATATCCAACTCAAAAACTCAAAGGGGAGGGGCTTCCCCCTCCCCTTTGAAAATTTTTGCCCATTTCAAAGGCTCTAGATGCAAATGGTGGAAGATTTTCCATATTTTCTTATATTTGTATTCCAAAAAGGCTGGTCTCGTAATACTTTTTCCTCCTTCAGTGCAAGACCTATTACTGGAAACTCTTGGGGGGCCTTGCTGACGATAGGCTACGTTTTCTTAACAGATCTAGTTATTTGCTTTAGCTGTTATGCTTTTCTGACAAGTGAATATACGAAGATACTGTATATTTGGCCTAGCCTAGCCTCTCGTGTTTCAAAGTATCACTGTGTGAGGCTGGGACAGTTATATTCTATGGCGTAATTTTGGTTCAGGGTGCCAGGGGGCAAGAATAGGGTGGGTTCCCCCTGACCAAATGACATGTGCGCATGCTGCAACAGAGCAAATTAAGGTAGGCTATGCCCACCGGGTGCCCTAGTCCAGGTGCCCGGGATCGCCCCCTCAGACTGCATAGGAGTTACGCCACTGATATCGTCGTGGTTACTATACTGTATAGCTTGGTGCTAGATTGCTCTACGTGTAGTACATCCAGCATGGAGTTTGATTTATGCGAGGCGAAATCGACATGGCCCATGGGGATTTTACGGAATATGCTGTCATTTTAAACCTATAACGATAAGCCTAACTAGTGTTCTCCACAGGTCCAAATTTTTCCAGGCGCTTTTCTCGGATCTGGAAGATGACACTGATCGCTGTCCTGGGGATCAAAGGGAGGGGGACACCTTCCCCTTGCTCACGTAAGGTGGGCTGGATGTAAAATAGTGGTACATTTGGTGCTAAATTTGAATTAAATATATCACCAAGAATTTCTATTTTTTAGGAAGTTTGCTCATCTCGCTTGCTTTAGTGGACTTTTTCCCGTCCTTGGGGTAATTCACAACCACAGTGTGTTAAGTAAGTGAACAAAAATTGTTAGACTACATATGCCATTACCATGTTTACTCATGTCTAGTAACATTTAGATATTAAGTGATTAAGACCGTGTATGTCAGAGACACTTCAAAATTCTGATAGAGGTGGTACTGGTAGCAATCTTCTCATTACACCACTCTGGTACACTTTTTTCATTAATTGCTTCTTGCTACAATCAGTCCCAATTTTAACATGACCTACCCTAGTATAGTACTTGACCTCTGACCCAGTCTAACAAATAATAGGATCACATACTTCTCATAACACTTGCACAGAGACTTGAAATGACTGTCTAGGTTTTGGAGAAGTTATAGTAAAATAATTTTTATTCAAAGGTGTTTGAAATAGTTCAATGTAAGGCAGGCACGTAGCCAGGAATTTGCCAAGGAGGGGGCAAAGGCTACAGGCAAACTATCTAAGCGTAGTGCCACCGTAGGTTGTACAAGAAAATTTTGGCCGAAACGCCTCCCAGATCGCTGAAAATGGCATTTTATGTTCATCTAGAGTAATTGTATGTCTACCGCCTAAAAGTAGAGGAATTACTAGCAATATCATAACAAATATCATTAAAAAGAATAGAAAAAATACGCTTGAGGAGGGGGACCCCTCCTCCTTCTCCTTGGCTACGCGCCTGACGAAAGGAGTGTTTAATTTACTTCGCAAACATTTCTAAAAGAAGTAAAGCAATATTTTTTTTGGTCCGGGCGGCCAAGGATTTTGTGCGGGCGGCAGCTTTAAGACCGGGCGCTGACACATGCTCTTCAGATTTTGCCCGGGCAAATTATAGGTCTGTAATGTATACAAACACTGACACTTTAGGCCATCATATCCGTGTTCTGCACAGAAGTTCCAGTGAAATACAATGAGAGCACAGTAAAGTCAAGTGCACGTGTACGTCCGTAATATTATGCAAACCTGCCAAACATTCATGCATTAGGCTACACACCTGCACGTAGAGAAGCTGACATACATCGCAAGAACACGGGACATGAAGTTCAGGGTATTTTCGATCACTGCTTAATTTCCAGTCATTACCTCATATTTTGGAGTAGTAATAGTGGGGCTTTTTTATGTAAAACATACACCTTACTTTGTGTGATGTGAAAGTGTACCTTAAGGGTCGTTATTAAGAATGGTGGTTTGATTCCGAAACTACAAGATTAGGGTCGCTTTTCGGAAGGTTTGTTATTTAGAATAGAATATAGGGATCGTTATTCCGTTCGGAAGGGTTGTTATTCCGAAGAGAGATTATTCCGGATAAAACATAAGGGTCGTTATTCCGAAGGGAGGAGGTGTGCAGGAAAAACTTGAAAATGAGACACTTTAAAGCATGTTCTGGGTGACCAAATTTGATGTTGTTAAAAGAGCAGGAAAGTTTTCTATGTAAAACAGTGAAAACCCCACCTCAATAGTACCTTGTATTTGGAAGATAGGAATTTGAAGAAATTAATACTACATTTACTACTTCTGCAGTGCATGATGGGAAATCTGTGATGTCATCTGGGCAAACTGATTAGTTGTAGATTTTGAATTTCTTTATAATGTTGATATCTTTACATTGAATATTTCATAACTTTATTTGCTGTACCATAAGTACTGAACATTTGTACACTATATCTACATGAAAAGACATCTAAAGATTCCAATATTATGAAATTTCAAAGACAAACAAGGTATCAAATTATGAAGAATAACAAAACGAATATGAGGTAATTTGCCCACTTGGGATTACATTCTGTAACTTGACCTTGGGGAATCCTGGAGGTATTTCCTATTAAATGTAACCAATATTTAGGAATGGATATCTTGAGTTAGGAATGGAGTTTTGGTATGGGGTTTGGATGACATGTAATGAAAATTTTTTATCTTTCATATAAGATCCCTACAAAATGCCCCCAGTCGATCCCTTTAAATGGATGCATATTATATAGCAACTTTGAGGCCGTTATGGTGCAGAAAATGAGGAGAGCTTGAGTTGGCAAAGCTCCACTGGCATCGCACCTGCACACATTCTCATTTTGGAGTAACGACCCTTATGTTTTATTCTGAATAACGACCCTTACTCATTGACATGATAGACACATTTTGGACATCTTCATCAATAGAGGGCGCTCTTTGTCACTGAGATACACATGATTGAAGGTTAAACGGAGTCACTAGATTTAAACATAAGCTCGAAGCTTTTTATTGCGATCTTACTAATCACTCAACAATGATTATCACATCAGTCTATCAAGAAAACTCAAGAATAGTATATTTTGCAAATTTTGGACATTTGGGGGTGCTCTTCAATTTTTTAAAGCATACTGTGTGTCCTTGAAACACAATTTTGTCTCAAAAAGACGCTTATAACTTATATGAAATAATGGGGAAGTTACGATTTGGTTTTAGGATTAGAAGCATCACTTCCAGCAATGAAAGCAGGCTATTGGCTATGTTACTAATAGAGGGCGCCCTTCAGAATTGTGCAACTTTTTTTCGAGGGGACATGGTGATTTTTACTCAGATACATGTCCTTAAATCACCTACCAAATTTCAAGTACAATCCCTCAAAGACTTTCACGAAAGTCATTTTCTGAGCATATTTTGGGCTGTTGTACTACGGCCTACCTATCTTACTGTAGGTAGAATTGATGCACAGACTGTATGTGGTACACATTTTGAACTGTTCTATAGTTATGGCCATTTTAAATGATATTACTGTAATTATTTTTGATGAATACTTCACTTTGTTAAACCTTTTCTGCTATTGTCCTGACATAAAAAGCCAACGGTGGTCAAAGAAGGTTCTACCTGTATTGTTTGCAAGACAATTGTCCAAAGGTTTTAAGATAAATGTGTAATGAATGACTTCTGGAATGTTTCAAATACAACAGAAAGGGTCTGGAGATTTGAAAGCAGGTTCTCTGGAATGCCAATATATGAAACCGAGTATTTAGAAAGATGAAGACGTAGACTTATTGAGAGAAGTTCATATAAGACCTACCAGTGTTGTAGGTGTGGCCACAGAGTTGCAGGGGTGGAGCTAGGCCACACTATCCAAGATCCTGGCTGAAGCCACACCCCTCAAAGAAGAGGCCATCTATGATGTACAGTACAGTACAATAGATCTAAGTCTATTAAACCATTAGGGGATATGGCATCCCCTTCAAGCCAGGGAAGTGCTTGCAACTCCCTTCCCAGACATATGTAGGAATAGGAATAGCCGAAGAGTTCTGCAGTTGATGACTGCACTTTGATCAGGGAGTTGCTATTTGACAATAGCAACTCCCTGCTTTGATTGACATTCATTCAAACAATACAGCTTCGCTCTGGTTGGTCAACTATGACTTGTACAGTCAGTTGTGTTCCCAATTAAGCTCACACACAGTCACTGTATGTCACTACAGTGTACATGGCCTTGAGCAAATTACACTAAGTGAAGGCTAGGCACTGTGCCACTGTCTTGGAGGTGTCTTTGGTTTACATTGGAGGAGGGGCTGAAAGTAGACTTAGGGGGAATTTTACTGTCTAGGGTGAGATTAAAGAGCCTTTAAATTATTAAACTATAAAACTATGAAAGTCAATAGTACTTTACGTGGCAAACCTGGTGAGACACACTCTTTAAAAAAGTATATTTGCATGGAATGTTCTGGACATTTGTTTTACTGTATCATCTGCAAGCTGGCCTGGGGTCATCTTCAAATGGGTTTGGGCTAAATTTTTGAGGGCAGCGGATACAAAGCAGAAACTTTAACTCACTAATTGGCCTAGCATTGAGGTTGCATGGGCCTTGAGACCTACATTGATACCTACCCTGTTTTAACATTCATCTGACATAGTCACAGTACTGGGGGGGGGGGGAGGGGGTTAATGATCAGAGAGAATTCAGTAGTTTTGAGATTTGACTTGTGGTGTTTAAGAGCTGTGATAGGAGACTCCAGAAAAGTTAGACAGAGTCATTCAGGAATCTTGATAAATGGTCAGACATGAAGTACTGTAACACAATGTTTGTTATCAGGGATAAGGTCCATTACTTAATTTTGTTTACAGTTTAAAGATTTAACTTAGTATATAAACAGTGTTGGATGAGGTTTGTCAACACAGCACAACCAAGTTTACAGAGGGTGCATGGATTTATTTAGAGCTTGCAGATTTCTGTGTGTAGCATATAAATTTACATTTGGGCAGTAGTACTATATCTGTACAGTTTGTACAGTAGTCACAGTGCAGTAGTGGGCCATCAGGGGCAGTAATTTGCGTTATGCATAGATCTTGGTTCAATTTTAAATTAACTTTCTTTCATCCCATAGCTAGAGCATCTTTATGCCTTGAGGTTGACAATTACCAGATGTGTATGGAGTTTAAGTGTTGTTTTGTAAGCAGTGACTTTGCAGAAGGTGGTACACCCATTGTTTGTCAGAAAGTTTAAACACAGATCATATTGTCACTGCTTTTTCAAAGCAGGGACAATCTAGGTTGGTGTTTTGAAGCTGCATTTTGTCAGACCAGACCAAGATCTGGAGCTGAATCTTCACACATGAATGGTTACTGTCTGTGTGGTTACGTTTGTGTTATTACCTATGATGATTATAAGATCTGCCCAGTGTTTTACTAGTTGTACACTGTTGTCAGCATTTATGAAGACTGTCATTTGCTATTCTTTGTCATTCACCAAATTGGATAGCGGATCCAAATGGTTGAAACATTGATTGGACTATTGTCACATGTTGCAGGTTTGTATCCTCTCTTCTGATTGGTTGAGATACTTAAAGACAGTTTGTATCTAGTTCAAAGTTGTGGAGTCATGTGTACAGTATTTATTATCAATCATTCATTAAAGTGAAGTGTTGATCCAAAACTCTGATAGAGAGTAACTTTTCTTTATTCACACAACTGCCATCACTATAGCAACTTACTGTATCAAGCTATGTATTTGTAGGGGAATGATGAACAGAAAGTATACAAAATATAAAGTTTGGAACACAAACTTGCTTTTTATGAATATGCCCTAATACTGTAATGCATGGTGATGGTGTGTCATTGTGTATGTAATGTCAAGGTATGAAAGGAACATACTGTAGGTGTTAAACATGATAATGTACAGTAGAAACTATCCTGTAAACAGTCAATACTGATTTATACCAGATTCCTTTGCTTCAAGGTTAACATCTCAATTTAATGTTTTTGTTCCATAGTACTGATTATGCTGAAATGAGGGGGGGGGGGGGGTGAAAATTCTAGAGGTACTTAGTTGCTCTTGCTTCTGTCTAAATTTTAATGCATAGACTGTCATGTATCCAGTGAAAAAGGCGAGGATTTTTTTTTTAGCCATAAAAAAATTGCATCTCTGGAAATAGGAATTTTATGGAGCATGTGATTTCAATAACTTCGGACAAAAAAAAATAAAATCAAAATTCAACTCCTCTCTCACTGCTTGCATTACCTGATAACTAATAATGTGTACAGTACCAGCCACTTCCCTACTCTGACAGCTGGTTTCTGTGTACCTTGAACAAAATATGGTATTGAAGCAGGTTGAATGACGAAAAGGAAATGGGAGAGACTTATGAAGTGGAAACTTAAAAAGTTACAGGTACCATTCACACATGTCCTTCATTTCACGTTGGCTCGTTCAGACATCGGATGTGGCATGGTGTAGATTGGGTGTATAGTAGAATTGTAAATTAGTTGAGGGTTATAGTTCATGAAAAAGTACTGGTAAAACAGTGCTTAGTAATTAATATCATCAGGCTGACATTATGTGAATATTAATTGCCTAAATTTTTGTATTAAAATACTCTTGAGGATTGTGGTTACATACTGTATATATGCAAAGGTTGAAATGTGTGTCATTGAAATAGGACCTGTAAGCAGTGTTGTACCATTAAAGAAAAACTTAGAGTTAAAAAGTTTCACGTTCCGGTTGTGTGCTCCTCCTTTTACTTAGTGAGAAGTCTTCATAGAGGTAATTTGTGTGCCGTGCGGTGGTGTTTGCAAGTGGATTATTTTGCTCTGGGATGTGCATCAGTGTAGCACAGTATTTCAATTTTATTCCTGAGGTAATTTGTATTGTGAAGTCATCCATCCGTGGATCTATTTTCTGGTTTTCATTCATTTGATGTCAGTATTCTACAGCCTTTGATGGAAAAGCTGAAATTCATGGTGGACTTTTTCTGGGTTACAACTATTTAGGATTTGTTCAATTTGGGGCAAGTTGTTTTGCTTTTGTGTTGTTTTGTGCTTGTTCAATTTAGCCTTCTATTGCTTCATGTAATAGATCTGTGGCTTGTCAGTCACAATGTTATTTTTAAATGTACTGATACATAATGCAGACAAAGAGTATGGTATTACTGTGTATTATTACGTAGCCTCTAAGGCTACGTGTACGGAATCGTATTTCAGATCCCTATATCTTAATCATTTAGGAAGGCAAACTACTCCCAAATAGACCATTTTTTTACATTGCGCAAAAGAAAGTAATCCATTTCACTATGCGAACTCCATTGAGCGTATGAATTAAATGCGGAAGAATCCTCTATTCCATTAAGTCGCCATTGACGATGTTTTACCAGGATCACTCAGCTTACAAATGTTCAGGTGCGAACAGAATATAACTCAAAGAAATTTAAGGAATTTACAGCAATAGAGCAAAGAAATATGAGAATCTTTGCAAACTTTCGCACTGCTCATATATTTTACAAAAGTAATCACAATTACACGTCGAACGTGGCTTGTTTGGACGAAAGATTCATGATTGGGCTCCCTTATGGGCCGGACAACGAGACTTAGAAAATGGCTTCCTAGGATGTAGTGGCTTACTTGTATTTTTATAGGTCTACCTTTATAGCATGTACTGTGTAACGTACCATTGACATATATAATTAACTAGACACATCAGACAAACACACGCTTGTTCATGACCTGCATAGACCAAAGTATGTACGGATCTACTTTCGAGACGAGTTGTTCGTTTTGAATTTTGGTTGACCATAATCCTTCATTTTCAAATCTCAAAGTTTTTCGTATTCTCATTGTCGCCCCTCGACTTAAACTGAAGGATTTTAAATGCTCAAATGACTTCTTGAAACGTATGAACGGTGAGAATCTATAAAAACAAATTACGATACCAAAATAATGCATCGAAGAGACTGTCTGATATATTGAAAAAAAATATTCGATTTGCAGCTCCGCGCATGCGGCATAGTCTGAATACTTTTAAATTGACCCAATCTCAAGAGGGAATTTTAAGTGATGACCAATCGCTAAGAAGTGATTTTCTGTCACATCCGAATATAGACGAAAATTTTTTTTCAGCACTTTGAGAAAGGTATTACCAGCTATTAGTGTCACTGGACAGCTGGAGTTGCAGAAGGCGAGTCGAGTAGCGCTAATTTCAGCAGGAGCAGGCCGGGGATCCGGCCGGGAAGTTGGCAGCGGAAAGCCTGTTTGATTTAGCAACGAGGTATTTAGACGCGGGCGATTTTCGTCGGGAAACTTGAAACTTACTAGGCTATATGCTTAATTTTGAGATAATAAATCGGCATGCCGACGTTCTAGTTTATTAAATTGCCAGAAGTTACGACTTTGAGATTTGGAGGAAAAAATGGGGACCTTCCTGCTGCCGTCAATGTAAAATGAATGAATTCACGTCCATCGTTAAAACAACACAGCGGTATGTGTAAGTAGCCTACTGGGGCACTAGCACTTAGATCATTAGGGTATGTACGGTGGATCAATACAGCAAGGATGAGGAACCTCAGGCATGTTGGTTCGTTTATCCTCCGGTCCGCGAGACCACTAATTCGTCTGGCCCGCGAAGCTACTGATAAAAGTAAATTCAATTCACTTGAATAATAATATCTTTAATAATAATCTTTAAGTCCTCGGTACCCACTGTTTTATCATGCTTAGCTACCTGCACTTTCAGGACATTTTACGTAAAATAACTCCATAAGTTCATGAACTCTACTGTCATGAGCTTGCTTATAAAAATTAAAATGTCTCTGACGCGCGGTTAATTGATATGCCTTATGTTCCATCTCCTTTCTCCCGATTGAAAAACAACTCCCACACCTCTTTCTCGGAGAGGCTACGTCGGATTTGCCATGCAAGTTCAAATTTCTAGTTATTATGGTATTTGCTGTGCTGCACAGTAGATATCCAGTCTGACTGGACTTTCCAGCCGGATAGTTAGAAATGTTCTGGTTCTGGCAGGATCTTTGAATAAATCCGGCCTGATAAATTCTTTCACATTTTATCCAAAATTACCTCCATTATGAATTAACAGTGGTTGCTTCACAGATGAATTTAACGTCTTTGCAAAAGTTGGTCTGTTTTTTCTGTCCATGTTACATAAAAAGAAATTGTCCCATTAAGTTTTTGTGTAGGTTAGGTGATCACAGCTAGGTCACAGTGGCACTGGCAATGACACAACTTCCATTTTGTAATCTAAGACGTAGCCTTTATGCACATGTCTAAAAAAAGTGGAGCCAACAGTGAAGATAAATTCAAAGTAAGGCTATCCCCAGTTATTCCACAGGACCAGTTCGAAAATGTCATAAATTTATAATGAATTAATATTTAAAGAAGTTCTCATAATTATCTCCATGTCCCTAATTTTGGAATAGGCTGTATAGGAAAGTCTATTTCGTAATAAATTGGGAGCCATACTAAGGCCTAAAAAGAAAATTAACTCACTGTCAAAAGGCACAACGTTTCAGTGCACAACACCCTCGGTGTGTCTAGTGGAAGAAGCCGCTAATCTATTCATGACCTGGTGAGACAACTTAGAACTACTATGCAGATTAGAACAAGAACAATTTTGCTCCCAACTCTGCTCTCATTATGTAGATGATATCACGTGTGTCGTAAAAACAGACCATTATGACCAGACCGAAGTGAAAGGGACATGGACCACTATACAATCAGTCGCTAATAAAATTCACCCTAGCATCCAGGTTACTGTGGACTACCCAGAAAATAACATTGTGAAGAGAATTCTAGTCGTGGACCTGAGTGTCTGGATAGAGATGGGGTTGATACAGGCTGCACCCAAACAAAAGAAAATCATCCGTAAAACTTCATCTAACTCCAACTCCATACACATTACTCGGAACCAGTCTCCAATTAACTAACTGTCCATCGTGATTCGGCTTAATCTTTGAAATCCAAGATACAGATATTAGTCCAAGACTTAGGGTAATGCCTAACACCTCTAAGTGGGTATCCCCAGCTGAAAAGAGTCAACAAATCAAATATTTTGTAGATACACTGCAACTCAGAGGAAAGGAAACAAGTTTATTGAGGGCCAAAACCAAGTTTATGAGAATGGTCAGAGAAGACACAGAAGGAAGAATGTCCCTGTACAGACCCAAATGGTGGAATAGAGAAGAAAGGGACAGAAGTAGAGATTTAAAGAGAAGGGCATGGTATAAGAGAAGGTGGCTATGAGCTGTAATTTTCATTGATGCCACACCTAACAGCCAGTTAAAGAAATCAATGAAGTATTTAAACAAGTTGGTTTGAAGGTAAGAGTTGTTGAAAAGGAAGGAAGAAGTCTGAAAAGAATGTTTTACAAGTCAGACCCATTTGAAGAAAGAAGTTGCACAGAAGGGTGTGAGATATTTGATCAAAACTTGAAAGTCAACTGCAAAGGAAGAGAAATTGGTGTGTAAAATACAGTGTGAAGACAAGTAATGTAAAGATTCCAGAGAAGGCTGTATATTGGCGAAACTGTATGGAGTGTGGGTGAATGCTTTAATGAAAACATGAGTAATTACCAAGGAAAGAAGAAAAGTTCACCATTCCACCAACAATGCATGGAACAATGCAATGGGAAGCATGCTGTTTTTAAAGTAGACATTTTAGGCATACATAGAAATGATCCAACCAAGAGACAAATTTCAGAGAGTGAGAACAACTTTGTAAGAGACCCTCAACTGAACAGAAAAGATGAATGGGCAATGGCAGGATTGTTAAGGCAGACTAAGAGCAGATTAGACTCCTTCGCTTGAAAGCAGGCCAACTCTTACTAGATTATCTCTTGAAACCTACCACCTTTGGATCTTGTCATGTTTAGCCAACTGTAACGTTGTTTTGCACTGAGACCTGTGTTGAGGCTCTGCTGCTGTTGAAAATCTGTGAAGACACTTGAAGAGTGTGTTGTGCACCAAAACGTTGTGCTTTTTGACAGTGAGTTTTTCCTTTTAGGCCTCAGTATGGCTCCCAGTCTATTAAGAAATAAAATTAATATTAAGTTTTAATTTAATAAGAATTAAATGTTTCAAATCTCTTTTAGTTATTCCATGGCAATATGCACAACATGAGTCAAATTCTTCAAAATATGCTTCCATTAACACCAGGGGCATAGATTTCTTTTCAACTTTGGGGGGGATGGGGTGAACCATCGCAACTGTGGAACATGTGCACGCGAAGCGTGCACGGCGAGCGCGAAGCGCGAGCCCACGACGGGTGGGGTCCAGGGGCCCGCCTTAGGGCCCCTGGTGGGGTCCAGGGGCAAAGCCCCGGTGGGGGTCCAGGGGGCGAAGCCCCCGGAAGCTCCTTGGTTTTAATGTCTCAGAAGTGCCAGGAAGACTGTTTTACGGGGTTAATTTCAGTGGTAGTGTTCTTTGGTAGGCTATCGGTATATTCATACATTTAGGAACTGCTATTTTGAGCACTCGTCGATAAGCTGCACCGGATTGGAATTGTACAAGAGCAACAATGTCCTGCTAAGCTCAAAAAGGCAGGGATCAACATATAGGGTCATCCCAGACAACTGTATTTTGAATTCGGAGATCATTACAAGACCTACAAGTTGGCTTGAGATCAGTGGCGTCGCCAGGTTTTTTTGTGACTGGGAGCACCATAGATGATGTTGTAATAATAGCTCAGTTCCCCCAAGTCTGCGTAAATTACACCTTTGTTTTTTATGCGTTCCTGCAGTTGCATGCAGCAGTTTTGATCTTTCGTTTGTCACTACAAAAAGGTGTCGTCCTGGGGAAGAGGTTCCCCCTCCCCTTTAAGATTTTTTTTTATTAATTTAAGGACTTTTAGATGCAAAATGGTGCTATCTTTGGGATGTTTTGGAACTGATCATATATGGCCGGAAAATGTCCATAATTTAGTGAATGCTAATTTTTGGTTAGGTAAAAGAGAATATGTTGTCTATTAAGAGACAGATACGTTGTCAACAAATCTCCTGAAGCCCCTCCCTTATGTCTATTTTACTGCCTTCTATTTCGGGAAAGTTTTTACACAAAAATGTGTGCGTGGAGTCCACAAAAATATTCTTGAGTTATAACGAAATATGTCCTTTCCTTCATTGTGCATTATGAAAGGGCACATAAGGCTAGCAGATACCTGAATAGGACCTCCTGGAAGCTCTGCATTAATCATAATAATTGGGGCGGGGACGGGGGGGGGGGGGGCAATGACATAATGCGTATACTACCTGACATCCAAATGATAATAGAGTACGTCGCCGAACACTTTACAACTATCGTATTTTTACTACTTTTGAACTAAAATCCGGGCGAACAGCTGCCAGCAATTGAAAATGAGAGGGAGGGAGAGTATAGGTGCAGGGAGGTGATATTAGACCTCCCTGATAGGTGTAGCAAAAGGGGTGAAGGACTAATAAGAGCGTTACAGAGTGCTGTTTTCGTCATAAGTGTATTAACAATCACCATCTATACCGATAATGGCTCAGCGCGAACTGGCGAAGCTCTGGTAAAAATTTTTGGGAAAATGTTTAACGGCAGATACGTACTTTCAACCTTCTACATCATGCTACATATTAGATTGACAGATCCCATATTGATGCGAGGTCCCCACAGATGTTTGGGGATGCATCTCTGTTCTTCGGAAAGTGCCGTGATCAGAACAGTTTCGTGTATTATTACCTTAATAATGGTCATAACATGGAGTGTAAACAGTGATGAATAATATTCACATTACAAAACCTGCATTCAGACTCTACATTGAGACACTTTCAATTGCCCAACAACCTACATGCCACTCCTATAAGCCAGTCTTTAACCTGTTAATTCGTAAACTTTCAACTTTTTGCTGCTGTGCTTTTCCGAATGTTGCTATCGGAAGATATTGATAATATAAGTGACACTGATGTAAGGTTAAAAGCGCGCGGAGCGCGCGAAAATTTCGATAGATTGCCAACGATTTGCTAAAATTCTGATAGTTTGAGAAACATTTGTGATAGAAAGTGAAGCGAGATTGAAAAAAATTCTTACGAAAATGAAGAATAAAATATACTTTCCACCATAAACGTATCTGTAGACTGAAACATTGGGGGGGGGGGGGGATGATTGCATGGGCCATCCCCCCCTAGTCAAATGTTGGGGGGGATATATCCCCCCCATCCCCCCCGGGATCTACGCCCATGATTAACACTAACTGTCATGGCAAAAGTCAAATATTAGATTTTTTGTTCTTTAAAAGACACAATATGTTATTTAAGTAATGTTACTTTTTCAATTAATGCTCTGTCTAAATCATTCTAGAATCTAAACCCAACAGAGTCACTCTAGCCTTCTGTGATTACTGTAGTACTGTCGCAGAGTCAACCACCAACTTCCCTGCTTTAACTTCCCCTTGCCTCTTATTGCCCCACAGTGTTATTTTTTTGATGTTTCTCTTTATAAGTGGAAAATCTGGTACCGGCCAGATCTAAAATCTTGGATTCGGTGTTCCCGCACTGCAGAGCAAACGATTGGAAAATTGCTATGTCTTTGTCAAGTAATTCTCCTACAGTAGATGTTTCCTATGATATGACTTCACCTGCACAGGTAGTTGGTCGTGTAGATTTAACTTTACCCCAGTGTTATACAGTGTAGAAGGTGCTGACCATTGATTGAGTCATTTTGAGAACTTGAGTTTTTTTTTGTACCTTAGCCTAATTGCATTTAATATTGAAAAACCCCCTCATTAGGTGTGGCGGTGTACAGTGGCATAGCCAGACTTTTTCATCGGGGGGGGGGGGGGGGGGGGGTTTGGGGGGCAAAGGTTGAAGTGGGGGGCAAACAGTGAAAACACTATCTAAGCCAGCACTACCATCGGATGGCGTGTAGCATACAGAGAACATTTTTTGATAAAGATGCCTCTCAGATTGCAGGAAATTTATGGCACTTCCCAGTCTCTCTGACCTAGTGGGTTTCAGCTATAAAGTATTCTTTATTTTTGTCTTATACATATTTTGCCTAATATATTTTTACCTCTCTGAATTTCATTTGGGGGCAAGTGGGGTACAAGACATTTGACTGGGGACTCCAGCCCCTGTCCCCCTCCCCCTTCCTGGTTATGCTACTGGCAGTGTAGGTATAAGGTACTGTATATCACACTGGAGTTTGTTGCATCAATGGTGGGTGTAATACAGTACTCTGTACAAAGTAATGCAAACTTACTTTATGACACTGTGGTTTTACAAGGTACTTACACAAGGTCAAAAGTGATACACAAGGTGTAATGATAGATGATGGAAAAACCTTTGTGTGTGTTAGAGGTGATCATAGGCTGTAAAATTGGTGAAGTTTGATGACTGTGCATACACGATTCAGTAGTGTTAATGTTGAAGAAAGCAAACTACTCAGGATATTAATGGAAACACTATATTTAGCCAAAAAATCACAATAGAGTGAGCTCCAACCAAAAGTTGAAATCAAGATTTATCAGTGTATGCGATCTCAATAGTCAGATAGAGGGCCATTGTTTATAGTCCCGGACTTATTGCGTATAAATCTGCCGAAGTATTAATAGTTCATTAGTGTGTATCTACTCACGTTTGTCTCATTTTCTGATTTGTACCCTCCATGAACTTGTGTGGATATGAAGTATTTCTTGGTTAATACAAAAAAGAAAGGTTCTAAATTTTGAACTGTCTCGCTTTGTATAGTAAGTCTCAACATGGCTTGGTAAATCAAGTATAATTCATGTCTTTTTCTACGAAATATGGTATCTTTGTACGTTTGTGACTTTAAAGTAGTGAGCTGAATGTTCTCAAGGAAATATTTCATTCGGAGGTGAATCCACGGATCTAGTGAGTATTGTGTTGCAGGCTTTGTGAGTGAATGTCATTGCATGAAATTAGAAAAATACGACTAAGTCCTTTTGGAAGAAGGAACTGATTTGTTTTCTTTACCGGATTTGATTTAGGCTTAAAAATATTGTTTCAGCTAGTGATAATTAAGAAATCAAATATGTGTACTTTAGAAACAAAAGTTGTTGAGGTTTGGTTGAAAAAGTCCTCAAGCAAAGACCATCAGAAGAGCTTGACAGCCAGAATGCCGACAAGGTCAAGAAAATTCCAGGTGGAACACGGTCTGCCAGGTTTGTTATTCAGTATCAATTATAATTTGTACGATAATATTGATGTTGATGACATGAATGTAACTTTCTGTTTCCTGAGATTGTGTAGGGGAGTCTTTTCATTCACATGAGTTCTTCTCCAAAATTGATGTGAGATGAGAGAGAAGGAGAGAGGAAGTACAGTACCTGCTACGTAGTCTGCATAGCAGCTCTCTCTCATGGAGAAATTTTTAAAGGGCTTCATGGAGTTGATATTGAATATTTTGTGACGAGTTTGAAGGGAATTATTGCATGGCAATGCTTCTAATTAGCCTCACTAGCCATTTATGACTTCCTGTAGTTACCGTTAACTTGAAAAATTGTAGTTTTTATGGGCTTAAGAGCTTGTAGTTTGCGATGCTCGTCCAAGCCTTTGATAGACCAGCCTCTCTGGAAAATACAACATGGATTTACAACTGAAGCCTTGATAACAACAGTTGTTCATAAGAGGAGTTAATAACCTGCCAACCAAGGTGTTACTGTATAAGCGTCATTCATTGGATGTATTTGAACAGGGGTTGCATGTGATTAATACCTAATGGCAAAAAAGTTTCTGGTCAGAAATTTGTAATAAATGAATTTAATCATTAATTACCCTATCATTGCCCTTTCAGTTGTGTGTTAGATGTTCAGAATCTCTAAGTTTGACTATTTACCATCAAAATGTAGGTAAAACTCAACAGGTGTAACAAAAAATGAAATTCATGAACCATCTCAATAAGCCACTTTAAGTATTTGTATGGATCCACACATATTAGGTTTGGTCAAGTACAGGGATGTGCCCAAACTGGGTGTCAGCAGGTTGCCCCACCTGGCATTGAAATATCTTGAATCTTGCTAGGAACTATATCCACCTGCCTGGCAAAAGCGAATCCATAATATATTTCCTCCCTTAGACCCCTTCACCAGGATGACTACAAACGTTCCCAGCACTCAGAAAATCTTGAGCACACCTCTGCAATAGTATGCTGAGCTAGAATACAGTACATGCATGTATATTGCTGCAGGGCTCAAAAATAAGCTTTTCCTCTCTAGATCTGGAGCTAAAAACAGCTTCTGATGACCTTCATTTTGAAGCTTTTCTGGAGCTGTTTTCCTATTGTCTGGAGGTGTTTTCAGTTTTTCAAAGAAACCACTGTTCCCTACATGTAACATTCTCTGATTGTCTCCCTAATGTTACTTGTGCCTTTAGTAATAGAAATTCAAAATAACAGAGACAGGAAATAAGACAAAGGGCATTTTTTTGGTGTAGCACCAAAGAGTACAAAGCATGGTGTGGTCACTCTAGCTCTGAGAAACTTGGAAGGGTGAGGAGGGGCTGGGTGCATGTATAGCCTACAGCAGGTTAAGATGGACCTCAATGGCACCTTGAATTTGGAGAAGGTGGGGGGTGGGCACACAAGTTCATAAATTCTATTGCCTCATGCATCTGGTGCTAAAAATAGCACCAGACAAACACCTACTTTTCTGTTTTTCTGGTGCAGTTGCAGCGGGTCTCTGGCACTTTTGTGCCAGAGCGACAGTCTATTTTTGAGCCCTGTTGCTGGTGACAATGTCCCCTGGGCCAAAAGCATCTGTACACATGTCAAGGCCAGTAGTCTGTATTAGTTGCGGTAATCCTTTAGAGAGGGATCTTTCTTTTTGTCTTGTCACTTACAGTACCCCTCAGTTAAGTGGTTGAGAGAATGGGCAAAAGACCATCCAGTCCCTTACATCAGGGTTACCCTGACTTGTGGGTGTGATGCCACGAAGGTTACAGTATAGCAGAGCACTCCATGCAGGGCATGTAAAGTGTGCTATTCATTGTGGGTTCTTAAACTGGCCCGTGAGGCAATCAAATCTTGCTGGCAAAGAAAGTGAACTCTAAAACAAAAATTAATAGGAAAACCAAATTAGCCTGCAAATGAATCAGAACATTTCTAAAATGTGTTAAAAACGCTTTTTTGGTGAGCTTTGCTGGCACTTTCATTGTCACATCTCAATATTACCTCATATAGGACAGATTAGATGCAGTTACCATATTATTCCTAAGTTAATGCAACCTGGGTTGTGTCTAGGGGTATGAAGTGGCTCACTCTTGTGCACGCATCTTAGTATAATTGGCTGTTTGACTTTTTCTTGTCTATAGGTGGTATAGGCTGTAGCATTTGAAATTTTCTGGCTTCAGAACCCCCCCCCTTGTCAGAATTTTTTCAGTTTCACATAATCATGCCTCATAACAAGGACCTGGATGTGCCCCTGCATTCAACCCTTATCACCATGTATCCTCCCTATCAAACCATCCATGAGTCCACTGTATAATCAAACAGATGAGAGAATGGTCCAATACTGGGTATGCCAGTTTCTTTTGATTAATGAATTTTGAGGGGACTCATGTCTTTTGGTTGAAAAAGATATTTGTAAAAAGTTCTGTTGTTTGCCTCTATTTATTCTAAGTGTGTATTTCTAAATTAAGACATCTCAAATTGAAAATATTTAGATAAACTCACAAGGCTTGGCAAGTGCACTTTCCGACAATCTCAGAGATACTTTAGCAAAAAATGTTTTGGCATGCTACGTGCTAACGGATGATGACCTTTCGGTCGCACTGTGTCATGACAACCCCCCCCCTCCCACCTTTCCTTCTCCCCATCCACTCTTTTCACAGCAGATGTTCACCATTGACTCTGGCATACATTTATTACCTGCATGGCCTAGGATTTTTGCTAGTACAAAAAATAAAGGGCAAATTGTGATACCTGTGATCATCTCTTCAGTGCCCCCCCCCCCCCCGGTCAGGGAAATTTTCCAGTTTCTTTGGGGAACTGTTATGTATACAATGAAATATGTAGTCCCAGACATCGGCCAGTCACCCCAACGATTTACTTAATTTTGGTCTAAATTAGGGCAAATTCTTCAATAAAAACCTCCAAACTTTCCAATTTTCTTCTTTAAAAATGCAAATTTTTTCAAATTTTCCATGGTACAAGCCCAACTTTTTCAAATTTTCCCCAATAAGAGTGTGCCAAAATTTTGCTTCAAACACGGTTTCAGCACTTTATCGCCCTCGTCGAGGCTTTGAGTTGCTGACCCCCCATCCAGCAAATCCTGCTGCCACCCCTGATGTAATATACAATATTTAGTTCATACCCAAGAGGTTCTGGGGCTTTGCCCCATTGTTCTGAAGGGGCATTACTCTGGATCCCACCAGGGACCCTTGAATTTATGACTTTGCAAGCATGATACTGTATCTCAAGGAAAGTATCATAGATACTTCTTATACTTGGTGTGTGGATTGTATCTCACATTGATCAGAACACAATCCAGGGAATGAACATTGTATGATTTGGCTGTGGTGAAGAAACAAGTCTAGTTCAATAAAATCATCAAAACTGCAATGCATTTTTGCAGTCAAAACTGCAATGCTTTTTTGCATGCTGGTTTCCCCTCAGATGGTACCTGTGTGCATTATAGACGTGTGTGATGTAGTTCACTGTAAGTCACTTTCTCAATGGCAAAAGTACATGCTACTAGTGTTTTTGCACAACCAGTGTTCTTATGGTTTACTCCTACATTGATTAGTGACTTGCATTTGTACAAGCTACTGTTCAAATATTCAACATTTGCTGATAGAAATTAATCACTTGTAATCTCATCTAGTGATCTACCATGTGTGTACATTTGAAAAATGGTGAATACAAGTCACCCTAATTTGAATTTACATACATTGGTTGGTTATGTTGAGTTATGAAGGGTTGAAGCAAACATTTATATTTGGTATGTGAAAGATAAACTGAATCTATGTGTTCTGGTGAAATTTTTATTCAGTTATCATGTGTGGTGGTTCTTGTGATATTAGCAGGTGAAGTGAACTTGGAGCAAGCAGGAATGATGTCATCTCCTCAAGTGATCAGCAATTCTTTGTTCAGTTCTTCACTTTTCAGCCTTTTGTTTTGACGTTGAAGTAGGTAGGACTAGGAGTTTCCCAAAGAAAATATATAAAAGTCCGCAAAATCTGCATACTTCTCATGTATTCACATTGCAAGAGGGTGAAATTTGGAAGAGAAAATTGGTTTTAAATTTTAAGGAGAAAAGGTAAGTTAAAGGAAAAAAGGAACAGTGTTTGTTAATGTGAGGTTAAAATGTCATAATGTGCTTGCCTAAAGTTCACTGTGATGTGAACATGTGATAGTTTACAGTATTTGCTACTGATTGAGAATGAGATATTAGAATTGAAGGCAAATCCGTGCTGAGGCCCAGTGGATAAAGGCGGTGGCATTTGAAGTGATGAAGCTTAGCAGCCAGGAGGTCTGGGGTTTGATCCCCGGCCAGGTCAAAGTCAGGTGGGTTTTTCCTCCAAGAGCAATCTACGGTTTTCCCATCTGAACTGGCCTTTTGAAAGAAACCAAATTTGATCTAAATTGTTGAGTTGATTAGCCACCCAACGTGAAGTTGTAATTCATAAGCCATAGGCTTTTCCCATTTCTGTAGTCGCTTAGCATCGTAAAACAACTGCCTTTCAAGGCCTGAATTATTATAATTATTTCAGCAGAATGCTTAGATTATTATAAGGTATCCATTTGACATTTAAACATACATCATTCTTTAAAAAAGAGCTTTTAACTTTTCAGTTTAACCAGTAAAGTCTGACCATGGCTCATCTTCCATAAAAAAATAATACCTGCAATAAGAGTTATAAGCGTAGCATCATTCAAAAATTTGAGAGGTTGGGCCTACAAATTTTTCATGAGCTATGGCAGTGCATTTCTGTCTATATAAGCATAATTTCTTGAAAATTACAGTACCCAGCTACCATTTTCACTTGCCTATTACTGTGTTTTTACAAACCTATAAATCATGGATTGGAAGTACAAACATTTTCTGTACCTCAAAGGCAGTATTTCCCTGTTATGAGCTGTTATTTTTAAACAGCTGGCACTCCTTGGTTTTAGCTGTGATATGCAGTCTCTAAATGCCCACTCTTGTTGCCCTCCCTCCCCCCCCCCCCCCCCCGAAAAAAATACTTCAAAGTGGAGACCAAGCCCCATTATTCTGCATTAGTTTGTAATATGCATCGTGCACAACTACTTTCCCATTGAGACACTCTACTAACTGAAAAGATATATAGAAATATAGATATATTGTACCATTCTCTGAGGAGACCATTCTGCCTCTGCCTTTATGCCTTTATTCCCTATTCTCTGGTACCCCCCCCCCTTCCCTTTCCCAAAATATATGTGCTAAAATCTTGCTGCTAGGTATCAGTGATGAGATGGGTGGTGTCCTCGGTAAAGTTTCCACCCAAGTAACATACATGCATGCATGTCTAAGTATACATAATGTAGCACTTTAGTGCTGTCTGTTGTTTTGACACATTACCAACACTACAGAGGAAGATGAATTTGAGGGTAGTCTCACTTTTCAGATTTGCAGTATTATCTACTGAATATTTCCACAGTCATTATAACAGTTAAAAATGTTGGATCCACACAAATACTTCACCAAGAGCTCAACTACTGAATAGCTACAATCCACAGCTCAGTGAATTTGAATTCTATTAACTAATTAATTCAGCAATTCAAATTGTTTGTTTTATTCAGACTAACCTAGGTTGAATAAAAATTACACATAGCCAGTACACAGGTGTGTTTATATTAGCTGGGTTGCCTGCATATTTGTTGAGTGTATACAATTTTCTTATGGCTGTTGGTATGCAGTATGTGTACACTCTGCAGGTACACAAACAGAACCACTGTTGTATTGTCTATGTACAGTACAGTTTATCAGGGTCCACAGCTGTTCTTTTGACTTGGAATGGTGTTTGTGCCTTGTAATTCTGCCACCAATTTCTGTACTGTAGGTATAAAGTAGGGATATGGAACTATGTGTAGTTTTGCCTTCATAGCAGGTGTCAAATATGTACTCCTCTTTAGCCTACATACTCTAACACCTGCAAACAATGACAGAGATCATCCCAGTTTCGTTATATTCATGAGCCCAATAAGATTTTACTCTCTCGACTGTTGATTGGTTTCAATGTATGAATATCCATATTGCACGAAAAGGCTTCCGCTGCAACGTTCACTTTTACACAGTAAGTCAATGGGACTTCATTGTGTGAGCTTGAAGCGGGTGAAATCACACACTAAAACCCCCTTGACATTTGTCGTGTGAAACAGTGCGATAATCAAGACTTGCTTTAGTCGTTTTTTCATTGAATATTTATAATTCTGTTTGTTGTGATTGTTTATATGAATAGTTAATAGCGTACAGTTTTTACGCAGTTTGATGAAGAATTCTTGCGAAAGTTCGGGGATGTTGGTATTACGAGTGCAGCCAATATAGGTGCAGGAGTAATACACGTCCGCCGGGCAGGCAAAGTACCTGCGCCATATTTCTGGATACTTTCTGGTTGCACACTACTGTTAATTCCTGCATTGACTTACTAAATTTGCTTCATTCCAGGGGCCTTGTTCAAGTTTGTGCTACCTATCAGTTGAAAACTAAGGAGTTGGACCATTATGGCAGTAGAAGTTACAATATAGCATACTGTTTAGATTTTGAGCTGAAAGAGGACAAAAACTGTACGTCCACTAAGAGCTGATTGGAAAGCTGAAATTTACCCTTTTCATTTATGAAATTCATAAATGTTTTAAATCCCCTCCAATCCTCCCAAATGTCACTACATCCAAACATAATTGATTAATGCTCTTTCATATCACCTATAAACTATGGAATGGTACTTAGAAAATTCATCCAGTAATATTTTTAATGCTCAGTCTTTCATGGTGTTCAATACTTTTGGGCAGACAAACATGAAGCAGTTGTGACATGCCAAATTGTGATTTGTGTTAAACACACTTGCATTTAAAGTAGGTGTGTTTGGATTGTGAACATGTTTACTGTAGTTTATTTAAAAATGCACTAAAAGATGTTGCAGTACTAAATGGACCCTGGTATAAGAGCTTGCTAGTGGCAGTCTGTCTGCGATGCAGAATGTTAAGTCATGCACAGAGGAGACAAAGGCAGTGTGAAAGCTAGGGTGAATGTAAGGTGGTGTTGAACATAACCATGTTAAGTGAAAATTTGTCTTGGTTGGACTGAGTGCTAACTGTGGGTGGACACCATGAATGAGTGCACAACAAGATAGGTAAATGACTCCCTACAGTAGCAATACTTGTGCTGAGCAGGTACTGCACATCAGTATCGTATAGGTCTGTCGCTGTAACAGACAACACTGCTTACGAGTTAGATATCAAGATAATTTTGCTGCCTCTACCTTTCAAACAGGCATTGTGGTCAGTGTAAAGATTCCCATCGGCTGGTATGCTCAGAATGCAGAAGTACGCAAAGCCACTTTACATTAAAAGAAGGGTTTAAGCAAAAATTTACTTTTCATGTGTGAAAGAGGAACTTAATCTATGCATTTTGGTGAAACTTTCATTGAAATTAGACTTGTGTTACTTGAGATATCAGCACAAGAAGCTACATTTGTGACCTAAAGTAAGCTTTAGGCAAGTAGAAGTTATATCAGTAGGCAGCTCCCTGATATCACTTCATTACATTGATAAGGAATGAATGCTTTGTTTCCTTTGTGTTTTTCAGTCTGTTGTATTGACCTTGAAATTTATAGGACCTCCCCATGGGGAATGTGAAGTTTGTAATTTTCCCATGCCTCTCTTGCAATCACATTGCGATATCATTCGATTGTTGAGGAGAACATTTTTGATAAAGTTTATAGGAAAACAAAAGAGTGCTCATTAATGTGAGGGTATGACATACGTGCTTGCTGCTGATATCGTGAGAACCACACATCGGATTTCAATGGAAATTTCACAAGATTGCTTAGAATAAGTACCCCTCTAATATACAGTATCAAGCTTGATTTGAGCTAGACCCTTCTTTTAATAAAGTAACATTAATTTGCAGAGTACCCCATAAAGGTTTTACAGGCATTCATGGGAAAGATACAGGTACACGGCAAAATGTCCACTGATTGTGACATACTAGACACATTGGCCATCAATCTGGCTATTAAATGGAGGGAAACAATGATTATCAAAGTAATGGTTCAGTACACCCTATTATACTTCATTCTTTGTCAAGGTCAGTATAGTAATCATTCTACAGAAACTATCGTAAAGATAGTAGCCACCAGCAGCATGTATCAACCATATGGCAGGCGTCCCCAGTCGTCAACCCCCATTACATTTTGTGCCAATGCTGTATGCTAATATGTCTCCCAAAACTTTTAGAGGGGCTTTTAACAGACTTTGGTTTGTGTTATATCAAACTCCTTTGCCTACCTCTCATGAAGCAGGTCAACATTGTACAGATCACTTCAGGACACATTGTAAATTGTAATTTGACCAAGTTTAACTTTTGCAAATTTATATGTTTCAACGATGTGACATCTTGTGTAGTGGGCATTGATGCAGAAGTACACCATTAAATAAAGACATCAGATTTGGCAAGGTCCCTTGTCAGATTTTGCAAGGTCACTTGAACCAGCCTAACCCTGCCCCAAAATATTGCATTTATTGCTGCTGTAAATGCTGAAAATTGCATTGTCCTGGATATGACTGTTCAACCCTCACATTCTGGAAAGTTTTGTATACAGGCCTCTTAATTTAACATTGCTGGGTGGGGGTGGAGGGGAGGGATTGCAAGTGTTTTTTCCCTGGATCACATTTAGCATCACCATTTCTGTTGTATTTATTTTACTTTAAGATGTGAATTTACAGACCTGCACTTGATCGTTTTTTTTTTTTATTTTCTTTTTTCAGCTATGCCATGGTTTGGTGTCGATATAGGTGGCACACTTGCAAAACTAGTCTACTATGAACCTAATGACATCAATCCTAGTGACAATGACCCTGATGTTGAGCCAGATGTACTAGAGACCATCCAGCATTACCTCAAGTCAAACACTGCCTACGGTGACACAGGGGTAAGGGATGTCCACCTTGAGATACCAAATGTTACCATCCTGGGCCACACAGGGTCCTTACATTTCATACGTTTCCCGACGTACGAGATGGAAACATTTCTCCATCTTGTGAAGGAGAAGAAACTGTCCAGTTTGGCTGAAGTTATCCATGCCACAGGTGGAGGTGCTTATAAGTTTGAAAAGGACTTTTTCAATGTGAGTTACCATTTTCTTATTTCTTACTGTTTGAGTTTTGTAGTAGAGTGGTTCTCTGAGGCTTGCATTATTTTCCAAAGTTGTCATAAATATAAAATGAAGGCTACGTATGTCATTGTGCCATATCTCCTGTATGAGTATTTCCAAAAGTGTCGTTTATGTAATGTATATATTCTCTAATACTGGTGAGATTTTAAGTGGGTATTTATATTCATCTGTCTTTGATTTAGTGTTCAGTTCAAACATGCCACAGTATAAAGCAAATAACAAGTTTGTATTAATTTGAGATCATTAGATGAATTCTTATTCGATGAATGCATGTCACACTTTCTTTTTATCAGTATTGGAGAATAACTTCCCTCTGGTAATTGCTGGTTTTTTGCTCTAGTACTGAAGTTAATTTCCTTTTACCTTGTACCTGCCATTTTATGATGTATTAAAATGGAGTTGCCCTGGCAACAATATTGAATATGCTGTCCAGTGTTATGCAATAGCTGTGGTGCAGACATTTTATTATCACCCATCATTGTAGATAACAACAGTGAGCCATGATGTTGAGTAATAAGGGTATAATGTGAACAGTAAATCCTGTTTGGGAGTAGGGACCCATAAGCACAGTAGAAATCCTTTTCGAGGGAAAGAGGTTAGCAGTAGAAAATGTATTTGGGGAAAGGGTAAGCAGTAGAAATCCTGTTTGGGGGAGGGGTAAGCAGAAGATGGCATGGGTTTGGGAAGCAGGGCGTGAGGTCCAGTAGTCAGAAAGACAACTATAAAATACTGAGGAAATGGCTGCTATAAGGGGCAGGTTGTTTTTGTGACAGATACTAAAATACGATAAAATGTTTCGTTGATTCAACTGTGTGTATATAGTAAATCAGTTAAAAGGGCGAACAAACATCTTTTGGCACAAAGAATCATGATGACAGTTGACTTTTCCTCATGTGGTGGATTAATTGCACAGCTCTTCTGATAGTTTCAGCTAAATATTGGTAACAGTTGTGACATCATCACTGTCATTGATTTATTGCAATGGTCAAACCACTCAGCATGTTGAATTCAAATCAGTAACATTTTGTTTTCTTAAAATAAATGAAATTTTTCTGATTTTGTTCATAGATTGTCAACATGAAACTGCAGAAACATGATGAGTTGAACTGTCTGATACAAGGCATACACTTCATAGACAGGCTGTTGCCAAATGAATGCTACTACTGGAGCCATCCAGACCCCCGGAATTCAGAGGGCAGTATTAAGAAACCATATGACTTTCGTGATCCTTACCCCTACCTCGTTGTGAATATAGGCTCAGGAGTCAGTATACTGGCAGTACATTCCCAAACAAACTTTCAGAGGGTTTCAGGAACAAGGTAAAACTCCTGTGTTATGTATAAATTTGGTATCAATATTGTATACAAATTTCATCTCAGCCTTGGCGCAGGATTCAAATGACTGGAAAAAATTGGCAAACCAGTTTATAGTGCAGACTAATTTCAAATGAATCATATTTTGTGCACATGCCACATGGTAGATGTATGTGGAGAGCTTAAGTCTCAGTTCCATCATTCAAAACTTACTTAGAAAACACCAGGCTTCTATTGCATAATGAGTTACAATTTATCTTAAGATCGATCTACCTTGCAATTGTCCTATTGAAGTCAAACTTAAGGTCTATCTTAACCCTTTAATATGAAACAGTGCCCAGAAGTATCTAAATTTCCAGTTGGTGACTATGATTTGACTGACATGAACTCATACTGTGCTTTCAAACACATGCCACTGTTTGGTTACGGATGACTTGTGCATATCAGTGCAGTGTGATGTAGTGTAGTCTACATTGTATAGCAGACAGCTCAGGATTACATTAAAACCAATCACAGTAGTGTACTCTGCAGAATGCAGAGTCTGCAGAGTATTGCCATGGGCAATGAAACTAGTAAAGGCTAGATTTGTCTGAGAGGTCCCATAGACAGATACTCTTTTGAATTAGGGAAGGACTAGAATTAAAACTGTGGGATGAGGGAACTGGCCCTTTAAGAGTATTTGCTGTGTACACTAAAGACATGCACCTGTTTTGGTGCTTAATTTAGGCATGCAGCTGTAGTAGTATCATGCTTAAGCTGTATGTTCTACCTGCACTTGTGCCTGACATTGATAGAATGGTTAGTTTATGTACCCATGCACATCTGTACTCCAACATGGTAGCTACTATGCATTGGTATTGTAAACCTGGTGAAGTTGAAATTGATATGTATGTATATGCCAGAAAACATTAACTACCAGGTTTGCTCATTGCAAGGTTTTATGAAATGTTTGTAAAGATCTGAGAGGTAAAATTTGGTGGAATGTTTAAAATGGTTCCGTAGAGGAGATTTGTAATGTGAGCACAATGTCAGGAGTTAGTACAAGAGAAGTTCTGGAAGTACTGGCATGAGTACGAGTAAATCCCATTTTTTTCTTTTCTAGTGCAAAATTTCCCATTAGCATCAATGCATAAATCTCCAAGTGTGCAAGTAGGAGTACAAATCCATTCTCAAAGGTTCAAGTACAAACTATTGTGCCAAAATTTGATTATGAGTAAATACTCTGTTAGCCTCCTAAAGTGTGAACCAGCTTGAGAGGCAATGTAAGTTCACAATAAGCCTTGATTAAATTTGTTTGTTTCATATTTACTGACTAGTTACAGATGTCTACACAGAAACATTCTGCAGTTAACTGTTATGCTTGTGGAGATTTACCCTTTTTTCCTTGAAGTAAAACAGAACTCACTTCACAGGCATTCCGTGCTACATCTGACTTGCATTAATCTCATACAAAGTGCCCTACTCAGAACTATTTTGACACTGAGCCCTAAATGTCTGTCATTTTGGCTAGGAGCCCACCCTCATTCTCCCACTGCAAAGTTATGCTATCTTGGAGGTTCCTGAGCTCTGAAAATTACAGACTTGTGCAGCATTCTTGGCCCAAGATTTACTCTAAGCACTTTCAGTCTGTTGTTATTTCATTACTTTTCTATGAGTTATCTTCCTTTTCCTCTGAAGTTGTCATTAAGATGGGTAAGACTGTGTGCTGAGATTTGTAGCATTCTTGTGAAAACTTTTGGTACTTGGACCTAATTTCAGGAAACTTGTGTATAGTGCAGTTTTATTTTTCTTTCACAGTCTTGGGGGAGGGACATTTCTAGGCCTCTGCTGTCTTCTCACTGGATGTGAGACATTTGAAGAAGCCATTGACATGGCCGCTCAAGGGGACAATACTAATGTGGACAAACTGGTGCGAGATATCTATGGAGGAGATTACAATAGGTTTGGTCTACCAGGCAGTACTGTGGCTAGCAGGTAGGAAGGACATTTTTTTCAAAGTAAACTTTATTCACTTTGTGGGATTTATACAGTACGTATTTCCAATGTTGAGAGGATTCCATATGTACTACATTCATCTGAGGGCAAGAAAGGGAGTCTGCTCAGTGATCTGCCTGTTTAAGAAAAAATTTCATTGAAGAGGAATCTGGTTGAGATAAATAAACCCTTTTCCCTCCTGTGAAGAACAGAGTACAGTGAGTGTACATTGAGTACGTCAGTACCGTGAGTCAGTCACTGTATACAAATTGTACAGTAGGCCTGCTATGACCTGGAAGTAAACATCTACTAGTCATGAAACTCCAGTAGGAGATGACAACAGCCCAGAATCTGCCTAAAATGAGCATGTATTCTAATTTTTAGAACAAATTTACCTAGCATAGCCTCCATTCAGTGTTACCATATTGTGAGTTAAGGCATTTTCCAAATATCCTGAAGAAGTATTGAGAAATTTTTTCCAAATCATTGTGAAATGTCTCTCATTCTCTCATTCTATCATATGATCATTTGTTTTTATTGTGACAGTATCACTTCATTGAATATACTATACTTTGACATCGCTCTTATGGGCTTGCATACTGTTTGGGTGACCCACTCAAAGTACCATTCCTGACCCTAAGGCACCGCCTAAACTAAGTACAGAACTTAGTTCACTTGTTATCACTACATCCTTGAAAGGTATTTATTTTACATTGCAAAGCAACCACAAATGTTGAAAAAGGAAGCCTATGGCTTTTAAGTTACAAATTCACATTGGGGGGCTAGCCAACTCAACTTGCCAGTTCAAAGTTGGATTCTTTTTCACTTGAATGATAAGTTCAGATGGGAAAACCATAGATTACTCATGGATGAAAAAGCCAGCTTACTATGATGTGGGTGGGGATTGAACCTGGATCTCCTGCTTGCTAAGCTTCATTGTTTTAAAGTGGACCTAAAGTCTAAAAATTCAAAAATATATATTTTAGAGGTTACAAAATTAATCTTATTGGTCCAACTCCCATTGTCATAGCTTATTCCATTGCTGAGATATTAAATGTTAAAATTTATTCACTTAAATCCAAACAGTTCATTGCACAATAATTTTTGACATTCTTGTTGTACAACTCATATTAAATGCTTTGTTTTCTTTTAAAATTAAAAATGTTTATATGACCTTGACCGCTTCCTGTTTTCTTGTATGACATGCTGTACAGAGAGGGCTTATATAGTCAAGTCACCCCAAAGCAGTAAGAACGCGATCACATTTTGGCACAAGGTGCTGTGGCTTTCAGAAAAACAAAGAAATACAAAGATTGTAATTTGAGCAGTACAACAATGACATCACAAATTATTGCGCAATCTACCTTTTTAAATCGAGTGAATAAACTTCAACATTTTATATCTCAGCTTAAGAAAGTCCTGTGAAGATGGGAATTGGACCATTGGAATTCAGTTTTCATGCTCTGTAATATATATTTTTGAATTTTCAGACTTTAGGTACACTTTAAATGCCACTCCTGTTTTCCACTGGGCCATAGCACTTTGAAACTGAGAGCATAGAGTTCACATCTCTCCTCAGGGAATTCATGATGCAGCAATTCAAATCAAGTTAAACCCCTTATGTCTTTTTGCTGATGATACCAATGTTTTTCTATTTGGTAATGATTGCCGGCAATTAATTGATAAAGGTATACAGGCTCTTATACAACTTTAGGATTGGTTTGATTGTAATAAGCTTACCCTCCACCTTGGAAAAACAAATTACATTATTTTTCATGCTAAAGATACAAGCCGTATCTGTTTTGATGATTTTAATTTTAATGGTGTCACAATTTGCAAATCGCCCAGTAAGAAGTATCTAGGTTTAATAATTGATGATAAGTTATCTTGGGCGAACCACATCAACGATCTATGTAAATCTTTAGTTAAATATATTGGTATTTTTGACAACCTTAGGGGAATTCTTTCTAATGCCATCGCCAATCAGATTTATTACTCTTTCATCTACTCAAAGCTAAGCTACGCAATTGAAATTTATGGTACAGCTAAGATGTCACGTTTAAGACCACTTCAGATCCTACAAAACAGGTTACTCAAGGTACTTACCAACAAACCTAGGCGCTATCCAACTGACCTTCTATGCAGAGAAAGTAATCTGCTTAAGATAAGCAAAATCCATTCCTACTGTATTTATAGTTTTGTTTATAAACATTGTAAAAATAAGTTACCAAAAGCTGTATTTATAGTTTTGTTTATAAACATTGTAAAAATAAGTTACCAAAAGCTATCTCTAATGTTGTGACCAATTCTAATGCTTCTGATTACTCCATCTCCACTCGTTATAGGAATTTATTTAATGTAACACATCACAACAGCCAATATGGGAAATTACTACTAAACAATTATTGCTATAATTTATGGCAATCTCTTTCTTAGTCCATTAAATCTGCCACAACTCTTAAATCTTTCCAAAGTAATCTCAAGGATGAACTTCTTAACAATTACCTGTAACCTAATTGACTTATAATCTTGTTAAGTGTCTGTACACTCCACCATATTCTTTTTGGTTGTCTCTCCTTTCTTCTTCTCCTTCCCTTTCCCTTTGTTTTCCTTTTCCCTTTTTCTTTGTTTCTCTTTTTGATTTGTCTTGTTTTCTGTGTTTTTTTTCTCTTACATGGTCACTAGCTTAGATAACAGTTTCTCTGTTTTCTAGTGCCCATCGTATGCTGTCCGTAAAACTGTATCATAATTTTTAATCATATCGTGGAATTACTTGTGACAAAGCATATGAAAAATAAATTTGAAATTTGATATTATGATGGCATGACAAGCACGTACTGTACAAGGGTTGATTTCTACAAACCTGAAACTTTCACCATCTTCATTTTAATGGTTGAAAACTTTGGCCTGTGGTGGGGGTGGGTGGGGGGGGGGGGGGAGAAGGTCTAGAAATAGTGAGTGGCATTAGTGTTGAGTGTTCTCCCTTCAGTGTTCTTGCTTCATTTCAAATTTGTGTTGTCTTCTTTTAACTTTTTCTTGTTTATTTTGAAAGTTTTGTTAAAGGGATTTCCTTTCTTACAAGTTATGTTGTTAGAATTTTTTGTAGATTTAGGATACTGTGCATGTACTTGCTCCAATCTTTGCTTAATTTTGTATCTTTTTTAGTTTTATCCAGAGTCACTCTTGAAATGTGAGCATTGATTGAAATGAAATAAAAGGAAATGACAGAACAATATTTAAGACTAGTTTAATTTCAGAAGTTTAACAACATTTTATCTCATTTTATGTCCCCTTAGTTTTGGTTTTATGCATCGCAAAGAGAAGAGAGAAGAAGCTTCAAAAGCAGATCTAGCAAGAGCAACTCTCGTTACAATTACAAACAACATTGGTTCCCTGGCTATGATGACTGCTATGAATTTGGTATGTCTATACAGAGATTTATACTACTAACATATGAAGGAATGGAGACTTGCATCCTCTATGGTCCAGTATCATTGGGGGTCAACCGATAATTGGATCAGATATCGGATCAGGCCGATGTTAGGACTATCAGTAAAACATCGGATCGGCGAAAGATAGCAAATTGCACTTGCTGATGTTTGCCGATGTTCCGAGCGTCGAAAATTTCATTTACGTACATCGGGGGATGTATAGTGGTAGTGATTTCTTACAACAAAGAAATGAACAGATAAATAGGATCAATCATTTTATTACGACCGACAATAGCCCTTGTGATCAACTAGGGCTGTCAATTTCAGTTTAATCTCCTAAATTCCATATCAATAGCGTAAACTTGCTCTATTGACAGGCACTGCATGTGATATTCGCAATATGCACAAGCTTTTAAAATCTGTACGTAGAGTCTAGTGATCATGTCCACCCACTTTTAGTTTCCATTCACCGAAATTTATCAATGAACGAAACGAAGTGTGGAATTCACAGTCATTAATTATATGTTTGATATAGGGCCGAAATGTACGCAAACATGGATACCTTAGGCATGTATGTGTTCTGTACAGAGAAGTTCAAGTGAAATGCACCATGAAAGCACAGTAAAGCCAGTGCATGTGTAGGTCCGTAATTGTATGCAAACACCCATACATTAGGCTACGCACCTGCTCTGTAATGACGTTGACGTACATAGCAAAAACATGGGGCGTGGTCCGGGAAATAACGGTGTTTTTTGATCGCTGCTTGTACGACTAAATTTCCAGTTGTTACATCATAGTTTGCAGTAGTTACAGCGGATGCTTTTTATGTAAGACATGCATGTTCATTTGTGTGAAATTAAGAGTGCCATGTGCTTTTATGGCTTTCGTAATAAACGATGTCTGCAACATCACCCCGATACCGAAAACTCCTACTAGCTGCATAACTTTGCACACAACAAGCTCTCTAGCTAGCATGGAACAAATATTTACGTATGGCTATATAGTACATGCATGCATGCATTATGTACTGCTATATGAAATACTCAAAACAAATTTACACGTGTAAGCCTACACAATCTGTTTATGTGTAGGTAAAGCATGGTAGGATGGCGCGAAATGGCCAAGTACATGAACTGAAATATCGCGGGCTTATTTCTGCTTTAAAGTTCATTAGTGCGAGCGACTTGGGCTACGAACAGAGAATGAAAGGTATTGCATTTTGTTAGGGGAATTAGTAGGCTTACTGTGAGTAGATGAAAGTCAGTTCAATCACGGAATTATGTGCTATGAATGAAGAGTCACCGATAGTCCGCCGATTGCTTATTTTTGAAGCTTTATTTGGTCATTGAATTGTCATATGAACATCGTTTTGTGAATGAAAGGTATAAGCAAAACATGGAGAGGAAAATACTAAACTTCAGTTTTTTTTTTTTAAAGGAAATTCATTTAAGCCGATGTGCATGCATAGGCATGGCTCATGAGGAATAAGGAATGTTTGATCGCGATGTGAAACGATGTAAAAGCATTGATAACGAAAATATCGGATCGGATCGGATATCGACTGATGTTGTGATAAAAACATCGGTCATCGGATCAGCAGCGAAAAACCACATCGGTTAAGCCCTAAGTATCATTACCACATTACCCCATTAAGTCAAGTACTCTTTACCTCCTTTTAATCTGATTAAAAAATTAAACATTGGCTATTGTTAATTTGTTGAATGTAAAGGTCTGTGGACACGTAAATGTCACACTTGTCTATTTGAATCAGATGTAAAAAGCATTAAATACATATAAAATAACTGCAATTCTCATCAAATCCATCAGTATTGACCATTTTTCAAGACAGTTACTGTTTTTGTACTTAAGAATAATTGTAAGCTAAGAGGGACTGGTAAGGTGTGTTATGTTGTCCTTTGTTTAACGTTCATTGCAAGGACAGTTGTATCAGTGGCATGCACTGAGGTGTTTATTTTGGAAGTAGCTGTTTACGACTTTTAACATGTCCACATTAAAAACAAAACTAGAAACTGGTTGGAAAGTAATTAAAAGATTATAAAACATTATCAAAAGAAATACAGACCCTGATGCAATACTCCACATCATAAGTTTTGCATAGCTATTTAGAAATCTCAGAAATGGTAAAACTTTGAAGAGGTATATCTTGAGAACAGTCAAAAACACTCAGATAATTCCAACTGATTTTTAGGACTAGAAATATGAGAGTAAGGCCAATTCATATTTGCTTTTAGGGCACATTTATGCATCTCAAAGAGCACGAAGGCCAGACTGAAGATTTTGTATTATCTGGTATATGCTTGGTTGTATTCTGTTAGGAAGGACACAAAGGCCAAGGTGGCCTTAAAAAGTATACCATTTTGAAGGGCAGCAACACCATTGCCAAAAATATGAAGGTCATGGCCTTTGTGGCCTTCATTTATTTCCAGCCCTGGGATTTTTCATCAGGGGTCTTAATCTGCCATTGTCGAGTAAAGCAACTGTTTTGGTAACAGTCCACATACCTTTAACATAACTTTAAAATGTGCAAAGATGTAAGAGTTCAGGAAATTTCCTGATTTTCAGGAAATTGGAAGTCTTGATCAAAATTTTCAGGAAATCCAAAATTTTCTAGCCGATACATTCTCCAGTGGTCACGGTGGGTAAAATGGCCAAGGGTGGGTAAAGTTTTGGCTTTTTTTAAAATCTCTTTACAAAAAAATGTAAATTTCTACTGCATGAACATATTTGGAAAAAAGAAAAAATAGCACCATTTTCCACCTCGGCCTCCTCCTGATGTGAAGAGTTCCCACAAAGGGGAGCCATCCACTTAGACCTCCTATCCTAGGCCGACAGTCTTGGACAACACAGGATACGCACCTCTACTTTGCTTACATGTCTGAATGTGATTATTTTCTCTTAATTATATGAAGTATGTAGCTTCTCTTTTATTTCTGCACTTCTCCCTCTTCTTCGTCAGAAATTAACGCGTGTTGTATTCGTTGGTAATTTCTTGAGGGTAAATCCAATTGCCATGAAACTTTTGGCCTATGCAATGGAATACTGGTCAGGAGGAAAATTAAAAGCTCTCTTCCTGGAACATGAGGTTAGTGCACTTTTTGGAGCAGAATATTTCATTTAAATGGTCAGAAACTGCTATTTTAGGGATATGAGAAGATTCTTGTATACAGTATTAAAGTTTTTTTTTGCCAATCAAACTCCCATAAAATTGTTCATCTTTTCACCATCTGTGAAAGTATCTCAACTTCTACAGTTAATTGTAAGATATTATTCACTCAACACAGGGGTCAACTTTGATGAACTGAAGGATGACTGAATTGACCTTAAAGCTTAAAGGGCAGCTTTGTCAAGGAAAGTCTTTACTAAGGATGACTGTACTGGGGGCGGTGTTAGTATGCTCGGGGGGTGAGTTTGTTGGGGGCAGGGAGACTTTGCAACTTTGCAAGTGGCAGCTTTGATGGTGTTCAGCTTGATTTGCACCCACAATTTCAAGCAATTACAGAAAGAGTGTATGTCTTTTTTATTGTCTTTCTTATACAGTATTTACTCTTCTTCACTTTCTTAAGCTTACTCTCACTCTTTTTGTATTACCAGTCTTTTGTTCTCATTTCAGGGCTATTTTGGAGCTGTTGGTGCCTTTCTTCAACTCATGGGTTATTCTCATGATGATGAAACCACCCATATTATATCGTCACCCCACAAGGAGCAGAATGGAATGCAAGATACAGAGAATGGTGACTCCACTGCCTCTCACTAAACTGTCCAATCAAATCTTTTTGCTGGTCAACGGTTTGACTTGCCCCTTCACTCTTGGTCATGGAAGAAGCTAAGACACCCCTCTGTCGCATAAATGACTTACATCTATGGAAAAATCAAGAAAAATATGCACAGTTTGTATTCAATACACCTCTCCATAACCTGTCTCCCACATCTATTCCTGACTCAGGGGAGTGACACTTTGATTTTAAAATGGGAGGATAGGTAAGTAAGTTGCTATCTAATAGCCTGGCCAGAAGAATTATGTGGTTTTTGACTACTATGTAAGTCTGAACATTGAATGACACTATACAGGATCCAACTGTATTAATGTGAGCTCAATGGAACTATAATTAATGTGTCAAGTGACTCATACCCAAGTCACCAAAATGATCTCCATCTGTGATAAGGTAACTTACCTGAAAGTCACAGTTGTGACAGGCAAGTTTAGAAGTGACAGACAAGTGGGTAACATCGTCAGTTAATGACCCCCTGAGAGCTTATGACCAGATAAGTGGAGTCAAGCCATTCAAATGACAAGTGCGTACATAATTGGTGACCAACATTTTACATAAGTTGATACAAATCCAACAATCTCCTAAAGTGTCTTCCAGTATTATTTGTATTCCTGTCTCTAGTGGAGAAAAGTTGAAAAAAATGCAGCACAAAAGCGTTTCAATGGAAGAACCTTTATTCCTGTCATAATAATGTGGAATGGAAGAGTTCCTGGTTGTGAACCAAATTTATTTGTAAACTCTTTTCACCTACGTCACAAATCCGCCATGCTGGAGGGAGTTCAAGATGGAAGGGTGTACGTGCATACCAAGTGACCAATCTACTAGAGCCACGCAGTGGTGCTACTTGTGGGCGTATGACATGCAATGTGTACATGGCTACTGCAGGTGCAAAGACTTATTGTAGGTAATGAATACAAACGATCTTCACTTTCCCGCCAGCATGGCTGCATAAACAAAACATGACATGACATGAAAAGGGTCTACAGAAGGTATTATCTCTTGTGTACTGTTAAGTGTCAACTTTGAAAATATTCTTGGTGCTTTTTATCTTCAAGCAACTCATAAGGGGCAACCACAACTGACCAATTCTGCATTCCAAATTTGTTCAAAGCAATTTTGGAATGAAAAGATTAAGTCTTTCAGTTAAGTAAGTTGGTCGACCCGTTATTATCAGTGGTATACCTAATACTGTGTCCTCATAAAATTGTAACATAGGCAATAAATTAAACATTTATGAAGTTTTTCAATATCTCTGTTTTGAAGTGTCATGTCCTTACTTTTCAGTTAAAGTAATGCACAACTTTAATAATTACATCATTTATTGGCTGCTAAGTGTCACAGGGGAAGGGACTTTTAGAGATGGGGGGGGAGGGAGGGAGGGGGATTGAGATTTGGATGCAAGATTCCAGACTTGCAGTGTGATTATAATGTCCCGAGTACCAGTACAACTACAGTGTCTCTAGTTGTTGGTACGAGTTTGAGTATACATATTTGTTATGAGTGCAGACTGTTGTTTTAGCACTATTGGAAAATTTACAAACCATTGAGTACAAAGCCATTGTCACGAGTACGAGTACACCAAAATACGCTCAAACATAAGTATGGGTATATACTAACAGCAAGCCTACAAGACTCTTTGTTAGGCATTAGTTTCCCCAACAATATTCTTGACAAAATTAGCAAGTTTGGAAATGTCCATTGCAAGAATAATAAAGACAGAACTGTAGTTAAGGTTAAAATTACTCCGTGTCAACAACATTTATTTTTACAGTCGGTAAAAATTAACAGCTTATCAGAAACAAGTAAGTCCCATTGCTAATCATTACAAAGCTCTTTTTACCTAGTACTCCATAATATTAGTACTGTACATACAATATAAATTCAGCTAACTGCAGTAAATAATTTCAGCAGATGTAATTACATTGATTGGCCCTTTTCCAAAGAGCAAGGGATATATGGTCCTACCCACCTGAATTGACAACCCTACTCTACACTGTTTATGTTTCAAAGACCAAGTAGCTAACAGGTTTAGACTAATATTTAGATTTATTATTTGTATTTATTAATTTTGTTGATCTTTTTCAAAAAGCTGCCTTGTGGTTTATTTTCCTGCCATCCTTTGTGCCTTTTCAAAATCCAGAATGAAAACATCCGTTTGCTTGTTCTTATCCAGGGATGAAGCCCAGTCTTCAATGACTGACACCAGTTGAGCATCACAGCTGTGTGATCTTCTAAAGGCATGCTGCTTTGATGAAAGGATATTCTTTGACTCAAAGAAGTCCATTAGATTTGAGCTTATAATGTGTTCTAATAATTTACCACAAATACAGGTAAGTGAGACCGGCCGATAATTACTTGGGAGAGAGCTGTCATTTTTTTTATAAATAGGGCAAACATTTGCCCTCTTCCAGTCAACGGTAGAGTACCAGAAATTGCAAAAATTGATGATTGTTGGATTACAAACTTTTGGACCATTTTTTCATCTAGTAGTATTAGTTTATTTCAAGTGAGTATTCTTCTTTGGCAGCAATTTTCTGTCCTTTATGAAACATTGATACATGCATAACCAAAAAATGTTTTTTGTTACTTTCCCTGTAAATTCTATGTATAACTATATTATTTGTACTTTGGGGGCTCAAATTCAACTTTTTATGAGCAGCTGGTGAGGTTGTTGTAAGTGTTGAAACAGGATAGTATTCCTCTACAGTTAGTCTGTGTTGGCTGTGATAAGGCGGTGCTGTTATGCTCTATGGAGGGTGATATACTGTTAGAAGTCCAAACCTTCGGTTCATTATGGTGCTGCAGCTGTCTTTTGTTCTTATTGGAAACTTGAAATGGTAGCGAATTCAATATTTGCTATCGTAATTACCTGATACTGGTAGTAATAACATATATCTCATGGAGAATGTGCAGGACAGCTGAAAAGTACCTTGTCATCTTGGATGGTCATTGTGCATCATCTGAAAACTCAGTAAAACAATTGGGTTTCTACAAACATGCATTAATCTGTCTGATATGTATTCTAAATGCAGTATCCTTAGGCTCAGTTATTGTTTCCCTATGAGATTTTCCTTTTTATTAGATTTCCCACAATAGAGATTTCCCACATAATGAGATTTCCAACATGATATTTTACACATTATGTTATGAGATTGACCACATAACGAGATTTCTCACTTGAATTCCCCACATAATGAGAAATCCCACATGATCAGATTTCTACTTTCTCTGGAGAAGTGTTTTACTTCAGTTTTCTCACACTCCCAGGCAAAGTAAATCTTATCAATGACATTTTTGTGTGATTTTCTTGCAAGGCTTGTGGCTCACTGAAAGCTTTGTAGTCTTGGGTGAAAAAAGTGTTTACTTTTTAATGAATTTCATTTATAACTACTAAAAACCCAACCCGTACATGAAAATTAATTTCCAGTTTGTGTATGTTTATTTGTATTAAACCACCTTCTACTGTTTTAAAATATCATTTTAAGAACATTTCTTAACCAAAAAAAGAATCAGAGGTCACCTATTTTTATCATCATTTTCACAAGAGTTCAAAGGGTACTGTTTTTGGCCACCAACCCCACCCCTCCCCCTCCCCCAGCATATTTTTTAAAGTGTGAAGCATGAGGATTTTTCAGCAAAAAATCATTTTCATTTATTTACACTTTATAAAGGCAAAGATGTGGCCTTTACTCATTTCCCAATGTACATTTTGTACACTTGTGCAAAAGATAAAAAAATGGGTGATCTCTAAGTCAACATTTTTTAGGTTTTTAGATTGGAAACAATTTTACAGTCTTTGTATGTTTTGTATTAATAGGAAGAACAAGATTATTTTGTTACAAAGGAATAGAATTCAGTTGTCTAGTAGCCAAAGACCAAGTTTTCCATGACCATATTTAATATGTTTGTGTGCATTCAAATTCTGGTTGCTTTGAAACAAATTTCATCAGGATGAATTGGGTTGAGGCACAAATGTGACATAACTCTTTTTTTCAAAATTAACATGTTTGATTTTTTTTTTTTTTTTTTTTTTTGATTTTGAAATATTATGTATTTACCCTATTTAAAAGTCTCCTAAATATTAACTATGTGTAATGTTGGACTAATAGATTGCCTCATTTTGCATTTGTGCCCAAGCTTTTAATTTATTGCAAAACACAAAACTTTTATTTTAAAAAAGACAGTGATAGAACTTGAGTCATCACATGTCTTAAATCTTGCCTGTCTTTTTCAGTTAATGTTTTCTACTGATGGGCATGGGAGAGAGTAGAATGAGCATGAGGGATGATAAGATACAGGTATTCAGTAAGCTTGGGTTAGTTAGTTAGACGAGATTTAACGACACACCAACACGAATGTGTTATGTATTGTCAACCAGATAAAAAGGTAAAGTTTAAATACCATTTTCAAATAGCATTCAAGTTCAAGTTTGATTTCAAATACAGCTCAAATACAGTGCAAGTCCTTCCCTTTAGTCGCATCTTATGACAGGCGGGAAATACCGTGGGCATATTCGACAACCCCCAGCCCACAAGGGAAAGTAAGCTTGGGTGGGCTACCATACTCTCTTCAGATTCCTGGCCAAGAGTTGAGTAGTAAACCCACTTTCCTTGGATTTGCAACCCTGATACAGAGTTCTCAGTTTTGTCACAAATATTATTAACACATGTCCATGTTTTATGTACTAACGGATCTACATTTGTGTTCTTAAAGTTTTAATGAAACATTGTGACAAAATGGATCATAGTAGTCTTATTCGTTTTCTGGTAACTACTTTTCCCTGTAGTTGACTGCCTCAGTTCGCTGACTTGAGCAATTTGGCACCTCAGATGTTGAAAAATGTTTAGTATAGTCTAGTATACGACAGTTTTTAGCTCTTGTTCTATATCTGTTTGCACAAATTATGGCATCATCATGAGTCAGGAGACCACTCAGAGTCACAACTATTAGGGCATTTGGTACCTGACTCCAAAAAGACAGGAGTCACCTGAGCCTAGTATTCAGTACCACACCCTTCCTTTGCTTGTCTTCCATATTACCAACACTGGTCTGTCCTAGCCAATTTGAGGATGGGGTTGTGAAAAAGCTCTCTCAGATGGGTCATTTTTCTTGCCCTTCAAAGAAACCTGTTTTTGTCATTAATATGGAATGTCATAAGTGTGGTAGAGTGTTGAGGTGATGTCAGATGATGTCACATAAATGGGGGTAACCAAAAGGGGGATAACATTCAACACACTATTAAAGAGAGGACATATACAAAAGCAAAGTGTCTTTTTTTTAACCTGCTTTTGCAGTGGGAGTTATTCTTAATGGCTGTAATTTTGTTCAGCTGTTAATGTCACAAATCCTAAAAACCCAAGTTTTGATAGATATTTTCAAAATGGGACATATATATGACAAGAATAGAGGTGTGAATGTATATTTTTGAAATATTTGAAAATGTTAACAGAAAGGTGAACAGAACATAGGTTCTCCCTACCATGTCTCAAACTAGACAGTTTCCACCCTGGACAATTTTCCACTGGAGAATCCTCCTTCATTACAATTACCCCACAGCCAACTTCCCCAACCCAAAAAGTTGGAAGGAATTGCCCGGGGAGGGGGATTTTTCAAGGGTGGGAATTGCACAGTGGCATTTTTTTCTGGGGGCAATTGTTTTATGGTATTTTTCCTGGAACTCTTTCACCTTTCCCTCCTCCTCCCTTCTGCCCATGCAACAACTCAAAACTAGTATGGGCACTAAATGTATACCCAATTCCCTTTTTAAGCTCAGCAGGCTGCCTGTGGTCAGTTTGAAATACATTTTAGTTAAAAAGATTTGTTCATTAAAGTATAACTGATTCAAAAGGAAAAATGCTCATATAGTTGTAACTTTATATGTAATTTTTTCATACCACAAATAAAATTTTAGGAATCCTTAATCATGGAAAATGAGAGGAAACTGTTTTGAAAGAATTCAGAAAGCATCATTTTGATTTTGGAATAAAACTTTTCAGAAAACATTGTCAAAGCCAGTAGTACTGTCAATGGTAGCAAAGATTGTATACTTTTGAAGAGGATGCAGCACTGTTAGGAATATTTTTTTTCTTAATACAGAGTTGCCTGCTCAGTGGACATGTATTTACTCCTGCACCTTTATTGGCTGTTCTTATAATAATATTTACAATAGGATAGAAGTCTGCTGCAAGGGTTATGCACAGAGTAGTGCATTGTCATGTTGGTAGAATTGCCACCGCTCTTCGGTGGGTAATTAAAACACTCTTCATGTGGCTAGTAACAGTTCAAATTTTAATTAGAAGTTGAGTCAGTTTTTGTAGGTCTGGATGATGCAAAGCTCTCCTCATGATGATAACAGTCCCAGTAAATGATGAGTGTTTTGAGGGGTTATGCAAAAATTTTATCAAAGTGCTTTTGTAATGAACTAGCTTGTGAAGCTGGATGGTATGTTGTGAGGTCTGTCCCTTTAAAGTCAGTGAAGTTATTTGTGAAATCAGAAATTTGCAAATCATGGAGATGCTACCTCAACTGGTAGCTGTCCTTCCTTATAGACAGCTAACAGTGAAGTGCAAGTGTTATCTTCCTGGTATTACAAATATTCGATGCTTCTCTCCTCAGCTGAGGGACAGAAGAGTGCTTCACAGCAAATTTTGAGCAGTAGGAAATATAGGGCGAAAGTTGGCTAGGTAAGCTCAACATGATTATCCCTGCTGACTACAAATCAATGGTTTAGCTAGAATCTGTTTAGGTCTATGGTGTGGAATGAATGAAGTGTATGTAGTTTGTGAACCATGTGCCACTAACTGACTACTGAATCTCTTTATACTTTGTGTTGGAATGTTCACACAGTCAGCAGAAATGTGCCGGCCACTTGTGATTGAATTACTTTGGCCAAACTGACTTTGAAATCACAAATGTTAAAGGTGGAACAAGTTACCTAGGCCAAGAAGGGTGGAAAATTGTTTAGATGTTGTACCTCTGGACCTGACCATGTACTATGAAGGCAAGTTTAGTTGGTTTGGACATATGATCCATAAGCCTGGGGCAGAAAAGCATCATGTTGCTGACTGGTATAAACTAGCAAAGCTGAAGATGGGCAATCTCATATTGAAGTTAAAGTTGTAGGTGTGGTAACATTACAACATGATGGGGAATGTAATAGTGCAAATCCCTGCTGACACTCACAGTCTGGTAGCTACCATCATTGCTCTAAGGTTATTAATGAATTACTGCATAACTTCAATTCTCAAAACAAAAAAAGTATATGTTCGATTGAAATTTAGTTGAGGTGACTCTCTTCTCAACCAAGCTCAGAGGTTAGGGATGCAAGTGTTTAGAAACAGCTGGTGCATTTTCAGGTACTACGGTGTCAACATCACCACAAGATTGGTAGAAGATATAAATTTATTGTTATTCTTGCTTTTCAAAAAGTGGGAACCTTCTTTAGCTCTTTTTAAAGCAGAAAACAATTGTCAAAAGTGTTTGGGCAAAATTGATCAACTTAGGCACATTGTCAAAATGCCAAGTTGCAGCAGCTGCAGCCATGCTTTGTCACTGTAGGTGTTACAGTATTAATTACAGTATATAATAGCAGTGTTAAATTAATCCTGCTATGGCAATGTGTGTAGCAACAAAGCATGGCTGCAGCTGCTGCAGCTTTTCAAGTTGGCTGACACAGCTGCAGCCTGAGGTTTTCACATAGCACCTCAATACCTGACAGGATTTAAGTTGTTTACAGTTCAAAGCATAATATTAGGCTTTGACTTTTCATGGTACGCAAAATACCTCCACTGCATGCCACACGTGATTTTTTACCAGTTGCATTCAAGTAGGCCTATACAGTGTTGTGCTGTTTCAAAAGTATACAATCTTTGATTACCAGATGAAGTGCAATGATGTTAATACATATATAATGGTTTTGGTTCCATGAAAAGAAATGGTGAAGCTGTGATTCAAATGCTCAACTTATATTTGAAACGACTCAATAAAGTTTTGAAAATTTTTCATGCCATGTCTTGTCCTCATTTGCCTGTACTTATCCATGCATTCCAGATGAAACCAGAAAGCCTAAAGGCTTAGTGATTCCTTGTCGAATGGGGATGCTTTGTTGCACTGAGGTTTATCCTTCAAATTTATCTTTCTTGACTATATCATTTTACGATGTTTTAACAATTTGACCTCTGCTGACCTCACATGACCTTTGAACCACACCAAATATAACAAAAAAGAAAAAAAGGAAGTGTCTTGAAAGGGATTCGACCTCCCATGGATTTTGAATCTTGAAACTTCTTGGGAAATTTTGCTTTTCGACCTGTATTGACCCCGGACGACAATCTTGGGAATTCTTGGGAAATTTTGCTTTTTGACCTTTAGTGACCCCATATGACGATCTTGGTAATCTTGGGAAATTTTCCTTTATGACCTCTGGTGATCCCAGATGACCTTTGACCACCAAAAACAAAGGGTTCTTCCTCGGACCATGAGGCATCCACGTACCAAGTATGAAATTTATCCAAGCTTCCTACCTTGAGAAATCATGTTAAGAAGGTTCTCAGAGTTTAAAACCCGGTGACCCCAGATGACCTTTGACCCAACCAAAGACAATATGGTTCTCACCATAAGGCTTGCACATACCAAGTATGAAATCTATCCAAGACTCCTACCTTGAGATCTCATGTTAACAAGGTTTTCATTGTTTGACCTCTGGTGACCCTAGATGACCTTTGACCTCTACCAAAAACAAGTGTTCTTCGGACCATAAGGCACCCGCATACCAGGTATGAAATCTATTAAAGCTTCCTGTCTGGAAATATTGTGTTAACAAGGTTTTCAGTGTTTGACCCCTGGTGACCCTTGACTTCCATCCAAAACAATAGGCTTCTTCTTACCATAACGCATCTACATACTAAGCATGAATCTATTCAAACTTCCTAACTTGAGATATTGTGATAACAAAGTTTTCAGAGTTTAACTCCTGGTGACCCCAGATAACCTTTGACATCCACCAAATACTATAGGGTTCTTCCTCTTAACATTACAAATCTTTATACCAAATATGAAAAATGTCCTTCATTCCTATCTTGAGATATCGTGATTACAAGGTTTCCAGTCTTTGACCTCCGGTGACCGCAGATGACCCTTGACCTCTGCTAAAAACAACAGGGTTCTTTCTTTTGACATTAAAAATCTGTATACCAAATATGAAAAGTGTCGGTCATTGCTATCTTGAGATAGTGTTTACAATGTTTTCACTTTTTTACCTCTGGTGACCTCAAATGACCTTTGACCTCCACCAGAAACAATAGGCTTCTTCCTCTTACCATGGCAAATACCATATACCAAATATGAAAAGTGTCGGTCATTGCTATCTTGAGACATCGTGTTTACAAGCTAAGTGTCACATACACACATACACACACACGACATCACCATCGCATAGATTCCTTGCCTACCTTCGGCAAGGAACCAACAAATGTGTGATCGTGTTCACGGAGTTTCAGGGGTTAAGATCCCCAGTACATTGCTCAACGTGATCGGACCAGCGCATTCCTAACCCGGTCATACCGTCGACCTCTTATAAGCAAGGCCATGGTATTAACACTTCAAAGAAACTTAGTCCCTTTCCCCATCCCCCTCCCCCTCTCCCCCTTCGTATATCCTGGTTTACCCCTCATCAAAAGGACGATTGGTATGTTTAGTAGGCTACGCAATAAATACTCCTTACAGCTATGCATTAAATGTCAAAAATGTGTAAATTCCCAGAATTCTAAGACTTCATTAAGCCCTTACAAATTGGCGGGACAGAGGTGACAAAATATCTCGAGGCGGACGCAGATTTTTGCGACTAGATCAGTGAGACACCAGACAATCTTGTCAATGGGCGTGCCATTTGGGTAAATGATTCGGTAAATAAGGGGCCAGTAGTTAAGTGTAGTAGTTTGATCATAAGAATCAAACTGATTTTCTTAACCACGCTACCGTGACCCTTACAAGTGAAAATAAAACGTACGAAACTCCACCAGCCCTAAAGACTTATAGTGGAAATAATTCGTCTTACACACACGGCAAATTATAATAAGGCCAATATTTCTTTCTCATGAGTCGCTTGATAAACTCGGATATTTCCTAAAAAACGTGCGGTTCGACGCCTGTCACGTGACGTCAGATGTGGTGCCGCCTACCCTTACTTTGTGCGATTTCTTGCGAAATTTTGGCCATGCTGGCACCGCACCTGGGTCAGATGAGGTTTTACGGCTCAGTTTCTAACCAATTGGTTTAAGTCGGGCCGGCTACGGCCTTTTTTCCATTAGTTGTGGCTCACTGGCTTACTGGCTTACTGGGGAAGTTTCATAAGTATTGTGACAAATGTGCGTTTTTCTGACGTCAAACACAAGTCTCCAACCTTAATGAGGTCGACCTTGGACCTGCATGTAAAGATGTACAGCATGATTAGTTTGTAAATGAAAACTCCTGGATCCGCCATTGCTAACATTTCATCCAGGTACTTTCAAAGTGGTTGGCAACACTGGTGGCACTACGGGGGCAGTTCCCTCCCTACTATTGCCAATCCCCTGACAGTGCTTTCCCCCAACTAAATCTGGTATAATTTTAAAAATATACACTATTCGATTGTACGAAAAAGGCTCCTTTGCAAGGTATTAGACTCTGTACTTCCACACTGTCTTCAAAAAGCAATATTTCATCGGCACACTTTGCGGTCATCCGTCACTGTTACTTGACATAGTTATGCCCACTTCTTGTTTGACAGCTTACGTGTTATAATACTGTTCCAAAGCTACATAAAACCCTAGAAATCATCCGTTTTCCCTATCACAGTTTCCTGCATTAGTAACTCGACCGAGTTAAGAAATTATAAATACAAAATGTCCAAATCGTGAGTTTAGTAGTCTGTTATGGCACATTAAACTCCTTGAAGGTACTTAAATGCTTTATTTTAATACCAATAATCTTGAAAATGGTCCAGAATTTCCGGGGGCTTCACCCCTTGCCCTCATCTCTGGGCGTTGCCTCTGAGCCCGACCTAGGCCCCTAGACAGCGCATACACTTGCTACGCACGTCATTTTTTCTGTCGGCATTTTTTTCCGATTAGTCAACAAAACATGCCACCCCCTCCCATTCAGAATGCCCTGGCAACGTCCCTGGTCTCGCTTCACACTAAACTTGGAGAACTGAATGTGGGAAGGAAACTGTTTCCTTACATTCAATCTTGCCCAAGCATTCGGTAGTGAGTACTGATCAAGAAACCTACTACATTAAAGTACACGAGAACAGGGTCGGTTATGCGAATGTGTGGTCCTGGGTACGAACCTATATGATGGTTCCTTGCAAAGAAGTCTCTTTCGTCCATAAGACGATGAGGACTCCCTCTATTTGTACAAAGTTATTGAACACGTATCCTAGTAGTTACGTTTATTTTGGAGAGGACAGACTCCTAGGCCGCACCACGGTTTGGAAAGTGGTAGAGAAAAGCATTATGAATGCATCAAACAGTCTTCTTTAAAGTTTTCCTACGCCATCCGTTGTCATGTATACCTGAAGTATCACTGTTACTACAGTCCTGTTGCCAAAATATAGCAAATTGACCAATAAAAGTTTCCTGGAACTACAGAAACAATTTTCCTTTTGCTTTAATAACTACCAACTCTCTCCTTAAATCATCTCCTGGGTGCTCTGCCACAAAACGGCAATAGCCTGAAAGCGTAACTACTTTACTGAAGATATACTATCCTCATCTTATCCCTGAAAATTTATTTGGCAGGAGGATGTTCTTCTCGCTCCTAGCCACTCCACTACAACTGCAGGACAGGTTAGGTATACGACATCATAGGTAAACACACAAAACACGTAATTCTTCCGAAAAATGTAATTATAGCAAGTGATACTTGTGATCTGCACCTAATCATTGGTTGGTTGACAAAATGTATGGAAATTAATGGAACGCAAAAAAATAAAAAATGAGAATATGGAACCTATGAAGGAAAACTTGAATGTAATGCCTAACTTGGGAATACGATATGAGTGAACAAAAAGCGTTACTTAGGCCTATATGACTGAAGTTGCAAGGTGAAATATACTTTCGACACACGCCTTACCGGAAAGTGGTTCGTGGAACAGATACGCAAGAACGCTCGAATAAATACAATTGGTCACGTGCGCACGTTGGTCAAATGAGATGCCTGCGAAGCGTATCCGTACCTTCTAACGCGATGATATTGAATAAAGGGAGGTTACGTAACTTTGCGTTCCTTGATACTTTTCGCAGGGTGTTTCGGAATGCTTTTTCTGCATCATGTAGAACTTATGCATATGACGTCACAGTACAGAAATTGGGCCCTAGACGGAGGTGAGCCGGTAGCATTACAACTTACACCAACATATGCAGACAGCTGAGTTTCGTACCGGTCAGATACGCGCTTAAGTGTACCTACGCGTGCGAAGACTACAAAGTGCACGTGCGCACAGTATGTGTACCAAAGTCATGTTCCTTATCTAGCTAGCTTCAATGTTTGTCCTCTAACATGACGTCACGTGCCTTCAAAGCATTTATAGAGGTTATGCACCGACGTCACTATGTCGCGCGTTTCTCTATTTTTCCATCCAGGCGTACATTGTGCAACAATTTATTGTTACTTGGTGCTATCGTGCGCGCGTATCGGTAACACACTTACTGCGCATGATCAGTTCCATCCAGCAAAACGCACTGACGTCACGTGCATAACCTCTATATTTTGTATTTGTCTGTATAGCGCATAGCAGCACAGGGAACGCTTGGCTGAACTTAGAGAAAACGGGGTGCGGGGTAAGACTTCCGCCCGCAGTGAGGGACAAGGGGGTTCTCTCGCTTATGTTCACATATACATATACATATATAATGATTGAAATACAGTGTCATTCTTTTTTTTTTCTTTTGCTCTCGACGTTTTGTTGTTTTGCTCCTGGTGGGATATGGAAGTACTCACTGTTGTCACTGGAGGAAGTCTAGCTTAAAATCAATCCGGCGAAGGTGTAAAAATAGTAAGCAAAGATACTTTCTTGAAAAAAAGTATTTAAATCCACCAATGGCAGATAAAAGAATACTGTAGGCAGACAATTGGAAATGTAACTTGACTAATATATCTCAGTTTCTCTGCCAGGGGGTTGCTGAGGAGTATTCGACGAGAATGCCTATTTGCCCACAAGTCAACAATGTCAGCCAGCATAATCAGGTTGAATGTCCTTGTGTACAAAAAGCAGTATAAGAGCATTGAACCTTTCCGTCGTCATCGTTGACCGATATGTGTTCACAAATCTTAGTGCAGAATTCGAACGCTCCACGCTGGCACTAGTACCAGAAAACGTTAACAGGATGGGCAGTATGGTCGTGATGTTCGGGTACATTTTCTCCGATGCATTACCTCTCAGCTGTCAGGCGCGGATCCGGGTGGGGGCGCACCCGGGGCACGCCCCCTATTTTCGATGACCAACGATTTTTTGAAAAAAAAACTGAGCAAATAGATATGGAAAATATGCTTCCCAGATGCTGGGAAATCGTATCTAAGCGCATCTAGAATTCAAATTTTCTTGGAGCAGGACCCCTAAACCCCCCACCGTGGCTTCGCACCTTCGGCGCTCGCTCGCGACTGTATGTGCGCCCTCCCCCTTTCTCAAAATCCTGGATCCGCGTCTGGCTGCAGCAGTGTGTCTTGCAGTGTAGATGGCGTAGACTGTGATTTTGTCCAGTATCGGCGCCAAAGCCGAAAATCTTGGTCAAACTTTGAAGGAAATGGAAGGCCATGATTGTTTCTGATCGCTGTACTCTATGCAATGGATCAACGTTGGAAGCTGAGACAACAGACTACAACGTACCGACGGTTCACAGCCAATACATTGCACACGTGGGCTGACTTGCGACTGTACGAACATAGTTCGATAACGCTCATGACATATTAGCAGCTATTCACAGTATTAAATTGTGTTATGGCGAAGCAAGGGGCGGCGGGAAAGCCCCGTAAATATTCACCTGGACAGAATATCATACGAGGTTCCGGTATTTGGTATTTGTGTTGTGAGGAAAGGATAGGTGAGCCTGAAAAAATTTCCCCTTGAATATTCTCCTAGATTAACATTTTGCTAATTTTCTAGTATTTGTTATTGTTGATGTGGCGAAAAGGGGCCTGCGGCCGGGAAAGCACCCACCCCCTTGGATCCGCGCCTGACTGGAAGACGCACGTCAATGCGGATTGAAGCTGACTTGGGGGTCACGTGATGTAGGTTAGCCTACTCAAGTCGAATCCACTGCCCTAGAAACGCGTATCTAAAAGTGAAAGTAATGTAACGCAGAGTCATCAATGTACACGTTAAAGCAATCCTCATTACATCTCTAGGTTTTTGAGGTAATTTACTGAATTGGGAATCTTTATACTATGATTGCGTGGTCAAAAGATTGTTTTTTACAAACTTTTTATGATTTTGAGAGTGTTCCTACCTATTCGAAGGACAGCGCGTGTGACCGCATTTCGAATAGTGCGTCGAGGCGCGATGCCTGTGTAACATTCGCGATAGCACCGTCACTGAACAGTTCAAAGAGTAGGTGCGCTTGTTACTGACTGTCCATGCATGTGGGCGCACAGATGTTTTGTGCAAAGCATCGAACGCGTCCTTTGACACAAAAACAAAAGGACGCATGGAGGAAGCTAGTTGACTTTTGCACGAAAAGGGTTCTTAATTTTTTTTAAAAAAAAGAGGGGCAAGAAGGAAGAAAAGAAACGAAAGGTAAAGATTGGAGTAATACAAGTAAGTAAAGGAAATGGCCAACTTTGACGTCCAGGTCAAGGTCCCATAGATTTAATATGAAAACAGTGTAACGCTGAACGATATACAAAGCATCTCCGCTTATGATTAGAATGTTCAGTGATCCGCATTAAAAATTAATAGAACTAGTTCTCATAGGCTGTTAAAAAACAGAGAGAAAATTCAGGCAAAATAAAATGAAATGTGGAGTGGCATCACTTCTGTTCCATTTCTTGTGTTTAAAAAACATTTAACAACAATATATTGAATATTCCATTACAGACTTCCCATTTCAAAAGTCTTGGAAAAGGATTTACGAAGTTATTTTCATCTGATAGGTGTAAAGAAAGCTGCATGCCCATTCTACAATAGTGCTTTAGAAGGACTCGGGAACAATGGAGGCTATTGTTTATCGTTGTTCAAAACTAGTTAAAATCAACTCATTTTAGTTAAAGTCGGCACAACTATTCTATGATTTTTAGAAAGTAATTAAGACAATATAAAGTATTAAAACCAATTCCCTGATATGCAAGGGTAAGAGATAGACCTAGGAAAACCCGAGAATATGTAAAAATGCGTATTAGCTAATGGGTTTAAGATGTAATACCGCTTGAAAGTCATGCACGTATTAAAGTAGTAGTGTAAAAAGTGTAAAAAGTACTATGTAAAAAGTACTATGACGTAACGTTAATTCATATGAGGGACAGTGGAAAATTCGGCTATGTTTCGATGGGTGATATCAGACAGTGAATTATCCTTTCGAAGATACTTTAAGTGTTTCATTTCTCTTTTGATTTCATTCATACCGTTTAGCCTTTCAAGTGAGGGAAAAAGATGGAATGAAATAATGATTACAAACTGTGATAAGAATTATAACAAAACTGATGTTTAGCAAATTATCATTTTGAATAAAGCCATTTAACAATTGACGATTTTGTGTGTAAATGTACAAAACTCTTTAAAATCTTATCTAACTTCAGCCCGCAAAGAGTAAACTAAGAATAATGTAGTGTTGACCAGGCCAGTAGCCAGACAAGAAACTGAAAGGGGGAAAGTATCTTTAAGGGGAAAAATATTTTTTAAGGGAGCTCTGCTGTGAAATGTTGGTCCAAAATGTATGTATATATGCCCATCTAATATCTGTTTTTAAAAATGAACAGTTTTTAAGTCATTTTTCTTGGTTTACATAAGTGAAAATTATTAGTGCTATAAAACAATCTTTGTTGTCATGAAGGTCTTCTTTGAAACGGGCACGAGTGGTCCACGCGTTCCTTCTGTTCCAACAACATCGGGACATGCAGATACTCATACAATTACACCCGAGCAGCTGGATATCAAGATGAGTCTCGTTGAACGGGAGGGTTTGTATAGCTAATCTGTTTTTCTTTTGTGTGTGTGTGTGTGTTTTTTTTTTTTTTTGTTTTTTTGTTTAAAGACTTATCTCTTTTCTGTCTGTTGCAATTTCATTTCAAATTTTTTTAGGAGCTGACAAACTTGTTATTTCGGATAAATTATATCAAAAGATCGAAATTCAACTCCCCTTTTATGCAATTTGATGTGGTTGTTAATTCTTATTTAATATTTGTCTCGGAATTTGTGCTTCTCATCTAAGACAACTTTGCTTGAGAGAATGCATGACTTTTTTTTCAAAGGGCGTGTGAAAAAAGCGAGCCGGAGGCACTAGCATGAAAATATTGTGGGAAATGAACTTGGTTTTACCTTACCCTTGAGTTTTTATTGCCACAATGTCTCTGTGCTAAATGTACTGATATTTGGTTGTTTTATTTTTTTTTTTCGTAAATTCACCACATATTGTCTGGACTTGAAGTCCAGACAAATCCGGGGATTTGAAGTGTCGTACAAAATTCATGCCCATCGGAAAAAAGCTGTGACACATCATAGTATAGCCTGAAAGATGGAAAGAATATTGGTACTTACTTTGAAATACTACAGAAGTGCAATTGGGTTATTCTACATAATAGCATACAATATCATTCACGAGACACTGGTAAAAGTTAAGAATGATAACTGGTAATAAGAACGATGACATCATTTTCAGAACTCTGTCAGGAGAACAAGCTACAAGGATGGCCTGCGAATCAGAAGAGGAAAGGTCAAACCCTTGTAGATAGATCACAGGTGTTCTCCGACAAGTTGGACGAGATGATTCAGCAACTAACTGCTATGGAGGCTTCGATGGAGGAAGAAGACAAAAGGTAACAACGACTTTAAGAAAGTTTAACCAACCGAATACGAAAAAATGCAGACATAATTGAACATTCGTTTCATCTCAAACTGCCTTTAGTGTTAAGCACTCTGTTAAAGCTGAAGTTACCAAACTCTTCACAACACTGTTTTCAGGTTACAGTTAACAATCCCGTGGGTGAGATTTGTAGTTGCTAGCTTCAATAGTCACAGTAAAACCTCTGTAGCACGAGCGCGATCCCAACTTGCACTGACTTGAAAAGCTTTGTGCTAGCAAATGACTGTGCTAGCTGATTCAGCAGTGGACACGGGGTCGGTCCGGGACAAGCCCGTAGCCAAAGGCCTCTTGAAAAATTTTTACCCCATAGAAAATAAAATATTACCATTGCCTTAATGCATTTTTAGTATATCTCGTCCCCGGCCATTCCATATCGTCAGTGCCTAGTTCTTCCCGAATTCGAAATTAGGATTCCACTCTTCGGTACCTTGTCTGACTATGGGCCTGGTCTGCCTCCTTCCTCCTCGAATTCGGGAAAATCATTTCTTGCGCAGAATTTTGGCAAACACTGGGGAACATTCTCGAAGATTAAAGGTTTTTGTGTGACCATAAATTGTGGAAAATGACCCAGTAGTAACTATGAATCCTTCCCTCCTCCACCCCTTCCCCATCAACCCCTCTTTATACCCACTGGCGTCTTAAAATGATATCATCATGTCACGATATATCTAAGAAAAGACACTGTCCTCACAACTTTACAGCACACGGTAGACCTGGCATACATTGGACAAGTCGAGGAAAGATTTCTGGAGTTTCGGTAAATGCTCAAACAGCCAATTCCGCGCATGAGCTGGCAGAGTGTTATAAATGCTTCCCTTTTCTAGCCATCCAAAGATCTTGTTACAGTTTCAGTTTATTCTGTTTTTATCTCACTGAGGTATGAGAGCATTTTATACCATTGGAAATTAATTTGAGCCATAAGGACGCATTGATTAACTAAATGAAATACTTTCCTATAATCTATGAATGCACAGACAAGCCGACTTTTGTTCATTTGATAGAGGTCTATAACTGTATGCAGATCAAAAATGTGATCAATGGCAGAATAATTGCATCTGAACCCCACGTCCTCATCCCCCAAAACTCCAGCATATCGCAAGTAAGTAAAAATTCTGTCATTAAGAATAGCTGTAAAGAGTTTACCCAAGCACCTTAATAAAGTAATCCCTGGATAATTATCAACATCATGAGGTGAGCCTTTTCCTTTCAAAATGGATTTAACAACGCCATTAATGGGATAATCCCTGTATTAAGTACTAAATTAAACAAGAAAGTAATTAAATTTACAACAGAAACTGGACTATTTTCAGAGACTCATTTTTTATCAGACCAGTGCCAGAAGCTTTATTATTTTTTAACTTTTTAATCTGATTTATCACTTCAGAAAAGATTTTAGATTTGTTCAGTTCCTCATTGACTGACGAAGAACTTTGGCAAGGTTTGGTATCGTCATCATTTCCACAACACGTTTCATGCAAATTTTGAAATGAATTTTGAAATTTCCTCAAGACCCTTTTATAATTGATAGACATAACTTTCAACTCATTCTCTGTAACTTCAGATCTAGTTTTACTGTGAATTCGTTTGCATTTGAAATAATCCGCCCTCGCCTTTCTACAGTCAATATTAAACCACTCATTACTTGCTTTTGTTCAGATTTTATTGAGATTCATACAGCAACTTTTTCCATGCCTGTTTTTCGGCAGTCTGTGTCTATTTGAATATACCCTACATGTGTTAGCTACTACGTAACAGATTCTTTGAATATTACAATTTATCTTATTCACGGGTCATACACTTCGCTTTGCTAAGCTTTGATCAAGTGTCAACTCCCTTTCTGAACTAAATACATCCTATTAATTGATCATGAATAGAATACAGTAACCAGCTAGGGCTGGTTCCCTCAGAGAAAGGAAAGAGGGCTCTTGTTGCATCGGCCGTAGGGCAATGCTGACACTATCGCTCTTCGCACTTTCGACATCACAGGCGCAAACTCCATCCTCTCGGAGAAAAGAGGGACATATCCTCAGCCAAAGAAAAGGAAGCAGTATCACCTTCAGACCGACGAGCAGGTAACAACGCCACCAATGGTTCAACAGTGGAGACAGCTGAGTCACTCCTAGATAGACTTACTGCGCAAGTACAAAGGAATCGACACCTCCAGCGTGGTGCTCCTCATGAGGCTGGTCTTCTAACCTTTTAAACGTTCTATCTTAAATTCAAAACTATACAACCACAGATATTTTGGCAGGAAAACGCTACATGCATAGGGAACATCCAATGATATTTCATAACATTAGGTTACCCTAATAGAACGGATTTCTAATATTTCAATGGTCTATACACTCTACAGTAAACTTGCATCATCCCAAACAGCTAGTGACGTTCTTAAAAAGTGTGATTGATAACCGTTCTTTGATTGACTTAAGAAGAGAGCAAGTTCCAACACTCTGGTTGGTCGATTACGGACGGTGCAGATCAGTGAGATTACACAATAGTGTAACTGCAGAGATGGCAATACATCCTTTTCAGGTTACTAGACGGTATATAGCAGAGCATTGGCAAGTCTAGCAAGCCATAACAATGCCTTCAATTTGACAGCAAAATATTAGTCCGAAGCAATAAACCCATTTGCTGAGCTTGAAGGACGAGCCAACTTAGTAAAGTTATTCTTTGTGGGAAAATTTGAGCCATATATTTGTGACAAGTAAAGAGGTGGCTTCTTTTAACCGCTTGTCTTTGGAAAATTGAAATCGTGCTCTTCGTTTGGTTAATAATAGTATCCTTCTTGACTTTAAGATTAACAACAATCGGTTAATGGTTTCGGTAGAGGCGAATAATTTTATCAGATTATTATTATATTAATCTAAATGATTTTTATGTGAAATATACTTGTATAATTTATTCACAAAATGTTTCATGCACGCAAATGTTTTTAATCCTCGTCACAAATTTCATATAATTTTTGCTGAAATGAGAAGAGACTAAAATCAGAACTGACAAAACACTTCCAAACAGGTTAGTCATGTGGAAAAGCTGTCAGACGGATCTAATGAGCACAAGAAACCATCCTGGCAACAAACAGAATTACCGGTTAATCAAGATAACAAATGCCTAACTTGCAAAGACATGACTGGTATACTGAAGGTATGTATTCAGTTGCTTAAGTATCCTGTTGCTTAAAGGGATTTGCCAGTGACAAAACCAGTACCTTTAAAAAATCATTTCAAGGACAACACAACATTCAATTATAAAGAAAAACAAAAGAAATCTGAGGCAATGTGCCCACTTTACATAACGTTCTGTGACTGGAAAATGCCTTTAAGGAGCCAATACGCACTGTGCGACAGGTCCTGCAAAATGTGTCAATAAACCACTATTTGAAGGGCCGTCGGAACCGGGGGTGGCAGCGAATCCCCCTCCCCAATTTTCAGTTGGAAAGTCGCCCTTATAAAAAGTTAACAAAATAGCTTTAAAAATGTCAAAATTCTGGAGCAGAATGATTTAGCCCCTCCCATCTTAGACACCTTCCACGGCACTGATTTGTTGTGCTGTTTCTTATTTTTGACATGGTTTAGACGGTACCTCATGCTCATAACTAAGGGGGCAGGGAGCTATGCCCCCTACAAAAATTTTAGCCCCTAGAAAATTCAAAATTATTATTGCCTTAATACACTTTTGTATTCCCCCTAGAAAATATAGATATTTTCCTCAACCCCTGAGGGACGCAATTTTGCCCTTTCCTGTGTAGCTACGGGCCTGCAGTACATGCTACGCAGTATAGCTAACATATTGATAAAAGTGCATTTAATTGATATATTCTTCATTTTTCTTTCTTATTATGCTGTAGCGTTACAATCGAATGGAAAACTTGTTATCCAGGTGTCTGTCAGTTTTTGAGCGAAACAGCGCTCTCACTCAAGTTTCAACAGAAATTCGGGAAGTGCTTGGCACTGACGATACGGTATGTTCAGGAAACAAAACAAAAGTTTCCTACTGTGTTTCATTCATGAGAACCATCATTCCAAACAAGTCCCTATATGTCTTTCTAATATTAGGCTGCCGTAGCCAAGGGGGTCAGGGCGCAAACCCCTAGGAAAGTTTTTCCCCCTACAAAATTTCAAGTTGACTTTGACTTAACACATTTTTAATCATCTCACCCCTCTCCTGAATTTTTTTTGCAATCTTCCGCCTCCCCTGGAAGTCATCTCGCCCCTCCCCCCCTCAGTACTTTGTCTAACTACAGGCTTGATAGCGGCGTTATTCATAACGTTTGTTCATTTGCAGATACTTAGTCTTGGTATTGTACATTTTAAATGCATAAGTTGTATTTAAGTTCTAAAACATAACTTCTCTCTGGACTGTTATTGTTTCATAGAAACTTGCTGTTAAACCAAAGACACCTCCCAAGGCTCACCGTACCCCAGCAGAGTTGCTCAACTTAAAACTTGAAAGTTGGGATGACATCATAGCAAGACGGCTGGAAGAGAGGAAGAAGAGTCCCTGGGGAAGATATCTCATCTCTAAGGGGGCTATTACAACAAATTTGATCCAATCAAAACAACACGGCAATAACGCGGGCAACAGGCTCATCCAATCAAAACAGCCTTCCAGTGACGCTGGGAGCAGTCTCGTCCAATCAAAACAGCCCGTCAATGACGCTGAAAGCAGTCTCATCCGATCAAAACATCGTGGACATGACGATGACTCAGACGACGAGATCTTTGTGACCCCTGCGTCATCTTTAACATCTTTGCATACAGCTTCATCAACAACCAGTTCTGAATCTCTTCTCAATATACCACCCATGGAATTGCTAGAGCCTCGTCCATGGCGCACTGATGGAGGGCAGCAGACACAAGGCCAAGATTACAGTAGTGAAAAATGGGAACAAATTCATGAAAAGTGGCGCCAAGGTAAACTCAATTGAGAAAAAATGAATAAAAGCAGCAAAAGTCTTCAAAGTTTCACATTGTATGAGGTTTGCAAGATTTCATGCGGCAACTTGTCCCTGTTATTAATTGCAGTTTATTATAAGCAATTACAACAATTAGCACGTGATTGATGGATGTAAAAAAATGTTTTGAATAGCCTAAGTTTCAGAAGTAGCTGAATGTCATTGAAGTGCATACGTTAAGGTAATAGTAAAGTAACGTTAAGGTAAGAGTAATTTATGGGGGAATTCTTCTTGGAGGGGGTCATTCCCTAACTCACCTTGGTTCCGAACTTGGCATAACCTGCGAGTATAATATGTGCCCTGACTAAGCAATGTAATATTAACATAGGTCGTTCCATTAAGATATTATGAGATATATTACCCTTCTGCGACTTGTAGTTGTGTATCTTAAACATTTATGATTGTCAGAAAATTGAGATTAAAAGGAAAATTGGAACAAATTGAAGAAATTTTCACTGAGATGTCATTTCTGTCGTAGTAAATTTCTGACCTCTTGTTTTACCTAGCAGTAGTACAGATGTATGTATTATGTAATGCAACCTAAAATGAAATTCTCTGCTCAGTAGCACAAGCAGGATTAAGCTTAGTCTGTTAGAGGAAGGCAATTCCCATATTAAGCCCTGGGAATGGGGCATCCATCGGTAGCCCAAAAAGTCACGCCCGTGTGACGCTATGTTTACTTATGCTATAGGTACGTTAAGGGGGCATCGCCAAATGGCCTGATCCCCTTCCCCCTCCCTCCTGTTCACCAGTGAATTCTATGCTCTCAGGCCTCTTGTTCTTCTTTCTTTACCGGCCACTCAGTTTTTTTCTGCTTTTTACAGTATTTTCCATGTCTTCCAACTGGAGCGATGAGACTACTACATTTTATGACTCTTTGAAGAAACACTCAGTCGTTGAAAAGCCACCAGAAGAGCGCCTTATTTAATTTATTTAAGGAAAAAGGAAACAATTTTTACCTTTTGTCTTTTATGTTTATTTTGAAATTAAAATAAAATTCATTTCATCATCATTTGTTGTAATTTGCAAAATCGATTATTACTAAATTTCATTCAAAATCTGGCAACTATTATTTCAACATTTTTGATTTATTAAAATGGATAAAATTAAACACTTGGCTATTGTGTCTTTCGACTCGATTGTACAAAATTTGTGAAATTCATAATCAATAAAAATTCAGGCAAAATCCAAAAGCGTAATGTGTATCTCAAACATTTCTTTGATATCACAGGACTTTTTGTTTTAATTTAATTGTGACCATTTCCTGAGATATAATAAATGCAATGACAAGGAGAAATGTTTCCTCTTATGATCACGATGTTGTTTTTTTACGAAAAGTCAGAACTGAGCAATGTAAACGATAGCAATTAGTGGTTCACCAGGGACTTGTAACAGAACTGCCTACCCTGCCTACTATGCACGACAGCCAGTAACGATCATTTTTTGCCAAAATGGTCAAGATACAACTTGAGTGAGAGCTTAGAAAAATTTCAGTTTGCAAATTGAACAGATTTTCCTGGCATCTGGCGATCGTGATACACAAACGTACAAGGCGAGCATATGGTGCTGCAGCTCTCCCCACCCCCATCAATCGCCTGCTTTTCAGGCAAAAAGTGTTATTTTGGGGGTAAAATATACACACTGTTGGAGCAAAATATATAAATGCGCTTTTCGGACAATGATGCCGTGTAGTACAACTTGAACAAAAGTGTTCCACCAGCAACCTCTCCCTACTGGAAGTATTTCCCGTACGCTTATATCAAGATTAGTAAAAAAAACTTTACACTGCAGCTTAGGGAACCTTTTTAAGAAGAAAAATGAAGAAAATATAGATCACTGACTAAAAACGAGAATCCCTCCCCCTCCCGTACAATGATCCGCGTCTATTCATTTACAGCGGAGAGAATCCCGAGGATAATGAGGTACACTCTGAAAACGTCCGGATAAAATTTGATCCCAGTCCGGATCGGAGGGGCACCTTCACGAATCCGTATCAATAATTTAATCAAACATGGATCAAAAATGATCCGGACTGGATCATTTTTATCCGGATTTGATTACTGCAAATGACACGGATTTGGGTAGGTGCCCCTCTGATCCGGACTGGGATCAAATTTTATCCGGACGTTTTTAGAGTGCAAAATTCAAAAAACTTCCAAAATGCATAGTTCAATGACCACAAATTTGTTTCAAGGCAGTGGGATAATCATAAGAAAGAGACTCTCGCATAAGATAGAGCATCGAGATACATTTGCGGTGGGGTTCCAGGATTCCTCCCAAGACCCGCATCAGGAGCGAAAAAAAAAACTTTTTATGCGTTACCAAGGTTCTGACGCCAGTGGGGTCAATTTGATAATCAGGACAATGAAATTTCTTTATTATAGACTGGAGACCTTGCAATTAAACTGATTAAGCAATTTTTTTAAATTTGCGAAAAAGTAGGGTCGGTCTCGAACTGGTTGAAACGTTTCGATTCGTCCATGGTATAAACTGCAAACCAACAGTCTGAATTCCGATCTCAGTCGCATCAAACAAACACAAATATCAAATAAACAAGTAAATATTCATCTTACTTAGACAAACAGTTTCCCCTGTACAAGGAAAAGTCCTTTTGGGGAGCAATTTTCCCAACTAGGTGTCACTGGTCCCAATATAGTGGACCCCGGGTCTTGTACTTTCCTGCCACTTCAATACTTATTCCAGCTATAGCCTAAACTGCTTCAAGGCCCGTCTACACGAACATACATTAGTCCATGAACATTGTTATGCAAATGTATGGCATTGTTTCACAGATTTCCGCTTGCGTGTGCATTACCGTGCATACTATAAGCCCAATGTTCATACACCCTACAAGTTAGTCGCAAACTTCTCGGACTTGAAAATGTCAATGGATTTTTTTGATTTTTTGTTGAATATCCCTATAATCGAGTAACACCCAAGTTAAAGCGATGATTTCTTTTGCTAGAACCATACTTTATGAGCAAATGATAAGAATAGATCGAAATATTATGAACATCTGTTGAAAAGATGAAACATGCAGCTAAAAATTGAATTCACCGTCAGTCAGGTTGGACGTTGTTCAACTTTGCTGGGAAGAACGTCGAAACGATCATGCATTAATTGAAGAATATCGTCAAACAAATGCATGATGAAGTTTTGAACAATGTGTGATCGTGTTCAATCAAGTTTCAAGGGTTAGGATCCCCAGTACATTGATCTGCGCGATTGGACCAACGCATTCTTAACCCGGTCATACCTTAGACCCCTTCAAGGCCATATTATTACCACTTCAGAGAAATTTTGTCCCTTCCCCCATCACCCTCCCCCTCTCCCCCTTCGAAAATCGCCAAAACGGTGATTGTGTGGTATGTTATTAGGATACGCAAATCCTCGAAAATCCTCGTTCACCCCTCGTCAAAACGGTGATTGTGTGGTATGTTTAGTCTGTTATTAGGATACGCAATAAGTGGTCTTTACAGTTTTGCATTAAATGTCAACAAGCGTGTAAATTCCCAGAACTTCTAAGACCTCATTAGGCCCTTACAAATTGGCGGGACCGAGGTGACAAAATATACAGAGAAGGACGCAGATATTTGCGAGGGGTGGAGTGAGACACCAGATAATCTTGCCAATTGGCGTGCCATATGGGTGAATGATTCCGTAAAAACGGTCCAGTATAGTTGAGTGTAGTAGTACGATCATAAGAATCAAACTAATTTTCTTAACCCCGCTACCCTTACAAGCGAAAATAAAACGTATGAAATTCCACCAGCCCTAAAGATCTATAGTGGAAATAATTTGTCTTACACAGCTGGCAAATTCAAATAAGGCCTATACTTCTTTCGCATGACTCGCTTGATAAACTCGGATATTTCTAAAAAACGTCCGGTTCGAAAGCTGTCACGTGACGTTAGATGATGGTACCGCCTACCCTTACTTTTCGCGATTTCTTGCAAGCTTAAAGCGTTTGAGATGCCAAATTTAAGCCATGCTCGCGCCCCACGTGGGGAAGATTCGTGACTTTAGTGACAAATGTGCGTTTTTCTAACGTCAAACCCGTCTCCAACCTTATTGAGGTTGACCTTGGTCGTGCATGTGCAGATGAACAGTATTATTAGTTTTAAATAAAAATTCCTGGATCCACCACTACTAATATTTCATCCAGTTGCTTTCAAAGGGCATTTCCCTTCACAAAGCCCCTCCCCCGCTTTGCCCAACTAAATCTGATACTAAAAAAATATAGGCTAATCGTTTGTTTTAAAAAAGCCTCCTATGCGAGGTATTAGACTCTGTACTTCCAAACTGTCTTCAAAAAGCAATATTTCATCGGCGCACTTTGCGGGCATCCGTCACTGTTACTTGGCATAGTTATGCCTACTTCTTGTTTGACAGCTTGCGTGGTATAATAATGTTCCAAAGCTACAAAAAACACTAGAAAACATCTGTTTCCCCATCACAATTTCCAGTAGTAACTCGACTGGCTGTTAGTCCGAGTTGAGAAATTATACAAAAAATGTTCAAATCGTGATTTTAGTAGTCTGTTTATTGCCCCTATAACTTCTTGGAGATAGTTAAATGCTGCATTTCAATGCCCATAATCTTGAAAATGATCCAGAATTTCCTGAGGCTTCCCCTCATGTGGACGTTGCCTCTGGGCCCGACCTGGACCCCGTATACACTTGCTAAGCGCGTCATTTTGTCTGTCGGCATTTTGTTCCGGTTAGTCGAAAAAACATGCCACCCCATTCAGAATGTCCTGGCGACGCCCTTGGTCTCGCTTCACACTAAACTTGGAGAACTGCGCGCGGGAAGGAAACTGTTTCCTTCCATTCAATCTTGCCCAAGCATTCGGTAGTGATATTACTGATCAAGAAACCTACTACATTAAAGTACACGAGAACAGGGCCGGTTATGCGAATGTGGGGTCCTGGGCACGACCCCATATGATGGTTCCTTTTAAAGAAGTCTCTTTTGTTGATACGACAATGAGGACGCCCTCTATTTGTACCAAGTTATTTGAATACTTGTCCAGTCATTAGGTCTATTTTGGAAAGGATAGACTCCTAGGCCGCACCATGGTTTGGAAAGTGGTAGAGAAAAGCATCATGAATGCATGAAACAGTCTTCTTTAGAGTTTTCCTGCGCCATCCGTTGTCATGTATACCTGAAGTATCACTGTTACTACAGTCCTGTTGCCAAAAAATAGCAAATTGACCAATAAAAGTTTGCTGGAACTACAAGAACAATTTTCCTTTTGCTTTAATTACTACCAACTCTCTCCTTAAAATCATCTCCTGGGTGCTCTGCCACAAAACGACAATAGCCTGAACGCGTATCTGCTTTACTTAAAGGGCAATTCTCGTCATCCCAGACAGTTTCAATTCCCCCAACTAAGCAACTTGTAGCTCCTCCCATAACTGTTTAAATCTCCTCCTTGTGCAGACATAAACCTATTTTATTGCTTCAGGCCATGTCCTGGTGAGCATACAAGGTTATAAGGTGTAATCCAAACACTCTCTCTCTTCATTGTGTGCAATGTGAGTTACTCTGCATCATTTGAATTTTCAAACTTTCATGTCAATCAAAGAGCAGGAACCAACTGAGAATTTTGATACCCCACACAAAAAAATGTACTTTGGGTTGATGACTGCTTGTCTTAAAGATGTGTGACAGTTGGGCAAGTTAAAACTGTTGTTTCCATTTAATGGTTTACAGAATACAAGTACTATACTATCCTCATTTTATCCCTGAAAATTTATTTGGCAGGAGGATGCTCTTCTCGCTCCTAGCCACTCCACTACAACTGCAGGACAGGTTAGGTAAGACACCACAGGTATATACACAAAACACGTAATTCGTCCGAAAAATGCAATTATAGCAAGTGATAGGCTTACTCGTAATCTGCAGCTGATCATTGGTTGGTCGACAAAATGTATAAAAATTTATGCAACGAAAAGAAAAACAAGAAAAAAAAAATGAAAATATGGCAGCTACGAAGGAAAATTGAAATGTAATGCCAAACTTCGGGAATATGTGATACCTGAACAAATACTTATATGACTGAAGTTGCAAGGTCCAATATACTTTCTGACACGTACCTTATCAGGAAGTGGTAATTGAAACAGACACGCAAGAACGCTCGAATAAAAGCAGTTGGTCACGTGTGTACGTTGGTCAAATGAGATGATGCGAACACTGATCTATATGTAGGACCTAAATGTAGATCAGTGGATGTGAAGTGTGTCGGTACCACTGATCTATAAGTTGATCAGTGATCGGCACGGTACAAAGCGATGATATTAAATAATGGAAGATAACCTAACTTTGCGTCCTTGGTACTTTTTGCATGGGGTTTTCGGAATTCCGATTCTGTTTGTAGAACTATGCATATGACGTCACTGAACAGAAATTGCGCCCTCGGCTGAGGTACCCGGGTAGCATTGCAACTTAACCAACATATGCAGACAGCTAATTTTTGTACCGGTCAGATAAACGCGTAATTCTGCGAAGACTACGTAGTGCATGTGCATACAGTACAGTACCAAATCTAATCTAGCTGCCTTCATTGTTTGTCCTCTTACATGACGTCACGTGTCGTCCATGCATAAGGTCTATAGAGCTTATGCATATGACGTCACGCTTGCCTCCAATGGAGGCAAGCGTGTATCATTGCAACTTACCCCTGCAAATGCAGACAGCTGATTCGTGTATCGGTCGGATGCGCGCGTAGTATTTACTGTCGCGGGCGAAGTCTACGTCGTGCGTGTACTGTCCTCACTATTTTGGCGCCAAAATACGGAGTTTTCGATTTCAGGACGGTAGACAAAGAGGACGGAACGCGCAGCAAAAAACTGGACTGCGCATGAGTAGAAGCGAGCATCGCTCCGTCCTGTTGATTTTCAGGTCGGTCGTCGACCGATTTAACGTTCTGTTAAAAACAGGACGGTGCAGGGGTTGTCATGGTAATTTCCCTCGTCCATAACGTACGTGTTTCTGTGACGTTGAATTTGAAGTTAGCTGTATGCAAACGTACATAATCTAGCAAAGAACAGAGCTTATGCATTGACGTCATGCATAAGGTCTATTCTTTGCTAGATTTTCTGTAAAGAGGGATTTCATGTGACGTCACACAATGAAGGGCAAAACACACACGCAGTGAGCGTATTTACAGCACAAGCGCACGGCATAACCATAGATACTACTGTGACACAATGGACGGGTGCCCGTCAAAACCAAAGAGACGCTCGATCTTGCCCTCCAAAACCAAAGAGGCGCGCGATCACGTGACGTCGATGAAACCCCTCTATAGCGCATAGCAAATCATACAGGAGACGCTTGGTGGCTATGGCTACAGTGCGTTGAAAACAGTGCGTTGGAGTGAAATATTGGTTAGAGCGTATAGCGCACATAGTAAGCTCAGAGACACCCCTAGCTTTGAATTTCTTTGAGCGAGGTTCAGTGAGCTTTTTAATTCAATCTTAATAGCGCGCAACATGTTGTCATGAATGGTAACCTAGAGAAACATACTTTCCAACCGATAGACCTTATGCATATGATGTCACAAAGGAGAAAGTGCTCCCTCGTTTGGAGGAAAATGGAGGAAAAGCGCGTATCATTGCAAGTTACACCAATAAATGCAGACAGCTGATTTGTCAACCAATCGTATACGCGCGTAAGTCTACTACACGTGCGGCGAAATCCACGCCGTTCGTGCACGTGTGCTCCATTGTTTTCACCCAAAATGACGTCAGTGTGATGTCAATGCATAAGGTCTCTTCGCATCCGAAACGCAGTCATATCTGTCGCTTGGTGATATTAATGACATAAATGCATGCGTGGGCTTGCTAAAGCCACTGGCCATCCAACGGACACAACAAGTCACAGCGCTCAAACTTTCACGAGGACCGCGATGTATGGCCTCAGAGTGACCAATGGTAGTGCTGCGTGGTTTGCGCGCGTACGCTCTGTGACGTAACAGTGCATCCCATATTAGAACATGACTATAGTATGGTATACGTTCGCACAGTAGTTAGCGAGGATAGCAGCTAATATCCAAATTCGTTAGCAAAAACATCAAAAGCACCGATTACAAAATGGGGAAAAGGTTTCGTAATTTCTTTAAAAAGAGGGGCAGGAAGAAGGAAGAAAAGAAAAGAAAGCTAAAAATTGGAGATATACAAGTAAGTAAAGGAAATGGCCAACTTTGACGTCCAGGTCAAAGTCCCATAGCCTAGATGTAATGTGAAAACAGTGTAACAATATACAAACTTAAAGCATCTCGACTTATGATAAGAATCAGTTGTCCGCATTTAAAGTTAATAGAACTATTCCCCCATACACCGTAAAACATCAAAAAATAGAAAATTCACGAAAAAATACCGAGAAGTGTGAGGTGGACATCACTTCTGTTCCATATCTTGTTTTAAATAATCATTTGACAAGAACATATTGAACATTCCATTACAGACTTCTCATTTCAAAAGTTTTGGACAAGGATTGACGAGGATATTTTCATCTGATAGGAATAAAAAATATGCATGCCCGTTCCACAGTTGTGCTTTAGATGGACTCGAGGATAATGCGGGCTACTGTTTATCCTTGTTCAAAACTAGTTCAAATCAACTCATTTTAGTTCAGGTCGGCACAACTATTCTATGATTTTCAAAAAGTCATAAGACAATATAAAGTAGTAAAACCAATTCCCTGATATGCTAGGGTAAGTGATAAGCCTAGAGAAACCCGAGAATATGTCAAAATTGATATAAGCTAATGGTTTTAAGATGTAATACCGCGTGAATGCCATGCACGTATAAAAGTATTAGCACATACATACGTAAAAGATACTATGGCGTAAAGTTAACTCATATGAGGACAAAGGAGAATTCGGTTACAACGTTCCCATGGGTGATATCAGACAGTAATTAATAATTATCCTTTCGAAGGTACTTTAAGTGTTTGATTTCTCATTTCATTTCATTCATACCTACAGTTTAGCCTTTCGAGTGAGGGAAAAACAGGGAATAAAATAATGGTTACAAACTGCGATGAGATTAATAGCAATTTTTTCTTTACCAAATCATCATTTTGAATAAAGTCATTCAAATAACACTGGACGATTTTGTGTGTAAATTTACAAGACTCTTAAAACCCTCTAACTTCAGCCTGCAAAGAGTAAGATAATAATATAGTAATGACTAGGCCCGTAGCCAGATACGATACTGAAAGGGGGATAGCTTCAAGGGGGAGAAATATTTTTAGAGGGGACTCTGCTGTGAAGTGTTGGTCCAAAATGAATGTATATAGGCACACCTAAATATCTGTTTGTAAAACTTAACAGTTTTTATGGGGTTTTGCTTGGTCTGTAAGATTACATCAGTGAAAATTATTAATGTTTTAAAAAAATCTTCGTTGTCATGAAGGTCCTCTTTGAAACTGGCACGAGCGGTCCACACGTTCCTTCTGTTCCAACAACATCGGGACATGCAGATATTCAGACAATTACACCCGAGCAGCTGGATACCAAGACGGGTCTCGCTGGACAGGAGGGTTTGGATAGCTAAATCTGTTTTTCATTTTAGGCCGACTTATCTCTTTTCTGTCTGTTGCAATTTTGATTTGTTTTGACGAGCTGGCAAAGTTGTTATTTATAGGATAAATTATATCAAAAGAGCGAAATTCAACGTCGCTTTTTTATGAAATTTGATGTGGTTGTTAGCTCTCATTAAATGTCTTTTGAATTTGTGCTTCTCATCTAAGACAACTTTGCTTGAGTAAATGCATGAATGGTTACCCCCATTTTTCCAGAGGGCATAAATGACAGCGAGTTGGAGGGGTCCTAGCATGAAAATGTAGAAAATGTTACCCTTGAGTTTTTATTGCCACAATGTCTCTGTGCTGCAAAATGTATTGATATTTATTTTTTGTAAATTCACCACAAATTTTCTGGACTTTAAGGAGACAGAAGTGTCATACAAAATTCATGCCCATCGGAAAAAGGTTTGACGCATATATAGTATAGCCTGAAAGATGGAAAGAATGTTAGTAATTATTCTGAAATACTACAGAAGGGCAATTGTGTTACTTTACATAATGGCAGAAATATCTTTCACTAGTAAAAATTAAGTATGATGATTGGCAATAAGAACGATGACGTCAATTTCAGAAATCTGTCAGGAGAACAAGCTACAAGGATGGCCTGCGAATCAAAAGAGAAAAGGTCAGACCCTGGTAGATAGATCACAGTTCACCGACAAGTTGGACGAGATGATTCATCAGCTAACTGATATGGAGGTTTCAATGGAGGAAGAAGACAAAAGGTAACAAACGACTTTTAGAAAGTTTAACCAACCGAATACGAAAAACAATGCAGATATTATTGAACATTCGTTTTCATCTCAAACTGTCCTCTGCTTGTGAAGCATACTTGTAGTGGGCCTACAATGTCATGAGTACGAGTACAAGGTCAGTGTCTGTGTTGCAAGTACCAGTACATGTCCATTTTCATGAGTATATACGAGTGCAAAATTTTGCATTAGCTTTTACAGAGCTTTCAAAATATGTGAGTACGAGCACGAGTACGAGTACGAGTACAAATTAATTCTCATGAATACGAGTACAAGCGTATGTGCAAAAACTACAAGTCTGTTGTGAAGCACTCTGTTATAATTGAAGTTACCAAAATGTTCACAACACTAATTCTGAAAGCTTATTTAATCCTCGATAGTACTTGCTGATAAATAACTCAAAGTCGTTTAGATACAGAGCAAACAGAATTGGGAACAGGTTTTCACTTTGCCTGACCCCAACATTACAAAAGAAGTAATCAGACTGCTCACCATTGCTCTGGACAAACGACGTTGCATTTTGGTATAAATTAAGAATGGCCCTCAAATTTTCCTATTTACACCATTGGAAGTTAATTTAGGCCATAATTCATTTTCTAATTTTCTAAATTAAATGCTTTCCTATAATCTATGAATGCACAGACAAGCCGACTTTTGTTCATTTGATAGAGGTCTATAACTGTATGCAGATCAAAAATGTGATCAATGGTAGAATAATTGCTTCTGAACCCAACTTGATCGTCCCCCAAAACTCCAGCACATCGCAAGTAAGTATAAATTCTGTCATTACGAATAGCTGTAAAGAGGTCATCCAGGCAGCTTAATAAAGTAATCCCTGGATAATTTTCAACATCATGAGGTAAACCTTTGCCTTTCAAAATGGATTTAACAACGCCAATAGTCCAAGTTGTTGGGATAATCCCTGTATTAAGTACTAAATTAAACAAGGAAGTAATTAAATTTACAACAGAAAGTGGACTATTTTTCAGAGACTTACGTTTTACTAGACCAGTGCCAGAAGCTTTATTATTTTTTAACTTTTTAATCTGATTTATCACTTCAGAAAAGATTATAGGTTTGTTCAATTCCTCATTGACTGACGAAGAACTTTGGCAAGGTTTGGTATCGTCATCATTTCCACAACACGTTTCATGCAAATTTTGAAATGAGCCAAAAATGTTTAAACTGGAATGTTATTTTACAGAACTTATTGTATTCGAATTACTGTTTGCCTTGCTCTCAATGCATTCCTGGATTTGAGCATTGTAAATTCCTTATTTCATTACCGAGAGTGTCATAATAAGTGCTCTTTGCATTCGTCGAGACCCCTTTGTAATTGATAGACATAACTTTCAACTCATTCTCTGTAACTTCAGATCTAGTTTTACTGTGAATTCGTTTGTATTTCAAATAATCCGCCCTCGCCTTTTTACAGTTATTTTTAAGCCACTTACTACTTTCTTTCGTTTGGACTTTCTTGAGATTCATACAGCAACGTTTTACAATGCCTGCTTTTTCTGCAGTCTATGTATTTACCCTGCATGTGTTTAGCTATTACGTAACAGATTCTTTGAATATTACAATTTATCTTATTCACGGGTCATACACTTTGCTTTGCTAAGCTTCGATCAAGTGTCAACTCCCTTTCTGAACTAAATACATCCTATTAAATGACCATGAGTAGAATACAGTAACCACCTAGGGCTGGTTCCCTCAGAAAAAGGAAAGAGGGCTCTTGTTGCATCGGCCGTAGGGCAATGCTGACACTATGGCTCTTCGCACTTTCGACATCACAGGCGAAAACTCCATCCTCTCGGAGAAAAGAGGGACATGTCCCCAGCCAAAGAAAAGGAAGCGGTATCACCATCAGACCGACGGGCAAGTAACAGCGCCACCAGTGGTTCAACAGTGGAGAAAGCTGAGTCACTGCTAGAGAGACTTACTGCGCAAGTACAAAGGAATCGACACCTCCAGCGTAGTGCTTCTCGTAAGGTTGGTCTTCAGTCCTTTTAAATATTCTATCTTAAATTCAAAACTATAACCACAGATATTTTGGCAGGAAAACGCTTCATGAGAATCATCCAATGATGCTTGATACCATTACCGTTGTAGAATGGATTTCTAATATTTCAATGGTCTACACCAGTGGTTCCCAACCTTTTTCCCTTCAACGCCCCCTTTCACCGAATGGGCATGGACAAACGCCCCCTTTCTAATAGCATAGTATTGCTACGGATCAAACGACAATAATAAAAATACATTTTGAAATAAAAGGTAGTCCTACACATAAATCGTTTTAGGTGTGAGTCCGACCCAGGGTAGCAAAACGGCAGCACGGGACTTAAAAAATTGACACTCTTTGGAGATGGCGAATCTTTAATCCACGGTTTACGAAGGTTTGGAATGAAACTGAACATCTTATCACATGTAACTGATATTGATAAGTACAAAGTTTATCTGGGGTGCATTGAAAACGCCCACCCAAGGCCCTGTGTAGCCTGGAGGGACAAATGATCGGCGGGCGAGACAATTCACTATAATTGCAATCTCATACTGACATAATTATGCCTATTTTTTATCACCATTTGACTATAAGTGGAAGGAGAGAAGATCGGGGCCGTAACAGCCACCTTTGGAGGATTTTCCAATTCCTTTTGCGAGCCCATAACCCCAAGATAGATGGGTATGATTTCTAGCAGAGGTGTGTAATTTCAAAGACGACTACTCGCACCTAATGTTTATAAAAAAAAATTCTTGTTGTTGTAGGGGTTGTTTGATGTTCGAACATCCGTGGTCCGGCGTAAAACTGAACCACAAACGTTTGGCCACCTTCACATGACTTGTGAGTACTGTATATTTCCATTGCTTTTCTTTCATTATTTGCTTTCAAATTAGTAGTAAGCAGACTTGTGCGAGTACAATGTCATAAGTACGAGTACAAGGGCAGTGTTTGTGCTGTGAGTACGAGTACGAGTACATGTCCTTTTTCATGAGTACGAGTGCAAAATTTTGCATTAGCACCTATGCGTGGAATACTTTCAAAATGAGGTGAGTACGAGTAATTTCGAGTAAAATTAATTCTCATGATGTACGAGTACAGGCAATGTAATAAACCCATGAGTACTCATATACGTACCTCACTACAGAAGTCCTGGTTACTAATTAGGGAAATCTTCCACCCTTTCCCAGATACCACAGGAAACGTATACATATTAAACCTTACAAATCAGTTTGGTACACAATGTTGGAAACTTTAATCAAATTCTTACTTGCAAAGTGTTTCTTTTGTATGTGGCGAGATTCAATGCAAAAAAGGTATTTCCTAGTGTGGTGGATTCCCTTTTTGTCCACCATCACTTCGTATTTCCCATTTTTTCTTCCCTTCGCAGTTCTGCATTGATGAAAAGACAGCCCATGGGCTTGGCGATTCATGGCGAAAAGAAAATTCTTTGTCGCACTGAGTTTATCCCTTAAAGTTATGCTTTTAGAGATATCATGTTTTACGATGATTTCACAATTCAAAAGGTTGTAATCTAATATGTCCTTTGATGTCTACCAAACATGAGGTTCTTGTAAACACCATGGGCCGTCCACATACTGTATATTAGATCCCTCAAAACTACTTAACAAATTTTTCATAGATTGACCTCTTTTGACCCCAAATAACCTTTGCCCGCCACTAAAGAATTTGCCATATTGAACGCAGTATGTGAGCATCAGCATCAGGGGCGGCTCCACAGGGGGCAGGGCAGGCATTTGTCCCCTATCTGTGTTTCAAACCCCAAAGAGAAAAGTGCAGTCACTCTAAAAAGGTAACGTTTCAAAAACATACATTTTGTGATGGGTGGTGGGGTGAGGTGTTACAGTATGTTCCACTCATCATATCACAATATTAGTTTTACAAGTATGTTTGTTACAAACTACCTGAAACTTGAAATCCGCGCACGCATAAGAACGTTTTCCCTGTTTCTCCCATTGTTTTACGGTGAATTCAGCTTTTACTTATTAACATAAACAGTGTCTAAGCGCTCAGTTTACACACAACCGCGCAAACATACACAAGAGCACAGGAAACAGAGAAGGTACATGCTAAAACATAACAGTATTTTTACCCTAGACGCCAAGTTATGTAAGAGCCTTACACATATGGTTTTTTGGGTCACAGTAGCCAAAAGCTTTCCCTCTCTTCTGGAGAAAAGGTGCTTCATCATTGCCTAACATAACACACCAAACACATACATATACAGCTACATTTGTTGTCATCAGGGGATTACGCCTGATCCATGCTGCAGATCTCTATCTAGACATCTACCCCACCCCTTACCCGTAACTTGGAAAATATTTTCGTCCGTGGGGAGTATTCGGTCTTTAGTGGAACCTTCGACCAAGTGAACCTTCCGTCTATGTTAAATATTCCCCCTGTCCGGTCTGTTATGTAATGGTTTTGTGGGCAATCTCAAACATTTACGGTTTCTCCATTCCCAGCATGTGGCCATTTAAAGCTTAGAACGTGGACATATATATTGGGGGTTATCATGAGTCAATCACTTAACGAACATTTTGACAATAAAAATATAAAAAACATTTAATAAAATGAATTAATCTTTGAAGTAATATTATATGTCTCCCTTATTGCATACGCGTAGGAAGCGGAGGATTGGGGCTAAAGCCCCCAGTCAAAAATCTGGGGGTGAAGTATGCTTCTTCTCCCAACATCCAAGGCCAAAAACCCCTTATTTGTCTCCTCAGTAAAAAATGTACAACAATTGCAGTAATTTTCCCTAAAACTTGCCCAAAATGTTGCACCAAATGGCATCTGAGGACCTATGCCTTATTGAGCTTTATTTTGGTATTGTCTCGACTGAGTAATCCATAGAAAACGAATTTTAAATAGTAGGTGCATGGCCGTACACAGCACAATCTTTACTGTAACTGAAGAAATCTTGAGTTCCATTATACAGAAAAAGAGCAAAGGGGAAAAAAAAAAAAAAAAAAAAACAAAAGGGCGATACACTACTTGGGCAGGGGGCAACCGCTTCCTATCATTTGCAAGAACAGGTGAAAGGGAGAAGGGAAAGAAAAGTAAAAAAGAAAAGGAGAAAACGAAAGAAAAAGGGGAAGCGAAGGGAAAAGAAGAACGGAGGAGGGTGGGGTAGGCATATATTTGATCCATATAATTAGTCCAGAAGCTTCCAGGAGGCCCCTACTTTCCGGTCTCTGCCCATCCCTTTATATACCTTTGTTTAAATGCCTATATTGAAGCAACGAAAATATTCGGTATCATATTTCGTGTTTCTGTCGACTCAACGCACGTAATTTTTGTGTAAAACAACCCATAACATAACACAGGTGGTGGCTTCAGGAGGTTTGTTGACTACATACCCTTCTCTTAGACAACAAAACTACTATCCCATTTCACCCAACCAAAACTTAAAATTCAATAAATTTTCACACTTTCCAACAATAAATGATCAGCTCAGAAAATGTACTAAAGACATTTTTCATCTAAGAAACCTTAAATTTATAAAAATTTCTCAAAGGGGAGAGAGAACCTTCCCACCCTCCCCAGTGAAGCATCTTTCACCCAGACTAAAATTAAAATTTACTAAATTATGAACACTTTTCAGCCATGTATGATCAGTTCAAAAAATATAACATAGTCATTACTATTTTGCATCTATGCAACCTTAAATTAACAAATATTTCTGCCCTTTAGACCCTTCCCCAGGACGGCATCTTTCACCCAACTAAAACTTAAAATTCAATGAACTGTTAACATTTTCCAGCCATATATGATCAGTTCAAAAATATACCAAAGACATCGCCATGTTGCATCTAAGCAACCTTAAACAATAAAAATTCCTCAAAGGGGAAGGGTGTCCCCTGTCCTTAGACCCCTCCCCAGTAAAGCATCTTTCACCCAAACAAAAATTAAACTTCACTAAATTATGAACACTTCCCAAACACATGATCAGTTAATAAAATATACCAAAAACATCACCATTTTGCATCTAAGCAACTTTAAATTAACAAAAATTTTCCAAAGACAACTCCCCCAGGACGACGATCACTCATCCCATGCTTTGCCCCCCCCCCCATCGCAATACCCTGGCCCCACCCCTGAGAACATATCGCTTAAGCGATCCTTCGAAATTACCCTTTGAAGTCTGTTGTGTTAATCAAGTTCCCACCATACGATACCTAATGATTCCAAATATACTATTACCTCTACCACACAATAGGGGTTCGTGAGCATACAGTATTTGGCAAGAGAAAACTTCTTCACAGGGTTTTGATAGTTTTAATGCGGGTGACCTCAAATGACTTTGAAATTCCAGAAAAAAGGGATGTTTCCCAGACTTTGAGGTATCGACATTCCAAATATGAGTTGCATTCAAAATTCCTTACTTGAGATATGGTGTTTTAGAGATTTTCAGTTTTGTGTTACATCTAGTGACCTCAAATGATCTCTGACTTCCGTCAAAGCAATAACTTTTTCCTCTCAGCATGAAACATTTATTTCCCAAGTATAAGTAGCGACAGAAGACAAAACCTGAATAACGAAAACCGAAAGATAAGTACTTACATGGGATTCGAATCCGGGCCGGGAGAATGCGAAATGGAGAGCGTTCCACTACTCTGTCAACATGCTTACAATTATAACATGATAACAGCAGCCTTCACACAAATTCATCTTTAGGTCATAGGGATTGCTATTTCGTCCTATAAAATTACCACAGTCATTCTAGGGAAAAGATATGGGATATTCTCTACAATTTTATCTTTGGAATGATACACAACATTCAACTTTTCGTTGGCCAGAAAACGTCACAGTTTGGAAGTACAGCCTATTGTCTATTTTTGAAACATCGTGTTTATGGGTAGATTAAATGTTTTGGGTAGCTTTAACCGTGGTGACTTCAGATGACCTTGGGTCACTACGAAAACGGAGAAGGGTCTCTCTCTTAACAGTACAAATCTGTATACTAAGAATGAAAAATATCCTCAATGCCTACCTTGAATTATCGTGTTTACAATTCGGCTCGGGTTTTGCCCTATGGTAACCTAAAATGACCTATGACCTACATCAAAAGCAAAAGGAACTTTTCTTGCAGTATGGAAATTATCCATTACTGCTATCTTGAGAAAACATGTTTCAAAACGGTTACAAGTTTTTCGCAGTTTCACCTCTGTTGTACCCAGATGGCCTTTGAACTCCACCAAAACAATACAGTGCTCTCTGGGAATATGCCAGATCTACTTATGAAGTATGAAAGTATCCATCATTCCTGTTTTGACTTATGAGTTCCATTTTTTACCTCTGTTGAACTGAAATGACTTTGACATTCTCAAATGGTAGGTTTATTTGTTTCAATATGAAATACTGTATGCCAATTGTAAAAAAGCACCATCTCCTAACCTGACCTACGTCTTTAAAAACAACTTCCCTGTTTTCTTACTTCCAAATCTGCTGACCTCAAGTTATCGTTGCTTTTCACCAAAACAATAAGGTTTATTTACTGACCGTTTAGTATCCACTTTCTAAATATGAAAAATATCCGTACATTTTATCTTGAGATTCGTGTTTACAATGATTTAGGTTTATGACCTTTGGTGACCTCGAATTACTTTTGAACTCACCAAAAACCGACATACTAAGTATGTAAGTATTCATCTTTGCTCTCTTGAAATATCGTGTTTTGGAGCTAACCGTCAAAAGCACTCATACATACAAACCCACACATACCTAAACACATACATACACACACTAACACTCGCCAGCGTGAATGCACCGATTCCTTTCGACTTCAGTAAGGAATCAAAACGACTACATCAGTTACACACTATTACGGAACAGGCTGTGTCAGTAGGGAATGAAAAGAGCTGGCCGGCACATGATGATATAATGTGAATTTTTTTCATTATTTCTAAATATGGTTTTCTTCTAACAAATTTTGTTGGTTTCTTGGACGCTAAAAAAGGTAAAGTCAAAGTACATGATCACATGTGGATGAATAAAATATTGCAGTAATAACACCATATTAAATTTAAGCTCCTGTTTAATGCAAAAACTCTCAAAGGCGAGTTGCAAAATTAATTCTTACCAATCCCTCCCGAAAAACGGTGGCCTTTAACCTTTAACCTTTCTTTTGGCAGTGTACTACAATTCTTCATGCATGAGATATGAAATGAAGGCCGTTTAGATACACTTTCGAGGTGTGGGAAGTGATACGTGCTACGCGCCAACTTATGGTAACGCAGTGTCAACACTTCAAGTGGATACGACCATACATTTTCATATCAGGCCTCACAATCACCAGGCAACAGACAGCATTCCCCGACATCTCCGGGGTCTAAGAGACCTGGCTACCAAGCTGTTCGAGGCTTTGAACTGTTCTAAGAAGCTGATATTCTTGGAACTCTCTTCTACACAAGACAGGAAAGCGGTTCTGTCCAGCTTGGAGACAGCAGCTCTCCCGCCAAGCCAAAAACAGAAGAACCGATACCAGGAGGAAAACAAACGTGACTTGGGTGATCCCGATAACAAATTTTAGGGCTTAGGGGCAAAGAGGCTGCTGGAACACCTGCTTCAGAAGTCATCTCAGAAGACCCAGACTCAAATGGCCCACCGACATATAGACTCGGAAAAGCGCCACCACCCATACAGGAGGTAGAACGAACCCAACTTACGAAACTCATACTTCGGCTCTTCTAAGAATCACCAAGAGTTTCAAAAAGAGTCATATTTCTTCCTCTGCAAATATGCTTTTGTCTTACCTGTCTCTTATTTCTAAGAATACTCCCCTCAAACCCTGTCTAACACAAAGCGTAAATTTACCCGATCGGTTAAGGTTACTACAAATCAAAATGGTCTCATGTCCACTCAAAAGAAAAGTAACGGTCCCACGTAGCCACATAAACGCCCATAATCTACATAAGAAGGCGATAGAATCCCTTACTGCGTCAAAAACATCTCTGATAGGCAACTGTCAAATAAAGCCATGATAACGTTGAGTAAAGGATTAACATAAATTAAAAATATTTTAACCAATGCCCGCACAACGACTTGCTACAGAAGAAGTTGCGCCATTCATTTATATGCGGAAGATAGCAGAAACCGGTCTAGCTTAGTCATAAGAACCAGTCCCCAAAATATTCACACACGGCAAGCTACAAAACCAATAAATCTTTAGCATGAAATCACGAATGAAGATTTGGACCTTTCCCAAAACCATCCACAAGGTTCACCTGTCAGAGTGTAACATAAGATAGTGCACCGCCTACCTTTGTCTCACAGAAGTGTCAACACTTCAAGAGGACAGTGACCATGCATTTTAATTTTGCCCCGCACTTCAGAATACTAGTCAAAGCCTGTGTGCTGGGAAATTGGAAGTTTGTTTCGTGAAAAGCCAGAAAAGCTCTGTTTACTTGAACTTTTAAGGAAAGCAAAAATTTGAAAACATCTATGACCGACACATTATATTAGTGATATTGTAAAGGGTTCTTGTCGTTCTAGCACTTGTAAGGGATAATAATGTTGAAAAATGTATCGTCAGAATAAAGTTTCGTTGCAGAAAAAATCCTTTAAGAAAGCTGATTTAATATCAGAAAAAGTACTAGTGATCTATAAATGCCTGTTTAACTGATAACGTAATGAGCAAATTGATTGAAGGTCCCTTATCAAATTTATAATTTTGTGAGAAAGTACCAGTAACATTCCAAGTTTGCTGTTGGCCTTTTAAATAGGTAGAAACTTACCGTTCCTTTACTTGAAGTAATAAAATCAGCATCTTCAAGTTTTATCATATCGTTTCCGGGTAACGCAGGAAAATATCCCACTTCAGCTGTGACAAACTTCGAATTTCGTGTATACCTTTTTCCAAGTGTATAAAGAAACAGCTTTTTCCCTTCACTCTCTTTGCCACCTACATTGTATTTTATCCACGAGAAATTCTCAATCCAAATATGGCAAACATTTGTTGATAGCTCATGTTGAACTGACTTTGAAATGTCCTCCCATTGCGGCAGTTGATCTGCTAATGAGGAAATTGTATCATCATGCTTAATATCAAGGTACGACTTGATTTTCTACATTCGTATTTATGAGTTTTATAATTGTATGTAAAGAACAAAAACTATAAGTTACGTAAATTGGGAAACAAAATACAGAAAAAATATCAGATCAAAGATTTAAGTACAAAATCCAGCAAAAAAGTCTTAACGTTTTGGTACGGTCCCTAATTTTACATACCAAGATATAAAATCAGAAAAACAGGGGTGGAGGAAAAGATGAAGAGGAAAGAAAAGCTATATACTACCTGCAACTGATATATTCTCAGATGGAGATGTTTTAACCTGCATCTTAATGTTTTTTTATATTGCAGAACTTGTAACGTCATGGTTAAAGATGTATCTTGTTTTGTATTCGTGAACCGTAAAGATTTGTTCCAGAGTGAAGGCCGGTTCATACTTCACATAGCTCTATAAAGTTATTAACTCTGAGTTATGTCCTAAAGATGGCCATAAATGGTTCTTATATCTTTCCGGAGCGTAATATTTTGTTAGTAAACGCAGTCCTAAGGGTGGTGCAGTAGTTCTTTAGAACGGGTACCATATCTATTGTAGCTTGCTGTACAAGCGCAAAAGTTGTGGAAAGCTGAAGGAAGAAATGTATGGTGAACTTTGTAGTAGGAAAATTTCACCTCCTTACATAAATTGTAGAATATTTTTTTAGATACCTTTTAACCAACTCTGATGCCATGTACAAATAGGTGAAACTACCTTGAGGAGATGGAAAGTGATGAATAAACGGAGGCTGCAAGATTTTATCATTGGATCTTTACAGAATAGCAGCATGCTTTTTGTACCTTGTCGGTATGCCAAATCTCTGGTTCACACTGTACAAGTTTGTATATTACAACTCAATCGAAATATTTCCTTGGTCAAATCCGTGAATAGTGTGTGTGGTTTGAATGGACAGTTTCAAGTCAGGTTTGGAAAACGGAGCATGTGTTAGTGTTTCTGGCTGAAACCGTGCAATTTTAAGTGATTCAATCAATCCGTTGACAGACTGAGATTGATCACAAATTAGGTGTGAGAGGATTTTCAAATATCATGGCGAGATAGCATTAACATGGGTTTATCAGTCGTTTACTGGGTAAGAGTCTGTAATAAACATCAAAATAGGGACTACGATCCAAAACTAAGTAACGGCAATCAAGTAAAGTTGTAACCAGTATATCCAACAGAGGACGGTGGGCGTTTAAACTAAGTATTTGATTGTAATATGTAGAAAGGGTATTAAGGCGCTGTCACAGATAAATGGAGCAAAGCTTTTTCCATTATTGCTTGCAATGAAGTTGAGTTCACAACGCAGTGATGTTAACACTGGCGAGATTGACGTAGTTTTTAGGATCAAAGTTTATATGCTCTATGGTTAAAAACCCGAAAAGACATCGAAATTTTCTGCGCTCTCCATATGAGCGATTCATTAATGAATTAAAACTTTTCATAACTTGCCATTTACATGCCATTTAACTTGCCATGACATTGCTGTTACATAGAAAATACTTTACCCGTTGTAGGGTTATAATAAACACTCAGATGAAATGGCTTTTACTGTAAGGTACGTTACCTGGATCATGATGACTGTGGAAAATCTTTACGTCACAATTTTTGGGATCTTTTAGAATAAGACAATGTGGAAGTGTGAGTTTTGCTGGACGCTGTAACTTCAAATTATTTGGTAATATTTCAACCATAACGGTTGAGTGATCTTCAAAACAGCTCGCAGCCTCATCAAATAAACGTCTTGGAAGTATCTTCACCGTTATGAGGTGCACCTCGTCTTCCCGAAGGAAAGAATCTGGTCTTATCTGGAGCTCTACTCCTGTATAAGGAATCTCTATGTTACCGCCTTCTTTTGATATAGAAGTGGTTGCTTCCAAACAATGTATATCACCAGCTCCTAGGATGTAAAGATGCATGTACGAAAGTATTTGAAATCACCATATAGAGAACAATCAAATTATACATAAACATGAATGAAAAACAATTCTCATTTTAAACACAATTGTCTGAGGTCCTAAATCCTTAACTGCTAGCATTTCGATTAACTGAGACAGGTAATCAAGGTATTAAGAACTAGTAGCAAATGAACCCTTCATGTGATAAAAACCCTTCAGGCTAAAATACAATTTCTGTAGGAGAGGATTTCGTATTGTTACCATCAACAAGTAATGATTTGGCAAACGTTGAGCACCTCCTAAATACTACGACGATATGTAAGACAAAAGGAACGGGATGGCATTTGCATTTCAATAACCCTCATTTTTCAGTTTAGGCAAACACGTGTAAATAAGACCCAATTAGGTACGTATTTGAGGACTATTGGAAACTTTTTTCATTAAAAAAAGCTATTCATCCATTCAGAGGAAACTCTTCTGCGAAGTTTAGTAAATCTGGGATTCTTAGCACCATTTGTATTTTTGCTGGTTTAATAAACTCAGTTTGGGGAATGTTAAATGAGCTACGATAATAGTAGTGTATTAGATTAGTGCAAATAATTCTTTCCTTACGATAGAGGCAGTTACCTATAAAAGAATTATATTACTCTTCCATTTGACCCGACACGATATGTCCATTTCATTACAAACTGCTCATATCATTAAATTTTCCACTAGCAAACACATCTCAAAATGCACAAAGAGTGTACAAGAGTGTGGTAAAACTAGAATTGGATTTAATTTTACAGTTTGAAATTATTATCATACTTGAGAAAAAATGCGGCTCGTCGTAAGAAGTATCATCTGTGTCTACATTATTGAACATTTGATGTTGTCCAAAATCCAAGGAAAGTTCTGCCGATGTACATAGAGAAGCCTAAGAGGAGTAAGAAGCATTAGAGGAAGATATATTTTAAAGCACTATTTGTTAAGTACAAAAACGAAAAAATCGAACTTCACTAACATGGGCGTGACCAAAAGGAGTCCATTAATAATCCGGTAAAAATAAGGTTTTGGAATACTAAGTATTTAGATGCTAAGGATAATTTGAAGACGTTGGTTCTATTCCTTCTAAAAAAGGAACCGAACAGTTGGATGATAATCATTTGGCATATGCAATGGGTAAGTAAACTTCACAACAAATTCATTTATTGGATGAAGGTAAAAACAAACATAAAAGAAAGAATCGCAACAAAACCCATGGCAAATTGGCCTTCCTGAAATGATAACCTGTTCTTTCCCTAGTTTTGACTATGTTAGTACAGATCAGGTGAGACGATGAGCTCAAGAACTGTAGCATGATGTAACAAACGTAGACTTTAGAATTATGGCGTCCCACAAACAGCTTTTTAGCTCTGTCAATACAGTATAATGTTTCACAGTAAAAATTGAGCAGAATAAGAAAGTAAATTTCATTTTTTGAAGTGAAGTAAATCGAAAATAATACATGCATGCATACGTTTAGGGCTAACTAAACAGCGCCTTTCAGAGGTTTCCAAGATTAGAAGGCTGGGCCGTTCAAATCCCTATTTCGATATTTCTAAAGTATTTGTTGACCTTTTAAGATGAAAAATTCCAACTGGGAATTGTTGGTTGCTACATCTCCTGTCCCTCCCCGCTCCCTATTTTCAACGGCCCTGATAAATATTCATGAAAGAAAACACATTCAAAACGGCTCCTTTCTTTTCTATGCCGTGGGCTTCTACTTGTCCTGAGTGTTGTAGTATTTTTAAAATGGTCACAATACATTAAATAATTAACTCAATCAATAAAGTACCACCGCTCGGGCTTTCTCTCTCCTAATCCCGTTTAAACCATTTTTTTATTAATCAGCAACAAACAACGAGTACATAACAAGAAACCATAATGATAGGCGTATGTTCTAAAAGCACATTACAAGTTATATTCTAAATGATTTGCGAACTGATTAATTGTAAACTAGACTGAGAAAATGTTCAGAAATCTTTTATCATCAATTTCATTGCTCCCGGTATTTAGATATATTAATGACTGTATTTTCAATTGGCTGTTTACCCATTTTGGCCTCCTCAAGTCAGCTGTTAAATTATTTTTTCCCTATGGATGTGCATTTCAGGTGGAGTAATGAGCTGGAAGACACGATTGACACACACATCCAAAAATGCACAGAAATGAATTCCACAGCTACTTTCATATGAACATGATAGTCAAAATTTGAAACATATTATATAACATTTTGAAAAATGCCTGTTTTAGATCAATACATACAGTATGATAGTAACGTTCGATACTTTAACACTAGGCTATTGAACAAACATTACAAAGCATTACAAAAACTACCTACAGTACTAAGGATTTCGGTACTATCAGTACATTATTCTTACCAGCTTGAAATTTTTATGCGTTTCAATTTGCTGCTGCCTTTCATTTTGTCCTGACTTCATCATATCTGTGTCTTTCTGGTGTTGGTTTTTTGGTGGAGATTGTACATTGCTGGGTGCTTTTAAAGTGAAAACAAAGATTTCAACTTCTAATTTGTCCACGAAAATAATGTGTACTCAGAGGATACTAATGAACAACGAAGGAATCTAACTTACATGTACTTTACAGAATACCGTGGAGTAGCATTAAGAAGTGCCTATAAAGAACCCTTCTCAGTTGGCGGGCTGAGCACTTTTGTAAAAGTTAGGCCGAGAAATAGCTTATATTTGTCCGAACAAAAATTTTGCCCCGATAGCGGAACAGTATCTATGCCCTTCAAATGCGCTGAATAAAGTGTTTTAAACAGTTTATTTAAATCTTTAAATATTTTAATCTTTAACAAAATACAGTACTCTTCCATTGGCTTATCCAAAAAAGGCACAGGACAATTTTTTTCATGAACTTTCAGGGAATATTTGTAAAACTTCTGTATTTGGCTGGTTTAAGTGTATGAACGTTGAACATTCCTTATTGCTGTATCCGGCATTTCTCAAAAATGCCAATTCTTGGGAAAAGGATTTAAAACTTTGTTCATCCACATCAAATACATCAGTCAATTTGAAGATCCACTCGTCCTTGGTGAAAAGGATTGTAGGTACCCACACTTTGTCACCTCGATTCTTTACAAAATCACTCAAAACGTAGACTGTTAATAAATCTAGTGTGATATTTACTAGTTGGTGGTGTCTGTATACGAATATTCAGTTTTTGTCTGCAAATTACTACTAATAACAGAACTGTTATTTTAAGTAACGTTGATTTACCAATTCTTGCAGTCTATGGGAAAGGTAAGGCATTCTTCACCGGGTCGAATCTGAAGAGCTAAGATTTACATATATGAAAGCTTCGATCCATAGGCCTACTACTACCTAGAAACTATTCATTTGTCCAATTACCGTACGATATTTTCAGTGCAAGTAATGTGTTTTTTTTTCTGTTTTGTTATTTTATGTTCACAAATTTCTTGAATAAAAAACGATGTTAACGGTATCTATAAACCCTTCCCATGAAAGAAAACCTCATGTAAAATAGTGGCATGCGGTTACATTGAAAAATAAAACATTTTTTTTTTGCTTTTTTTTTTTTTTGCTTCTGTTCTTTTTCTCAGATTATATGTTGACAAACGTATTCAGCAGAATACTAAGGCAGCTGGAAGGGATTATATGTTATCTCAAATTTGTTTCTCAACTTGAAGGTTATTCCTTCGAACCATTTAACGTAACAAAGATGGACAATAAAATTTTGACAGGTTTAGAAAATCAGCTGATATGACTCCTTTTTTCTTAACACACCTGAAGTTGAATCTCTACTGACAGTCGAAGTACGCGATTTGTCGGAATACCCCATCTTGATTGACGACGTGAACATAGTAAAATGATCGCTAATTTCTTGGATAAAAGCTTCCAACTCTTCTGAGTAAAAAAATAGATTTATATTTAAATAAGACAGTGCAATAAGAAAACTCAGATTGAGGTATCCTGTTATTTTTCAGACAATGAACATAATTCAATTCAGGTATTAGTACGGATGACAAAAGCTCAGTGCCTTGTGCACATCACATCAAGCGGACAGAATCACTGTACTACGGTTTAAAGTCCTCTTTGTGCGCCCATGCTAAAGAGTTTAAAGTTCAGCTATGAATATTTGCATGGTAATTTAGAAATCAAGCTATTTTTTAATTTTCGTGAATGGAGAGTTGAGGATATGTGACGTTCGCTTTATCCATCTAGCAGTAAACATGTTATTTCCTCTATTAGAGGACTATGCGACCTGATTGCAGTAATTTCCTTCAGTCAGTTTATTCTATGTGCGACTGGCATGTATGATAATATAGAAGGGAAAGAAAGGCCATATATCAAACGTCATTCAAACTCGTTTATTTACATACTTTCGTATCCAGTCGTGGCCATATTACGTGTGATTGTAGACGTTTTTAGGTACTGTTATGTACAGTTTCCTTCAAACCAGCTAATGTAGGTACTTCCCGATTAACCTACCCTTAGTGAAAAAATAGTAACAACACTACATGCTAAGCAACAGTCTGACGTTGAAACCCCGATGATACATAGTAAATTCAAATTTATGCAAAAGGAATATAATGACGTACCTTTAAATTCCATAAGGGAACGGTTTTTACATGTTTCGTTGTTGAAAAGTCTGCACATCCTACGGTCTTTCTTTACCACATCAAGCCCATGTATTAGCGGTGAAATGTACTTAGGACTGATTATATGCCTTTCTTTTAGATGATTGCAAAATTTGATATTATCGTGAATAATGTTGTCAATATCAGAGGATGGAAATTTGAAGAATGATACTATTGACCACTTGACGCCATCGGTCATCACAGATGATAAATATTCTAGAAATCGTCGGAAGTCTCGAAGAAGAAGTAAGGAAAAAGAACAATTTTGTAAGAAAATAAAATACTTTAAGTAATTAGAAAATATCTCTTTTATTAAAGGCAGAATCTGCAAGAACAACATTATTTTTAACAGCATAACTATAACAGTATTAATTCAAATTAAAATTAACTAATTATAAACTCGTTTAATAAATGCTGTGACTTTAGCATGAGTAGAAATACTACGCTTAACGAGCTTTTTGATGGAGTAATGGATTAGTGTTCAGTTTCTCACACAGACGGCCCCGGGCCGAATCCCTTCTAGGTCAGGCTTTGGGGATTTTTTGTTATTCATTTTTGGCTGGGTCCAAAGGTCTTTTGAGGTCAGCAGAGGTGAAATTGTAAAAACATTGTAAAAAATGATATAGTCAAGAAGCATAAGACTGAAGGATGAATCTCAGAGTAACAAAGCACCCCTTTTTGGCAAGGAATCACAAAGCCTTTGTGCTTTCTTTTTCTTATCCTTTTCCCACACTTTGCTGCAGGCCTACCCTACAAGTACATGAAAACATTCTTGAAAGAGAACTGTTCAAAACCCATTTGTACCACAATGATGAAAAGTGCTAATTAACACTTGCTTCCATTTCATAAGAACACATGAACGATAAACCATAAAGTTACCATTAGAAAGTCTAATTTCAGAATATTTTTAAAGAGAAACCTTCATAACCTTTTGGTAATCCTAATTCGAAAAAGCTCGATTTTACTAATGTTTGATTTATTTGGCTACAGTAGATTACAGGTGAGTTAGCCACAGGTCGTTGCTATGAATACAAAGTTGTGTTCAAAGAAAAAGATATAAATAATTACAGTCCTTAACAAAGTCTTTTGTCTTTGTGTTTTATGAACATCTGTCATTCACTTCAGGTAAAAGGTTTTTTTTTTAGTTGGTTATTCCCTCTTATCTCCTCTTTTATTTCCTTTTCCTTCTTTTTCTTTCCTCTATTCCTCTTCCCTTTCCTCTTTTTCCTTTACTACTTCCTCCATTTGCCGATTGTTGCAGAATATAGCCGATTGAATGTGCGTTTCACTCCCCCACTCCCCCACTTCCCTCTAGCGACGACCCTGAGCACGGACTAAGCAAAGTTAGGAAGGATATTAATAATGCAAATCAACTACACAGGTCATACTGATACCTTTTTCTTCTTCCAGAGTAATTAAAGCACCTAGCTTCCCCTCCTTGAAAAGTTGACACAGTGTATCAGAAAATGTCCCAACGCCCTCTTGTCCGCATTCTACAAGTGTAGTCTTCAGTAGTTCATTGTATACAGGACTGATAATGCCTTTATCCTCCAAAAGGCTGCAGAAGGCGACATCATTATCCTCGTAAACACCTCCAACTTGTACTTCGGGAATATGAAAGAATGATTTCAGTCCCTCTTTCACCTCTTTGGTCATTAGTAATAATAAAACGTCCAAGAATATTTGGAACTCCCGTTCTTTGAAAGACAAAAAGATCACGTGTTATTTACCTAAATATCTCTTAAAGTGCATGTAATAGAAAATTTGCCAGAAACTGAAGCCTGCAAGACTTATCATCTTAAAGCAGTGTTTAGAACCTTAAAGGAAATAAGCATTTGACCCATCTTATTTTAAAAGAACAACCAAATGCTACAAATATCCTTTTATTTTCCTCCCAAAAATATTTCATCATGATAGATGAGTTTTACAATTCAGTGTTAGTAAAAATATTATCACCTGATTCCCAAGAGCCATTCATGACATAAAAAAGCTGGGTAAACTAGTCCAAATTGGGGTGGTTGTAGTTTCTATTTAATCCCTCTCTATTTTTTTTTTTTCATCTTACAAACATATTTATGTACTAACTACATGTAGGACATTCGTAAACGGTTTTGGTAAATACACGTTAATTATGAAATTTTTCAACCTGTCCCGTCACAGCTTAAAAGAAGAGTGTAAGCTTAAATCAAGTTTTAATATGATAGAGGGGGTACTTATTCTAATCATTTTGGTGAAATTTTCATGGAAATGTGATTTGCCGTTTCAAGATATTAGCAGTTGAAGGTGTTACCAAGTGAACTTGAAGCAAGCACATATGAAATCATAACTTCACATTAATGAGCGATTTTTTTAACAATCAATTTTCTCCTCCTTAATGCTATGTTATTGGAATGTAAATGCATGAGAGGCATGGAAATTTTACGAACTTTAAATACCTTATTGGGAGTTCCTATCCCAATAAACTTTAAGGTCAACACAACAGACTGAAAACAATAAAGGAAACAAAAGCATTTCTCATCACTGTGAGGAAGTGATATATCCCCCTGCTTACATCAAGCTAATTTTGAATCACAAATGTAATAATTCATTTGTAATATCTCGAATACTATATGTCCTATTTGAACGAAAGTTTCACCAAATTACGTAGATATAGTTTCTCTTTCATATATGAAGAGTACTTTTTCGTTTTAACCCTTCGTTCGAAAAGAATGTCTTGATATTTCCGCAGTAAATTCATCATGTCCAAAAATGCTTGACGAAGAAGGTCTCTAGCAATTTTAAGTTGAAATATGATTTTTTCAGTTGTGAAGTTTTTAATTTTTACTTTTAGTAGAGAACATCCTTTGCTCGTTACATGGATTGCAATTCTCAGTATTTGTCTCACAAATCTTAACACACTAATTTTTAAAAATAAACATAAATAGAGGTAATATCAACAGTGGTATTCAGTGCCGGATCCCGGATTTGGCAAAAGGGGAGCCCAGGTCATAGTGGTTTGTATAAAAGCCCGATCTGGGGGAGGAGTCTAAGGAGAGGGGGGTGCCCAGGGGCAGTGCAAGGGTATTCTGATAGGGGCAAAGCATGTAATGAGTAACCGCCGTCCTGGGGGAGGGGTTTAAGGGGAGGGGGTGTCCCCCTCCCCTTTGAGAAATGTTTGTTAATTTAAGGTTGCTCAGATGCAAAATGGTGATGTTTTTAGCATATTTTTGAACTGATCATATATCGCTGGAAAATGTTCATAATTTAACGAATTTTAAATTTTACCCTAAGTTCACAGTGCATTTCATTAAAATAAATTACAAGGCTTAAATAAGACACTACAGGGTAATATTGCAGCAAGTTATAATTAAAAGCCTGGTGTTGTCGATTTGTCGAAAATATTCGTCTAAATATTAAAGAATTCTGAAATTCCCTTGAAAGTAGAAGCAGTGCTCCCAATGCTGTGGGCCTGGCCGGTAATAGACTAAAGTTAGCAATCCATTAATACAGCCCTCACGAGTAACTCCTTGCAATGCCCAGAGAAAGTTACTGGGGCCAATTTAAGCCAAAATGTTATCAGGTGAAAGTCAGTAGCAGAGTAGCAGTAGCATAACACTTATTTTCTGAGGTAGAAAAAAATGAACAAGTTTGAGTTTCACTCTGCCACATCTCATAGGCCTATTTCATTGGAATAGGGCCTTGTCCTTTGCTTTATGAAGTTGAAAAAAACTTTCAAAATTTTTTGGAAGGGGGGCCCGGGCCCCCGGGCCCACCCCCTAAATCCGCCCCTGGTATTATCTCACTATCCAGAGTGCCGGGCATAGGCAAAGAACTTTTGAAAGGATGGGGGGGGGGGTCAATAGATCCAATTTTTGCCGACTGACTGTGTGAAAAGTACACAAACCACATGGAAAGGGGCTTGTGGAACCAAGAAAGAATTAGGTTCACGTATGAAAGCAATGACTGAAAGTGAAATGTAGATTTATTCAAGGCAAAAAGTGACATGGCATAACTATTGCATAACCGGGAGGAAGTATATGAATACTGGAAAGTTTTGCATTTGCGGTATACTACGCCAGCAAGAGACACAGTCGGTGCAAACACAGTACCTAATAGCAAGAAATCGTCGAATTATTATCACTCATTATAACTGGGTTATATGCTAAACGTTTTTGCCCACACATTCTCTGCATTATTAAAGCTCAAGAAAACGCACGATTTCTGGGCCTGAAGAGCCCCAGAATACTTGGTACTATGTGCATTTTGCCGTGAGTTATACATAGTATATTCTAACAAAATTTTGTCACAAAATATGACTTTAGGAATCCTCAGAAGGGTGCTGTACATGGCAAATGTTGGTTAGCCTATCTAATTGCTGCCTTAAAAGAGTGACCACACTAAGGTTTTAATACAGGTTCCACTTCAGAGGCACGAATACAATACATCATTTGAAAAGAAGGGATGCGACCGGGAGTCTGGGTTCAAAAAAAAAAAACTAACACAGTACGATAAATTTCTTCTCATAGTAAATTTCCTGTTCTCCGGTTGCCATAAGATATCCACATCATTATTTTTAACTTAATGCCGTGTAGCTTATCTAAATATTTTGGTCATGGTTATCTTTACTCTAAATCGGTGACCCAAAATTCTCTCGGATAGGTCATTGGTAGTGTTTGCTCCATAACAACCACACCCATGGTCTGAGAGACTGTGTTGCATACTTTTCAAATGCCACTTTAATATTTCCCTCATGCAAAGTATTAACTAAACTTTCAGTCATATTAAAGCTTCTGATTATTATCAACTGCTTCCTTCGTTGGCATTCTATGGGGAGGTACTGTAGTGACCTAATTTGTCATGCATTCCTCCTCTGCATTCCACTCGATGACTTCTACACACAATAGAATCTTCAGGTCACTTTACCAATAGAAGTTATGTACAAGTGTGGACAGGATGCAGCACCTATAGAAATGCTAATTAGGTTCTCACGCCACATGTGCTAGTGAGCAGTGTGTCCAATTTAGCAGAGGGCTGCAAACTTACCTTCTCTTGACAGCTCTGGACCACGCCTATTAAGGACCTATAGACCCCACTACTAGCTCTATAGTGCCAGCAGAGAGGAAATTAGAAATACAGACTTTTTTCTGTACTTAGCTGACAATTATTTAGTTACCATTTACTTAATGTTCCCATAGTTGTTTGCATGTGCCTTTATATACATGTATCTATACATGTATCTAACCCGCGCTCACTTTTGTAGTTAAGCACGAGCTATCCAATTCAGGTAGTAAATTGCATGATAATGACTCTTTTAGTGGCACGGTAACATTTTGGCTCAGTTACAGCCACCTCAGTTTAGGGCGCCTCACTTTAGAACCTGTTGCAAGCTTAACCTGGACTTGGCCGGGCGGCGCACAGATCGCCTGATTCCACGAACCCACCAGTCTCATTTTGTGCAGTGACTAAGTGCTATTGTTTTGGCAATTTCTCTGGTAGCATCTTTTCCTGCCTTTACTATATTTATCAGCAGGCACACTACCAGCTTACACTTATTACTGCTGCCACTACTAACTACTTATCTACTTAAATCGCAGCACAACTCCCCACTTCCGTTATTACATAGCTTGCTCACTTATCATTGGCAAAGCTGGCTTAATTATTTAATGTTGCCATACTTATGCATTTAACAGCCAGTCTAGGATACATTTCGTACTGTATGACTGTAGGTCGACCGAAATGTAAGTTCTCCTTAAGGTACCGTAAGAGCCGTATGGTAACTTAATGTATCTTTATCTCTATTCAGGACCGTACATGGTAACTGGAGGGCTGAGCTGGTACATGAGGGATTGACGGGAAAATTAGAGAACAGGTATTGCAAGCCACTACCTTGATTCTCTAAATACTGTGTTCTAAAACTTTATTGCCCTCCTGGACCATGAAAACATTGTTCAGACACCAAAATTACTCACTTCCACGATCGTCACATTTTGAGATATGCACAAAAATCGATTTAAACTGAAACCATTTTAAATTTATTCAAATAGGGCATATGTCGTTAACTCAAATTTGCCGGGACCCTGAGAACATAATTGTTAGAGGTTAAAAAGGAAAGCAATGTGAAATCCCTCCGCTAATTTTTGCCAAAAGCCGTGGTCTTCCTTGGACTATTGTGATAAATGCAAAAGGACAACTAGCCTGCGTAATTGAAAATTAAATGCAAGACCTCTAAAGGAACACCTCAAGGCTGTGAGTTAAAGGGCTGTAAGCTTAAGTTAATTGGTAAGGGTTTACTATTTAGTTTATTCAAACTATGACAAAATCCAGTGGATAGCTGCAGGAGGCAAAGAAAACCAACACCTTTGGAACTTTTTCTTATTTTTGGACTAAGCACTTTGTACAACAAACTATGGCTATTAGAATTGAGGAACATTGGATCTAAGCAACTGAGCACCGTGAAAAAGAAACAACACTAAAAAGAATAACGTCCGAAATTTGTGAAATATCTCCCGCGAGAGGACATATGCTCTAACACAATAACCTTAAAGTCATAGTTTATTAATTGACTATGAATTTATGATGCTGAAAAGCTCTTCAGCTTCCCGAGAGTAGATATGCAGACATACTATCGATAAGCCTATTGGCTGTCGGGCTATGAGTGTTTAAGCCCCCCCCCCCCCCACACACACACACCAACTTCATACTTCGCTATTGCACTAGTCACAAGTTAGGAATGTCGGGAGCATACAATGTGTTTGATCTATTTGTCAATATTTTGTCGGGATGGCCAGACATTTTTGCTACTTGTAAAATCCTTATACTCTCGCAGTTTAGGGGAGATATCGTTTTCTGATGGAAGAGAGTACACCGAGTATCTTCCTTAGCTCAAGTAGTAGCTTACTAGTGTCTCTAGCGATAGTATATTAAATTCTCAGGTTCCTCAAGGTTATTTACCCATTTGACTTCATCCTATAGACTCAAAGCAAAATAATTTAATATTCAAAGCAGTTTTAAAGGGGATTACTCATCTTAATGCCTTAATTAATCCTCCTTTCTTTTCCATTCTTTTAGTATAAAAAGTAATTTCCATAAAGCGATTATCGCCTATGAATACACATGACCGTCTGTAACTGAGTCAAATCACTTCAAAGAAAATATGCACTACGTGGCTCACTAAGGTAAAATTACGTATTTAACTTTCGCTATCGGCTTTGTCATTCATCATTGTTTTCTCTTGTCTGACGTAAGAGTAGATTTACATTCACTACTTGTCAAAAGTTAAAGATAACTGTGTTCGTGTGAAAAACCTTTTTTTTTTTTATCTTAAACCAAGTTATGAAACACTTTGGCAGTATTGTGTAATGAATATGTCTACTTCAATGTGAGTATCAATTTTAATTATTTTTCTACGGTTACCTGAAGTAGTCAATCACTTCAATTACAAGCACTGCATCACTACTTAACACACACATAATGACGGTGTAATTTTGAAATTAAATGATCATACTCGTAACAAGATTTATAATATCTAGAAAACTACAACTTAAGTCAATCATTGTCAGTGTCACAAATGTAGTCAAAACTAACCCTGACCAGCGCTGATGCAATGTGCATAAAATACCGGCAAGATATAACTGGTAACGATACCTTTTTCTTCTTTCAGAGAACTGGATGTTCCCAGCTTTCCTTTCTCAAAAAGGTTAAACAGTGTATGTGAAATTTTCGCTACACTCCGTTGTCCACACTCTAACATAGTGGTAATGAAGAGGTCAACATGCATGGTACTGATTATGCCCTTTTCCTTCAAAAGGTTGCAATAGGCAACATTATCACTGATGAGTAAATCGTCAGCATTTACTTCGGGAATTTCGAAGAATGACGCCAGCCCTTCCTTGACCTCATTAGTCATTAGTAATGCTAAAATATCCAAGAATCTCTGAAAGTTGCCTGGTTCTTTGAAAAGAGAAGAGGTCGATATGAAACAATAATTAAGTCTTCAGCAAAATGAAAATCAACACGGTTTTTATCAAAGTTTTCTACCTCAAAACGTGAACAAATGCAAACTAGAGATGGAATGATGGTTGCTATAAGTTACTTACAATGTTATGCTACTTTGTTTCATACTTGAACGATTTTGCTGGCTAGCTGAAGTGGGGCTTGCCATATCGCAAAATTCACACACCGCAAGTGCGGTTTTAGGTTATAAAACGTAACGATGTTTATCATTTGTGGAACGATATTTCTTGGGTATGTTTAGTGCGCAGAGGGTCTATGTGGCGTGTTTGGCCAGTATCTATTCAGTCTGATGATCAAGAATATTAGACAAAAGCATTAACTATGACATGTGATTGAGACAGTTCTTTTACCTTTGGTTGCTACAACAAACATTCTTATTTTGCATTTCTTACTGTTCTAGTGTCATCCGAGTATGTTTTAGACATTGTGTTAGCTGACATAATGTGATTTTAGCAGCAGTAATAATAACGAATGATTTAACACTTTCTACATTTCATATTCATGAAAACATAAATTATAAACAGTTGTAGGCAATTACTTTAATGCCTGTTTGTAGCAGATGCATTGTTCCTTGAGGTTACATATGTACGGTCATAATACAATAAGTCGCCCATAGCATTATTTAATTCTCTTCCTATCACACAATGGTTACATTACCTCTTAAAGTTTTTGCTTGATCCTTGAAGAAAACTTTACATAATTTTGAAAGTGATTAACATTACTTTTTGTTCAGCATAATGAAGAAGGGAACTTTTAATGGTCAATTACTAACAATTCTCACTACCTTGAGATAGTAGAAAAAATATGTATACTATTTGTATACATCTCTAAGGTCCCTTTTGCTGGTAAAATTTTCAGATAAAACATTCTATTAAACAGTGCAATTGTGATTCTGTTTTCAACACTAGTTGAAATAAGTGTAAGAGTATAATTCCAAAAACGATACAAAAATTTAATAGATTTCCTTTTCTGTACTAATAATTTCGACTAACTCATATAAAGCAACACTGAAGCAAAGAGTGTGAAATTTAAAATGGAAATAAATACACGGGTTGTAACGATACCTGTTTCTCTTTTCAGAAGAATTGGTATACCAAGTTTGCCAAACTTAAACAGTTCGAACAATGTATCAGCAACTCTTTTAACACTCTGTTGCCCACACTCTTCTAGTGCCGTAGTTAAGAGTTCAAGATGCAAAGGATTGATTATACCCTTTTCGTGCAAAACTTTGCAAAATGCAACATTACTACTCTGGACAACGCTAGTTTGGGCTTCGGGAATATCAAAGAATGACTTTAGCCCCTCTCTCACCTCGTTGGTCATTAGCAATGATAACATATCCAAGAATCTCTGAAAATCGCCCTCTTGAAAAGAAAAAAGGAGGCCGCACTTTAACGATAAAACCTTTCAGTGAAGCATAATCAATCAAAATGGTTCATTGTGTAAAACTGTTACAGTCACTGGACGTTGCCGTAATCGTAACACTCCAACAAATATATTTATATTTCCCAGCACACTCGAGGACTAAACATGATCTTTAAAGTCCCAGGGACAGCCAGAGCCATAACACCGAATAAGCAATATATCAATGAAATCAATTTGTGTTTTTACTTAATTGTTTTTTATTTAGTTTTGTGCTAACAAGTTAAAAGATAAAGTTCAAGCTGTTACCTCAAGTGCAGCTCTCCACATCTATCTACACTCTAAAACCAGAACGGTCCTAACGACAGAACACTCTACACCCAGAACGTTAGCGATACTAGGGGATTACGGTGACTCAGACAGTCAATGAGCCCAATGAGCCCAAAGTTATTTTCTATCACTTTCAGTAATCCGCTGTTAAAATTATGTGTTTTCATTGGTTAAACACTGACCTCTTACTGCGGAGCAAAAGGTCAATACTTTTTATCAACAAATCGAAACTCGCAACTTGGGCAACTACCCTATCTCAAAGCTAAGGCCTCCTTAAACTATTGGCAGCACTGCGTGTGGTACATACTAATAACCAGAATAATGGACTGGAATAGACAGTTTTACTGCTACTATAAGCCAACGATCAACTTAAAATTCATATGAAAACACCTTTAACGAATTTATTCATTGCTACAGCAAACCGCCACCCTTTCTAAGCTATAGGCCTAGGAAAATCTAGACTAGGCAAAAGTCAGCTCCTAGAAAATTTTTCAAACTTTCTTTCGAAATAGTCTGTGAATAATCAAACCATACAGTTTACATTTTACCCCATAGGTTATGGAAATAATCACATATCTTATATATAAGTCCTCCGTACTTAACAACAGTTCTTTGCAATGGACTTACGGATACGCAACTTGTGGCCTAGGCAGTATGTATGCAAGTAAATGCAATCCTGTACTGATATAATCTTCGACCTATCAAACAACGAACGTTTGTTTTTCTACATAGTTTGTTTAATCGTGGTAAACATTATTAACTTAACAATGCTCCCTAACACTTAAATTAGTATGTCTTATTTCTATTGACTTTTGGCGAATCTCACTACAATTTTCAACTGTACTTAGGTCACAATTTTATGTTCGGCAGAACAGAACCGTCAAGTATACAACATCTTTATGATTGTCTACACACTGAGACCCATCTATTGCACTTGATGCACGTCTAATGAATTTCGTAAGGTTATTTTTTAAAAGTCTAAAACTTACAACCTTATAAACATAGCACAGAATGACAAGTTAATGAAATCTTTCTTAACTACACTACCCCTACAATTGCAAGGCACAATTTATTTGTGCGAAGAAAACGTCATTAAGCAGCGTTTTGGCTACAATGAGGGAGACCTTATTACCCTAAAACCGCAGTCTGATATTTTGATCTTTAACTCAACAATGGAAAGAAATCCAGAATCAACATCTAAATAATTTCAAGTAAAATCATATTAACGGCAAAACCAATCAATGGGAGATTATTTCTTGAACAATTAACTTCATTTCATAATTACACTGTGAAAACATAAAAATCATAAATTGACTCTTGTGAAACAGCCTACTCTGCATTTGTGGACAAGGTGCTCTAATTCATGGCAATGGAAATTGAAAATTGATTATAGCTAGTATTTCTACTATCCGTATCTCGACCGTGGTGGGTTCCAGTGAAATGAATAACAAAGTATACAGATCGTGCTCTACCTTTCTCATCTTCCTCGGTGTTCGATGTATCCAGATCGCCAAACTTGAAGAGTACAAACAACAAATCAACAAATTTCACGACGCTTTGCTGTCCACACTCATTCAAGGCGGTCGTGAAGATTTCAATGTGCAAAGGACTAATGAGGCCCTTCTCTTTCAAGAGGTTGCAAAACGCAAGATTATCATCTTCAAATCTTCCTCCACCTTTTAACTCAGGAATATCGAAGAATGTTTCCAGCCCCTCTTTAACCCTTTTCGTCATTATTAATGACAAAATATCCAAGAATATCTGATATTCGCGTTCTGTAAGAGGAAAAAATGTCAACAATAAAAACTTAGATTTTCAATGAAGCAAACAACAATAAAAATAGTGATACACTTAATTTGAGTTAGTGTTGATACTGTCAAAATTCGTATACTTTCAACTACAGTCAAACTATAATCTTTCAAGTAGGAAGTAGCAAAATTAATACCTACGACAGAAAATATTATTATACGAACAATAGTACTGACAAGTTTTCCTTCGGAATGTATTGTGAAGGCTACTAAAGACAATAAAGATACCTTTCTCCTTTTTCAGATTAGCCGATGTTTTCAACTCGCCGAGATTGAAAAGTTTAAACACTGTATTTACAATTGCCACGACACTCCCTTGTCCACATTTTGCCAGAGCAGTCGTCAATAGGTTCGTATTCAAAGGGTTGATTATACCCTTTTCCTTCAAAACATGACAAAAGGCAACATTATATCCAGACAGTTGACCCCCAGTATGCAGTTCATGTATACCGAAAAATGGCTTAAGTCCCTCTTTCACATCGTTGGTCATCAGAAGGGATATGATATTTAAGAATTTTTGAAAATCGAGATCTTTGAAGAGAAAAAGAGAACATTCAAGCCTTATATCTTCTGACTACTGTGAGTGGGTGTTAAGTAATCATATAGATATAGGCAAAATGGAAGCCGAACCAGTACAAACATTCTTGCAAAATTGATTTTGGTTTCAAACATAAATGGAATGTTTCGTAGAACAATATCTCCAACGTTCACAAAAATCCTTTTCTGGATACATTTGTATGAACGTAAGAGTACTGTTTGCATACGTTTGAGGAAAGAGCTAGTACTTTGCATAAATGGTGCATTAACCTCATACCGTATAACCGCTAGTCCCGTCTGAATCCCCTAAACCTCATAGTCCCACGGTTAACACTGACACAGATGTGGAAAGCAAGACCTGATAGTCCTGGGATATTTTTTTAGATTAGATCTTGAACAGTAGGATGAAGGTTATACAGCGTGGAATAATTAAATGACACCCGGAGGACCGTTATCATGCTATAGTAAATTGCAATGTAGCCAGGTTTCCAGACGAACACCAGGCTGGTGTTGGAAAGTTGAAAAAAGTAACTATATAAATGAGATAATGGAAAGACTACCTATCTCTAACATTATATTTGAACAAATAACTCTTAGTTGAATATCCCTTGGCCAGTGACGATCTATAAAATGTCGCAGGCAGATGATTAGTAAGCCGCATGGGCGTGAACAGGTGTGGAACGGGGACATGTTCCAAGTTTTGAAAGTAGAGGAGATTTCAAAAATAAATTCAGATCCGCAATTAAATTTTGATACTTTTTGTTTCAACAGCCTGCAATATACCCGACTGGAGTTAGAGCTAGAGTTAGATGAGGTTTTACGGCTCAGTGTCTCACCAACTGGTTTAAGTCGGGCCTGTCACGGCCTTTTTTTCCAGTTGTGGCCTACTGGCTTGTTTCCCCTACTCCATTGCATATTCTGAACACCAAGCACAATGGCAGTAGGTTCTATTTTTAAAGTCTTTGGTATGATCCGGCCAGGAGTCGAACCCCACACCCTACCCGATTGGAAGAAATCAAGACCTAAATGGTGGAAACAACCATTTATTGGATTAATACTTCTGATAAATGTACCTTCTTTAAACTGAATAAGGGTCACCCTTAAGCTTGGTAGAATCCAGACTAAGAAGTAATCAGACAGGTTTAACAGACTGAAATCGGCTAAGTTATGTATATTCTTCATACAGGATTACTTGAGCTAGAAATTGGAATTCTCCATACAAAACCATACAATTGGACTCATACGCTCATTAAAGTTTCCCCAAAGATAGTTTAGGCGCACTTTGATGTAAAACTGTACGGCACATTCTACTCATGTGGTCGCAAATTCTGCTTAATACCATTTATTCGGGTGTAGTTACCGTGTTTTGGGCCGAAATAGAGTGCTTAAAAACACTTGGCATCTCCCTTCATTGCAGGAAATTACATTCATAAGGACAAATTTCAAACCATATCCCAGTTCCTTTCCTAAGTAAGTTGCCAGTTTGGAACAAACGTTGGTATCATTTCATGCCCGTAACCAGAGGGGGTTCAGGGATTCGGACAAACCCCTTTCCCAGCCAACCACCTCGTCACATTAGCAAAACCGTAGCTATGCCGGCTTTTTTCAAGACCGATACTTTCATTTCTTCTCCTTTGTTTCTTCTCTTGTGTCTGTTGTAGGTATGGTTAAAGTGGCTCTGAGTCCGACCATATCGACTGGCAGATGAAATGGACATTTTGTGCTTTCTCTCAAAAGAGTCAGCTCTATTCTGTTTTTAATAGGGACAAATTCTTCCATGCGTCAGCAAAAATTAAGGAAAGAAAATTCTTCAATCTGATGCCCACATTATTGTAAATAGAGCTTACACGGCTTTCTCTCTTCTAACTAACTCTTCTTTCTCACAGGGGACTCCCAACGGGGACCAATGTGGCGGTCTCCATGACCCTAAGTCCAGGTATCCCTGGATCTCTAGACTGTTTGAAGCACCATTTGGTGATTTTAACCTGAACTTCTACGTACACATTCTAGGCATCACGGCGGTTAATGCCAGTTAATATTCATGTACTTACGTTGCTCATGGCTTCCACCAGGGAGTTGTCAGGGAATTCCCTGACAGCTCCCTGATATGATGTCCACCGGGGACAAAAGCCCTTGCTCCTGTCCAGATATACCACCGAATGTGAGTAGGTAGGTCACTTCATGCCATATAGACATTTGGCTTACCTTACACGTTCCTTTGTCATTTTAACCACACCCCACCATTTCGATAATCCAAGGGGCCAGTATCTATACCCTTTACCCGATCCCGGATCGGCTCTCGTGAGCCTGTCTGTAATCTTTATGCAATTTTCCACCCGCGCGTTTCGCTCGCCTTGGAGAATACTGAACCATACCCTCTAGTAACTTGTACCTTAAAAATATTCTGTAATGGTAGCCCAAAATCATGATCCATCCATAATTATTTAAATGTAATTGTCGTGTACAAAATTCGGCGAACGACTAAGGAGCGGTAAACTACTTTGTCAGGAGGAAAATTGGATACAATGCAGAGTGTAAATTTTTCCTGTACATGAGCGTATTTTTTATAAACGCATTCCTTAATAATCTGAATTTTTGTGCAAACTATTCAAGTATCATGTATGCTAGATTTTCTGGCAAACACAACGGTCACAAGGCTTGAAACTTCAAATTTTGATACGCAGTTCCAAATGAAGACTACTTAAGACATGGGATGGCAATGTGTAAAAATTATTAACATCCCAATTAACCCTCCAATTACCGCTCATTCTTAATCAAACCCTCTTATTGCCGCTCATTTTTAATCAAACCTGACACCACCCCTTTCCCCTCCCCCGTTTCTTCGCCCATGAATTTTAAGGGCTTTAGATGTAGCTAGTAATCTCAGGGAAAGTACCAAGCAGTGGTGACGAGAAAAGCTCCTCCTACCGCATCGGTGGGATGTGCAATAAAGCAAGTAATCCTCATGACAAACAGTTGGTCCGACGGTTTACAAGATAAAGCTCTCAAGAGAGGCAGAATCTTCAATAAAATACTTAAATTTTGTGCAATCAAAACTACAACTTTTTGGAGTCTCCAAAACCAAATTTGCATCTGCAGAAAACCACAATATTCAAATTTTGCTCAATTTTCCAAATTTTTGACCTGCTTTGCTCCCCCAGGAAATACTTTTGTGGATCCTCCCGGTATCGGTCACTTTTGTCGGGGCCTTAGGTTGCTAGACCCCGTTGGAGGCTTGCCCCCCTTAGGCAAGTCGTAGCAGCTTTCCTCCCCCCCCCCTTCAGCTCCATGATACAGCCTACCGAACTCCTCTTTAATAAATCCTGTTACGTGCCTGTATTTGCGTGACAAAGTATTGCATTCTAAAACATTGGTTTTAAGTAGGGGAGAATATGAGGCACTTCAATCTGCTTAGATTGTACAAACTCGTAATATTAAACAGCTGTTAGTCACTAAACTCTTCTTGGGGGAATCATCATTCCTGCCTCAAACATTTTTAAATTTCAATTAATAGCACTCTCAAACACTTTTCACAGCAGTTCAATGTCTACAAAGCATTGCGCTCCACATGTGGATAAAAAAGGGTGCGAAGGAGGAACTAATGAAGAGGCTACCTCGTCCCTTGTAGACATCAATATTGGCATTGTAATTTGTAATTCCTTTTATTTCTTAGTAGGTTTCTTTTATCTTGAGAACTTAGCTTTTACAACTCCTGTTTGAAACTAGGACCGAATTTACCTTACACTATTATTAGATCATGATCTTTGCCTTAAAATGCCAATGTGTTAATTTAAAAGCATATCTTTTGTATATGCTGGTGGTTCCAACTTTCTCTGAGAAGCAACATATGACAAAATATAATTGCTAGGAATTTTAAGTTCGACTTCCAGCCATTGTGACATTATGAGTTACTAATAACGAATTTATTCTTTTTCTTCGCAACAGATTAAACTTTGACCTAAATGACAGTTTAAGAGGAGTTCCGACGCATGCAAGAATATGTAAAGAAAATCTGACTTTTGAACAGGTGAATTATTTTGGACTTTTCAAACCCTTTTATTTTAATGTTTGTATCATTCCTTTCGTCACTTGGGATAAAATAACGTTCCCCGTTGTACTTTTGACGTCCCAAAACGCATGTACGAGCCTACATGATGAGACACCTATCTATCTAGTTTGCACACCGTTCAGGGTGTGGCTTAGGAGGACTGCAAAACATACTGTTTTAGATATACTTTTGATTTCCTTTACCTACACATACACGAAACGCTCTTAAAAGCATATACTCATATTTTGTAATTTCTGTGTGCACAATCCTCATTTACAGTACATGTTTGGAGATGAAATAATAGCTAAAGCGTTGTATGCATTACTGAGTCTTCCTTACTCTTATGAGTTTAAATATTTAAATAACGAAAATACCTTCTACATCTCCACATATCCCAGGTTTTCCGAATGAAGTCGCTGTGACAAAGTTCCCACGTTTAGGATTTGCTAATTTACCACGAGGTCTTGCGACTTCTACGTCTGAAGAATGAGGCGGCATTTCCTTTAGTAGTTCTATCGTTTGGTATTCCTCTGTGTATGTAAGAATTTCATATATATATATATATATATATATATATATATATATATATATATATATACAATCAGTACAATTGAATTTCAAGCCACTACCAGTGGTTTCGTGCTAACGCACTCTTCAGATGGCTGACAATGAATGAACCTTTCTACAGAGAGCCTACGATGTTATGGCCCACCGGGTTTGATTTTATTGTGCCTACAAGCGGAGATTAGCTCTGAACGGGAGTTGCGCAAGTTGCACTTGCTTCTCATGGATAGAATACAAAGCTTTTCCTGAATGCACAGTGAGCATTGATTACGTGAAGCTTGGAGTGTGGGGCATACCGATAAGATAGGCCACTTTATGTCGTACGTTGAGTTTGACCATGTAAGATTCCAAATGTGTTTTGACAACTCGGTTTCATTTTTATATTTTCCTTGGCGGAAAGA